>OY728157.1:549740386-552240386 GCA_963277665.1 Viscum album
ACCAAGCGTGTCAAATTATAAATAGGAACATGTCGCAATGTTTCAATTATGATGTGACGTCTCATTGTTACGTTGTTTTATTTATGAAACAAAGACACTCTTATGCATCATTAAAGTGTCACTACACTGTGAGTTTTCAATCCTTAAATGAGCCTCATTAATGTTCATTTTCGCTGCCTCATCACTGCCTCATAGTGTCTCCATCCTACATTTCCGCTCAACCCTTAATGGAAAAAGTTATGTTATTTCTAGGGGAATCCCAGTGTTCTAAAATCAATGGTTCCCTTAGATTATTTATCTGAGAACATGTTCCAAGGATATAAAAAATCTCTTGATTGTTTACTGATCATACCATAAAATAGTTTAAAATCCCGTTATGGGATCTTTGGTCCTTAGAATCACATGTCATTGAATTTCACAGTCTCAAAATAATTCCATATAAAAAATAACAAGAAAATTCCCAGACATTACATTTGATCTCATCCATTTATTATGTTTTATTTTCCCTAGGACACTAATAATTATTTAATGATTACCCTAGATGGATATGATAATAGTAATAATGGTTTTCAAAATAAAAACATTTTTTGATTTTTTAAATATAATGTGAATTCAAATATGTATATAGTTTACCATGTCTACAAAAACCAATTGATCTTTTGGGATGCGATTGAATTTTTCTATTATAAGAATAATATTGTAAAAAAAAATTTATGACTCTAGGATTAAGTTATTTTTAAAAAATAATTCTTTTTTATCTATCAATAATTCTAAAAATATGTAATTTAACTATAATATAAATAAAAAATCAATGAAAAAAATCTTTTTAGAAGAAAATATAAATTTAAAATAGTTTTATTTTTAATTATATTTCATATAATTTTATAATTAATTGAGTTATAGTATATTTTTACACACTTTTATATATTAAATATGCTTATAGTAATCTTTCAAAAGTAGTCACCTTTTTTAATAATATTAATTCTGTGTAATGAAGAGTTATCTAAAAAATATATATATTGTTATTTATTTTATGAATTTATATTCATCTATAACAATTTGATAATCAATTGATGAATTGTTCCTCATTTTTTTTTAAATTTATCTATAATAAATTTACATTTTTTATTACACTAAATATTGATAAATGGATTTGTATATAAAATATATCTAATAAAACAATTTTGTAAAAAACGTTCCATTCAAGTATGAATTATTAGACTAATATTCAGTATAATTTGATTAACATTTAAGGGTTGTACCCAAATTATTTTAATAAAATACACATCAATTTTATCACGAAATTGTATAGATATTATTCATCAAAATTAATAAATTAAAAAAATCATATTTGAACCTAACATTTCAAAAACTACAATTTAAAATAAATTTTATTTTTATGTTAATTCGATCGTTTTATTTTAAAATCTATTACAAAACACTAAAATTTTACTATATAGTTTTATATTTCATTGTAGTAATAAATCATTATTCACATATGTCTCTTGTTTCATATATCACAAGTATTGAACATCATAGAATAAGCTTCATAATAAAATAAATTTTAAAAACTTTTTGTTTTTCAGACTTAAATCATTAAATAAACCACATCCCTAAAATCATATCTCCTAACTGATAAATAATAAAATATATAATTTTAATAATTAATTACATTTAGGTTATATGGAATATGATAATAATTATTTATAAAATTATCTATAATAATGGAACTCTAAAAATGCGAAAATCAAAATAATATCATATTGGAATATATATTTACATACGATGAATGAAATCCCTATCTATTTTAAAATATTGTATATAATTTTTATGTCAAAACTAATTACTATTTTTGGACTATGAAACTATTATCTTCGTAAATATTTCCTAAAATATTAATTTATCATCATAAGACTCATATATGTGTATAAGTTTCAAAAAGAAAACATTCAAATTTGAAATATATTTTCCAAATATTATTTGGTATAATTATCTATATATTCTTTTTGTTGAAGTAACTAATTTTTAATTCATAAAAGGGAATAAGATAATATAGTAAAAATTAATGTCTTTCCTTAACATAATTATTATTACATCCATATATTGGGTTTTTAGCTAATTTTCATCTCGGCCCCTTCTCCTTGGGTTTTGAGGTCCTTCCCAATAATGTTGTCTCCCCACCATTGCATGTTTTCCTTCCTCACCCTTCGCTCATTTTTCTCTTCTTCTCCCCTCCTACCTGATGCAACTTGCTGGTGTGGGTGTCATGCAATGCTTACTGCCGCAGTTTCCGTCAATCATAGCACATTGAACCCCCATCTAGGTCTGCGTGCTGGAGCCTTAGTTGGCTTGGGTCGGCGTTGGTGGTAGTGCTCGGTGCCCTTTTTCTCCACTGCCCTTGCTAGCATGCCCATCGCGATTGAATCCACTTTAGTCAAGCTCAATTAGGGATCTGGGTCTACTTGTGATGGTGCTAGAGGAGGGCTGGTATCAGTCTTAGCTTGGGTTCTTCATCGGCGCAGATCTGGACTGGTGATGTTGGTTCATTGTCTCCGATGGCGATTCGTTTCTCTCCTGTGGTCAATGATATGGCTTCTGGTGTGGTCCCCTTCCTGGGATTCCATATAATAAACCCTACTATGGAATCATAGTCTTTCATTCCATTCTTAGTCGATATGGAGCACGGGTCCTCAGGAGGCTCTGGGAGGTGCGGTTCGAGTAGATTGTGGTTTCTAGGTGGGCGTCTCTTTCTTCAACAGAGGTTCAAATTAGATTATGTTTTTTATGTAGATGTTTTTGTGAATATGTTTGCGTACTTGGTGGAGATTTTTAGACAATTATGGTTGGGTGGATGTTCTGTTTTTTTCTCTCCAGACATGGACTCCGGCTGTGATGGTTGATGATGATTTTATTGAAGGATGCTAGTGGAGATGACTATGGTATGAACTATGATGGTGACTGAGTTGTCTAAGGAAGATAGCTGATGCTGTGTGGGTGTGGTCTTTAGTAACATTCTAGCATGAGTAATGTATCCATATGCATTGGAATGAAGATGTTGAGGTTCTCACTAGTGTGGTGTGATCTCCGATGCAGTTCAATAGGGATGATGATGGTGCTGTAATGATGACAGGGACACACATTTCCCAGTGGCAGTGGGATTTTCATGATTTTTATTTGACGCGATGGATCCCGTCGAGACGCTATTTTCCTTTGGTTTTTAAATTTGGATATGGTTTTAATTTGAAATTGTAAGGCGTTATATTGTGTGGTTTCCACTTTCCCCTTATAGTGTCTCTTTTTTATGAAAATAAAAAAAATAAAAACAATAAAAACAATGTAATATTATTCCTTATATTTATATTCACTACCAAAAACCAAAATCCTACAAACATATTATGATTATATCCAATTTGAATAAACCATGATACCAAAAAATGATAAATTAATCTTTAACAACTATATAATAGCTTCTAAAGTTTAATATAAATAATTATACCTATTACTGAACATGATAAATTAATAGTTTCAATAAAAAATTTAAAACTCAATTATTATTATGATTTTATTACATATTTCTTAACAATAATCATAACATCTCTCTCCAAAAAACAACAATCACTCATAATGTCAAACCCAATGTTTATTACCAAAAAATATATTATCTAAAATATGATAATCTTTTTGATAATTATCCCAAACCACCATAAATACAAAATAAAATCATATAAAATCCAAAAATATATTTCAATATTTATTACATTATTAATGTCAATAACTTTGATATAAAATCCCATACTGGTAAGAAATAGTATACTTAAGTTGATTCCTATAATGTTTCCACTAATATACTCAAATTAGTCTAAATTATCACTAATAAACTAATAATAAAACCAGTTTATCAATCCTATGGTAATCTATATGATGATACATATGATACAAAAATAACCTTTTTTACAATAAAACATAATTATAGTACCCTCAAATAATGAATTTACCTTGTATCTATTATATAAATTTTACCGTATGTCCACAAAAATATAATATCCTTTGAAAAAAATCACATGTTAAACCTAAAGTTTATATATAACAAAATAATGAATTAAATCCCAAAAATAGAATACATATAAAAATAACATTAATTGCCTTTTGAACATTTTACATTTTAATATGCATTGTTATCATAAAAAATATTCAAAAAAACTAATTAACATATATTTATAATTATTTCAACATGGAAATACATATTAATTAAAATGATATACTTCAAATTGTAATTACTCATCATATGTCCAACCAATAAAATTTCAATTTTAAATTTATTAATGAGTTATATAGTAAAAATTTCAATATAGCTAACAATTTTTAGATCTAAAAGTGAATAAAAAATATTTCTTTTGAACTCACTTTTCACAATAAGAAAGTTTATCTTTCTTAAGCCCTGGTTATTCATATACGTTATTTCTGATATATTTACACATGGACTGCATGATCTTAATATTTTTATAAATCTAAATTATCAAAACCTCACCAATTTAAATATATAATAAAAAATCTAATAGCTATTTACCCCAAACGATAATAATCCATTCATAAAATTGATTTCATTCCTGAATGAAAACCCATATTATTTTCATTTTCTAGTATGAAATTTGGTGTATACATTGATAATCTAGTAAAAAATTTATCATATTCTATAATTTAATACTCTTCCTTCTTATTTAACACTATAAACTTCATTTAAATTATATTTTATACAACCACGTGATTATATTTCCCATTAAACAGATTTATAAATTTAAACAATTCTATAGACCCATTATCGACATTTTATTTATTATTCTTAATTGACGATCACAACTAGTTAGATTCGCCTTCAAAACAATGAATTGAATGTGTTATCTTGTAATTATCTTAACATCACAATACACCAACTATATTTTATAAATCATTTATCTATCCTTCTTCTTTGCATATGTTTGGGGTTCATCCAATAGATTAAGGTCCTTGTGTCATGAAATTATCCAACACATTAATGTTCATGATTAGATATTTCAGTATCCCCCTTGTCCACGTACCACCACTAAAATTGTATGAAAATATAGTTAAAAATAAATCAAAATAATATAATATAATTCTAACCATTCACTATTGTTTTCTTGGATTGATATTATCCTTTTACTACTGTCCTATATCATCCACCTAGTTTCTTCACAAGAAATTTATTATATAAAAACATAGATTTTGATAATGAAACAAGTAATCTATAAAATATTTTTCAAAAAAATAATAATAATATATTAACATAACTTATTTTTTATTTAACAAAATATTATCCTCTACTATTATATTAACGATTTCTCAGATACCACCTACAATTAGTTGGGATGGCAAACTCGAATTAGGTGAAAGATTCACATTCGTGGATGATGGATTTCATACAAAGTATAACTACTAAAAAACAAATGAACCCATAATATCATGATTTACAAAATAATTTTAAATTTATTATATATGTGTGTGTGTGTGTGTGATTTTGTATATTGTTACCTTTATATTTTTAGTAAATTTAAAATATAAAAAATTGGATAATTCCACATAGTGCACATTTCTATTCCCACAAAAAAGTTCTAATCATTATTTTAATTTTTCATCCAGGAAAATTATTCTTCTATTAAGTAATTTAATGTTTGACCATTTTATATTTCACACAAATTCATTGGACCTATGATTATTATGGTAAATCTGAGATGAGGTAAATAAATGATTGTATGACAAATTAAAATAAAATAAGAACATTAGTCTATTTTAAAAACATGAAAATAGATCTGGAATATTTACTTTTATAAAATCATCATTGATATCACATAATAATTTACATACTCATGGAAATAAATTTATTTTCCCAAGTATTTTATAAAATATTGGTTATCAACCATAAAGGGATAATAATTATCATTTTAGTGACTTTGAAATCATGATAATTAAAGAATAAATATTTCCATGAAACAAAAAACATTAAACATTAAATGGTTAATTGTATACATAAAATATATTACATATATCATGAAATAAAAATACATACATAAAAATTAAAATTATTAATATAAAAACGATGTTGTTATTTGGGGACACTCCTCATAAAATCTCCCTTACAATCTATTGTAAACAGAATAACCTTCACTGTTAATTGTAAATTTTCTATTATGAAAAATATATCATTAACCAATTTGTTATAGGGATATTCCAAACCCAATAAATATCATTTTAAATAAAAATGAACTATATCTTGAGTAAAAAACATAAAATATAATATTACAATCATTAGACAAAAGCAATTTGTCATATGTTTTCATAAGAAAAATCCACGGATGTTATCTCATTTAGAAATAAGAACTATCAATTTTTGAAAACATTTTGAAAGAATGAATTTCTAGAAGAATGGTTAAAGTAATTTATTTGAAAGAATAATGAAATTTATAGAGAAATACATTCAATAACTAATTAACATAATTTTTGGAACATTTTTTTAAATGATAAATATGATAAAACTATTCTTTCTATTTATTTATAGAAATATTCAAAAGTGACCAATGAATAAAAAGATAAAGTGATACAATTTAAAAACATTTTAATGAAATTTAATGAATGTTATTTTTTCTAAATAATCATTTTTCATATTGGATATCATTATTTAAACTTTTAAATTAATATGTACATTGTAATAAATGAGTTTAATGTATGTAAAATATTATTATAATAAAAAATCCCTTACCTTATATATCCACCATTACATAAATGATTTTTGATCCCTATATAATAAATTTAAAATATTTAAACATCTGTAGTGTAACAATATTTAAATATATATTATTTTATACCACTAAATCATGACTTTGTTTTAACTATTATCTTATAGTTATTTGTTAAAATTAATTTTTTGTTGTTAATTGTCCAATTTTAGAAGATGTTTTGGATTTATAGTATTTGATTTATGAAAAAATGGTTAGTGTTTCATAATATTAAAAACCCTAATAATATTATAATTTACTATTTTATAAATTAAATATTCTTTTATAATAATCAATTTTTGGTTGTTATTAAAAATGAAATATATTGTTTCATGGGGTAATTAGTCTTCATATAAGGATGAGTGATGTTTCCATTTTTTATTAGATGAAAATAAAATACAGCTAATAAGGGTCTAAAATTAAAGAAATATAATAAACCTAAAAACATAAAATTTATTAATTTCATCCATTATTTTTTACATCCATTTATGATGGTAATGAAACAATAAATATTTAATTAATAGAGGCGGTAGTCAACATGTATGTCGAAGCATCGATTACTATTTCCAACTGATGGGAGCGTAAGATGTTAGATAATATCATCCTTTTATTATAACATAATACCGAAATTAAAATTTTATATCTTAATTATATACATATTTTTAACAATATATGTCTGCACTATATGAACAAGTAAATTTATATCATTTTGGAGGTTTTATTTTATAAGTACGAATGATAGAAATATTAATTTTCTATTGGATGGAAATGAGGGAGAAATTATTTTTTCCATCAAAATACTAAAAAATCAATATATTAAAGAAATTGATGTAATTTTTTTTATTTAAAGAATATATTTTTATTGGGAAGAATAATTAATAAATATAAACCAATCTAGTTAATATATATACCTTATCCTTGGATATCATCATTTGAATAAAATATTAAGAATTCTAAGAGTGGTATTTTGATTAGAAAATGAATTATATGAAGTTTTTAGGATATATTTGGTAGATATATTTCAATATAGATTACTCAATGTGTAACAACCACTATTATGATGGAAATATTTTTTCATATTTATTTTTACAAATTAATTAAATATTTCTATTAACATAAAAAATAATTAAAAATATTAAAATAAAAAATAAATAGTTTTATAAATATGATTTCATATAAGGTTATATTAAGAATATAAATTTTAAAATTATATAATTTTAATTTGTGGAAAAAATTATATTTTTGAATTCATTATATTAAAATAATCATATAATTTCTTTTTGAGTATTTTCTAAAAATCATTATTTTCCAACGAATAGTAAAAATATAGGTCTTTATTGTATCAACATTTTAATTTATAATGTAAATTTATGTGATTTAATTCATTTATATTTTAATTTGATATTTTTTATTTCAATTATCCAAATTTTTATTAATTTAAATTTGTTTCATAAATGAATTTTGTATCAAGAATATATATTTTAAATATGTTTTTTCTAAAAACTATTTGACGTTGATTTTTTTCAGTTTAATTTCAAATTAAATTGTCTAACTATTTGTTTTCAATTTCAAAGAATGGTTTTCCTATTTTCAATCGTTATGTCCAAATTTAAAAAATATATCCCTTTTTCAATATGAATATTAACATTTGTAAAACTGGTTAACTTGGTAAAGGGTAAATTTTATAATTTAGGTGAAAAATAAAATAAAAAAAACCCTAAATAACCTAAAAACATATGTAAATATATGTTTATGAGTATAAATCGACCGTAATAATACAATGTTATAAATAATTACTTTTTTTCCATGTGGAAAAGATTATGACCTTTATATTATTTTCTTTAATGAAATGTGAAACAAGACACACTCTTGTATTTAATAAGTGTAATATTTTTAATATATTTTTTTCCAAAGGGTATGCTCTAATATAAATTTTAAATATAAATATAATGTATTTTTCTCCATTATGATAATAAATTTTTTATTTTTAGTTAATAAATAATTTCCAAAAATGTATACACAATGCTGATGAAATAAATATTAAATAATAGGAAAAATGAAAAACAATTAATAAAAATATTAAATTAAATGAAATTTAAGATATATAATGTGATAAATGAAATTTATTACTAACCATGACATGTTAGAAAAAAATTAAAAATGTTGTTTTTGAATTATAGGTTTTACATTGATATTATTATTTTTATGGAAACTAATAGTTGTAAGAATTGACATCATTGATATTTTTTAACAAATATTGAATTTTTTAATGATATAAAATTTCTATAAATATTATATTTATTCATAAGATGAATATAATGTTGAAAATATAAAAAATTTAACGTTTTTAGATCGTTATTCATTATATGGAATCTATTTTAACCCTTAATGAGTAAAAACATTGTTGTCATGGTAATAGTTAATGGGGTTATATATGGGTTAGAACTGAATTTAATGGGTTAAAATATAGTCAAAAAATTTATATCATTTATTAAATGATGTAATTCAATAATGTAATTTTATTTTATTATAAATAAAATACTTTGGATCAATTGAGAATTGTAAATTAATTTATATTAATTTAATATTTTGAGAAATAATGATGGTGCCCCACTCCACCCTTATAAAAGGGACCCACTTCGTGTCTTTCCTTAGTACATCAAAAAAAATTTATCCATCCAATAACCAAATAACTCATGTACTATAATACCTCACAACATTAAATTGTATTTTTATTAGACATAATACCAATCGTATATGGATTAATGTGTTAATAAAATAATGTTTTACAAATGAGTGATATAATATTCAACTAGACATTTTAGTTTTGTTTATTATTACACCTCCTAAAAATCATTATATATATATATAAAATAATAAAAACATTATAATACATAAAATAAGTTGTTATTTTGTTTATTTAAATAATCATACCCATCTCCTCTTCCATAAAATGGAAAATGATTCATCGTCTGTGCATACAGTAAACTACCTCCTCACGAACTAATGTATGAAATTATCCATCAGAAACATGAAAGACTATTAATTATGACATAATTAATTTTTATATATTAAATTAATGAAATATTTATCATTATTAAAATATAATATATCACTTACATTATTAAATTTTCATTAACACAATAATCATAATTTCGTTCATGTGTATGTGTCTTCTAACACTTATGTGAAGTGATGTCATTCATTCTTCATCACTACAACAAATGGATGATAAATAAATGCATACATAATTAATTAATATATATTATATTATATTATTATCATTATTTAATGAAAATTGATTATTACCTTCAATCCATAATGTTCATTGAAATATTGAATTGTTACTCTTATGTACGTACAACTAACCATCTAAATGATTGTAATATACTTCATTTTTAATAAAATGTGTGATGGTTTTCTTTAAAAGAATATCTTTTTTTAAATATTATTATTAATTTTATGACAATTATTATTTATATTATATAATAATGAACTCTTTTACCATAGTCAAATTATCAATGTCAGATTGGAATTATGTACTGAATATTATCAAAAAGTCGAATATGAATTTAAGTGAATAATAAATTTTATATAACATGATAATAAGTGATATAAACTGAATAATAAAAAATCAAATGTATTTTAAGAATGTATAAAATTTTCATATGTTCATTATTCCAAAATCTAAATAGTAAACAGGTTGTGTTAGACATGAGTTTGTGGACTTTAATTTAAAAAAAATCCTTTAATATTTCCCAATTAAACACTATTTTTTATCAAAGTTAAATTTATTGGTTTTTAGAAAAAATAATATAAAAATATTATTATTATTTTTTTATTATTTTATTTTTATTTTTACAAATTATTGAATTGATATTAAATTTTTTGAAATGAATTATTCTTCCCTTTTCCAAACACATTACTTTATGACTTTTAGAACAAAAATAAATATAGAATATTTTATTAATATATATGTAATGAGAATATTTTCCCTCTATAATTACTAATATTTTAATATAACTTCCTAAAATATCATATATGTATATTTTGAAAGAAAATATTTTCTTTTGCATGTTCCCATTTTTGTTTTGAAATAAGTTATTTTTCTCATGGATTTTTTATGATACATGTATTTTGGTTTTATGATTATATTATGGTTCCTGGGTATTGTTTAAGATAGTGAGTATTTTTTTTATAATGAAACGTTGAGTGGGTCTATTATACCCCTATATGGAATTGGGTATATTCATTTTGTATATTGATTGTGATGGTCATTTCAAAAGTAACTATTATTGTTGATCTAATAAAAATTGTGAGGGTTATTTTGTATGTAGTGGTGAGGGTTATTCTATAAGAATCTATAATAAAAAATAAATTTTCAGGTTAAAAATATTATTTATATATTCATTCTATAATATCATGTTTTTTAAAGGATAGTTATTCAGTGTTTGTATAATAGAAATTAAATTTAGATTTTTTAGAATGAAACGTTTTAATTTTTGAAAATATTTTCCTGATTTTATCATTTATAAAAATAACCGTTATGGGTTTAATATTTTATTATTATTTTATATGAAAATTGTTATACATTTTTTTTTGAAGATATAGTTATTTTATGGGTAAGAAAATATTTCTTGGGGCCCAATGTTTATTTTGAGAATCGTATTTTTTATAAGTATTCATAGACTAACGGTTTAACTATTTTTTATGTAACATAATGAATTTTGTGTCTATTACCCAAATTTAAAAATACTTTTCACAATATTTAATGATTTTTTAGATAAATATTTAGGTATGGTTGAAATTATAGAAAAATCATGGAAACAAAAAATGTTTTAGTTTAAAAAAAGTATTGAAGAAAAATTGATAATGATCGATGTGTCTAACTTGTACTGTGTAATTTTTTATGTATGAGTTATGCCCTAATTATAGCTTATCCATACTAGGATAAATACCTTTATTGTGGGATAGGGTTAATCATGGTATGAAAACATATGAAAACTTCTCATTTTGATCTTTTTTCTCCATTAAACAAAACATTGTTCTCTCCTAGTCCCCTTGAAATGTTTGAACAAAAATAAAAGCATTAAAGTGACACAACAATTTTATATGGTTCACTAGGACTCAGATATATTCAATGTTTATAAAAATGGAATTTTCTTATTTAAAAAATCCTTTAAATAACAATAATATTACTATGTTAAAGGAAGACTAATTATCCTCATTGAGTATAAGTAATCACAATTTAAAAGATAATTTCTATTTAAATTGAAGTGTTGTTGTTATTCGATCAGATTATTCTTATTTTTAAGCATGTTAAACAATATGGTTTATACCTAATTTATTGAATATTTATGTTAATCATTCATCTAAATTATGAATACCAAATTACCACATATTTATGGGTTAATACCATATGGTTAATATATGATTTACATTCACAAAACCCCTTCTCAAAATTTTGATAAACGTAACAATTATTCACAAAAACATTTTATATCGAGATACCCAAAATGTTCTGGAAGTTGAATAAATTTTTTAAACTCATACAATTGTCTAATAATTTATATTTTTCATTAAAATAGATTTATTCATGTAACTAATGATAATATTAAAATAACTATACAAGAAAAATCTTACATGAAACATGTTCATAAGGTCAGAGAATTTGGATTTTCTTTGAAAATTCCTATACTATAATGATATAAGTAACAACCAATTTATATTTTATCCCACCCCTTCAGTAAACAATAATTCCTACCACTACCTTTTTGGAAAATATTTCATTTTTTTCACAAAAACCCATTTCTTCTTGAAATATCTATGAAATATTCTATTCAGAAGACATTTTGTAATCCTGTAACATTCTATATATCCATAGAGATTCAACAATAATAATGTAATATACACACATTGAAAATCACTAAACCTTTAAAAACTCCAATAATTTTAGAAACACCGAACATTCATACTACCTATTCAAGATAATCCATAGTTCTATTTTGAATCTATTTCAACATACCTTGTCAAAAAACATGCTGGAACTCAACAAATAACCTTTTTAACATTATTTTTAAACAAAAACAATCAAACCAAAACAACAACAATGTTACCTTGAGGGATTTTCCCCAAAAATACCCCCCTATTGTTTTTTTTGACAACTCATCACCATATAAATTCGCATTAAATATTCTTCAATATACTACCAAAAATAACTTATTTTCATTATAGCTAGCAATCAACGTTTTACTCAAAAAATACTTTAACCCCAAATGATCTATTCTAAGCGTGAGAAACATTACTTCCATAAAAAACTCATCAATGAATCACAAAATTCCCAAAATAGTTAACATATTTCATCAAGAACCCAACATTCATGATATATTATCATTGATTGATTATATTTAGCATCAACAGATTTAATACTCCACCTACTTTTCTAATTTCCTTATAGACTTCTCCCTAGTTGTTATGAAGATATTTTATATTTCTTTTTCAATGAACCCAAAGGACAATATTTTGTGGCTAAAACAATGTAATTAATACATATGAACACATTAGTGAAAAAAAGCTATACCATGGGAATAGTGGTTCCTATATCCAGAACAAATCATGTTTGGATACTTGATAGAACTTAAACAATTTTTGTATGATGTTCACATGCTACATTAGGTATGATCTTAATCATAAAATATATAAATTTTTCTTATGTAGGCAGATATTCTAATTTCATAAGAACATGCTTCACCACCTCCATCACAAAATTTATCTATATTTCAATGTTCTTCATCTGTGATTATTGGATTTGAATATTTTCAAATTTTTAAAGTAAATGAATTCTCAAAATGGATTCCCATCATAGAATTCACATCAACTCACATATAATCATGATTCTTTTTTATCCACAATAAAAAGTATAATCATAAGTGTTAAAAATATATTCATCTTTTATGGCGCCCATGAATATGTAATCTTTTTTAATTCCGAGCAAAGAAACACACAAGCCATTGAAATATGACACATCACCAAATATTTATTTTCAATCATTTTTCGAACTCTCCTAATCATAATCAGTATAACCCAATAACTCATTTTGTGATTGTTCAACGTGCAACAATATAAAATTTATCACACCCTAAATATACTGATTTATTTGTTTTTTACATCATGTGTGTGGATTTATGTGGGATTTCATTAATACAACATTCCATGTTTAAAAAAATAAATAATATGTCTGATAGCATACATGATACCCAATATCTAACATAAAATAAAAAATAAATATTATTTTCTAAATGTTACTATTAAAATATGTATTACAACGGTGGAAATGAACAATGTTAACCGAATTAATAAAATATTATTTACACATGTATATATAGTTAATTATTTTATGGACAAATAATTATAAAATAATGCCATTTCATACTTAAAAATATTTATGAATTAAATAAAATTATATTAGAAAGGGGGGGTCAAATTTAGATAGTATACCCGACAAACAACATTGGGCTTCACTAAAATAATATGTTCCATTCAAGACTTTATTATACAAAAAATAACCTAATATTAATATTATTATTTAATGTGGAATTTTTCACCTAGCCATTGTATAAAAAATAATGAATTGAACAAACTATATTTTTTCACGTGTTTATTAATTTTTTACACTCATCAAATAAATTTTATATGCATAAAATAATAATCAATTCAACATTAAACATAATAATATCTATTATTTTTAAAAGGTAGATTTACAACATTTTTTGTGGAAACCATTTTAAATATAATATTTATCAAATTTATAATTTATATATGAAAAAATATAATTTATATTAATAGAAAATCATAAAAAATTATGTAGGGTAATGTTTTTCTATTTTTTAGAGAACGATCATATTTTGATGAATAATGAATAATAACAAAAGTTAGTCCAAAACTATTTTTTAGTCCAATTAAAAAAATATAGGTTATTGGAATCAATTTAACATTGAAATTGGGTGTAAACACATTAAGAACTTTTGAAGTTTTCACATTAAAAACCCGCTTTTTCATTACGTATTTGGGTTTAATTTTAGATATGATTTTTTAAAAACTGTGAATTGAAATAGGTAAAATGGATTATATTTTTGGAATAAAAAGGATCAAATTAAGTTTTATGTTTAGTTTCATCTTTATGTATAAAAAATCTAATATGGTAAAATAAAATATTTAGAGCGGTATAGATAAAAAACGAAACATGTTAATGTTAAAAAATGTAAAAGCAAAAATACATAAAAATTAAAAAAAATAAAGTTTGGTTGAGGTTTTTCTCTACCCTAAAAATCCTAAATAAATTAATTTAATTTAGTCTTCATTTCAATTAATTCTGGCACAATGTGGATGGCATTAAATATAAAATTATCAATAATTTTATCACTTAAACCCACTTGTCCTCAAGTATAAATACCAACCCCCACAACCCTATTTCTATCCAAAATTCCTTGTATCTCATCAAATATCTACCCAAACATATCTTACGCACTATCCCCACATACAAGTTCTTCTGGTACCTATAAAATTCAAAATCCAAGGTCCTCAAGGGTCTCTCAAGGAGGTAATATCCAGGAGGTAATTTTCCAAAAGTACATCTTTTAATTTCTTTTCTTTTTCCCTTTTATACTCACATACTTCAAAAAAAATCATTATAACAAAATAATCATGTATATAATGATTTTTTATCCTCAAAATGAAATATATAATATCCATTTGATTTCCCATATCCCCATATTCAAGGAAATAAAATTATTTTTCTTACTTCTGCAGGTTAATAGACTTTGTAAATAATGTTTTTGTTTTTCCAATTAATGCCGCAATGGATGTTCAGAAAAAAATGGTTATATAATATTCTTATATGTATATTATACACTTTTTAATATTAATAACGTTTTATATTAATCATACCTTAATTATTTTCAAATTTTTGATATATGATAAATTTTTTTGTGGACGTGTGAACTACCACCTTCTCAAAGCGATGTGATTGAGTCATGAAACCCAATGAATGTATTAAAGATTGATTTAGTAAAATTTATGGTATTAATTACATGTTAATTATAATTTATAGATCATATATATATATATATATATGCATTCATTTCATTTACTTTCGTTCTTTCAATGTGTCAAGAAAAACAAAATAGCATTCATGCATATGTACAATCTATCGTATCCATGAACTGTGTTTTTCATTAAGTATTAAATATTATTATAAATAAATATACAATGAATGTATTGGATATTTACATCATTTATTATATTCTATAAATAATAAAATAATTACAGTTAAGAATTATAAGTAAAAACATGTACAATTAACAAAGAAAATATCACATGAAACGTAACTTAAACATGGATTTAATAATAAATGAGTAATATATTGTATAAAGTAACATATAAATGCTATTATAAATGTGAATATGTTTTTATTATTGATTAATAATAAACATATAATTATTATATTGGCATTTTTTATTAGTACAAATATTGTCAATAAATAATGTAAGGGAATTTCATAATCTAATTTATATTATTCTAGTTGAACTTATACTTCATGATTATTTCGTCATTATATTATGTGAGAAATGAATTTTGAATATATCAAAGTGTATTAATACTTTCTTTATTAGGTATTATAGTGAATAAACATAATCGATCTATTTGATTAAAAAATGATATTTTTAAGGGATTTCATCTCAATCACCTTTTATTAAGACATTTCATGATGATATGAACCTTTATCCTTTTAAAAGTTGTTTATATTTCACCATGGATATTTAATATCCATATATTATCTATGTTACTGTTATTTTTGGATTTTCATAAATGTTCTTCCTTCATGTAGATTATCATTTAAATGTTAAATGTTGCATGTGACGCTTTGATTATTTAATGATTTAATTGTCAAATATTTTTATCCATGTAAATACTTTTGATATTATTTTAAATATTGTATATATTATATGACATTATTTTAATTGAAATTTTATCTTTATTTTTAATTTCATGCAATTATAATCCAATGGACTGTTTTTTTTGTTTTATACAAATAATGTTTTTAGAAATAAAAAAAGTAATTGTTTTAAAATAAACAGCGACAATAACATCTCCACCAATATAAGGACCTGGATCTGAATTGCCTCCCGAAAAGTACTAAATGGGTCAGGTGTTACTACTATTGGTGCACCTCCCTGAATTCCAATGGTTTCCAACAAGTAACTAGGGTCTAATAGGTATAGTAGGGAGGATATACCCTCTTAGAGGATACTAATGGTACTTGTCTGTGGATAATATGAAATTGGAAGACTCGGCATACCCGAACCAGACCCACATAGAAAAAAATCAATAGAAATAAACAGATTAATCAATAAATATAAAATACAATAGTGAAATGTAAATAGAAGAGCATGTTGAACACCACTTGTAACTACTAAAAAACCAAGAATACGTCCAAATAGGGTCATAAATATCCATATGCAATGGGCGCCAATGGATAACCAATTGTAGCTACAAAACATGTTAGCATTTTGATTAAGGAAAGAAACCAAACAAAGTAAACTCAATTAGGCAAGATCTCAAGGTCCATACCATCTCCATGAAATAACTAATGCAGTCCAACTCCTGAAGGTGACCTCTTTCCTACACTTAAATCTATTAATTCAACACGCATCCTGAAGAGCCCATGCATGGTGTGAGAAAAATCTTTGTAGGATACCACCCAATGGTGCATACCTAATATACGTGTTTATACATTCTTGCAGTTATAAGGAAAACAGTAAATAGTATGATGCACAAATAAACATAAACTCCATTGGTTATCAATAGCCATGAAGAAGTGTCACCTACTTTGGCCAATGCCATAATCTCTGTCATGTTACCCGGCACCATTTTCCCCCTAACACTATGTGTCTCATGTACTAACGCCCTGAAGGCACACCCAAGGAATAGTAACTCGGTGGATCAGCAATTTCTTCCACCAAATAAACTAACTGGAGGTATAGGGATGTATTCCCTCAAATAATGTACCAGAGGGAGAACAATGTCTATCCTTAGGTAATGGGTGGCCTCTTCTCCCAACCCGATAGCCTCAATGCTATCCTCTGAAGGCTCTTTACCTTCCATGTGGCTTCCTATGACAAGCTCTTCAAAAATAATAGTACCTAAACCAAAAATAATGGGGGCCTCTACCCACATGAGTGGTCAAAACCACCTCATTAAGAATTCTCTCTATGTGCACACTACTCAAATTTTTTGGTGAGAAGTAATCACCAAAGTAAGTTCCCATGCCAAAACCTCTCTGACACCTCATGCCCCTATGATCATGCTGCTCTAGTCTAATGGGTGTTCCTTCTATGTAAACTAGGCCATGCCCAACCAGATATTCACACTACCTCAATTTGACATCCATGACGCCCAATCCCGTGGTATGAACCACCCAATGTAACACGGGCCAAGACCAACCTATGATCAACATAAATCAAGAATATCTGGGTCACTCCCAACACAACTGCAGGGGTTCCGGCATATACAACACATCAATAACATATATAATCACCATGAAATACTTTAAACAAGAAAGATACACTAAATAGTTGAATTACACTAACTATGTGGTGTCCCATACCAGCACAAAGGTCTTGGAATCCTCTAACAATTCCTATCATGAAATAACCAATTTATCTTAGCATTCGAATCAAATAAAATCAACTTATACCATTTTGGAACCCCCGGCCAAAATTCCACAAATGAGCAACGACCCCTCTCTCGATCCACCTCAATAAAAATTGGAAGCAGAGAATACCCAAAGGCATCCCATATGACAAAAAATCCATTTAACGTATTAATGATGGTATGAAATTTTCTTTTTCAAAATACCCAAACACGTGCTATTGGACACACCACCCAAAATTCAGTGAAAATAAAGAAGAAGGTATTCACTACCTACCTGAGACTCGTATGATGACACTCCTCCAATAACAGCCTCTAATTAGGTCTAAAACTCTATATGTCTTCATAGAATCAAAACCTTTAAAACCCCTATAACTCATCTTAGAAAAAAATAAAGAATGGCCTAAGAGGAACCAAGGCCTTACTGAGGGGGTTCTAATGCATATGACGGTGATTGAAATTGAGTTTAGACGAACAATCGGGAGCAAAAATGAACTCTGGAAAACTCTCTTTTCTCAAACCCGTCGAGGGTTTGGGTTTCGGCCTCAAAAAAGGATACTGTCAATTTTAGAAAACAAAAGAGAAAATATATGGAGTGTACTTATACTATATGGTATGTATCATTTTATAGTTCATATAATGGATGATATTTCACTGAGGACTTGATGACTGACTACACGGCGTGTACCTAGGTGTACACAGCGTGTACATCTCTACCCAGCTAACATCCCAAACACACCATGTTTATCCCCATACATGGCCCCTCTAAACAGAATGTAAATAGAGTACATAGAATGTAAATTCTAATAACATCCTACCGCACCAACAGGCATACATTCCATTTATGGCCTCCACACGATCAAAGGTACAAGGTGTGTACTGAAGGTAGACAATGTGTAATTATGGAATTTTCCATAACTGCCAAGTGTCTCCAATTATTCACAGAAACAAGTAAAAAATTCAACGTGGTTAGGATTTTGACTTGTTCTAAATACCAGGGTTCTTACAATCTCTCCACCATAACATATCTCATCCCTGAGCTATCAATGAAAACCCGAAGATGGCACCAAACATACCAACCCAATCAATATAACTCGAACTACCCCAGTCATAATGGTTCTGGATAAATTTATAAAGGGGCTCCCCAACATAAAATTTTCCTAACTCAGTCTCTTCCCATCAAAACTCAAATCAAAAAATGGTTCACAAACCTGTTTCTAGACTCATGGTGCATTCGTGATGCATCATCACATCTTCACCTCATGGGTGCCGCTATGTTATTTCTATCACCCAAACATATCCCACACTGCATATGTGTCCGCCTCGACGAGGTTCTGCATCCCATGGATGCTCAAAATAAAACCTGATGTCATGCACCTCAAGTAACACACATCAGTGTTTCCCTGATTCCCATGACACCTCATGTAACTCGCATCCTCGATGCACCAATTCCCAATGCACCTCATAAATATATATTAATATATTACACACCCGATATGGCTCCAATCCCACTGACAAGCATCTAGTCAGTCCACATAAATCATGTGCACCTCGTGTGCTCCAAATGGAAATGCCACTGCATATCATTCCAATAAAAAAACAATAATGTCATGGCCACACTTGCAGTGTAGCTCTAAACTTCATCGGCTCACCATCCTACTCAGCATATGGAATCTCCACAGCGTGCACCTGGCATGAAGTGCAGTTGCCTAATGCCAGACCTCCCTGTGGCGATACTCTAGTCATCGGCCACTGACCCCTCTGCTGGGTGCCACTAGCTCTGTCATTTCCTCCAAATGCAGGCGAAACTCAGCTACCCTCTCCCAGTACCGAACCTGAACCAACTCTAGATGCCACTGTTTATCCTGGTCCCTACCAGCTAGCTGTCTGAGAAGGCTACCTGCGGAACCTCTCAATATTTCCGACCTATCCACATGCCCGACACTCCATTAGAAGACTATCACACTAAGTCCGAACATGTCCTAGCTTCCGACACTAAAACAAACCCATTTTTGGACATCGACGAGGTAGTCTAGTTGAGTTAGTTGCCTAACATCCCTGTTGGAACTCATCTCGTCCTCGCTTCTTGTTATATGAACCATCACCTGAAGTTTTCATCTAGCTAACCTGTGACCTATCCCTATGGTTTCCCTCTACTATGAGAACCTAATTAACTGCCTATGAGAACGAACCCAGCCTGAAAATATTTATCGAGATCTGAATGGTGAGTTTTATGCCATCCTCGAAGCGCCTCAACCTTGCCGAGTCATCACTTACCATGGCAGGTGCTAATAAAGAAAGCTCAGTGAAAGTACCTTCATATTCCATGATGGACATGTCTCCCTGGCAAAGGATCAAGAACTCCCATGATCTCTCTTCTATCAGTGTCTTGGGGTAAAAATGCTCGAAAAACCAATCCTCAAAGTCATTCAGGCTATTTCCTTATGCCTCCGAGTCTGAAGCTGCACATCCCACCAACGCTTTTCCGGTCCTCATAGCATGTACATCAACAACTTGACCCTCTACCCTGGAGGTGTCTTGAGCTACTCAAAGATCATCTGCATGCTATTTATCCATTTCTCATCTTCTTGTAGACCACCCTCACCCTGAAAAGGCAGTGAGTTATACTATTAGAATTACCACATCAGATATGCATGAGATGGTTCTGTACCATGCACACCTCTATCAATACCCTGCAAAACACCTACTAGGATAGCTCGTAGGTTCTCCTCAAGCTATGGTCCGAATGCGGCTAAACCCTGCTATTGTCCTTCCAGTACTGAATCATGGACCTATTCCAGTGCCTGAGACTGTACCTGAGGCTCCAGCACTGCCTGCACCGGATCCTTAACCGGACCTTGCTCCTGCGGCACTGTACAATCTCCCACATGAGGCTCCATCTGATTCGACTAAAAGGAACTTGCTAAATACCCTAAATGGTCAGATAGCCCATTTATATATTACTATATATACTCAACACTTATAAAGAAATATGTAAATAGGAAGTGCATAACTACTACCCTTACTCTCCCCCACTACAATCCATTCCCACAGCAACTCGGCCTCATGGCCTCCTTACCCGCCCCTCAAGAGAGCCATGTATCAAAAGTACCTCGGGCCACGCTTGTCCTAACAACCAACATTGCCTCAAACCGACGACCGAGTCACCCAATCCTGATTACCAAAATCACCTCAACCATAGTACCTAACTGATCGTACAAGAGTCATACTAAAATATACTACCACATTCAATTCTAAAAATATATAAATCATGGTATAACACATTGCAATAAACAAGAAAATTTATCAGTAATTTCACCTATTCACATTTCAAAAGAATATAAGGCATGGAAATTGATATTATTCACATTCCATTATCACTTCAGAAATCATGTGTGCATTTTTGAAATTGAAATACCCAAAAATTTTCTTGTTAAAATCCATGAAAATATCCTTTCCATACCTGGCTAAGGTCCAATTCTCTCTTATCGCTCCAGCCCATGGTTTACATATTACCATCAATAATATCACACACCAAGGGATCCACCGAGGAGGAAGTCATATAAACTGTAATATGAGCCAATGAAAAATAGAAATTCCCACCCAAGGTAACATGTTCCATCACTCATACCTAGGATACAAGAACCCAAGAACAAGCTAGAAACCCAATTCCAGTAACCACCTATCTCCTGTGTACCATATCTCAAAGAGTAAAATTAGAATAAATAAAAATAAAATTCTCAATATAATTATTATCTAGCAAGACACTTCTACTAAATCATTGTAAAGAGCTCCTCTAATGCCACTTTATAATGACCCGGACTTGAACAACCACCCGAACAGTGCTAAACTGGTCGGGTGTTACTACCTTTGGTTCACCTCCCAGAATTCTAAAGGCATCCGACTAGCAGCGAGGGTTTGATTGGTATAGTGGGGAGTCTATACCCTCTCATAGGATAATAAATGTTCTAGTTAGAACATAATATGGTATTATAAGACTCTGTAGACTTGCACTAGATCTGCACATCGGAAACACAATCAATAGCAATAAACAGCGGAATCAATAAATATAAAAAACAACAATGGAAAGTAAACAAAAGAGCAGGTTGAACACCACTTTTAACTACAAAAAAACCATGCATGCAACCAAAGCCAGTTATACATATCTATATGTAAAGGGAGCCAATGGCTAACCAAATATATCTACAAAACAAGTAAGAATCCTGATATAGGAATGAAATAAAAAATGTAAACTACATCTAGGAAATACCTCAAGGTCCATACCATTTCGATGAAATAGCTAATGCAGTCCAACTCCAGAAGATGACCTCGTTCCTGCACGTAAATTCATAAAGTCTACACGTGTCCTGATGGGCATGTGTAGGGTGAGAGACAAATCTGAGTAAGATACCACCCAATAGTGCATACATAATATAAGTGTTTAAGACGCATTGCAGTTATAAGGAAAACAGTAAATAGTACGATGCACAAATAAACATAAATTTTTTAGGTGTTCGGCAGCCACCATAAAGTGTCACATACTTCTTCCAACGCTGAAATCTCTATCATGTAACCCGGCACCATGTGCCCCCTGACACTACATGCCTCAAGTAATGATGATCTGAAATCACGCCCAAGGAATTGTAACTCGGAGGAACAACGATGTCTACAATCAAATAATGTAACCGGAGGGACAAAAATGTATTCCCTCAAATAATGTACTGGAGGGATAGTGATATCTACCCTCAAATAACGACGATCCTCTGACCCCAACCCGATAGCATCAATGCTATCCCTTTAAGGCTTTTCACCTTCCATGTGGCTTCATATAACAATCACCCCCATAAAAATAGAAACAAAACCATAACTAATGTGGGCGTCTACCCAAATGAGTGGTCAGAACCACTTCATCACGGAGTCTCTCTATGTGCACACTACTCAAACTTCCGGTTGAGAGCTAATCACCAATGTATGTTCCCAAGCCACAACCTCTCTGAAACCTCGTTCCCCTGTGACCATGTCACTCAAATCTGATGGCCTTTCCATCCAGGTAACGTGATCCATGCCCGACCAGATTGCCACATCTCCTCTTGGCGAAGTCCATGACTCCCAATCTCATGGTTAGAACCACCCAATGTTACCTGGACCATGCCCAACTAGTGATTAGCATCACTCAAGAATATCCGGGCCACACACAATACAACTTCATGGGTTCCAGCTTATGCAATCCAGTAATTATATATATAATCACAATGAAATGCTTTTAACATCCAAGACACACCAAACAGTTGAATTTCACTAATTATGTGATGTCCCATACCAGTAACAAGGTCTTGGAATCCTCAAACAATTCATATATTCTATTAAACAATTAAACTCGGTAGTTTAATAAAATAATATCAACTTATACCATTTGGGAAACCCCATCCAAAATTCCCCAAATGAGCAATGGCCCCACGTCCGGCCCCACTCAATCAGAACAAGAAATAGAGCATACCGAAAGGCATCCCCTAGGTCAAATAATCCATTTAACATACTAAAGTAGGTATGAAATGGTCTTTCTCAAAATACCCAAATATGTTCCATTGGTCGCACCACCAAAAATTCCGTGAAATCATGAAAGAAGGTAAGCACCACCTACCTAAGACTCGTACGATTACACTCCTCCGATAACAGCCTCCAATTAGGTCTGAAACGCAGTAGATCTACAAAATAATTAAAACCACTCAAACCTCTGTAACTCTTCTTAGAATAGATATCTAGAAGAATGGATCAAGAGGAATCAAGGCCTAATTGAGAGGGTTCTAACACATCTGACGATGATCATAATGAAGTTCAGGCAGATGATCGGGAGAAAAAAACGATCTTTGGTCGGCTCTGCCCTCTGAAACCCATAGAGGGGTTGTGTTTCTACCACAAAACGACGCTACTAGATGTTTTAGCAGAAATAAGAAAGGGCATGACGTGTAATTATAATACACAGTATGTATTGTTTTAATGTTCATATAATGGCTAATATTTCGCCGAGGACTTGTCGACTGACTACACGGCATGTACATAGGTGTACATGGTGTGAATAAGTATACCCATCCAGCATCCCCAACACGCCATGTATATCCCCATACACGACCCCTCTACACGGTGTGTTCAAATAGTACATGGAATGTATTGGTTAAAAACATCATACCCATCCATAAGGCCTACACACCATATATCACCTCCACACGATCAAGGTTACAGGGCATGTACTGAAGGTACACAGCGTGTACTGAAGGTACATGGAGTGTAATTCTGTAATATTCCAAAACTCCCCAGTTTCCACAAATTTTCTCAGAAACAAGAAAAAAATTCCAACCAGTTAGGGATTTTGACTCGTTCTAAAAATCCATGTTCTTACAACCATTATGACTGTTAATTAATATTTTGATTACTATAATATCCTTCATCTTTTTAAAATGAAAAAATACTTCCTTTAATAACTTTTATATATTTTTTGGTATTGAAAATTGTTTTTAAAGTGTATTGAATATTCCAATATTTTTAAATGATTTCTTGTGATTGAAAATGAAATTTTAGGAGTATAATTATAAAAAAAATGAAATTCATTATGTGTTATGATAATATAATAGTACCTAGAAGTTCGATTGGTGGTTACATGAAAAATAAGGATGGTTGGTTATGACATAATCCATGAATTTTTTGTTATGCTATAATTTCCTATGCATTTGGTATGAAAGTTAGTCATATGGATATTCCATTTATAAGAGTGATAGGTAAATAATCCAACCAAAATGTTGTTCCATTTAAGTATAAGTATTTCACTAGTTTAATTTATGTATTTTATGTTAATGATATGGGTTTTATGGTAATCTTGCGATTATGAAAATGGTGCTAAATTTGCTTATTTTCAAAGGATATTATTTACTACTTATTAAGGGTTAAAATTATTACATTATGATAATGTTTTCATAGGTTTTAATTTTTATAAATGGAATAATAGTTTTATTATTGTTATATAACATGGAGATATTTTCATGCTCATCCTGTTGTTTTTATGTTTTTCACAATAAATTAGGATGTGTGAGGGATTTTAATAGTTTAAGTTTAATATTGTGAAGATTATCCTAAAAGAGAACATTGTTTATTTTAAATGTTGTATATAATGAAAAAAATGGATTTTTTTGGGATGAGTCCACTTTTTATTTTATGGTTTTGTTATATATATTTTATGAACCAATTTTATAAAACTATAAATCTGAAAATATCCTAATTTTATCAGAAGAAAGGTTTAGAAAACATCAAGGACTAATAATTTTGGTTAAACATACATTAAGATTCTATGTATATTCTTTTAGTCAAATCCATATTCTTTAACTTTTTCAGCTCAAAGAATGTAAGTTTTTAATGGATGTATGAGAATATAAAAAAATCATATCTTTTCATAATGACTTGATTGCAATAATTATTGCAATGTAATTTCATGATGATTCTAAACATTTTTATAACATGTGACTCTCTTGATAAAAGTTTCATTATATCTCAAAGACCTCCTTTATACCATTATAATACCATGGATCATGGGTTGTATTTATTCAAATCCTAATTTCAATATTTTCACATATTTTTAGAAAATGGTGATATTGTCATATAACATTCAAATATTTTACCATATCAAAATATTATTAAGAATCTTATGATTTTGATAATTTTTATAAAGAAGGACACCCTTGCATATAATATTTATACTTTATTTAAACTTATATTATTAAACCACATCCTTACATTACATTAAAATGACTATTTATTAAAAATTTTAAATAAAACATGGCTTGAATTTTTTATAAAAATCATGTTTTATAAGATGTATTGAAATTATATGACATAAAAAATTATTTTCCAAAACTATTTCCCTGTGAACCCCAATATGACCCAAGTTGTAAATAGTGTTCTTGGATAAAGGATGAAATAAATTTTTATGAATCTATATATTAATGTATGTTCCATCTATCCACATTATAAAATTTATGATTAAACTAGTGGGACACCATTATCAAGGTACAATATTCTTTTTTTTGGAATTATTTTACTAAATCATAAGGATATTGAATTAAAAATTTGAATATATAAAATAATTTATCGAGTAAGTTGTTGAGGTAATTTTTTATTGACTTAAAAATGCTTTGTATAACATAACAATTAATGTTATGACATTATATTAAAGGATGAAAATCTTATTTTCCAGTAATTATGTTTCGTTATGATGATAGTCTATGTATAAAAATAACAATTCAACTATGTGAAAGTGGTCATAAAAAAAATTCATCCAATTATATTTCTTAATAAGGAATAAATATCATTTTAACCAATCAAATAATTATGTTTTTGTGATTATTGAATTTCTCCTAGCCATGTTTTATATCACTCTCCATCAGAACATTATGGTTATCTTTTTTTTTCCTTATCCATGTTTTCATACATGGAACCCTATTATGTCTTATCTTTGGTGACCATCATATTTCCCGTTCACTATTTTAATGTGGATGTTTTATTGAATCCTTTACTCGATGTAGGATTTCAATAAGGGTATTTTGAATAGTCAATCCCCTAGTTTTAGATCCTGAGTTCAAAATGGTGACGATGAAATCTCAATGGGTGGGAATATAAAAAATATGTTTTAAAAAATAAAATATTATATTTGATATAATAGCTGATACATAAAATAGAACTTATAAGTAAAAAATAAATATTATTATTTTAATGTTACCATTAATCATGCTATTAGTATGGTCAGAATTAACACTATTAACTATATTTTTGAAATATTTTTTACACAAGTATATTGGTTAATTTTTTGAGACCAATTAATTATAAAATTATAAATTTTCTTACATATTAATATTTATTAATATGATAGTAAATTTTCAATAAAGGGTGATATACGGTAATTACCCGACACAAAACAATGTGTTTCCCCAAAATCATATGATTCATTCAAGGATTTTTTATACCAAGAAAATAATATAATATTTATATAATTATTTTAAGTGGAAGTTATCACCTATTTATTATATTAGAGAGAATGGATAGAACTAACAATATTATGATTATTCATGTTTATTAAATGTGTTAACATTCATCCAATAATCATTATTTATTTAAAATAATAATAAATTCAATTTTAAGCCTAAAAAACTATAATAATAATAAAAGATTGTTTTAGTGCTTTTTTATTGAGAACTGATTTCAAATATAATTTTTGACACATTTATAATATAAATATGAAAAATTAAAATTAAACTTTGAAATAAAAAACTAAAAATTTGATTTGGGTATTGTATTGTTATTTTTATAAGAAGTTTTATAATTTTATAAATAGTGAACAATACAAAAAAATAGTTCAAAAATATTTTTTCATCCATTTTTTTATAAAGTTAAATTTTATTTTAAATTGGTTTTAATGAATAATTTGTTCCATTATACATCAATAATTCCAATTATTGTCATTGGATTAAATTAAATAATTGAATTTTTATCTAAATATATTGTGATCTTTGAACATGTCACATTAAAACCCTATATTATCATTACCACTATAGGGTTAATTTTAAATCTAATTTTTCTAATTTTTTTAGTTTTATTATGTATAATAGATTCTATTTTTTTAATTAAAAGTTCAAAATTAATTTTAATGTTAAATATTGTAATGACCTGGAAATTTTTGGGAAATGTTTTTCTTAATTCTTTGTAATTTTACGAGTCTGCGGTTTTTGACGGCACCTGATTATGAGTCCCGGTGTGCCCGAAATCAATTTCTGATGTTTTGTTAGGGTACGTTCAGTAAAAGTACGTGAATGTTTTTATATATTTTGAAACAGTGATCAGAATTTAAAACTGAGGTCATTGATGAACTCGCAGTGCCAGTTTATTCTTAAGGAGACCTTCACCTCAAACGCAGTCGAGGAGGGGTGAAAGTTGGTTTTCCTAGGTTTGTGGAATAAAAATAAAATAATTTATTATTATTTTTTATTTTTTTTCTTTTTAATTCCAAATCATTGTAACTGTTGGTGGTGGGGACCACTCAACTTAAAAGCTCCGCATTAATGAGAATCATTAAATGAGTGTTTACACTAAAGTGTAACCACACATTTAATGGTTAATTTCATTGATGAATTAAATTCAACTTAATGTATTTTATTTAAACTCATGTTAAGTCAGTGTTGGGGAGTTTTTGATCTCAGGCATTCAGTTGTCAAGGGGAAATCTTGGTGGAGGAAAGTTATTCAATGAATAATGGCTCTCCTTCCGACGGATCTCTGAGAAACGATGCTCGAGTCGAGATCAAAGGCACTTTGTGGGAGCGACGAATGCCAACGATCGTCGACACCTTCATCTCCCCCCTTGAGACGACATCAACGAACCAATTTCCACCTTTTTGCGATATCATTAACACATGACGAACCTTGAGTTAGGGGAATTGTATTGACTTTCTCCTTTCCTTTTTGAGGAAAGAACGACGAGCGTAGACCAACCTCTGCCTGGTTGATCCGCGGATCACTATTTCATGAGGGTTGGGATTAAAATCTGATACGAGGTCATGTTTGTGTTTGGTTTTAGTGTGAATACTTTAATCATGATTGAAAACTTCTAACGTGAAGGGCTCAGGCTGAAGAACAAGCCTCAACCCTCTGCTGGTTGTTCGTCAATGTGCGGATTGACGGGCGACAAGGAAACAAGACCGCAGTGGAGATTTGGGGATTTCGTAGTGGAGTTCACATCCCGAGATTATCGTAGGCATAGACAGTGGGCAAAACGGACTAGCGGAGCAAGCCTGGTGGCCCGCGGAAGGCGGCAGCGGCATGTCATGCGGGCACGACGGCACACCTCTGGAACAGGCTACCGCAACTGAGTTGTAGCTGCGGGTGGAACCATAACTACTCTACCCTTCCAGAAATGAGGAGGAGTGGTTTAATGTCGTGCCAGCTAGCCGAGCCAGCACCCCCCCCCCCCTGCGCGCCCGCTGGTTCAGGCCGACCCAGGGTGGGTTGGGCTGGGTCGGACCGAGCCGAGACCCCCCTTTTGGGATAATTTTCGGGTAAATGCCCATAACTTGAGGTATGGACCTCCGATCGAAGAACTTTCAGTTGAGTAGGATTCCACGGATCTAGAAATCCGTCTTTTTATATTACACTCAAGGTTTTGGAAAAGATTGGGTATGGCTGGGTTGGTTTAAACCCGAAACCAACCGGGACCTCAGAGCGAAAACACTTATATCATAAGGACCGGACGTCTGAATGACGTTCCGTCAACTACGTTGGTTTCCTCTTGATAATAAGGTCCTTTTGGAATATTCCTCGTAGGGTCGGGATGATATTGGAGTACGGTCAGGTTGGTTTTAACTTAAAAACCAACTGGGCTCCTGCAAACGGAAAAGCCAATAACCTCTCAGACCGGACGTCCGTTTGACAAACCGTCAGCGGCGTTGGTAATCTTTTTGAGAAACTGTCCCTTTCAGTGTACCCCATTGGAGTTCTGGGAATAGTTATGATACAGTCTGTTTCGTTTGTACAATAAACAAACTGAGCCCCAGGGACAAAAGGCATAATAACTTATAGATCGGGTGTCTCATTGATGTGTCGTCTGATGCATTAAGACCCATATGATGAGGCGTTCCAATTGAGATAATATAAGTGGGTTTTGGATGACTTTGGAAAAATGTAGGCTTTGGAATTAGCATATTTCTAACCAGGACCCTTGAACGAAAATGCCAATTACTCTCATATTGGTTGTCCAATTGACGCACCATCTATCACATTGGGTTCCTTTGACGACACGGATCTTCGGGATACATCAACTCTGGACTTCATGATAGTTGATGTTTCCACCCCTTGGCTCGAGGAGTGGACCATACCGGAATCGAGCGTGTTGTGTGTGGGAACCCTAGAGTTGGCTTCGAAGATGATGAAAACTGTACTGGAATCCTTAGTCAGTTCGACAATGATGACAAATGTACTGGAATCCTCCCTGGGTTCTGCAGTGATGACAACTACACGAGAATCCTCTGTGTGTTCAGCAGTGATGACTACCGTACTAGAATCCTCAGTGGGTTCAGCGACAATGACAACTGTACTGGAATCCTCTAGATTTTTGACAGTGATGACTACTATACTTGTATCCTAAGTGGGTCCGACTGTTCGACTTCTATTCTAGTATCCTACGTGGGTCCGACAAAGTAGCTGGTCTAGTATCCTACGTGGGTCTGACAGCTTAGCTGGACTTGTATCCAATGTGGGTCTAACATCTTAGATGAATCAATGACTGCATCTGATCACCTTTATCACTTTACGAAATATGTATACCTTTGTGAGCTAAGTATTGACTTTAAATCATTACCATCGATCGTATTGAATTCTTTCCTATGTGGACTGGGTGGTTCTTGGGCTCGAGAGTTGGAGTCGAACCAGGATAGATGAATTAGGTATATGTATGGGCATATACCTATGTAGAGTTGGTTGATACTTTATGATTGTATATTTTCATTATGTATTATCCTTCGTCGATTTTGGGAGACCATCAAGGGTCTCGGGGTCCCTACTGAGTATTTTTTTACTCACCCCTTTAGGGGCTATGCATGCACTACGTTGTGTTGGATGTAGATGATGGACAACACTGATCGTTATAGAGACTTGTGGAGTGGGATGGTACCCGTAGGAGGACCACATTGCGAGGAATACACGAAACAGAAGGACAGACCCGAGGTGCCGAGGAGACGATATGTACCCACCCTTCAGGTGGGATTCCCGGAGGATGACTCAGTGGATGCTGCTTTACATTACTGCTGTTGTACTAGACTTTCAGTTTTATTTTACATACTGTTGAGCTTGTATTTCCGGCCCCTTTTATTACAACACTTACTTTTCTATACAGTTTACATTGTTCTTACTTCTGTTGCGTACTCTATTGTGTATTTTACTATAAAAGGCAATTCCTTCCCTTTTTATCAGGATTTACGCCATTGGTACTAGTATCCAGCCCATGGCCTATGGAAGGCGGGGTTGGGGTAGTCGCGGAATGGGCCCCGAGGATGGGTCGTGACAGATTGGTATCAGGGGAGTGAGTTATACCACATAGCTCAAGAATATGATCATTCTTTCTGTAAATCAATATTGCTAAGAGTATTGAGTGTGGTTTTCAGTTCGGGGAGTCCAGTGTTGGTTCAACGGCCGACGTATCCATACACCAAGACCGTGACCTCTGATTTCTAACTCGGAGCATGAAAACACTGATTGTGTGTGTGTTTCCTTTGAGAAGTTGTCTTTGTGATTACTTTGTGTCAGCTCAGTAGGTTTAAATATTTTTACTGTGTCGCATCTGTTCAGGATGCCTCCATGCAGACAATCAGTTGGAGTTTTGAGAGAGTAACCGATGACGACCCATCGAGTGACGAGGCTCCACTCTAGGGACCTCTAACTATATTGGCACATTCGGGTGGTGTACCAGCATCACCACCACCCATTTGGAAGAATATTCCACCAGCCGTACTAGAGGACGGTGCACGCTAATAGAGCATGTTGCAAGAGTTCCAGCAGTAGAGGCCTCCGAGGGTACGAGGCTAGACTGATTCCCAGGTAGCAGTGGACTGGATGGAGGCGACTGCTAAAGTTCTACACCTAGTTTAGACACTAGTAGAGCAGATGTTGATCTTCTCTTATAGTATTTCCTAGTGAGTGACCATGAGGTTGGATCACATAGTGATGAGGCTTCGGTACGTGGACTAATGCCTAAGATAGTACCTTCGGGTAGTGTGCCAGCTATACCACTACTTGTTGGACAATAGTTACAACCAGCGGTTCTCATAGATGACACATATAGGCTTAGTTCATTACATGTGTTTCAACATCAGATACCCCTCGGGTTTTGAGGTGAACCCGAATCACTGGTGGCTGAGGACTGGCTTGAGGTTGTGGCTGAGAGTTTTCTAGAGCTTATACTACATTAGCAGGACGACATGTCAGTCGCTGAGTATTCATCGAGGCGTACTGATTGTTCTTGGTACTTGATGACTACGATATGATTAGTGCTTTAGAGCTCTGACCTCAGAGAGAGGTGTGTTTAAAGGATATATGAGCCAACACTTTTCTTCTATGCATTCCTACTTATGATAGGGTGCTAGAGAGAACAATTGTGGATGAATGTTCTCAGGCTGAATGGATACATCTAGAGAATGTTAGCAGTGGGAATGTAGGAAACTTTCACTAGTCTCTGAGACTTGGGCATGTAAAATGATTCAAGAAGAGGAATTGTTAGGGACAAATGATTCTGTAGAGAAGTAGACGTGGAAGCAGGGCTCGGAGAGCATCATGAGGTTGTGTATATTTCGACATGTTACAACCTCCTGCCTTTATAGTCCCCCGCCAGGATAAGGGAGAAGGAGGGCATAGGAAGAGAGTAGATGAATGCAGTCAAGGAGTGTGAACCATGGGCTCTAGGAATGATTCGAGGTATGGTCTTTGTCTACTACTAGCTGTCGTAACAATAGACATTGATACGAATCATTCCTTCCATCCACGAATCATGTCCCAGGCCTACAGTTTACAGTTAATTCATTGACTTGACCCTCACATCTAAAGATACCTTTGGGAGGAGACTCAATAATCACGCTTACGATGATGGTTTGATCTGACCCTTGAGGCGTGATTTTCATTTGGTCCCTCTTGGTGGCAGTGTCGAGGCCTTACGACGTTAGTTTGGGTATAGACTGGGCAACCACAGTTCATACACAGATTGACTGTATTAGGAAAAAAAGTTGTGGTTTAAGTACAACGTTGGGATCAATTTTCCTTGGTCAGAGAAAATGAAACCCCAGGAAGCACAGGATGGAATCACGCATAAGTGGGTGCAGTTGATCACTCATTATTCGGCCAGACATAGATTTGTGCTAGACTTCTCCAGAGTTGCTGCACCGCTTTTAGTATTTACGAAGAAGGGGACACCCTTCGTGTGGTTAGAGAGATTCCATCAGAGCTTTTCAGGAGCTGAGGCAAAGGTTGACCAGTGTGCCCATTTTGAGACTACCAGTGAAGGTACAGATGATCCAGGAGCTCATAAAGTCTACACAGAGCAGACAGAAGTCCTATACTGATAGGAGACGAAGACCACTGGTGTTCGAGGATGGTGACCATGTTTTCCTACGGATCTCACCATGAAGATTTCTACAGATATTTGCCAGGGGAGTCAAGTTATCTCCACGAATCTTCGTACCTTTCCGGGTCCTCAGCAGAGTAGGTGTGGTGGCTTACCGCCTCACACTTTCACCTCAGTTTCATTGGGTGCAAGACGTCATCCACGTATCTCAGCTGAGGAGATGCATGCACAACCTATCTGTCATCATAGACCATGAGGAGGTGGATATCAAATATGGGGAAACATTCATGGAGGCACCAGTGGATAATGATGATTGACACGAGCGGGTCCTACGTGGATAGTCGACTTCTCTGGTGCACATTTTCTGGCAGCACAAGAACCACCTGGGGAGCACATGGGAGCAAGAGGCTCAGATGCACACTCAGTACCTCTTTAGTTTCCCTAGTGTGTTTTGTAGCTTTTTGGGGATGTAAATCCCTAAAGTGAGAGTAATGTAAAGACCCGATAATTTAAAGGAAATTATTTTCCTAATTCTTCAGAATTTTTCGACCCTGCGGTTTCTGACGACACCTAATTTCAAGGCTCGGTGTGCCCGAAATTAATTTCGGATGTTTTGTTCATCTTCGTTCAGTAAGAGTATGTGTGGCTTTTTCTATATTTTGAACCATTTACCGAAATTGAAAACCAAGGATACCAATAAAATTGCAGCTCCAATTTTCGATTAAGGACAATTTCACCTCGAATGCAGTCGAGGCGGGGTGAATGCTGGTTTTACTAGGTTTGTGGAATAAAAATAAAATTAGTTATTATTTTATTTTTATTTTTTTTTCTTTTGAATTTCAAATCATTGTAACTATTGGTGGTGGGGACCACTCAAATTAAAATATCCTCATTAATGAAAAGAATTAAATGAGTGGTTACAAAAAAGTGTAACCACGCATTTAATGGTTTATTTAATTGATGAATTAAATTCAACTTAACTTAATGTATTTAATCTCAAGTTATGTTGGTGTTAGGGGGTTTTGGATCTCGGGATTCTGGTTGGCAAGGGGAACTCTTGGTGGAGGAAGTCTCTTTAATGATGAATGGTTCTCTTTTTGACGGATCTCCGCCAAACGACACTCGAGTCGGGACCGAAGGCACTTTTGTGGGAGCGATGAACGCCAACGATCGTCGACACCTTTATCTCCTCCCTTAAGACAATGTCAACGAACCTACGTCCACATTTTCGTGATATGGTCAACACATGTCTAAAATTGATGTAGGGGAATTGTATTGAATTTATCCTCTCGTTTTTGAGGAAATAACGACGAGCGCAGACCAACATCTGCCTGGTTGATCCTTGGATCGCTCGTTCATGCAGGTTGGGATTCCAATCTGATGTGGGGTTATGTTCAGGTTTGGTTTTTGTTTGAATAATTTAATCTTGATTTAAAACTTCTAACATGAAGGGATCAGGCCACATAACAAGAACAAAACCTCTGCTGGTTGTTCGTCTATGCGCGGATTGACAGGAGATGACGAAACGGGACCGCAACTACGATTTGGGATTTTGTTGTGGAGGTCAGGTCCCGAGATGATCATAGGAGCAGGCGGTGGGAGAACCGGACCACCCGAGTGCGTTCGATGGTCTGCGGAAGGCAGCAGCAGCATGCCGCTCCAGAACGGCAGTACTGGCATCCAGTGGTGGTAGTGCACCGTCGGGACAGTCCGGTGCGGCTGAGCCGCAACGGCTGGTGGAACCGGAATGACGCTGTCGTTCCGAAAATGAGGAGGCATGGCTTAATTTAGTGCCAGTTGGCCGAGCCAGCCCCCCCCCCCAGCCAGGCCGGGCCACGTCGGCAGGGCCGGACCCGGTTCGGGCTGACCTAGGTTGGGTTGTGTCGGGTCGAACCGGGCCCAGACCCCCCCTTTTGTGATGTTTTTCGGTTAAATGCCCAAAACATGAGCTACAAACCTCTGATTGTCGCACCATCAATTGTGTAGGATTCCTCGGATCAAGACGGCTATTTCGTTATATTACACACAAGGTTTGGAAATGTTTGGGTATGTCCGAGTTGGTTCGAACATGAAACCAACCGGTCCCTCGGAGCGGAAACACTTATAACATAAAGACTAAACATCCGAATGACGTCCCATCAACTACGTTAGTTTCCTCTTGATTAGAAGGTCCTTTTTGAATACTCCACATAGGGTTCAGATGATATTGGAGTATGGTCGGGTTGGTTTTATATTAAAAACCATCTAACCCCTTGGAACGGAAAAGCCAATAACTCTCAGACTAGACGTCCGTTTGACGAACCGTCAACGGCGTTGGTAATATCGTTGAGAAACAGCCCCATTGAGTATACCCCAAGGGAGTTCGAGGTATATTTGAGATACGGTTGAGTTGGTTCATACATGAAACCAACCCCCCCCCCCCCCCCCGAGACAAAAAGTATAATACCTCACAGACCGGGCATCCGATTGACGCGTTGTCTGATGCGTTAAGACCCTTATGATGAGGCAGTCCTTTTTCAATACTCTAAGTGAGTTTTGGATGACTTTGGAAAACGTCCAGGTTTGGAACGATCATATTTCTAACCGGTCCCCTAGAATGAAAATTCTAATAACACTTAGACTATTCGTCTGATTGACGGACAGTCTGTCACATTGGTTTCCTTTGACGAGATGGAACTTCATGATATATCAACTCCAGACTTCATGATAGTTGATGTATCGACCCCTTGTCTCAAGAAATGTACCCTCCCGTAATCGAGCATGATGTGTGTGGGAACCCTAGAGCTGGCTTCGGTGATGACGACAACTGTACTGGAATCCTCCGTGGGTTCAGCAACAACAACAACTGTACTGGAATCCTCTGTGGGTTCAGCAGTGACGACTACCGTACTGGAATCCTCAGTGGGTTTGGTGATGACGAAAAATGTACTGGAATCCTCTGTGGGTTCAACAACGATGACTACTATACTTGTATCCTACGTGGGTCTGACAGTTCGACTTCTGTACTAGTATCCTGCGTGGGTACGATAGAGTAGCTAGTCTAGTATCCTACGTGGGTCCAACAACTTAGATGGACTAGTATCCTACGTGGGTCTGACAGCTTAGATTAATTAGTGATTTCATCTGATCATCTTTATATATTTATGAAAAATGTATACCTGTGTGAGCTGAGTGATGACTTTCAATCATGATCATCAATGTTATTGAATTCATTCTGGTGTGGACTGGGTTGTGCTTGGGCTCGAGAGTTGGATCCAAACCGGGATTGAAGAATTAGGTATATTTATGGGCATATACCAAAGTAGAGTTGGTTGATACTTCATGATTGTATCTTTTATTTGTGATTTATCCTTTATGGATTCTGGGAGACCATCAGGGGTATCGAGCTCCCTACTGGGTACTGTTATACTCACCCCTGCATGGGCTATTCCCGCACTATGTTGTGTTGGATGCAGAAGACAGACAACACTGATCGTGGTAGAGACTTGTGGTGCAGGATGGTACACGGAGATGGACCACATGGCGAGACATACACAGAGCGGACAGACAGACCCGAGGTGTCGAGGAGACCATCTGTACCCACCCTTTAGGTGGGATTCCCATAGGATGACTCAGTGGTTTTTTCTTTACATTACTGCTATTGTACTAGACATTAAGTTGTACTGCACTTACTGTTGGGCTTGTATTTCTGGCCCCTTTCTTCACATCGCTTACTTTTGTATACAATTTTCTTTTATGCTTAATTATGTTGCATACTCTGTTGTGTTTTTTACTATAAAAAGGCAATGCCTTACTTTTTTATTGGGATTTACGTCTTTGGTTCTAGTTGCCAGCCCATGGCCTATGGAAGGAGGGCTTGGGGTAGTCCCAGCACGAGGCCCAAGGATGGGTCATGAAAAATTTAATTTTTATGTATAATGAATTTACCATGGTAAAAAAATATTTACCACAACATATGTAAAAAATTAAACATTTTAATGTTAAAAATGTAAAGGCTTAAAAACTAAAAAAATCATAATATTTAAAGGTTTTTTGAGTTGTGTATATGCCCTAATCAGCCTAAAAATCTTAATTGAATGTATAATTATTTTAAATTATTTTGAAATCAATTTCATTGGCTTAAAGTATAAAATAATCAAAAATTTAGTCACTTAAACCCACCTCTCCTGAAGAATAAATACCAACCCTCAACAACCCATTTCTATAAAAAAATACTTTTAGATCATCAAAATCATTCCTAAAACTCTCAAAATAACTATCCCCACATCCATGTTCTTTTGGAATCTCCAAAAGACCCAATTTTTTGACATCAAGGGGTCTCTCAAGTTAGTGATCATCAAGTGGTAATTTTCCCAATGCCCCTCTCTTAAATTCCTTTAAATTACTATTTTATCCTCACCACTATCATCCATAAATTCATAAAATCTATAAAAAATTTATATAAATGAGTTTTATATTTCTAATGGAATATATCAAATACAATTCATTTCCCATATCTTCTTATTCAACAAAACAAAATTATTTTCCATGTTCTTCCAGTTAATATTCTCCATTAATAATGTTTTTGTTATTTTTTACATTACCCCATTTTGGATAGTATTAAGACTATATTTAATTTTAAATAATATTTAAATATTTAAATTATAAAATATTTCATATTCTAGAAATGTTATGTTAAGAATACCTTCATTATATCTATATTGTAGATATACGGTAACTTTGATTGTGGACGTGTGGACTATCATCTCTTCAAAGTGATGATATTCACTCAAACATAATAGGAAATTTATTAAATTAATTTTTTAGTAAAAATATATGGTATAAATGAAATATTAGTTCTACTATAATGATATTATATATATAAACATATTTTCATACATTTCCTTTACTTTCTTACATCTAATACGACAAGAAAACCCAAATAGCATTCATGCGTACGTATGACCAACCATCTCTGTGAATGGTGTTTTTTGTTTATATTTAAATATTATAATTAATACTTATATGTTGAATACATAATATATGTATATCATTTTTTATATACTCTAAAACATTAATTCTTTGGAATCAAGAATAACAAGTCAAAACACGTCTAATCAACAGTGAAAATTTAACCCAAACGTAACATAAACAAGGAGAAAAAAATAAATGAGTAATATAATGTCCTAAGTAAATAATATTTTTTAATATAAATATGAACATGCTTCCATATTAAATGAATAAAATATATATAATTATTATATATGAGGTTTGTATGAGTTTGAATAGATTCAACACATTAGTTAAGGGATCTTGTTAACCCAATTAACATTTGGTGGGTTAACCTTCTACTTCGTGATTATGCCATGATACGATTATGTGTTAAAATAATTTTTTATATCTTATTCTGTATTTATGATTATTTTATGTATATTTATATTTAATACACATAATATATCTATTTGATTAAAAATGATCTTTATAAGGTATTTTGTCTCAATTACCTTTCATTGTGGCATTTCGTGATGATATGCACCTTTATTCTTTTATAAGGTGTATATATAGCCTATTTGATATTTTATATCCGTATTTTATCTATACTCAAGTGACTTAATATTTTTTTTAATTTTATTCTTTAATTTATATCATGATTTTAATGTTTAAAGAGGTATGTGATGATTTTAATATTTAATGATTTAATTGTCAAATCAAATTCTCGAAGTGAATATTTTTTATATTATTTGACATATTTATTATATGGATTTAAAATAATTTATATAAATTTTTATCTATATTTTTAATTTCATTAATTTATTTTAAAAGGAATATTTTTATTTTCTTTATACGTAACATTTTGATAAACGATAGATGGAATGTTTTTTAATGTATACGATGAAAAAAACATCACCGCAACCTTGACAATTATTTAATATTTTGATTCCTATACAAGACTAAATTTCATTGAAAGGAAAATACTCCCCTTATTTCCTTTTCAAGGAATTTTTTTAATCAAATGTTTTTGAAAATAGTTTGATGATTTTATTATCTTTAAATGATTTATTGTGATTACAAATTAAATTTTATGAGTGAAATGTTGAAAATTGAAAAACATCATGTCTTATAATTATATAATTGTACTTGGAAATTTGATAGGTTGTTTCATGGAAAACCATGGATGGGTGGTTTTGTGATAAACAATGAATGGGAGTTTATTTTATAACCTCCAACATAATGGGTATGGATGCCGACATTGTGGTTATTCCATTTTAATGATTAACAGGTATGGAAGTGGATCACATGGTTATTACATTTAATGTTTATTATCTACCAAATTACCTTTATTTATTTTTAATTCTTGATATGGGTTTTATGGTAATTATATGATAACAAGAATGGTAATAAATGATGTAATTTTCAAATGAATGTATTTAATACTTGATAATTGTAACATGTATTACTTTATGTTAATGTTTTTATGGGTTTTAATGATAATCAAGGGACTAATGATTTCCTAATTTTTATATCCCATAATGATATTTTTATTCTCATCCCATGTTTTTTAATTTATTTCATAGTACTTACAGAAGAGTGAGGAATTATAAGAATTCATGTGGAAATTTTTTAATACTATCATAAAAAAGATCATTCATGATTTTAAAAGATTTAGATTTTTAAAAAAATTGATACTATTTATAGGTTTACACTTTATATTCTATGGTTTTTGTGGGTATGATTTACGACCTAATTCTCTAAAACAATAAACCTGAAAAGATCCTCAATTTGATATAATGTAAAATATTGACTTAACACGGTATTATGTAATGTTTACAATCAGAGTCTTATAATTGATTCAATGCATCCTAGAATGTGGAACAAACAATATCGGGTATTTTAAATGTTTCTTACCATAGTATTCCAATGATATAGAGAACCTTCATTTATTACAATACTATTACATCATTTTAAAGATAAACAACATATTAGTGTTACAAAACTAGGTTCCAATGTATTAGTTCATTAGTAATATTAATACGAATCATAACATTTACATAATACAATTCCAATATTAATTTAATTCCTTATTCTACGTACGATTATTTTTACACATGTTATACTTAGTATAAGTAGTCCCCTAGGGATATACATCAGCAAAACAGGTGTGTTAAACCCCAGAAATATGATAGATAAGAACATGAATCAATATAAGTGGGGTGACCATAATCATATTCATCATAACATAATTATATGATCATTATCATTATCATGAGAGGAAGAATTAGATAATTTCATGGAATATTAAAATACCAAAAAAATAAAAAATCATATCTTATTGTTCAAAACCCACTTACAGTTTTGAACATTGATTAAATCATCCTCAAAAATATCATATATGAATAATCATCGAATCATCATCATTGTGAACAAATATAGCATCATGTTATTTCATATTACACATTATCTGATGAGAGGTATCATATTACCCAATGCATCGGAGCACTATATAATTCTAAGATCAGTCGTCATATCATTAAATTTATATAATCATGTACACCATGCCGAATATATATCATTATTACAAAAAATTTAACCCATAGAAAGGAATGTGTCACATTAGAATAACAGAAATCATATATTCATGAATAAACATTGTAGTTCCCAAAGATAAAGGGATTTAAATACATGGTATAAGAATAATTATTCATGAGTGAAGAGGAAAAAATCTCATGATAAGTAAAATATGTGTTTCTTATAAAGAATGTTTCTTTTGGAAAAAATCATTTCAATTGTAAAAAAATTAAATTGGAAGAAATTATATCCTAGAAAATATACGGTATGAAAAAATAAATTACATTTAAGTAATAATAAATTAACACCCACACAGAAATTTGAAAATGAATTGGAATAAATCAAATAAAGGAAATTGTTTTTAGAATCCCTTTACCTTATATATGATTGAATTATTCACATTAATATCTTACAAAAAAAATTAAATTCATTAATAAATAAATCCAAAAAATCATATACAATTATTTAATTACTAATACTTTTTTAGTTTTTTATGGAAATTTGATTGATTTATAGTTATAACATTCATCATATAGGGTTCTTTGTTTTCTTGATTTTCTTGATCGGTTCACTTTTATACATGTATTTATGTTCATGTAAAATGAGGGTAATTTTACAGAATTTAAATTATAAGTTTTTAATTAACTTATAGTTGAGTAAATAATATTTTTATAATAATTTTTTATTTCTTTTGAGTATGGATCATTAAATAAAATTTTAATGATAATCATTTAGATTAATGTGTTGGTTTTTGATCACAACAAAAAAAATTATTTTATTCATTAATATTCTCTATGTAAGATATTTCAATAACATTAAAAAGTATATAACATACATTAAAAAATATATTTCAACAATTATAATTGAATTATGTAAATAATTTAATATGTTAAACTAAAATGGAATCCTTTCATTGTTAAAGGTGGTAAAACAACACCTCACGGGCAGCGTTTCCTTTTTTAGAATAAAATTTAGAGGAGAATAGGACATATGATTGATTATTACATTAAAATAATAACATAAAATTATACATATTATATTTTTGTTGTTAGTCCATTTTGATATGGTTATTTGATGATACAATAAGAAATAAAAATAAATTTAAAATAAATTTAAAATAAATTAAAATGAAAAGAAATATGATTTTACCTATAGAACTTCTTCTCATTGAGAACCTCCTTAGGGAAATTGGTTTTGGTCTTTTGTTGAGACCAATGGATCATGGATGTGGGGGAAGGGTATATAAAGGTTATTTTAAATATATTGGACAAAAATAATGGTGTTGGAGGTGTGAGACCAAGTGGTGGTGAGGGGTGGTAATTATAGGGGGTGGGAGGCGTCTTTTTCGAATTTTTATTAATTAGATTATTATTTTAGGATCGAGAATATGAGTAATTTGAGTGTTATCACTATATATATATATTCAAATAATGAATTTTTATTATAGATTATGGTTCTTACATCAACCATGACTCATGAAATAGTGTATTTAACTTATAATTTATATATTGTAAGTTATCATATTTCACTATTCACTAAATATTCTGCAATTTTTTCAAAACCCAAAAATTCACCCTAAAAACTATTTTACATATATAATTCAAAAAAAAACTAAATTTTATGAATAATATTTTCTAATTAATATAAATTTAAATGTAAATTAGAATCATCATTTACTTCAAAAATATTATTTTGAAATTTATAACGAATTTAATAAAAATATGAAATTTTAATTAAGGTCTAATTTAATTACCTTATAATCATTATAATAAAAATTATTAATTTAGGAATAAATTTTTTGAAAATAAATATTCATTGTATTAGTTATGGAATATAAAAAAACTTTAATGTTTTTTAAAAAACTCATCACTTAATTAATAATTTTTTAAACATTTATTAACATATTTTATCATATAATTAATCATATTACCATTTATAATATGCCTAAATTTTTATATATGATCATGGGAGAGGATTCAATTCGATTGGTGGGAATATTATTTTTAATTGTCACATTATTATTCAAATGTTCATGTTACTATTATTTTGGTGTTAGTTTCATAACTTCTAGAAATAAATCATATTCTATTCCACATTTTACTGTAATGATTTCAATTTGATATTTATGTGATTTTATATGATTTCTACTATACGAAATAATTTTAAAAATGGAGTTTACATTCTTTAGTTTTTGGGTTGTTACATTCTTCCCCCTGATGGAATGTCACCCTTGAAATTTCATTTTACATACTATGGTGAAATCGGTGTGAGTTATTCTCTTTCATCGCTTCTTCTTATTCACATGATGGCTCGTTGTGGTTCTAATTCATCCGTACTACATTAATAAGGTTAGTATTATTTTTGAATAAAACATTATCTCTATGGTCCATGATATTCACTAGCTACTAAATGTATGAGAGATTATTTCCCATCTATTCTAACTCTAAACTCAATAATTTTGACTAATCTTCTATGTACATACTCAAGATGGATACATGGAATACATCATGTAAGTTAAAATGGTATGTGGATGTTCTAGTTGACAGACCAAAACTCCAAAATGATCATGAATCATGAAGGGGAAGATGTACCTTTGACTTAACTTTCCATTCTTCAAAAATCTCGTAATCCTCTAATGTTGAGATATGAAGAGTAATAGCATGTATCTAACATTGTACTCCAATTATCGTCAATGACAGTGCATGTAGATATTTTTTAAACCCGGGTATTCCTTGATGTGATGATGAATATTTTTCACATCTTTTACAATTTGTTAGACCATTTCATTTCCAAGAATCTTATGTTAACTGAAATCATCCCACGATGTTGTTATTCAAAATATTTTCCTATAAAGGGTTTCAAATACATCCATTTGGATGCTCGAGTGGAAATTCTTTTTGTATGTTAACTTGATATGGGAAAGATGATAGTCACATCCAACATTGACTTCAATAGACCATACTCTCAACATTTCATCTAGTCTCTACATTTTCTGTTCTAGTTAGCCGTCATTTTAAGATTGATAATCTTTATTGAAGTTCAAATCATTTTTTATATTACGTTTAATACTTTTCTATTTCATGGAGTTAAATGTCTGATCACAATTAGATTTATTTGATAGTGTAACATCATTAAGACTTACAACTTATCTGATATATTTACATGAATTTTTATCTAGTATGAAGTCCTCTAGAATTGTGATAACATGAGCTGTCTTTGTGAGACGATCCACAAAAACACATATATCATTATTTCCTCTCAATGTATTTAGATGTATTGTGATAAATACCTCTCTGATGTTTTACCATTTCCATGTTGGTATGGTTAAAGGTTGAAACATCCCTTTGTACTTTTTCTTTTCAACCTTTAGTTGATGACATACCAGTAACTTCAATGTATATTCATTGATATATTTCTTCATATTGCCCCACCAATAGTACTCTTGGATATCTCAATATGTTTTTGTTCTCCCAAGGTGAATAGGGAATATTGATCTAGATGCAATATCCCGAGTCTCTTTATCTATTGATTGGATGGTTCACATAGTCATGATCAAAATCACATGACACAATCCTCGTCCATTTTGATATTTTTAGATTTAACATTTCTAATATCTTCCATATTTATCCCAATTTTCATATAATTTTATTTTTCATCCATTGTATTCCTGATGATGTACTGTTGATAAATAATTTGTGAAATAATTTATGGTGTTCCTTCCATAACAATTACCATTCTCATACTTTGATGGTCTATTATTAATGTATCCTTCTCAATTATGAATGTAATAAAGATTAATAATTCTATATACCAATATAATATGCCAACTAATCTGCATTTCCAATGTAGTAGTGGATTGGGAGTTAATAATCCTTGATCTGATCTAACCATATTTGATGTTTCATATTAACCTCCTTAAATTTTAATACATATTTGAGGATCTTATGATCAATATGTATCTCACCATTATCACAATAGAGTTAATTCCAAATGATTTTGAATGTGAAGATTACATATGCCTACTCCAGATCCTGCATGGGATAGTTTTTCTCATTTATTCTCATATGCATTGATGAATATAATATCACTTTACCATTTTTCACCATTACACATCCTTGTCCATTCTTTCAAGCATCATTTTATACCAAAAAGAGTTCCCCAAAAGTCCAATGTATGAGTATTGAAATAGTGATAAGCCACTTTTTTATCTCATTGAAGTAGTCAACACGTTTTTTGGACTAGAAAAACGTTTGTCCATTCTAATTTAGCTTACATAGTTTGTTTGAAAATCATGTTAAGTACTTCATAAATTTCTAGTAATACATATTTAGGAAATGTAAAGTACATATCTCTACTACTTATGTTTTCTTAGGCAACCCTTTGAATTCCTTTGTCTTAGAAGATTCCATAAATGATACTATACCAGTGATAACGTCCCCTATAAAGATACCTCCTCAACCAAAAACGTACATTTATAATATATTTCATATTTTTTCACCCTTAGAAAAGTCTTTAGCACATTATTTAAATTTCCCATATGTTCCCCTTTTCAATTGGAGTATATTAGGATATAATCAATAAATACTACCAAAAATATTTTGTGGTAATCTCTAATGACTCTATTCATTATGTCAATAAATATTGTTGTGGAATTAGTGATTATTAAAGGCATCACTATGAACTCATTTTGTTCATACCATGTTCGAAAGGAATTCTTTGGAATTTCTTCCTTCCAAGTCATTAATTGGATATATCCTGACTGAAGGCCCACCTTAAAGAAATGATTGTCTCCATTTATTTGATAAAACAATTCATATATCTATGGAAGAGAATTATTTTTCTATATAATGATTTATTCATATCATGATAATCAATGTAGAGGCTCTTTGATCTGTAATTCCTTTTGATTATGGGGACTAGGTCAGCCCATGGTGAAGCACTCAGTCATGTAAAACCCTTGTGCAGATTTCCTTATAACTGCTTCGATAGTCTTCCAACTCAAAGGTGTCAATTATATAAGTTTTCATTGATAAAGGTAGATATCCAAGAATATGTTCAATTGAGAACTCATCCTGTTATTTAGGAGGAAGACCAGAAATGTATTAATGGAGAAAATCTACATAGTCTCCCACAACGGGCATGTCTTGGATCATGATTCTATCTTTTTTATAAATCATTTGAGCTAGATATCCATTCTCATAAGGCAAAAATATCCACACTGGAGACTGTGATTATAAATGATATTCATCCTCATCCTAACACCTGTAGAAAATTCGAGGATTACTTGTGATTTAAAGAGTGATGTTACTTTACTAATCATTGATATTGGGTTTTTATAATGATCTCCAATTCATTTTAAATATGATATCAATCCCTGCTAAATAAAGTAAGAAAATATTTGATTTTATTTTCAGTCCATGCACATTATCCAAGGAGGAGTTATATTACATTGATGCATTTACTTGAAAATTTTCTATCTCAAAGATAACTCATCCCCAATATCATGAGTTGGGGTTTTAATTGTTTTACTAAACATGCATGATATGATGGAATTTTTAGTACCAGATTCAAATAGTATATTCCCTATTATTGGATGAATAACCAACCTACATGTCTGCACATCATTTCCATTCTCCACATTTATAATAGAGATGGAATAAACATTTCATTTATCCTTTTTCTTTGGTGTATACTAAAGATGATTACCCATGGGGTGTTAAGGATTAGTGAACTATCTTGTATAGTGCCTTTTATCCCTATAGATGAACCACTGAACCAAATTTAGTTATCTCATTTCTCCCAACACATAGTCCATCTTTCAAATGAGTCATCAATATTCATGATCTTGGTGTCCTTCTCTCCCACACATGAAGAACGTTTCCATCCCTTCGATGAAATTCCCATGATACTTATCACCATATTATTGACATGTAATTGGTTGTTTTTTATTTCCACCTTCTTTATTATATCAACCACCTTGGAACTCCATCTTTCACTTCTTATCTAAATAGATATGGTAAATATCTGCAGACACCATTTAAACATTGAGATCACATAGAACAACATCTTTACAACACAAAATGTCTAAAATTGATAAATAATTTTGAATGTGTGAGATAAAAACCAATAACAAATCTATCTAGTATTCTATCATTATTGTTAGAAAAACATGTTGTGTAATGTAATATTTGTAAAATTTTCATCATAACTCATGTTTAATTCACTGTCTTTTTTACTTCACCTTTAGGAATTATCTCTATGTATATGAATGCATTGTTTATGCAAAATAATTGTTAGTAAATATTTTCATAAAGTCATTCCACTCCATATATTCAATTTATTCCTTAGTCTTGTTATTCCTAATCAACACCCAAATTGGAAAACCACTCTATACAAACCGAAAATGGAAGGAGTCACCTTATCCATTTTAGAATAGTGATGCAGTGCAAAAATATTCTACATTCAGTTGACCCACTATTCCACAACTAGTGGACTAGAAGATCCGGCAATCATCAGTGGTTGTTGTGCATAAAATGCGTTATATCCAATTTCTTTCTATTTAGTGAAGTATGGTGTTCTATATTACTCAGGTCATTGTTCATTTTCTAAGACATATAAGAAATAATATCCATGAAATTTTGAATAACACCTCTGAAAGAATTTTTTATTTCATTCAGGTAATCACTACATTGTCCATTACATTGATTTTTGGCCTGGATTATCCTAGTTCCCACCATTTTTTAAATTAGAAAAATTATGAACAAAATAGGAGTCAATAAGTCATGTATAAATAATTTATGTTATTCTAAAATTTAATCTAAAGGAATATCTTGTGGGATCCCTATGTATTGAATTTTTCTAAAAAAATATTACTGGGTGATTATAGATACATAGTCTCGTACTAAGGGTTTTCAATAATGTTCAATAATCATGATTTCCAAATTTGAAAAATCTATGATATCATACCAATTATAGGCATAATTATTTTTCATACATTAATATTAAATAATTTTAATGAAACACAATATAATAGTGTTAAAATACCTAAATCCAAATGATTAGTGACTTTGAAAAATAGGAGAAAACATATAATTTTCAAAAAAAACATTAATTTAATTACTAGTTATATATATTATTATAGTCCATCATATTATAAATTGTATTAGTAGTCACCTATGAATACAAGTCAATGAAAGTGGTGATCTATTATCCTACTATGTGGATATATAAGAACATGAAAAAATATTACATAGTGTGAGGATAATAATAATAATCAAAATATGTGAATATTATCATCATCATAGTAATGATTCTAATAATTATACGAAGGATTGGAATTTTAAAATGCATAAAAATGAAATATAATATTTTAGTGGTTAATTTCTACACATAGTTGTAAACAATGATAACATCATGTTCATTCAATACATGCATGAACACTAATAACATCATCATCATTGGGAATAAATCGAGCATAATAATCACACAATTTTTACATTATCTAATGAGTTACATGACATTACCCAATTTATTGGTGTGATATATATTTCTAGGGGGACCAAAAACAACATAACATTTTTTGAATCATGAATTCCACATAGAACATATAACAATCAAAGATATAAATTAACTAATGGAAATGAAATGGTTTCAAAAGAATTTTTGAAATCATGTATTTTGGAATAAAAATTATGGTTTCCAAATATTATGTAAATATCATAATTGTTATAAGAATAATCAATCATGAGTGAAGAAGAAACAATCACAATATAAGTACAATATGTGTTTTTTAGCCAGAAGACTTATTTAGGAAAAATCATTTCATTTCTTAACAAAATTAGATTAGATGAATTATTTACTTGAAAATAAAACATACAAATGAAATTATATTTGTAAAATACTAAACTTAAATCCAAAGAATAATTTTTCATGAAAGAGGAATAACCCCATCAATGGAAACTGGGTTCTAGAATCGCCTTACCTTATACTCGAATGCATTCATCACTTTAATATCTGGGATAATCAAATAATATTAACTAATTAATAATTCGATAAAAAATTATACTTTTATTTGATTCATTATAATTTTATTATGTTTTTATATTTCCATTTTGATGAGTTATAGTGTTCAATTTCATCATTTTCTGAGTGTTCGTATTCTTTGTTTTTATTAATGGCTCAATTGTATATGTATACGAATTTTCATGTAAAATGATGAAAAATATCTTGAATTTAGATTTTATCTTAGTAAAGAAATAAATAAAATTAAATAATATTATATATGATTTGGTTATATGATATGAGGATGAATTATTGGATAAAATGCTAATCATAATCATTTAGATTAATTTGGAAGTTTTGGATCACAATGAACTGATTCTGTTTTATTATATTAAATATTTTATATAAGTCAGATTCAAAAAATTAAAAAAATCATTAAGTATAATTTAAATTTTTTTTGACCAGTATAATGGTTTTAAGACCATCCTTCTAGGCAGTAAATGAATTCGAAAACTTCTAGTCCTTGAAGGTGATTAAATAACACCTTATGAACGACGTTTCCATTTTAGAATAAGAGGTATAAGATAATAGGACAGATGATGGATTATTCCATTATCATAATAAAATTCTATTATATATAATGAAAACGATTTATAATTTCACATGTATAATGGGAGGTGAGGAGATAATAAGAAAAGAAAATTATATGAAAAGAAATTAGAAGAAAAAAACTTTATTTTACCTCTTGAACTTCTTCTCTATGAGAACCTCCATAGGAAGATTGGTTTTGGATATTTTTTTGAGAAAGATTAATCATGAATATGAGAGATGGTCTTGGTAAGTGTATTTGGTAAAAATTGGACAATCTTTGGTGATTCAAATTTCTGAGGAGAAGGGGTAGAGACGTGGGGTATTTATAGGGGAGAAGATTGTTGATTCTTATTATTATATTCATTAGATTATTATCTTGGATCAAAAAATTAATAGATAGAATTTTCTCACTAGATATATTGAAATAATAAAGAATGAATCTATATTATTGTGATAACATAATCAATGAATCTAGACACAGTGTATGAAACTTTTAATGTAGATATTGTAAATTACTATATTTCACTATTGACCAAAAATTAAATAATTTTTGAAAAATACAAAAAAATAACATTAATAATTTTTAGACATTTTAAATTCATGATTTATATCCAATTTAAAAAAAATCCAAATATTAGAAATTAAATTTTTAATTAAAATCTTTATTTAGTTGGAAAATAACAATATTAAATTTATAACTCACTTTCTTACACTTTGAAAAAAATTGGACTCTTAAATTATATTATTTTAATAAGAGATAAAAATATTAATTTCTGAATATATTTGTTGAAAATGTATTTTCATTATACTAATAATAAAATTGAATACATACACTTATATTTAAAAAAATAGAAAAAGTAATTAATAATTTTTAAAATATTTACTTACTTATATTATGATATAGTTATATAATATTACCATTAATAATATAAATAAATTTTATTTATACATTGAGAGCTGAGGTTACTATTCCATAGTCTAGATAAGTATTTGTAATGGTCATATTCCTATTCTGATAGTCATGTTAATATTTCATTGTTATTTTCTCTTTATATTTAGGAAATGCCTTTAATTTCATTCATTATTAATTTATAATATTTTTATTGTGTTTCATTTGAAATTATAGGTGATTTATAGTATATGGAAAATTTAAAATATAAGAGTTTTTTTGTTATTTTTCTGGGTTTTTGAAATTGATCTATCTAAATAATTTTACATTAAACAATTTTCTTTCATCATCTCATGATTTTTTCCTCTAGGAAGCCCCCAGATTCGTCAATTCCTGGGAATTATCCATTCCAATTTGTCTTAGAAACTCATTGTAATATTTAAATTGAGAAATTATTGTTTCAGTCTTTTTATGGGTAACATGTAAACCAAGGAAAAACATTAGTTCAGAAATCATTAACATTTCAATCTAAATTTTCATGAATTCTATGAACTATATTATCTACACTTCAACTGATTCACAAAATAATATTTCATTCAAATAATCTATAACTATGATTATTTTATTACTATCATTTATGACAGAGATATTGTAATCAACTCTACCATGCTGAGTTTTGAGCATCTAGAAATATAATCCAATCATCAAAACTAGAGTCTCGGTGCTTGTTTCAACCCATATAGATCATTCCTCATCCAAAAATAACTATCTTCATCTTAATGGGTTAGAAAATTATATGGATTTTCAATATAATGTTATTTTTATAGAACATCATTTAAAAATTATATCTTGTTGTCCAACATGAAAACATTTATTTTTTATTGAATTGTTATGGCTATGAAAATATGAATTTTTTCAAGCCTTGAAACCAATGAAAATGACTCATAGAAAACTATTACCTTAATATAGAAGTCTCCATTTCACATTATTATTTGATTGTTTTGAAGTACTATTAGTTATAATTTTTCTTTTTCTATAAGACCAATTTTTCACGGAGGAAGTTATAATATTCCAAAATCAAAAACCCCCCATTTATGATTATTTTCAATTTGGTACAGCTCTGAATTCATATATAAAAATTACTTCTCATATCAAGCATCTTATTCAAAATATTTAGTCTCTTCATAAGATTGGGAGTTTTCCTGTTGTAATGACATTATTCAATGAGATTGAACTAGCGCTGCCAGGTCACCACTGAAATTTTAACTATATATTTTATCTTTATTCTTCAACTCCTATGTAGATACATATTTTACTTCCACTTTCTCATCATTTATATATTCTTCTGAATCTTTCTTTTCCACTATTATTCACCCAGATATTATCACCCCATTAACACTGACATCAAAAAACTATTCATTATATTATGGAGGATTCTATTTATTCTCTCATATGGTTAGATTATTTAGTTTATATATAAAAATATCCCATTATTACGGAATTCATATTATTTTATTTTTCAATAATAGGTAACTAATATCCCCTTTTCACCATGGGATTAAATTTTCATTTTTTACCCTTATTGAGAATAATTTACTAACATATAATTAATACGAAGTATTTTTGTGTTCTATTATTCCTAAAACACGGATATTATAGATAAAATTCTTCTTTCAGACACATTAATTCCCTAATAGATATATATACTGATGTCAAGATATCTTCCTTCTATAATTTTTCTCATAGGGAAACTTCAATAAACATTGTTATGGAAATCTTGTTTATGATCTGATTTATCCTCTAAACCACTCCATTTCATTGAGGAGTTCATATTGTTGAAACATTAATCCTTATCATGTGTTTCCCAAGATAATCATAAACTGTCTATTTACAAATTCTATACCTTTAGCAGTTCACATCATCAAAAAAATTTCTATGAATATTTCTTCTTGACTCTGATATTGTTTTGCAGCTAAAAACGTTATTTATGTGCGAAATGAAAAATATCAATTCCATATTAATAAAATCAAAAATATAGTAAACATAATAACTATTCTCTTACATATCTCTTGTTGATATTGTTCTACACATATCTACATAAACCAATTGAATAACATTTCATGGCATTATTTCTTTTCCCATGTACATATGTTTGATAATATTCCCTTATTGTCAATCATTACACATGTGAGTTTGATTGAATTAAATATTTGGGATATAACGATTAGTATTAAATTAGACTATATATTCTAGAGATGGTTGGAATAGATTTTAAAATATTTGTACGAAAAATTTTTTTTTATTACTATCTAGATATAAAATGCATAGCCTCTTCTCCACTCAGAAGGTTTATATTCCACTTCATGTGTTTTCCTGGTAAAAAACCCTTCAATATTGTTTCTTGAGGATTCACAACTTCTTAGTGAATCTTATAAAATGGCCCTTGTCACACAATTGACTAACACATTTCATTTTGTGACTAAGGCCATCAAAAAAATTACATCATCATGTCTCATATCTTTACAAGAAAATTGATATATTCTTAATACAATAATCATCATTCCATCGTCATATCAAAATTCGAAAACACCAACCTTGTAATATTTGATGCCTATAACATGATCATTATTTTACATCATAATGGATGTGCATCCACTATTAGGGCTCTATAAAAATGATCTGATTCTTTTATGGAAATTTTTTAAACCACTACCTACTCTAATATTTTATTTTTGATCCATGTTATTAACATTAATCCTAGTGTAGATTGATATTCATGATCACACTCAGATAATGATGGACCAACATCATCCTAAAAAGATGAAAATATATTTTAGGTTTTCATTTCACTTGAGTGTTCATTGAGATACTTCTTATGATAACTTTGGTTTTTCTTAAGAACATTATTTTCCAATCTTGTTGAGTTATATTGGACCATGTGTTTGAATCCTCCACACTTGAAATAGTGGAAATCAAAATAATTCTTAGGATATTGAACTCTACATGGTTTCCATTTTTTATCTTCTCATAAATTAATTTTGGTTATAAAACATATATTTTTGTAGTGTCCAATATTTGGATTGTAAAAACTACTAATAAGAGGTGAATACTATTGAGTCGTAATTATAGAACCACTTATTCATTATCTGATTTGAATCTTATAATTATAATTTTTTCCAAAACCATTTTTCAACATCAGAGTGGGTAATTACAAGATGAAAAAAATAATTAGATATTATTATTTTGATCATGAACCACACCATCCTTGTTATTTGTATAAGACAATTTCATTAGTTTTTTAGTCTTCTAATATCTAATTAATCATTTCTATTGCATGAGTGATCTTATTTCTCGATGTAAAATATATCTAAAATAGTCTCTTAGGAACATCAAAATTTATTCTCAATTTCATAACCTCATCTTTATGTTCTTTGATATGTTTGAATTCATCTTTTACATTTTCAATCAAATTATAGATTCATCTTTTATATTTTTGAACATTGATATTTACATAATGACCTTTTCTATTTTCACTATAATTGATGAATTATGATATTCAATTTATTATTTCATCTCATATTTATAATCATAATGATACTAATTAAATCTTTTTTGTCATGAACCACTCTATTGGATTTCATCATTTTGGATCTCCAATCATCTATCTTCTCAAGAGTATATTTAAATTCAAAATGTTCATCCACAACTAAATAGAATTATCCTTCATCATTGTCATTTTACTCCCTTATCTAAGAGTTACATGTATCTTCTAACATATAATTTTTCTATGATCCTTGAAGTACTCAATCTCTTATACCTCAGATTATTCATAACTATCATTCTCATATGAATCAAATTTCTTCTTTATAAAGAATTTTAGCTTCACATTTATGTTACCTTTCACCTAGGCCAATGTCTTAATCATGTGAATTTAAACATAATACAAATAATTGTATTGAATTTCATAAATGACCATGTGGTATGATGTCCATCCATTTTTCATTGGAAGCACTCAATAATATTTCTACCCTTTATATTTCATTTTCCCCTTCATAGATTATAGAAATGAAAATCCATTACCACAAAAATGTTTTATTTTACCTAGAAATATTATTTATGAAGATTATTATTGGACATTAATAAGACCGATATGTACATCAAATGTTTTAACACTCATTTCCATCATATCTAATATCCTATATGAAAATATTACCATGAGAACCATCCAATTTTATCTCCATTAGAACATTATATTTTAGTACATTCATATTACGATTCAATTGAGTAGGATGTCTTCCCCAAATGATGTTAATGATCATTACATCATTACTAAATTCTCTGAAACCATGAATTGATTATAATGATATTTTCACCCCATCAATTAATGCATCTATAAACTCATTGGGGATCATACCTAGGTCCTGGTATTTATTCTACAGAACTAATAATTTTTCTTTTATGAAATTTGAATCCAGTTATAGATATTTAATATCATTCCACACAATTAATTTTTTTGACTTACATGATTTCACCATAATATATATTATGTTCAATAATTATCCTCCTAAGGAATTGATTACTTTGTAATTAAGATGAAATTATCTTATGTTTGTGTATGATAAAACTATAATGCGTAAACTAAAGGAAATACCAAACAACACAGTTAGAAGGTCATCAATAAAAAATGATATGGTATTGTGATAAATATAATTATTATAGAATATAAAATTGTTACCATAAATGATCAAAACCCATTTATGATTAAAATAGTCTATTGAAACCAATATAAGAAGACTACTACTTTTTACATTTCCCACTAATACCATTTTTTTACCTAACTAAATTAAATTACATGAATAGGGAGGGGTGAATTAATATATGATATATTAAAACTATCCCTTAAATTGTGTTTCATAATTAAAAACAACACACTTATCTCTCTTTCACATTTAAATGTATGATCAAAAATGAAATCAGGAATGATATATAGACACTTTTTATGGTTCAACCCCACTGGGTTATGTCCTAGGATTATAAAACAAAAATGAGACTATGTAAAAAATAGATTAAAGTGAAAATTTATTAAAATGTTGATATATTACTCAAAAAAGTCATGGTTTAAAACCAATCACATTTTAGAATCTCATTTCTCCATCAATATAATTCTTCTTTGTACACATTTATATTATTCTTTAATTTATTACTTGAATAAATATGTATTACACTTAATTATGTGCATCACTATGTTCCACATTCTTCCCCATGATTAATAACACAATACCATGTATTTAATGGTTAATAAATTCTAATTTTCATACTGTTTACTAGTATGAATCCCTTTTCCCATCATTCATGAAGTGTCACAATTTATTAATAAAAATTATTCTTTTGTGAACCCCACAACTATCATAATTATCAATACAATAATGAAACTCAGAAAATTATATAATCCTGTATATATTTTTCGAAACATACTTCCCTCATGAGACCGATGATCTTATGAAACCTATCATGTAATGAAAAACTAACACAAAACACTTTCATTAATTCAGTTCCATTAGATTTTTGTTCTGGATTCCTCTCTTCAAAATAGGGGAAACATCTTATTTGTATAAAATTACTCTCTTACATGTATAATTGAAAATCACCACCTAGATATCATATAAATATTAATTCTATTTCGCAAAACTACCATTTTTAGTGAAACTTCAAGGAAATTTTCCTTCCATGAACCATCTGGTAATCAAATAACATACTATAAGGACTCGGCCTTAAAAAATTACATAATATTAAATTAAATGAATAATTCACATTAAGGATTTTTTCAGGTTTAGATTTTTAGAGAATTATGCCATAAATATTACATATCAACTTGGATATTACAATGTTGACACTTCTATTGTAACTGAATTTTCACAACAATAAAAAAATTCCTTAAATAAAACAAGAGTTCTTTTTTTGATATAAATCTTCTTGAATACATCCTTTCTCTTACACTTACTTATAAACTGTGAAAAACATTTCAAAAACTTGGGATGAGCATAAAAATCCCAGTAAGGGTTATAAAATAATGAAAGTAAAAATTAACCCATTAATAAATACAAATCATTGAAACCATAATATTCAATCATAACATACCTTATAGATTCATAATATTTATGAATGATACATAATAGTCACAAATCCTAAAGTTAACTTAAGACGTACATAACATATTTACATTTTATCTATCACAACTTCATAGGGAGTCACATTTGGATTACCCCTCACAATATATTATGTAAATCTCTTAGTAGAAACATTATCATTTACCTCTGTCTTGTTACCCAATGCATTGGAGAGCTATCTTGGGCTCACCCACCCTAGGTTTATCACGGAACCACCCGTATACCTAAACAATTCCAAAGAACCATAACATAATCATAACACATAACATAATCATAAGGTAATGATAACATTTCCACATTACAACCACAATATAACAGTTCAATATATTGATGTAATCAATGCTTTATAAAAAACCATTTTCACTACCATTTAAAAATGATAATTTTGAATCAATGTGTCCCATACCACTTTGAATATTTTAGATGAATTAATATTTTAATACAGTTATGTCCATATAAATAAATCCTTAAAACCATTTTGAAACATGGAAATTAATACGAAATATTTACAAGATTAAATCATTAAGACAATATTTATGTTAAGGAGTTATCAACCAAATATTTGATACTTCAATACAAATAATTGAGGGATAGAATTTAATAAAAACATTATAATATCATGAGAATAAAGGTATACATGGTATAATATTCCAAAGGACACTATATACAGAATATCAAAGTGATATGGAACATATCAACAATGAAGTCTCAATAGAATATAAATTGAGACGAAATCCTTTATAAAGACTATATATTTAGATTAATGATAAATCAATTACATAAAGATGTATGAAAAATAAGAATACACCCAATATAATTGGATAGTAAGAGTAGAACAATCAGAGTTTATTCATACATATTCATAGTGCTACATAATCAATAAGTATATGTTTAACCCAAATAATTGAAATTGTGTTTATAATTTCTCTTACATAAATTTGACAGCCTAACGACATCAATTAAAATTTCAGAAAAAGATTTGATAAGAGAGAAAAGGGTATCTCATCACATGGATATAAAATTTAGATCAATAAGGATATATAATAACATATACCTACATAATTATATGCAAATTAAAATATATAACAAAAAGGATTCATTTTCAAAAGAGAAGGGTGAAAGGTTCCCTTACCGATTTGGTAACTTACGAAAGATACATCACTTGAAAGAAATACTATACAATGTTGATGTAAATACCAATAAATGAAATTATATTACACAAAGAGTGCAATAATTGTCGATAAATGCACCACTAAAAGGAGATAGTGAAAAATATAGAATGAATATCATGGGGAAAAAAGTGAGATAAAAACTCATTACCTCGTTGTAATAAATCGAGCCGTATGACCAAAATATAAAAAACACAAAATGAATCATAGAATAACATGAATATAAATAGAACCATGATAATATATATCATAATTAAGTTCAAAATACAACACATTAAATAAATAAGTGTCAAACAATGGGAATATTATGAAATTAAAAGAGAGATAAGAAATCCCTTACCTCGTGTCCGACTTGACTCGCTTGTATGTTCCCTGTTCTTCCTGAATAATAAACATAAATTAATTTATACTTGAATGTTAATATTTTTCAAGTTTATTATTCCTTTTATAACACCTATTACCTTTCTATAACAATTATTTAATTTTTTGAGTTTATAATGGAGATTTTGTTGATGTTCGGAACATGAGTCAAAAAATGGACTTCTTATAATTACATGATGTTCATGTGGTCCAATGTTCATTAAATACAGATTTATATTAATCATATATATGTAATATATATCGTATATATCCATTATATATATGTACTTATAATAGTACATAACATCTGGAGATAAGAAATGAAATGCACTGTTCATGAAGACGGTATGTCGTACGTATGCATGAACGCTACTTTCATTTCTATTTCATAATTTAAAGGAATAAAAACATAATGATACATATGTATATTATAATTACAGTATAATATATCTGTTATATATGTTACATAGGTTCATATATTACATTCTTTATAAATTCCATTTTTGGCATGAACGAGTCACAACACATGAGGGGGCGGTTGTCCACACTTCTTCATATGAAATTATCGCATTTGCACAACATGAAAATCATAAAGGTATGTTTTCAATATAAAATAGATAATCAAAGAGATGAAATAAATATAATAAATATAATATATATATATATATAGTTCCATCATAATGGTCTGCATGAGAGGTGGTAGGAGATGATCGCACAATCATCATTTCATGAGGCAGTAATTCGCAATCCACGGAAACAGTATGTTCATTAACCATTAGACGGAGGAGTGTGTAAGTGTAGGTATAATCATTATCATAACAACATCCTAGTATATTTAATATATTTATGTTATTATTGGATCAAATAATAAGAAAATAGTGGTGAGTGAAGAAATAAAATAAAACAATGAATCTCGAGAGAAGACATTACACTTAAATCGGGTAACTCTTTTTGATTTGAGCCAAAGGCTGCCTTGTAAAGACTTCGGCCCATAGTGAGGCTTCTAGGAGTGATAGAGGGATGTGAATAGATAATATGAGTAGATTTTGGATGATCCAAGGTCTTGAGTGGTTTGGGTCGGGGGGGAGAGGTGGGGGCATTTTATAAGAGGGAGGAGGGACACTTTCGGAATGTCTTGAAATGTTACTTTATTATAAAATGATTTTCAGATTTTAAATGTCCCACAATGATATATTTTGAGGATAAGGGGATATGGTTTATAAATACACTCATACAATATGTTTTTGACAATTTTATGTTTTAGATTATACCTTATCTTTTCATTAAATTTAAATCATTCATTAATAAGGTAATCACTACATCATCATGGTGTCATAAATAAATTTATATATTTAATCTCTAAAAATTATAAAAAAATATCATGATGTAGGAAATATTTTTATATTTACAATAAATATTTATATTCTATGTTATGATTTATGTAAACAAAATAAAAATTGTTTTACTTAGGATATACAAACCTTTTTTATATTTCTCTTCTTTTTAAAAATAATGTCATAAATGTCACTATCCCACCCATATGACTACATGGGCCCTCATGTTTGGTAAAAATATTATCATGGTCCTCCATGACTCAAAAAAGAAGATTTGGACACATTTTGGGGTCAGTTTATATTATTATGATATGATTTTATTACCCTTAACTACCCGATTACTAATTAATCATGGTAATTAAAGATATTTGTCATCGTTACTATTAATAATGTCAAAAAACAAAGAGTATTAATTACATAATTTTGAGCATATGATTCCAAATATGGAATAAATTTTACCAAATTTCAAACCGAGTAATTTCAGTAATTAATTTAAAAAAAATTCTCGTTGTCAAAACCAAAGACGAGTTTTTAAGAAGTAAAATTTATCAAAAGATTGACTTGTATTTACATCCAATTGAAAAGTGAAATTACTTCCAATGAACAAATTTGTATTAAGTGATAAAAACATAATTCAATTACACTTTAAAACCAATTAAAAGGACAATTTAACTAAGTAATTAAATTATATTAAAAAGCAGTTTTGAAGTAAAATGCAGTATTTTTCACTATTCATTAAAAATAATCATTTGTTAGAAAAATACCAAAAACTTATCCAAATTAAATTTGGTATTCCAAATTAAAAAATTATGTTCATTTTACCTAATTCAAAACCTATAAGTTGAATTAATTAATTTCTACTGTGAAAACAAATAGCATGTTTTTAAGAAACAATATATATCAAAAGATTGACACTAGATTATGTCCAATTTCAAAGTGAAATAAATTTGAAGGACCACCATTGAATTAAATGGTAAAAATATATTACACATTAAAACCAATTAAAGATATAATATTACCATATAAATAAATTAGATTAAAAGTAATTTTTGAATTAAAATAAATCATTTTTCACTATCCATTAAAAATGAACTTTATCGAAAAAATTACATAACAACACACAAATACAATTTGATGTCCTGATTTTAAAGAAGGATTTTATTTTTTCAAATATAACATATAAAATTGAAAAAAATTAGTTTTAAAAAGGTTTCTTCATCAAAAAGTGGTTAATAGACCTTTTAAAAAATATTAGAATATTTATTCTTAAAATTGGATTCTTTTCCATTTTAAGCCTCTGTCATTTATTGGGTAATTGTTAAAATATGTAACAAAAATATATAATTATTTTTTAGTTAGTTCTATTCATTCCCACCATTACAATGGCTATACATTAACAAACATTTAAAATAATATTATTATATCATTAGTGTTCAACATATGATTTCAAAGAAACTCATTGTTGCGTATTGGGTACTCCATCGAACATAGAATTCCCTCTAAAGTAATATTAAAATTTTATTCACAAATATTAATATATATGAAGATTTAAAATTCATTATTTACCTGGGATGTTACATCCTTCTCCCCTTTTGGAAATTTCATCCTCACAATTTTAAAATTGGGCTCGAAACATTATTGAAAGCTCCACATCGGAAAAGGATTAAATAAAATTATCACTTTAAAAGATAGAAAAAGAACTAAAATGTTCACCTAAAATAATCCTTACTAGTATTCCATGAAAACATTGATTTGGTGGAGAAAACAAAGGGTCACGTTTTGATGGAGAGTTATAGAAAACATTATTAGGATACCGTTAACCACAAGAAAATCACTATCTTATGCTGTGTGTAAACGGTCTTTGATTACCCAGTAGGAAACGTAAACCAACAAAAAAAAATTTACATTCCTTTTCATATTTTTGAGGAATTCATTTACTACTTAGAATAAAAATATAAGGAAATATACTTACTTTCAAGTTGAGTTTCATCCTTTAATAATTTCCTACCAAAACTAATATTTTCTCCAAATGATGAGAATTCAAAATGACTTGGTCACATCCAAAGCACAAGAATCATCTTCTATATAATTACATAATAAAAAAGGAGAACTATATATTTCCCCACTTTTTAGACATCAAAATAACCAAAATGGTTAGTACCAGATTAGATAATCCACAAAAACGATAATATTTCCCAAAAAGAAAAACTACTCTTAATATCCAAAGTTTTTTGAACAAAACCAAAAGTTCATCAAAGACCATTCAATAAACAGATATCCATAAAATTCTTCAAAGTATACCAAACTAAGATTGAAAAGAAAATCTCTGAAGGATTTAATCACATCGTCTTCCAAGGAAAGTCTTAACATTTATCACCAAATAACATCAGTTACTCTTAAAGTATCTTATTGAAAAGTAATTACCATAATCCCATATCCTATATGAAAGGTTAATCATTTCCATAGATAAACCAAAATCAACTTATTCCTAATTCATAAGATCATCTAACTAAAAATAATTGGTCATACTAACTAGGGACTACACGTAGTCCAGTGGTAGGTGATAAATACCACTCACACTTTGGTTATGGGTTTGATTCCCACAGCTTCGTCTAACACGACAGGTTGTCACACGGTCTGTGTGTTGTCCCTTTTAAAAAACTATATAATTTTATAACATTTCCAATAATAGATAAATTCATCAAAAATATCAATAACATATTTTAACCACAAAGGTTATCTAATAACTTTCGTTTTGCATCACAAAATGTATTAACCGGTAATTAGCTCAAATTCAAGGATCATATAAACCAAATTGGTTCTTTATAACTATATCCACAAAAGAAATGATAATTATTCCTTGAATAAAATTTTAATATATCAAACATCAGGGTTACACATACAATAAAAAGTATTCTAATGTACTCCTATCCTCAAAAGAGCATTAATACTTTTAAACATTTCACTATCTTAAAATCTACCATAACTCTTGAATCCCTAATATGTTGATTTGTTACTCATTCAACATTCTTCATGATCCATAAACCATTCCTTTCCATCTTATTACGAAATACATCTTTCTTACAAAAAAATCATGAATCATATACTAGTATTCAATAATAGGAAAACATATGTTTTGAAATAATCCATACTTTTCATAGGTCATTGTTAGTTTCTTCATCATCAATCATAATGACATTAAGTGTTGTAAAAGAATATTTGTACGATCATAGTGATCCCATTCCCAAAACTTATTCGTAGTGCATGTCTTTTCATTATAACCATCCACACCACATTTAAAACATTCAATTGATCCTTCAGAAAGAACTTCAATCCCTTTCCGAGAGTCAACTAGATACTTCCATTTTTACATGGCAGGTTCTTTCTTTATGACCTTCATTTCCACATCTATAGAATCTTTCTATACCTTTGAAACATTTTCTTATGTGTTTCTTTCCACATCATTGACACATAGGTTTTTGAACATACTTACCTTTATGATTATTACCTTAACTTTTATAGGGATTTGTTTCTCTCATATATGATGCCTTATTAAAATCAATAAGGTTCAAGTGGTCAATCATGACTCCAGATAGTTGGTTTAGAATAACCACAAGAGTTCTCATTGCAGCTCTCATATCATTCAGTTGCTCGTTCAGAAAACCGTCATAGTTTTCGTCACATCCACTATTACTTTTGTGCCTGCTAGATCCAGCCATTTAGTAAAACCAAAAAGGTATGTGTGAGTATATCATAAAAATCATCATATAATACTAAGATATAATTATTAATGTTATCTTAAACTCATTAACTTAGCTAAAAAAACTATTATTTTTTATGAAATTATAACCATTATGGTACTGTCACTTAATCTTATAGAATACCCTAACCTCTAAAGTTATCTAAACCTCCCTCTGATACCAACTATAAGGACTCAGCCTTAAAAAATTACATAATATTGAATTAAATGTTTAATTCACATTGACGATCTTTTCAGGTTTAGAGTATTAGAGAATTAGTCAATTACTATTACATGTCAACTTGGATATAAAAAATTTGACACTACTACTATAACCGATTTTTCACAATAATAAAAAAATCCATAAATAAAACAATAGTTCGTTTCATGATATTAATCTTCTTGATTAGTTCCTTTCACATACACTTCCTTATAACCTATGAAAAACATTTCAAAAACTTCATATGATCAAAAAAATCTCATTAATGGTTATTAAATAATGAAATGAAACACTAACCCATTAATAAATACAAATCATTGAACCCATAATTTTCGATAATAATATACCTTCTGAAATCATAATATTTATGAATGACACATAGTAATCACAAATAATAAAGGTAACATAAGACGTACATATCATACATACATTGTTGCTATCATAGCTACATAGAAAGTCACATTTGGAATACCCATCACAATATATTCCCTAAATCTCTTAGGAGAAATATTAATGTTTACCTCTGTCACGTTACCCAATGCATTAGAGAGCTATATCTGGCTCACCCACCCTAGTTTTATCAAGAAACCACCCGTATACGTAAACAATTCCAAAGAACCATAACATAATCATAACACATAACATAATCATAAGGTAAAGATAACATTTCCACATTGTAATCACAATATATCAGTTCAATATATTGATGTAATCAATGCTTTATCAAAACCATTTTCAAAACCATTTAAAAAAGATATTTTTGAATCAAAGTGTCCCATACCACTTTGAAGCTTTTAAAAAAAATAAAAATTTTAAAATATTAATGTCCATATAAATAAATACTTAAAACCATTTGAAACATGTACATTAATAATAAATTTTTGTTAGATTAAATCATTAAGACAATATTTTAGATAAATATTTCTTAACCTAATAGGAGATGCTTCATCAGAAATAATTGAGCGATATAATTTAATCAAAACATCATAATATCATGACAATAAAGGTATTCATGATATAATATGCCAAAGGATATTATATACACCATATCAAAGTGAATTGGCGCATATCAACAATGAAGTCTCAATAAAATGTAAATTGAGAAGAAATCCCTTATAAAGACAGTATCCTTAGATTAAAGATAAATCAATTACATAATTGTGTGTGAAAAATAAAAAAACGCAATATAATTAGATAGTAAGAGTAGAAAATAAGAGTTTATTAATAGATATTCATGGCATGACATAATCATGAAGTATATGTTTAACCCAAATAATTGAAATTGGGTTAACAAGTTCTCTTACAGAAATTTGACAGCCTAATAGTGTCACATACAATTTCAGAAAAAGATTTTATGAGAGAGAAAAGGGTATATCATCACTTGGATATAAAATTTAAATCAATAAGGATATTTAAGAACATATCAAAACATAATGAAATGTAAATTAAAAGACATAAAAATTATTATTTTAAAAAGAGATGGGTGATCGGTTCCCTTACTGATTTGGTAACTTACGAAACATACATCACTTGAAATAAAGACCATAAAATGTTTATGTAAATACCCATAAATGAAAATACATTACCCAAAGAGTTCAATAATTAGAAATAAATACACCACTCAAAGGATACGGTGACAAATATAGCATGAATCTCACAGGAATAAAAAATGATATAAAAACCCCTTACCTTGTTGTAATAAATTGAGTCGTATGACCAAAAGATAATGAACACCAAATTAATCATAGAATACCATGAATATAAATAGAATCATGATAATATATATCAAACGGAAGTAAAAAATACACGATATGAAATAAATAAGTGGCGAACAATGGAAATCTCACGGAATTAAAAGTGAGATAAGAAATCCCTTACCTCGTGTCCCAGTTGACTCGCTTGTGTGTTCCTTTTTCTTCCAGAATGATAAACATAAATCAATTTAGACATGATTAAGAATATTATTCAAGTTTATTATTCTTTTTATATCACTTATTTGATTTCTATAACAATGGTTTAATTGTTTGAGTTCATAATGGAAATTTTTTCGATGTTCGAAACTTGAGTCAAAAAATGGACTTCTTATAATTACATGATGTTCATGTCGTACAAAGTTCATTAAATACAGAATTATATTAATAATTTTTATGTAATATATATCATATATATCCATTATATATATTCACTTATAATAGTAAATAAAATTTGGAGAAAAGAAATGAAATTCACCGTTCATGGAGATGGTAAGTCGTACGTACGCATGAACGCTACCTTCATTTCTATTTTATACTTTAATGGAATGAAAACATAATGATACATAGGTAAATTATAATTACAGTATAATATATATGTTATATATGTTAAATATGTTCATAAATTAAATTCTTTATAAATTCCATGTTTGGCCTGAACGAGTAACATCACTTGATGGGGCGGTTGTCCACACTTCCTCATATGAAATTATCTCATTTTCCCTACATGTTAAGAATAAATGTATGTGTTAAATATAAAATATAAAATAATTTAGAGGACATAAAAATAATATATATATAATATATAAATATAGTTCCATTATAATGACACCATGAGAGGTGGTAGGAGATGATTAAACAATCATCATTTCGTGAGGTAGTAATTCGTTTTCCATGGAATCCATATGTTCTTTAACCATTAGATGGAGGTGTGTGTAAGTGTTGGTAGAATACATATAATAAAAATATCCTAGTATATTGAGGATTCTGTTTTTATTACCTGATCAAATTATAAAAATATAGTGGTGAGTGAATAAGGAAAATAATAGAAAGAAACTCGAGAGAAGACATTACCTCTAAATCGGGTAACTCTATTTGATTTGAGCCAAACGCTTCCTTAGAAAGGCATCTGCCCAAAGAGAGTCTTCAAGGAGTGAGATAGGGATGTGAAGAGATAATATTATTAGAGGTTGGATGAGCCAATGGCTTGAGATGTGTGAGTAAGGGGGTATAGGTGGGGGCCTATTATAATAGGGAGGAGGGTCACTGTTTGAAATTATTGAAATGTTAGTTTATTATAAAATGATATTCAGATTTTAAAGGTCCCAAAATGATATATTTTGATGATAAGGTGATAAGGGTTCGAAATAAACCCATAAAATATGTTTTAAACCAGTTTATGTTATAGATTTTACCTTATCTTTTCATTTTATGTAAATTGTTCATTAATGAGGTAATCACTCCATCATAATGGTGTCATAAATAAATTTATTTATTTAATGTCTAAAAATTATAAAAAAATATCATCATTTAGGAATTATTTTGATCTTTACAATTACTATTTAATGTCTAATATATTATTTATTTAAACAAAATTAATTTTCTTTACTTAGGATATTTAAACCATTGTTATATTTCTCTTATTTTTAAAAATAATGTCATAAATGTCACTATCACACCCATGTGACTCCATGGGCCCTCAAATTTAATAAAAAGCCTCCCATGGTCGGACATGACTCAAAAAAGAGGGTTTGGACAAATGTTGGTTTCAATTTATATTATTATTATATTATTTTATTACCCATAACTACTCGATTACTACTTAATCATGATAATAAATGATAATTATCGTTGTTAATATTCATAATTTCCAAAAATAAAAGTATTATTTACATAATTTGGACATTATTATTCCAAATATGGAATCCATTTTACCAAATTTCAAATACATAAATTTCAATAGTTAATTTTAAAAATAATTCCTATTTTCAAAACCAAGGACATGGTTTTTAGAAGTAAAATTTATCAAAGGATTGACTTATTTTTACATCTAATTGAAAAGTGTAATTACTTCCAATGAACAAAATTGTATTAATTTATAAAAACATAATTAAATTAAACTTTAAAACCAAATAAAATAACTATCTAACTATATAATTAAATTAGATTAAAAAGTAGTTCTGAAGTAAAATGCAGTATTTTTCCATATTCATTAAAAATGAACATTTTTCAGAAATATACAATAAATTTATACAATGTAAATTGTATATTACAAATTCAATAATGTTTTCCAATTTACAAAATTCCAAATATAGATGTTTCATTAATTAATTCCTACTATCAAAACAAATATCATTTTTTTTAAAACAATATTTATCAAAAGATTGACACTTTTTATGTCCAATTTCAAAGTGAAATTTATTCCAATGACAACCATTGAATTAAATGGTAAAAATATATTGAAATTTAATAATAATTAAAAATAAAATCTCACCATATAAATAAATTATATTAAAAGGAGGTTTTGAATTAAAATACAACATTTTTCACTATTCATTAAAAATGAACTTTATCGGAAAAATAAAAAAAATTTACACAAAGTACATTATGATGTCCCGATTTTAATGATGGATTTTATTTTTTCCAATATAAAATATACAATTGAAAAAAGTTATTTTAAAAAGGGTTCTCCATCAAAAGGATGTTAATCGACCTTTTAAAGAATATTAGAACATTTATTCTTAAAATTTATTCATTTGCATTTTAAGCCTCTATAATTTATTGGGTAATTGTTAAAATACTAAACAAAAATATATAATCATTTTTTAGTTAGATCTGTTCATTCCGTCCATTACAATGTCTAGGAGTTAACTACCATGTAAAATAATAATATTATATTATTAGTGTGAAACATAAGATTTCAAAGAAACTCATTGTTGCATATTGGGTACGCCATCGAACATAGAATTACCTTTAAAAAAATATTAACATTCTATTCAAAAATATTAATATCTAGGAACATTTCGTATTAATTATTTACCTGGGATATTACCCATACCATCCATCCTATTTGACTCATCTATGATTTTTTAATTAAAAATCAAACACCAATCAACAAAAATTAATAACACACTAATATTTATTGATAATACCTTAACATAAATAATTCTAAAACTCCAAAACTGACCTGGTAAACCATATTTATTAACAAACATATTCAACCAAAAAATACTACAATGTTATGTTGTGGGGTTTTAATAAATCATTCTCTAAAAATCTAAACCTAAAAATATCCTCAAATGTAATAGAATGAATTATTTACTTAAAACTCATGATTAGTTAATGGTTAATTCTATGTCCTTAAAAAATTATCCATGGGAAGAGAGGATATTAAGTTCCCATCTATAAATAAGAGGGGTGGCACATTTCTAAATAATAAATACATTAAAATATAATAAATGACATTATTATAGATTGTGGATTCATTTTTTAAAATGTTAAGTGACCCACACAGTAGTAATATAGACATAGTTTCTATATAATTATAATGGAATTAGGTAAAATGTTTAAAATTATAAAGGTCCATAGAGATTAAATGTATTGGTTAACTAGATATATTATTGAACTTCAAATTATGATATAAAAAATTAAAATACAAAAAATATTTTTTTTAGAAAATAATTATTAATATTATAGTTTCCCTTCATAATAATTACAAAACAAATCCGATGATCATAGATAAAAAATAATGGGGTGAATTCATATGATCAGTATGGGTAAGGGTACATCTATAACCTTAAATAACTAAGGAATAATTAATATGGCAATATAATTTATTGAATTTAATGTAATTTAACTAATTAAATGATCGTATTGTGGATGGATTCTGTTATACTAAAATAATTCATTATAAATAATTACATGATCATGGAATTTAATTATTGATTTTCTAACCGATCAAGTAATAACATGGAATATCAATAATTTAATTCATATATACATAATGTATAACGTTGTAAATCTGTAACATCCAGTAGAGTGACTGTTCCATATCATCAAATACATTGATTTTGTATTCAATTAATTATATATTAATGGGTAATTACATGACCAGAAATCATTATAGTTTTTCTCATTATACCTTCTAATAAATTGAGGGGAAATAACAAGCCCCATCAATCACACACTATGTCATGTTCCTTCTATATAAAAATGGTTGAATAAAAAATCACATAAATATAAGTATTTATAATATCATATGAAATTTTAATACATTACACTATTAATAAACACAGTTATAAACCATCCAATTTAAAAAGAGGAGTATCTATATAGTATATCCTTATGTAAAATAATTAGAAACCATCGACATAATATTACGGATTGTGTTTTTTAAGTATAAAACCATTGAACAATATGTAACATCATGAAAATGTAATTTAATAGGGGAAATTATTATTAATAATAACATACAACATTCCTTGTGGAAAATAAAATTTATTTGAAATATCCATTTTTACAACTAGAAATTTCATTATATATTATAAGAATACATTTCATTGAAAAATTTGAAAAACTAAGAATTATTACAATATTAGGAAACCCATATTACATAGAAATAAAAATGGAAAACTAAAAATTACGGTTCAAAAAAATGATTCGTTTTCTAATAGGTAATTTCATATATGATGTATATGATAAAAATTGTATTCCCATTATACTGTAAAAAGGTTTTCAACATTACATGTCTAAGAATGAAAACAAGATACCTTTAAGACCATTATTCAAAAATTCATACATGGTTGAAATTTTTTAAATACATCATTTTTGGAATTATAAATGGTTTATGAAAAAAAGAGCATGGTATTGGATGAAAAATTATTTTTTACTATAGAGAGAAATTAAGTTAGATTCTCTTAAAAATATTTTCATAATAATGTTATGTACCAATGAGAATAAAATTGATACTATTGCATGATTGTGTTCTTCAATAATATATTTAGATGAAAATATAAAGATTTTATTATAGAATAATCATGTAATTACCAAAAGGTATTTGAAACATAAACATTCCCAAATAATTATGATATTTTTAAATAAACCATTACCACATTCGTATCATTAAAATTATGATCCCAGTGAAGGAAATAAATTTATTTGAAATTTTATATTACCTTAAGATAATGTAATTGATGATATAACCTAAAAATATAGTAAAATATACAGCAAACTAATGTAATAAGTTTTGATCAACCCATGTGTACCATAGAAGTTAAAGTTATACAAGAAACCCTTACCTTGTGTCAGACTAGTCATGTAAGTTTATCATGTTCCTGAATAATAAAATTATGATAACAATTTACTTCTTTTTTTAAAAAAATTCATGTTTATGATTCCATTTAGTTCATTTAATACAAATTTATATATTATTAGTAAATTGGTTTTTTTGCATGGGATGTTTTGATGATATTTTTCTTATGTATCAGCAATGGATTTGGAAGGTAATGGTGAATGTGGTAATTATATATATATAGAATAATGTTTTCGAAATATTTATCTTATTTACAATTTAATTATAATTATAAATCTATTCATGAAATATGGTTTTGAAAAATTAACTAGGTTACAATCATTGGGATGGTAGGTTGTATATATACTTGTGTACCAATGAAATTTTTAATGACCCTTTTAGAAAGATGGTAAGTTTTAACATCCCTGACCCAAGAGCTGCTAAACAAATTCCCCGAGTCATGTTGTCACTAGACATCAATCATGAATCCTTGTACTCTATAGGATTCCGACTTGCGGCAAGGGTCTAATGAGTCTTGTGGGGATAATATAATTGTGGTAATTGAGTAAACCATAGTATAACACAATATAAATAACTAAAACACTATAAAACAACCAATAAACATACAATCCAAACATCTTTCAACTCGATACAACCCATAAGTCAACATTAACATTATCATGACAAACTAGTACTGCCAAGTGAACAAAACCCAAAAGATGATAAATGGAAAAATCCAAAAAATGAGTTCTAAAACTATGTCTAGAACCCACTCCATGTACATACCAATCCCAACTCAACATCCTAGAGTAGTTCTTTTTCCCTTATCATGACCTGCAACCATGATATCCACTCAGGTACCCAATGTTGACTCAAGTAAGGTGTGAGTACCTACCTCATTAGGCCAACACCAATGGTGTCTATGAAATATCCATTCTAGCATATAGTTCTTGAATGTAAAAAAATAAATGGTAAGTAAATATGGGATAGTTCGGGTGCCATTGGTTAATAATGTTCTTTTTAGTTAATTCTTACAATTTTCCCATATTTAATTGCCTACACCGTCTTTGTTATATATTTAATTATTAGAACATGATCTATAGGTTAAACACATATTTCTGCTACAAAACAGTATAAGGAAATCAATCAAAATGCAAAAGGAAAATAAGTCAACTCCCTATCTCACTAGGGATACACAAATAACATCAACGCATTATCCTAACCATGAATCCTCAGTCTAGGGGGAATGCAACTATTAGGGGAACATATCCCCCATCCCCTTCCCTATCCCATGCATTTTTTTGGGTGGAGTTTTAGATCCTTGGTCCAACTCGATCCATGGGAATAGAGAATCATGTCAGAACCCCACTCAACTAAGCCATATTCACATGCTTATTTATTCAATCACCACAACCAGACTATAAAAAACAAATATAACCAATGCCATTGGAAAAAAAGGATACGTATAATATACCATGGGAATTAATTCTATTACATAACCCATTATAGCATTCATCCATTAAAATTCATATCAATTTATCTAAATTCACATTATTGTGCTTTAACCCATTAAGTGTATTCTAAGACCCCTTATTCGTTAACAAATATTCATCAATTACCACATATTAACCTATTTAGCCCAATTATTATTACACAAGTATTTACCCACTTACGAACTATAAGTACTCAATTCTTTTCTCACAAGGCACAACAACATTATTATATCAAACCCTTCAGGAATACCCCATAATCACACGTGTTGACTTATTCCATATATTCATCAATTTTACATTCCTTATCCAAATTACATGTTCATTATTTAATATGAGCTAATCAACATAGGAATTTTTAACCAAAAATTCATTGTACAATCGACATAATCTCAATCGACAAAATTTTACCATTTTTTATGTCATTTGAAACATCACCATGTTCCCTTATCACTATAGGAACAACTATCACAATTCTATTTGCATCATAAAAAACCATTAAAAATATTTTCTTCAATGGTTCGACATTATTCTTCAACAATCCTTCACTTAACCCTACCACTATCTAGGTCCGAAAATGCCAGAGTTCCCCATGGGTGTCCCTAAAATGGTCAATTAATCCTCTACGCATCCCATGGGGATCTTGAGGGTTTAAATTGTTATTATACACTCTAATTTTTTCAAAACATTCCAACACGATCAAGAACAGAAAATGGAAAAATAAAAACCCATACTTCCATGCACAAGTCTAAAATAGAATAATGGGATAATAATTGTAGACCAACTACCTCAAATATGATGATGAATTCACTCTTAATCATAGTATTGGATCTGGATTCAATCACCCTTTGAAGATGTAACCATGGTTCGACTGAAAAAAGTCGGTTTTAGGGATTCAAAAGAATATGGGATAAACTACAAACCCAAATATGGAAAATATAATTAAGAGGAAGATTAGACTTACCTGGAGCTTCAATCCACTATCGACTACACTCTAAATGACTTATAGATGTGTTAGATTGATCCATGAGAGATTTTGAGGTTTTTTGGAAATCACTAGTGTTCGAAGGAAAAATAAAGGAGGAAATCTCGAGTGATCCTTAAAATCCTATAAGGTAATTTTTTTAATTTTTCCTACTATTCTGGTTCACATTGTTTACCCACAAAAGTTTGTAAAACCATGAATAAATCATGTAGATGCTACTGTCTGAAAATACACCTTTTTCATAGTTACGTGGGTTGATCTGCATAGTCAGAACTAATCATGCATCATGCCCAAGAAACTCCTTTTTCCCCCTCTGATGCCCTGGACCTCCAAAACCCCTCATATACTTACCATGGACATGGGTAATCTTATTTTACCACAATAATAGACTCAACAAGAAAATAAACATGGAGATTACTTAAGAAGAAGAAAAAACTAGGATCTTACAACCTACCCACCTTATAATGGATCATCCTTGATCGGCTCTTTCTCAGTATTGGTGAGATTTCAGTAATAAGGGATCAAGAAACTGGGTCTGCCTATCCATTCCCATCATCCATGTTTCTGGATTCACATCATAGTTCCCTCTGAGCTTAGATCAATGGCAAATATTTCTTTGTAAGACTTTATCAGCACAACTAACAACATGAACTATATTTTCCTTAAGAATAAATCAACTTCAACCATATTCTACCACTATAACTTCAGCAGTAAAATTGAAGAAATATTGTTTGATTCATAGAACAGAGAAACTTTACTCATGACATCATATCATAAAATAGAATCAAAAAAGAACTCCATCATTATGATCCATTTCACAACTACTGACCAAAATCATGTGGCATCGTTTTCCCTTGTTTTATCAATTATAATGGTGACCAAACACAATATATTCCAAAATCCTTCAAACCACATTTCCCAACATATGTTGATTCACCACTATCAGAGAAAAATCACCTCAATCTCAACTCAACATCCACATTACCTGAAATGTTACAAATCAAAATTCCCCCAACATCCATAGGTAATTACCCTACATTGTCATCTAGTCGCACTATCGAAACCATTAAGGATAAAATTCATACACTATCCATTCAACAACTATGATCAACTTGAAATCACTCAGGTATAATTTCATTTTAGAACTGAGCTTTCTACCACAACATGAACCCAGATGTGGATCACTCTCCCTGCACCCTTTCAAATTTACCATATCAGGTCAGACCACCCCAGACTAGATTGTCCTAAAAAATCCACCTTCTACTGAAGTTACACTACCCCGTTCTCACCTTCCCAATGTACTCACTGACAAGAATCCTATCATTATCATCTGAAAGACCCACTAAGGTCGTTCCATGAATTCTTGTAGAATTCAAACATCATAGTAAAACTGGCCTCTAGACCATCATCAGTCTTCTCCCTCGTCATGACACCACATCACATGGACAAGGTTCCCGCTACCTCAAGATGTTCTAAAACCACCGAATTCAGAATTACTTGAGTCTAGCCCAAATAATCATTATAATTATATAACCCAATGACTCTTTCCACAACCTATTTTCATATCCAACCACACCCATCTATGACTTCAGCACAAACATCACAATAATCACATGGAACCACACTGAGCTCGAATCCAAAATTAGGCTCATTATTCTCCACATCCAAGGACAACATGGACTCTCTGGGGAACCTATCATGCACCTCACAGGTTCTTCATTGGAATGTCGGTGCCACTACCTCATCTCGGTGCTCTCCTATCCCCATATCAGACTGACTTATCACTCCACACCCAAGGAGTGTCATCCCAATTTCTCTCCATGATGGATTCCAACCACAATGTATTAAACTCGATCACAAGATAAACCTGGAAACATAAACATGGCTATATAGATTTTTTCCAAAACAAGAAAATGATCGTCACCCAATGCTCATTCCCAACTACCTGGAACAACACCCATAACGTTTTTTGACATTCGGTCCATCTCGAGGACCTTACCCAAATCCATTGGGGGTGTACATCACATCATCAGGCTACACATATAACATTTTTATGAGCGTAATCTCCATGATATCCCTGATGTAACCATAAAACTTCAAGCCTCATGGAATAAAGCTATAACTTCTCAGTGTACCTAGGATGATATAAAGAAATTTGGAAGGATTTTCTCTAGTAGAGGTATTCTAAGAAGTTGTTGAAGAGAACCACCACCAACTTATCCATTTATAATGTTGAACTATGGGACACCATGAAAATACATGGATCTCATTCTCCCCTACCAAATTCCTCTCATCAACACTTAACCACCACCACTTGGGGGTGATTTCCAACAATGTATAACCACCATGCCATGAAAAATTTACCAAGCATCCATGAACCATCTTTTCATGTGGTACGGATTCCATCACACTTCTTGAGTTCATGTAATGCATCCATGACATTTAAAAACAAAATCACAACAGTCTACCACACCAATCAATCAAACAGTCTCTCACAAATCAACATTTACCTATGTGTATCCCATCACCGACATACTTACATATCCATGTATCTTTGTTAGTCAGCCTCATTATCCTTGAGGCATCCTTTTCATCTTACCCCAAAACCAAACCATTCATTCAAACAAGTTCGGCCACATGACCTCCCTCACCTTGGGTGTCACCATCAATAAAAAGAATACAACTGCACTTTATTCACCCGTGTATCTCCCACTAAAATACAAATTTGATACCTCCATTAATCATCATCCATACCTGTGAGTTAGGAATCCTTATAATACAACCCTTCGAAATAAACCATAACTCCTATAACAAAAAATTGTGTGACATTATGATAGAAACATAAACAACTATTCCATTTATTAGAACTTGGTGGTACTTAATATGCATTAACACCACCTTTTAGGCATCTCTCGTGCTTCACATTCCAAGGTACCTTCACCACTAGTCTAACCTCCCTTGATTTCACCCTTGATTTTCAAAAACTATCGTCACTTAACCACAACTTGAGTGGCACCACCAGCCATCAACCTTCCCATCTTTCCATCTAGGCCAAAACCATACCGTGCAACACTCTATGTTCCACTATCAAAGTCAAAAACATCTACATGTGCGACACACACCCAAAATCACTTGAATGCTCATCATACATCTCTCATAGGTCACATTGAAGTTTGGATGATACCTACTCCATAGACTAGGGTAACAACTAGGAAAATCCATTGGTCACCTCTCCAAACCATACATATAATGATAGGAATAACGAAAATCTCATGAATGGAACTCTCACCCAAGATTTGATGCACATTGTTCCTAGTACACAAAAAATTTATTTACTCTAGGTTTCATACCTAAGGTTTACACCTTCATCCGCACTACGATAAAAAAATCCTCTCTGGGCTTCCAAACGCAACTCATATGGTCTCTACTCATAAGGTCATTAATCCCCATGCACCATACTTCGGGTCCAACATGGGCTCTATACATTCACCAACCAAGATATTTTCTACACCCCCATTACCAAACAATGTCTCATAACCTAAAGGCAACAAACCTACCAAGGGTTCCCTAAACTCACCACCTAGGCCATATCATAACCTAAAAAGCCTGAAAATTATAATCAAATGTCTCAAACTAGGGAACTCTCACTTATGAAGACCACACATAGAATGGTCAAACCAATAACACCAGGAATAATGACTTTTGAAATCAATAATTATAATTTTTAAACTTCTTGTTCACCCAATTCATAGAAGAATCGCTAAGATTAAAACACATATGTAAAAGATCTCACGATATCAACCATAAAACAAAACATTCTTTATACTATATCCATATGTTCCTCATCACACATAGAACACTACCCTCTACCATACCTACAGCAGGTCATGGTTAACATGGGGTAACCAATTTACTTAATCCCACTTCATTTTTCAACACCTCTTCAAACAAATTCTTTTTTTTAAACATGATACAATCATATTAGGAACATTTATCATTTCACAACTTCTTACAATCAAAATTTTAAATCATTTACACCTTTAAATATGCGAAATTCATTAAAACATTTTCCATCATTATGAAATTGTTCTCTTTTAGACAACAAATCAACCATTATAATTTATCACAACCCAAAATTTTAACCCGGTGATGACATTTCATTATACAAGATATTCCATAAATAATAATTTTCATTCTTTTCATTTACCCACATGGAATGAAATTATTATGAATCATTTTTTTTAAAATTGATAAAGGAAGTAAAATTCATTCTTCTCTATATGACTCGCACACCAATCCCATGTGTGTTCCTATAATGATGAATGTCACTTATATCCTTAGGTGCCAAAAATATGCATGAATTCATAAACTCATTCCATTTTGTCAATGATGAAAATATCATTAAATATTCAAAACAAAAAACATTGGCATCACCCAACGGTGAAATATCATTCAACAGTAACATCACACATCATGAACAACAATTCCCACCAAGGGTGAATTGGGTTTCCCCCATACAAGGGTCAGCTACTCCTAGGAGCGAACTCATTACCAAGGCCTGAAACTATCCTAATATCCTATCTACCAACCCCAAATAGTATGAAAGTGAATTAAAATCTTCCAATACCACATTATAACATCCCCCTCCCAATATCCACTAAATTTTCTCCCTGATAGGAGTCTTCAAAAGACCTCAAGTGCGCCTCCCCATATTCCATAGGTTTCCAACTAGAGGTGAGGGTCAAATAATTCATGTGGGGCGACTATACCGTATTTACCAGAGTAATCCACAGTAAAACACGCTATCAATAGAATAAACAATATGAGACAACAAATAAACATAAAATCAAAAAAAAACCCAACTGCGTACAACCCATAATTCCAATTAATAATTTTCATGACCTACTAGTAGTTAAAAGTGAACAAAACCCAAGATAAGATAAATTACTGAATCCCCATACAAGTCTTAATGCTATGTATAGATCCTTATCTATGTACATCCAATGGATAACTCAGCCTCATAGTGTTGGTCCTTTTCCCTTGTCCATACTTTCATACAAAAAAACTACTCGGACACCCAATGTTTGTCCGAGCAGTGTGTGATTACAATACTCAGTAGGCCACCACCAATGGTGTCTAAAAAATATCTTCTGTCCTAGATAGTGCATGGAAGTAAAAAATAATTGGAAAGTAGACAAGTTAAATTTTGTTTTCCATAAGTTAATAATGTTTTTAGGTCATTCTTATCCTTTTTTTAAATTTCAATACTTACACCATATTTGTTACTTATTCCACTCATAGCATATGCTCCCTGGGTTAGGCACACATATAATCTACATAATGGTCTAAGGAAATCAATCACAATGTATAAGGAAAATAATTCATGTCCTTATATAAATAAAGATACAAATATCACATCAACACATTATCCTCACATTGCAGCCTCGGTCCAAGTGGAATGAAACCATTAGGGGAATAGAGCCTTCGTCCCCTCCCTAAACCCCTAAATTTTTTGGGACGAGTTTTGGAGCATCATTCTAACTCAACCCAGGGTTGTAGAGCCTCATGATAATACCCCACTCAAATAATCCATGTGCACAAACTTATTTATTCAATCCCCACAACTATAACATAAAACCAAACAAAAGCAATGCCATTATAAAACACAATACATAACAACCAACATGTGAATTAATACTATGCCATGACTTATTAACACATTCAAAAATTACAATTGATATCCATTTAGAAAAAATTCCATTCTTGTTCTTTAACCCATTAACTTTAATAAAAACCCACTTATGGCATAGCTAGTATTCATATATTACCATATATTGACCCTTTTATCCCATTTATAATTTCACAAGAATTTACCCACTCACTCACTACAAGTACTCAATTATCATCTCACAAGGCATGACCACTTTATTATATTCAAACCTATAGGCATTACATATAATACCATGTGTTAACCCATTCCACATATTCATCCATTTTCTATTACATTACCCAATTACAAGTTCAACATTTAATATACACTATTCTTCAAGGGAATTTCAAACTAAAAACACATTGGACAGCCAACATATTCTCATTCGATATAATTTCCCATTTTTCATGTGATTACAAACAAAACCATGTTCTTTTATCACCATAGTTACAACTATAATAATTCCATTTACAACATAACATACTATTAAAAATATATTCTTAATAGTTTCCACATTATTCTTCGGTAATCCTTCACTTAACCCTACCACACTCATTGTCCGGAAATGCTATCACACCCCATGGGTAACCCTATAATGGTCGAGTCATCCTCTACAGAATCCCATGAGGATTCCGATGGTTTCAATTGGTCATGTAGATACTAATTTTTACCAAACCCTATAATGGGATCAAGAACAAAAAAAGTAGAATAGACGAACAAAAACATCCAAGGAAAAATTTTATATAGAATTTTGGATAATATATGTATACCACCTACCTCGAATCCGATGATAAACACACTCTTAATCATAGCCTTGGATATGGATTCAAAAACCCTATGAATCCATAGCCTAGGTTCAACAAAAAAAGGGGGTTTAGTTATTTGAATGATGATGGGAGAAACTACATACCCTATGTTGGAAAGGAGAATGAAAAGTAAGATTAGACGTACCCAGAGCATCGATTTTCAACATAAGGAATTCTAAAATGCCTAAAGAAGAGGGAGATTGATCCATGGGACCTATTAATATTTTTGGGAAAAATCAGGGTTTTAAGTAGGAATAAAGGAGAAAATCCCAAGTGATCCATAAAATATCGTAATGGAAATTTTGAAAATTTTCAACATTTTTGGGATTTATGGTTTACCCACATGGTTTGACAAAATATGTGAAAATCGTGTCGATGTTATTGTACAATAAAAAAACCACTTTTTCACGGTTACCTATGTTCATCCTCATGGTTAGAACTATCAATGCAAAAACCTATCATCACTCCTAGAAAACTACCTTCCACCCCATTCATTCCCCAAACCCCCAAGAACCCCCGAGCTTTCCCATTAACTTGTGAAATCTTATTTTTCTACAATAATGGAACTCAACTCAAACATAAACTTCAACATATCTTAAGAATAAAAAAATATAGGATCTTACATAAGTAATATGTTATCAATTAATCCTAATCAAAATATCATTTATAAATTATTAATTTTTAAATATACATATATATATATATATATATAGTGATAAAAGAGTGTCACATCATTTCATGAAGATGTTAGTCCACACATAATCAATCTAAATTATCATTTTTTTGTGTAATAAATGTAACGATTTATATTATCATTGTAGAATGATAAGGCCACTACCCACCTTCCTCAATATGAGTGAGGGGATAGATAAATTTCCACACCCTTATTCAAGATGAAGGAGAGATAATGACCCTGAGCCCCACCTTCAATAGCCCCAGATTTGTGACTAGCACCCAGGGTATAGATTATCACACAAAATGAAAGGAATTATCGGTTTCAATGAAAACATGATCAATAGATAACATGGTAAATATCCCAACTACACCAAAAATTCATATAAATGAAACCAAGATCCAACCCATGCATGATTTAAAAAAAACTGTACCAAAAGTATAACCAAAGAACCATGGAAAATACCAAAGGAAAGAGACTATGATGAATCACTACAACTATATGGATTCCCAATCTTGTATAGTCCAACACGGTCCTCAATATCCTCTTGGAAACCAAAATACTGTTTTATAGATGTAGGGTGTGTATACAAGTACACCCAGTAGAAAAACTAAATTCACCCATGAAAAAGTGGGGGAACAAACTAATTCCCCATTGAGAAAGCATTAGAGCCTCAAAGCACATACCCATAAGAACTAACCATCCCAACCTCAATAAGGAACACTCACTAAATAACATGAGTCAAGAAAAGTAGTAGTATAAGAACATTGACATTTGGGTACCCTTCACCACTTTACCATTGGTTAACTGGTCATTCCTAATATCTAACATTATGACTCCAGCACTCTTCTAAAAGTCAGTCCCAATGCCACAATCTACCCACACACACCTGGGACTCAAACAACACACGTAACCCGCCAATAGAAACAAGTGACACAATTACACCACACATTTCTCTCAAACACACCTAAGCCACAACAACCATGCCTCTCACCCAAAGACACATGTACCCCATCCCAAAGACACATGGTGAAACAATCATAGTCTGCAAACACCTATTACCCTCATACACAACAAAGCTTCCCAAAGTATCTTGAACTATAGTGATCCTTAATCCATTACATCCTCCCCAGATACACTCAAGTGGTAAGAACCCAGAATTGGGTGAGAGTTAGAAAGTCAATAACCTGGCACCCCTCCTCCCACCAGGATGTTTGAGAGGACACCCTCCCCAAGGAAATGGGGGTGTTCAAAATATGGATCTGAAAAATGGTGCGGTGAAAATTAAAAATCACAAGGAACTACAATTTATACATATATGTAAGCAAACACACAGTCTAACATGTGGGTCCCTAAAACAAACAACCAGCCCACAAAAACCACTTTTGTTGCTACCCATATATGAACAACCACACAAACATCCAATGAAAAAGTGTAAACCCAACCCATTTTTCATCAAACCATTATCCATTTAATTATTAAGGGGATCTCTTTAATTTGTTCCAACAATACCTGGGAAAACTACAAAGTACAACATTAAACAAGGAAAGAGTTATCAATGTAAAGCATTTACATTTTAACATCCAATCATAAAAAAAACTCAGAACAACCAACCTACAGTCCCACTGTACACCCCCTATTTCACTAGACACATGTTCAACCACTTCCAACATCACTATTCAAAGACATATCACACAATCATGACCTCACAACCAAGACTAACAGCCCTGCTACACAAAAACACCCCACTTGGAACACCTATTAACTTGAAATAGTGACATGAGACAAACCTGCACCCCTGCTACCCAAAAAATCTCAAATGTCGTCCAACTGCATAACAAGTAAATAACCACATTGTAATCCATTTACCCAACGTCACTTTATGGAAAAAACACAAACAAAGGTAGTCCCACTTCCTACAAGTCCATCCATTCCACAATCAATTAGTATCTCAGCCAAAGATTCCAACACACCACTCATACCACCCACAAACGATTCCCACAACAACTACCATTAAAACGCAGCCCCGTTGCACACACATACCACACTCTTCTCACAAAAACAACTCCCCTACCTACCCAGGTACCCAAAACTATGCTTCTAGTAGCATCACCACACAACCCATAAAAAAGACACAAAACCCAACCAGACATAACACATAGTCACACCTATCAAATAGGATATATTCACATTTCATAAACATGGTTCTTTAATCCAATTTGATAAACAGGGTTGATCACACAAGGATTTTCCTCTTGAGTCGTCCATTTTATTTAATCAGGCATCATTATTTAGTCAAATTAGTATTTAAACCAGTTTTTTGTACGGAAAAAAAATAGTTATAAATTTTCACTCATGCATAGACAAATACATCCAACGACCACGATTTTAATAAGGAATTATATCCACAATATATCACATCATCAACAAGGATAAAAAAAATTTAATAGGTGATCAAAATCAAACTACTTACACCCCATTATTTCATCGAACCCATTATGTTTTGATCATATTACCTTCCCCTCATTTTTTAATTTATTATGAAAATTATTTAGAAATTATTCATGAAGAAATGATAGTAAACGCACCCACATGATACATAGAAGGGAAGAACAAGATAAATTATTACCTTAAATGATTGGAGACCAAAACTTCTCTCTGCACCAAGAATATGGGGTCATTTGAGAAGCGAGAAATTACATGAAAATTGAATAGGATGGAGCTCTATCATTGGCGCATGACTCTTATAGAGAGTAACACATTATGCTCCCTAAGAGGGAACTGGAAAAAAAATCAGAAGGGAAGATCTTAGCTTTGTTTAACTAGATTTGATATTAAAGGAAGAACAGTTTCAAAACCCATTAATGTGAGATCATGGTAATGATCATGAAGTTTGAGTATCTCAATTTCCATGGTGTGTTAGGATATTAAAGATATACTTTATATCCCTTGAAATGCCCTTAAAACGCCCAAAAAGGCTTTAAACTCAGATTATGTCCAATAAAACGTAAGAGGGGAGAAACTAGAAAACTGGGAGAAAATAGAAATACTAAAAAGGAGTCACCAGTGTGTGAGTTACTGACACTGATCCACAAATGGGTCAGCTACAAGTTTGACCTACCAACGTGGAGCCACCTATGATGAGCTACCAACACAATGACTCACCGACTCCTTGAATCACTAATGCCCTGACACTAACACCTTCACACTGGCACCCTGGTACTGATGTCCTAGAATCGATGCCCAGACATGCTAACATTGATTCCCTTGACTAACCGAAACTAAAGTCGTTGACTCAACAATGTTGATACCCCTGACTCACCGACACTAATGCCCCGACTTACCAATGTTGTCACCCCTGACTCAATGATGCTGACGCTCCTAACTTAGTGTTGTTAATGCCCCCGAATCACTGATCCTAACACCCCTGACTCACCGATGTGAACCCCCTTGGAACACTGATGATGATTCCCCTGACTAATTGAGGCCGACTCTTCATACACGATTTTTCATCAACTCTTGAAATTAGTCACTAACATCCGCCAAAACAGACCAAAAACTAGTTTTTTTACAATAGAATGATCCAGGAATATTTAGGTCATTGCATCAAATACCTCTCAAACTATTCTCATCCTATAAAATTTAAAACAAAACCCAGGAAAAGAGATGTTGGAACAACCATGCCGTAAGATACCTCTCAGGGACAAGACACCCTTTTCTTTTTTGAAAATTGGAGTGAAACCCCATACATCCACGAACACATCCTCTAAATATATCTTCTAAACAACTGTAGAGACACTAAGGCCCAACATCCCCAATAAACCATGAGAACTCCAATGTCACAATGTCTAGAAACATGGATTAGGGAGCTCTTTCCTCTATGTCAAGATATTATCCACTTTGGGATGTACTGACTCGCCAACATAGGTTTAATTGCATCCACATTAATGCATCACAATTAGGGATAAGGTCTTCCCCTCTCCACATGTTGGGATATTTAACCCACATTCAATGAACAGGGAAACAAATCATCTTACAGAAAATGAGGTCAAACATTTCATCATGATAATAGTTAAAAGTAAAACACAGAAGAAAACTCAGAAAAACTACGGGTATTGCGAACACATATGGGAATCCTACTACTAAGTACTCTCCTCGAGGCCACCATGACTCCATAACACACGAACCAAAGAAATGGTCCTTCTATGAAGAACCTTCTCTTCACGGTCCTAGATCATAATATATATACCAAAAAAGCTGAGATACATGGAAGACGTTGTGGATCCTCTCTAACCACGGGGGACAATCTATTTAATATGCCACCTTGACAACTCGTCCCCACACCTTGAAAGGTCTGATGAACCTTGGAGAAATAATGCTTCTTCTACAAAACATATGTTACTGACATCCAGGGTACCCTTTCAAGAACACATGGTCCCAAAAATAGAACTCCATTGGCCTCCACCTATGATCATCATATGACTTTTGTCAATCTTGTGCAACCTTCATCCTATCACAGACAAGATTTGCCTTCTCTACCGTACTCTGCACCAAGTCCAGACTGTCAAAACCCATGATTTTATGAGAATTATTCTTTTTAATTTCATTGATGTCTTGTGTTGTATGCTACAGCAATATTATCTTGCGCTATACGCAACACCGTATTAGCTTGCAGAATACACAACACAATTCTTGGCTCGTGTTACACACAATTTCAAGTTCGTTTTGTAGAAATTATTCTACGCAACATTAAGTATATATTTTGTTTAATATATAAATGAAATATGGTTTTATTTTGTTATATGAAACAACAAAGGAGTCTTGCACTACATGCCACCCTGACTTGGCTTGCATTACATGCAATCGCGACCTTCCTCGGTAGCGTGTATAGTACGCAATACCGGGTTTCACTAAACAACCATATATTGTTATAATATTATTATGGACTAGCCGTTATGAATAGTATTAACTAAATTTTGAATTTTATAACATTACTATTCATCTTACATATTTTCTAGAACATGGTATGAGAACAAAATAATTTTTTTGGGTAAAATAACTATTTTTCAAAATATGCAGTTTTGCCACCTTTTGATGGCGTACCCACTTTAAATCTAGTTCTTGATATGTTTATAAGTTCAATTTGACAAAATAAAATTATTCCTAGTAATCAGGATATAAAAATTATATTTGGATTATTTTTTCATATTTTTCTGATAAATTTCATATTTTGATGAATAATAAAAACATGATATATTTTAATTAAAAACAACTTCTTTCATCGCCATAATTTATATGGTTAAATTATATTTTTAATTTGTTTTAAAGTGTAATTAGAATATAATTTTACCATTTAATCCAATGTTGGTCATTGGAATTATTTTCACATTGAAACTGGACATAAACAAATATCAATCTTTTGATAGTTATTTTTTCTTAAAAACACGCTATTTGTTTTGATAACGGGAATTAATTTTAAAATTAATTAATTCCCCTTATATGTTTTAAATTTGGAAAAATAGGCATCATTTTTGAATTCGGAATATCAAATAGAGCTTAGACTGATTTTTTGGTATTTTTATGAAAACATTCAATTTTTGATGAATAGTGAACACAATGGGTTACTATTTAAAAACCGACTTTTTATTTAAATAATTATTAATTTTATTTAAATTTATTTAAGGTCAAAATTGATACATAATACTTATATAAGTTCAATGTAATTAATTGGGGTCATTTTATAAAAATTTTAGATATATAAAAATTTTATTGAACTTTTCACCATCTTTTACCCACCTCCTAGGAGCTTTTGTAACTGTTCATAAAATATAATTTTACTTCTTCTGTGAGTTATGTTTTGAAAATACAAGAGACATGGTTAATATCATGGAGTAAAATTTTGTTCAATTAGATAAAATTAATTTTTGGTGAATATTAAATTTTTTCTTTTATTTACCATTGTTAAAGATAAATTGGGTAATTCAAGGTTAAAAAAATTTATAAAAATTCAAAATAAACTTGACACTTGTCCTATCTTTATTGGATGAGTAATGGTAGACCATGGGCATCCTTGGGTCGATTTTGGGACCCCATGGAGCCACTTATGAAAGACAACGAAACATTAGATTAATTAATTTAATGTAAATAGAAAATTGGCATTAACAAAAAAAATTAGTAATTAATTTTTATTAAGGGATATATAAATTATAATTTCGACTATAAATATTAATTGGGAATCTAAAAATATTTCCTACATCTAGGTATTTTTATTATAGTTTTTAGACATCAAATAAATTAAATTTTTTACGACACAATAATGATGCAGTATTTACCTAATTAATAAATGATTTAAATAAATAAGATTACAATGATAAAAATACTAACCAAAACCTGTCCAATTCCTATTGGATGATTTTTTTACGAATATGAGTCATCTTTTATTCTATATTTATGTGTTTCGGACCTCTTTAAACTGAAGATAGGTTTATAATAAAATAATGTTTTCACACATTCCTAAAGAGCCCCTCCTCTCCATTATAAAAGGAGACCAATTCTATGCAATTCCACACACCTCTAAAGACATTTTACTCGTCCAAACTCTGCCCAATTAAGCTCCCTACATCCCTCTCCTCCCCCTTGAAGCCTTACATTAGGCAGAAGGCACTCCAAGAAGTCCTTTTGGATCAATCCAAAGGAAGTTACCCAAATTAAAGGTAATAGTATCTCTTAAGTTTGTTTCTTTTATTCTACTTCTCCAACCCCTAAACTCTTTTTAATCCTTTCTTCTGTAACAACACCAATATCGTAAATATACTAGGATGTTTTTATGAGAATTATTCAAACTACACTTACACACACCTCCATCTAATGGATAATGAACATAATGTTTCTGTGGATGGAAAACTAGCGCCTCACAAAACGATGATTGTTCAATTTTCTCCTACAGCCTCTCATGGTGGCCATTCTGATGGAACTATATTTAAATATGATATATATTATGTTTATGATTTCATTATTCCTCTTTAATTCCCAATTATATCAAAACTTTATGGTATTCATAGTCGGTAAATATGATAATCTAATTTGGGAAAAGTGCGGACTACCGCCCCCTCAAAGTGATGTGATTCATTAATTCCTTTTGTGAGATGTATAAAGGATATAGTTATTGATATGATATATGATATTATACTAGAATTATAATATTCCTATTCCATTAAAATAGTTAATAGAAATGAAACTAGCGTTCATGCGTACGTGCGGCTTACCGTGTCCAGGAACGGTGCATTTCATTTCTTACCTTTATATGTTATGTACTATTATAAATACATGTATATGCTTGATATATAATGAATATATATTATATATAAATCAGTATTTACATTCTGGAAGTAAGTAAATCATGATATAGGTAATAATAACATCAAGAATAACAAGTCCTAACACGTAGGATAAATAAGATGATTTTACCCAAAACGTTGTTTTAACATGGGATTTACAAAATAGCGGGTAATATAAAGTCATAAGTGAACAATATATGATATCTTAACAATGTATATGATTTGTTATTAAGGCAATGACATTATTTAAATCATTATAAAGGTGTTTAGGATACGTATGAAGCATATCGAACCTAATGTAAGGGATAACTATTCCAATCTCACTCTTATCTGAGATTGTTTATTTGTATGTATTTACTGGGGTTTTTGTTATCATCCACGTACCTATTTTCTAAATTTTTTCATGTATGTTTAATGTCCTATTTACCCATTTTTTAATTTTACCACATGTTATGAATGTAATCTTTCTTTTGTTTACCATACGCTGTACTTTTTTAATTTTCCAGCAAAAGTACGAGAAGAATTTTTTTTTAACTTATATGGCATGAACATATTTTTATGGTATTATAACACCTTATTTTTATGAATCTTACACTACAAAATTTCATGACTATTTTAAAAAAAATCCGTTTCTTTTAAAATTGCATGGCATTTTGTGAAGAGAAAATGATTTTTTAGAAGAATTGATATTTTCCTCAAGAATTCTTTTCAAGTGTTTTATCAAAACAATTTTCCATCTAAGTTGACACTATTTCATATGTGTATGTTTCAAGTGTAAAATATATATGATTTAAATGGTTTACCTTTTCTTATGATGAAATGATATCCATTTGTTTCATATGGATTATTTTATAATGGGATGATGTTTATGAAACCCATTTTTACTCTTTGGGTTCTGATGAATGATTTATGATTATGTTGTGGCACAAGTAAGAATGATTTCATTATGAGATGGGTGGGACCTATATCTCCCTCCAATGCATTGGGTAATTATTTATATCTGATGAGATAGACATGGACGGAATGTAAAGTTAATCCTGTTCAGTAATATAGGACTGGAACGAGGAGTGAACTCGATTCATAATGGGACTTTGTCCACATAGATGGTCTTGGTAGAAATGCCTTGGATACTATGGAAATCATATCATCTGCTTATTTTTTTCCACAATCACATGTTTTATTACCATTCTATTTTATCATTATTGATGTTCCTTTATGATATATTCCGTAAGTACTTCCAATATTTATGTCTTTTCTCAAGATTTTGATGTTTAGATTTTATTTTCGAGCGTTTTCATTCAAATTTTTATGGATTGTTTTATGTTCTCTATGTTTACCCTTACTAAGAATTTGAGCTCACCCTTGTTATGTTTTCTTTTCCCCAGGATATAAAGAAAGGTTTTAGGTAAGAAAACCAAAAGGGGAAGATCTTTATGGGAGATGTTCAAGATCTTTCACAATGATTAGAAGATTACGTTCTGAGTTTCCAAAGTCACTAAACAATTATGGTCCTTGAGTGTTGGTTTTTGTTATGTATTAAGTTTTCCACAAAAGTAATTTAATGTCCATGTATGTCATTCTTCGGGTCTCTACAGTTGGTATCAAAGGAAATTTTTAGTTTACCTTTGGAATCTTGGACGTGAAAACTTTAGTGAGATCCCTAGAGATATTTCTAAGGTATGTCTAGGGATGTCCCTAAGGTTAAGTATAATTATAGGATATAGTCCTAGAATTATGATAATGATATTAGAATTAAACCTAAGATGTTATATATTGATGTTACTCCCCCTTTATTAACTTGTTTTACCTATCATGGTTTTTCCCTCTCATTCTATTCTTTTTGGGTTTTAGACAATGGCTGGAACCCGAAGGAAACGTGTTGATCAATGTAATGGACAATGCAATGATTGTCCTCCTGAACAAACCAATGTTATGGGAGATGGAGTGAAAAATATTATTGCTATAATTACTCAAGCTATGAATCATTCTGGACTTCTGAATGAGCATATAAGGTAACAATATTCTATTGAGTCTTTCATGAGGCAACGCCCACCTTCTTTCAATGGGTCTTATGAACTAGTTGTTACTGAACAATGGATTAGTACCATTGATAATATATTATCCATAAATTTTTGTTCGGAACATGATAAATTCATTCTAGCTGTTTACTTTTTAGAAGGTGAAGCAGACCAGTGGTCGACTATAATTAAGAATACAAGGCCCCAAGATGAAATTGAATCCATGTAATGGGACGAGTTCAAGAACTTGTATTTTAGTAAGTACATCCCCAATAATCTTCAAACAAAGATGGAAAAGGAGTTCCTTGATCATAAGCAAAATTATGATGAATCTATTAGTATATATGAAGAATATTTTACAAGGCTTGAAAGGTATGCATCTAGCTTTATCATCCAACATGAAAGTAAAGTTGGTCGATTCTTCAGTGGAATAAAACCATGTCTTTGAAGGGAATTAGCTATAAGAGACTTTAGTAGCAATGAAAACATTGTGTGTTGTGCTATCAAGGTAGAAATAGAAGTTGGTGTTACATATCCATCTCTTGGTTTGGACAAGAAACTAAAGATGGAGTTCAAGGAGAAATCTCAGAAAAATGGTGAAAATAATTTGAATGTTTCATAATGCTCAAAGTGTGGAAATAAACATGGTGGAGATTGTATTAATGGGACTAGAAAATGTTTTAAGAGTGGAAAAGAAGGCCATCAAGCAGCTGAGTGTCGAAGTAATGGAAAAAGGGTTTCAAATGATGTGAATAAAGAAAAGACTGCATAGAACAGACCACCAACACTTCAATGCTTCAAGTGTAATGAAATGGGGCATTATTCTAATCAATGACCTAATCCAAGGTTTAATGATGATCAACATTAGAAACCACATAAGGAAAAGGACAAAGGGAAGTCACATGCAATCACTATTGGCGATGTTGAATATGATAACGATGTGGTGGAATGATTAAGTGTTTATGTTATGGGATTCCAAAATAATGTTGTATATAGTATCGTGGAATATTAGAATATTTATGTATTGGTCTCTTGTGGTTTCAATAATTTTATGATACCAGTAAAAATGAAAAGTGATTGAAATATTTTTGGAAAGCAGATGATATGCGCATAATGAAGGGATAAAGAGAAAATGAAATGAGATCTTGACTGATATAAGAAAAAAGTTTTATCATGGTTTGAGTATATAGAATTTTTTGATTTTAGGTAGTAGAAAGAGTTAACTTTCGACAACATTCATGTTTTCACTATGTTTAAATGGGAATTCATTTTTCAAGAGGATACAATATTAAGGTATTCACATGTCTGGAATGCGATCAAAAAGATATATCATTTGATATATGAGGGATAAATGATGGTATTCACGTGCTTGTTATATGACCTTTTTTGTAATCATTCTCTTTATACTATGAGTTTGGAAAGAAGTATTTTGGATAAGCCTAATTCGAATGAATTATGTTGAACATAAGTTAGTATATTTTTAGTCTAGAATTTTTTTTCTATATTATTAATAGACTATTATAATAGTATTGTTCTAGAAAAAGGACAACCCGTAGGACGGGCGACAACCCGTCGCGTTGGACAAGGTTGCGTGAATCGAACCCACAACCAATGTTCGACATGCCTTTATCACCTACCACTGGCCAACATGAAGTACCTAGTTAGTAGAAACTAGTTTTATTTTATTAATAGGTAAGATAGATGATGTATAAGTCCATTTTTGGAACCATATACGAATAATATCACCATAGATGTACTTATGTATATAACTTTTTCTAACCATATGTTTGAGATAGATGGAATGACCTATAATTCTATCGCATGATCTGATAACAGTTAATGGAAAACAAATTCAACTTCATTTCTTTAAGATATGAAGTGGAAATTGTTCAAGACATGAACAACAATGATACTGTACAAAAATAAAGTAAGAATTTTTTAAAATTCAAAAATTCTTCAACATTAGGGAAATGATCTTGGGAACCAAAAATGTTGTTCTAGTACTCTCATATCTGATGAATCAGATGGTACCATATATCATCACATATTTATGTCTTTGTGATTTTTGGATTTTTCATAGCCCTGTTTTTGTTGGAACCAGGTTCTTCAAAGCATGATTTGGTGTATGGTTTGTGTTTGTTGTCAATCCTCAGTGGAAGTTCAGGGTGTGAACCAACAAAGCGATCATACCGTTCAGGAAGAAAACAGTAGTGAAGGTGGCGCTGTTTCCCAGTGTTTGCCAAATTTTTGGGCCTGAAAATCCGTAAATAAAGTAAAGTGTTTTTGGCAAAGATACTTGCGCGCCGAACTCTTGGAGGATGAAAGACTTGCGCGCCTTATGTTTTTGAGGATCAGAACATCAAAATTTGGCTAAGGAAAGAAGGTCGCGCAAGTGTTGGTTGGGTCGCACAAGTAACTTGCGCGACAGAGGATCTGCAGAAAGGACTTGCGCGCCGTCGAGGGACTTGCGCGCCGCCGCGCAGGGTGTCCAGTTTGCCTATAAATACTGGACCACCCCTCCTCATTTCCAACGGAGTTCAAGGCCGAGAGATTGTTCGAGCTCTCGTCGCGCAGGTGGTAGAGTCGCGCAGGTGGTTGTTTTGTCGCGCAAGTAGAGTTTGCGCGCTGTTGTTTGGCTGTTCTCCCAAGGCAGTTTGGAAGAGAAAGGAAGTGGATCGCGCAAGTTTTTAGTTCAAGAAGGCAGTGTCGCGCAGGTGCTTCAGTGACACTTGCGCGCCAGTTTAGTCTTGTGCGCCTGAGACTTGCGCGCCGCCGGGAGACTTGCGCGCCGCCGGGAGACTTGCGCGCCGGGCTTGAAAAGGAGACCTAGACACTGTTGAAGCACGCATGCCTTGCTGGAGCTGCACGAAAGCCGAGAAACTACTCGGTTCATTCGAGGAAAAGTGATATTCTTCTTCTGGTGAGAATCAGACTTCAATAGAGCATCTACATTCAACAAAGGATGCACTCTTATGCAAATGAAGAAGAGACCTACACGTCTATAAACTGAGTGGGACTTCACCAACGGCAGGGAGCCAGGGGGAGTCAACGGGAGTGACCCGAGGGACGCAGTGAGTTATCCCTGAACTATTGTAAAGGCAGTGAGCCTGGGACAGGGTGTCTGTACCCGAACTTTTGTATCCGCAGCTAGTGAAGCATAGTGGATTTAGGTACGACCGGCAACCTGTCGGCGTATGCTCCTTGGACGTAGCCCTTAGTGGTGAACCAAGTAAAAATGACTGTGTCTTCTCTGTGCGTGTGAATGTTTCCTTTTTGATCGTAATCATCATACAGGTTCAACAAGTTCCTACCAACGTGGGAACAAGATCCAACAAATTAAAAGAAAAAGTGGTCACCCTGATTCACCCCTCCCCTCTCAGGGTGTCCCGGGGTCCTTCAAGTGGTATCAGAGGGAGGTTGCGGGCGTTGAATCTGACCTTCTTCGTCATGGAAAACGCGATCAATGTCAGGGGGTCCCTCACTTCGATGGAAGCAATTTCCAGATCTGGAAGAACAGAATGAGATCTCATCTAAGATCTCTTGGAATGGAAGTTCTTTTTTCTACTGTTCAAGGAATACATGTCACTGATCCAACAGGTCTGGCTATGACTAAAACAGACAGGAAACTTCTTGATGCAGATGCCAAAGCACAGAATGCTCTCACTACTGCCCTTTCTGATCAGATTTACCTGAAGGTGATGAATTGCACCTCAGAAAAATCTATGTGGGATAAACTTGAGAATATTTATGAAGGTGATAGCAAAGTGAAGGAGGCGAAACTAAAAGTGCTACACAATCGGTTTGATGATCTGAAGATGCATCCAGACGAGAATGCAGACTCTTTCTTCAATCGAATTACTGAAGTGGTTGGAGCAATTCGGGGTCTAGGCGAAGAAATCAAAGATATTGATATTGTAAAGAAAATATTAAGAAGACTTCCACCTCTGTATAATGCGAAGGTGTCAGCTCTTGAGGAAAGAGATCTTTCCAAACTTTCTCTTGATGACTTACTGAGCAGTTTGGTAGCATATGAAATGAGAGTCAAACCAGAAGATGCTACGACTCGGGTGAGCAAGGAAATGGCATTCAAGGCAATGGATAAATTGAAAATCTCAAAGGATAGTAGCGGTGATGATGACGAAGAGAAAGAAATTATTTCTCTCATTGCAAAGAAGTTCTAGAAGGGGAAAGGGAAATTCAAAGGGAAGTTACCTCTCGCATGCTTCTGTTGTGGAAAAGTTGGGCATATTGCCTCTCAGTGCTTGAAGAATATCAATGATGATGACAGTGAAGATGAAAACTTCAAGAAGCCTCAAAGAAGGTTCTTCAAAAAGGGAGACTTCAAATCTGGTAAGAAAATGCAAAGAAAGAGTTTTGTCTGTGAAGAGGAAGAAGATGACAATGAATTCTGTGATGAAGAAGAACCAGAATTCAAAACTGGGAACCATGCTTCTATGATGGCCACTGTTGAAAAGTCAGAAGATACTGATGGTGAAAAACAACTGAGAACTTGTGTAGATCCGGAGGTGCAACTTAAGGATGCAGTTAGTAAGCTTAAGATTAAATGTAAGAGCTGCAATAAGTGGAAATCAATTGTAGAAGAATCAACTGAATATGTTGATCAACTTGAAGCTGAAATTGAACGACTGGAAGAATTTGTGAAGGTACAGTCTAAAATAATTGAAAGCAATGATGATGCAGTTGATCTGAAGCTGAGAATTGAAGAGAAAGCAAAGGTCATCAATGACCTCACATCCAGACTGGATGAAAAATCCAAGACTGTTGAGGGTCTTGAGGAGGAAGTAGTTACTCTGAGGAGTAAAATGGAGACAGAATCAGTTCCAAAAGAATCGAGGAAGAAAATACAGTTCGGAAGATTCTCAGATGCAGAATTACTTGCAAGAGCCAAGTGTGGTTCAGATGGGGTTGGAAAAGTCTTGAGTGATCAAAGACCTGCTTGCATGGGAAAGAGTGGAATTGGCTGTGAGACTGAGTCATCAATTGCTGGAAGTGCAAAGATCCAAAAGACAGATAAGATGAAAGTTGAACATGTTGAAATGTTACCTAGAGTGCTGAAAAAGGAACCCTCAATCCAAACTAAAAGGAGACCTGAAAATTATCCTCAAACTTTCAAAAATGGCAGACAGTCTTACTATTCTCCCAAGGAAGAAGCTATAAGGAAAAATTCAAGTGAGAAGACATTTCTTCTCATGAAGTGTCAGTTCTGTGGCTATCTGGGCCATACCATGTCCTATTGTGAAGAGGCAAGAAGCTATCTGAATGGAGAAGATATAGATGCTCATCAAAGGAGAACAATTTCATATCCTAATTCTTATAGAAGAAATTGTTTCTATGGATATTGTTTTCATTGTTCTAACTTTGGTCATAAGGCCATTAATTGCAGGCAGAGAAGGGACATTGACACCTCATACAGAAGTTCCAGACATGTCAAGTCTCGTCAGCAAGACGATGTTTCTCTTTCAAACAGGTTCTCATCTCTTAAAGAAGACTTTGACTATGAAGAACCTGGGTTTGCAGAAGAGATAGTTGAAAGGCCATCAGTTCTATATACTCAATCTAATGTCTCATGGAAGGAAAGGAGGAAGATTGAGAAATCAAACCTTGCAGAGGTAGCTCTCAAAGCTACAAAGAACAACAGTACCTGGATTCTAGATAGCGGTTGCTCATCTCATATGACATGTAATGCCGGTCTACTAACAAATATCATAAAGAATGTTGATGGTACAGTAAGATTTGGTAATGATGGGGCTCTGAAAATCAAAGGGAGTGGAAGTACCAAATTAGCTAATGGAGAACTAAAGAAGACTGAAGTCCTTTACGTAGATGGCCTACGTCATAATCTCCTCAGCGTGAGTCAACTCTGTGACTCAGGACTTGTTGTTACTTTTAATCAGAAAGGCTGCACTATCAAGGGAAAAACTGGCAATTCTCTCATGAAGGGATGCAGAACAGAAGGAAACTTATATCAGGTTGATAGTGAAGAAAATGTATGTTACATGACTGTTGAAGAAGAAAACAATCTGTGGCATCGGAGATTGGGACACATCAATCAACAAGACATGGAGAAAATATCAAAATTGAGAATTGTCATGGACATTCCCAACCTGAAGCGTGAGTGTGAAAAATCCTGTGATGCTTGTATTCGTGGGAAGTTGGTCTGCAGTTCATATCGGCCAAAGAAGAAAAAGGCATCTCACCTTCTTGATCTGATTCATACATATGTTTGTGGTCCAATAAATGTTGCCGGAACTCATGGAGAAAGGTACTTTGTCCTTTTCATAGATGATTACAGTCGAATGGCATGTGTGATGGTCATTCACCGGAAACGACAGGTCCTTGACTGCATGAAAACATATCGGCGAATCGCCGAGAATGATACTGGACGAACAATCAAAGTGTTGCGATCTGACAATGGAGGAGAATACACGTCCATTGAATTTGAAAATTATCTGGAGAAGCATGGGATACAACATGAGGTAGCTGCTGTGAGAACTCCCCAACAAAATGGAGTTGTTGAACGAAGGAATCGACAGGTGAACAACATGGCACGAACTATGCTGATTGAGAGTCGTATTCCACGACATTACTGGAAAGAGGCTGTTCAAGCTGCAGTGTACATTCAGAATCGAACAAGACTTTATATGGGTGAGACGAAGACACCATATGAATTGTGGCATGGACGGAAGCCTTCTCTAAAATACTTTCGTGTTTTTGGAAGTAAGTGCTTCATCAGGAACTAAGAAGGAAATCAGGGGAAATATGGTGACAACGCAGATGAAGGAATCTTCCTCGGTTACTCAATGAACAGCAAAGCCTACAAATGTTTCAACAATCGTTTGGGAAGGATTGTGGAAAGTAATGATGTTAAGATAATTGAAGAGAAAACCACAAATGCTTCACGGACGTCATATGCTGATGTGATAGAATGTCATGAAGAATGTGGACATGAAGAAACTACAAATGCAGAAATAGAGGAAGCTGTTCAAAACACTCATCAATCACATAATGATGTTGACTCAGAAGAAGAATCTGAAGAAGAAACTATGGCTGAAGAGAATACTACTGAACCTCGCAGGAGAAATCGAAGAGCTGAGATTGATCCATCCAACATAATTGGGGATAGGAGTGCACCCACACAAACCAGAAGGATGAGGAATACCACGCAATCTGCATTTCTATCAGTTGTAGAGCCATCCTCATTCGAAGAAGCTGCAAAGGATGAATCTTGGGTGAAAGCCATGAATGATGAATTAGATCAGATTGATAAGAATCAGACATGGGATCTTGTCTAGAGACCTGAAGGTCACAATGTGATTGGTACCAAATGGATTTTCAAAAATAAGTTTGATGAGCATGGAAGTGTTATCAGAAACAAGGCACGACTGGTATGTAAAGGATACTCCCAGATTGAAGGTATTGATGTTGAAGAAACCTTTGCTCCAGTTGCTAGACTGGAATCAATCAGGCTTTTCCTTGCCATGGCACTCCAAAGAGGATATAAAGTATATCAAATGGATGTTAAGACAGCATTCTTGAATGGTGTACTCGAAGAAGAAGTCTACATTGAACAACCGGTGGGGTTTGTCTTGGGTACCGACGAAACAAAGGTCTGCAAACTAAAGAAAGCTCTATATGGTTTGAAGCAGGCACCACGGGCATGGTAATCACGGCTAGATTCATATCTCAAGAAGTTGGAATTCAAAAGAGGAGGAGTTGATCACAATCTCTATGTGAAGAATTCTCCAAAAGATCAGTTCATGGTTCTTGTCTACGTTGATGATATCATTTTTGGTGGCAGCAGGCAGAAATCAGTGGATGAATTTGCCAACCACATGAAATCAGAATTTGAAATGTCTATGATTGGGGAGCTCACATATTTCTTGGGGTTGCAAGTAATTCAAAAGAAGGAATACACTTTCATTTCTCAGGAAAAATATGCAAGAGAGTTGCTGAAGAAGTTCAATATGCAAGACTCCAAACCAATGTCAACTCCGATTCCTGTTGGAACTAAACTTGGAAAGCATGAGGATGGGAACTCTGTTGATCCCACCATGTACAGGAGGATCATTGGAAGCCTACTGTATCTGACAGCGACAAGGCCAGATATTGTCTTTGCAACATGCCTTGCGGCCCGCTTCCAGAGTAATCCAAAGGAGGAACATATGTCAGCAGTAAAAAGAATCATGAGGTATATTCAAGGCACACATAACTTCGGGTTATTTTTTGCTGCAGGCAGGGACAATGAATTATCAGCGTTTTCTGATGCTGACTGGGCTGGGGATGTAGTAGACAGAAAGTCCACTAGTGGTGGAGCTTTCTATATTGGGCATAAATGTGTTGGCTGGTTAAGCAAGAAGCAAGAAAGTACTTCTCTTAGTACTGCTGAAGCTGAATATATCTCCGCCACAAAAGCATGCACTCAACTTCTTTGGATGAAGCAGCAGCTAACAGATATTGGTGATAAGGTGCAGCAACCAATGGTGATTTATTGTGATAACAAAAGTGCAATTGATCTTACGAAGAATCCGGTTCAGCATTCTCGTACAAAACATATTGAAATACGGTATCATTTTATCAAAGAAAAGGTTGAACAAGGCGTGATTAAAATGGATCATGTTGGAACTAATGAGCAAGTGGCTGATATCCTAACCAAGCCATTGTCCGCGGCTGTGTTCGAGAAGCATCGGTTGAACCTCGGTGTTCGACCGCCTCCTACTGCATAAGGAGGCTCCGGAAGTCCCCTCTCCCCGTTTGTTTTAACTGTTTTTATCTGTTTATGGCTGTGATGCAGGCTTTTGGGGGAGATACTATCCAGGGGGAGTATTGGTTGAGCTGAATGTTGAACAAACTTTTCGGTCTTTGGTTTTATTGTCAATGGGGGAGAAAGGAATAAATTCAAGGCAAGAAATTCTTCTGTGATGAGAAGTGTAAGCTTCTGATGAGAAGTTTAATAAGGATAACATCGGGATGGAGGATTTTGTGTACGATTTCAACACACTAAGACCCAATTCAAGCTTTCTCTCTTGTTTTCTACACCGAGCATTGCTCACGTAGACTTAGAGTGTTAGCTGAGTTGATTCTTGCGTTTTGGATTTGCTCATGGTTGAAGATCTATTGAATTTATTCTGATTGCCAACAAACCCAAAGGGGGAGATTGTTGGAACCAGGTTCTTCAAAGCATGATTTGGTGTATGGTTTGTGTTTGTTGTCAATCCTCAGTGGAAGTTCAGGGTTTGAACCAACAAAGCGATCATACCGTTCAGGAAGAAAACAGTAGTGAAGGTGGCGCTGTTTCCCAGTGTTTGCCAAATTTTTGGGCCTGAAAATCCGTAAATAAAGTAAAGTGTTTTTGGCAAAGATACTTGCGCGCCGAACTCTTGGAGGATGAAAGAATTGCGCGCCTTATGTTTTTGAGGATCAGAACATCAAAATTTGGCTAAGGAAAGAAGGTCGCGCAAGTGTTGGTTGGGTCGCGCAAGTAACTTGCGCGACAGAGGATCTGGAGACAGGACTTGCGCGCCGTCGAGGGACTTGCGCGCCGCCGCGCAGGGTGTCCAGTTTGCCTATAAATACTGGACCACCCCTCCTCATTTCCAACGGAGTTCAAGGCCGAGAGATTGTTCGAGCTCTCGTCGCGCAGGTGGTAGAGTCGCGCAGGTGGTTGTTTTGTCGCGCAAGTAGAGTTTGCGCGCTGGTGTTTGGCTGTTCTCCCAAGGTAGTTTGGAAGAGAAAGGAAGTGGATCGCGCAAGTTTTTAGTTCAAGAAGGCAGTGTCGCGCAGGTGCTTCAGTGACACTTGCGCGCCAGTTTAGTCTTGCGCGCCTGAGACTTGCGCGCCGCCGGGAGACTTGCGCGCCGCCTGGAGACTTGCGCGCCGGGCTTGAAAAGGAGACCTAGACACTGTTGAAGCACGCCTGCCTTGCTGGAGCTGCACGAAAGCCGAGAAACTACTCGGTTCATTCGAGGAAAAGTGATATTCTTCTTCTGGTGAGAATCGGACTTCAATAGAGCATCTACATTCAACAAAGGATGCACTCTTATGCAAATGAAGAAGAGACCTACACGTCTATAAACTGAGTGGGACTTCACCAACGGCAGGGAGCCAGGGGGAGTCAACGGGAGTGACCCGAGGGACGCAGTGAGTTATCCCTGAACTATTGTAAAGGCAGTGAGCCTGGGACAGGGTGTCTGTACCCGAACTTTTGTATCCGCAGCTAGTGAAGCATAGTGGATTTAGGTACGACCGGCAACCTGTCGGCGTATGCTCCTTGGACGTAGCCCTTAGTGGTGAACCAAGTAAAAATGACTGTGTCTTCTCTGTGCGTGTGAATGTTTCCTTTTTGATCGTAATCATCATACAGGTTCAACAAGTTCCTACCAACGTGGGAACAAGATCCAACAAATTAAAAGAAAAAGTGGTCACCCTGATTCACCCCTCCCCTCTCAGGGTGTCCCGGGGTCCTTCAGTTTTCTACCAATCTCCATCAGAACATGATGGTCAGATTTTTCTTCCATATCCATATTTTCACCTATGATCTCTTATGTGGAAACCTAGTGATGGGGTTAATTTGGGTAAAAATTATGTTTCATACTTCAGTTTTTTAAAATTAATTTTTAGTATTCCTTTTTACGATGTGGGTTTCTATGAAAGAAATTATCAAGTTACAGAACATTTATAACCTCGATGAATTTCGAGGGAGAAATTCATTTTAAGGGGGGTTGAATGTAACAACCCTAGATTTTATGAGAATTATTCTTTTTAATTTCCTTGATGTCTTGTGTTGTACACTACACCAAGATTATCTTGAACTATACGCAACACCGAATTAGTTTGCAGTATACACAACACTATTCTTGGCTCGTGTTACAAACAATTTCACGTTCATTTTGTTGAAATTATTCTACGCAACATTAAATATAGATTTTGTTTAAATGTATAAATGAAATATGGTTGTATTTTGTTATATGAAACAACAAAGAAGTCTTTCACTATACACCACCCTGACTTGTCTTGCATTACACGCAATCACGACCTTCTTCGATAGCGTGTGTAGTACGCAATACCGGGTTTCACTAAACAACGATATATTGTTATAATATTATTATGGAATATCCGTTATTAATATTATTAACTAAATTTTGAATTTTATAACATTATTATTCATCTTTGATATTTTCTAGAACATGGTATGAGAACAAATTAAATTGTTTGGGTAAAATAAGTATTTTTCAAAATATGTAGTTTTACTGCCTTTTGATTGTGCGCCCACTTTAAATCTAGTTTTAATAAGTTTATAAGTTAAATTTGACTAAATAAAATTCTTCCTAGTAATCAGGATATAATAATTTAATTTGGATAAAATTTTCATATTATTCTGATAAAATTCATATTTTGATAAATAGTAAAAACAGACTATATTTTAATTAAAAACAATTTTTTTCATCTCAAGAATTTATATGGATAAATTATATTTTTAATTAGTTTTAAAGTGTAATTAAAATATATTTTTACCATTTAATCCAATTTTGGTCATTGAAATTAATTTCACTTTGAAATTGGACATAAACAAGTCTCAATCTTTTGATAGTTGTTGTTTCTTAAAATCAAGCAATTTGTTTTGATAAAGGGAATTAATTTTATAATTAATTAATGCCACTTCTATGTTTTTAATTTGGAAAAATAGGAATCATTTTTGAATTTATAATATAAAATATACCTTAGGATGAAGTTTTGGTATTTTTCAGAAAACTTTCAATTTTTTATGAATAGTGAAAACACTGGGTTACTATTTAAAACCGACTTGTTATTTAAATAATTATTTATTTTATTTTTATTTATTTTAATTTAAAATTGATACATAATACCTATATATGTTCAATGTAATTAATTTGAGTCATTTTATAATAATTTTAGATATATAAAAATTTTATTGAACTTTTCAACATCTTTTACCCACCTCCTAGGAGCTTTTACAATTGTTCATAAAACATAATTTTTCTTCTTGTATGAGTTGAATTTAGAAAATATGAAAGACATAGTTAATATCAAGGAGTAAAATGTGGTTCAATTAGATAAAAATAATTTTTGGTGAATAGTAACATTTTACTTTTATTTACCACGGTTAAAGATAAATATGGTAATTCAAGGTTAAAAGAATATTATAATAATTCAAAATTACCTTGAAACTTTTCCTAGCCTTGTTGGATGAGTAATGGACGACCATGGTCATCCTTCGGTCCATTTTGGGACTCCATGAAGCCACTTATGAAAGAAAATGACACATTTGATTAATTAATTTAATGTATTGTCAAAATTGGCATTAAAAAAAATATTTTAGTAATTAATTTTTATAAGGTGATATATAAATTATCCTTTCGGCTATAAATATTTATTGGAAAGGAAAAAATATTTCCTACATTTTGGTAGTTTTTTTATAATTTTTAGACATCAAATAAATTAAATTATTTATGACACAATAATGATGCAATATTTACCTCACTAATAAATGATTTAAATAAATAAGATTATAATGATTAAAATATTATCCAAAAACTATCGAATTCCAATTGAATGATTTTATTTATAATATGAGTCATCTTATCTTCTACATTAATGTGTTTTTGACCTCCTGAAACCGAAGACATGTTTATAATAAAATAATGTTTTGAGACTTTTCGTAAAGAGCCCCTCCTCTCCATTATAAAAGAAGACCACTTCTATGCAATTCCACACACCTCTCAAGCCTTTTGGATCGTCCAAACTCTGCCCAATTAAGCTCCCTACATCCATCTCTATCCTGTTGAAGCCTTAAATTAGGAAGAATGCACTTCAAGAAGTCCTTTTGGTTCAATCCATCGAAATATCTAAAATTAAAGGTCACAATTTCTCTTATGTTGTTTTATTTTATTCTAATTATCCAACCACTAAACTATTTTTAATCATTTCTTTTGTAACAAAAACAGTATCGTAAATATACAAGGATGTTTTTATGAGATGTATTCGAACTAAAATTACACACACCTCCATCTAATGGATGGAGAACATAATGTTTCTGTGGATGGAAAACTAACGCCTCACGAAACAATGATTGCTCAATTTTCTCCTACCGCCTCTCATTGTGGCCATTATGATGGAATTGTATTTATATATGATATATATTATTTTTATTATTTTTTATTCTTTTTTACTTCCCAATTATATCAAGCCTTTATGGTTTCCATAGTCGGTAAATATGATAATCTCATTTGAGGAAGTGTGGACTACCACCCCCTCAAAGTGATGTTATTCGTCAATGCCTTATGTGGGATGTATAAAGGATGTAGTTAATGAAATTATATATGATATTATACTAGAATTATAATATACCTATTCCATTAAAATAATAAATATAAATGAAAGGTGTGTTCCTGCATACGTACGACTTACCGTCTCCATGAACGGTGCATTTCATTTCTTAGCTCCATATGTTATGTATTATTATAAATTCATGTATATGTTTGATATATAATGAATATATATGATATATAAATCATTATTTACATTTTTTATGTAAGTAAATCATGATATAAGTAATAATAACATCAATAATAACAAGTCCAAATAAGTACGATAAATAAGTTGATTTTACACAAAACGTTGCTTTAACATGGGATTTACAAAATAACGGGTAATATAAAGTCATAAGTGAACCATATATGATATCATAAAAATAAATACCATTCTGTAATAAGTCAATGACATTATTTAAATCATTTTAAAGGATGTTCGGATACGTTCGAAGTATATCAGTCCTAAGGTAAGGGATAACTATCTAATCTCGCTCTTATCCGAGATTGTTTATTCATATGTATTTATTGGGGTTTTTGTTATCAACCATTTACCTGTTTTCTAAACTCTTTTCATTTATTTTTAAAGTCCTTTTTACCCATTTTGTACTTTTACCACGTGTTATGAAAGGAATCATTCTTTTGATTACCATACGAGGTACATTTTTACTTTTACGGCTAAAGTATGTGAAGATTGTTTTTTCCTTATACGCCATGAAAAAATCTCTACGGTTTTATAACGCCTTATTTTTATGAAGCCTACTCTATAAGATTTCATGACTATTTTCAACAAAATCCTTTTCTTTTAAAATTGTGTGGCATTTTGTTAAAATAATATGATTTTTAAGAATAAATGATATTTTCCTCAAGAATTCTTTTCAAGTGTTTTATCAAAAACCATTTCCCATATAAGATGACATTATTTAATATGTGTATGTTTCAAGTATAATATCACTATTATTTACATGGTTAATATTTTCTTATGATGAAATGATATCCATTAGTTTTATATTGATTATGTTATGATGGGGTGATGTTTATGAACCCCATTTTTATTCATTGGGTTATGATGAATGATTTGTGTTTTTGTTGTGGCATAGGTAAGAATGATTTCATTATGAGATGGGTGGGACATATATCTCCCTCCAATTCATTGGGTAACGATTTATATCTCAAGAGATAGACATGGCTGGAATGGTATGTTAATCCGGTTCAGTAATACAGGACTGGAACGAGGAGTGAACTCGATTCAGAAAGGGACTTTGTCCACTAAGATGGTCTTAGAAGCAATGACTTGGCTACTATGGAAATCATATCATCTGCTTAATGGTTGCCAAAATCACAAGTTTTATTCCCATTCTATTTTATAATGATTGATGTTCCTTTATGATATATTCCTTACGTACTTCCAAGATTTATCTCTTTGGTCAAGATATTGATGTTTAGATTTTATGTTCATGCTTTTTCATTCCAATGTTTATGGATTGTTTTATGTTCTATATGATTACCCTTACTGAGCATTTGAGATCACCCTTGTTATGTTTTCTTTTCCCCGGGATATAATGAAAGGTTTTACATAAGAAAATCAAAATAGGAAGATATTTATGGGAGTTGTTGATGATCTTTCACCATGATTAGAAGATTAAATTCCGAGTATCCAAAGACACTAAAACATTACGGTCCTTGAGTGTTGGTTTTTGTTATGTATTAAGTCTTCCATAAAAGTAATGTAATGTACATGTACGTTAAGATTCGAGTCTCTACACAGACCATGAATGGATACCTCCCCACCTTTTTTCAAACATAATTTTGAACAAAACAAAATCCCATATTAAGGTTTAAATGGAGCCATACTAATGGATGAGTGATATCTATTTTTGTAAGAAAACTCTACAAAGGGAAAATTTCACACCCAAGACCCACTAATGTTCAGAACACATGCACGTAACATGTCCTACAATGTATGGATAATCTTCTATTTCGAACCATCTGTCTGAGGGTGGAATGTAGTGCTGAGGCGTAACGGGGTGACAAGGTACGTTGAAATACCCTCCTATATTGCAATGAAAAATGGGTATCCTGATTTGTAACCATGCATCTTGTAACTCTATTCAGTCGCACCACCTCATCTGCATACCTTTGTGCCAAGAAATCCACTATGATCAACTCCTTGATCACGAATAAGTGAGCATACATTATCAACTAGTCCAATAATACCCAAAGAGAATCAAATCTTCCCTGATCCATGGGTAATACTATGCAGAAATTTTTTGATATGTAATCCCACTTCCACTTGGGAACATTAAAGGGATAAAAAAGACCACCAAGAACACAGTTCTCAGCCTTCATCTGCTGACTCAAAATACAGCTTTCCACCAACTACACCTCTTCCTACTTCACCTTGGGCCACGAAAATTGTTCCATCAACCTTTGTTATATCATAGAGACTACTAGATGCATTTTCAATGGTGATCTATAGAACTCATGGTGAACTCCATCACACATTTACACTAGGACATCTAGCTTCCCATAGAATAGCGTCTGATTCATACTATCCTCTATCCATCCCTCCAGAGCATCACCATGGATAGTGTGATCACACTTCACATCAGTCTCAAAGTCTCCCCATTGAGACTCCTCCACCTACCATGTTAAGGAAGACTGCATTATCATCTGAAATATACATCTTCTAACTTCATCCACTCTTCCATCTATATTTAAAGTGGCCAACACCTCTATTTACATCCAAGCTTCCTAGATTCCAAGACTACATCCTTCTGAACCTTTATTCTTAAGGCATTGGCCACCATATTCCCCTTTCCGGAGGTGTAATAGATCTTGAAGTCATATTCCAAGAGAAATTACATCCACCTTTGTTTCTTCATGTTCAATTCTCCTTGGGAGAAGATATACCTCAAGATCTTGTGATCCCTAAAGACAACAAAGTAGTCCCCAATGAGGTAATGTTGTCACAGCTTCAGTGTGAAACCGGCTTCTATAAGTCCAGATCATGGGTGGCATAGTTATGTTCATGTGGATGTAACTTTCTAGACCCATAATAGATCACTCCATGATTCTACATCAGTCCACATCCCATGCATAGGCCAGAAGCATCAATGAACACCTCAAACCAAACCACTTCTTTTGGAATCCTATGTATTGGGGCACTGATCAACTTCCCCTTTAGGTAGCTCGATGTTACCTGACACTTCTCACTTCACAAAAAGGTCATGTCTTTTCTAGTAAAAGATGTCAACTGAGATGCAATTGGAGTAGTTTTGGGTACGAATATCTAGAAATCATGTTATACCTAGAAAGCTGTGAACTTCTTCCACATTCTTGGGTTCTTCACAAGAAATAACTACCATGACATTTTACGTGTATACTTCTATACCTTGTTGAGAAACCACATTTCCAAGGAAGTGCACCTCTCATGTATAGAACTTACATGTGGAAAACTTCCCAGAGATATGGTGGTTTATGATGACCTTGAAGTTAGTCCTCAAAAGCTCAACATTCTCCTCGTCTGAACTTGAGTAGTTAATGATGTCGTCGATGAACACAATAAAAAACTACTCTTGGGACTTGCGTAATAAAAAGTTCACGAGCCCCATGAACATGGATAGTGAATTTGTAGCTCCGAAGTCCATTACCATGAACTCAAAGTGCTTGTAACTGCATCTGAAAGTAGTATTTGGGATATCATCTACCTTTACCCTTAACTAGAGATATCTAGATAGTATATTAATTTTAGAAAACTAAACTTCTCCCTTTAACTGGTTGAAAATATTTTCTATCCTCCAAAGGGGGTAACAGTTCCTGACTGTTACCAGGTTCAGTCTCTAGTAGTCTATGAACATCCTCAGACCACTATCTGCCTTCCTTGCAAACAATACCGAAGCACCCCATTGTGATACAATTGTCTGATAAAACCCTTATTCATCTAGTTGTAAACCTGAATTCGCAACTCCCACATCTCATAAGGTGCCATCTTTTAGGGAGACATCAAAATCGGACGAGCATCGGGTTGTAGGTCTATTCCGAACTCAGTGTCATGTTGAGGGGGTAGGGTCACAAATTTATCTACAAATACATCTAAAAACTCCTTGAAACCCCTCTGAACCTACATTATCTATGTTTCTGTTGATCCCACAGAAATCTCGGCCGTCAAAGAGAGGAGAGGATCCAAATACCGAATGTGCATCTGACAGCCCCACTCACCATTGAAAACTACAAACTGGACATCCACACCAGAATACATGAATCTTATTCCAAATTAGTTGATAATATAATGAAAATAAAACAACTAGTCGATTTGTAGGATGACACTGTACGACTGCATCTGTAGCATAAGAAGATCTCCATCGGACTTATGCGGCCCCAACATTAGTCTGCATCCCCAAAAAACATCAAACAAACTAGTCTGACCTCCAACTAGCATACTCATCACAAGTGTAATGGGAATCCTTTCGATGTCTAGTCCCATATAATGGGATAGAATAGGTGAAATAAAGAAGTGTGAGGATCTTGATTCAAAAAAAGTGCAATCAAGAGTGCTAAACAATCTTATCGTACCTTAAACAACCTTCAGGCCCACTAAACTGTAGTCTTAGTGGCATGAAATTACCCACGTCCAGCCCCACTACCCCTACCATCGATCTCCTCCCAGAACAATCCTTGGTCAAGTTACCTACGGAGCACCCTTAGTTTAGCCTCCTCCAGTAATGCCTGCCCTCAGTTGAGCGGGAGACCACTGACCCCGCTACAAGAAGGGACTGACTAGAAAATGTTGCTGCTTGGGTGGGCGCTGGACTTTTGCACCCCCCACCGTACTCATATCAAATCAGGCACTAGTTAAGAAGATATATATTGCATCAATAGATAGAGAACCTTGGTTTTGGTCCAATGGAGATTGTTCAATGACCAGGAGATAGAAACTAGAACTACTGAGGCCAACTCCCCACTTGCCAAAACCTAGAAGACCCCGACTTTGGATACTAGCTAATGATAGTCGTCCCCTTAAAAAAGCTCGGTTGGCTCTCCTCTTGTGGTACACCTCCCTAAGATTTCATCCTCTACACTACTTTAGAATTCTTATAAACTTCTAAGAATGTCGGCAATGTAAAGTGAGTGAAAACATACTGAAGAAAATGTCAGAGTGCCTCCTTTAAGAATCTCTCCTTGCGACTCCTCATCCGAAAGGAGATCTTGTAGGATATGTAAGAGATCCTTTAACTTGATACCCATTTCCCATACTGACATACTCCCCTACTGGAGGGAGAATAACTCATTCCTATTCTCAACATTCATCATCATGGAAAGGAACTATGCCTGAAACTTTTTCTAAATGTCATCCCATGAAACATCAGTATCCTACATCTCCCGAGATGAAGCTTCCACCACTGATGCACCACTCATCACATCTAGCTCAATACCAGAGGAAACCAATAATACCTCAGAGCACAGATTAAGGTAAATGTGATTTTAATCTCCATAGGTCTGTCCTCCATATCTAGGTTTGAAACACTTCCTTCGTGCATCCCTAGGGTCTGCCGTAGGAATGCACAAATGGTATATTAACACATGTCAGATTCCTCCACTTGATTGACCCTCTGCTAATCAACCACGACATCATGATGGGACTCAATTTATCTTACCACATTTGGGTGACATCCAGGAGGCATAGATAAAAAGGTAAACAAGGAAATCTTAAGCCCGAGTAGTATATATATTTTCTTTTATGATTTATTTTACCTACTTATTTAAATTTAATTAACAAAATTTCCAAGAAACACAAGAAGAAAAGTCATTATGATGCATTTAACTCCCCTATTGTCTCTACAATACAATTACTATATCCTCATTTGTTCATTATATAGGTCCATCATCCTTGTATTAGATCACAAGGGGCCCTAAAATCTGGCGTCCTAGCCAGTCCTCCCTAGCCTATTTCACACACCAATATTACCTAACATTGTTTCCCATACATCACATGAAATCCTCACTATTCCTAAATCCGAACTCCATATTATCTCTCAACCTAGATTTGATACCATTCTATCACGACCCACCTTACTCATGATGAGGGAAGGGATGTAAAAGTGACAATCCCTCCCTTCTAAAAGACGATGGAGAGAAATTGACCCTCGAGTCCTGCTTTAAATAGGCCCTGAAGTGGTGACTAGCACAATGTTTATAGAATCTAAAAAAATTAATGTAATTACCTATTTTAATGAAAATATTTTCAACTGATAATATGGTATAAATTATAACTACAAAAAACATTTATATAAAGGAAACCAATATCCAGTCTGTGCATGATTAAAATGTAAACTACAATAATAGTACAACCAAAAAAAAAAACAAGTACCAAAATAAAAATTTTAAGTAGTAGAAGAACAACTATCTTGACACCTGAGCTAGTAAAGTCTAGCACAGTCCTCGAAATCCTCTTGGAAACTGGAAAATATTTTTACATGCGTAGGGTGAGTATATAAGAATACCCAGTAGAAAAACTAAAAGTAAGTCGTGAATAAGTGGGGGAACATACTAATGAACCTATGAGAAAGTAGTAGATTCTAAAAGCATCTACCAAGGAGTATTGACAAGTCTAGCCTCACCAAGGAATGCACCCCAAATAATGTTATTCAAGTAATGTAGTAGTATAATCCCATTGACATTTTGGTACCCCGCACCACTTTTCCACTAGTTAACTACTCATTACTAATGGTTGTCATCATGATGCTAACACTATTCTAAAACTTAGTGTCACTATCACATCCTTTCCCAACAAACATAGGCTTAAAAACACATAAAAACCCCTCCCACAAAACCCCGTCCAAAACAACACCCCACATATCTCTCGAAGACTGTTGGGCCACAACAACCACACCTCTCACACAAAAACACATGGGCCTCATCCCAAAGACACTTTGGAAAGAAATAATGGCCCACAAACACTTAGGACACTCATCCACAACAAACCTGCATGAATGATATTGGACTATGGTAATCCTCAATCCATTATAGCCCTCCCAGATATACTATAGTGGTAAGATCCTAGAAGAGGGTGCATGGAAGAATATAAGTAACCAGCCATCCATCCTCCCACCTGGATGTTTGGAAAGTCACCCTCCCCAAGGAAATAAAATTTATGTTGATATGTAAAAAAACACTCAGTCCAACCTATGGGTACCGAAAACCAACAACCAACCCACCAAAACCACTTTTGTTGCTCCCCCGATAGACACAACTACACAAAAAACCAATTCCAAAACATAAACCCAAACCATATTTCATTCAACCATTTCCCATTTATTTATACAGGTGTTTACTTTATTTTTTTAGAGAAATAATCCAGAAAACTACAAAGAATAACATTGACTAATGGATGATGGACCGATGTTAATTATTTTCATTTAAAAACCCATTCATAAAAACAACCGAAAAAACCAACCATTAGTCCCAATGAACACCCCCTACTTCCATAGACACCCATTCAACCACTACCAACTGCCATTCTTAAAATTCATACCACACAATCATGCCCTCACGAACAAACCAGATAGCCCCTCTACACAACAACACCACACCTGGCACAACTATTTACATAAAGTCAAGACACGACCCAAACCTGAAACCTCACTGCCAAAAAAAATCTCTTATGTTGTCCCATGACATAACAAGTCCATAACCACATTGAAATCCCACTACCCAATGTGTCCTGATTGGCACAACACAAAAAAATGAAGTCCCACTACCTATAAGTCCATCCATTCCACAGTCAATAAATCTCACATCCTGAGATTCTAACATACAATCCATACCTCCCTACAACAAAACCCACAGAAAACTACCATTATAACATTTCCCCGCTGCACACACATACCACACCCTTCTCACAGGACCAACTCGCATGCCTACTCATGTACCCATAACTTTTCTCCCAAACAGCAGGACCACAAAACCCACACAATAGTGAAAAAAACCCAATAGGAAACACCACATAGACACACCTATCAAACATTATAGATTAAAATTTGGTAAGAACTATTCTATAATCCACTTTGATAAACATGGGTGATCAGACACCGGTTTTCATCATGAGTAATCCATTTTATTTAACTGGGTATACGTGATTAGTTAGATTTTTATTTACTCCGTATATTTATTTAGAAACAATAGTAGTTATAAAGCATCGACCCTGAAAAAAAGACCACCAAATGTCTTCATTTTTAAAAATGATTACATCCACAACAGATCACATCATAAATAAGGATAAAAAGTGAAACAAGCAATCAACATCAAATAAATCTCATCCCATTTTCTCATTGAAACTATTATATTTTGATCATATTACCTCCCCCTAATTTATTACTTTTTTTAGAAATGGATTCAACCATTATTCATGAATAAAAATTACTAAACGCACCCCAAATGATAAACAAAAAGGGAGAAGCATAATAATCCCTTCCTAAAAAAACAGGCGTCCAAAACTCCACTTTGTGCCAAGAACATGGGATCACGTGAGAATCTAGAAACTCTAACAAAATAGAGAAGGAGGGGGATCCAGAATAGGCAGACATCTTTTCTAAAGAGGAATACTTTAGTCACACCGTGAGGGAATGTATAACACACTCGGAAGGGAAGATCCCACCTTTGAAGATCCATATCATATATTAAAGGAAAATGGTTTCAAAAAGTATTAACATGAGATTGGGGTGAAGATCACATTGTTTGAGTATCTCGACATCCCTAGAGTGTTATAATATCAATTATATACCTAATATCCCTTAAAAATCCATAAAAAATTCCCTTACAATGCTTTAAACTCAGTTTACATAAAATTAAACAAAAGAGGGGATAACCTTGAAAACATGGAAAAAATGAGGAAAATAGATAATAATTCACTGATGGGTGAGTTACCGATACTGATCCACTGATAGGTGAACTACTGATACGACCTACCGATGCTTATCCACCGACATTGAGTTACCAACGCAATGGCTCACCGATTCCATGACTCTCTGACACCCTAACTCAATGATGTCCTGACTCCAACACCCTAGCACTGCTTCCATGGCACCGACACCCTGACATACTGACACTAACACCCTCCAATCACTAACAACAATTACCATCACTCACCAATGCTGACAACATTGACCCATTGACATCGACACCCATGACTCACTGATTTCAGCGCCCCAGACTCACAAATGTCTCCACCCTTACCTCACCAATGTCGACGCCCCATGATCAATAATAGTGATTCCACTGAATCACTGATGCTAAAGGTTCAAATAGGATTTTTGGATAGCTCTTGGAATGAGTCGCCAATAGACACCAAAACACGCCAAATAATAGTTTTTCACAATGTAATGTCCCAGGGAAATCCAGGTCATTACAGATAATAATTTGATTAATAACATAATTATGTCATGTTTATGACATATAATCATTAAATTAACCATTCAAACCTTCCATATAAAACTTTTATTAAAGATGAATAACTTCACTTTGTGAGGACTTAGTCTTCCATACACATAGGTGACGTTTTCTTATCCTCTACATAATAGAAACTAAAATGGTATATATCATATATTGACTATAGAGGTATGATTATGTTATCAATATTATATATATATATATACTATATATTCATTATCATACACAATCGTGATTATTGATGATGAAAAATGTTTCACATCAGTTTTTGAGGTGGTAATCTTTCGTAGACACAAGTGACCTTATCCTTTCAAATGAAATTAAAAGGGACGTGCATATAGGTATTGCCTATAACATAAAAAGATATTATTATATGGGAGATAATAGTGTTATTATAAAATATTAATTTAATAATATTATATATTTTTGGAGTAATAAATAAACTAAAACACATAGCTAGAAATTCTACCTATTCTCGCACCACTTACATAGGAATATTCATAACGAATTAGTAGAATGGATTTTGGAAAAAATAGCCTATAAGATGATTGAGTATAAGTTATAATGTTATTTCTATAATTATTGGTTTATCCAATAAAGTTATAAGGATTGATGAAGATAGGATAGGGATGGCCTTTTACATGTGAGGTGACTAAAACACTTGTAAATATTGAAAGGAAAAATGTGTTCCCATTTTATTAAAATTCCACAAGGGTTAAGATTTGATTTTAATATTGAAATATAAATTAAATAGTCATAATATTCCCTAAAAATTTATTCAATAAATGTCATAATTTCATTTAAATCATTATATTTTTATTTTAAAAGCATTTAATCCTATTTTTACCTTAACCGTAGTAAATACATGTTTAATGATTTCACAATTCATTATGGTAAAAATATAGGTATAACATAAATTTGGAAACAATTTTCCTATAATAAATTCAATTATATAGAAAAATATAATTTCAATACAATCTAATAAATATGATGATAATATGTGTTTTTAAAGAGAAAATATTCAAATATTTTTACTTTTTTTATATAAAAGTTCAATATGAAAATGATTTCTGTTTCCAAAAATGGATTAATATATATATATATATATAGTTGATTTCATTTAAATATAAACCCAATTTAAAACACAATTAATCTTCATTAATAATTTGAAAAAAAATATTTTACAAATAAACATAATTACTTTCCATTATTTACCCAAAATTGATTATTTTATAAAAATATAAATTAAAACACTCTAAGATAATTTTCACAATAATATTTTGAAAATGATGTTTATTATATCAAATATATTTTAAAAAAATTATAAATTTATTTTATAATATTAATAGAATAAGAAATTAATCTTTTTTTATAAGAAAATATATTTTTTCTAAAAACATTTATTTTACATAAAATTTTTTATTATTTTATTCATAATCAAAATATTTCAATTTAATTTAATTTAGAAATGTGAAAACCAAATTATTTTAAAGATTTAGTAAATATTATTCAAGTCCTCTAACATAGAAGCTAGGTTATAATAGTCATGTTAAAATAATAATATATTTATATAGTATTGTGTTTCATTCGAAACTACTATTGGGTGCTTTGAAAGATATCAAATAGATCAGATTTATTTCTAATATATATAATAATGTAATTTTTTGGGTGTTAAATTTTCTTCTATGATTTTGTTTGATGTCACATATTATATTGAATATGATGGTCATATTTTAAAATATGGGAGTGTTAAATTAAACCACCCTTAATTAAGTTATGTCCTTGCAATTTAAGAATGATATTAGTAATCAACAATTTTGTATTTGAAATTAAATTTTGTTAAAGCCCAAATCAAGACAATAGTTAATTAAAAATCACATTGATATGATTGAATGTGAAGCATGAAGGCCATTTGGAATAATCACATAACTAGGTTTTCATTTATGAGAACATCAGTATGTAGTGAATATATTCACATAGAATAAAATAATAAATATTTATGGATTTTTTTTGTGAACATTGATAACAATAGATCTAGTGATACATAGAATGTTAAATTCCTAAAAATATTTTCTGTTTTAAAATACCATATATTAATTAGTAAATATTATAGTAGAATAACATTTTATTCAATATACTTTTCTGGTAGTTGAGTAATTTCCTTACAATATAGACTAAGAACATTTAAAAATATACTTACATGATATATTTCTATTTTCCAATAATAATATAATAGTTTGGTTGTTTGTATATTATTTTCCATGACATTTATTACTACAAGAAGTGAATATCCAATCTTAATTTTTTATTCTTGATGCACTAAAATTAACATTTAACATATAATAAGATCAATAATAGAGTGCCTATTCTTTTGGTCTATATATTAATAAAATAATAATTTTTATTAAAAATATATACAATATAATCCATTAAACTATAAACCTCAATAGTAACATCATTGGTTCAAAATTATTATTTTTCTTTCAAATATCTTTATGAAAAATATTTCTTATTAAATGTGTATTATGGTTAGAAAATGGATGATTATTCACTATTGTGTCTCATTGGTTACTGTATATAAGTCCCACGACATTGATATTTGAAATGAACTTTCACCTGATATGTTGGTTTTATATTTTATAAAACTATATTATTATAATTATTGTAATGTACCTAAATTGTAATAACCCCTTATTACTATAATATTAAAGACTAGATAAACATTAAATATTACCAATAAATTAATAAAAACTATCTATTATTATTATCATAACATCAGGAACATATGACGTGTTTCCCTCTATCAATTATGAATTTTACCCGAATATCAGCTTTCAACTAAATATATTTTAGTGGTGATAAATATGATTCAAATTATTCTATAAAATACTTAATGAAAATTTACAACAATACTCTCAATATACATTTCATAATTCTTGTACCCCAAATATTTTTTTAATTAAATAATCATGTAAAATAATTCATGAATACAAACACATTTAAATTAATCAGTCCCTTAAATTTTTAAAACTAGTATATTATTTTCCTTAATCCCTTATAATAGTTTTAGGTACATTCTCCTGTCTATTGGGAACATGAATTGTGTATTTAAACATGTCAATATCGAGGAAGCATTTCACATTGGTAGATTTTTTCCATTTCATTTATATGATAATCATGGTGTCTTTTTTCTAAACACATGAAACAAACATGATTTCCTATTATGAATACCAATGGTTTTTACCCACAATTTTCACATGTGGGAAACCCCTTATTTCAGTACATCCCTTCATCCATTTTGTCATATAATACACTTATTATATGGATTCCATTATAAGAAATAATACACATAGAATTATTTATTTATCATTATAGGTAATGAATCTATGTCCACATATGATGAGAAAATTTGGGTGAATAGATTCATTGTAAATATTAAATTAATCTCATCAAAGGAACAATTATTATTAAATTTTGGATTGCATGAAATAATATTTTTCCCATTCCTTCTTCTGTGTAAAATTTGAAAATGATGTCATACAATATATTTTATATTAAAATTACGAAACATAAATTATTATCCCAAAACTATAGAACAAATTAACATATTTTTATTACCGTATACATATATTATCTCATAATAATAAACATGTTTTCGATGTGGATATGATTAATTTAAAAATAATTCATAATGGTTTATAATGAAAATGTGAATTATCTGAAGAATAACCGCCATGTGTGTCAAATAAGGTGTGTTATAAGGCCCATTTTCTTGCACCAAGTGACTTTCAGGTCAAACCCAATGTGCCATTATTAGAGTTATTACCCCTAGAAACATCTTATCTAGAACCACGTGAACATATAGTATTCAGGCATGATTATATTGGTAGTAAAAACATCCTAATCATTTTCACACAAAAACATTAGTATATTCTTCTAAAATTATCATTAATGTATTTCAAATTTTTATGTTCCTTAATATATGTTTTCCTAAATATCATTCCCAAGGTATTTACTAAGATTATATTTATACAAATGGTATCGACTCTGAACCCAAAAACTCGAACAAGATGTCTACTTTGTTACATTTGAATAATATATATATAATATTATCCTAAAGTCCTAAATAGTATATCAGTATTAGTAAATTATATACATACATTAAATTATTATTTTATTTGATAAATATGAACAAAATATTTTCATAGAGAGGAATAGTATTCCCTTTATTTTATTCCTTTTCAGAATCCTGAAACACTTCATAGTATCATGGTATTAAACATTAGAAAGGGATGATATAATATTATTAGTAAAGGTTAGTATAAAAAAATCTATGATTAAACAAATCAAAATAAAATTTTGACACCTAAATAAGTGAAACACATTCAATTTGTTCACTAACATAAGAATAATATGGAAGAAATAACTGATGATCATATAATCCTATATAAATAATCATGTGATCATGAAACATAACCACGAGTATTGTTACTAATAAAATGATCACTTGGAATATCAATAATTGGATTTATAATAATGAAATGAATAATTTGGTATGTATATAACATAATGTCAATAACTATTTCAAGATATATAATACCATTAAGAACAATTTCCAATATAACTACATGAATGGGTAATGAATTCACCAACACCTGGTCTAGTTTGTCTAATGAGACCAACTGATGCATTAAGTAGGTATAGTGGGCCATGAAAGTCACTTACAATGTCCAATTCATTCCTTAAATTAATGATTTGAAACCAAATATATATTAAAAATTAATATTTATAATATAAAAATAAATTTAAATACATTCCTCATTCAATAAACGTAATCATAAAACTAAAAAATTATAATTAATTTTATCAAAAGTGTACATCCCTATATAAACAGATCATAAACCATCATAAAAAATTAGTATTTTTTTATTATGGTATATAATAATAAAAAAAATTAACATAAATTGATGTCTTAATAGATGAAATATTATTTAGATAGATCACTTAAAACATTCCTTTAGGAAAATATAATTTCATTAAACGACACCCTTTTATTTTATAACTAGAAAATACATAAATATTTTAAATTTTATTATCATTGAAACTCAAATTGGAAAAAATTTAATTTAAAAAATATGAGGAAATAATTTCATTAAAACTAAACATATAAATATTCAATTGAGTATTCAAGGAGATTTTGGTCATGATGGAAGGTAATTCCATACATGTATTATAAATTGCATTGATCCTTCCTTTTTTAATATTAAAAGAATAGATCAACTCCTTCTTCAAAATAAGAATATTAATTTAGACCCATTTCGTAAGAATCATAACATGGGTATGATTGTTTTAATTCTATCATAATGATAATGTTAAAAATTGAAACTATTTTTATAAAACATATATTTGAAAGAAATATGACTTTCAACCAATGAGTGAAATGTTGTCAACATTCCATAAAAAAATTTGTTAATAATTTTATGTACCAAAGAGAGATAAAAATGTACTATTACTCGAGAAAATCATGAAAATCCATAATATTATAAAATATATTTATTTAACCAAATAAATACAATATTATTCCTCAAATGGATACATAAAAATATCTATATGAAATAATGATGTGGTTGTGAAAAAAATAATTAACACCTTCATATCATTTGAATAATAATCCCCATGAATGAATTAAAATTAAACAGAACATTACACATAATGAAGATAAATTAATTCATAATATAAAATACAATCATATACCACATAATCTTAATTAGTGGATAATATGGTGTATATCTCACAGAGGTAAAATTGATACGAAAAACCATTACATTGAATCTGACTAGTCACATATGATATTTATTTTCTATAATAATAAACATAAGTTAATAATATAATTTATTATTAACATATTCTATATTTATTTTTTCTATTAATTTACTTATTACCATTTGATATATGATTACGTAATTATTTAACTGTTCTTCCCATGCATAGATGATATTTTTATTATGTGTCAAAAAAGAATTTGGTAGGTTGACTATGGTCAAACATGTTATTATTTAATAATATAAAGAATAATAATAATAATAATCATCATCATCATCATATTTATAAATAAATTATAATTTTAAAACCAATAAATAATGTTGGTTATGAAAAATGAACTATTATACAATCATGGAGATGGTAGGCTATACAATTTCATGAGGAATATTTCTATTTTCAATGGTCATTATAGAATGAAGATATGTAATATTTTATCATTCTAGATTGATTTAAATAACAGGGATAAATAATATTTCTAATAATTAAACTATATATATATATCATCCAAGTATTTTGTGATTAAAATAGAGTATCATCACTTCGTGAAGGATTTATTTCACATGTACATGAATGATATTATCATTTTTAGTGTTATAAATAAGCTGATATATATATATTATCGATTTATAATGATAAATTATGTAATTAATATCATAATAATTTCATTTAAATGTAAAATTTTCAATAAATATAATTTTATTACCATCCATATATATGTTAAGTGAAAGTCTTGTCACATTGCTACATGAGGAAAAAGTACATTTTACACACGTGCGACGTTATAATATCCCCTATGGAATTTAAAATAAATTTTTATATATTATATAATAAATAATGTGGTATAATTATGTTATAAATATCACACACACACACATATATATATATATATATATATTATTTCTATAATCATTCCCAACATGGAGAATTGTAGATGAAAAATGTGAAAAATCAGTTTGTGAGGTGCTGATATTCATTACACACTACCTAAGTAATTGGTTCACATATAGTAGAAAATGATATTGAAATGGGTGATGAAGGTAAAATTATAACATCACATAATATATGAGATAACATGTTTTATATAATAATATTAATTTAATGAGGTGGAAGAAGAAAAAAATGAAAACATTTAGTTATGAATTTTAACCTATCTCTAAAATCCTCTTTATGAATATACAAAATGTATACATATAATATATTTTTGAATAGAAACGGATTAAATGATTAGAGGATGGTTTTTGGGAAATGAATTAGTTATATATTTTCATATTAATAATTGTCTTAAAGTTTGAAGAAAAGTGGATTGGGGTGGCCTTTTATAACTGAGGTGAGTGGCACACATTTAATATTTTCAAAGAAAAAGGATTACCATTATTTTTCCAATGAATAAAGAATTAAAAATGTTGTATTTTATGTACATAGAGAAGGCTAATTGTATAAATTTCAAAAAAAAATATAATTAAGATATATTATTTGCTGATATTAAGACTTATCATCTTAGTTTAACCCTCAATAAACATATTTTGTCATTAACGATGTTAATTTTTTTTCTTATTCACAATTTATAATTGTAAAAAAAGTATATTTACCTTAATATATAATATAAATTTTTTCAAATAAAAAATATAGAATCCAATTTACAATATTCTATTCATAGAATCATAAAAATTAAAATTAAAATTAACACCACAAACATAATGTTAACATGAGTTTTGAAGGAAAAAATCTAGAAAAGAAAAGAGTTTTTATATAAAAATTACATTTGAAAATGGTTAAAAAATTTAAATTACATTAATATATATATATATATATATATATAATTTAACTGATTTAACATTATATTCAGATAATAAGAATATTTTAATTTATAAATATTTAAAATAAAAATTTTATTTTTCAATTAAATTAAATTATTTTTCATTATTCATTAAAAAATGATACTTCTCAAAAAAATTAAAAAAATTTACCCTAATAAAAATTTGAAATTATTAATTAAAATATTATTTATATTATAATAAATATATTTTACAATGTTTTGCAATAACTAAATTTATCTTAAGATTGGAACATGGGGAATAATTTATTTTAACAAAAAAGTATCGTTTATCTACAAGAAATTATTTTACTTTCAAAATTTTCAAATTATATTTTTAATTAATTGATGTGAATTTAATATATTTCAAAAATTATAAACCTATAATGTTAATAATTTTTTGTTACAATTAAATACCACCAACTTAAGGAATATGTTACAATGGTTATCTTTAAATAATAAAATTTTAATTCTGAATGATGTTTCATTCAAACTCGGTGTTGTGTGCATTGTGATATATCAAAGAGATTAATTTTTTTAAAGAATGAATATATCATAATGTGTATGGGAAAAAAGTTTTCTTTTAATCCTGGTGTTTCCTATCATATAATATATCGAATATTATGTTCCTCTCTTAAAATCTCAAGGTGTTACACAATAACCACGATATTGAATATTATACACTATATACACTAATCTATTCATATTAATTCACATTTTTTAGATATTTAAAGCCTTATCTATTAGTTTAGCCTCACTTTGACACATTTTACACTTAACATGGTGACAAACCATGTCCACGATATAAATTCTCTATGACTAAAAAATAAATTACTGTCAATTAAAAATTGGATACCTTTGTTGTGGAATATTTAATTCAATTTTACTTATTAAATTACTATATGTGGTAATAATTTATTTTCATATATGTTTATGAAACCCTATAAATTTTTTTTCATAAATAATTTCATTTGAACATAAATAATTTTTTTTAAAAAAAATAGTGTACAATTTTAATTCCAAAGGAATTATTTTGTATAATTATTATCTGATAATACATATCATAATTTCAAAAAAACCATCACAAAAATGAACCCTCTCAATGTATTATTAGACTAAAATTTAACAAAGTTATTTAAATAAATGTATTACATATTTTTCATAAATTTCAAACATATATTTATAATTTTGATATTATATTTTTGAAAAAATTATATTACGTATTAAATATATATTTTTCATTGAAAAATGTTTTCAAAAGCATCATATCCATACTTATATCAGGATAATTTTATAAGAGTGAAAATATTTAAAAATCATTGCCTTTTAATATTCAACAAAAATCCCTTATTAAAAAAAAAGATACAAATATAAAAAATAATTATTTTGTAAATATTATGTCAAACATTTATACAATTTTAAATCAATAGAATTATTATATTATTAAATTTTACATTTAAATAAATAACAATACAAAATAAATGAACAGTTCCTTTTATAGAAAAATAATTATTTTAATGATTATGTGTTCTTCGAATTATATGATGTATATTTTTATTCTACTGATTACTAATATATTTTTTCACACATTAATATATTACATATTATAATATTTTTCATTTAAAATTGTATTATATTACTTTTGAATATATCGATTCATTGAACACAACAAAAAAATTCTACAAAATAAGTATTTTTTATGACCAAATAGATATAAATTTATTTCTATCAACTTTAAAATCAATTTTTTAATTAATATTAATTTCTTATAATATTTTTATTAATTGGTATACATATTTCTAATACTAAAATCGACTTAAAATTCATTCAATTAAAACATACATATTAAAATTATTCTTATAAACAATGAATTTTTATTCAAGAAAAAAAAATTAATATTCCTCATAATTATATAAAAATAACATGGTTTTTATTATTGGATAACATTCAATATTACATAAATTTTATAAATAAATTTTATTTATATCATTCATATTAAATTTAAACATAAAAAAATGTATAATTGAATGAAATACTTGCATACATTCTCTTTAAGATACCTTTTATGTTCTTAAATTAATTTAATAGACATGAATTTAAAATGTCATTTACTTTTCAATCACATTTATCATTCTATATCTGAATTTTATTTTTTGATGTAAAGAATAATTATTCAGTAATGGTTCATGTTTAAATATTCATAATATATCTCACACACTGAATATTTTTAAATATAAAATAAATTCTTTAATATCATGATGTTATATATTTAGAGCTCATAGTGAATATTAATTATCATGTGATAACCCACTCATCAAAATCCAAGGGTGATATTTAGAAAATAATAATGAATTTAGTTTTTTATTCCCTATATTATCACTTAGGATCCATTTTTACCATTAAACAATTTATATCAATATTTTTTTGGTGTCAAAATAATGGAAAATGTGTGATTATTGAATGTAAATTCAATAATTATACAATGGTACATATAAGGTATGTATTGAACACTTAGTGAGGGTGAAATGTTTTTGGATAACATTAATAAATCTTATTCATTACATCTATTTTACTTTTCACCTCAATAAAAATTTAATGTTTCTGGTTCTCCTATTCACTTCTCTTACCATTATTCCCATAAGAAACACTCCCAAACACACACACACATATAAATAATAAATGGATTTATATTGCTCACCACTCTATGTGGGAAGGATTATCCATAGTGTGATATGGATTCCTCAAAAATCACATTATATGATAGTAATAAACAGGTAGATACACTATGAAATGTATATCCATGAAACTAGTGCTTTCACTTCTCCTAAAACTACACTGGTTAATCCTTCAACCAGACACATCTCACATCTTATAATGATAGTATTTTATCTATCAAAATGAGTTTCTATCACTAATTGATAAATATAAAATTTTATTGATGTGATCTTTCATTTTTATTCTTTGTCATATTCTTACATAAACAATAACATTGATGTAAATTTGTATTGTTTTAAAGAAAAACAGTGCATAAAACACTCTATTATTATGTTTAAAATAATTAATTGAAAAAATATTAATAATCATTCCTTACAATAATGTCAAAGAGAATATTTTATGAATAACACACAAGAAATCAAAAATTATATAAGTAACTTGTGGCATATATCACATATTTACATTGTAGCTTTCACAACTACACAAGGAGTTAAATTTTGAATAACCATCATAATATATTCCCTAAATATATTAGGAGAGACATCAACGTTTACCTATGTCATGTTACCCATTGCAGTGGAGAGCTATCTCGGTCTCACTCTCCCTCGGTTTATCACTAAACCACCCGTATACGTAAACTATTCTCAAGAACCATAACACATCCATAAAATATAAAAAAGCATAAAATAAACATAACATTTCCACATTTCAATCATAATATATCATTTATATATATTTATATAATCAATAATTTATCGAACCATTTTTCTAAATCATTTAAAATATTTAATAAAGTGTTTTTTGAATCAAAGGGTCATATACCAATTTGAATCTTTTAAAATCAATTTTAATTTTAGAAAATTCAGGTCCATTCTAAATAAATATTTAAAACCATTTTTAAAAGATGGACATTATTTAAAAATATTTATATTAAAAATTCATTAAAACATTTAAAAAGATATTTTAGTTAAAGAGGTCCTAACCAAATGAGATACACTTTTATGCAAATAATTGAGGAATAATATTAATCAATTATTATAATATTATGGGAATAAATATATTCATGATATAATATTTTAAAGGGAATTATATAAAAAATATAAAAGTTAATTATTGTATAATAACAAATAAGTTTCAATGGAATGGAAATTGAGACAAAGTCATTTGCAAAGATCATATCATTAGATTAAGGACAAATCAATGACATGATTATGTGTGAAAAATAGTAATACACTCAATATAAGTGTTTATTAATTTTAAAACAATCATAGGTCATTCAAATATATTCATAGGATGACATAATCAAGAAGTAGAAGTTTAACCCAAATAATGTAAGGTTGGTTGAAGAAGTTTCTTTACAGAAATTCGACAGCCTAACGTCGTCACTTTAAAATTTTGAAAATGAATTGATGAAAGAGAAATGGGTATCTCATGAAATGTAAAGATAATTTAAATAAATAAGGATATATAAGAACATATACAGTCATATTAAAATGTTAATTTAAAATACATAACATTAAATATTTTTTTAACTAAATGATGAGGGTGAAAGGTTCCTGTGTCGATTTGGTAACTTATGAAACATACACCACATGAAGGAAGGATAGTAAAATTAAGATATAAATACCCCTAAATTAAGTTATATTACATAAATAATACATTAATGGGTAGTACATACACCACACCAAGGGAAATAGTTTCAAATATGGCATGAATCTCACGGGAATAAAAAGTGAGATGAAAACACCATACCTCAAGTCTGACTTGTCTTGTATGTTCCTTATTATTCCTAAATAATAAAGTTAATTTAGTTTATAATTTATTTGGAACCTTTTCATGTTTATTATTGAATTTATATTACTTATTATATTTCTATAACTATTAGTTAATTATTTGATTTCATATCAGACATTTTGTCGATGTTCAAAACTTGAGTTAAAAATGAACTTATTGTAATTATAAATTGTCTATTTGGTCAAAATTACATTATCTATAGAATGATATTCATGATTCATATATCATATATATAATATATATCCAGTATATATATATTTATAATTGTCCATATATTTTTGATATATGAAAATGAAATGCAAATTTCATGGAGACGGTAAGCAGTACGTACACATCAACGCTACTTCCATTTCATTTTCTTCATTTCAAAATAATGAAAAACAAATGATACATTTGTATATTATTATTAAAGTATAATATAATATTTTATAAACATTAAGTATGTTCATTAACCCCATCCTTAATACATTCCATGTATGGTATGAACGAGTCATATAACTTTGAGAGGGCGGTAGTCCACACTTCCTCAAATGAAATTATCAAGTTTACCCATTATAGAAACAATAAAGGTATTCTATAAATGAAAAATAAATAAGTATAGATACAATATAAATATAATATATGTAACATATAAATAAATTTCCTTCATAATTTTCACCATTATCGGAGGTTGGATATATTTGAATAATCATTGTTTCGTTAGGTAGAAGTTCGTCGTCCACAAAAACAGAATGTTCATTTCCATTAGATAAAGGTTTGTGGAAATTTAGTTTGAATAAATCTCATAAAAACAACCTTTTATATTGAGGATACTGTTTTGGTTATAAAATAATGTAATATATAGAGTTTAAGGGGTTGGAGAATTAAAATAAAATAAACTAACATAAGAGAAGATGCTACCATTAAATCGGGTATCTCCCTTTGTTTTGAACCAAACGACTTTCTTGAAGTACCTTCTAACTAGGTTATTGATTCTAAGTGGAATAGAGTGATTTATATAGATTAATTGGTCATAGTTTGGATGATACAAGGGGCTATATAGGTGTGAGTAATGGGTTAGAGGTGATGGATTTTTTAAGGGGGGAAGGGGCTCTTTAGGAATGTTTGAAAATATTATTTTATTATAAACTGATATTCAGTTTCAAAAGATCCAAAACATTATAAATTCAAAGATAAGATAAATATTGTTCTAAATAATATCATCCAATAATTATTTGATAGGTTTTGGATAGTTTTTGAAAATTTATAATCTCATTTATTTAAATCATTTATTAATAAGGTAATCACTGCATCATCATCGTTTCATAAATAATTATATTTATATAATGTATAAAAATTATAAATTAAATACCCTGATATAGGAAATAATTTTATACTTAAAATATTAATTATAGTATAATATAAAACATAGATAACCCCATGTAAAAATTTATTTACTAAAAGATATATGTTTATGTCATTTTTATCTTTACTTTAAATTAATTTATATAGAGTGTCATTATATCTCTTAAGTGGCTACATGGGGTCCCAAAAACGACCCAAGAATGTAATTTTTCTTAAATATCTTATCCAATAAGGTTGGGACAAGTGTAAAGGTAATTTAATATTATTATAATATTATTTGTTACCCTTATTTACCTTATTTAACATTTAATCGTGGTAAATAAAATTTTTACAGATGTAAATATTCATAATGTCTAAAAATAAAAGTTACCTATTGACCCAATTTTGTCCTCTTGATTCCAAATATGAAATCCATTTTTCCAAATTGAAAAATATAAGTGTCTGAAATTAATTTAAAATTAATTCTCATTGTCCAAACAAAAAGCGTGTTTTTATGAAATAATAAATATCATAAGATGGACACTTGTTTATGTCCAATTTCAAATTTAAATTACTTCCAATGAACAAAATTGGAATAAAAGGTAAAAATATAATCTAATTACATTTTAAAACCAATTTAAAAGATAATCTAACAATATAAATATATTATATTAAAAGGAAGTTTTGAATTCAAATACCATATTTTTAACAATTCATTAAAAAATGAACATTTTCATAAAAATACCAAAATTTCATCCAAAGTAAATTTATATGCCATATTATAATGAATAATATTATGTTGTCAAATAAAAAATGTAAAAAGTGACAAAAATTATATTTTAAAAATGGGTCGCCATCAAAAGGCGATAAATCGACTTCTTAAAGAATTATAGAGTATTTATGCTTAAAATTGTATTCTTTCTTATTTTAAGCCTCTAAAATTTATTGGATAAATGTAAAAACATTTAAAAAACGTTTATAATCATATTGTAGTTAGTCTTATTCATTCCCAACAATACAATGACTATAAGTTAAATACCATTTAAAATAGTAATGTTATTATATAATTTTTTGGTATAACTTAACATTGTGTGCAACGTAAGATTTTAAAGAAAACTGTTCTTGTGTATCTGGTATTCCATCGAACATAGAATCCCCTTTAAAGTAAAATTAATATTTCTTTCCCAAATATTAATAAATATGAAGATTTAAAATTCTGAATTAACGTTGTATGTTACATAGTATCTTATATGTTATTTATTTCATCATGTTTATAGAAGATTCACCATTATAATACTTCTCCTCTCCATCTTATTCAAGAAATAAAAACACCGTCTATGATGGCTCGATTTTCCAACATCATGGATGTTGTGATTTCAATTTATTTTACTTCCATCAAGACTATTCATGAAACCATTTTTATGGTGAAGAAGATTATAATTTATGTATTTCATTTTAATTAAGGTTCTTGAATCATTTTGGGCCCACGTTATTAATTTATAAAACAAAATGAGTTCATTATGATCGAAGAATCTCCAAAATGACCCAAATAAATATCAATAATGTTTAAACATGTTAATCATCCCCATATAAGAATTAAAATTGATAAATGGTATAATATATGGTTTTTGGAATATTTATATACCATTCCATTCCAAATCTGGAGTTTTACTTCCAATCGAAAAAAATATCCTTCATGACCTGCTCATGGAAACCATGTGATGCATGCACCCAAAACAATGGAATTAAGAAAATATTAATAATTATTAGGTGAAATGATGTTATAAAATGAACATTAAAGGTGTTATAAACAAGATTAGCTTTATGTAAAATATTAATAACACTATTTTAACCATTATATTGGAGGTTTGAACATGATTAAGGGAAGTCGAACCTGAGGTAAGGGATCCTCTCTTTCTCACTTTTATACAAGAATCACCCCTATGTTATGCTCTTTAATTTTTTTAATTAATAATGTTGGTGTACATTTTCACACCTCCACCATATTTACCTTTTGATATATTAATTATGAGATACCCCATTTATAATTCATCAAACCCTCCCATGTACATCCAATACCATGATGAAATTTCGTAACTGGATTCTAAACCCAATTTCTACTCAATATCTTAACCTTAAACAAAAATGTTTTTTATCATGATAAGATGAGTTTAGAAATGTAATTTGATTATATTTTGTTGAATTATGTGTTCATATAGTATACATACATAATCACATCATTTAATCAATTCTCTCACCAATGATAATGTATTTGTCACAAACATTCCTTCAAATACCATTAAATGTATCATTTATGAAATAAAAAGAAATTAATATTTTTCTTAATATCCTACGTTTTATCTTCTAATTTTATGATTTTTTATTTCCATAATACCTCCATTATATGTTCTTATTGTTATTTTTTTATAATATGCATTCATTATTGTATGTGCGATGTTTATATTCGAAAAATGATTCTAAATGAAGAAAGGGTTTTTTAAAATTTTGAATGGGTTTTGGCAAAGGGTTTAAATGATTTAAAAAGTGTTTAATTCATGATATGTTCCATGGACATTATTTATGATGGAATGAGTCCATTATATATCATTATATGATGGGTGATCCCCATTATAGTTCAAGATATGTTGTGGTGAGCCCATTATTGCTCCGATATGATGGGTGACCCCATTATAGCTCTTTGATGCATTAGGTACTCCGAAGAAAGATGTTGAACAAGAGTTTATTCCATGTGTAAGGGTGAATGTAAGATTGATATAGTAAATATTTTCCAACGAAACTACATGATTTTTCTATGCATATGAGTTTTTATAATTATGGGTTTTATTGGTTTTTATGTTATGACATGACGAACGATGTCTTTATTTATATCCCTTAATGAGTTTTAAACACATCCAAATATTGAAAAAAATAGGATATAAGGATTGTTAAGAAAAAGAATGGAGTCATGATGAATGATATGGAGTGTTGTCAATGAAATCATGTTTTAAGAATTAATGTTTTATATTTGGAAAAAATGGATATTGTTTTTAGTAGTATCATATTTGTTTGAATGTGGTATGTTAGGTATGTAAGATATCCCCATTCTAAAAAACTCTAAACCTAAACAGATCTTCAATATGTAATAATGTATGTTCTTGAATAAAATTCAATATTAAGTAATGTTTTAAGATTAAGACCTTATAGTTGGAATAATGGGATGGTTTATGTAACATTAGGGTTTAAGATTATGTTACAAAAATACCATAAATGGTTTTTACTATATGGTTAATATTAAATGTTATGGAATTTATATGTTCCCATGTTTCTTCATCAAAGATATGAATTTTTAGAATTTTTTCTTACAGAAGAAATAGAGATGCTAAACTAGGAAGGCACTAAGAGGATAATGTCTGTCTGAATCTACCGCCTGGAATGGTGGAAATCAGAATCAAGTAGTTTGTGACAACAATGGATCAGTTGACTATTGTGATAAATGGTGGTGGTATCTATTCAAGAGAGGAACATGATCTACCATGAAGAAACATGTCTTTTGTGGAGCATTTTATGAGGCAGCATCCTCTAGCATTTAGTGGAACCGTAGATCCAGTGATAGCCGAAGGGAGGTTCAATTCTCTAGAAAAGCTATTTGATATCATGGGATATTCATAATGTCAAAAGGTAATACTATCCATTTATCATTTAGAAGTCAAATCCGATCAATGTTGGTATTTTGTTAAGAATATGAGAGAAATAGACGATCTTGGGAATCTATAATGGGATTCTTTTAAGAGTCATTTTAATGAGAAATATTTTCCTAAAACTGTCGAACTCATAGTGGAGAAAAAATCATGCCACTGAAGAAGGAATATGATGATTTTATGGGATGATATAAATCCAACTTTACATGACTGTCTAGGTACATACTGAATTTTACATGGGACTTTGATAACAAAAATAATAGAATTTACTCTGGTTTCAAACCTTATCTACGAAGATCCGTGGATTTATGAGAGTTTAAAAGCTATAAGAAAATTGATTATTGTTTTAAAAAAGTGGAGTTGATGTTTTCTAATATGATTTTTTCTTGTGATGAAAAGAATAAGAAATGGTCAGGTTGGTAGGAATTAGGGAAGAATTCATGAAAGAAGCCTGGAGGTAAGAGAATCAATTTCCCTTCTTGTAAAAAGTGTGGTAAAAGGAATCCTGGTGAATGCCTTGTAAATTCTAAGAAGTTCATATGATGGGGAATTTTTGGATACATGTATCATGAGTACAAGGAAAATGATCCTAAAATTAATGATATGTTGATGGTGAGATGCTTTAATTGTACGGATTTGGGTCATTTTTTTAATGTTTGTCTAAATCTAGTCACTCATGCATGAAATTAGCTAGATTCGCAGAAGATGGGTGTGAAAACATCCTTTTCCACCAATTTAGTGGATGTTGAGCCATAATATGAGGTGGTATCAGGTATATTCCTTGTTTTTACAGATTTCACAAATGTCTTTTTTGATTTAGGGTCTACACATTCCATAATTTTTTAGAAATTATTAAAAAAAGGGAATTCAACCTCATGAAATGAAACCAGAAGTCATTGTAAAAAATGAGGAGGAAATATTATTGCAAAAAAAAATTATAAGAATATAACTATCTATCCCTTTGGAAAGATTTTACCTTTAAACCTTATTATTTTGGTTCCAGTAGAGTTTGTTATTCATGGTATGGACTAGATTTATATTTACAATGCTATGATATATTACAGAGAAAAACAAGTTATTTATTAGAAAGAGTTCCAATTTCTGTGAAATAATGAACCAATAATCTTGATAACATATCAGGAAGTTAAGAGACTGATAAAATATGGAAATGAAGGATATACTACTCATATTTTTAAATATAAAGGGACTATCCATATTAATGATGTAGCAATGATAAATGAACACCCAGATGTTTTTCTAGATGATTTTTTTAGTGTTATTCATGGTCGAGAGGTTGAATTTACTATTGACTTAGTCCCTGGTGCTATGCCAATTTATAAACCCCCGCATAGAATGTCTCAAATGGATCATCTAGAATTAAAAATGTAGTTGCAAGATTTATTAGATAAATGATTCATCTGACCTACCCCTTCATCATGGGGCACACCTATTTATTTATAAATAAATATGGTTAAATGAGACTTTCCATTGAATATAGAGCCTTGAATAACATTAATGTTAAAAAAAATTATTTGCTTCCTCGTATTTATGATTTTTTTTATCAACTCCGCGGAGAATATTATTTTTTGATGGTTGACCTAAGATCAGGGTACCATCAGTTAAAATTAAAGGATGAAGACATCTTGAAGACTATGTTCTGTACTAGATATGGTCATTTTGAATTTGTAGTTTTTCTTTTATGGTTAAATAATGAACCTGTTGTATTCATGGATCTTATGAGTAGAATATTTCATGATTTATTGGATATGATTTTGGTTGTGTTTATTGATGAAATTATTGTATATTATTGAAGTAAGAAAAGGACAATTAAAGAACATCTAAGGGATGTTTTTGAACCGTAAAAGAAAATATATTGTATGGGAAATTCAAAAAGTGTGATTTTTTTTGCAAAAGATTTCGTTTCAGGGGGAAATTGTAAATAATGAAGGAATTATAGTAGATCCTTCCAAAACAAATGTGTTTGATAAATTTACAAGACCTAGAAATGTTACAGAGATTCATAACATTCTTGGATTAGAAGGTATTTACTGACAGTTTTTTAAAAACATTTCACTGTTATCTCACCCGCTAACTAAGATAATACCAAAAGGGGTTAAATTTATTTGGATAGAAGAATGTAATGATTATTTTCAGGAACTAATGAAGGAATTGGTTAATACTCTAGTTTTTTCCTTGCATTCCCAAAATTTTGTATTTTCATCTATAATGATGCTTCGTTAATGGGAATTGGTTGAATTTTAATGCAGAATGATCAGGTAATTTCTTATGCTTCATGTCAGTTGAAAACACATGAGTTAAATTACCCTACACATGATTTTGAATGACTATATTTTGTCATTGCTTTAACATTTTTGAGGCATCATTTATATGATGAAAAATGTGAAATATATACTGACCATAAAATATTGAAGTATATATTCACTCAAAGGTAATTAAACATGAGATAGAGAAGAGAGATAAAACTAATCAAGGATTGTGATTACATGATTCATTACCATCTTAGAAAAGCAAACAGAGTGGCTGATGCATTGATTCTGAAAAGTAATACTACGTTAACCATGATGTATTTAGAATTTGATAATATTGTTAAATGATTTAATGATTTTTTTCTTAGAAGTTCTTGGTATAGGAAATACATCTACTTTTTTAGAGGTCTCAGTGCGGTCATCTTTGTCAGATGAAATTATTCAAGTGCATATGGAGGACCGTGAGCAACCGAGAATGGTATAATTGGTTAAAATAGGTAATTTTCCATAATTTAACCTTAATAAAGATTGTGTTTTAAGATTTATTAAAAGAATGAGTGTGCCTTTTCATTCCAAATTAAAGAGAAAATTGTAGTGTGAATCTCATTGTTCTCCATTTTCAGTTCATCCTGGAAGTACTAAGATGTACAGAGACTTTCGGGGGTAATACTGGTGGGATGGAATGAAATGGGATATTGCTGATTTTACTTTGAAATGTTTTACTTTTCTAAAAGTTAAAGCAGAGAGGCAGTTACTGAAGGGAATTCTATCTCCATTATCTGTGCCAGTGTGGAAATGGGTTAATATATCCATGGACTTCATTGTGGGACTAGCAAATATTTCTCGAGGTAACAATTGGATTTCAGTGATTGTTGATCAGCTGACTAAAATTCACATTTTCATTCTGTTTGAGATAATATTTATATGGATCAACTCTCTCGATTGTACCTCAAAGAGACTATCAAGTTACATCGATTACCTCTTTCCATTCTATCTAACCAACATACTAGGTTCAATTCTAATTTTTGGAAGGGCCTTTATAGGTCTCTTGGGCACATAATTAAATTTCAGTACATCTTTTCATCCTAAATAATATGGGTAGTCAGAACAAGTGATTTAGTCTTTGGACGAAATTCTTTGAGTTTGTTCAATGGATTACCAGGGATTTTGGGATCGATATCTTTCTTTGGTTGTGTTTTCTTATAATAGTAGTTTTAATTTCTGTATAGAGATGGAAACTTTTGATTCATTGTATTGGAAGAGGTTTCAAACTCCAGCATTTGGGGATGAATTCATTGAAAGAATGTTGATGGGGCCAGAATTAGTAGAGGAAGTGGCTAAGAAAGTGAAAATGATCCAGCAGCACATGAGGACAGCTCAGAGGAGGAATAAAATTTATGTAGATGATAGAAGGAAAGACTTCCCTTCCGAGGTAAGTAATCTCTCCTTGCGAAAGTGTGACTAATTTTGGTAAGAAAGGAAAGATATGTGGTTCATTAGTCCTTCTTAAATCCTGGAGAAAGTTGGTCCAGTTGTATACCAAGAAGCATTTCCTTCATGTTTGTCTTAGGTATATAATGTTTTTCATGTTTAAATGTTGACAAAGTATGTACCATATTCATCTCATGTTTTGATCCTAGAATTACATCAGCTAGAAGAGATTATTTATTATAAAGATAATCCTATTTAGATTCTTGATCGCCAATAGAAAGTATTACAGAATAAATTAATCCACTTGGTAATGGTTTTGTGCAGAAACCACAGGGATGAAGAAGCAACATGGGAATATAAAAATTCTACGAGGGAAAGTCACCATCCCTTTTTTAGTAAGTAAATAAAATTTCAAGGACAAAATTCCTAGAATGTGGGGATAATGTAACACCTGATGGTTTTTAAAATAAATTTAAATTTTTGAAACATTTTTTTATGTAGATAGTTGTAATAAGCACTAAACTTAATTTTCTCACTTCTGTGTTTTTAATTTCAAAAAATGGACATACATGGTTGCAGTAAGTATGTTATTTAGAATCTGATAAGACCAACATGTTTTTTGTTGATTCGTAACATTCCCTTATAAATAGTAATGGTACCCTGATGAATAGTAACATTTCTTTATGAATTGTAACCTCAACTATGATTTTATTCATATAAGATTTAATTTAATTTATTATATACCCATATCTTTGAAAAGGTAAATATATGTTTAAAAAAATTGTTTTAGGAATAAAATATTATTTTATTTAAATGTTAAATTAATCACATTTTGAAAATTATTTTCAAAAAATGGATTTTTTTTTGAATTCTACATATGAAAAAATGGTCAGACTGATTTTTTGGTAGTTTTCTACAATACATGAATTTTTGGTGAATAGTAAAATATAGTGATTACGTTATAAATACATTATGAGATAAATACACTATTACATGCATCATGGATGATGTAAGAAACCATTAGTTTGAAATAACATGTACTTATTACTATTTTGAGTCTTGGAATCATAACTATTTCTTATCTGGTGGAAAAATAAAAAAATAATTATTAAAATATTGTAAAACTCCTCCTCTCTTCCACTATAAATACCACCCACTCCCCCATCTTCCCCCACACCTCTAAAGCCACGATCTATGAAAACGTTCTTCTAGATACTACTATAAATCACCTTCTAAACATCCATGACCCACTGGTCTCACCAAAAGGCCAAAAATAGGGGCCTTAAGATGCATCTCAAGGAGAAGAGATCAAGAGGTAAACATCCTCTTTTGTTTTCTTTTTTTCATTTCATTTTCCATTATATTCTTATTCTTTAATCACATTACCTTATCCATGATGCATGAATGATCTATTATCTAAAATATTCTATATTTAATCATGTCTATGGATGATTCACCATTTTACTTCTTCTCCTCTCCCACTTCTTCAATAAATTAAATCATCGTCTATGATGTGTCGATTTATCGACATGGTGGATGATGTGATTCCAATTTCTTTTACTTCATTAAAAACTTGTCATGAAAAATTTTTTATAGATGAAAAAAGTTATAATTAATGTTTTATATCTTATAAAATGTTCTGGAATCATTTTTTACACATGTTATTAATTTTCAAAAAAAAATGTCCTCATTGTGATAGAAGAATCGCCAAATTGACCTACAAAATTATAAATAATGTTTTAACTTGTGAATCATCCTTATATTAGAATTAAAAATGATAAATGGTAAAAAAAATTATGGAAATATTAAAATAACATTCCATTACAATTCTTTCATTTCACTTCCATTCAACTAGAATATCCTTCACGAACCACTCATGTAAACAGTGTAATGCATGCACCCGAAACAATGGAATTAACAAAATATAATAAATTAATGGTCGGAATGATGTTATAAAATTTCCAATAAAGGTGTTATAAACATTAATATGTTTCATTACAATATTCATAACTCTATTATAACCTTCATACAAGAGTTTTAATCAATTTGATGGAAGTCGAGCCCGAGGTAAGGGATCCTCTATTTCTCACATTTATTCAAGAATCACCCCTATGTTATGCCCATTAATTTTTTTTAATTACCAAATATGGTTTATGATTTCACACCATCACCATAATTCTCTTATGATATATTAATGATGATTTACCCAATTTCAATTTTATTAGTCCCTCCCATATATATTCATTACAATGACAAAATTTCGTAAGATGAATCTAAACTAAATTGCTGTTCTCTGGGTTAATATTTAACTTCAATGATTTTAATCATGATAATATGAATTGAGAAATGTAATTTGATTATATAATGTTGAATTATGTGTACATACAATATATTTACATAACCCATTAATTTAATAAATTCCCTCTTCAATGAAAAGGTATTTTTAAATAACATTACTCTGAAATCCATTAAATATATCCTTTCTGAAATATAAAGATATTATTCTGTTTCAAAATATAATGATTGTTATCTTATTATTTTATGATGTTTCAATGCAATAATATCTATATTATATATTATCATAGTAATTGTTGAATAATTTTATTTCATTGTTGTGTGTGCGATTTTTAAATTTGAAAACAATTTCTATATGAAAAAAGGGTATTTAAAATAGTGAACGTGGTTTTCTCAAGGGTGTAAATGATTTATGAAGAGTTTTATTCATGATATTTTTTTTGGAAATTATTAATGTTGGTTTTATACCATTATTTATCAATATATGATGGGTGATCCCCACTATAGATCAAAATATGTTGAGTTGTTCCCATTATAGGTCAAGATATGAGGGGGTGAGCCCCATTATAGCTCAAGATGTGTTGGGTTAGGACTCTTATAACTCAATATGTGATGGGTGAACCCCATTATAGCTCTCTAATGCATTGGGTACTTGAGATATGGAATTTGACCAAAATTTTATTCCATGTGTAAGGGTGAATTAAAGTGTGATATGGTAAATATTTCCCAAGGAAACTACATGATGTTTCTATGCATAAGTGTTTTTGTGATTATGGGTTTTATAGGTTATTATGTTTTGAGATAACTAAAGATTTATTTATTTATATACCTTAATAATATTTATACTCATCCCAATATTTCAAAAAAAATCATAGGACATAAGGATGGGTAAGAGAAATAAAGGAGTCGTGAGGGATGATATGGATTATTTCTAAATAAATCACATTTTAAGTTTTAATGTTTTCTATTTTGAAAAAAAATGTATATTGTTTTTAGTATTATCCTCTTTTTATGAATGTTGTATGTTAAGTATGTAAGGTTTCCTAATTCTCTAAAAATCTAAACCTGAAAATAACCCCAATGTGTAATAATGTATGTTCTTGACTAAAATTCAAGATTAAGTAACGTCTTATGGCTAGGTCCTTATATTATGTATTTCAAATTTACATACCATCTTATTCTTTCCATTTAATTGTATCATAGTACTATATTATAATTTATTTATTAAAATCAAACCCTTTTCCTCTCTATTTTAAATGTTTTCTAAAACTATGTTTCAAACACGTTATGCTACCTTATTTTCTTCTCAAAATTTCTATCTTTTTATCCTGAAATTTTTTTATATTATTTTGTGAATAACCAATACTCATCCTTCTCTAGGGTAATTCACATAGATTTCAAAAATATATATTTAATTTAGGGATTATGAAACATGAATCCCACATTCCATTTCTGTGTTTTAAAAATGACCAAAGGATCTTTTTTTAAGCACATTATAAAACACCGTTATTTTGAAATGAAACATGTTTCATTTATTCTCCATGGGATACTTATGAAATGTTTTAGTATGATATTTTTTACTCAAATTAATTAATACATATGAAGGGTCCTCCCTGATAGAACTTCAATGCATTGTGTAAAAAATTTAATCACTATATATGACATGTTTTACATTAACTTGGTGAATAACCTTGGTAATATTTAAGACACCTGAGTGAAAAACCATGGTGATATTCTTATGAACGATTCCATTAAATGATGTAGGCACATTTCCATGTTGTTATTCATGTTTTTATAATTATTATATGCCTCTCTCTCATTCCCTTATGTATTTTGTCATGTTTTTAAAGATAATCCCCATGATCAAAAGTAAATTGTTTCACTTGTTTTCCCTTACTAGGCCATATGCTTTCCTTTTTAATTGATGTTTATCCCTATGTTTTGAGAGGTAATAATTATACTGAGGATTAATTTTTAAGAATCATTTTATGTTGAATATAAGAGTTTATTATGTTATTATTTATTATGTACCTTATTTCCAAGACACTAAACTTTTAAAGATCCTCTGTTTGTAAAATTTAATGAAAATTTATGTAATAAAACGGTGGGATGTTGTAGTTGGTATTAAATGATGGTTGAATTATCTATGAAAATTTGTCACAATCTCTCCTCAGGGCCCGTGCCGTGACTACCCCACGCCCTCCTTCCATAGGCCAGGGGCTGGCGACTAGCACCAAAGGCACAAATCCCGATAAAAGGGAAGGCGTTGCCTTTATATAAGTTAAAAAACAAAAAAGAGTACGCAAGATGGACTAAACACTACGTAAGCTGAGTAATAAAGTATGTGATGAAAAGTTAATGGGCTAGTATACAAACCCAATTGAAAGTACAGTACAACTGAGAATGAAATTACAATAGCTGTAAATTATAGCAGCAACCACCGAGGTGTCCTCCGGGAATCCCACCTAATGGGTGGTATAGATAGTCTCATCGGTATGTCAGGTCCATTCGTTTGTTCGGTGTAAGTCCCACCAGGTGGTCCACCTCTGGATACCATCCATCTTCCACAAGCCTCGACCACAATCAGTTCTGTCTGTCACGACCCGTCCTCAGGGCCCGTTCCTTGACTATCCCAAGCCCGCCTTCCATAGGCCAGGGACTGGCGACTAGAACCAAGGCATAAATCCAGGTAAAGGGAAGGAATTGCCTTTGTAAAGTAAACAACAAACACCACAGAGTAAGAAGGACGAAGTAAACCCTAAATAAAAACTGGTACACCAGTAAGTGCAGAAAGTAAATGTGCCAGAATAGAAACCCAAACTGAAAGTAAAGTACAACTGGAAAGGGAAAACAACAACTGAAAAGTAAATCCGCGACGTCGAGTTGTCCACTGGGAATCCCACCTGAAGGGTGGGTACAGATAGCCTCCACTACTCCTCGGGTCCAGCCGACCGCTCCGAGTACGTCCTGCCTAGTGGTCCACCTCCAGGTACCGTCCTGCTCTACAAGCCTCCACCACGATCAGGGATGTCCATCATCTGCAACCAGCAGAACGTAGTGCGGGCATAGCCAGTGCAGGGGTGAGTACAAGCTACATAGTAGAGACCCCGAGACGCCCAATGGTCTCCCAGAATCCACAAAGGATAATCCACAATGGAAAGATACAATCACGAAGTAACATCCGACAAGACTTAGGTATATGCCCATACATATACCTAAGTCATCAATTCTCGCTCGGCTCCAACATCCGAGCTCAAGTATAACCCAGTCCACACAGGAAAGAAAAACGTAAATCCACACAGGATAGCCCAACACAATCCACAAATAAAAGCACAACATAAATCTACACAGGATGGCACAACACAATGCACAAAGGAAAGAATACAGGGTTTTATCTCACACAGGTATACTTCTTCGAATAATGATAGAGATGATCACTGATCCATCTAAGACGTCGGACCCACAAAGGATCGATAAGTACTAACCCCCGCAATGACCCAAACAGGATCGATCATGAAGTTGAACCCATAGCTATTGGGAAACTCCTTCTCCATCAAGTACAGTGGTTATGCCGCTACAACCAAGCACTTCCCTCTTACCTTGGACTACTGTAGTACTCCACCTATCAAGTACTATGGGCCTACTGCTACAACCATGCTCTTTGCACCATGGGTCTGCCGCTACAACCATGCACTCCCCCTCATAGCTCCTAGAGGTACTCCGTCTGTCGAGTACCATCGGTCATCCGCTACAACCAAGCGCTCCTCTGTCATGGGTCTGCCGCCACAACCAAGAGCTCCCCCATGTTACTATAACCAAGCACTCCCCCATCGTGGGTCTGCCGCTACAACCAAGCGCTCCCCCCGTGCTGCTACAACCAAGCACTCCTCCGTCATGGGTCTACCGCTACAACCAAGCGCTCCCCCTCATAGCCTCCAGAGGTACTCCTACTGTTGAGTACTGCGGGTCTGCCGCTAAAACCAAGAGCTCCTCCACCGTGTGTCTGCCGCTACAACCAAGCGCTCCCCACTGGGCTATCCGTAACACACCGAGTCGTTCGATCAGCCATCGTCATGTCTCAACCAGCTCTAGGGTTTCTGCCCACAACATGATCATTCCGGGAGGGTCCACTACACGAGATAAGAGTTCGATGCATCAACTGACATGTAGTCCGGAGTTGACGTATCCAAAGATGTATCGTAGTGGTCACTGCCGAAAACACGGAGGATTCCCACACTGTTTTCATCATCGTCGCAGTCAAATCCAGTGAGGATCTTTGTACAGTCGTCGTCGTCACAGTAGCAGTCGCAGCCAGCTCTAGGGTTTCCGCACACAGCAAGCTCATTCGGAGGGTCTTCTCGATGAGCCGAGAGGCTGATACATAAACTGACACATAGTCCAGAGTTGATGTATCCAAAAGTTCTGTATCGTAAACAGGAACTCAACGCCGCAGACGGCGCGTCAATCGGACGCCTGGTCTGAGAGTTATTTGCTTTTTCATCCTAGGGGACCGGTTGGTTTTTAAGTCAAAACCAACCCGACCATACTCCACCTGTGTCCAAACCTCGGGTGGAGTAAGCCAAAATATCTGTCTCACTTAGAGGAAAACAACAACGTTGACGGCAAGTCAATCGGACGTCCGAAGCTCAGGATATGAGCGTTTCCGCTCCGACGGCCTGGTTGGTTTCGTGTACGAACCCAATCGGCCGAAACTAAAGTATTCTGAAACCTTGAGTTTGATATACCGAAATGGCCATATCGATCCAAGGATCGTATCTCCGCTGAAGGTGCGTCGTTCGGAGGCCCGTAGATCATGTTATGAGAAAAAGACCGAAAAGGTCCGGAAACGGGGGGTCTGGGCCCAGACCGACCCGGTTTGGCGCGACCCGGCCCGTCCAGGGTGGTCCCGCCCGACCTGGGCGCAACTTAGCCGGCGGGTCGGCTCGGCTCGGCTCAGCTCGGCCGAGTGGCCGAGCAAGGGGAGCCGCGGGGCGTGCAGCCCCCGCGGGAAGAGGAGTCGCGGCCCCGCGAGGGGCCGCGCTTCGTCAGCGGACGCGACTCTGCCACGTCCCGTGTCTCGCCGAACCCACGCGGTCGAGGGTCTGGTCAGCTGCCACAGCACCGGCGACCCGCGCTGCCGGTAGATTCTGTGGGCCACCAGAGTTGCTCCAGTGGTCCGATTCCATTTCCGTCAGCGCCGTAACTCCTCCCGGGTCCCGTTCTTCACTGTGGAATCAAAAAATCGTCTTTGCATCCCATTTTGTCATCATCCGCCGTTTCTCACATCAATGAAGAACTGTGGAGTGTTGTAGGGCTGTGTTTGTTTGGCCTGCACCATCCGCGTTAGGTGATAACAATAGAGAAATAATGATCAACACATGAAAACATAACAAGATACAATTTTAATAAATTAAAATTGCACATTGATTTCAGGCTCTTTGTTTTAGAAGGAAATAAATACGGGAATAAAATATTATTTTTCAAATAAAAATCCCTACCTCACTGTCGCCGTCAAACGAGAGTTCTTCACGGAATTTACCATCGCGGAAGGAGAGGATCGTCATGTCGCGGAAGTGCGTTGCGTTGTCACGGAAAGGCGTCGCGTCGATGAACTCTGAGGATAAAGAACATACATATTTAATTACAACAATTAAATCCATGTTGTTGTTATAATCCACAAAGATTTAAAAGATTTGAAATCTCTTACCTCATGTAGTTGATCGAAGATTTGTTGCAGGAAAAGAACGTCATGGAAGAAGCGTCGGTGTCGCGTCGATCTCCGGGGGTCGGGCGTTCTTCATCGCCCTTCTTCGGAGGCCAGTGTTCTTTGCGTTCTTCCCGTTTTCACATTCTTCATGTTCTTTGCGTTCTTCATGAAGGAGGTTGAAGGCACAGAATCTCCAAATCCTCTCAACAAATCGCATCCCAGAAGAAAGGTGTGTTGGTCTTATTTTATTAATATGTCAACGGTTTGAAATAGGTTTAGAAATGAACAAATTAATTCATAGAATTAATTTCAACGAATAAACTACCCAATTAAATAGGAGAATTTAATTATTTAAGAAAACACCCCAGTTGAATTTCATTAAAAAGGGTTTTCGCGGGTGCGTTACATAGCAGAAAAGAAACGGTGGGGCTCGTGCGGGCCCCACCACAAAAATATCCTACCAAGAGTGTAGGATATTTTGGGTTCCACCTTATCCGCTTTAACTCATCTTAAGCAGCTTTAAGTGGATTTAAGCGGCTTTAAGTGAAATAAAATAAATTTCGCCATACCACATTATTTTATTTCGTAACATAAAGCCCAAAAATTAAAAACCACACTCGAGCAAACACAACTCTGGAAGATGCGTTTCTAAACAAATACTGGCGTTGCGATTCCATCGGTGCCCTTAGAATTCCATTCTGAGCACCGGTTCAAAAGTTAGAAAAACCCGCACATTCTTTCACTAAACGTACCCGACCCAAACTTCCAAAAATGATTCCGGGCACAACGGGCATCAGAATCAGGTGCTATCAGAAACTGCATTCTTGTAGAATTTCAATGAAAATTATGAAAAAAAATCCTCAGAATTTACGGATCTTTACAATGTCTGTCATCTGCACCCAACAAGATGTAGTGTTGGCAATGCCTGTGCATGGGTGAGTATATTGACACTCAGTAGGAACCCTAAGACCCCCGAAGGTCTCCCAGAATCCCCAAATAATAAACAACAAAAGAAAGATACAAACATGAAGTATCTACTAACTCTACATAGGTATATGCCCATACAGATACCTAAGTCATCCATCTCAGTACGGCTCCAAATTTTGAGCCCAAGCACAACTAGTCCACACAATAAGGAAGTCAATAATAACAATGATAATGATTGAAAGACAAGAATCAGCTCACACAGGTATACTACTCATGAATAGGGGTGGAGATGATTAGACGTATCCTCTGAATCATCTCCTCTGTTGAACCCACGTAGGATCTACATATAGAAGTCATCGCTGTCGAACCCACGTAAGATCCATGTACAGTAACCATCACTGTAGAACCCACATAGTATCCATGTATAGTCGTCATCGCTGCCAAACCCAAGGAGGATCCTAGTAAAGTCTTCATCGATGCTGAACCCACGTAGGATCCAAGTACAGTCATCATCGTCGTCGCAGTCGCAGCTAGCTCTAGGGTTCCCACACACAGCGTACTCGATTACGGGAGGGTTTGCTCCACGAGTAAAAGGGATCAATACATAAACAATCACTATTTACATAGTTTATGTATCCCGAAGTCCCTTCTCGTTATGAGGAACTCAGTGGAACAGACATTGCCTCAAACAGACGCCCGGTCTGAGAGATATTTGCTTTTCCGTTCGAGGGGCACTATTGGAAATATGCTGGGTTCAAACCCGGACGTTTAACAAAGTTGTCCAAAACTCACATAGAGTATCCCAAAAGGTCCGCCTCATCAAAATAGTCCTAGTGCCATAGATTGTGCGTCGATCGAACGTGTGGTCTTTATGTTATTCATGTTTAAGTGAATAACGAACCCAACCCATTTAGCACAGTGGGCCGACGGGTGGGGTTAACTCAGTTTGAAGAGTCCGACCCGGCAGGGGTGTCAGACCAGTAATAAGAAAAATACAGCCCATCCCGAAGGACGCGGCTCAGCCTAAAGTGGCATGGCCTTGCCCGGCCCAGCGGGGAGTGGACCAGCCCGTCCGGGCGCGGCCCGACCCGTCCTGGCACGGCCTGGCTAGCCGCGCGGCTTGACCCGTAGGCCGAGTGGTCTGAGGGGGGCGCAACCCCCCGACTGTCTGAACTAGTGGCACCGCCCGTCCCAAACTGGACGGCCTTCTGGCGCACGCGGCCCGCACGGCTGGTGGTAGTTTTCTTTAGTGGGTGCCCTCTTAGCGTCGCGGTCCGTCTCTAGCCGTCCAGCCGATGGATCGGCCGGTTTTCCACTGCGGCGCCCTCCTGGCACTGCAACCCCCCATCACCCGGCCGGCTGGTTCCTTTGTCGATGCGGCCCGTGAAGCGGGTGGCGGTTCCTCCAGAAAAGCCGGCGCGACGACACCGGCTTCCTTCGCCGTGTTCCCGACACGGCGCGATGACATCTTGCCTCCTTCTTCAGTTGCTGATTCTATGAAAAATAAACGAGATCAACGGAGGGTCGTCGGGCCGTGTTTGTTTGACCCACACCCTCCGTGTAAAGCGATAGAAATTGGCCGTATTTAAACAATGATTTCCAATGAAGAACGGGGTATGAAAACATTCACCTTCAAGAATAAAACCCTACCTCAATAATTGATCGCATACGTCGGGCATTGCAGAAGACGGTGTCGTAGGGTGAGGTTTTGTAGAGGACGTCAGTGTGCATCATCGTCCATCGTGGAACCGTCGTTCTTCATTGAAGAGACGATGTTCTTCATCGAGAGAGAAGTTCTCTTATTTTTCACACAAGAGTTGTCTCAAAAACTCAGGAACTTCACCATAGTTTCCCCACACACTAAAAGCTCCAACTCAGAATATTATCTCAGGATATTATTTTTTTATTCACACCACAATGATTTTAAATTTCAAAATCAAACCAAATAATTAATTAAATTAAGAGACTCGTCTCATTAATTAAGGCGTGTTGGAAAGAATTAATGGTGGAAGGGAAACATGAAGAGTTACAAAAATTAAGAGGATTTAACAATTTAATGATGGGGGGTTTTAAGGGGGTTTGGGGAAAATGAAAGGTTGGTGCTCGTGTGAGCCCCACCTCTCATTTATCCACACATGGGAAGTTGGGTGGGTGTGGGCTCCACCAAAAACTTCCCATGGGATGAATTAACCTCCTGAGACATAAAATAAAATCGTACAAACAATTTTATTTACTTATTAATTAATCCTTCATAAATAAAATCTCCTCCCGTGAAAACTAAACTAAAGTAAATGTCCCATTAAGCAATTACTGGCATTGCGAGTTCATCGGTGCCCTCAGATTTCATTTCCATGAACCGGTTCAAGAGAAAGAAAATTACGCTTGTTCGTTTACTGAACGTACCTGACATACACTTCAAAAATTTATTCTAGGCACACTAGGCCTCGGAATGCCGTCAGAATCCATAGACTCTTAAAATTCCAAATTATTTATGAAAAAAAAATTCCTTGAAATTTCATGGTCTTTATATTACTCCCACCTCAGGGATTTACGTCCATGTAAAGTTACAAAATAAACTAGGGGAACAAATGAGAGTACTGAGCACGCATCTGAGCCTCCAACTCCCATGTTCTCTTCTGGAGGTTCCCATGCTTCCAAAAAAATGTGCACCAGAGGAATAAACCGTCCATGTAGGACTGTCTCATATCGATCCTCGATCTCCACTAGAACCTCCACAAATATTGCTCCATCATCGATGTCCATCTCCCCATGATCAGTGATGTGTGTCGGGTCGTGCACGTATCTCCTCAGCTGAGATACGTGGAAGACATCATGCACCTGGTGCAACTGAGGTGGAAGGGCTAGGCGGTAAGCCACCTCACCCACCCTGCTGAGGACATGTAATGGTCCGATGAATTGCGGAGATAACATGCCGCCCCAGCCATATCTCCGCAATCCACGTTGAGGTGAGACCCGTAAGAAAACGTGGTTTCCATCCTCGAAATCCAGTGGTCTCCACCTCCTATCAGCATAAGACTTTTGTTTTCACTGTACAGTCCTCATCCGCTCTTAGATGATCTATACATTCTCCTTCATAGCCTGAACTATCTCTGGTTCAACGAGTGCTGACTCCCGGGGGTCAGTCCAGCACAGAGGTGATCTGCAAGGTCGGTCGTACAATGCCTCGTAAGGTGCCATCCCGATGGTGGAGTGGTAGCTGTTTTTGTACACAAGCTACACCAAGGGTAGTTGATTCTCCCAGCTGTGACCAAAGTCAAGGACAAATGCAAAGAGAATATCCTCGAGTGTCTAAATGGTCCTCTCCGTCTGGCCATCCGTCTGAGGATGAAAGGAGTTTCTCAGGCGTAGCTGCATCCTAGATGCCTCATCCAAACCCTTTATAAAGCCGAGAAGTAAAGAGAGCATCTCAATCGGAGACGATAGATGAGGGCACACCATGAATCTATACGATCACCTGAACGTAAAGGCATCCCAAGCTCTCTACTGAGATATGCTCTCCGATCGATAGGAAGTGGGCCGGCATGGTGAGTCGGTCTACGATCACCCATATGGAATCTTGTCCTCTGGAAGTATGTGGGAGCCCCTTCATGAAATCCATATATATCCCATCCCACTTCCACTCTGAATCCTCTAAGGGTTGTACCAATCTTGCTGGTACCTGGTGCTCTGCCTTCACTTTCTAGCTAGTGAGGCATCTTGAAACGAACTCTGCTATATCCTTCTTCATACCCGGCCACCAGTTCTATCGTCTGAGGTCGTGGTACATATTTTCCACTCCAGGATGTACCGCAAGAGGGGAAGAGTGAAAATCCCTCATCACTTCCTCCTACAGTGCAACTGGTACCATGGTACGTCCCCTGAATAGAATGGCATGATCTCCTCATTCAGAAAATCCATCAGGCACATGCCCTGTAGAAATCTGAGCACGTCGCGTCTCACAGTCAACATCCCCACACTGTGACTATCTGACCCACTAAAGTAGTGGAGGAGTGTCTATGAGGGACTGTAGAAAGGCTTCCACTTCTCTATCACCGAAGGATATCTGCAATGCGGCTAACTACTCTATCGTCTCTCCAAGTAGCCGAATTACCAATCACCTTTTTAGAGCATCATCTACTACATTCCCCTTCCCAGGAGTATATAATATCTCAATGTCATAGTCCTGGAGGAACTCGAGCCATCGCCGCTGTCTCAGGTTTAGGTCATTCTGTTAGAAGATGTACCTGAGACTCTGGTGGTCGGAATAGACTGTAATGTGCTTTCCCATTAGATAGTGTCGCCCCATCTTCAAGGTGAATACCACTGCTGGTAACTCCGGGTCATTTGTAGCGTAGTTCTGCTCGTGTTGCCTCAACTGTCGTGAACCATAGATGATCAATGCCTGCTCTTACATCCGGACACACCCGAGTCCAGTCCTTGATGAGTCGCAGTAAACTACATATCCTTATCCCGCCTCTAGTAGCCTCAATATGGGTGCACTGGTCAATCTTTATCTCATCTCCTAGAAGATCTGCTGACATCTATCTGACCACACGAAGGGTATCCCCTTCTTCATCAATGCTGAAAGCAGTTCTGTAACGCCGGAGAAGTATGGCACAAATCTCAGATAGTACCCAGCCAGACCTAGGAAACTCCACACCTCAATCACGCTCCTAGGTGGCTCCCAAGAAAGTACTACCCCGATCTTTGCAGGATCCACAACAACTCCCACCTCTGAGATGATGTACCCCAAGAAGTGAACCTCTCAAATCCAGAACTGGCACTTCGAGAGATTACCATAAATCTAGTTCTCTCGGCGTGTGTCCAGTACAACCCGTAAGTGGTAGGCGTGCTCCTCCTCAGTAGTCGAGTAAGTCAGAATGTCATCTATGAAGACTATGACAAAACAATTGAGGTAAGTCAGGAATATCATATTCATGAGACTCATGAACAGTACTGGTGTGTTGGTTATGCGGAAGTGCATAACTAAGAACTCGTAGTCGCTATACCGACACCTGGATGTCGTCTTCTGCACATCCTCATCTAGAACTCTGAGCTGACGATAGGCTGACCTGAGGTCTATCTTGGAGAACAATCATGCTCCCTTTAGCTGATCAAAGAAGTCGTCAATCCTCGGGAGTGGGAATATGTTCTTTACGGTCACCTGATTCATGAAACAGTAGTCGACACATAGTCATAAGTTCCCATCCGCCTTATTGGCGAATAAAATCGTAGAAGCCCAGGGTGGAACACAGGGTCGGATGAATCCCTTTTCCTGTAATTCCTCTTGTTGTACCCGCAGCTCATGAAGTTCGATGGGAGCCATCCGATATGCTAGAGTAGATATCAGTGATGTCTCGGGGTACAGGTCAATGTAGAAGTCTACCTCTCTGTGAGGAGGTAGTCCTGGAATGTCTTCAGAAAAAACGTCTGCATACTGATCCTCCACAACAGGAAAACTATGACTCTGCACATCAACTTCTCCTAGGATGAGACAGGCCAACTGATGGGTGATCAGCTTCCCTCTCCTCTGCATAAGTCTATCCTGCACTGCAAAGGCTCCCTTCTCGCCAGTGAAGGTAAACCTTCTCCCATATGTGTGGACACACCGCACTTTGCGCCTAATACAGTTGATCTGAGCATGGACTGTAGAAAACCAATACATGCCCATGATGATGTCATAAGGCCTCGAAGCCATTACAAGAAGATCCTTTCTAAAGATCTTGCCACCTAGAGTAAGCTCACACTGCCGACACTAGTGCGTAATCGTCGAGTCTGCTCCTGTAGGAGTCTCTAGTCGTAAGGATTGAGCCAATAGCTTCTTCGGAATCTCTGAGATCAGAACAAGGGTAGCGGCAATGAAATAATAACTAACTATTGTGTTTATACGAACTACATCAAGGGTAGAATAGACATATATATTACATCAAATCATCTTAGGAGCACCATGGAAATAGGCCTCGACTGCATGGAGTTGAGACTACCCCTGTCTACCAGCTCCTTGTGGTTGGGGTGGTCCTCCTGGTGGTGGTGGTGGTAGAGCCTCAAAGCGCCGTCCACCACCTGCTGCTCGGCCAGCTCCTCTGCCTTGTCCGCTTGCTCCCTGCGGACCGCCACGATCAACCCTCTTCCTCTTTCTGCGATGTCCCTATACTGTCTGCTACTACTCTGCATTGTGGGTCGGGCAGTCACGAGCCATGTGGCCCTGGCCTCCGCATGCATTGCACTTTCTGTCCCTCATATGGCTGGCTTTGCTCCGTGTGCCCCGCACATCCGAACCAGTATCCTGAGGTTGACCATCTGATGGTATGGTCCACATAAACCTCTGCGACATTTGTCTATGGGTGGCTGCAGAAGACTCTGCTATGTTTCGCCCTGCGGTGGGCCTCGTTGCTGGCGTAAGCTCAGCATGAATGCTCTCTACAAGAAGGGCTCGCTCCAGTACTCCATCCTCCATCGGAATTCTAAGGGAGATCATCGAATCCCTGATCTCATTCCTCAGTCCCTGCTCGATGTTCTGGGCCTGGAAGAATTGGTCTCATACCATGTTAGTGGTGTAGCACGAGAGGTCGGTAAACCTCGCCGAGTACTGGGCTACTGTCATTCTACCCTTCCACAGCTGTAGTAACTCCTGGATGCGCATTTCATAGAGGGTGACTTGAAAAAACTCCGAGCGGAAGAGGCTCTTGAAGTCTATCCAATGTAGAGATTTCTCTTCGTCCACCTTGAGCATCAGGCTCTACCATCTACCTGATGTTGTGTGCAGGAGACTCGCGACAAGGATCACCATAAGGTCTGCTGGTGTCCCTACCAATGTGAAGACTCTGATGACAGCCTCCAGCCATTCCTTGGATGCCTGAGGGTCCATCTCTCCACGGATCCTGGGTGGCCTCTTTTTCTAAAACTCATGCAACGCACTCGGGCGGCGTGCACTCTCCGCTGCTGGGGCTGGTGTTATCGGTAGCCAGCGGGTAGTGGTATCACTAGTGCCTCCATTGTAATGGGCCCCTACACAGATGCCTCATCGGTCGGCGGGCTGTCATCCCGCATGTGACTAGGAACTCTAGATAGCTGCCTTCGTGGGGATATCCTTAGAAAAAAAACAGGTGCACCATAGTTAGTACAATATACCTGGGGAGATGACACAAAGTAATCACAAAGAAAATTTTTGAAACACACAAGCAATCAGTGTATTCAAGCACTGAGTTGGAAATCAGAAGTCAGGGTCTTGGTGTATGGATACGTCAGCCGCAACACCAACACTGGACTCCCTGGACTGAAAAGACACTCATTTTTCTTAACACTATTGCTTCATAGAGAAGAAATTATCAAAGTCTTGAGTTCTATTGTAGAACAGACTCCGTTGATTCTAATTTGTCACAACCCGTCCTTAGGGGCCATGTCGTGTCTACCCCAAGCCCGCCTTCCATATGCCAGGGGCTGATGACTAGCACCAAATGCGTAAATCCCAATAAAAGGGAAGGCATTGCCTTTATTTAAGTAAACAAACACAACAGAGTATACAAGCTGGAGTAAACACTATTTAAAGTGAGTACAAAAGTAAGTACTTGAAAGTAAATGGGCCAGTATACAAACCCAACTGAAAGTACAGTACAAATGAGATAGAAAGTGAAACATATATAAAGTAAAGCAGAAAGCACCATGTTATCCTCCGGGAATCCCACCTGAAGGGTGGGTATAGATAGTCTCATCGGTACAACTGGTCTGTCCGACCGCTCCGTGTAAGTCCCGCCAGGTGGTCCACCTCTAGATACTATCCAGCTTCCACAATCCTCGACCATGATCAGTGTTGTCCGTCCTCTGCAACCAACACGACATAGTGTGGGAAATGCCCATGCATGGGTGAGTATAAAGATACTCAGTAGGAACCACGAGACCCCCGATGGTCTCCCAGAATAAAAAAGAATAATCAACAAAGGAAAGATACAAACACAAAGTATCTACCAACTCTACTTAGGTATATGCCTATATATATACCTAAGTCATATATCTCTATAAGGCTCCAACTTCTGAGTCCAAGTACAAATAGTCCACAAAGGAAAGAAGTCAATCAAACCAATGATAATGATTGAAAGACAAGACTCAGCAGACACAAGTATACTACTCACAAAGAGGGGTGGAGATGATTAGATGTAGCCTCTGAATCATCTCCTCTGCCAAACCCACATAGGATCCAAGTATAGTAACCATAGTTGTCGAACCCACGAAGGATCCAAGTACAGTCGTCATTGCTGCCCAACCCACGGAGGATCCATGTACTATCTTCCTCACTGCCGAACCCACGTAGGATCCAAGTACCGTCGTCATCGTCGTCGTTGTCGCACCCAGCTCTAGGGTTCCCGCAGACAGTGTACTTGATTCTGGGAGGGTCCGCTCCATGAGTAAAAGGGGATGATACATCAACTGTCACGAAGTCCAGAGTTGATGTATCCTGAAGTCCCGTCTCGTCAAAAGGAACTCAACGCGACATATGTCGCATCAAATGGACGCCCAGACTGAGAGATATTGGTTTTTCCGTTCCAGGGGCCCAGTTGGAAATATGCTCAATCCAAAACCTGTTGTTTACCAATGTTGTCCAAAACTCCTTTAGAGTATTTCAAAGGACCGCCTCATCAAAAGGGTCCCAATGCCGCAGATGGTGCTTCGATCGGACGCACAGTCTTTATGTTATTCATGATTAAGTGAATAACGGGCCCAACCCGTTTAGCCTTGTGGACCGACAGGTTGGGTTAACCCAGTTTTACGGGTCTGACCCGGCAGGGGTGTCAGACCGGTCAGAAGGAAAACTCAGCTTAGTCTAAAGGACACGGCCCAGCCCGAAGGGGCGCATCCCGGCCGAAGATCCGCGGCCTGGGCCTACGGGGCGTGGCCCGGTCTGGCGGGGCGCGGCCCGACCCGACTGGGAGCGGTGTAAACCCTCCTGGCACGTCCCGGATGGCGCGGCTGGCTGAGCGGATCGGCCCGGCCCGTCCTGGCATGGCCCGACTGGTTGTGCAGTTCAGCCTGTAGGATGAGCGGTCCGAGGAGGGTGCGGCCCCCCGGCTATCCGAACCACCGGTGTCACCCTTCCCAAATCGGCCGGCTAGGTCGGCCAGCCTTCTGGCGCACGTGGCCCACAAGGCAGGCCGCGGGTTTCATCAGCGCGGCGCCCTCCGGGCGTTTTGGTCCGTCTCTGCCCGGCCGGCCAACGTGTCGTCCTGTTTTCCACCGTGGCGCCATCCTAGCACCGTGGGTCCCCTTCACCCGGTTGGTTCTTCCGTCGAAGCGGCCCGCGAAGCAGGCCGAGGTTCCTCCCGTACAGCCGGCGCGATGGTGCCGGCTTCCTTCATCGCATTCCCGGAACGACGCGACGACATCGTGCCTCCTCCATCGGTTGCCAAATCTAAGAATAATAAACGAGATCAACGGAGGGTCGTCGTGTCGTTTTTGTTCGGCCCACACCCTCCACGTAAAGCGATAGCAATTGGCCGTATTTAATCAACGATTTCTAACAAAGAACATGGTACGAAAACATTCACTTTCAAGAAGAAACCCCTACCTCAATAATTGATGGTGTACGTCGGGTGTCGCGTTAGACGGCGTCGCGGGGTGAGGTTTCGTAGACGACGTCAGTGTGTGTCATTGTTCTTCGTTGAAGGGACATCGTTCTTCTTTGAGAGAGAAGTTCTCTTCTTCTTCACACAAGAGTTCTCTTATAAACTCAAGAACGTCACCAAAGTTTCCCCACACACCAAATGCTCCAACTCAAAATAATATCTCAGGATATTATTTTTTTATTCACAGCACAATGATTTTAATATTAAAAATCAAACCACTTAGTTAATTAAATGAACAGACTCATCTCATTAATAAAGCCATGTTGGCAAGAATTAATAGTGGATGGGAAAGGTGAAGAGTTACACAAATTAAGAGGAGTCAACAAATTAATGAAGGGGGGTTTTAAGGGGGTTTGGAGAAAATGAATGGTCGGGGATCATGTCGGCCCCACCTCTCATTTATCCACACATGGGATGTTGGGTAGGTGTGGGCTCCACCAACAATATCCCATGGGAGGAATTAACCTTCTAAGATATAAAATAAAATTGTACAAATAGTTTTATTTACTTATTAATTAAGCCCCAATAAATAACCTCTCCTCCCATGCAAACACGACTACGGTATAGCTCCCCTTAATCAATTACCGGCATTGTGAGTTTATTGGTTCCATCATATTTAAATTCCAAGCACCAGTTCAAAAAGTAGAAAAATCTGCTCATCTATTTACTGAACGTACCCAGGCTAAACTTCGGAAATTGATTCTGGGAACACTAGGCCTCGGAATCAAGTGTTTTCAGAAGCAACAGACTCGTAAAATTCCAAAGTATTTAAGAAAAAAATTTCGCAGAAATTTTCGGGTCTTTAGAAAATTGGGATTTGAAAATTTTGTAAAGAACCTTATAGAGAATTTTAAATATATGAAATCATCATGGTGTTTTGGTGAAATAAAATGTAGGTGGTTTTCGAAAAATGAAATCACTCTTTGGATCAGAACATGTGAATGTGACTCTAAAACTTATATATCTAGGTTTAAAACCCAAAAACATCACTTTGGGCAACACTCAAATGAGATTTGGGGAATGGAAATGGTCTATGATACACTCATGGTTTGACACTCATGGGGGATATGTTTGGGTAATCATAAATTTTTTGATCTTTTATGAAGGATTTATTTAAAATGAAATTATTTTTACTGAATAACACATTTAAGCATGATTTTTTATGACATAAAAGTAATTTAGATTTATAAGATTTTTAAAATAAAAATAATTTCTCACAAAGTTTTTATTTTAATATAAAATTTTGTGAAAATGGAAAAACCGTGTAAATGGTGAGAACAACAGGCCATGAACTTATGGCCCTCCGATAGAAGCCAGAATGGTAACCATTAGAAGAATGATGAATCAAATTACTCGTGTTATGGGAAAAAACATGAATCAAGCCGAGTGACCAATTTCTGCATCATGGGAATATTTTTCCATTGAGTACTTTATGCATCAAAAAACGCCAATGTCTAGTAGATCTACCAAACCATTGATTGCGTAATAGTGCATAAGATTTATTGAAAAATAATTTTCTATAGCACATTGTTCAAAATAATAAAAAGGTTGTCTGGATGTGTACCATTAAGAGGGAGAATCTGATAAGCTGTGGGAACTGATTCAAAACATGATTCCATGGGGGGGATTAAAGCTTTGGATTTGGAATAGTTCAATGGAATCTTTATTAATAAGTATTTCCCTATTTCAATGAGAATAAAAATGGAGAATGAATTCCTTGAAATGAAGATGAAATAAAATGATTATTTTCCATTTATGAGATGATATTCCCAAGACATTCCCATTATATTTATATATTTTTCATGCATCCTAATGGGAAGGTTGATAGATTCTTTTTTAGACTAAGACCTCATCTATGGATGTATATATTCAATTGATACTATGTAATCTATGAGGAAATCATACAGAGTGAGTTAGAACTACAGATCTATGTGATTCACTGGTCTCACAAATATAATGAGAACAAGACATATCTGGAGTTATTCCAAGGTATAATCATTGATAAAGGATGAAGAGGAAGTCATGTGAAACATTCTACATAAATTAAGTGTGGGAAGAAGAATTAAAGTAATTTCTTACTCGATATCAGTTACAATTACATGTGTAGATAAGAAGGCCATATTTCTTGGGACATTCATAGTGAGGTGAAGCCTCAACTTCCAAAAAAATGACAAAGTGAAGAGGGTGCATGACCAACATGAAGTCTAATGCTTCATGCATGGACAACTACATCACTTTTCAAATCACTATCCAAATTCAATGGAAGTTTAGGGGATCACCATCAACCTCAATACAGTCCAATGGATTAAGGATGTTCTTTTTTTATCATGATGACTGAAGTTGAAGCTACAAATGATGTGGTGGATGATACTCTCATCGTTCTCTCAAATCTATCAAGTAAATTATTTGATTATGATTCTATGAATTCCATTATTTCATCCTTGTTTGCAAAGAATATAAAATCAATAACTAAAATTATTAAAGTTGAGTTATCAATAAAGACTCCTGAAGGGATTATCCTAGAATAAACATTTTTTATAAAATATAGTATTCACTTTGTCGATCATAGTATCATTGAAAATCTAGACATCATTTATATGTTGGGATTTGAAATTATACTTGATATGGAATGGATCTCAAAATATAATCCAATGAACAAATGTAGAAGCAAGGTAATCACAGTAGTCTTGAACGGACATCCTAATATTGTTTTCAATAGAGAGATATCTAAACCGGCTTTTTGTCAAGAAGAAACACATGTTTCCTTATTTATGGAGAATATTGGAGAAGATGAAGAATGAAATGGAAGTGTTCGAATAGATAATTTCCCCTTCATTAATGAAAAAATTGACGTATTTCCTAAGGATTTACTTGGACCTCCCCAGAAAGAGAGGAAGAGTTCTCCAGTTAACCCATTCCTAGTTCCAGGATGATATCAAAACCCCATATAGAATGAAAAATGTGGAACTGAAGGAAATAAATAAGGAACAACAATATATTTTGTATAATGGGTTTATCCCACCATGTGTGTCTCCTGGTGGAGAACTTGTTCTCTTTCTAAATATTAATGATGGATAAATGGGGTTATTCATTAACAATAGTGACCTTTGTGGGATCAAAGAGAAGAACAAGTACCATCATTCAATAATTTATGGTTTATTTCACCAGCTTCTTTAGGATCAATTATTCTCCACGATTGATATTAAATATTGTTAACATAATTTATGTGTGCAGAAAGAATATATTCCAAAAATAACATTCCAATAATGTTATGGGAAATATGAGTTTGTTTTTATTCCCTTCAGATTGACTAATGAACCTACTATTTTTATAGATTTGAGGAATAGTGTCTTTATGAACTACCTTTGTAACTATGTGGTATTTTATAATAATATTATAATATATTTAAAATTTCATGATGATAATGAGGATTACATATGGTTTATTCTACAAACAATGAAAAGGGGAGGTTATTTGTAATGTTTAACAAGTGTGAGTTTTGGTTACAAAAAGTTGCATTATTGTGGCACATTTATAACCAGTGAAGGAACCTCAGTTGACCCTGCAATGAAAAATCTTGTTGTGGAGTGGCCTCATCCTATAGTAATAACTGATATTATTAGATTCCTTCTTTTTTCAAGGTATTATATGTGATTTTTGAAATAAATTTCACAAATTTATAATACACTAACCAAGTTTACTCTTAAAGTGGTCAAGTTCATCTGGAAAATTAAATGTGTTACATGTTTCCAATATCTAAGGAATAGATTTGTTATTGAACCTATGTAATATCTATGCTCTATCAGAGATTGATTCGTGTTTTTTAGTGATTAATATTTGAAATGGCTTGGGTGCGTCCTTATGAATAATGGAAAGGTTATTTCATATGTATCTCGATAGTTAAAGTATCATGAGTAGAAAAATCTTATTTATTATCTTGATTTAGTTGTGGTTATTTTTCCTCTAATGGTATGGAGACACTATCATTTTGGGGATAAATTATATATTTATATATACCCACAAATTTTGAAGTATATTTTCACTAAAAATGAATTGATCCTGAGATAGAGGAGATGGTTGGAACATGTTATGGAATATTATTGATCAATTAATTATTACCCCATAAAAGTAAACATAGTCGTTGATGCATTAATTAGAAGAGACCATGTTTTTAAGGCAATTATGAGGATTCAGGGTGATCCTTTGATGAATGTCCCAGAAAATCTAGACATTGGAATTATAAGGAAAGGGACATCATAACCCTATCACTAATGATTTCACAACATTCATTACTAGATATGACCAAGAAATGTCCGAGGGATACTCATTTATTGCATAAGAAGATTGAGGATATGATGGATTGGAAGTTTCACATGTTTAAAATTGATAAAAAGGAGTATCAAATTTTTTTACCAAGCTATTTTTACATATATTTAAAAAATAAAGAAGGTGATGATGGATGAAACACATAGATATGTATTCTCTATACATCCTAGAAGCACTAAAATGTATAGTGACCTTTCTGATCATTATTAGAGGGATAAAATGGAAATGTAGATTATTAACTATACTCCATGGTGATTGGTGTGTCAAAAAGTGAAGGCAGAGAGACAACCTTCTAATGGGGTACTACAACAACTACCTATAGAATCATGGAAGCGTGGCAATTTCAGTATGGATCTTTTCACTAGTATCAGAAAAATATCTAAAGGAAACAATGAGATATGGGTTATAGTGGACCATCTGTCCCAGACTTCAAATTTAATATCTATTTGTGAAGATTTGCCTCTTGTACAACTCACTAATATATATGTGAAGAATGTGGTAAGGATGTATTGAGTACCAATTTTTATCATATCTGATCTTGATCTGTTCTTCATATCAATATTATAAATAAGTATTCAACACGCTCTCTTTACCATATTAAATTTCATGATTTTCTATCACCCTAAAACTTATGGACAGTCTAAAAGAACTATTAAGACACTTGATGACATGCTGACCACATTCTAAACAGAATTTGAAGGTGGATGGGATATAGATATCTCATTAGTTGAGTTCGCATACAACAACAACTTCCATTTGGGTAGTAAAATGTCTCTTTAAAAATCTCAACATGATAAGTGATGTAGAACATTGTCTTACTATGGTGAATATTGTGAGATAAATATTCTTGGGGATGATCTTGTGCATGAGATGACAGATATGTTTCATGCCATCCAACTACACATTAATACTATTATGAGTTATAAAAAGTGATATGTTGACAATAATTAAAGGGAATTGAAGGTTGATGTTGGATACATAGTGTAACTTCTAATTTTACCTTGGAAAAGTGTCATATTATTTTGGAAGAAAGGGATGAATATCCACAGGTAAATTGGAACCTATAAAATCCTTGATCGCATAGAATTATTGGCTTATCTTCTAGCACCTCCACCAAATATATATCTTGTTCATGACGTTTCCCACATATCTCTATTTATTAATTACATACCTTACCCTTAACATGTAATAAAACTAGATATGGACAATTGGAACACGGTCTCCCTTATGCAGAGAAGCTGATGGAGATCTTGAATTGTATAACATGCTTATACGCAATAAGACTACCCAACACGTCAATGTGTTATGGAGGAATCACTTGTATGAATAAGTGACATGGTTACTAGAGAAAATAATGTGATATAAGTACCCTCACCTTTTATTAATAGAGAGAATGAGTTGAAATTTTGGTGACGAAGTGTCATAAGGGGGGGATAATGTAATGACCTAAACATTTTAATTGATATTTGTTTCCCAAAAAATGTGGGTTATAATATTAAACAAAAAACTACACACATTTAATATTGAAGACCTTATAATTGAAATGTGAACTTTTTGTTTTGACAATTATATGACCTTTGGTCAATAGGACCGTTGTAAAAAATACTCTAATAATTAATTTCAATTCTTCAAGTGGTATTGTAAATATAAATGAAAATGGTTAATTATTGTGAAAGGAAAGTCAATTGCCTAATCTAGTATAATATTTTCTTAAGAATCTCATTTGTTGAACCATGCGAAGGAAGTACCATCAATGGTATTTTATCTTAACCAAGGCAATTTCAATCTTCATCATGTTATGCTTGAAAGAAATTAGGATATGATCAATTTAGTGTAGATTAACACTCGCTTGATGTTATCTGAGACACTAGAAGAGACAATCACCATCATACACCATACCCATAGGTTGTAAGTTGGTTATATAAGGGGTTATTTGTAAATTAATTAGTCACATCAATTTCAATCCCTTTTTATCAATACAATATTTATTTTATCATTTCTATTTTTAGAATAGTTTTTCTGAAAATTGAAATGGAATTTAACAAATTGATTTTTTGGATACAAGTTTTATTTTTATGTGAGATATAAATTACTTTACTAAAATATGATTCTATTAATAATGTTTCATAAATTTAAATATTAGTATTAATACACTTTAATTTAATTACAAATAAAAAAATTAATTTATTTTAAAAAAATGTCAAAAATGTTACAATTCATTTTCTATACCTTATTATTTTTAAAAAATTAGTATTTTTAAAGGTGGATGGAATATACATATACCATTAATTGAGTTATCATACAAATAAAGCTTCCATTAGAGTATTAAAATGTCTTCTTATGAATCTCTATATGATATTCGATGTATAACTCCATCCTATTATGTGGAATATTTTGAGATAAATCCTCTTGGGGCTGAACTTTTGCCAGAGATGACGGAAAAAGTCCATTCCATCCAACAACAAAAAAGGCTATTATGATTCATAAAAAGATATTAGTTGAAAATATAAAACAGGACTTTGAGTTTGATTTTGGATACATTTTCTTTCTTCAAATTTCAACATGGAAGAGTGTCGTGCAATTTTGGAAGAAAGGGAAGCTTATCCCCAGGTACATTGGCACCTATGAAATCCTTGATTACAAATAAGCATTGTACTATTTTCTAGATCTTCTTCCAAATATATCTCATATTAATTATTTTTTCCGTGTTTCTATCTTTATTGAGTACATACCTAACCCTTCACAGGTACTGAATCCAGAGATGAACAATTGGAACAAAATCTCTCCTATGTGGAGATGTTGATGGAGATCATGAACTGCATGACATGGTTCTACACAACAAGACAACCCACACGGTCAATGTGTTATTTAGGAACCACATGTATGAAGAAGTGACATGGGAACTATAGGAAATAATGTGGTATATGGACCCTCACCTTTTCTCAACTCATAAAATGATTTGGAATTTTGGGGATGCGTTTTCTTAAGGGGTGAATAATGTAACGACCAAAACTTTTTAATTGATATTTGTTTCCTAAAAAAATTATGTTATAATATTACACAATACATCTATATCCATTTAATAATTAATTGATTATAATTAAAATGTGACCTTTGGGTTTAAAAAATTATATGATCTTTGGTCAGTATAACCCTTGTAAACAATACTCTTACTAACAATTTTAATTCTATAATTGGTATTATAAATATAAATGATAATGGTTAATTAATGCTGAAAGAAGATTCAATTGGCTCATCTAGTAGAATAGTTTCATAAGAATACCATTTTTTAGGCCTTGGGAATGAGGTTCCATTAATGGGATTCACTCGTGACCCAGACAATGCTGAGCATTATCTTTTTAAGCTTAAATAAAATCAGGAGATTATCAAGTTAATGGAGATTACCACTCAAGTGATGATATCTGAGCCACCGTAAGAGTCTCTCACCATCCCACACCATACCCATAGTATGTGTGTTGGTGTTATGAGGGGTTATCTATTAATTACATTGTTACTTAAACTTTAATCCCTTTTTATTAATACAATATTTTTTCACTATTATCTTTTTATGAAAAGTGTTTTGTAAAAATTGAAATGAAATTTTATAAATTGTTTTTTGGTTAAAAAGTGTACTTTAATTTCAAATATAAATTACTATATTAAACTATTATTTTATTAATAACTTTTATTATAATTAAATATTATTATCAATACACATTAATTTAATTATAAATGATAAATTTATTTTTTTTAAATGTCGAAAATTTTACAATGCATTTTCTATCCACTATTATTTTTAATAAATAAGTATTTTTATAGTAAAAGATAAATTTATCATATTTGGATATTTATTTTTATATATTAAATGACCTATTTAATTCATAATATCGATATTAGGTTAGGGTTAATTTATGAGAATTTTATAAATTAGCACGGTTTTCTGTGAATAGTAACAATATAGTTTGATTTTTTCAGTATGTTTAATGACATCATAGCAATGTAGTAATTTTGTAACAATTGGAATAGAATTATGGTATACTATTATGTGTTAATATAACTTAATAGGTTTCCCAATTGGCTAATCACATGAGAAAATACCAAGTAAATGCCCATAGTTTTTCAAATAACACTACTCTGGTGTCCATGAAAATTAATAAAAACATCTATCACTTTTACAATAAATACCCACCAATTTCATCATTTAAATCTATTATAAATTAATCCTCTATGAATATATGATTTTTTTACCTCACATATAGTCTTCCCAATGTGTCTTCATTCCGCCCAAGGTCTTGATCTTAGATTTTTATTAGTCACTATTCAAGTTAAGGTAACTATCAACTTAACTTTTCCTTTCATGTTTCATTTTTATGTGGAATGAATTAATAGTTTCCATACCATTTTTTTGGTCAATTATATTCTATAAAATTACTATATTAAGATTAATTTATGAATTAGAGACCCTTTTACATTTACTTTTTTATGTTTTCATAACCATGTTTTATACTTGTTGTGCTGCAGGATTTTTATATCAAATTATCTATGAAAACCTAGACTAAAACCGTAGATAATATTGAGTATTGATCGAGAATATAATTTATATCAAAATGTGGATATTTTTAGTTTTATAGTTATAGATAATTAGGCTATAACAATTACATGACATCAGAAAAATTATAAAGCAGACACTTCTACTCTATCTAGTTTTTTCTCAATAATAAAACTCTTTAAATAAGGAAAAATAATTTTCTTGATAAAAATCTTCTTGAATTAATCCATTATCCTGTACATACTTATATTCTATGAAATTCTTTTTTAAAAACATGGTATGAGAATAAAAATACCAGTAAGTAATATAAAATATGGAATAAAACTGTTAGTCTATAAATCTTTAAAACCCATGAAAATATTTTGAAAAAATCATACTTACCACCCATAAAACACAAACTAAATATCTTACAAAATATCATAGAAATCATAAAACTTAAAGATAACATTTGGAATCCATATTATACAAACATTGTATCTTTCACAGCTACATTGGGAGAAACCATTATGGTTAAATTTGGAATACCCATCAATGTTTATTCCCTAAATCTCATAGGAGAAACCTTAACGTTTAACATTGTAATATTACCCAATGCATTAGAGAGCTATCATGGGCTTAATATCCCTTGGTTTATCATGAAACCACCCATATACATAAGAAATGTCTATGAACCATTAAAAATAATAACACATAAACAAATCATAAAGGAAAAATAACATTTCCACTTTGAAATCACATTTCATTTTTACAACATGGGAACTCAAAAATGAAAACACATTGTTATAAAATAGAATGGTAAACATGTAATGTAAAAATCAATACATAATAGAAAAATAAGAGAGAGAAATTAATTTCATGATGCATATGTCAAATGAAATATTCCATGTTTTTTAAATAATGAATCCAATTTGAAAACCCAATTAGAACATTTAAAAATATGTTTTTGGATCAATGTGTCCCATAACACATCAAATTTTTTTTAATGGAACATGAATATAGACATTTTAAAAAATTCATGTAAAAATAAATACATTCATTAAAACCATTGTGACAACATGTACATGGAATAGAAGTATTTTGATGATTAAATAATTTAATCATTTAAAACGATGTTTTCATTAATGAGTCCCTTTACACTTAAGAAAAAAAATTTCCAAATTAATTAATGATTAAAATAAACAAACATTAAATATATATTTAATATTTTATTACATGATATAAAATTTCAAAAAAGGTCATAAATACACTTTTTAGGATAATAATGGTGCACAATATCAAGATATTCCTTAATGAAGGGGGATTGAGATGAAGTCCCTTACCTTGAGTCCAAATCATCATTCATGTTCCTTGTTATTTATAAATAATAAAATTATTTTAATTGATACTTTTTTTAGAAAAATTATCAAGTTTATTATTCCTTTTATATTACTTATTACCATGATATAAAAATTACATAATAATTTATGTTCATATCAGACCTTTTGTCGATATTCGGTACATGAGTCGAAAATGAACTGGTTTTGATGTAAATTGTTCATGTAGTTAAATTGAAATCATATCTATATTATTATTCATTATTTAAATAACATATATATAATTTAAATATATTTATTTATAACATTCTATAACATTTGGAGATAATAAATGAAATGCACCGTTTTCGGAGACGGTAGACCATATGTACGCATGAACACTACTTTCATTTTGTTGTCGTATAAAATAAATGAAAATTAAATTATTAATAGATATGTTATAATTATATTCTAATAAATATGTTATATGTGTTAAATAAGTTCATTTTATACATCCTTTATTAATTCTATGTATGGCATGAACGTGTCATATCACTTTGATGTGGTGGTAATCCTCACTTTCTCAAATTAAATTATCGTATTTACACATTATGGAATGAATAAAGGTATGTTGTGAATAAAAATTAAAAAATAATATAGACTATATAAATATAATATATATCATATATAAATATAGTTCCATCATAATGGACACCATGATATGTGGTAGGATAAAATTGAACAATCATCATTTCGTGAGGTTGTAGTTCGTCGTACATAGACACAATATGTTCGTATCCATTAGATGGAGGTGTGTGTAAGTGTAGTTATAATACATATCATAACAACATCCAAGTATATTTTAGAAACTTTTTTTGCTATTTAATCATTGAATAAGTAGATCTTAGAGAGTGGATACGGAAAATAAAGGAAATTAACTATAAAGAAGACATTTCCTCTAAATCAAGTAACTTATTTTGATTTCAGAGAAAAGTATTTCTTGAATTTCCTTCTACACAAGGTTAGGATTATAAGATGAAGGGATTTATTATTGGATTTTATTTTAGAATAATTTGGATGATCCAAAGGGTTTGAGTGGTGATAGTAAGTGGGTATAGGTGGTGACCTTTTATAACAGGAGGAGGGTCACTTTAGGAAATTCTTGAATATTATATTATTAATAATTTATTTTTGAATTATAATAGTTCATAAGTGATATATTTTGATTTAAAGATGACTATGGGTCAAAATACTCTCAAACAATAGGTTTTAGAAAAGTTTATGCCACAAAATAAACATTATCTTTTAGCTTTAACCCTTTGTTAAAAACATTAACTCTTACAATTTCTTCTTGTATTTTCAAAATGTATGGTTACTATAGTTATTATAAAATGTCATGTGAACCAAAAGTGTATCAATAATGTAATTTTTAAAAATATATAAGTCATTTTTCAAAATCATAGATTTTTAGGACTATAATATAATTTAATAAAATAATATTTGTTTCCAAAACTCATGTATTTCAATTATGACACTATTTAGAAATTGATTTTTGTTAAAGTCATAAAAAATTGATTGTTTCTAACCAAATGAATTAACCCAACCCTCACATCTCAATTTCATCATAAACATTATTTGATGGAATCAAACTTTTCATATTACATAAATTTTAATATTTATAATATATTTTATCTAAATCGTTCATTAAAAAAGAAATTATTACATCATCATTGTGTCATAAATAAGTTTATTTATTTAATGTCTAAAAATTCTAAATAAAATAAAATAATATAGAAAATAATGATAGAGTTATAAATACTTTTTATAGTCATAGATATTAGTTATATTACTCTATATTAATTTTTTTAGTAAAAGATACATGTTTATATTATATTTCACTTTACTATGAATTAATTATTATAACATGCCATTTTCACAACTAAGTGGCTCCCAAATTTCAAAGATTGGGCATAGGGATGATCATGGTCGGACATATCTCATCCAATATTATTAGGTCATGTTTTAGTGTAGTTTTATTATTATTATTATTATATTATTATATTATTATTTTACCCTTATTTACCAAATTTACCCTTTAACCACGGTAAATAAAAACAATCATTGATGTTACGATTCATAATTTCCAAAAATAAAATGTACCTATTTAAAAAATTTGGACCTTATGATTCCTAATATAGAATTAATTTTTATAAATTCAAAATATTGAATTTTTAGTAATTAAATTAATATTAATCCACGTTGTTAAAATTAAAAAGTGTGTTTTTTAAGAAGTAAAAACTATTAAATATTGTCATGTGTTTACGTACAATTTAAATTAAAAATTATTTTTAATTAAATAAATTTGATTGAATTATAGAAACAAAATACAATTATAGTTTAAAACTAATTAAAAGGACAATATAACTATATAAATAAATTAGATGAAAAGGCCATTTTGAATATAAATGTAGTAATTTTAACTATTCATTAGAATATAAATTTTATCAAAAAATACAAAAATTTCAACTGAAGTAAACTTTGTTTCCCCAATACTAAATAGAAAGATTATTTTTTTAAATATAACATATAAAAGTAACAAAAACCTATATTTAAAAAAGTTTTTCATCAAAAGGAAGTAAAACAAGGTTTGAAAAATATTATTGTATTTAATGATTAAAATTGGATTCATTCTCATTTTAAGCCTATGATATTAATTGGATAAATGTTAAAACATTTAACAAATATTTTTAATAATATTCTAGTTGGTCCTCTTCATTCTTTCTAATATAACAGCTAGGCATTAACTACCATTTAATATAAAGTTATTATTTTTTATTATTTTTCTGTATAACTCAATGTTGAATGGAACATAAGATTTTGGGGAAACCCGTTATTGTGTGTCAAGTATGCTATCGAAGAAAAGTGTCCCCATTAAAGTAAAATTATTATCTTATTCATAAATATTAATATATCCTAAAATGTATTATTCTATAAATACATGGGATGTTACATCGTTCCCTCCTATTAGAAATTGGGTCCTCACAATTTTAATATATTGATTAGTAGCTTCATTAAAAATCCCACATCAGAAAAAGTGTCAATAAAACTACCACTTTATAATAATGGAAGATAAGTACAAAGGTAACCTGAGATAACCCGTACTAAGATTCCATATAGGAAAACATGGATATGAATGAATGGATAAGTGTCATGTTCTAATGGAGAGTGATAGAAAACATGATCAGGAGATAGTTAACAACAAGAAAACCACAAACATATGATGGGTTAAAAAGTCATTGATATCACAGTAGGAAAAGTAAATTGAATTCGTTTTTGTTTTAACATACTTTTCATAATGTTGAGGAATTTTATTATGATCATGAATATGAACATAAAGAAACATAATTACTTATCAAGTACAGTTTCATCCTTTAATAAATGTATAAACAAACTCAAATTTTCTCCAAATGATGCGTATTCAAGATGACTTGGTATCACCTGAAGCACTAGAATCAAAATCTAGAGAATCACCTAATCCACCAAAGATTAACCCTATATTTTATTTATCTTCATACATAACCAAAACCAAAATGATTAGTACAAAATTAGATAATACTTCGAAAAGAATAATCCTTTAAAAAATCTAATCTTAATCTCCAAAATTCAACAAAAAATACCCAATGTTCAAAAAAGACCATTAAATAAAAAAAATGTATTTAATATTCATCAAAATAATGTAATATAAAATTGAAAAAGAAAAAATTTAGAAGGGTTTGACAAAATTGTCTTCTATGATAAATATTAAAATTTATATCTAAATAACATCTACCACTCTTAATGCCTCATACCAAAATGTAATTAACCTAATCACATATTCTATATGATTGGTAGACCATCTCCTTAAATAATATAATTCCCCATAAGTCCACAATTAAAATCAAATATTATTACAAAATAATATTCAACCATTACTCCTCAAAAGAAATCATGTAGTATTCTATTTTTCTTAGGCATATAGTGTTCCCAAAAGATCGAATGTCTTCCAAAATAACATTTATCACTTAATCACCAAATCATTTACCTATAATAAGGAAACTTGTTTGATAAAACATAATTTCCCAATATCAACTTATTATTAATCCATTAAATCATTTAACTAATGATAATGAGTAATACTAACGCGGGACTTCACGTATTCCAGTTGTAAGAGATTAGCCCTTATGACCCTTCAGTTATGGGTTCGATTCTCACGACCTTTCTGGACTTGATAGGTTGTCACTAATCCTATGGGTTTACATACAACTAAAATTAAATAATTCTTATAACATTTCCAACATGAGATAAAATCATAAAAATAACCATAACATAATTTATCCTCATGTTTATCTCATGCCTTTCAAAATGTAAAAACTAGTAATTGCCTCAATATCAAGGATCATATAAACTATAATGTTTGTTTATAAATATATCCACAAATAAAAAGATAATTCTTCCATATTTTTACAAAAAAAAACATAAGGGTTACACATACTATAAGTATTCCAATGTAATCCCATCATTAATACATTTATACAAATCACCATCCATAGATCCGACATAACTCTTCTATTCCTAAAATGTATACATATTAATCATCAAACATTATTTGTGATCCTTTATTTATATTCTTACATCTTATTATCTAGTACTAATTTCCTACAAAGAAAATAATGCATAACATCCTTTGATTCAATAATTTCAAAACATTAGCTAAGAAATAATCCATACCATTCAGAGTTCATTTTCAGTTTACTCATCTTCAATTGGGATTGCATTAGATGTTGGTAAACATATATTTGTACGGTCCTTATTATATCATTATTGAACCTTAGTTATAAGACATCTATTTGTGTAATGACAGTGAACATAACATTTAAAAAATTAAATTGATCCCTCAGAAATAACATCAATCCATATCATGGAGTCAACATAATGCTTTCTTTTTACATGGTAGGTTATTGATTTATGACCTTCATTTTAACATATATAATATATTCTAATACCCATAAAACATTATCCTAGGTATTTCCTTCCACATCCCTGACACATATTTTTTTACTATACTTAACTTCATGATTATTACATGATCATCCATAGGGATTCATTTCTCGCATATATGATGCCTTAAAAAAATCACCAAGGTTCAAGTGGTAAATTGTGACTCTAGATAGTGGGTTTAGAATAACCACAATAGTTCTCACTGAATATACCATTTCATTCAATTACTTATTTATTAAACCACCATAGTTTCTTTCACATTCATTGTTACTTTGTTGCAAACTATATCTATCAATTTACTAAAACCAAAATGGTTTTGTGTTATTATATCAATACAATCATCATATATTATCTTATTGTGAGGGTAAAAACTAATATATAATTATTCATGTTATCTAAAACTAATTCAACTTTTCTAAAATAACTATGAATCTTGATAATAAGCTATACATTTTTTTATATATATAACTTGTGGATTATGCTTAAATAACACTCAAAGTTATAAAGTTAACTAAACCGACCTCAGATATCAATTATAAGGCCATAGTCTTAAACCATACATAATATTGGGGTTTTTTTTCAAAAAATAATTTTCTTAAACATTTAGGATCTTTTTTAGTTTAGAGTTTTATAGAATTAGGCCATAACTATTACATTACATCTCAAAAATTACAAAGCAGACACTTCTACTCTATACAATTTGTTTCACAATTATAAAACTCATTAAAAAAATAATTATTTTCATGATAAAAAATATATTGAATTCTAGTTTTCTCTTATCCTTCCTTATACCATGTTTAAAATATCTCAAAAACATTGTATGGGAATAAAATGATCAGTATGTAATAAAAAATAATGAATAAAGACATTATTCCATGAATATTAAAAACCCATGAAAACATTTTCACGAAATCATACTTTTCAACCATAAAACACAATCCAATTAGCTTAAAATAAATCATATAAATAACAAATCATAAAGGTAACATGTGGAATCCATATCATACATACATTGTAGCTTTTAATGATACATATGGAGTAACATTCATGGTTACGTTTGGAATACACATCCCAGTATACATCCTAAATATATTAGGAGAATCCTTAATGTTTACTTCCATCACATTACCCAATGCAGTGGAGAGATATCACGGGATCAGATTCTATTGGATTATCATGGAACCACCCATAGACATAATAATTTCCCATGAAATATAACATAATCATAACACAGAAACCATTAATAATGGAAAAATAAAATTTCTACTTTGAAATAACATTTCTTATTTACGGTCTGGGAAATCACAAACCAAAACACCTTATTTTAATATAAAATGGTAAACATGTAAATTATAAATTAATAAATAATATATAAATTAAAGTTATAAATTCATTTCATGACACATATGTTAAATAAAACATTCCAAGTTATTGAAAAAAGAAATCCATTTTTAAAACAAATTTAGAACATTTAAAATGATGATTTTTCTGTCAAAATGTCCCATAACACATTGAAACATTTTAACAGATCTCAAAGATAAATATTTTAAAACATTTATTTCAAAATAAATCCATTCATTAAAACTATTTTAAAAATATGGACATGAAAGAGAAGGATTTTGAAGATTAAATCTTTAAAACATTTAAAATGATGTTTTAGTTAAGGAGTCCCTTACCACATAAGAACAAATTGAATAAATATCATTAAATATTAAAATTAAAAAACATTAAATATCAATTGAATATTATAATACATGATATAAAATATCATAAAAGTCATAAATACACCTTATAGGACAATAATGATGCACAATATGAAGATATGCCTCAATGAAAGGAGATTGAGACTATGCCCCTTACCTTGAGTCCAAATCGTCATGTATGTTCGTAGTTCATACTAAATAATAAACAGAATTTAAATTATAATTTTTTAGAACCCTTTTTCATGTATAGTGTTACTTTAATATAACTTATTACCATGTTATAAAAATTATATAACTATTTATGTTCATATCGGATGTTTTGTCGATATTCTGCACATGAGGCGAAAATGAACTTGTTTTGAAGTAAATTGTCCATATAGTTAAAAGTTAATCATGTAAAAAGTATTATTAATTATTTAGATGTACTATATATCCATTTTATATCTATTTATTTATAATAGAACATAACATTTGGAGATAATAAATGATATTCAGCATTCACGGAGATGAGAGGTCGTACGAACGGATAAACACTACTTTTATTTATTTTCCTTTTTAAAGGAATGAAAACTAAATGATAAATAGGTATATAATCATTAAAATTAAATATATATGTTATATATGTTAAATATTTTCATTAACTAAATCCTTTATTCATTCCATGTATGGAATGAACGAGTCATGTCACATTGAGGGGGCGGTGATCCCCACATCCTCAAATGAAATTATCATATTTACACATTTTGGAAAGAATAAAGTTATATTGTAAATATATATTATAAAAGCATAGAGAAAATATAAATATAATATATATATCATATATATATATATATATACAGTTCCATCGTAATGGTCACCTTGAGAGGTGGTATGAGAATATTGAACAATCATCGTTTCGTGAGGCAGTAGTTCGTCGTGCAGAGAAACAATATGTTTGTATCCATTAGATGAATGTTTTTGTAAGTGTTGTACTAATACATCTCATAAAAAATAATATTATATTTTTGATACTGATTTGGTTGTGTAACAATATAATAATAATATCATAGTTAGTGGAGAAGGAAAATAACGGAAAGGAACTTGAGAGAAGGGGTTACCTCAAAATCAGGTATCTTCTTTTGATTTGAGCCAAAAGGATTTATTGAATAGATTTTCCCCCTAGGTAAGTCTTCTAGGAGGATGTTAGGGATGTTGGGAGAATATTTTAGTAGCATTTTTATGAGACATGGGGCTTTATAGGTGTTAGTATGTTGGTAGAGGTAGTGGCCATTTATAAGATGGAGGTAGGGCACTTTGGGAATGTCTTCAAATATTATTTTATTATAAATTTATTTTCAAATTATAATACTTAGAAAGTGATATATTTTGAGGATAATAAAATTATGATTCCAAATCCTTTCAAAAAATATTTTTTATATAATTTTAGGTCACAAAATTAACATTATCCTTTAGCTTTAACCCTTAGTTAAAAACATTAAATCTTACCATGTATTCTTATAATTTCAAAATATAAGGTTACTATAGTTACTATAAAATATGAAGAGAACCACAAGTGGACAACTAATAAAAATTATAACATTATTTAAATATTTTGGCCGAATTGTAGATTTTTAATACTATTCTATCATTTATTAAAATAGCATTGTTTTAAAAAATACTCATTTATGACAATTGTGAAATTATTTATTAATTGATTTTTTTCAAGTCACAAAAACATGATTACTTAAGAACAAAAGACATTAACGCATCTCTCACATGTCAATTTCATCCAAAAAATTGATATTGACATCAAAATTTTAATTTTTCATTTATTTTAATATTTATATCTTTTATGTGAATCATTTATTAATAAAATAATTAATACATCATCATTGTGTCATAAATAAATTTATTCATTTAATATTTAATAATTTTAACTAAAATATAATTATGTATAATATATTTTATATTTTTAATTAATATTTATACTCATAGATATCATTTATATATTGCTATATTAGAAAAATAGTATGAGACAATTTTTAGGTGATATTATTCTTTATTTTAAATTAAATATTATAACATATCATTTTCACATGCAAGTGGCTCTCAAATGCCAAATATTTTTCATAAATATTCTAATGGTCGGACATATCTCATCCATTTGGATTATGAAACGTTTTAGGGTATTTTTATATTTTTATAATATTATTTTTTACCCTTATAGACCTAATTTACCCTTTAACAATGGAAAATAAAAATAATTATAGAAGTTACTATTCATAATGTCCAAAAATTAAAGTTTTCTATTTAAACAATTAGGAAATTATAATTAAAAATATGGAATCCATTGTTTAAATTAAAAACATAGAAATTGTAGTCATTAATTTAAAATTAATTCCCGTTGTCAAAAAATGAAAGAGAGTTTTCTAGAAGTGAAAATTATCAAAAGATTAACATGGATTTGTGTCTAATTTAAAAGTGAAATTACTTATAATGAATAAAATTGGATTAAATGATAAAAAATTAAGCCAATTATACTTTCATACCAATTAAATGGACCATCTAACTATATAAATAAATTATATGAAAATGCAATTTTGAATTAAAATGCAGTATTTTTCATTATTCAAAAAATGTGGATTTTATCGGAAAAATACCAAAATTTCAACCAATGTAAATTTTGTTGTCCCTATGCTAAATAAAAATTTTTATTTTTGAAATATAATATATAAAAGTGAAAAAAACTATATTTAATTAGGGTTTGTCATCAAAAGGTGGTAAAATGAGATTTTAAAAATATTAGAGTATTTTATTCTTATAATTGGTTTAATTATCATATTTCGCCAATAAATTTTATTGTATAAATGAAAAAAAATAAAAACTTGTTTAATAATATTGTATATTTTTCATTTAATTCTTGTCAATACATTAGTTAGGCGTTAACTTCCATTTAAAATAATAATAATATTATTGTATTATTTTTCGTTATAAGTCAATGTTTGATGCAACGTAAGATTTTAGAGAAATCTATTGTTATGTGTCGAGTATAATATCATAAAATGTTTCCCCATTAACATAAAATTAATATATTATTTATAAATATTAATATATATGAAAAGGTAATATTCTATAAATACCTAGGATGTTATATTATCTCTCCTTTTATCAATAATATTTTTTATTTTTTTATTGATTACCCAAACCTCCTTATTATCCCATGGTATTCATATAGATGTAAAAATATAATATTTAATTCTTGTATTAACATACATGAGACCCGGATTCCTTTTCTGTGGGATTAAAATGACAAAAAGATTTTTTTTTAATAACTTTCTAAAACACCATGATTTTGAAATGAAACATGTTTTATTTATTCACCATAGTTTATTTATGAAATGATATATTAGGATATTTTTGTCTCACATTAATTAATAAATATTATGGGTGTCCCCTGGTAGTTCTTGTTGGGACCAAGCTGAAGGAAGAGATGGATTGCATGGTTTGTCTTTTTTTGATCTTGAGGAAGTTGTCATAAAGGAAATACACCTTGAATTTATAAGAATTATGAAACTAGAAGATTGAAGATTTGGAACCGATAATATTGAACATTCGGAACCAAGTGTTCGAAGAATTCAAAGTCTGAAATTTGGAGTGTGAAAATTGAAAAGTTCGGAACCGGGATATTGGAAATTCTTGAAACCTGGATGATTGGAGATGTGAAGGCCCGTAATCTGATGATGATTTTCTGATCATATTGTTCTCAAAAATCATGAAAAATTTCCTGATAAAAGCTGGATGAAGATATGGTGACGAAGAAGTTCATAGCGAGAAGTTCAGAGTCGACTTCCTGAGTTAGAAGTTTGTAGCGGGAAGTTCGGAGTCTACTTCCTGAGTCTGATGTTCGTAGTGGGAAGTTCAGAGTCGACTTCCTGGGTCATAATTTCGTAGCAGGAAGTTCGAAGTCAACTTGCTGAGTCAGAAGTTCGGAGTGACGATGTTTCGAGTCGACTTCCTGAGTCATAAGTTCTTAGAGGGAAGTTCAAAGTCGACTAGCGGAGTCAGAAGCTCGGAGTGACGATGTCCGGAGTCGACATCCTCAACTTGATGTTCATAGCCCGAAGTGCGGAGTCATGTTGAGAATTGGTGAAGTCATAACTAGAAGTCGTATCAATATCCAGAAGAGTCATACTAAGAGTTCAAAATCTTTGGTATCGATGAATAAAGAAGGGACATACCAAGAATTGAAATGTTGTCATGCTGAGGAAGCAAAAAAGAGTGGATCCGAGAATGTGCTACTGAGAAATCAGAAGAGTGGATCTGAGAATGTGACTGTGAGAATCCTACATAATATGGTCATATCTGAGAAAATTCCAATGCCCTAAATCAATATAATTGGATGAAGATTCTAGAAGATTCTAGAAGCGTTGACAAAGTTTTAATTATTCCGAGATTTCAGAAGAAATTAATATTTGGGTGAATTTAAGTGAGAATGAAAATTATTTTGGTTTCCCACCTCATAACACTTTGGAGCACCTATAAAATGAGATCAGAGTACTATGTAAATTTATTGATGATGTTGTAGTGAGAAAAGCTCTGATAATCCATGGAGAGAATGTAGTGTGTGGCCGACTAAGTTTTCATTTAAGTTTCAATTGAAACAAGAATTTGATACTGGATGACACCGTATTGAGTTTCTAAAATTAATGAAAACTCAGATTGAAGAATCAGAGTGAAAGTGGAATTTGGAGTGAAGAATTTGGAGTGGAGAAATGGAATGGGGAATCAGTACTGGCTGTCACCGTATTGATATTTTCAGACTGAGGAAGACTCGGATTGAAGAATCAGAGTGAAGAAGAAAATTCGGATTGAAGAATCAGCGTGAAGAAGAAAATTCAGAGTGAAGAATTTGGAGTGGAGATTCGAAGTGGGGAATTAGTACTGGCTGTAACCATATTGAGTTTCTCAGACGGATGAAGATTCGGATTGAAGAATTTCATTGGGAATATTTGGAGTGGAGATTCGGAATGGGATGTTCGGACTGTAAGTGATCTATCTCAATTCCATGGAGTCTTTGACTTTCTTCTGGGTAAGGAAGTGAAGAATTGTGATGAACATGCTTACGCTTGTGTATTTGAAAGGAAGTGCAGGTAACATAAGTTGTTACATGAAATGATACTTTTCCCTATTGTGCTAAGAGGGTGCACAAGCACTGGAGTGATTGTTCCACAGTGCTTCATGAGTGTAAGGGTATATCCTTCTTGTTTTAATCCAAGGATAGTTTTCTTAGTGGATTTTATGGTGCTGGATTGTTTCCAAACATACCAAAGACGTATCTATTCTTATTAAATGGTGAACCTTTTAAATTGATGTGTTCCTTGGGATGTGTGTTTTTTTGTTTCTATGCAGGTAATTACATCTTTAACAGGAGACAAAGGTTGTTCTCTTTTTATGAGAACTTAAAAGAAGAAAAAGGGGTACCACTGATTCACCACCACCCTCTCAGTGGTTCATTACTCCAAATGGGTCCTTATAAGTGGTATTAGAGGGAGGTTTCCTTTGTTTTCCTTTCTGATGGAGATTCTAAATTGTTTGAACAATAAAGGCATTTCGGTATTCGATGGGAAGAACTAACACATCTAGAAGGATAGAATTATATTGTATCTCACATCTTAAAGTGAATTCATCAGAGTAAAAGGAGTGTCCATTGCCAAAGGTATATGGGACAAACTGAAAAACATTTACGAAAGCAATACAAAAGTGATGAAGGAAAAAATTCAAATATGGAGATTGAATTATGAAGACTTGAATATGGGAGATCATGAATCTTTTGGGGATTTCTTCACCAGGGTAAACGATATTGTCAGTACCATCAGATTTATTGGTGAAGAGATGAAAGACTCTATTTTGGTTTAAAAGATCTTAAGGATTTTTCCTGATAAATTTTATGTGAAGGTATCCTCATTAGAAGATAGAGACTCAGAGACTCTATCTCTTGATAATTTTCATAGTACACTCATTACTTATGAAATGAGAAGGGAAAAAGCTATTAATATAAAGAAAAAGGTTGATAGAGAATTATCATTCAAATCCATGAAGATGGATAGATATAAGAAGATATTGACTGAAGAAGATGGGGGGGAATCTGCCTCTGAAAACGTGGTATGTAAAAATCTTAACGATATTTTATCCTTGTTTTAAAAAAATGTTAAAAGAGGCACAGAGAAATACAAGGGAAAAATTCCCTTGAAGTGTTTTGAATGTGGAGTCATTGGACACTTTGTGGATAACTATCCTCGAAGGGAGAATGAAGGAGACAATGATGAAGAAGAAAGATATCCAAGAAAGTTATGGAAGAAGGAGGTTGGTAATGGAAAGTTAGGGAATGAAAATAAGTTCTTCAAATTCAAGAGAAAAATCCTCCTATCCATAAATGAAGAAGATGCAAGAAGTGATGCTGAATCTGAAAAATCTGTTGAGCATGGTGTTGAGAATACTTTCATTGAAATAGTGAATGATGGGGATTTCGGAAGCAGTAGCTCGGAAGAAGAAGAAACTCAACTTGAGATGCATCTGAAAGAAGAATTGAAGGAATGTTTAAGGATGATCAGAAGGATGGAGAAGCATAACAAAATGTTGGAAGATGAATGTTTCTCAGCATCCAATCAATCCAATGATAAATAATAACTTGAGAAAGAGATTGAAGACTTTTTTGAAGTCTCTAAATGATGAGAAAAAACAAAATGAGCCCATGATAGTTGAGTTGAAGGAAAAAGAGGAATAATTAGAACTCGTTCAAAAAAAGCTATCTGAAGTTGAAAAAAAACATTTATTTTCAAAATTCAACTACTGATGTTGGTGGAGGCTCTCAACAAGCACATTCTAAGAAAATTAAACAGAATAAAAAGGTGGTTGATGTGAAGAAGAAAGATAAGAAAGTTACTTATGTGGACAAGACCACTGTTACTAGGAACTCTGAAGTTTCAAGAAAACCGAAGTCTAACACTGGTGAAAAAAAAGAAATATCAGAGATGGCAGAATTCCAGTAGAGCAATATTGCTAACAAAAGAATGGTTGGTGGGGCTGAAGAAAGAGAAACAAATAAGTATCAGAAAAAAAGCTTTAGAGGAAGGTACTCCTTCTATGGGTACTATTGGTATTGTGGTGGATTCGGGCATACAACAAATATTTTTTGGTTCAATCAACATTATTACCATCACCCCACATGTTATGAAAGGCAGCAATTCAGGGGGAGTCAATCTCCTCAATGGAAGAAGAGTGAGATGGTTTTCTTGAAGACTGTTGAGAAGAATGAATTCAAGACAGAAAATAGGTTCCAGCCACTGGAGAACATTTGTTAATAGTGTGAACAACCTGGATACCTTGCCAAATGATGTCTTGTGCTATTACCGGTTCAACAAAAAGTTCATAATTTTCAAATGCCGAAGGTGAAGAAAGAAGTGAAATATGAAAAATCTCTTGTTGTTAAAACTACTCCAAAAAGTTAAATAGGAAGAATGACCTTGGATACTTGATAGTGGTTGTTCATCACATATTACAGGAGAAATTAAGTTGCTAAAGAATATGAAGAATTTTAAATAAGGTACAGTGACATTTGGAAACGATGAATCTTTAAAAATCAATGGTGTTGGATCAGCCATCATTGGAAAGGTAAAATTAAAGTCCAAGAAAACCCTGTATGTTGATGTGCTAAAGCACAACTTCTTGAGTGTATCACAACTGTGTGATGAGGGTAACAAATTTATATTCAATAAATATGGATTTATTGGTAAAATTGAAGAATATGGGTACATTGTTACATGAGGCCAACGAAACAAAGGAAATATCTTTCAAGTTAGAAATTCACAAAACTCTTGTTACATGGGCATAGTAAAAGAAAATCAGTTGTGGCACAGAAGACTTGGACACATGTGTTAGAGAAATATGAGAAATTTATCTCAAAGGGAAAATGTTCGAGATATTCCATATTTTCCAAGAATAAGAGATTGGTGTTGCACTACCTGTCAGAAAGGAAAGATTATAAGTGTTGTGCATAAGAAGGTTGACATTTGTTCTAGCAACCCCTTGAACTAATACATTCTGATATCTGTGGGCCGATGAGAAAATAATCAACAAATATAGACAAGTACTTCATCACTTTCATTCAAGATTATACACACATTACGTGTGATTTGTTTATGAAGCACAAGTTAAACGCTCTGAAAAATGTTTAAAAGCTTCAGAAGGAAAGATGAGAAATAGTGCGAGTACTCTGTGAAGAAGTTGAGAACATATAATGGTGGTGAGTATAGAGGTGAATAATTTGAAGAAAATCTAGAGAAGCATGGGATCCAACTTGAATATAGTGCTCCATATACACCTCAAAAAAATGTGGTTACTTAAAGGAATAACAGAAGCTTGGTGGAAATGGGAAGAACCATGTTGCTTGAACATGGCCTTACTCATTACATTTGGAGGTAAGCTACAAGTACAACTGTTTATATTCAAAATCGATGTTTCTAAAGGCCTCAATCAAACAAGACTCCATATGAACTTTTATATGGAATTACTCCAAGTATGAAGCATGCTAATGGTTTTGGGAGCCCATGCATTATAAAGAAGATAGGTGGAAGCAGTGGAAAATTCGAGCAGAAAGGAGAAGAAAGAATTTTTCTTGGATATGAACTAGAAGGAAGAGGTTATAGATTCTTTAACAATGAAACATGAAAAATATTGGATGAAGTTGATGTAAAAGTCATTGAAACTCCGGGAAAAGATAAGAATGTCCAGACAGACAAGGAAGATGAGGAAGATGAAGTCAACGATTCTGATAAGGGTGAAATGAATTATAATCCTAATCAAGATGAAGAATCAGATTCAACCATATAAATTGATGAGGAAGGCACAATAAAAACAAATCCAAGGCAGATTAAACAAGTGCAAGATCAGAATATTATTGGTCATCAACCTGACATGGTTCAAACAAGAAGAAAAATAAATTCTATATCACATACTTCTGTGTATTCTAATGTGGAACCAAAAGATGTTAAATAGGCCTTTGAGCATCCGGAATGGGTTCATGCCATGAATGAAGAATTGGATCAGATTTAAAAGAATGAAACATGGGAAATCGTACCCATGCCTTAAAGTAAGAACATTATTGGCACCAAATGGGTCTTCCGGAACCAGTTGAATGAAGAAGGTGAAGTTATTAGAAATAAAGCATTATTGGTTTGCAAAGGCTACTCTCAGATTGAAGGAACTGTCTTTGAAGAAAATTTTGCTCTCGTAGCCAGATAGAAAACTATCTGAATCTTTCTGGCTATTTCTACACAACGTGGCTACAAAATCATTCAAATCAATGTTAAATCTACATTTCTTAATGGAGATTTCAAAGAAGAAGTTTATATTGAGCAACCATGTGGCTTTGTTTTTGGTAATAATGAAAGTTATGTGTGCAGGTTGAAGAAAACCTTGTATGAGATAAAGCAAGCTCCAAGAGCATAGTATTCCAAACTCGATAATTGCTTAAAGGAGATGAACGTCAAGAAATGGAGGATTGAGAGTAATATGTTCATCAAGGAAGTCCAATATCTTTTTTTTCATTGTTATTGTCTATGTTGATGACATTATTTTTTATGGGAATGAAGAAAGAAGCTATGAAAGGATTACTAAAGAAATGAAGAATGTCTTTGAGATGTCCATGTTGGGTGAAATGAGATACATTCTTGGGTTGAAAATTTTCGAATAGAAAGAATTCATTTTTCTCTCCCAAGAAAAATATGCTAAGGAACATCTTAAGTAGTTTGGGATGGAAAACTCAAAACCTGTATCAACTCATATCTCGGTGGTAACAATGCTAAGCAATGATGATGAAGGAAAAGAACTTGATCAGAAAGAATATCGAAAGCTGATTAAAATTTTGTTATACCTGACTGCATCAAGACCTGATATTGTTTTTTCTTTTACCTTATGTGCAAGATTTCAGAGTTCTTTTAAAGAATCAAAACTTGTGGCTGGAAAAATAATTCTCAGATACATAAAAGGCACAGAAGAATTTAGGATCTAGTATAGTGGCTCAAATAACATTTATTTATTTGGATATTCAGATGCATATTGGGTAGGAAATGTTGCTGATAGAAGATCCACATCTGGTGGAGTGTTCATTATAAGAAAAAGTTGTGTTGGATGGAACTCGAAGAAGCAAAATTCTATGACACTTAGTACGGCTGAAGATGAATATGTCTCTGCCACCATTGCTACCACTCAACTTATCTAGATGATGACACAGTTGGAAGAATTGTTAGTTGAAGTGAAGCCACACTTACTCTTGGTCTGTGATAATCAAAGAACAGTTAATCTTACCAAGAATCCAGTCCAAAATTCTCAATCGAAACATATTGACATCAAATATCATTTCAACAAGGTGCTTGTGGAAAATAATGAACTGAAACTTGAATATGATTCATCTGCTGAACAAGCTGTTGATATTTTCACGAAACCCTTGTCGAAGGAATCATTATCAATATTGAAGTTGATCATGGGTGTCCAATCTCTTTCTCCTCAAGGATAAGGTATGTTGTTTTGTCCCCTCTCTCTTCTTACCTTTGGATTGTTTTGTCAAGGGGGAGAAGTTGTTTGTATCATAAATCTATTGTTCAAAGAGAGAGTTGTGGGTAAGATGTGAACTCAGCACTACTTGTGTATGTGAACTATTCTAACTGTTTGTTGGAGTGGTTGTAGGAAATAACTTGATGTTGTTTACAGGATGTATGAAGATGAAGATATATGAAGCTCAGCTAAAGATATATGAAGTGGAAGATGTCTTTTTCACTATCTATGGACAACATGGTGTTTCTGTCAATGATTCTTGTTTTTAATAATGATTTATCTCATGTAGGCTTATAATTATTGATAAGTAATCCATTTCTTAAGGTTAAAAAGTTTGGTGATTTATGAAAACATGGTTGACAAAAAAATCCAAAGGGGGAGATTATTAGGACCAAGCTGAAGGAAGAGATGGTTTGCATGGTTTGTCTTTTGTTGATCATGAGGATGTTTTCATAAAGAAAATACACCTTGAATATATATGAATTCGAAAGCTAGAAGTTTGAAGATTCTAAACCAATAATATTGGACATTTGGAACCTAGTGTTCGAAGAATTTGGAGTCTAAAATTCAGAGTCTAAAAATTGGAAAGTTTGGAACCTGGATATTGAAAATTATTGAAAGATGGATGATTGGAGATGTGAAGGTACTTAATCTAAAGATTCATTGATGATCTTATAGTTCTCACAAATAATGATAACTTTAATGAAAAATGTTGGATGAAGATATGGTGATAAAGAACTTCGTAGCGAGAAGTTCGGAGTCGACTTCTTGAGTCAGAAGTTCGTAGCGGGAAGTTCGGAGTCGACTTCCAGAGTCAGAAGTTCATAGAAGGATGTTCGAAGTTTGCTTGACGCATCTGAAGTTTGGAGTGATGACGTTCTGAGTCGACTTCTTGAGTCAGAAGATCGTAGCGGGATGTTCGGAGTCAACTTGCTGAGTCAGAAGATCATAGTGATGAAGTTCAGAGTCGACTTACTGAACCTGAAGTTTGTAACCAGAAGTGCGGATTCATGATGAGAATTTGTGTAGTCATAACCAGATGTTGTATCGAGATCTAGAGGTGTCATGCCGAGAGTTAAAAATCTTTGGTATCGATGAATAAAGAAGGTTCATACAAAGAATTGAAATGGTGTCATGCCAAGGAAGAAAAGAAGAGTGGATCTGAGAATGCGATGCCGAGAAATCAGAAGAGTGGATCCGAGAATGTGACACTAAGAACCATGTGTGACAAGGTCAGATCTGGGAAAAGGCAAAATCTCTAAATCAAGAGAATGGTAAGAAGATTCTAGAATATTCTAGAAGCATTGACAATGTCTTAATTACTCTGAGATTTTAGGTGAAATTATGATTTGGGTGTATTTAAGTGAGCTGGAAAATTATTTTGGTTTCCCACCTCATCACACATTAGATCACTAATAAAAGGAGATCAGAGTACTAAGTAAATTGATTGATGATGCTGTAGTGAGAGAAGCTCTGATAATCTAGAGAGAGAAAGATGTGTGTGGTTGACGGCGTTTTCATTGCAGTTTCAATTGAAACGAGAACTTGATACTGGTTAACACTGTGTTGAGTTTCTCGGATTAATGAAAACACAGATTGAAGAATAGGAGTGAAATTGGAATTCAGAGTGAAGAATTTGGAGTGGAGATTCGGAATGGAGAATCAGTACTGGCTGTCACCATATTGAGTTTCTTAGACTGAGGAAGACTCAGATTGAAGAATCAGAGTGAAGAAGAAAATTCAGATTGATGAATCAGAGTGAAAAAGAAAATTAGGAGGGAAGAATTCGGTGTGAAGAATTCAGAGTGAAGATTAGGATTGGGGAATCAATACTGGCTGTCACCGTATTGATTTTCTCAGACTAAGGAAGTTTCATATTGAATAATTGGATTGGGAAAATTCAGAGTGGTGATTCGGAATGGGAAGTTTGGAATGTAATTGATCTATCTCAAGTCCAAGAAGTCCTTGCCATTCTTCACGGTAAGGAAGTGAAGATTTGTGGTGAACATTCTTACACTTGTGTATTTTAAAGTACGTGTAGGTAACATATGTTGTTACAAGAAACGAGACTTTTCCCTATTGCACTAATAGGATGTACACACACTAGAGTGATTGTTTCACATTGCTTCACTAGTGTAAGGGTATATCCTAATCATTGTAATCCAAGGATAGTTTTCATAGAGGATTGAATGGTGCTAGATTGTTTCCAGCCATACCAAGGACAAATATATTCTTATTGAATAGTGATCCTTGTAAATTGTTGTGTTATTTTGGATGTGTTTTTGTTTGTTTCTCAGCAGGGAAGTATATCTTTAACAGGAGACAAACGTTGTTCTCTTCTTAAGGAAACATAAAAGAAGAAAAAGGGGTACCACTGATTCACCCCCCTCTTAGTTGTTCATTACTCCAACTAGGTCCTTACAGTTATCAAATTCATTGGGTAAGGAATTTAATCTCTAGGTATGACATATTTTAGAATACTTTGGCGAATAACCTTGGTAATTTTTATGACACCACTGTGAAAAAACTTGTTGATATGCTTATTAATGACTCAATTAAATGTTTTATAAAAATTTAAAAGTTATTAATAATGTTATTATTATTATTATATTAATATTTATCATTCAGTAATGTATTTCATCATGTTCTTACTAATATTCCTCATGATCACTATTAAATTGTTATAGTTGGTTTCCCTTTTTTTGACTTTTTCTCACCCTTTCCATTGATATATATCCATAGGTTATAAAATGAAATAAATGTACCTTGGATGAACCTTGAAGATAAATTTCAAGTGTAATTTATGAATTTTTTAGGTTTTCAATTATTATGTTCTTTATTTTCAAGATACTAAACTTTTAAACTTCATCTATTGGTAAAATGTAATAAAGAGTTATGTAATAAAAAGGAGGGATTCAATATTGAATATAATTCTTATTACCCTTCATGGATTTAAAGGAATGTTAAAAAATAATTTTGAGATCAATTTATTAGATAGAGTAACATAAATAAGAAGTTATCATGAATAAATAATGCTTATTGAATAAGGAGTAATCAATATGTCAACAAAACTATTTGATTACAAATTCCATTTGACCAATAAAATCAGAATGAAATTTATCTAGAGAAAATATTAATATGAATATGTCATGGATAATGATAATAAATGAATTCTCAATGATATAAATTCATAATTATTGTTATTCATGATCAAAGTCAACATGATGCCTTTTTTGTGAAGACCATGTGGCGATACAATTTTAATTATAGTTTGGAATATAATAGATAAACATTAAAAGAAGTCTATATAAATGATTCATCATATGAGATTACTAATTCATCAAGAGGCCATATATAATCAATCCCCGTCCATAAATTAATGTACAATGTATTCCCTATATATATATATATATCATATTATTGATCTAATTCATAAAATGTAATAGATATCAATAAATATCTGTATTGAGTGAGGAATAACACTTAAAATTGTTTTATCTATTTAAAAAAATTAAATTCAATGTAAAACAACATCTGTAGACATGAAGTATGTTTTATGTAATAAGAAAATCCTTGATTAAAAATATGGATATTTAGGGGAAATATATAGTCTAATGATCAAACGAATGGGAATATTTCATAGGAAATTTAATGAGTAAAAAAACCTAGAAATGATAATTTCGATACATTCCCTCATAAGACAGATCATAAATCTTCAATTTATAGAAAAAGGATTTTATCGTAATAATTTAGTGACCTCGAACCCAAAATCCTAGAGTGCGTGACTGCTACAAATACATTTATAACATATACATGGAAATCACATCCCAATGGAATGATTAGTTTAGTATTATTGGTAGTCTAAATACATACATGAGTTTGGAATTAATATTGAAAAAAAAATAAACAACATATTTTTCATCTTTTGAGGATAACATTATTCTATCAAGAATATCCCTACACATCAATCATAGCTAATTCATGGAATATTGGTTAATGGAAAAAAATTAATAGTGAGCTAAAATTATCGATAACGATTATGTATAGTGGAAGCTATCATGAATCAATAAGAATAATCTATATGAATATCTAAATAACCGAACAAACATTATATTAAAATAACTTGAATGCATGAACTGATAATGAATAATCAATATGCAAGATAAATAACATAAAAAACATTCAATTTCATCAATTATTGTGAAAGGAAATACTTCCCTTGATATTTTCATAGTTAAAATATCTTGTTTAATAATAAATTAAATACTATACAAAAAAAATTCATAATTGTGTGATTTCATGATTCCTATTTTCATGAAACCATACCATCAATGGGTTTAGGGTATTGGTTAAAAAAATCCACAATAATTTTCTTAAAATTCATTAAATATAAAATAATCTATATAATTAATGAAAAATCTTCCTTATCAAATATCCATATATAGTATTAAATACAGATATGTCAATATATCCCTATATAATAAAAAATACTATCAAAATTATAACGATTTTTAAATATTCTATATGGACTAATAAAATAAATATATCGATGATATGAATTGGATATATTTAGGGAAAATTTAATGTCTAATTATTAGAGTAATGTGAACATTTCGAAGGAAGCTAATTAAAGGAAAAATGAATTAAGGATGTGAATGTCAATACAGTCCTCAGTCAACAAGATCAGAATCTATCCATAGAAATAATTATGAAGGAATTAAAATAATTATTTCCCATTGGAGTGAAAAAGTATATTCATTTTCAATGATGGATATAAAATCCATAATATACAAGTAAAAACATTCTTGAAGAAAATATCATTTTTTTAGATATTTTACAAAATAACTTTCATTGAAAATCATATTTAAATATCAAATATTCAGAAATAATTTTGAAAATAATATTATTTTAAGGTCACGTTTAAAAAATATAGAATAATATTAAAAATAATTCATTTTTATTGCTTTAAATTCTATTCCTCTCATACATGTTAAAACAATGATATTTTTAACATTTTTTGTAATATAAAAATGAGCATTGTTTTAAAAAATAAAAATTGATTACTTTGAATAAATCAATAAAATGTAAAAATGGTTGAATATTATTTTAATAAATCATTTACAAAATATAAAAATAGTGTATTAATTTTTTTAAAAAATAAGTTTTGATCGAAAATATATTTCTGACCAATAAGAGAAATTAAATCAGATATTCATCAAAACATTTTATAAAACATTTTAAGTACATTATATGGATAAAATGTAACTATTACATAAAACAGTTAATTAATATCCAATTTTATGGAATTTTAAGGCTTTATTATTAAATATTCATGTAATTTCATTTAATTGATATTCAAAAATAAATAATCTCAATTAGAATGAGATTGTAAAATTAACCCCTTAAAGTGATCATAATATTGATGTTAGAAAAAAAATTATTTTATTATGTGTATAGAATGTGAATAAAATTAAAAAAAAGTGAAATATACAATATATTATAATATAAGAAAAATTACAAATGTAATTTTTCATGAAAAAATCAATGAGGTTGAAGTTTAACCCAATGAGTAGAAATTGGGTAATGAAATCACTTGCGTTACGATTCCTCTTGGTGAATTATCATTAAAATAAAATATAATGGTTTTTATAATGTTATAAACATATAATAAGACCATATCAATATTTACACTATAATATTTTATCCTTTTTTAATATCGTATCGCTCATTTGTTAATAATTTATCATTATTTTCATTGCATCTGGGGATTATTAACCTGTATTTCAAGTATGTTTTAACTTGTGATATTTTTACTCTTATATTGATCAAGATTGAATATTATAAAAATATATATCTAGATTTAAATATAAGATAGATTTATTATATAGCTATAATTAGTAATCTAAAAACAAATTTCAAAAGAAATGCAATACACCGCTCATGGAGACGATAGGTCATACGTACTAATGAATGTTAATTCAATTTTATTATCAATTTAAATGAAATAATATTAAATAATATTTATGAATATTTTAATTTAATTATCATTTTTATATCATATATGTCACAAATTTTTATCAAACACACCCCTTTACACTTGTTCTTTTTATTTCTATTGATCTCACTCAATGTATCATCATCCACAAACAAGGAAAATGAAAACATGGAACAACTACCTCCCTAAAATTCACACACAATCACAATAGAACTATATTCTAAAAAATGAGAACAAATAATAATATAAATATAAATGTATTAGTCTGTTGTGCATGCTTGATTCATATAAAAAACTAATAGTTGTGTCACAAATCTAAAAATATATTCGGATTCCCCATATTTCAAATATAGATGAAAAATATAATATTTATATATAAAATCATGTATCTTTTTTCTATAAATCGGTGTGTCAATGAAGTTAGATACGTTCTATTGGATGTTGACAACATCAATTAATGTGGAATACGAATAAATTGTTTTATAAATAGATTCTAGGTTTTTTTCTTAAGGTGGAAACATTGAAACACATTGAGTTTATTCAAATATGAGTAATAAATTATCTTTTCTTTGTTTAATTCAAACTCTGATTTGCATAGAAAAATGTAATGATTTGAATATAGCTTATAACAAATCCATACCATCAAAAGAAGAAATAATTGATCGTAGTCATAATGACTGAACTTTTTTATAATCCCAACATTAATTAAATGTATGATATGGATAATAAACATCATGTGTGAAAAAAGTAGTTGAAGTTGACACAATATGGAACTATTGAGCTGCTTTTCAGATGATTTGGTCATTGAACACCTACCAAATAACATATCTAGGAAACAAGAACTTGATAGACCTATCTCACCGATGATGAGAACCCTAACTATGAAGAGCCATCTTGATTTCACTCAGATCATATTTGACATTGCCTAATTCATCAGTGAATAAGCTCTCACATGATCTCTAGGTCCATGAATCCACACACGGATTTGACAACCCTAGATCTGAGCTCGCATTTGACCTCAACCTCGTCAAAACACTCTAGGGACCCTGCTCGAATTTCATCTCCTACGTGGATGATCAAGTCCTCACCTAGGTACTCCTATAAAGAAGAAACCACCGTTTAGACTACATTTCCCTCCTATGGTTGAACCCGAACCCCACTACTGACCATCCCAACTAACAAAACCCTCATACCCTAAATCCCTAGATTCATTTACTTTTTTTAAAAAGATAACATATTATTTCTGGTTAAAACTTTCATTATTATTTTAATTTCACTAAATATAATTTTATATTTTGATAATATACAAAAATATATAATATATAGATATATATTTGGTTTCACAAATTATTAGAATTCAACATAATAATAAATAAATAAACATAATTATTATATTTATAAAAATAAATTATCACTTTTAAAACTAATGATTATAGTTATAATATTTTTAATTCTGATGTAATAATAAAATAATCATAATTTATTTATAATTTCAATATAAATTTTATAATTCATATTTTAAATATTATTATATTATAGTTTATAATTTTGAATTTAAATCAATTATGAATTATTTCATTTATTATTATTAAATATTATCATAAAATAATTATTTATATAAATTTTATAAAATATTGATATGTTATACAAACATAATCAATTATTCTTAAATATAATACTCATATACATATATCCTTGAAACAAATATTAATATATTAATATATATATATATATATATATATTTCATATGATATAAAAATTCAATATACAATTTAATATGATATATTTTGATTCAAATCATATTTCCATTATTAAAATATATTTATTAAAACGTTAAATTAAATCACTCCTTAGTCGGTTTTAATTTATCGACAAATTACTGAATAACCAGTTACCATTTAAATTTTCCTAGGGTGTTAAATTCTTCCCCACTTATTTGAATTATACCCTTGAATTTCATTCAATGATCTTATAAAAATTAAGAATTTTCATCTTTAGAATTAATGAATTTTTTGGAGGACATAACTATACAACGATAATTCTAATAGATAGATTTGGTTGTCCTCAAAGAAAACATATAATCTCCAAAGATTTCTAGACCATTCATTTAATACAATATATAATCTACCAAACCCATGCATTGGTATTTGGTGTTTAAAACGTGATCTATTTTTTTATTGATAACTAAATAATACAAAGTGTATTAAACAATATAATACATTTTAACACTATAAGATATGGAGGATTAGAAGAAAACAAAACTTTATGAAATTAAAAAATATTAAAACAAATCCCAAATATTCTTCCATGCAACCAAACTCCAAAGCATTGATTAATGACATAAAGATTCTATGATTCCTTTTAAAAACATTTAAAATAATGAGATGAGCATTTAATTTACCTGTAATGGGTTTAAATTCATTAAAATTTATTTTCGTAAAATTATTGATTAAAGTAACAATGTGAAATGTTTTTGAAAAAAATATCATAAAAATACTTTTTAGAATACTTTTTGAAAACCTAATTGAAATTACATACGCTTTAAAATACTATAAAACTTTTTAAATTAATAACATATAATAATTACATCAAATATAATCCAGTGATTTTTAGAAAACATTAGATAAGATTTTGAAACCAAAACACTATGGAAGCATGAACCCTTGAAGGATGTCAGGGGACTACTCACTTAAGGGATTGGTTCACTACCCACTAATATATCATATTTACAAGGTTAATGTACATGATTTTATAATAATTGTACAATATTCCTTTATTTATAATTACTTTCATTAGAGGTTTTTTATTTTGAAAACCTATCACTGCACTAAAATACACATTCACACAAATATTTATAAATAATTTGTGTATAAATAAATATATGAAATTATATTTTATATTAATTACAAGTTTGGTTACAACAAAAACCCTTTCCACATTGCCTTTTCAAAAATTCCCATGTACCCAAACAGTAATTAAATTCATTTTTACATAATTTCGTAACTTAATCCTTTTAAAACATCAATATTGAATAAAAATTCCAAATTCCTATCTGTTTAGTTGATTTTTTTCATGAAATAATTACATGAAGGAATAAAATAATAATAATAGAAAGAATATATTTTTTTCATCATATAAATAATCATAAGCCGTAGATATTTATGATCCACTCATAAAAATATCAATGTATCATTACATTAAAATATGCATTCATTATTTCATGGATATATATCTACATAAAATTTGAAGATATTAACATTAAGTACATATATATATATATATATATACATAATTATAAATTTATGAACTTGAACATTGAATAATTATTATTTTCCTAAATATGTTTATGTAACATACACACAGGTATCATATACCCATGTATAACACATACATGATTTAATTGAAGTGTTTAGAAAAATAACACTCCAATAGTTGTATATATGTCTATTATAAACATAAAAATTTAATATATAATGAAACAAAATATTACATACACACATTTACCATTCATGAATTTAATGCACAGTCTTGTATTTCATACATGTATAAAACATGAAATCGAAATATCTAAATAATTAGAAAAATAATGAAGAAAACATTCATAAAGTTTGCAGATGATACCCATAAATATTTTTATTAAGAAATAAATAAGTATTTTAAAAATATTGATAAATTATTTTCATCTAAATAAATATCATTACAGCAGATTGAATTAAAATACGGTTATGAAAAAATTATAACACCTTAGATTAACTAAAATTTAAACTTGAACTGATATATAAAAATAAATCTTTGAAATCTGAATACTAGAAATGATTTTTAAAACTCCATAACCTTATATATTTTAAAAAATAAATATTCATATATATATAACTATATTAATGCATATATATATATATATATATATATTTGTACATATTAAAAAAAATTATTATTTTTTACTCTAACTTAAATAGAAATTCAGATTAATAAATGTTTGAAAAATAAATAATTTTACCATTCAAAAAAAAAATTTAAAACATGAAAATAATTATAGTTTATAAACTAAAATAAATTATATAATCTCCCTTACCTTATATATTCTCCAAAACAAATAGTTATACATATACATATACATATATATGTATATATTTGTAAAAAAATAATTTGTTTAAAAAAATACACCCAAACCGAAGTTAACATTTAGATTAATAATATATTTAATGATAATTAATTTTCTCTAAAAACATAAATTAAAACCTGAAAATAATTAAACTCACAAAAATAAAATAAAATATAAAATCTCTCTTACAAATTTCATGTACAGACAACCCTGTTGGATTTATTCTTTATAATGATATTGATCTCACTAAAACACTCATAATCCTTGGAGAAGGAAAACACAAAACATGGAACCCCTACCTCCCTTAATTACTCACACAATCCCCACAGAACTATGCCCTAAAAAAGAAGAACAAAAATTGTAATATATATCAATTTGTTAGTGTATAGTGAATAATTGATACAAATTAACAATTAATAGTTGCGTCTCAAATATAAAAAGAGATTCAGATTCCATTTATTTCAAAAATATATATAACATATAAAAAATTTATTCAATATCTTTTATCTTTTTTCTTAAAATTTTATAAATTAATGAAGGTAGATAAGTACTAATTGATATTGACAAGATCAATTACGGAATAATTATATTCTCAGTTTCTTTCCTGAAGTGAAAATTTTGAAACACATTTAATATATTTGAATAAGAGAAATAAATTATATTTTTTTATTAATTAAAACTCAGATTTCCATAAAACAAATTAAATATTCTAATATGTATCAAAAAATTCAGCACCCTCAAAATTAGTATAATATAAAATAGATCGATGAGATAGTGATATAAAATGATGACAATCACAACAATAATTCAGTGAAAGATAAGGAAACATACATTGATTGAGAAGAAAGTGGATGAAAATGAAAAAATATGGCATTATTTTTCCAATTTTTAGAAGATTTTGTCATTAAACACATACAAACATGAAGATCTGGTCAAAAGGAACAAGACCATGCTACCTCACCAATGATTGAAACATAACCATGAAGAACCATATTGACTTATCTTGGATCATTTTTAACACCACATAATTCATCAGAGACCAATGTCACACTTGATCATTGGGTTTGCGACTCCACACATGGATTTGACATTCTTTGATCCAATCTCATGTTCGACCTCAGCCTCTACAAAATTCTCTCGAGACCCTGCTCAACATTCATCTCTAACACAGTCTATGATGTCCTCTCATCGTGACTCATATGAAGATGAAACGACCACTCGATCTGTGATTCTCTCCCAGCATCGAACCTGAAACCTACTGCTCTCCCTCCCTTCTCACAAAAACATAATACCAAAAATCTCCATATTTAATTTTTTTTAAAAGATTATATATCATTTTATGTTAAAATATTCGTTATTATTTTCAAATATTTAAAAATTAAAATTTAATTTGATAAAATAATATATTTTATAATTTATAGTTATGTATTTTGTTTCACATATTGATATCATTTTATATAATCATAATAAAAAATATTAATTATTTTATTTATAAAAATAATTTGTTATTTTAAAAACTAATATTGATAGTTATAATATTTATAATTCTGAAGTAATAATATAATTATAATAATTTATTTATAATTTAAATATATATTTTATAATTGAAAATGTAATTATAATTATCTTGTAGTTTATAATTTTATATTTAAATCAATTATGAATTACTTCATTTATTATTCTTAAATGTTTTCAGGAAATAATTATTTATATTAATTTTATAAAATATCAATCTGCTATAAAACAATTATTCAACTATAAATAAAAATAATACTCATATACATATGTCCTTGCATCATTTATTAATATACATATATATATATTATGTTCTTGAGATATTAAAATATTATATACAATATAAAATGTGATATTTTTATTGAAAACATATTTTTATTATTTAAAAATATTTATAAAACCATTTTATGAAATAATTCATTAGTTTTAATTTATAAAATAATTATTAAATAATTAATTAATATTTATATTTTATCGAGGTGTTACAATAGTTCAATAATATAATTCATGTGAAGTTAATTCATAGTGGAATAGAATTATTTTATCAAATAATGCTAATTGGGTTGGTTTATTATACAATAGTTGTTTATATCATATATTATTAATAAACTATTGAAATTTTATTTAATGAACCATAAAATATTTACAAAAATTCTTACGAATCTAATAAAAACACTCATTTTCATCCATATATTGAAATGATGAAATAGAAAATGAAGAAAATTAGTTTTATATAGGGGGGATGATATATACATGGATTGATGATGATTCTGTTTTCAATAGAATGGGGAAGTTTAGAAATATTGTTCATCAATTACTAGGAAAGTATAGGCACCAAATGTATTCGTGCCTAAAAATTTATTAGAAAATAAAAGTACAGTTCATACATAAAGTGATGCACCAAGAACCACCACAAAATGATAAAAGGAAACACCCAAAACATAAATCCAATCATTAAAATGGCCCAAACACCCAAGCTGTCCCCAGCCTAACCACACAGCTTCTGTGGAATACCCCATGCCAATATCACTGCTTTCCTCCATCTCGATGCCATTGTCACCTACATCCTATAGTCATGGTCACCATACAAAACCCCAAAGGTTATCCCGCAAAATTTCACACCTCCACTGTCTGGAAAAAAACCCTGCATGCGCCATAGAAGTCGACGCGTAAAAGATTTCCCCCCTGTCGCCATCTTCCCACACACAACCTTGACGTCGTCAGAATCTATCAAAATGCCATCGTTGAGACTCCTACACAACCGCCATACCGGAAAGAAATACACTGAATGGAAATTGTCGTCACCCAATAAGCACTCATCCCACCAACACCATAGTAGCATGATTCCACGTCGTTGATGATCACCATGGAATGTTGTCTCAACACCACTGGGATCCCAACACCTTCGAAGCCTTCTGGCCCACACCCCGTCAATAACACCGCAGATCCACGGTCTCCCACTATCCATCATGATTAAGATCAAAGCTGTTATCAAAAATGAGATCACCGACTATTACATTGTTGAACGGACACCAGCCGCACAACCTCATCGCCCACGAATCGATCATAGATAGAAGGAAAATAGGATCGACAGTTTCCAAATCTGAAAACCCCATTTTTTGGTGACGGAAAAGGAAACATGTTTTTTCATATTTGTGGTTGTCCTCAATATGGATGAATGGATTTCTTGATTTTATTCATAATATAAATAGTTTATGTGGTTAATTATTGTTCCATAATTAGAAAAAAAAATATTTCATAACAATGATAATTAATTTATCTTTTCAAATGATTAAATGAAATGTTTGATTAGAAAATTCATATAAATAAATCAATATGATAAATGGGTGGTAAAAACATTATACCTCACATCATGGATTAGATAATCCATAATGGGGGTTAAGACTTAGAAGGATGATCATTTGAGATGAAGAAAACAATAATTTTTCTATGAGTGTTTTAGAGAGTTCTGGTACAATTTTTGTCTAAATAATGATGTTTGTTGATTGGTGGTATGTGAGGAGAGGAGTAGCCCCTTCAAATGTTAAAAGGAATGGAATTTCTCTAAAAACCCAAACATTAAAATAAGTTAAACTATATATTAGAGAATGTTGAAATAAAAATTATAAAAAATATAGAATAAAAGTAATATAGTCATGAAAATAATCAAATATATAACCTAATATATTTTAAAAATGTTCTGGGTCATTTGAACTCTGATTATTATTATTACATTAATATCGTTTACCGTGGTAACAATTTTTTTATCCAAATGTTAACTTATCAATTAAGCCCACTTATATTGTTCCCATTTTTAAATAATTTTTACGAATTTATTCAAAAAATTTAATTTCACTTTATAATATTAATCTTTATACTATTATAATAATTTTTTTATATAATTAAATTATTTCATAATAATTTTTTAAATAGATTACTGTTATAAAAGGCCAAATATTGGGTTTCTAAATGAAACCAACAATATTTATATCATATATACTCTTTCAAAAAAACATATTTGATCTCAAAAATGTTTTATTTAATAATTTTCCATTAATACTTATATGATATTAATTACACAAACTTGTTGATTTTTGTAAGAAAATGGTTTTTATACTATTCATAAAAAATAAATCTTTTTTATAATCCCAAAACCATTCCTAATTTAATATTAAAATTTTAAATTCAAAAACATATGCACCTTTTATCAAACCATAATAATAAATTTTATATATTAAGTGATATAATTGAAAATAAAATATATAATGAAAAACTGTTTTTATTGAAAAATGTATTCTTTAACATCAAGTATTTAAAATTTTATTTAATGTAAATTTTAATATATTTAAATATTGAAATTAAAGTTTAAAAATATTAATATTTCATAATATTATACTATTTTCAATAATATCAATTCAATATATTAAGTTTATAAACATTATACATGTTTTTAAATGGTTTGAAGAAAGGAATCATTTGTATAAAATATTATGAAAAAAATAACATGAAATTTTTTTAACTGATTATTCACCTTGTTAAAATAATGATTACATTAATTTTTAAATTTAAATATGTATCTGTTAGTTTCAGTTGGGTTTTGTGTTGGCACTGTGTTTAGTGTGCCACAACCTATTGATGATAATATTAATTTAAAGGATCCAAAATATCAGGTCGTTGCATGGGTATTATTTATTAAAGTAGCGATTTGAGATTGAATCTAAAACCTAAAAAGACTTTGTTCATTATTTAATGAGTGGGTCTATTAAATCCATCAAATTAATTTGGTAATTTGGATTGAGCTTACTATTATATTCCTTAGACAATGTGGATAATGTTTAATAGTAATTTACTATAATGAAATGAATACTAATAAATTTTGCTAAGTTACTCTAATGATGTAGACAAGATAAAATGTGATAAGTTATTATTATGAAAAAGTATAATAAAATGATGCAAGTTACTTTGAATATAATTTTAGAACTATCCTCTTAGTTTATTCCATAATGAATATATGATTCCCTAAGATGCCTATATTTATTTTCCTATGTGTTCTAAGAGATTTATTGGGGAATTTTTATTTATTGAAGTAGTAAAATTATTTTATTAATGGTTTTAATATTTAAATGTGGTAAAAAAATTGTCAGGAATTTGATGCCCCACATTCCTATGTTTTGTTAGTGAACTATCATGGTTATGAATTTTCCATTACGGTTCTACAAATAAAAACTCTGAAAAATATAAGCAAATATACATGACTCTATGGGGTTGTAAATAATTGATTGATCTTAAAAAATTTAAGAGGAAAAAATAATTATTTATTTTCCTTTTTCCTCAAAAATAGTAACTAGTTTTCATTATTTCATTAAATCCCCTAATGAGTATATTTTTTATATCACAAATTTTGAAATGTTTTTCCTATGGTTAAAAAATATGATGTACTTTTAGAAACATAAATAGTGACACATATTTATAAAAGAATATGTTTCATGATTAAAATTTTAGAGTCTATATGATAATCTCTTTGGGATGAAAATGTAAATTTCATAGAAATTCCCACTCTCAAATTTATTTTTAACAGAATTATCTAAAATAATAAACCGAAAATATCCAAGAAAATTATCAATAATAAATCCTTGTTAAGATTCAATTCAATAGGGTTTCACTAGGTGATAGGTTTTTATAAATTTCCATCCTCAATGTTTTAAATACTATTCTTATCTATTATTTCTATATCAAATTATTAAAATAAAAAGATAAATCTCAGGGGAATTGGTTTGGTAACATGAATCTTTATTAAATATCTGATTATAGAATGGTATGTAAACATCATTACTTTACATCATGACAATTATCATCTAAACATATCCTAATAAAAATCATCTTCCAAGAGATTATATTTTTTTCATTATTTATATTTATATTGATATATAGGTCTAGATAAATAACAAATAACATCAGATTTTGTTTCTAGTTTTTTTTCATAATAATACCAAGTAGAAAAAATTATTACTATTGATAATTAATTAAAACTATAGACCCATTTTGGTTTTCGAACAATTGGTTGTGGTAATATATATTTTTAGATCCCTAATCAGTTTTTAAATCCTTTATCAAATATAAGTTTTTACTTCATATTAAGAAAACTATAAAATTAAGAACATATTTTTATAAAATAAATTTAAAATATTCAATAAAAACTAGTTTTTCTATGAATATTTCTCACATATCTCACTATTTATATTTATTGTAGATAATAAATTATCTCATCATTAGATTTTTCAACATGAAATATTCATAAGAGACAACATTCCCAAGAAAAATTACATTCATTTTAATGATAATAAAATCATATTAGTTGATAATGTGATATTTTAGTAGTCATTTTTTGAATAGAAACATATAATGTATTCATGACATATTTAAAAAATGAATTGTATGATGTAACGTTATCCTCCAAAAATTTAAACAAAATTTAATAAATTCATGTAAAATCCCAATTAAACATTTTAAAAATGGTTGTATTATATTAAAAAAATGGGAAATATTAAAAGGAAAATGTACTGAAATAGAATTTAATTTAGGGTTATGTTTACCTTTATGTTCTTCTATAAATTGAATACATGCATAATATCTATTAGTAATGAAATAATGGGTATGTAAATATAATATATGACTTAGGTGATCATGAAATAGAAGAAGGAAGTGGACTTTCCTTGTTAATAAATTTTATTTCCTATAACCAAATCACGTCATGTATTTAATTTTAATTGAAAAATATATTATCCAACCAAATTAATTCGTAGAAATTTTGATTCCGTTATTTTTTGGAAAACATTAATAAGACTCCTCCCTTTGTTATTAGTGATATGTAAATTTAATCTAGTATAATGTAAATTGGTAAATTGTTTTTGATATCTTCTAAATGTTTTGAGTTTAATATATTTTAAATTTCCTCACATTTTTAGAATTATCTTCTACCAAAATTCTATTTATACAAATTGGTGTAATGATTCAAATTATGTCCGATTAGGACAATCCTGATGATTTTATGATTGTTCTTAAGACTTATAGAAGTCATATTTTTTATCCATTTTCAATTATTTCTAAATATATTGTATTTTTCATACTTACATAATAAATGATACATTATACCTTCATGTATTGGTATTAGTTCTAATTTGGGTGTGAAATTTTTATTTTAAATGATTTTTTATGGAATACTACTATCAATTTCATATCAGGGTTATTTTTTAATTCAATAATATGTTACATAAATTTTGGAAACATATTACCATATAAAATTATGTTTATTTATTATATATATAGAAAATTTCAATATTTCAATGAACATGTATGATCTTAATTTGTAGTTATATTTTTAAAAATTTCAAGAACTCAACACTAGTTGTATATGAAACATTATCATTAATTTCTCTGATATAAAAATTTATTTTTATAGGACCAATATAATCATCATTTATTTAACATACCGAGCATTTATTTCCTCCTAAACATCAATCAAAATTATCATTTTCATTATTTATAATAGTTTCATTAAAATCTAAATAAACAACTTTAAAATATGAGGATTTAAAAATTGCATTTTTAATTTTCAAAATTTCTTTATATGTAACTTTTTATGTTTCATGAAAATAATTTTTTTTATATCTATGATTTTTTTCAAAATACTAGGGATTTATTAAATATTAAAATAAAAAGAAACTCATTGGAAAAAAACCTATCATGTGAAATTAAAATGATGAATGATAATAAATTGGTTGTTTCATATATTGGAAAATATTTTAAGGGAATTAATTTCTTTTATAAATTATCTTTAATGGGATTACATTGTGTAAATTACTGATGAACTTTAATATTTAATGAAATTTTCTCCCATGAATGAGAGGTCGATGTGTATAAAAATAATCATTATCTATATAGAAATAATAATAATGATTAGTAAGAATCAATTTCATTTCCATAACCAAAACAAATTCTACATGTCTATATGTTTGGGTTTTATATTTTTGGTCATATTAAATTTAAATTTGATATTTTTTCATCTCTATAATGACTAATGGTACGTAAATATAACATTTCATATCTATTATGGAAGCACAAAACTCTTTCAACGTATGTTTAAATTCAAACACTCGTATTGTGTATAGAATGGTAATGGATCTCAGTCTTACATGTACCTTTAAAAAATTATAAAATGTATGAAACATTTCACACTATGTTCACATTTTATCATCATTTTTATCTATATTTATGAGGACACATCTATTTAATAAATTTTTTCATGTCATAGAATATGTCACATAACATCAAGAGAAGGAATACTGAGATAATTATTTTTAAAGGGTTCTAAAACATATTCATCCAACCCATGTTTAACTTTTAATAACGGATGTTTTACTCATAGAGTATAAAATTTAACTTCCTTAATTTTTTTAGTGTTTTGATATAATTTCTTATAAAAAAATTTTTTATATTTATTTTTATTTCGTAATATTTTTTTTCATTAATAGATAATTCTTCTAACTTAAATAGAATTCAAAACCAATTCTATGTTATTATCATCCCTAAAACAACCCAATTATCATTAATATGGTCTAAAATAAGTTATAAAGTTTTAAATTATCATATATTGTCTTGGGATAAATGTTTTTTTGTAAATTTCAATGTGTATTATGTTCAAGTTATTTATGCTCTACTGCTCTATAGAAATTGAAATTTCAATTAAATTATCCTTGAGATGAATGTGTATCTTTTAAGGTAATCCCCCACTAATATAAATTTTCGTGTTGAAATAATTAGTGTCCTATTATTCCAAGTGATTCATAATAACATTCATCATGATCTCATGTTTACATAAAGAATCTTATTCGTATCCTATTTATTCTTCATGGATTATTATATTTTTCTTGTGGTATTATTTGGATGATTATTACAAATTTATTGAGAATTATCTTTCTCTTGGAGATATATATGATGTTAATTACCTAAGATAATATATAATAATTTGGTTATTAAGGATTTAAAAATATATTATTCAACTAATATTCTGTCTGTGGTGGAATTATAGGTATTTTTGAAATGATCATTGTTGGTTTGATTGGAATTGTCTTCAAAAAACATTTTCTTGATTTTATTGAAAAAATTGAGTTTCTTAAATCATTATTTCAATGAAAATAAATATATGTTAACTATGTTGACTTAAATGTATGTAATTTAAAAAAATTTATGTAGTAAATTCAAGGGAAGAGATGAATCATAATAGGAAACTTGTTATAAATTATTGATAATTTGGGGACAAGTTTCTAATATTATTTAGTGTGAGATGTTTAGTAAATCAAAAAAAACCTCATATAATTGCATCAATAAAACTGAAATAATCAATAATAATTCCATAAAAAAGGTATTGAATGAAATTTTTTTCATTGATATGATGGTGGGGAAAACATAGTATTTTAAATATTTCAAAATATTCATTAAACAATTCTCCTTGAGTTTTCAAAATCCAATATATTATAATTCTAAGTTCATCAATTCTTAAAGTATATATTTATTTTCATGATATTGATTCTTGAATACATTCCAATATAAAATTAATGTTCATTGTAAATATAAACACAATTATTTATAAATTTAATCTAATGTAATATAATAATAACTCAGAATCATTTAATATGACACAATTAAAAATGGTTTCATTTAAAAATGTAAATAATAAAAAAATATCAATATGTATGTGTTTATTATTAAATAGAGGAACCATGTGTTTTTAAATTTTATAAAAAATCAAAATTTAATTTAAAATCCATTTGTTGAATTAGGGAATATAATCAAATTTTTTATTTTATTCATTAGCTGAAGATGATTTATTCAAATATTTTTTTTCATCCATTGTGATATGAGGTTCAACCATATTTTCTAATTTTATGTATTTAGTGGGATAGAAAATAAAAACCAAGTAATTTCATATATATATATATATCCATAAAGAGATATGTTTGAATGATTTTAGGATATAAAGATAATAAATAAGGGATAAAATTTATGAACATAAAAAATAATGACACAACATAAGATACCTCCACTAAAAAAAACCAATTTATAATGCCCATTTTTTATCATGAAACAACAATAAAATATTTACCCATTAATTATTACAATATAGTTGTCTCCTGTATTCTCTACATATATTGAAATATAGGTTAGAATACATTCACAGTTTTTGGTGTTTTCAAAGAAGAATTAAATTGGTTGTTATAAATATGTTGGAAAATATTGAAATTAACACATACAAACATAAATAAAAAAATGAGTGTGCTAAATATAATATGAAATCATGTTTAAAAAGATTGTCTAATATGTATTCTTAAATAGTGTAAGTAGAAAAGTGTTTACCTTTGGAAACTCCATTCTTCAATTTTTATACATAATATCTAATTTGATTTTAAAAGTTCACTCAAAGACCATTTTGTGAACACCTAATTCATCCTTAATTATATACTAGTACCATAGTATTTGATTTATTTCACATATTAATGTGATTCAAAATCTAAGTGTCCCCAAATAAATTATACCTAATGAAAGTCAGTATGATCAGTAGAAAAAACTCCCCAAATAAGATTAAACAACATGAAGACAATATTAATTTCATAGAATTAAAAAATTTATGAAACATGTATACATATTTTTTGAGTGAAAAATAAAATATTCATAGAAATATATAATTTACAGATATATAATATGAGATACGGTGAAATTAAATGGGTAAAAAAGGTTTCTGTTGGTCTGCACTGCCACAACCTCCCAACATTTTTTCCATGAATGAAAAAATCAATGTGAATCTCCATTTTTTTCCCGACAACAATAACAATATATAAATATAATACAGAAAGTAAGAAAGAGAATTAGATAAATATCTTTCATTGTTTTGGCTTCCATCATTTATTCCCCTTAGTCACACAACAATATTCACCCATGTAGTAAAAAATCATTTGAAGTCTATTACCAAAATAATTTCATTTTTATACATCCATATTCACAAGATGTAATAGATTCAAATGATGAATTAAAAGTGACCATAAAAAGGGATTAAAAATTATCATCTATTGTTCGTGAAGAAAATTAGTAGGCTCTATATGTTTTATTATCTTAAATAATTATTTTAATTACCCCCATGGTGGTCGACCCTTCACATTTATAATAATACAATAACATGAAAAACCTTAAAATCATAAAATAATTATTAATGATGGCCATAGGAGCACAAACATTATTTACTTTAAACATTTTATCCAATTTAAAAAAACTTCAACTATCATGAATAACTCTAATGTGCAATAATATTTACTATAGAAATTTTTGAACACCCATTTCCATGATTTTTCATTACACATGGAGGCATGAAAATGGTTTTATATGACTAAAATATCAATCACCATTTTCTAAACCCCCTAAAACTATATTCTAAAAATAGATTACATTCTCAACTATATTTAATTTTCTATCCATACTTTTATATAATATTTATTCTCTGTATGCATGTTGAACAAGGATGATAACCACACCCATTTACTCCAAATTTTCTATGATGCTCATATGACACATGGAATCAAAAAATGATGACATAGAGATCATCAAAAGGTCATTTTATTCCCTTGATCTACAATGTTACAAGTCATTCCCCTGTGATATTTCACTCCCCATTTTTTATATGATTTAAATTTTACTGAAACACTTTTTGATACTCCCATGATACAATATATTATGTTTTTTTATCATATCCTTCAAATTTATTAATAATAACATTCTAAGTATAAATTTTTTTCAATTATTTTAAAAATAGCTTACAGAACATTACTATCAAATAATGGTGACATCTTTTTGGTGGGGATGGCTCTAAAATAGTGCCACAGGTATCTATAGTTTTCCTATAGTGTAATATATGGAATTAAAATCCATTATATAGCCTTATAAACGGTTTTATTACATTAACACTATGTCATGATTTTTGTTATAATGATGAGGGACTATGAGTTCTACACTTATGAAAATCTTGTGTGACATTTACATATATCTCTACATGAAAATTATTAGACATATTTCGGTTACCCTTATGTTGTGTATAATCCAATAATCGGTGTAACTCAATGTTAAAAAAATTAAAAATATAAATATTCAAAATGTGGCTTTATATAGATTAATTTCAAAATAATTAAGGAAATGCATAATCAAAAAAATAAATTACTATGAAATTTTATTTCCATAAATTATAAATTTTTTCTATTTTAACTATAAATCTCAGTACAACCCTAAAAAATAAAATTGACTAAATTTAAATAATTATGAATGGGGGAATCATTATAAATCATGTAAAGCCTAATTAAAATTCAAACTCTATCATTTATTTCTCTAAATACAACACTACATAGAAACCTACTTCCATTTTGCTTTTGAAATGAATGGATTATACCAAGAATCCAATGTAAAATTCCCAAACCTATTTGAGAAGGATAAATATCCAAAAAACCATGAATTTCTTATATACAATACATGTTTTCTAGAATTTTCAGTATTCTGAACATTTTCTCGGGGTTTTCATTATAAGTATGTCTTCATTAATGGAATCATTTCTAACACTATTTTTGTCCTTACTAGGCATAATGATTGTATTTAATCATATATTATCATCAATAAATGTTCATATTTTGATTTAAAATTAACATTATTTCTATAAAAATATTCATAAGAAAATATAGAGTTTCGTATGAATGATATTTATCTCATTATGTGTGTTTGAAAAGTTTTTCAATTAATATAATTATATTTTCCCCCATATTAGAGGTATTTTTGAAAATTAACCTTCTTCATAAATATTTATGGATAAAAATCCTTTCACTATGGAATAGGAATTCATAGTATTTATAATTTTTATCTTATACTTCCTTTTTTCCATTTTGATAATTACCATATTGAGAGTGTTCTTATGATATTTAATTAACATCAAATTCTACAAATATTATTTTATAAAATTTTGAACATCTTCCCCATGAATTAGAATTTTCTCTTTAATCGATGTATCATCTTAGTTTATCCCTTACATTTGACTTCAATTTGTACAATCATGAAATTAAGGTCATTTGTAATATTTTCATCAATTGAATTGTTCTTATCATTAAGATTTCACTTCCTCACTTAAATCTCTTGATGTTGTTTGATCCATTGATTTTGAAAGTTATTATATATTTCTTTATGCTCCATGTTTATACATAAAAGATTCCAACCATTGTAAATTTATTTTTAAAGTGTTAAAATGTATTATTCATAGTGTTATATATAATCTCACTCTCTTCCTAATTTTGAGATATTTCATCATGTATGGTTCCAAAAATCATGTACATAACCAAAACCAATTAAGCAGTAAAACCATGAATAATATCATTTAATTCTACATCATAAACAACTATTGACATAACATCATGCGAACTAGTTTTTGGAACTATTAAATGATTAATTTTTAAATAATTATAAAATACTATGATAACATTAGAATTTCATATCTTTTCGAGGTACTAGGGTTATATTTTTTCTTGGTTGTACCTTGATACACTTGTTCTTTTACTCATAAAACATCATTTTCCACTTCAAAAATAATTCATAAATAATCTAGGCCATGATGTTATTTTTAAAGAAATATATCTTCTTTAACTTAATCTAAATCATTAAAAACATCATAATTATCTTTAAAGAGAAATAATTATGATCTATGATAGATAGATCTCAACCAAAAATGAACCTCATTGTTAATATAGAATGATAAAAAATATATAAATTCAAAAATCATCATAAATGTATATCGAAATCATAAGTGACCCAATATATGATGGAAAATTAGGTGGAAAATTATTTATATTTTTAATACTGAGCTAAGGGGGAATAAGATGTGTTTATTTTTGATTAAATGTAATCATTTTATATCAATTGATTTTTTATCTATTTCAATTGATAACTGTAAGGTTTTATTTTTATCTACTCATTCATTTATTCAAAATGGAAACACATACAAACAAACATAAAAAATAATGAAAACAAATTTAAATTATTAAACCCTAAATGTTTGAATAATTTTATGTGATTTGATATAAATTCATCCATTATAAAAATAGATGATGGTGTAAACATACAAGCTACAATGAAGAGGGTATAACCATAGATTTCAATTTTTTTCATATCTCATGATAGTTCTCTAGTGTTTTCCTCACCTTGGTTCATTATGTACCTTATAATGATAATATTATAGGCAACTACAAGAGATTTGTACACTAATTATAAACATTAAAATTTAATAATGTGTCGATTCATTCTTCATTATTCAACTACATTCTTTCAAAATAAGATGAATGTGCCTTCATCAACATTTTTACATAAACATTGTATGAAAAAAACACTTTTTCATCAAAAAAATATATATTAAATGCTTCTTATTATAACCCTCATTAATTTATTTCCTAATTCTTCTTAATCTTATGAAAATAATTAATACTCAAAATCAACTTATTCTTCTATTTCCTTAAATTAATCATCACTATTATTCTACAACAAGGTTGTATTGGAAAAAATTATTTACTTCTTAAAAAATAGTTTTTTATAAGGCTAGTTGGTGTATTAGGGATTTTTTCTTCAACACTGAAATATTAATATTGAATAAAAAATGATCGGTCCCACGCAAACCATTCATTCACTACCACCACAATATATATATCATGAAGAAAATAGTTGTAGAATATGAATTTTTTCATTTAACTTATATTCATTTTACTATCGAAATAAATTATTTTTTTAACTTAAATGAATATTAGTAATTCAAAAGCATAATAATTTTATCTCTATTGTGTTTTTCTTGATCTATAAATATCACTCTCAACTTCTCTGCATAAAACCTCTAATATAATTATAATGACCTCAAATGACCTATAAATGTCAGATATCTCGATTCTTCATATCCACTCAAAAATCAATCAAAGTTATATATATATATATATGATATATATATATATATATATATTCAAACACCCTCTAAATATATTAATAATTAATTTTTGAGATATCTAAAATTTTGGATTCATTATTTTTGGGGTAGAATGTCACAATCCGTCCCCCGGGGCCTGTGTCGTGACTACCCAAAGCCCGCCTTCCATAGGACAGAGGCTGTCGAATAGCACCGAAATGCGTATTTACTAAAAACAGGGAAGGCACTTCCTTTTTAACCTATAAACACATGAAACCATGCACAAATCAAGATATGAACACAAGTAATCCGTATAGTAAAAAGAGTGTGTACAGTAAGAAAAAGGGTCCAGAATACAAGCCCAACTAGAAAGTACAAGAGAACTGAAAAGTACAAGTAAACTGAACATATCCTGTGAACCCCTGTCAAGGACCCTACCATAAGGGTAGTTATACCTCTCAAACAGTCATCTCTACATCACGCCTCATCTAATTTCCTCCTCCGAGCTACCTCCAGACCTGATACTCTCATCCTCAGTCAGCGTGTCCGTAGTCTGCACCAAACACAACAAGGTGTGGGCATATCCCGTGCAGGGGTGAGTATAAGGATACTCAGTAGAGACCCCGAGACCCTCGATTGTCTCACAAAACCCACAAAGGATAAACACAAAGCATGAATATATCTGACATCTCTACTTTGGTATATGCCGATTCATATACCTAGGTTATCAAGTATTCCAATCTCATTCAAGAGGATACTCAAGGCCCAAATCCTTAACCAAAGTACAATTGTTCCATGAAGGAATTATTACCACGAAGGTAAGTACCACACAGGTATGACACAAAGAAGAATAACACAAAGGTATCACCATGAAGGTAAGTACCACACAGGTACACCACATAGAAGAATACCTCAAAGGTAAAGATTCATCTCACCCCAGGTATAACATAGGTACAGTAGTATAAATGATTAGATATTACTACTAAATCATATAACTATATTAAGAGGCAGACCCTCGAAGGATCCCAAATTGCAGACCCACACAGGATCCTAGTACATCGTCATACCCACAAAGGATCCATGTATATCCTCAGTAAATCATCATACCCACAGAGGATCCTAGTACATCGTCAGTACATTTTCAGACCCACAGATGCTCCTAGTACATCGTCAGTACAACGTCAGACCCAAACAGGATCCTAGTAAATCATCAGTACATCATCAGACTCACACACAATCCTAGTAAATCATCATTACATCGTCAGACCCACGCAGAATCCTAGTACATCGTTAGTACATCATCAGACCCACACAGGATCCTAGTACATTGTCAGACCCACATAGGATCCTAGTACATCATCAGTACATCGTCAGACCCACACAAGTTCCTAGTACATCGTCAGTACATAGTCATACCCACACATGATCCATGTACATTGTCAGTACATCGTCAGTACATTGTCAAACCCACACAGGTTCCTAGTACATCGTCATATGCAGCTACATCATACTCGCACTACACTTTCTCATCTTCGGGAGAGTCTGCTCCTCAAGCTATTGGTCGATTCTACAACTTCCACGATGTCCCACGAAAAAGTATCCCAATGGACCGCCACATAAGAAGGGTCTCAACACTACAGACGGTGTATCATTCGGACATCCGATCTATAAGTTATCATCCTTTTAGTCCCGAGGTCCCGATTGGATTCGTGCTCTATCTTACCGGACCATACCCAAACATTGTCCAAATATCGAGTGGGGTATAGAAAAAGGAACGCCACACTCCATGGTTTATGGCGTCGTAGATGGTTCATCAAACGGATGCCCGCTGCCAAAGTTATGGACGAAAGAAAGAATAGCGTTGAAACTGGTTCGGGTCTAGTCCAACCCGGCTCGGCCTGCCCTAAGAGGCCTGACTTGGGAACATACGGGGGGGGGGGGATCGCACGCCCCTCCTCTTACTCACCAAATGGATGAAGCCATTTGGATGCTAGGTAGCACACGGGACCCACTCAGGTCAAGTTGGGTCGACCGGCTGAAACGGTCGGCCCTTTTCCTCTCGGCTGTGCATTGTGTGTCGCCGCTCTGCAGCCAGCTGAACATTGGCTTCCTTCCACCATCTACCACGGCCAGTAGGGTCGCATCCCATTTCTCTGATGGCGACATATCGTGCACCGCCCCTCCGAGGCTGACTGAACGCTGGCTTCCTTCTGAACAACGCTACAACCATTAATACCTGGCCGACCTCCAGCCTATGTGCGCTCTCTTCCTCTACCGGCAGTGTGGGTGCGCACCGCCCCAGTTCCATGCGATGGGCCCAAGAGGTATCTTCCTCCATTCTCTACTACAAAGAATACAACATCCATGAAAAATAGTGGAGAGATCAAGTCAGGTTCGTTTGGACCATACCCTTCGCATTAGTTTGGTAGTAGGCAGGTAAAGAGTATTAATTCAACACAAACCACAAAAAAAAAACAAAACCCTACCTCAATGTTTTTTTGGAGGTGGAACAATGATGTTGACGCAGTAGTTAATGGGAACATCAGCGTTCATCACTCCCGCAAGACGCTTTCATTCCGGGCTCGGGTGTCAGTTCCACATTCATCACCTCCCATTGGTACCAGCTCCATCCTCCATGGGATTGGCGTCACCGTACTTTGTCAGACTTCGTTTCTTGGTGAAGCAATGCCGACACCTCTCCCAAAACTCCATATAAATAGAAGAGGGGGAGGGTGTGCAACGTAGGAGGAATTAATGGAGGCCCATTAATTGGGAACCTTCCTAATTCCCCAATGGTGCAGTTACTTATAATGAAAGGTAAAGCCATTAATTCAATTGACACTTCGTCAGTACCACGTTGTCACTTTTCCATTTGAGGAAAAGAAATAAAATAAAAATAAACTAACTTATTTTTATTATTCATTTAAAAGTCTAAAAAACTGACTTTTTCTACAGACCTACTATGGTCTAAGTGAAGCCTCACTTAGGCGAATCCTGGCGCTACAGATTCAATGGTGCCCTCAATTTCAATGCCTAGCACCTGTTCAGAAGTTACAAAACTCCGCTCAGGTGTTTAGAGAACGTACCCAAAAAAAAGTTCATAAAATTAATAAAGTCACCCTTGACTCGCACCGGTCGAGGTTAGGCTCTGCCTAAGTGAGACACAATCCAACGAAGCCAATAGTACTCTTGGATTTCCAATCCGAGTTACCATTTAAATGTGATAGATTTTACAATAAAATAACTTTCACTTAATTATTTTATTTACTTCCAAAAACTAAATTTCATCAGTGTCCTATCTCGGCCAATGTTAATATATGCCTAACAAAAAGCATACCCTTGTGAATTCAACGATGGTCTCAGATTTTAAATCTGAGTTATAGTTTGTGAGTTATAATCATTTGAAAAATAAAATAATTTATTTAATTTCATTAGTTACGTTTATGTCATTTTTGGTTTCTTAATAGGAGGCTCCTGCTGACCAATCATAGGTCGCGCCTAGGGTAAAATTCCCATATTTAGCTCAATGGTGCCCTTGGATTTCTGATTTGAGTTACTGTTTAAGAGTTATTACACTTTTTTAGGAAAATTTCTTATGCGTGTTAATTTAAGTTAAACAAAACATCGACGGATCATTCCTGGCACCTCGGGCCTCGGAATCGTGTGTCGTCAGAATTTTCGGTCTTGAAATAATTATATATAAATAAATTATACGTAATTTCCGGGACATTACATTCTCCACACCTTAGTTCATTAAATCCTCAATATCCACAACATAGACTAATAAAACAAATGAAGGTACTTAGCACAGATCTGAGCCTCCCGCTCCCATGTGCCCTCCTGGAGGTTCTCATGCTGCCAATGAATTCACACCACAGGAATAGACCGCCCACGAAGGACCCGCTCTTATCGATCCTCAATCTCTATTGGAACCTCCGTAAACATAGACCCATCATTTAAGTACATATCGCCATAGTCGATAACATGCGATGGATCAAGAACACATCTATGGGGAAAGAGATAGATGGTATGACACCTCACCCACTCTACTGAGAATCTAGAAAGGTCCAATGAACCCTGAAGTAACTTTTCACCTTGTCCAAAACACCACAAACCTTTTCGAGGTGAGACACGTAGGAGGACATGGTCTCCGTCCTCCTATCGGTGAAATACCTCTGCCAGCTCTGAGTAGTTTTCACTTGCAAACAAGTGAGTCATCGTGATACAAAATTTTCCACTATATTGTTCATCCCTAGCCACCAGTACTGACGCTAATGGACCTGGTACATCTTCACTATACCAGGATGTACTGCCAGATGGGACGTATAGAACTCCCTCTACACCTCCTCCTGTAGCGCTTCCGGTACCATGGTACGTCCTCTGGAAAGGATGATGTGCTCCCCACCTTTAAAAAATCCATCATGTGCCTACCTTGAGGATATCTAAGCACGTCGAGCCTCACAGTCAGTGTCCCCAAGCTGCACCTCCCTAACTCGCTGAATGAGTGGGGGTGTGACTGTCATATACTGGAGGTATGTTCTCTATATCTATCCATGAATGATATCTACTACGCGGCTAGCTGCTATGCCACTTCACTCAGCAACTGCAGACCAGACCTCCTGCTGAGTGAATCTGCTACTAGGTTTCATTTACCAAGAGTATAGACTCTCTCGAAGTCATAGTCCTGGAGGAATTTAGGCTGATGTCGTTGTCGTAGGATTCAGTCCTTTCGAGAGAAGATATATCTATGACTCTTGTAATCAGAGTAGACTATAAAACCTTCTCTCATCAAATAGTTTCGTGACATATTTAGCGTAAAGAACACTGCTGATAACTCAAGGTCATTGGTAGCATATTTCTACTTGTTAGTCTCTTTCTCAGCTTCTAAATGCTTGGTTAACACTTCTTTGTCCAAAGGAAAGACTCCTCCTTTTTCCTCAATGCTGAAAGAGTTTTCTCTACCCTATAGAAGTAGGGTACAAATATACGGTAGTACATAGCCAAATCAGACATCACTCTCCTTTCAGGGAGGTATTCCTGAAAACATATTTTGAATGTATGTCCTCTTTCTCTTCCACTCTGGTTTGAAACTTAAAACTCAAAACTCATATGCATGAGTTTATCCTGTTCTTCCCGGGTTTCCTTTTTCGAAGACCAAGGAAAACCCCATTCCAAAATTTTAGGTAAACCACAACCTTTTTATTCCAAATACAGTCTATCTGAGAATGAACTATGGATGTCCATTCCATACCCAAACTAACATTATAAGGCCTCAATGTTGTCATTAAGAGGTTCCCACCGAAACTATCACCTCAAGGGTCAGATCACACTGTCGGCATAAGTGTGATTATCGAGTCTCCTACAAAAGGTATCTCCAGATGCAAGGATCAAGTAAATGGTTTGACTAGAAACTCTGGTTCTTGGACAAGAATATTGGAAGAATGGAATGATTGATCCCAATGTATATTGATACAGCAGCTTGTAGTAGACAAAAACCGTACCTCGAATCATTCCTAGATCCCTTGAGTCTCACTCTTGGACCACATGAAGCTACTCCCTTCCCCAGTCCTCCATCTTTCTAAGCCTGGTGGTGTCCACAAAAAAGTGTTGGTTGAGACATTTCATAATGTACACCACCTCATGCTTCTCTCCTAGCTCTGCTTCCTTGTCTGCGGCCCTGCAGATTCATCTCTCCCTGTCACATTCTCTTCCTGAAACATTTTACACACCCAAGTCTCTATGACTAGTGCCAGTTTCCTGCTTTCCAAATTCTAACATTCATTGGCTATATCCACTTAGCAAAAGTAAATTCAACCAAAAAGGTTCTCTCTAGAACCCTAACATTAGTAGGAATGAGTAGAAGAATATTGTTGGCTACGATTTCCTTAAACACACCATGCTCGGAAGTCCGATCCTTAAAGCACTGATCGTATCGTATTAATTGAGTACCATTAATGGTCGGTACACCAGGATGAATACTCAGTTACCATCATATCATCCTGCCGAAGCTGTAAACACTCTAGAGAACACTCAACCACCTCCTCAAGTCAGTCCTAAACCGCCTATGAGTTGATCTTTCCTCGCTACCTGAGGGGTATCTGATGCTGAAACTCTCGTATGGCACTAAGCCTAAATGTGTCCTCAACCGGTACCACCAACTATAATTGTTTCCCAACGTGAAGTGATATAACTGACACACTACTCCAAGGTACTATCTCAGGAAACAATCCACATATCGAAGCCTCATCACTATGTAGACCATCCTCATGGTATCTCACTAGAAAATACTAGATGCTAAGATCACCATCTGCTCTACTGGTGTCTCAACTAGGTGAAAAACTCTTTCCACAGCCTCCAGCCAGCCCTTAGCTGTGTGAGAAACTGTCTCACCTCGAAACCTCAGAAGCCAATGCTGCTGGAACTTGTGAAATGTGCTTAGTCGGTGTGCACCATCCGGGGGAATCTACTGCCCAACAGGTGGTGTTGTTGTTGGTACACTACCTGAAGGTTCCATGATAGTAAGAGGGCCCTGCACCGAAGCCTCATCGCTCGGTGGGCCGTCATCGTTTATTATCTCAGGAATCTTAGCTCGTTATCTATAAAGCATCACCCTTATAAGGAATAGGTGCGCCATGGTAATTAAGTTATACTTGGTGAGTTGACTCAAGAAAACAGAAGAAATTCTTTCAATATACACATGCAATTAGTGTTTTCAGGCACTGAGTCAAAAATCAGAAGTCAGGGTCTTGGTGTATTGATACGTCAGCCGCCGCACCAACACTAGATTCCCTAAAATGAAAACCGCACTCACTAAACTTAACAATACAGCTGTTAAAAAATATCAATGTCCATGTTCATTGGTTGAACCGAACTCCTCTGAAAAAAAAATTTCATGACCCGTCCCCCAGGCCCCATGTCGTGACTACCCCATGCACTCCTTTCATAGGCCAAGGGTTAGTGACTAGCACCAAAAGGCGTATTCCCTAAAAACTGGGAAGGCATTTCCATTTTAACCTATTAACACACGCAACCAAGAACACATAAAGATATGAACACAAGTAAATGGTATAGTAAAAAGAGTGTGTACTATATGAAAAAGGGGCCAGAAGACAAGCCCCACTGGAAAGTACAAGAAAACTAAAAAGTACATGTAAACATAACACCTCCTGTGAACTCACACCAAGGACCCTACCTGAAGGGTTGGTATATCTCTCGAATGGTCATCTCAGTGGAACACCTCGTCTAATGTCCACCTTCGAGCAACCTCTAGTGCTGGTACTCTCGTCCTCATTTTTCAATGTTATTCGTTTACACCAAACACAACAAGGTGCGGGTGTATCCCGTGCAGGGTGAGTATAATAATACTCAGTAGGGACCCCAAGACCCTTGACGGTCCCAAAAAACCCACAAAGGATAAACACAATGCATGAAAACATCTGACAACCCTACATAGGTATATGATGATACATATACCTAAGTTATCATGTATACCCATCTCATTTAAGAGGAAACTCAATGCCAAACTCCTTAACCAAAGTACAATTATTCCACGAAGGAAAGATTACCACGAAGGTAAGTATCACACAAGTACGCCACATATAAGAATAGCACAAAGGTAATGCTATAATGGTAAGTACCACACAGGTATGCCATAAATAAGAATACCACAGAGGTAAAGACTCAGCTCACAATAGGTATGTCATTGGTACAACTGTATAGATGATTAGATGTTACTACTAAATAATCATACTCTGTTAAGAGGAAGACCCACGAAGGATCCGAAATTGCAGACCCACAAAGGATCCCAGTACATTTTCAGACCCACAATGTATCCTAGTACATCATTAGTACATTGTCAGACCCACATAGGATCCTAGTACATCATCAGTACATTGTCAGACTCACACAAGATCCTAGTGTATCGTTAGTACATCTTCAGACCCACATAGGATCCTGGTACATCCTCAGTACATCATCAGACCCACGCAAGATCCTAGTACATCGTCAGTACATCGTTAGACCGACACAAGATCCTAGTACATCGTCAGTACATTTTCAAACCCAAACAGGATCCTAGTACATCGTCAGTACATCGTCAGACCCACACAGGATCCTAGTACATTGTCACTACATCGTCAGACCCACATAGGATCCTAGTACATCATCAGTACATCTTCATACCAACATAGGATCCTAGTAGATCATCAGTACATCATCAGACCCACATAGGTTCCTAGGACATCGTCACAGCGAGCTACATGGTAACCTCATTATGCTTTCTCATCTTTGGGAGAGCCCACTCCTCAAGCTACAGTTCGATACTCCAACTACCATTATGTCCTTCGAAAAAGTATCCCTATGGACCGCCACATAAAGGGGGTCTCAACGCAATAGATGGTGCATCATTCGGACTTATGGGTTGTAATTTGTTATCCTTTTAGTCCAGAGGGTCCGATTGGATCCGTGCCCGATCCAACCCGACCATACCCCAACATAATTCAAATCATGATTGAGGTATACCAAAAATCCCATCTCATTTTAAGGTTTCCCGCGCCTTAGAAGGTTTGTCAAACAGACAGCCGGTGCCAAAGTTATGGCCGAATGAACGAATAGGGTCGCAAATGGTCTGGGTCCTCTCCGACCCAATCAGACCAACCCGACCCAACCCGACCCGGCCCACAGGGTCCGACCCGGCCCACTGGGTCTGGCCTAGCCTGAACTAGGAGGCCAGCCTAGCCGTGTGCGGGAGGGGGGGGGGAGTCCCGAGCCCAATACTCTTACTCACTAAACGACTGAAGTCGTTGGGTCGTCAGAAAGAACTTATGACCCACTTGGGTCCTGTTTGGTCAACCGGCTAAAACGCTCGGCCCTTGTCCTCCCGGCAGTGCATCGTGTGCCGCCCCTCCATGGACGGAAGAATGCCGACAACCTTCTTCCATTCGTCGCAGCCAGAAGGGTCGTGACCCCTTGCTCCAAAGGCGGAATGTCTTGCGCCACCCCTGTGTGGCCGAACGAACGTCGGCTACCCTATGACCAATGCGGCAGTTGGTAATACCCATCTTCCCTCTGGCCTCTACAAGATCTATTCCTCTACCGGTGGTGTGGGTGCACGCCGCCCTGATTCCGTGTGACTATCCCAAGAGGCAGCCGCCTCCTTTCTCCGCTGCGATGAATACATCAACCATGAAGAATAGCGGAGGGATCGGCCAGTGTTCGATTGGCCCGTACCCTCCGCATTAGTTGGGTTACAGGAAGATCAAGATGATTAATTAAACACAAACCACAAAGAACAACAAAACCCATACAACGATTTTTCTTGTTGGAGGTGGCCAAAGGAAGTTGACGAAGTCGTTGAAAGGAACATCGACGTTCGTCGCTCCGGAAATACACTTTTGTTCTGGGCTCAGGTGTCGGTTCCTCGTTCGTCACCTCCCATTAGTACCAGCTCTATCCTCCAAGTTTTTTGCATCACTGCACATTGTCATCACTTTGTTGCTTGGAGAAGCAATGCCGACCCCTCTAACCAAACTCTATATAAATAGGAGAGGGGGAGTGTGTGAAACTTTCATGAAATTAATGGAGACCCATTAATTAGGAATCATCATAATTCCCCAATGGGAAAGTTACTTGGAAAGAAATTTCAATCCATTAATTGGTTTGACATGTTTTCGGTCCCATATTTCCCCTTGTTCATTGGAGGAAAAGAAAGAAAATAAAAATAAACTATGTTATTTTAATTATTCTATTAAAAGTATCTAAAACTAACTTTTTCTTCAGACCTACTACGGTTGAAGTGAAGCCTCCCATAAGAGAATATTGGCACTGCAGATTCAATGGTTCCTTTATATTTCAATTCTGAGCACCGGTTCAAATGTTACAAAATATTGCTCGTGCGTTTACTGAACGTACCTGAAAAAAAAGTTCTGAAAATTAATAATAGTAACCCTCGACTTGCACCGGTCAGGGTTAGGCTTTGCCTAAGTGTCAATCCCCAATGAACCCAATGGTACTCTAAGATTTCCAATCCGAGTTACTGTTTAAAAGTTATGGATTTTATAATAAAATAATTGTCACTTAATTATTATTATTTACGGCCAAAATCTAAATTTCACTGGTGGCCTGTGCCGGCCAATGTTAATATCTTCCTAAAGAAATATTACCCTCACAAGTTCAGTGGTGGTCTTGGATTTTTAATTTCAGTTACCATTTGTGAGTTATAAGGATTTGAAAAATAAAATAATTTATTTAATTATTTTTTTTACGGTTATGCCATTTTGGGTTTTCTCAAAGGAGGCCCGCACCGACTAAACTTAGATCATGCCTAGGGTAAACCCACTATCCTGGGCACAACGATGCCCTCAAATTTTTGATCCGAGTAACTGTTTAAGTGTTATTCCACTTTTTTAGGAAAACTGCTTACGCACGTTAATTTAAGTTTAACAAAACAACGATGGATCATTTCGGGCACTCCGGGCGTCAGAATCGCGTGTCATCAGATTTCACAGTCTGAAAATAATTCCATATAAAAAATATATATGGAATTTCTAGGACATTTCATAGAACATTCCACAATTTATCCTTCCTTCATAACATTTATGAATCATGATTGACTGATAATGATATATTTTTCACATGGATTACCAGATCACTTGTAAATGGAAGAAATAAAATATTCATAATATTTTAATATTAGAAATATCAGTTTTATACCAAATTGAAATATCTTATGTCTCATTATCTTAGGAGAGACACCAAAAATATGCTACCAATACAAAAGTCATATATGAATTTAATATTATAGAATTATCATGTCATTGAATTATATATTATGCATAATAGAATATTTTTACAAATAGATGACATATCTTATTCATATAAAATAATATTAAAACAACAATGAATATTTTTTCAATCATTTCATATAAATAATTTTCTTATGTTTTTTATAATTAACCTATGCATGATTAAAATATATTACACACTAAAATTTATCTCAATATAAAATAAAGGAATAAACTTCACTATCATCATTTGTATCTAAATTGTTTTTTTAAATTACAATAAATTATCATCATGATATTTTCCTCAATGAAATATCAATATAATGATAATTAGATTTCACATCCTCCATTTTTTATGGATTGACTAATCGTCATCTTCTACAAAACATACAATTGGATTCATCCATAATTCATCCATTATATTGTCTTTCAAGGAATATTTGATATTCATATCAACTGTTTGAATTGATTATATTCATTTCATAATCCAATGACTCTTAGAAAAATCATCATATTGACATTAAGGTTCTCAAAATTTTGAATGGAGGAACACTAAATGTGAATAAAATACTTGGTGTGTATTAGTAATTCATGATGATTATTTCATTATACAAGGTTTTTTCATGAGCTCAATAACTTGTGTTATTTATTTTGTGAATAATATATGTGTTTTCAAGTCCCTCGTCAGATATTATTTTAGTTTTATTCATATATAACCTAAAAGGAATGAGGTAGAATCCTAGTAATATCGCTTATGTGTTCACACGAACATGTGGATCACTTGTTCCACCCAACATGGTGACATAAAAAAACATAATATTTCATAAACCCTCAATGGGGATCTCCCTCCACTATACCACTCATGGTTGACTGACATGACTTCAAGATATACTAGGAAGTTTCTTCTAGACAACCTAGCTACTTGGTTGGTCTAATAGACTTGATTTGTAATGAATAATCTCTATCTCCTCCCATAAAAATTCATTTACAATATAACATACTAATGTTAAAATCTATATATCATAGTTCCATCCTTCAACCAATAGGATGAATGTTCATAAATGTATTCTCCATATAGATATAAAATTCATAACTATAAATTCTCAATATAATATCAGATCACCAATAAATTATTCTTAAAATATATAAAATTATTATAATATCCAAATAGAAGAACTCTATTTTTTCAAATGAAATGTTGAATGATATTCAAAATCCAAAAAACATGATATTATTTCCAATTTCATGTAACTTTATTAAAATGACCCATCCCATGGTGTCTTCCTAAAAAATAATCTTGGGTTCTACTTAACAAATATCCAAGGTATTTTTATCTTTTTTGTGATTCTAATTAAACATATTGAAACATATATTTTTTAAAATTCCATGTTCATTAAAAAATCATAAAAAAATGAGGGTCAATAATATTTCTATAAATATATCATAGAATTAGATACATTTTTCTATCCTTCTTTACATAGAAATGATTCGACTAGTTGACAAATGTTTTCTGGAATAGATGGTGCTACTACCAAATCTAGGAAACATGAATGTCTAGGGTAAGGATTTCACATTAAATAAATGGGTGGATGAGGGTGATGAGGGTCAAATTCATGATACCTCCCCACTTTAGGTGACACCTCAACCATGATCATTCTAAAATATCGTACAAGCACCTTCTATATCATCAAAACCACATGTAGAGACGTAAATGTTTTTTAGGATAATATGATATAAATCATGCTCTTTTAAGACAATTCATGAATGAAGCTAGAGTAAATATTTTAAATTCCACACATTACAACCCATTCATTTACTCTAACCACATTCACACCCCCATTAACGATGCACATAAGTTATCCCTATCATTATTCATGTTGATTTTATTTTTATCTCCCTTGGAATCCACATCAACTACACATGTTACTCATCCTCAAGATATCATATTATAGGTAATTATAAAAACTACACAAGAATATACATAATCATTACCAGAAATCATGGCCTCCCTCTTAGAATCTCAATCATTGATATTTGAAATGGAACTGATTAATTAGAATAGAAAAATGGTTGATGTCGAAATAAAGACACTATATTTTTTCCCATTAGTAAAAGATTACAAATGTAACATCCCATGTAAGAAATGAATAATATATATTCTTATATATGTCTATTTATGAATTATATATTGTTTTAGCGGGTTAAAATGAGAATAAATACAATCTTAAGGATGGAATACACAAATATTTTTAAAATATTACTTTACCGCCTTTTGATGGGGAACAATTTTTAAATCAATATTTTGACAATTTTATAATCTCTATTTGTCAAAATAAACTTATTCCTTATTATTGGGACATTGAAATTTATATTTGTTAATTATTTGGTATTTTTCTGACAATGTTCGTTTTTTAATTAATAGTGAAAAATACTGCATTTTATATCAAAACTGCTTTTTCATATAATTTAATTATATGGTTAGATTATCTTTTTAATTGGTTTTAAAGTCTAAATAGAATATATTTTTACCATTTAACCAAATAGTGGTATTTTTATTTAATTTCACTTTGTAATTGGGCATAAACTAATGCCAAACTTTTCATAGATATTGTTTCAAAAAACTCGTTAATTGTTTTAACAACGAGAATTATTTTTAAATTAATTATTGAAAATTATGTGTTTGGAATTTGTTAAAATGTATTCAATATTTGGAATAATAAGGTCCAAATTATGTTATTAAGACTCTTTTATTTTCGGACTTTGTGAATAGTAACGACAATAATTATCGTTAAATAACTTGATTAATTAGTAATCGGGTAGTTAATGATAATAAAATAATATCATAATAATAAAAAATGACACCAAAATGTGTCTTAATACTAAGGGTTGTGTCATGGACTACCATGGGATGCATTTTTCAAAACATTGGGACCCCATGGAATCACATTTGTGTGATAATGACTTTTTATCTTTTTATTTTTTAATGAAAGTAAATATAACAAAGAATGTATCGCCTGATTTAAACATTTTTAATTTTTTCTACATAAATGATCTATAGAACTATAAATAGTATTTGGGAAGTTAAAAATATTTCCTACATCATAGTATTTTGTTTCTAATTTTTAGACATTAAATAAATTAAATTATATATGAGACCATGATGATGCAGCGATTACCTCATTATTTAACGATTTAAATAAAATGAAAAGATAATGTAAATTCTAAGACCTAAACTTGTAAAAAACCTATTGGATGGGTTCATTTCTAACCCTTATCACCTTATCCTAGAAATAAATCAATTTGGGACCTTTAAAATTCGAATTTCATTTGAAAATAAAGCAACATTTTATACCTTTCCAAGAGTGTCCCTCCTCTCCTCTTATAAAAGGCCCCCACCTCTACCTCCTTACCCACTCCTCTCAAGAATTTGGCTCGGCCATGATATTCTCATTTTGTCTCTCCACATCCCTATATTCATCCCAGAAGCCTTACCTTTGGCATAAAGTTCTTCAAGAAACCTTTTTGGTTCAAACCAAGAGGAGTTACCCGATTCAAAGGTAAAGTCTTCTCTAATGCTCTTTTGTTTTATTTTTCTTCTCCAACCCCCTAAACTATTTTTATTCATTTTTTTGTAACAACACAAGTATATTACATATACTAGGATGTTTTTATAAGAAGTATTCGAGCTACACTTACACACACCTACATCTAATGGTTAATGATCACACTGTTTCCGTGGATGGAGAATTTCTACCTCACGAAACGATGATTGTTCAATATTCTTCAAACACCTTCAAAGGTGGACATTAAGATGTAACAATATTTATATATGATATATAATATGTTTATTTTTTCTTTAATCCTCTTTATATTTCATTTATGGAATACCGTTTATGGTTTCCATTATGGGTAAACGAGATATCTTTATTTGAGGTAGTGCGGACTACCGCCCCATCAAAGTGATTTAATTCGTTAATGCCATATGTGGGATGTATAAAGGCTGGAGTTAATGATATTATATATGATATTATATTGGAATTATAATTTATCTTTATGTGATTGTGATTTCATTCCATTAAATATGAAAATGAAATTAAAGTAGCGTTCATGTGTACGTACGGCTTACCGTCTCCATGAACGGTGCATTTCATATCATACCTCTAAATGTTATGTAACATTATAAATGCACGCATACACTGGATTTATATGATATATATTATATCCATGTCATGAATATAATTCTGGATATAATAGATATTTTACCACATGAACAACTTGTAATTATAAAGAGTTTATTTTTTACTCAAGTACCAATGATCGAAAAACGACCATTATTAACATAAATAATTACATAGTGTTAATAACATGGTAATAAGTGATATAAAAGAAATAATGAACTTGTAAAAGGTTCATAAGAAATTATAAATTAACTCATGTTTATTATTCAGGACGTTAAAGAACGATCGAGTCAAGTCGGACCCGAGGTATGGGACTTCATCTCAATCTCCTTTCATTGAGGCATATTCTGTTTTATTCACAAATTTCTATTATATAGTGTATAAAACCCTTTGAATTTTACATTTATTCAAAAGGAATCTTTTTTATACGAAGGGTTTACTAAAAGGTAAAAGGGAATGTTTTTTTGTCGTACGTATACGGCGACAACTACTTCTCTGCCACCGTGAACATTATTTGAGTTTCGGTTTCCTCTACAAGCCACAACATTTTTTTAAAATGAAAAATAAATACCATGTTTTAAATTACTTTTGTTTTGGTATTGAAAATGGTTTTCATAATGTTTTTATATCAAGGTGTAGTATTGATATCATGTGATTGAAAAGTGGAAATGATATGTTTCGTTTATGCATGTTTTAGGTGATACGATTATGTTATGGTTCTTGGGCATTGTTATGAAGACGGTTGGTTCCGTGATAAACTAAGGGTGTAAAAGCCAGATATAGCTCTCCAATGCATTGGGTAACTCTAAGTGGTTAAATTTTATGGTTTATTTGAAGAGATTTAGGGAATATACAATGATGGGTATTCCAAATGTAACCAAGAGGGTTACTCCCTACGTAAGAATGTTATGAATGCCTCAAGTTACATTTATGTATTATGATTTAGATTATTTATTATTGATTGATGAGGTATGTTAAAGTGCATATGTTTTATGGGTAAAGTACGATTTCATTGATTCTTATGTATACATGTACTCATGTTTCCGTTCCATATTTTTATACCCCTTACTGAGCTTTTTATGCTCATCCCATGTTTTTTAAATGTTTTTTCACTGGTCAAGGGAAAGGTACATGATATGATGATAGTGTCAAGTAAGTTTCAGGAAAAAATCCATGTTTTATTTTAAATATGATTCTTTTTATGGGGAAACTGAATACAATCTTTTATGTAGCCACTTTGTATAAATCTGGAATGTAACACATGTTTTATGATCTAATTCTCTAAAACACTAAACCTGAAAAGATCCTCAATGTGTATTCTTGAAATTTCTCAAGATTAAGTAATGTTTGAGGTTGGGGCCTTATAGTTGGTATCAGAGCTCGTTTTAGATAACTTTAGGAGTTAGAATTCTATTAAATGATTATCCAAAAATATTTTTTTATGGTTGATTTTAAATTATATAGCATTTAAAGATTACCATGTTGCTTCATCTAAGACATGTTTGTTTAGAATGGTTTTCTACAGAGGAAACATGGAAGCAATTCTAGGAATGAATACATAAGGAAATAACCTTCCGAATCAGCATCCTGAGATGGTCAGAATTGGGACTGAACAGTTTGTTGTAGTAATGGCACAGTTTACTCAAGCGATAAATGGTGGTGGTATCCATGTACGTGATCAGCCAGATCAACCACAGAGGAACATGTCAGTTGTGGAACATTTCATGAGGAAACATCTCCCATCATTCATAGTATCATATTACCCTATGCTAGCTGAAGGGTGGATTAAAGCACTGTAGAAGATTTTCTATGTCATGGGTTGTTTAGAAAATCAAATGGTTAGACTTTTTATTTACCGTTTGGAGGGTGAAGGAGATCAGTGGTGGGCGATGGTTAAAAATATCAGGGATGCTGATGAAAATGGTGCTCTCAACTGGGAGGAATTCAAAGGTATGTTTCTTAAGAAGTATTTTCCTAATGAAATTCGACATAGGATGGAAAAAAAATTCTTGGAATTGAGGCATGAGGAAGAATTAGTAGCTTCTTATGAAGAAAGGTTCAGTCGATTGGCAAGGTATGCTTCAAATTTTATCAGAGACCTTGATAGTAAAATCAATCGTTTTTACTCAGGATTTAATCCCACATATCTAAGGGCATTAGCTTCTCGCAAGTTCAAGAGTTATGAAAAGCTTGTTTGATGTGCTGAGAAGGTGGAAATGGAGTTTTCTGATGATCAAGGGTTCTATAACAACCAACAGAAGAAGAGAACGAGGTGACAGGAGAAAGGAAAGAATTCTTCAAAAAGGTCCGATGGTAAGAAAACTAAGTTTCTAGTTTGTGATAAATGTCGTAAAAGGCATGCTGTGGAATGTCTTCTAAATTCTGGGAAGTGCTACCGATGTGGTAAAATGGGACATAAGGCACATAATTGCACTGAAAAAGATCCGGGTGATGGTCAGACCAAATTTGATTTACAGTTAGTGAAATGTTTTAAGTACAATGAGATGGGTCATTATGCAAACGAGTGTCCGACAAAGATCTCGAGTGATGGGAAGCAGTTAGACTACAAGCAGAAAGGGGTGTTGAAATCCTTTGCAACTACTTCAGTAGATGTTGGGCCATCAAATGAAGTGGTATCAGGTACTTTGTTTGTTTTTTCAGATTATTCCAGCGTGTTGTTTGATTTGGGGTCTACACATTCTTTCATCTCTGAAAATTTTTCTATTAAAATGCGAATACCATCTCAAGAAATGACTCATGAACTTGTGGTAAAAACACCTGGGGGAATGATGAGGCAAAATGAATTTATAAGAATCTTCCTATCCTTATCTTTGTAAAGAACCTACTTGAAAACCTTATTGTTTTACCTCTAGTAGAGTTTGATGTTATCCTGGGAATGGATTGGCTCTCTATTTACCATGCTAAGATTGAATGTAGAGCTAAAGAAGTTTCATTTCAGCAATACTTTCAGTTTGTGTACAAGAATGAACCCTTACAATTGATAACATATCAAGAGGCCGAGAAACTTGTAAAATATGGAAATGAATGTTACCTTGCATATATTGTTGAAAACAAGGGAACTATTCAGATTAATGATGTGCCAGTGGTAAATGAGTATCCTGTTATTTTTATTGATGAGTTTTCTATATTATAATAACATATCAGGAAGTTGAGTTTACTTTTGACTTAGTTCCTGATGTAAGCCATTTTCAAAACCCCGTTATCGAATAGCTCAAATTGAAATTTTAGAGTTGAAGGAGCAATTTCAAGTTTTATTAGAGAAATGTTTCATTCGACCTAGCACATCACCATGGGGTGCCACTGTTTTATTTGTTAAAAAGAAAGATGGTTCTATGAGAATTTTCATTGATTATATATCCTTGAATAACATCACTGTTAATAAAAAATATCATTTGCCTCATATCAATGATTTTTTTTATTAGCTCCAGGGAGATCAGTTTTTTTCAAAGATTGACCTGAGATCGGGGTACCATCTGTTGAAGGTAAAGGAAGCTGATATTTTGAAGACCGTTTTTCGCACAAGATATGGCCATTATGAATTTGTAGTAATTCCTTTTGGGATATCCAATGCACCTGCTGTATTCGTGGACCTTATGAATAGAATTGTTCATGAGATCTTGGATATGTTTTTGGTGGTATTCATTGATGATATTTTGGTGTTTTCTAAAAGTAAATAAAAGCATAAAAGTCATTTAATGGTTATTCTGCAAACCATAAAAGAAATTAAATTTTATGGGAAATTCTAGAAAGTGTGAGTTTTGGTTGCAACAAATTTCTTTCCTTTGTCATACTGTTTCTAAAGATGGGATAATTATTGATCCTACAAAAACAAAGGATGTTGAAGAATGGACAAGGCCCACAAATGTAACAGAGATTCGTAGCATCCATGGTTTTTCAGGATATTACCGAAGGTTTGTTAGAAATTTTTCACAGTTATCTAGTCCAATGACTATGCTAACTCGGAAGGGTGTTATGTTTATCTAGACAAATGAATGTGATGATTGTTTTTAGGAACTGAAAAAAAGATTGGTGAATGCTCCAGTTTTGGCACTACCCTCCAGGAATGGGGATTTTGTTATCTATAGTGATTCTTCATTAAAATGAATTGGTTACATCCTATTGTAGAATGATCAGATAATTGTTTATGCTTCACAACAGTTGAAAACTCATGAGGTAAATTACCGTACAAATGATTTGGAATTAGCTATTGTTGATTTAACTTTAAAAATTTAGAGGCATCATTTGTATGGTGTAAAGTGTGAAATATATACTGATCCCAAAAGTTTAAAGTATATACTCACTCAGAATGAATTTAACATGAGATAGAGGAGATGGATAGAATTAATCAAGGATTATGATTGTACAATTCGTTACCATTCAGGAAAAGAAAATAATGTGGTTGATGCTTTGAGTCAAAAAATTAATGCTTCATTAACAATGTTGCATTTTGAATGTGATCCTTTGGTTAAGGATTTGATGAACTTTGGCATAGAATTTGTTGGTGCAGGATGTCCTTCTGTTTTGTTTCAGATATCAGTGAAATCTTCTTTATCAGACATAATTAAGCAAGCACAAAAGAAAGACAGTGAGTTGCAGAAAAAGGTAGAGCTGGTTCAGAAGGGTAGGTTGCTTGAATTCAACATTGATAATGATTGTGTTTTGATATTTGGGAAGAGATTATGTGTGCCTTGTGATTCACATTTGAAGGGAGAGTTGTAATGTGAAGCTCATAGTACTCCGTTTTCAATTCATCTGGGAATTACTAAGATGTATAGAGATCTTCGGGTGTATTATTGGTGGGACGAAATGAAAGGAGATATTGCTGATTTTACTGTGATGTGATTGAATTGTCAACAGGAAAAAGCAAAGCGACAGTTACAGAAAGGGATGCTTCATCCATTACAAGTTCCATAGTGGAAATGGGAAAATATATCTATGGACTTTGTTGTGGGATTTCTGAAGACACCTCAAGGTAATAATGAAATCTTGGTTATTGTTGATCGCTTGACTGAATCTGCTCATTTCCTTGCTATACGAGATACTTTTTCCCTAGATAAACTTTCTCGTTTGTATCTTAAAGTGATATCCAGGTTACATGGAGTTACCCTCTCTATTGTATATGATCGTGATCCCAAGTTTACTTCTAACTTTTGGAATGGCCTTCATAACTCATTGGGTACTGAATTAAATTTTAGTACATCTTTTCATTCTCAATCATATGGGTAGTCAGAACGAACAATTCAGACATTGGAGGATATTCTACGTTCTTGTTTGATGGATTATCAGGGAAGTTGGGAACATCATCTTTTTTTGGTTGAGTTTTCTTATAATAATAGTTTTCATTCAAGTATACAGATTTCACCATTTGATACATTATATGGGAAGTTGTATCGAACTCCAGCTTTCTGGGACAAAGTGTTAGAAAGGAAGTTGATTGGACTAGAATTGGTAGAAGAGTTGGCAGGAAAAGTTCATATGATAGAGAGACAATGAGAACAGTTTAGAGCAGCTAGAAGAGTTATGTAGACAATAAGTGTAAGGATCTCTCTTTTGAGGTAGGTGATCATGTTTTTTATCTATCTCCATGGAAAAGTGTGATGTGATTTGGTAAGAAAGGAAAGTTGAGTCCAAGGTTCATTGGACCATATGAAATTATGTAGAGAGTTGGATCAGTTTCATACCGAGTGGCTTTACCTCTGATCTTATCTCAGGTACACAATGTTTTTCATGTTTCAATGTTAAGGAAGTACATGCAAGATCCATCTCATTTTTTGAGTCCAGTGGCAGTTCAGTTGGAATAGAATCTATATTATGTGGAAAAACCGGTCTAGATTCTTGACCATAGGGAGCATGTGTTGCGGAATAAGGTGATTCATCAAGTAATGTTTTTTTGGAAGAAACTATATGAGTAAAGAGGCAACATGGGAATCTGAAAATGCAATGAGGGATAAATACCCCCACTTATTCAATAAGAAAATAAATTGCGGGGACAAAATTTTCTAATGGTGGGAAGGATGTAACATCCCAAGTATGTAATGAATAATATATATTCTTATCTATGTCTATTTACGAATTATACAGTGTTTTAGAGGCTTAAAATGAGAATAAATCCTATCTTAAGCATTGAATACACTAATATTTTTAAAAGAATGATTTACCGCATTTTGATAGAGAACCATTTATATAAATCAATATTTTAAAAATTTTATGATCTCTATTTTTCAAAATAAACTTATTCTTTGTTATTAGGACATTTAAATTTACATTGGATATTTTTTTGGTATTTTTCTGACAATGTTCATTTTTAATGAATAGTGAAAAATACTGCATTTTACATCAAAACGGTTTTTTCATATAATATAATTATATTGTTAGATTATATTTTCAATTGGTTTTAAAGTGTAAATAGAATTTATTTTTACCATTTAATCCAATATTGGTCATTATAATTTATTTCACTTTGGAATTGGGCATAAACTAATGCCAAACTTTTCATAGATATTGTTTCAAAAAATCCGCTATTTGTTTTGACAATAGGAATTATTTTTAAATTAATTATTGAAATTTCTGTGTTTGGAATATGGTAAAATGGATTACATATTTTGAATAATAATGTACAATATATGTATTTAAGACTATTTTGTTTTCAGACATTGTGAATAGTAACGATGGTAATTATCGTTAATTATCTTGATTAATTAGTAATCAGGTACTTAAGGATAATAAAATAATATCATAATAATAAAAAATGACACCAACATGTTTCCTAATACAACTGGTTGTGTCATGGCCGACCATGGGATGCCATGTTCCAAACTTGGGGACCCCATGGAATCACATTTGGGTGATAATGGATTTTTATTTTTTTATTTTTTAAAGAATGTAAATATAACAAACAATGTATCACCTGAGTAAAACATTTTTAATTTTGTCTACATAAATTATATCTTGAACTATAAATAGTAATTGTAAAGCTAAAAATATTTCCTACATCATAGTGTTTATTTTATAGTTTTTAGTCATTAAATAAATTAAATTATATATGAGACCATGATGATGCAGCGATTACCTCATTATTTAATGATTTAAATAAAATGAAAAGATAATGTAAAATATAAGACCTACACATGTCAAACACCTATTGGATGGGTGGATTTAGAACCTTTATCACTTTATCTGCAAAATAAAGCAATGTGGGACTTTTAAAATCCGAAATTCATTTGAAAATAAAGTAACATTTTATACCTTTCCTAGAGTGCCCCTCCTCTCCTCTTATAAAAGGCCCCCACCTCTACCTATATACCCACAACTCTCAAGCCTTTTTATCGGCCAATATCTGCTCATTTTGTCTCTCAAAATCCCTCTATTCATCCAAGAAGCCTTACCTTAGGCAGAAAGATCTTCATGAAATTCCTTTGCTTCAATCCAGGAGGAGTTACCCGATTCAAAGGTAAAGTCTTCTCTAATGCTCTTTTTTTATTTTGCTTCTCCAACCCCCTAAACTCTTTTTATTAATTTCTTATGTAACAAAAACTATATATTACATATACTAGGATTTTTTTATAATATGTATTCTAGCTACACTTACACCCACCTACATCTAATGGTTAAATAGCATACTGTTTCCGTGGATGGCGAATTTCTGCCTCACGAAACGATGATTGTTCAATATTCTTCTAACACCTTCAAAGGTGGCCATCAATATGTCACCATATTTATATATGATATATAATATGTTTATGTTTTTCTTAAGATTCTATATTTTTCATTTATGTCATAACTTTTATAGTTTCCATTATGGGTAAACGCGATATCTTCATTTTAGGAAGTGCGGACTACAACCCCCTAAAAGAGATTTGATTCATTAATGCCTTATGTGGGATGTATAATGGATGGAGATAATGATATTACAAATGATATTATACTGGAATTATAATATATCTTTATGAAATCATTATTTCATTCTATTAAATTGGGAATAGAAATGAAAGGAGCGTTCATGCATACGTACAGCTTACCATCTCCATGAATGGTGTATTTCATTTCTTACCTATAAATGTTATGTAATATTATAAATTCATGAATATACTGGATTTATATGATATATATGATATCTACATCATGAATATAATTCTTTATATAATGGATATTTTACCACATGAAGAACTTGTATTTATAAAGAGTTGATTTTTGAATCAAGTACCAATGATCGACAAAACGACAATTATTAACATAAATAATTACATAGTGTTAATAACATGGTAATGAGTGATATAAAAGGAATAATTAACTTTAAAAAGTTTCTTAATCAAGTAGAAATTAACTCAAGTTTATTATTCAGGATGTTAAAGAACGATCGAGTCAAGTAGGACCTGAGGTATGGGACTTCGTCTTAATATCCTTTCATTTAGGCATATTTTGGTTTATACCCAACTTTCTTTTATACGGTGTATAAACCCCTTTGACTTTTATGTTTATTCAAAAGTAATCTTTTTTATACTAAGCTTTTTATAAATGACAAAATGGAATGTTTTTTTGTCGTACATATGCGGCGACAACGACTTCTCCACCGCCGTGACCATTATTTGAGTTTCAGCTTCCTCTACAAGCCATAATTTTTTTTAAAATGAAAAATAAATACCATGTTTTAATTTTCTTTTATTTTGGTATTGAAAATGGTTTTCATAATGTTTTTATATCAATGTGTAGTATTGGTGTCTTGTTATTGAACAGTGGAAATTTTATATTTTTTATGAATGTTTTATGAGATACGATTACGTTATGGTTTTTGGGAATTGTTATGAAGACGGATAGTTCCGTGATAAAATTAGGGAGGTAGAGCCTGATATAGCTATCCAATGCATTGGGTAACACGAATGGGTTAAACGATAAGGTTTCTCCGAAGATATTTAGGGAATATACTTTAATGGGTATTCCAAATGTAACCAAGAGGGTTACTCCCTACGTAAGAATGTTATGAATGCCTCAAGTTACCATTATGTCTTATGATTTCTATGATTTATTCATGATTTGATGAGGTATGTTAAAGTTCTTTTGTTTTATGGGTAATGTATGATTTCATTGATTCTTATGTATACATGTACTGATGTTTCCTTTCCATATTTTTATATCCTTTACTGAACATTTTATGCTCATCCGATGTTTTTGAAATGTTTTTTCTCAGGTCAAGGGAAAGGTACATGATATGATGATAGTGTCAAGGAAGTGTCAAGAAAGAATCCATGTTTTATTTTAAATATGTTTCTATTGATGGTAAAAATTAATACTATCTTTTATGTAACCACTTTCTTTAAATGTGGAATGTAACAAATGTTTTATGATCTAATTCTCTAAAAATCTAAACCTGAAAAGATCCTCAACGTGTATTCTTGAAATATCTCATGATTAAGTAATGTTTAAGGCTGGGGCCTTATAACAACACCCTCTAAATCCATAAGAATATTACTATAAATTAGAAAGATTATACAAATATATGAAATGGGAAGCCAATATATCAGATTATTTGGAAAAAAACCACCTCATATGAACTGATAATTGAAGATCACCCTATTTTAATTGAGTAATTGGAAATAAATAATGTTACATATATCACTACAAATATAATTCCAACAATCAAACTATAAATAGAGCTTAAATTAACGACTAAATATTATTATTTAAATGTGAATGATATAAACTACACATTAAATTGGTCGGAATTAATAAGAAAAACTAGTTTATGAAATAAATATAAAGATATACCTAAAAATAAATTTATTGGTATGTTCTTGTAATATAATGAATCTATTTTTGTTTTGTTATTTTATTCCCAAAAAACTGTTTCTTTAAATTGTTTGTTCCTTAAATTTAATAGTTTATATTATAAATAATTTATGGTTTCCTAAAAAAATTATTTTAAAATGTTATTTTAAATTTATAATTATACATGTAAATATTACTTTAAAAATAATATTTGATTAGTTTATGAAAATATTTATTTGTCAAGAAATATTGAAAATCCTTATTTTAATTGAAGAACAATATATTATTTTAAAATATGAATAGGGTAAACATATTTTTTATATTAGATTTGACATTTCTATTGATTAATTTCATTTAAAATAATCAAGTTTTTTTTAAAATCATTTTTTACACTTTATTTTATAATAAAAACATTCTATATTTACAAATATCATTTTCTTATTAAAAATATATATTTTATTACGTTTTTTTGATATAAATTTAAATTATATTCTGAAGCCTATGTATTTTATAATTTGAAAAATGGATTTCATATTTGGAATCATAGGGTCCATAATTAGAAAATGGTGCCATTTTATTGTTGGGAAATATGAATAGTTGAATTATTAAATTGTATTACCATTATAAAAGGTATATTAAGAAATTATAGATAAGATATAAAATGATAAGGACTCTAAAATGAACATAAAAATGACACAATTTAATTGGATGAGTAACTATAGTCAATAGTAAATATTTTTATATTATATGACCATTTGATTCAATATTCATATGATTATACAAATTATAATATTTTATTTAATGATATTTCAAATATATCACACTATTATTTTTTATAAGTGTTATATTTTTCATGCTGTGTTATATAGAGATATAATGAACTCTAAATATTATATTTTATGAAAAATATTTATATCAATATTTTTTATTTATTTATAATTTTTAGGGAATAAATAATAACGTTAAATTATTTCATAATCCTAATGTAGTAATTATTAATTTTTTTAAAATTTCAAAAAATAATTTTAAAAAGATTAAAATAAATATAATTTACATAATTAATATGATAACCAAATATTTTCTATTGAAATCATATTTTAGTGATATAATAAAATATTTTATTTAATTATAAGTGTTATCATCAAATGCATATAGTATATGTAATGAATAGTTCTTAAAATTGCCATTATAGTTATTTTATAGTAAATTATATTATATTAAATGATATAAAATTCCTTAAAATATGAAATTTTACCAATTTATATGTAAATGTTTTAAAATAGAATTCATACTAAAATTATTGGTATTTTATTCATCATATATTAACTTTATTAAACATAAAAGAGTGGAAATCAATGTTATCACAGTAGGAGTTAAAGTGTTTAAATAAGGATTAAAACCAACATATAAGTGTAGAAATATAGTCATAACTAAATTGATTTTTATTTTATGGGGGTATGAAGGCCTATATTAATATTTCATAATAAATGATCTTGTTTCGATCCATTTGGAATTAAATATTAATTTACATTAATTTATTATTTTGCAAAATTTAAATAGAGCCCCTCCCATCTGTTATAAAAGGTCTCCAATTACTCTCATTTAAAGACATATTAATACAGTCTATATGTGGAAAAAAATACTTATGTAACTTCTTGTAGTCCCTCCCCTTATTTTATAGGGCTTACTTTAGGATGATTATTATCCTTACGAGCCCCTATATGTTAATTAATGGTTGTTTTCCAAAGAATCGGTATAGTTTTTTATGATTGTTTTAGTTTTGTTTCTTCTTCCAAATATATCAAACGCTCTTCTATAATTAAAAAATAATAAATAAAACATACTAAATATATGACATTAATTATTATTTTATTTTAATTTAATATATCCATCTCTTATTTGATCAAATGGAAATGGAATTCATCATTCGTGTGTACAAAAGACTACCTCTTCATGAATCAATGTAATTTTTTTTTCACATAAACATATCTCAGGACAATTTATTAATATGGAAATAATGAATATATATGATATACCTGGCATATTTATCTTTCTATTAATATAATATTTATTTTCATTCTTATATTTCAATATAAATAAAAATGATATCTTCGTTCCCACATATATGTGGACTACGACATCCACATACAAATGTGAGTCGTTTTACATCACCACATCACATGAATTAAATATTTTTTTTAAATTTAATGAATTTATAGGATATTTACTATTTTAAATAATTCTACAAATATAAAATAATAATTCCCATTATTCTCTGATGATTATTTAAAAATGTAAATGTTACTAATACGTACGTACATCCTACTATCTCCATTATTATATCATTGTTAATTTTTTTTGAAAATAAAATTGTTAATTGAATGATTAATATTATTCTAAAGATGATTTAATATTGATTCCATTGTCTAAATTGAGACTACCAAAGCAATACTATTCATATGAACCAAATATTATCAAAGCGTCTGATGTCAACATAAATAATTATGTAACTGTAATAACCTGGTAATAAGTGAAAGAAGGAATAATAAACATGTAAAAGGTTCCAATGAATGTAAATAAGTAAAATACATGTATTATTTAGTAATATAATGATCATAAAATACATGTCAGACTCAATGTGGAGGATATTTTTTTTAAAAATATTCTCTTAAAATTTATATTTAATGAAGTCAAAATGATTTTTTTCCAAATTTTATAGAATGATATGACTTTTATATTATCCTCATGACTCAATTATTTGATGATTTTATTAACATTTTACATGTTTATTTTGAAATAAAATCATTTTAGTTATGTGTTCATATTTTGTTTTTAAAAAATATATTTTCTTTTAAATTGGGAATTTTATTTTCCCTATGAATTTTTTTAATGATATTATCATAATATAAAAAAATATTTTTAACTTGTTTAGTTTATTTTGGTAATGAAATTATCTTAAATGAAAGGATATTTTGATGACCATATGTTCTTCACATATGGGATGTAAATAGTTTTAAATGGATATATGATGAAAATATAAATACTTAAATAATTTATTCTTAATATTGTACATGAGAATTATATGTGAAATGGGTCAGCATGATACATCTTATACAAAGGGTTTATTCCCATTATAGCTTAAATCTGGTCAACATATATCTTGTTGGATGGGTGTACCTAGATAGAACCTGGTGATCCTATTATTGGTTTGGGTGTTCCAAATTTGCACTCCAATGCATTAGGTAATGTTCCTAATCATTAGAGGATAGAAGGAGGGAGTTACTAACGGGTTTCCATATAGATTAAACTACGGCCTTGTTATTTATAACATTATATTAAAACAATATATGAGTGTGATGCAATATGTTTCCAATAATGTTTTTTATTTTCATGATATGTGTTTTAATTTTTCCAATGAAATTGTTTTGTGTCATTTAATATCAAAATAATTTATTTTATCCTCCAAAATTCAATTGTGATAGTGGAAAAACGATCATCGGATTTTATTTGGTGAATTTGGATAATAGATTTATTATATTTATGTCCATTAAATATAATTTTTTTCACATCTAACATTATTAAAAATTATTAAACTATGTTTAAGGATGAGTAAGAAAAATTTGAGGTATAGATGGAACTTATGAATAATTTTCAAGAATGTAATCCATGTATTCTTTTTAAAAGAATTATTGGTTGGATAAATAGATAGAAATCAGAAGCTTCCATATTTTATTGTATAGTTGTATTATGTATGATTTATGAACTAATACAATTAAAAAATAAACTTGAAAATATTCTCAAATTTAAGAGAATGTGTTCATGACATAATATTTGTGATTATATATTTTTTTAATGTCCAGGTCCATAGAGTTGGTTTTAGAGGAGGGTTTATAAAAAAATTATAGATGATGATGTATTCTTATGCGATTTTCATAAGAGACATTGATATCATATATGGTAAATAATTATAGTGTTGATCATATGTTCAATAACTTATAATCCCCTTTTGATACATTATTTTATGAAATGTTAATGAAACGAATGATATTTTTGGAGACACTTATTTTTTAGGAAATTTTCAGTTAGAAATTTTTGGGAAGAAAATTGAAAAATATGATATAACATTTTAGGTTATCTTATTCCTTTAATATTGAATAAATTAAGGTTTTTTAGGGTTTTTCTCACATATCTAAAATTTCATAAGGATTTTATTAATATATTATTTGAAAAATGACAAACCACGGGATGGGTGAAAACCAGTCATGTCAAGGTACAATCACAAACAACAATAAAAATGGTTGGCCATGATACAATGTCAAGTGAACAAAACCCAAAATAATGAAAATAGTAGAATCCCCAAAATGGTCTGGACTCCATGTCTGGAACCTCAACCTATCATGTCACATTTACAACCCATCTACCTAGAATATGGACCTTTCTCTTGTCGTAACCTATAAGCATGAAATCTGCTCGGGTACCCAACAACAGCCTATGTAGGGTGTGATTATAACCGAGTAGGCCACCCCTAACGGTGTCTAAAAAAATTCCAAAAAGATAGATAGTGCATGAAGATGATAAATAAAGCAAATATGAGGTAAACCGTTCAATAATATATCTTTATATATTTTCTTTTATATTAACTCTATAATTAACCAATGTTTACTACCAAGAAATTTCATTTATCAGTTATCCTTATTTCATGTGTTCAACGGATTAGGTATATCCAGTGTTCCCAAGCATATGGGAATACAATCAAGCCCTATCTCACTAGTCATCACAGTATAAAAATTCTAAATATCCTCAACTTGAAGCCTCAGTCTCGGTGGAATGTAACCATTAGGGCAATAAAACCACATCCCCTTCCATAACCCGTGCATTTTTGGGTGGCGCTAGAACCTCGATCCAACTCAACCCATGAGATTAGAACCTAAAATCAATACCCCACTCTACCAAGTCATGTGCAGATGATTATTTATCATTCTCCATAAAACACCGTATCATAACAACATAGAAAACATCATTTACAGCATCACAATAATCTCAATAAATGGGAAAATAACATTATTGCCTCAATCCATTAACACTATAATTATTATTATTACTTAACCCCTTTAGCACCATTCCCATTTTCCATTCCTATCTAACTATGCATATTCAAGCATAAAGCTAATCCTTGGAATTTTCTCATTTATCCATTGAACCTTTTTTTGCCAACAATACAATATTCTAGGAAATTATCCCAACCTAGGTATATTAATAAACACCAATTAAAATTCTTTTTAGCATATTAACATAATCATCAAGGGCTATACGTTCTTCCACAACGGCCTACACTTACCTAACAATCTCTATGTCCAGGGAAAATATCGGTATGCCCCTTAGGTGGCCCTAATTTGGTCGATTAATCCTTCTTGAATACCATGGGGATCAAGAGGGGTTCAATTAAGCTTTTGGAAACCACTACATCACAATATGTCAAAGTCACCAATAACTCTTCAAAAGAGGGAAAGATTAAAAACCCTACATGCACAAATCTACAAAAAACCCAAGGGATACAAATTGTAGACCACTTACCGTGAATATGATGGAAAAAACACTCTCATCCCAAGCCTTATATCCCAAACCATAGATCCCAATCCAACAACTCTTTGAAGTCTAAGATAATATCTCTCAAAAAAAGAGATTTCTGAGATATTCAGATGGACATGGGAATGAAATAGAAACCCTAATCCAAAAATAAAAGTAAGAGGGAGATTAGCCTTACCCTGATCCTCAATCCGCAATTGATGGTTCTCCAAATGGATCTGGAAAAAATAATATTGATCCTTGTGAGCTCTTGGACCCTTTGGTTCATTCTTAGGGTTGAAAGAGTGTATGAGGAGGAAAATCCCTAGTGGTATATAAAATCCTATAGTAGAATTTTTATAATTTTTTAAATGTTTCTAGGCCACACTGTTTACCTGAAAGGTATTCCATACCGTGCTAAAACCATGTGGATGCTTGTGTCCCAAATATCCCCCTTGCATGGTTCAACCTAATGGTTTATCAAGGTGTGTGCAAACCGTGCAAAGGCTATTGTCCAAAAATCTTCTCCTTTCATGGTTTAGCTGGGCTGCACACACAGAAAGCACTAACTATGCGCAGACCGTGCAGCTAGCCTAGAAAACACATTTTCCACATTTTTTATCCTGAACCCCTAGCACACCCCCGAGCCACCTTAAGGACTTTGAAAATCATATAATTATCTAAAAATGGCCTAAAATGAAACTTAAAAAAAACATAACTTTTAGAGAAATCTAAGATCATACAAACTCCACACCATATAAAGGCTCGTCCTCGAACCGCTCTCCCATGAATCATTGAGTTCCCAAAGAAATGTGATCAGGCCACTGGGCCAGCATATATGATTCATGATCCCAGGTTTCGTCCTGAACGTTTCCATGTTTTCATAGAACACGAACTAGGGGCACACCCTTACCCCACAAATCATTCTCTCTATGATACATAATACTAACTGGGTGCTCCTCAAAGGACGCATAACCCTCAAGCTCGATATCCATAGAATTTATCACATTAGATGGGTCTGGGTTATACTGTCAGAGTTATAAAACATGGAAAACATCATGAATCCCACTATACCTCTGTGGAAGAGATAATCGGTAATCCATCAGCCAGATACTCTATACAATCTCAAACGACCACACATATCTAGGTGTCAACATTCCCTATTTCTAAATTAGATGGTGACCGAACCTAGCCGAAAAATGAAGAAACACACTATCACCCACCATGTACTCAAGTGGTCTACGAAACTGATCTACATATTACTTCTTCCTACTATGAGCTATTTCCATATGATTTTGAATCCAATTAACGTTCTCTGACATCTACATAACAACAATCGGTCCTAAAAACTCAGACTCCCCGCCCTCTAAACAGCACAATGGTGATCTACATGATCAACCATAATGTTCCTCAAAATGTCCCATCTAGAATGTACCCTAAAAATCGTTGTTATAAAAAAACTCAACAAGTGACAAATACATTTCCCACGAACCAAAAAAAATCCAAAACACATTTTCTCAACATGTCTTCTAATACCATTATTATATGCTCTGCCTGCCCGTCAGCCTGTGGGTGGTAAGCCATACTCAGTAACACCTCGGTACCAAGTGCATTCTGTAGTCCCTTCCAAAAGCATGTTGTGAAACATGGATCAAGTTATGAAACTATTGTTCGAGGAACACCATGAAACTGTACTATTTCCCAAACAAACAACTCCCCCAACTGGTCGACTTTATAGGTTTCCTGAATCAGTATGAAATGGGGCACTTTGGTCAGCTGATCTACCTCAATCCAAATGGAATCATTCTTCCAAGGTGTCCTCAGAATACCCACTATGAAGTCCATCATAAAATCATTACATTTCCACTCTAGAATAATCAATGATTGCAACAACCCACCTGTGCACTGATGTTCGGTCTTCATCAATTGATAGGTAAGGCATTGTTCCACAAAACCAGCAACTTCTCTCTTCATTAACGGCCACCAAAACTGACAACGAAGATCACAATACATCTTAGTCATGCCCGGATGCACATCCCACTTTTATGTGTGGAACTCGTGCCTCAACTCTTCCCGTACAACTACAGGAACCACAACATGACCATGAACATAAGAATCTTTTTCTGTGTCGAAGTTCCAACCAAAAGGTGGATCCCCACCTTTAAGACTTTCCTTCCTAGAAAAATAATATGGATCTACAAAATGGCTCTCTTTTACTCAACTCAAAAGAACGGACTCAACTATTTTGGATACAAGGGTCATATTCGCGTGCCCCTCATGTACCTCCAAATGCTTCTCCTTAATCAAGAACATCATCACCCACTCTGAACTTGATTACTGAACTACTTGATTCTAAGTCATCCGGATCAAAGCATAAGCGACAAAATTCCCTTTTCCTGGTGTGTAAACTAATTCAAAATCAAAAGACTACATGTACTCAACCCACCGTCTCTGTCGATGATTCAAATCCTGCTGAGAGAAGATGTATTTGAGACAATTATGGTCGGTAAACAACATAAATGGTTCTCCCAACAAATATTTCCACCATCACTTTTGGGCATGTACCACAGTAGCAAGCTCCATGTCATGCGTAGGATAATTTTATTCATGTGGCATCAACCGCCTCGATCCATAAGCTACGACCCAATCATTCTTTATTAGAACTTCCCCAATTCCAACACCAGATGCATCACAGAACAATGTGTACCTCTTACCTGGTTCGGGTAAGATCAAAATCAGTGTGGTGGTCAACCGCTTCATCAGCTCCTGGAAAGCATTCTCACTAACCTCTGACCAAACAAACATACTCCCTTCTTGCCTAGGCCTATGAGAGGCACTTACAAATAACGGAAATCTATAATAAACATTCGGTAATAACCGACTAAACCCCGAATACTCCGAATATCAATGACGTTCTTGGGATGCTCACAAAATCCCCACAGCCTGCACCATGTCTGGATCCACCGACACGCCAGAATCAGACATGATATGTCCCAAAAAGATTATCTCATCAAAACAAATCCAATATTTTGATAGCTTAGCATAAAGACTATTCTCTCTTAATGTACTCAAGACAATGTCTAGATGTTTGGCTTGATCATTATGAGTTCTGTAGTACACTAAAATGTCATCAATAAAGACAACTACAAACTAATCACGATACAGGTGGAATATCTGGTTCATCATGGTCATGAACACACATGTAAAAAAATAATTGAGTAATATATAGGCGAGGAAGATATTGTGGGATAAGGATTGAAAAGTGAAAAAATATAAAATTTATTTTTAAAAATGGAGGGAAGGTTGAAATGAATATTCGGAGTGTCACTATTTTATTAAGAGTCCAAAAATATATCGACATGTCATTGTGAATTAAATTAAATGTCTTCATGAGGTAAATAGACCCAATATATCAAGTGATATGGGTGGTGTAGAAGTGTTCAGAACCTAAAACTGTTATGAATGTTAATCTCTAAATAGTTAACAGAGCCATGATTTCTGGATTTGAAGGAGTAGTATCACATGTAATGTATAAATAGTATATATTGAAGGTGGAGAATAATATAAATTACTATGGTATTTAGATGTGATGTGTGATAATCACCCACTTATAAGACATTTTAATATATTAATGAATATCTTGATAATGACAGAGTAGATATAACACGGTATGACCATATAATTTATATAGCCCGAATAGCACGAAGGCCTTCTTTTTTTATTGATTTTTGTTATCCCCCATTCAAGGAATGATGGAGAACCCTTACAAGGCCCGTAGGCATAGAGATTACATGACCCGTAGGTCATAGGAAATATACAGGTTATAACTACATGGAACTATTCCTCCCCATATTCTTCATCGTGATGTCAGTTCTCCACCTTCGCATGGATAGTTCGGCTAAGCATCCCATGTAAGCACATGCTGGTCCCGATGGAAAATTCCATACCCTCTCTTTCTAAAAAATCCGCTTAATCTTCTTATAGGGTGAATAAGTCTTCTCTGAATCCTCTTCTAGAGTTTGCTCCTAGTAGAGTCTGTCTAGACGTTCAGACCAATTTCATGTGGCCTGAAGGCCTTGATGTGGCCCGAAGGCCTTCTGGTGGCCCGAAGGCCTTGATGTGGCTCGAATGTCTTGAGGTGGTCTGAAGGCTTTATGGTGGCCCAAAATACTTACTGGCTCGAAGGCTTTGGGTGGCCTGAAGGCCTCGAAAGACACGAGACCCAAACCGGTGGCCCGAATGCCAAAACAAATGAATTGTTCTGGCTACTACAGTGTTAAACAGTGCCTTCTATAGTACCTACTACAGTGCAGCTTAAGTACTGATACACTACTGGTATAATAACCCGAACATTATATCTCTGCCTGGTTTTGAACACGGGTCTCTTCGATGCACTTGCTGGGTCATCACTAACTGAGATAAGGCTCTTGTGAAACAATATAATTAACATATATATAGGGATATAATATGATTTTCATTTGTATATTAAAGGTGGGGAAAATTAATGGATAAAATATAAATGGTCTTGGAGAAATTTTAAAGAGGTTTTTTTATAGAATTGATAAAGAAGACCAAGGGGTGACTGAATGAATGGTTTGTTTATTCTTGGATTTTTAATAAAAAAATTGAATCATGGGGGTTGAAGACTAAGAAGGTGTGGTTTATTTTATAAAACATTTAGAAGACTCAAAGAGGAAATTTTGCATACTTTATAGTATATGGGCAGATGAATGTTGCATAACTAGATTTGAAACAGGATAAATCTATTCCGGATGGCATTTCAGAAGAGAGATGAAACAATTTAATTATTGAAGCTATATTTAAAGTAGTTGATACCTTTACATAAGAATACTTAATGTCTAAAAGGTATAGATGAAATCCACTATGGGAGCATTATTTGGATATTTGGATTTTAGTCAATATTTTTTGGAGAAATCCTAATGATTTTTCACCTTCATAAAGAACATGATGAATAGTTTAATGAAAATCACAAGTAGAAGATATCTATGATACATGAGGTATTTATTTGTTCTCTAATAATATAAATATGGTTAAGATATTTTTCAAACATGCAAAATATTTTTGGTTTCTTTGTAATATGTTATTAAATGTTGTATAATATAAAAGACCAAAATATCATCCTATGTACATAATATATATTAAGATATGTATATGATATTTAGATTATAGAGTATTAAAAAAGTCATGGTGGATTCATAATATCCCTCTAAGTGGTGGAATGAGGAATAGGAAATATAAAATTATTGTATGAAAAATACAGATGAGTAGACACATGTTATATTTTTCCTAGAGATACCATAAATATATAGAATAAATGAAGAACATAAAATTTTTCTCCCCTTATGTAATATATGTTATCTCATGTTCATGTTTTTTGGAGATGCATAAGAAATTATCAGAAGAGGTAGAATTTGGTAAATAGATAAACCATACACATGACAGTTGGTTTTTCATATGTAAGTTTAATGTTTTTATAAGTAATAGATTATCATAAATATAATGGAATATAGAATCACATCTCAATTCATATATTTATTTATTTTTTTATGGTCATTAATAATCACAAAAATAGATATGATAATAATTCATCAAGATGATAATATAATTTTATATTGAAATGTCAAGTATTTTAGTATATAAAAAATTATTTAAATATGAACATTGAATAAAATTTATGAAGGAAATCCAAATTTTATTTTAAATGTTTTTTCCAATTTTAAAATTTGTAAATTTATCTCATGCGATAATATAATGAAAAGAAAAAAATTGGCAACACAAAGATATATTTATCTGGAAAAATTTAAGAGACTGCTCTGATAAAATTCAATGAATAATGGAACAATAGAAGATATCATGGATATGTAATAATGGAATTTCCATATTAAAATATGAAAATATCAATTTCCATTAATTAGTAATAAAAAATAATATTTTATTTCCTGGAGATTTTGAATAATAATTTCATGAATATTCTAAGAGTATAATGGAGGAGAATATATAAATTGTATAAATAGTGGGAGAGAAAAATTGAATATCTGGTTTACATTGGATATATGCTTGAATATCACATCAAGTATTCAACATGAATAATATAGGATGAAAAAATTGAATATTTTTTTTAGTTGAAGGGGAGAGAGAACATAGTATAATTGATATATTCATTTCAGAGAAATTTGAGATATGAGCATTAACATATTAACACATTTGATTCATATGATGAATTAGACATGTCATGAATATACTAATATATTTGAATATGATAATTATATTAAACAAGGTTTTCTGAGGTTTTCAATGAAATAATTACTTTTCTTAAAGAAGATATGTATTAAATGAAGAAGAGATAGAAATATCAGTGTTATACCTAGTTTAAGAAGAAGACACCATGAATCTATAGAATTGTAATTTTGAATTATGATCATCTGGGGATGAAAATAATTCTCCTACTATGATTTGTGGAATGAAAAGACATAACTCTAAATTTTAGTTTCTGATCATATCAGGCCATATATGATTATAAGGGAAAATGATATGGGCTCTATAGAAAGAATGAAATACAGAGATAGGATTCTAGTTGACTTGTATGCTAAACACAAAGAGAGACCTATATCTATAAGATGAAATTTTTATTCACATAATAATTTAATACAAGGAAAATGTTTCACTATAGTCATGATAAATAGTTTATCCTTTATAAAACAACCTAATGTTTATTTTTATTTTTATTTGTATTCTTCCCAGGTACATGAACACATATTTAGTGTATACTCCATAGATTAACAGTTTATGGTGAACAATATAAAATGAATATATCATGTTCAGGATTAAAAGTATATATATATATTTTATATTTATTGAGACTAAAATGTGAATAATAAAAAATTAAATGTCCCTGATGGAAAATTAATTTTTATTATTTAATCACATATATGGAAAAACTGAGAAACCATGAGTTTAACCAAAATAATAAATAGTAGTACAATTGAAGGAAAATTTATTCCTATAGGAATCGATCTTCCTAAAAAAATTCCATGAGATGTTGGTTACCTGGGTGTGTGGTTCCTTTAGTATCAGATCTTCAAAAGGAAAGGCTATATATCCCAGGATTGGATATACTCCTCATTGCTGATCTTTCCACTATTGAATCCCCAAATGAGGATCGAGTCCAACATGTCAATCTAGTTATATTTCTCCTCATTGAGGTCCACCCTCAATGACCTCCCAATCATTATGACAGCTTCCACTTTAGTAGCATTAAGTGACAGAGTCTATTCAATCACTTTTTAATCCGATCTCATAAGAAATTCTAAGGATTTCTCAAGCACATCACCTAACTTCCGCCGTTAGAAGGTGTCACCATGGTCCATATTCATAGATTTCAACTTATTTATTGATCATGTATCCTTTGTATGTGGAATAAAAGAATAATTCTTCCTCTCTTTATGGATGCCCTTCCGGAAACAGTTTGTCCTCAGGCTCATAGTCATGCCTCTCGAAACCTCCTCCTCTAATTAACTTGTACTGGATTCTCTCCCAAATTTCTTCTTCCCATCCATATCATCATCAGGATCTTGGTTTGAATCATCCAATGTATTCCATTCAAAATGATTACCCAACTCCAATTTTTCCACCTCCCCTGCTCCATAGGGAGTTTTGGGAGGTGTCTCGTTAATTGTGGAACCCCTACACTAACTTGGGAAGATCATCCCATCACATGTGGAGTTGTGTGTATTGGACCTGAAGCCCTTTCCATCATAGATTGGGATGAATTTTTCACCCTTTGCATCCTATATAGATTAGCAACATCATGTATTAGTGCCAATAACCAAGCCCACTACATTACCCTGAGGAGCCACTGCAAATTGAAGGTTCGAGGCGTTAAGATCAACATCTAGTCAGCCGATGATCTCCTTAACATCGGGATCAGAAGGTAGAGGCTTAGATTGCATCATCCTCACCTGTATAGATTACCTATAATTCAAAATGGTATAATTTTGACTGATCCGATGAGTGCATGTTGCATCCTACTTCGTAGGAGGTACATTGCCCTCATAATTAAACACCAAAATATTACCCTTAGACTAACCATGATGCTGATCAGACTCCTCCAGATCGCAACCCACCTTATACCAAAAACAAATCACACCCAAAGGACCATCTCGTGTAGCATACACCGCATTCATGACCATCTCCGGCTGAGAAGTAGTCGATCCGGTTTCCATCTGCAAAGCATGCCTACAAGACATCTTGTAGTGTCCCATTTTCTTATATAAAGAGCAGAAATCATAGAATGTTTCAAATATAACCGGTTATTTATACATAAACTCATTTACAGTATGAATACTCATAAAATAAGTGGGCGGTGTCGATATATCAAATTCTACACAAATTCTAGGTGAAATTGGACGACATACGGATCGGGTATGACTATCCGAGAAAAGATAATGACCTATGAGATTACCTAGAATATATACAATTGAATGGTTCTAAAAGGGCCGGGGAAGTTTAGGAAGACTTCCCCAAACCACTATGAAAGATGAATCCTGCTTCTCATGATAGTAGTATGACGATTTGAATAAGAGAAAACAAGACCCATTGCAGGTGATAGGCGCACTGGACCAAGAACAAAATTAGATCATTCAACAAAGCAAACCTGGTCATCAGGCTGTTACAATCAAGAAGCATGACTATTTGTTGGCATGCAGCGGAGGTGTGTGGTAACTCAAACAACTAAAATAGGAGTATAACAGAGCAACACACAAGGATTATGTGGTTAATCTTTAAAGCCTATGTCCACGTTAGAAACAGATTCTCTTCCTCTATTCTGTATCTTCTGTTCTTGACAGAGGATCACAAATACGCATCACCTTTTTTTTAAACAAAAGGACTGCACCTCCGTATGTATAGATGAAGGAACCAAACCACCATGGCCAAGGGTCGGTGGGTAGTTCACCTACACAAGAAGTCTTATTTACTGGTTGCTCACCCACCTTGACAGCCCACCAAAGGAGACTCCACCATGCTGCTACGGTTGTTGCCGTCAAAGGAGACTCCCAATATCGGAGTGACCCCCAAAAATCCCCCCCCCTCACTAACAATTTGGGGTAGAAGCTTGACCTGAAGTCTCCTTGCAGGTGTCAAAAACATCATCGTCAAATCGAACAAGCTTCTTCACGCCCGATGACGTGGCACTTCCACTTTATTCAATCGATCTCAGGATAACTGTGGTCCCCATCAAATTTTACAACCTTTGAGAATCCTTCCTAGTAAACATCGCTACATCCCCATGTGAGACTTCCAAAACTCCACCTGCTATAGAAATATTGATACCTTTTTCATCGAGTCTACTTAATGATACCAGGTTTCGCCTCATTCTCTGAATGAATTTCACGTTAACCAGTTTTTGAATTCCTCCATCGGGTGTCTTCAATTTCACTGTCCTGACTCTTAGAACCTTGCATGATGACCCATCACCATGTCTGACTGAGTCTTGCACCTGCAGAAAAGTCTAAAATGTACCTTTCATCATACAAATGTGTGTCAAACTCCCCGAATCCAAAACCCATCAGTCTTCCTTTGGATTGTGATCTCGTTTGTTCTTCCTCATTAGAAATCAGCAATCCCGCATCATGTGTCCGAATATTTTGTAGTAATGAAACTGCACTTCTCCACTTTCAACTCGCTCATCTGAGTGCATGCTTCCCATTTTCATGAAGATTTCAACATCCGCTGATAATCCTGTGATGTTCACATCCTTCTCTTCAACTTTCTTCTTCCCAGAAACATACCGTTTGCGCTCTCCACAATCATGTTTATAGTTACCCTTCTTATCGCACTAGAAACACATGATTTCTCTAGGATCACGTCCCCTTGAATTTGTCCACCATTCATTACCTCATGACTGTCGATGTCAGATCCTCCCACGCTGATCATCTCGCATCACCGGGATTTGCTCGCCTGAATGCATCAAAGGTCTTCAAAATGCCTCCGAATCATGAAGTGACGCCATCACCTCTTCCATCTTCAATGTATCCTTCCCCATGAGAAATTCAGTCACAAACCCATCAAATGAGCTTGGTAGGAATGATAAAATCAAAAGCACATTATCTTCCTCTCCAACCTTTACACTGAGCCCCAATAAATGCATCAGGATCCTGTTGAATTCGTTGGCGTCATCCAACAAATTTGTCCCCTCGTTCATGCACAACTGGTATAATTTTTTCATGAGAAATAATTTGTTGGTGAGCGACCTCAACATATACCACTACTCCAACTTCTTCCAGATCACTTTCGGTGAGGTCTCATCCAACACCTAATAATTTACATCATTCGCCAGACACAGTCGAATTGTGTTGTCGACCCGCATCTCGAGCTCTTCCCAATCAATTTTACCGGTTTCCTCAGGCTTTTCTCTGATCAACGGTCTGATCATGCCCTACTGCACCAAAAAATACTTCACCGTGCTTTTCCACAAGTAGAAATTATTTCGACCATTGAACTTATCGATATAAAATCATGGTAGTGCTCCGCCACCCGTAATCACTGTTGTCGCAAAACGCAATCACCACCATCGATGCTACACCCTTCTAAAACCACATGATAGACTGAGTATTTTGAAAAACTAACCATACGGATGCATCCGTAATGGTCAAAATAGTTGTAATCATCTCCTGGATCGCCGAAATTGGACACCAATTGACCGAGATATGGTCAAAACACGTTCAATGGTCTAGATCACCCGCTGACATGGCATGCCGAAATTCCTATAGGAATCACACTGGAACTGTCGCCGGCCACGTGAATAGTGTCGTCTTCTTCGGTAGAGGAGTACTGTTCACCCACGAGTTTGACCAAACTTTGACCGAGCCTACTGGGCTCGTTTCAACTCCTTTTTTATCGCCCCTTTCTTCGTTGGAATCTCCTTGTTGTCCTATCCATGAATCCGGCCTCGGAAAAATTTCCGACCACTTTCAATTTTCCGGCCACTGGAACATTCGTCACCGCCTCACTGGTTCACCTCTGTTCGCCTCTAGTCTCCCCTGATACCACTTTTTGTGGTGCAGCAGAGGTGCGTGGTACCACAAACACACTAAAACGGGAGTAGAACGAAGCAATAGACACGAATTATGTGGTTAGGCTTTAAATCCATCATCCATGAGAGAAACATAGGATCTTCCTCTATTAGTGTCTCTCCGGTTCTCAATGGAGGATCACAAATACACAAAACCACTTTTTTTAAACAAAAGGACGGCACCTCCGTATATATAGAGGAAGAAAACCAAATCACCATTGTCAAGGGTTGGTGGGTAGTTCACCTACCCATGAATTCCTCTTTGTCGGCTGCTCACCCACATTGACCACCCACCAAAAGAGACTCCACCATACTGATGCGGTTGTTGCTGTCAAAGGAGACTCCCATAATGGGAGTGACCCCCAAACTATCGTATGCTCAAGGAAGCCCCATGAATCAAAGACGAAGAGGTCGAAAGCATCCACCAATGGTCATTGATGCTTTAAACGAGAAACCAGAGTGACATTCAATAAGGAAGAAGCTTCAGTGAACTACGGAGTCGACATAGAAAATTGCGGAGCTCCATTAAAGACATCTGGAATCTTCGAGCTTAGATTTATCTGAGGGATAGATAGAAATTGGTTATACACAAGATGTTATTTAAAAATATTGTCATGAAAAATGAAAATGTGAGGAGAAATTAATTATTTATTTGAAAATAATAATAATAATTTTATTTTTCATTGTAATTACATGGTTCCACTGTCATTTCATAAGAATAAAAAATATATATAATAAAGATGAAGTTACATAACCGATTCGAAAAAATGAAACAATTCATAATTGTTTTGAATGACAATGCTTCATAAACATGGAAAAATATAATATATGAAATGTTAATTAATTATTTTCATTAAATATTTATGGAAATATTTTTATGGAGATTGATTATAAACCATGCATTGTACCTTAGTATTTTAACATTATAATATAATATTTTAATTTTACGTGAAACAACATTAATACTTCATCCATAAAATATCATTTTTTAAAGACCTATTAAAGGTTATAAATTTATTTATAATGTAATGATATTGATATATTTTGTGATTTTGGTTAATGGTCATAAAGTTTCTATTAAGAACAACACTAACTAAATGATCTTCATGTATGATAAAAAACTTATAGAATGGTTTGTCAAAAGATTCAGGAATACATCAAATGTAAATAAAAATTTAATTGGAAGAGGGAACAATTTTTTAATTGATTTACTACAAAAGTAATGATCTAAGAATTCTTTGTTGGTAAATTTTTTTTTCTTCTCAAATTTGTAGTTATATCATTTTATTTATGAGATTGATGAATTGAGAGTTTATCTTACTAATGTATTTATTCCCTATGTATGGTTGTAGGAATTGATCTTAGGGAAATGTTATTTTTTTATTTTTTGGGAATTTAATAACAATAATATTATATTTCATTTTAAATATTATTTTTTATTATCAATTGTTGTTATTGATACATAATTCATTTTTATAATAACATTATGTAGAATAGATAATTCATGAAATTAATGATGATTGATGAATATTGATGTTCTTATAGAATAAAATTTTATCCATTTTGTATGTTTATTATTGTATAAAAAAATTCATATTTTCAGGACTAATTATGGTGCATCAATATTTCATCAGTTAACAGATGTCATGGATACTAGTGCTTCTGGAACATTTTATCAACTACAAAATATTCTGTGATTCAATCTTATTGAACCGTATATTTTTTTATGGTTGATGTATATAATTAGTTATGTATTTTTTATTGAATACAAAAGAATGTAATTTTTTAATTTATAGGTAAAAATTGATTTTTTTGTACCAATTTTATTATTTCATAATAAACCATAACTTATTTGGAAAATATTTTGATATTGAGATCTGAAATATTAATTTAGGGAGAAAATATTATAGGACGGCACTATGATTCATGTTACATTGGATTTTTATATGAAGTAAAAAGATCAATAATGGACTCAACCATGTTATCCAACACATTTTTTAACTTGTTTCATGTCATTTAGTCGTTGATTTTTCATTTACTATTTTAAAAATTACCATGAGAACTAGTTTTTATTATCTAAGATATCCATTATTCATGAATATAAAATGTGACATATTATATAAATTGTACCAATTAATTCAATAATTTTATATCCATTTTGATATATTAATTTTCTAAATGTGATAAAAATTTATTTTAAAATACTAAATGTATAATGAATTATGAACATTTGGTTTAAAATATATTACATAAGTTCAAAAATGCTAAATATGGGTGTGTAAATTAAATACAAAAATTTCAAAATCATATAGTGATTATTAAATACATTTATATCATATAAAATATGTTTAATGAAATTCAATATCATATTTATATAATAAAATTCACATAATTTTCGTACGATTTATAAGAACTCGTATTTTTCACTATCCATAAAAAAATATAGTAGTTTAGAAACAAAGAATGTAAAATTTTATAATGCTATTATTGGTATGATAAATACAAAAATTAATGACAATTTTATGAAATTAAAATTATATAATTTATAAATTATCTTTTCAATAAAATTACTATTTATAAAGAAAAATAATTTTAAAAAATTTCCATATAAAACATAAAGTATTTGTAATCTTGTTTTATATTGATTTTTAAATAATTGAATATTGATATAATTGAATTATAAATCTAAATTTTACTTTTTATTGTAAACATTAATACTTTGATTAATAAATTATATTACATAATAATAAAATACCCCCATTTTTAAATTGTTCTTACAATGGAATCCCCTTTAAAATATTAATAAAAAATTAAATATAATTATCATATTCGATGACAATTCATTATCAATTAATGATTATATTATTCAAATAATTTTAAAATGTTGTTTTTATTTTTAATCTGGTGTTTTAGTTATTTGATGTTGTGTGTCACATGAGGTTCTGCAGATATAAATAATTTTATGATTCATAAATCTTAGGTCGTTCCCCAACTGATCCAACTCCAAAATACTACTTTCAATTCCACGCACAAGGCATTTTCAACACAATTTTCAACTACCGGGATCAGTTATGTATGACTCCACCGAGAAAATATATTTGTAAAACTACATATAGGTTATTGAATGTTATTTTTAACCAAACCACCAAAATCACAGAAACTCATTCACATTCTTGGACTGAGCCTCCCTTATTCCATGCATTAACATCCCATTAAGGGTCCCTATATATCTCAGGCACAATGGGACCATAATGCTTTCACCGAAGTATGCAATGCATCATAATCCACAAGACATCCTATAATATAAATTATAGTGGTTCACCTATTTATATTTACACAAATATTTTATATTCAAAACAATAATATAATAATTTTTTCATATTTGAATAACATAAACCCATCATTAGTAAAAAAAATTACACATATTCTGGAATGTTTCATGTGAGACCCACATGGAATCCATGATTCACATAGACATGTTACTTACCAATAATCAAATAAAAAATTGATAAATTATATATCTGGTAAGCTGATCACATTCAATAATAACCACATCCCTAATATATCAACCAAAGAACAACAATCCCCCCACATTGGTAATGAGGACTCCCATCCCGAACGGTCTTCATGAATCTCTATATTGAGGACCATTAAAATCTGTAACACATCCCAACACCGTATTTATATTATCTTCTTCAATGGTAAAAAAACAATAGTTTTATTACTAATTTATGAGACCATATACTGGAACCTCAATTCGATATTATGTTCCATTTGGACTCATGATAACCTCCCCATATAAAAGAGCCTCCATTTAGAATTTAGAAAATAATCCTTAAAATGGTGAGACTATTTCCATGAATTATATTTAAAATTACAAATTTCCATTTAGACACCTGATCATACAAATGATTCATTAATCACCCATTAATATGATCACTTATAAAAAATAAACAGAAAAACCAACACACAAATGTTGGTCCTACCACCAACATTGATCCTTATCCAAATCTCAAATACCCATTGATTCCCCATAATACGATTAGATACCAAACATATACTAGACATGAATTCAAACATATGGTCTCCGAGCACCCATGGATTCCCATTAATGGTACAAGAAATATATTTTGGTTTCCTGTAACCATGATACCCCGATATTGTACATTATATATGTGAGTTCATGAGGAATTGTATAAACATGTCACATATGTTCCATAAACAAATCTTATTTACTTGGACACCATGACACCCAATGCATCAAGTCACCATGTTTTTACCAAGAGACCAAAACACATTACAATACTTAATTTATAGCCAAGATGGAATTCCTTCATCACAACCTAGTTCCATTGAACATATAACCCAATAAAATCCTAAGTACAAATGGTACATCATTATCTTGGTCTTGACCCTTAGCTGAAGGGGTAAGTCATGGTTCTATGTCTAGATTATGACTCACATTCTCACCCTAGTAAATCAATTTCCTTTATTTCACCTCTACCATCTCACTCATGGTATTATCTATTTAAAACTACAACACATATGGATCCTATATCACTATTATCAGTCCAATTATCTAATATAAAAACATCCCAATTCTAGAACCCATCTCACTCAAGATGGCCTGACAACTATCATCTCTATAGTGGTAGGGTACGACAATATTATCCCACTCATATAAACATAAAATGTATCAATTAGATCAATATCACCAATGTTCATAATAAAATTCATAAATAATATGATCCCATATTACTCACACTAATCCATTCAGTATTATCTTACTCAACATAAGGAATGACATCAGGATCCAAACCCCACACCGAATTCTATCATCTATCATGAGTATAAACACCAATATGAATAAATAAATACCACTGTTTTACCACCTTATATATCACTATCTCATAACACCATACATGAGGTCCAAGTAAAAATAGAGTAAGATCCCCATATTAATCATATATCACAACTCTCATTAGGGAATCCACTATGTTCCCCCCGACACATCTGAGTTTCTAATTTTCCATACGAACTCATGTCTGGGGACCCTCCATGACACAGAATATCAAGGGCTCATCCTAACCCATATATCAACTGTAGGAGTCCAAATATTTATATATTATAATTACATTTAGGTAATAATACCTATAAGAACATCCCAATCCATTTGTCTCTATTCCCCATTGGCATCCTAATTCTATTTCCCAAACAATTCATAAGGTTGAAAATAAGGTCCAATATCAATTCCCTTAATGGATACCAATCATCCCTTCCCCTAGTGGAAGCCCATATCCATAACTACTATTGTATAACTATAGGTATTATTCCAATATACATGTGTTATATTTCCTACCTTTAACATTAGGATGGATAACTGTACCACTCATGGGATGAACAACTTATTCTCCCATCAACACTAAATCCCAAGCCTTTAAATCCTGTCCAGTATATAGAGGCACTATCATAAGATATCACTTATCTCATCCCAAAACCGAAGTCCTCTTAATGGACTAACATTAACACAATTTATACTCTTTCCATAGGTTTTCATGGCCAATGGGAGATTCATGTTCTCCAAATTGGTATGGAATACATAATTAAATCCAGGAAGGTGTAATATCATCGAATCACTTCTACCCATAGAATACTCAATCCCTATTTCTATACAAGACTAAAACAATCATGAATGAAATATTAATTCATGCATAATAGGAATATGGGCATGTATTAAATGGATCAAAGAGATCTACCATGGTGTAACCACTCATTCGAAGCTCTACATCAGATTTCCAGAGCCTGAACATGCCTCGTCCAAGCTCAAACAACCACCCGATATCCTATGTCACCCCACATGACATAAATAAATAATTATGAAAAACTATAATTACATATTTAAATCAATATAAAGTGTTACAATAAAAAAACTTACTAGGAATTTCCATCACACGAAAACTATTTCTAACATCTCACAAATGGTACATAATATACCACTGGCACCATCCCTAGAATAAACCCTATCACAAAACACATGATCAATATCAAAATTTATTCAATTATATAAAAACCCTAAAATGAAATTATTGTAGTTTATTACCACATATAAAACAATAGAATAAACTGAGAGATAATATCTTAATGCCCTATTATATGAAAAATATTATTTCCACATATCCCATACATGATTACTCTATGCCATGGTGGAATCAACTTCATTACATTATCCAAAATCAATAAAAATTGGTATGGTAGAAATAAGTTACCATGAATGTAATATGATCCTCAAAAGTCACATTGGATCACTGGTAATGTGCACCATGAACTATCCCTAATGAATGTGGATCAATGGATTCATGTGGGTGCGTATAAATAGAAATCAAATGGACTTTTCTATGCTCCTCAATAACATATATCAAGAAACACCTAATCCGGAAAAAGGTATAGTTCCCATATCTCAGGAAATTTCCACCCCATAACCAATCATTTTATGGAATGGGGGATTGTGATTAGAATTTCCCAAATGCAACAAATTTCATAGCATGGAATTTTCTCATGACTATAAATATAAGATTGAGAGGAACCATTCCCATATCTAACTTCATTCATTATTTCAACAAAGAGAAATGGAGTGAAAGGATTTAATGAGGCATCTCAAACCCAAAAAACCCTATTCATGGTGTGAATAACCATCACATTATAAATGACCTACTATTGTATTGTTTTTGCAGTCCGACCAACCAATGCTTCCTATAACTATTGTCAAAGAACACATATAGACCATTCAAGGATAATTAATCATCCAAAGAATCCTTATATGTATTTTCAAACTCTAAGAGTTATTTCTAAATTGCAGTTATAAAAACTAATTCCCCACTAAAAAATTAAAAATCCATAAAGAATTTATAACCAGTAATGATGTGGGATGTTATAGATATGGATTAATATATGAATACATGGAGAAAAATTATATAATAGTGTATTATTAGAGTAGGTTTATTGATAATAGTAAATCACACAATTCTATAAAAAAGGTTATTAATATTTTCATCTGATAACACATTAAATGATAATTTATCTTTAATAATTGATATGAGTAAATAATTGAATATAATTGATAAAAAAATATGTTTATGGGTTAAAACCCTATAGGTTGGGATTTTGTAACATATATATTCTATTCAAATTAATATAAAAAAAAACATAGTGTAATAAATCTAGTGATGTCACATCCCACTTAATAATTTTAGGTAAATCTTGAAAATTTTATAGCTCCTTATGTTTATGGGTTATATCGGTTGATTTATAACAAACCATGAATTTATAACATATATATTACAACTTTTTAGATGAATTATGATTATATTACAAAAAAAACATGCCTGAGGATCATAATAGTTTAGTGTATTTGGAAACGTGGAACACATTATTATTATTAGGTTAATGTTAACAAACATCTAACATAAAGACCATCACCATTATTAATTTTATTTAAAATTCTTCTTTATAACCTAAGGAATGGAAAATTAATAAATATTAATTGATGATTCTCATCAGGGGTAAACATGGAATATTAATAAGCATAACATTAGCATAAGGGTAAGAAAATAAGATCATAACATTTTACAAGCATTCACTACATATCAAAGATCATAATCTAGAATCATGGGATTAAATATTGGATGTTCATGAGACATGAATCATATGATAATCGATACACATTCTCCTTGTGAGTATATCAATGGAATAAATCAAGGAAATTGTGGCATTCACCTAATATTAGAATATATTAGGTAAATGATACCTAACAATAAATTCAAATTATGTTAGTCTTGGGATAATCATCAGGGTATATACATTGGACTTGGGATTACCTACCATGTAAAATCTTGTTTTGGTATTAGGATGGCCTTACATGCATGCTCTTGTAGTAGATTTAGGATGGTATCCTGTGTACCCTCACTATAAGAAAAGAACCTCGTAGTGGTGGTTTAATCCACCTTCATATAATTCAATGACAGTTTCATAAAAATTCCACTACATTGGGTGTTGGCATCCAACACACAATGTTTTCTTCAATTTAGTAGAAATTTTTGGGAAGTTTTGTAGAAAACATATTAAATGACAGTTTAAACTATCACAATTTTTTTCCATTTTTTACATTAAAACAACTACTAAAACCACCATAGTCTCCGCTAAATAATGGTGTTCATTAATTTAGTGGCGAATTTAATAGCATCTGATAAGAGAATATCAAACTATAATAGTGGTTCAAACCACAACTAAATATGGTTCATTTGGTTAGAAGAGGTTTAAACCTCCACTAAATATAGATTTACAAATAAAAAAGCAGATTCTACAGCCACATTACCAGTATAAGTACCATTATTATGTTCAGAGAACCAATATCAGAATAATCTAACCCATCTAACAATGTTCAGTAGACAAAAATCATACAATGTTTCATAAAAAACAATTTACAAAGAACATATAATAGAATAATCTAAACCATATCATCTCAACCATATAACAATGTTGCATATATCTAATTCTAATACTTTAAACAATATAGAACCAACATCTGAAATTTAAGACTTCAAACTACATTGTATGAACTTATAAGATGTATCCATAAGCCATCCTAATAAGGATTACTAGTCCTAGTGATTAGGATGAAATTTTAAAAAGAATTGGGTCTGACAACACTACAAATTAGTTTTAGTTTGGAATTTATATTTGATACAGATAAAGTTCATAAACATGACTCTATTTGAGAATCCCACATGAGTCTATGAGAAAAACTATATTATAACACTTATAAGAGGATAGAGTTTTTTAAATTATGGTTGTTGATTAATATATATGTGTTATCCTAGTTTTGGAACCACATTTAGTATTGGATGAAGCATGTGTCATGGAATTTTTTTTATTTCAATAAAATGTTGTCCAAGAAATTCCTAAGGTGGGGAGAATGATGATTATTATGGAAACTATTTCTTTTAATGTAGAGGGACACAACAGTAATGGAAAAATTGAAAATCATCCAAATTACTTCTTGAAGCTGATGAGGTCGTTTATTTAGTATTTCATATCTTAAACATGACGATGAATTTGAAAACATAGGTTTGAGTGTAAACTAATTCGGGATGATTGATTCATTCTTGAGATAAATATGTGATCCCAGAGTTTTACCGATCAGTAGTTTGTTTATAAATTTATGGAAACATGATGGAAATTTGGTTGGTTTATTACCCAACCATTGATGAATGATGACATTCATTGTTGTAATTTTTTAGTTATGCATGAAATAACATGGTATCATTGGGATATAAGGTTGTGTGATCAACACCTTAATTAAAACACCAGTTATTAATATGGTAATCTCTTAAACAAGAATGTCCAGAGTATATTGATTGATGATTTAGTGATCAATGTTTTTAGGTGATATGAGACTTCCATGTATGCATCATGTTAAATATGATGTAATTGTTTTTGGGAAATAACCCTTTAAATATATACCATAACTGTATAATGAGGGTTTTAGGATGTGATGAGGTGGTTGACCCATTTTTGGACCTATCCAACCATCATCGAGAGATGTGGTAACAATTGTTGGTTCAAGGAATGTATAACATTTTTTAATGGAGCGTGATCAAAATATCTAAATATTCATATCAATATAATTTTTCAAAAATGTAAGGATATTTTTATTTTTGAACCACGAAAGGGTAATGTTTAGCAACTTGGTGTGATCTTATTCTAGATTCAGTCATTCCAAATATATTTACACCATTCTATGTATGTAGGGAGAGAATCTATATATCAAGATAAATAATTAAAACCAATTCCTTTTTGTTTCAATGTAATGAATCCCTGGGAGGTTTACACAAGGATTGATTTATAGAAATCCTTAGGATATGGATTACAAATGTAAAATCTTAGTGGGTAACACTCATGAGAGTGTTGGACCAGTCATTAGATGGTTGTTTTTTTGAGTTTTTTTTATAACAAGATTTGGGTACTATTTGATTCCGTAGTGAATTCCAGGAACTGGTTCAAATACATACATGGTAGAAGCTTGATTATAGGGATTCCGATTGTGATATCATTTGATTATCTAGGTGTTTTGGATCATAAATTCACTATAATGTTTTATCTTGAATGGTGAAATAAATGAGTAAGATTTGGTAAGATCAAGAGATGTTACCAGATGTTGGTTACAACCATTGGTGAGCATGCTCAAAGTGATATTGGGGTACCTTGGGTAAAAGGTGTCAGAATATGGCTTTATAGATGTCGAATATTAAAGGTGAGTGTTCTTGAAAAATACTCAACCATAAGTAGTTCAATATGATTTATTTCTAAATGTAGTATGTAGTAATTGAGGAACCGCTTTAAGAACATGGTTGGTTGATAAATATGAATTTTAATGGTTTCTAAGAGCTTTTAAAGGAATATATAGTGGGAAAATTATGATCATGTTCAACTGTATTTCAACCTTTTCAAACAAATTGAGGACCGGGGTTAATATAATTCTAAGTAACATGATAAATGGGTTGCGTAGAACCCCTAATTTGATGTATGTATCCTTTTTATTCATTTAATGGGTTTAGTTTTATTGGTATTAGTTTGGATGAGTTTGGGAGAGTTTTAAAAGGTTTTGGAAATCATTGGAGGCTTTTGTAAGGTTGGACAGTTTGAGCATGGTTAGGATAAACCGTGCAAGATGGACCAGGCAGGCAGTGTAGTACGCATAGTTTTCACATGGTTTGTATAAACATGTTGGTTGGGTCATACAATATTCCCCATCTTGGTAGCATCAGGCACATAATTAGTGCACAATTTTTCTAATAGTTTGAGCTAACCATGCAGCCCGTGAAAAATGGAGTTTTAAATATCTGGGATTAGTCGAGATTTCCGTAAAGACACTCAGACATTCTCCCATTTTAGAATCACTCATAATTTCTTCTTCTCAAGGGTTAAGAGTGCTCTCCCCCTCATTTTTAAAGAAAATTGAAGGGTTTTATTGGTGTGGGTGAGCCGATTATTATATGGTAAGTCTCCTCGCTTAGTTTTTGTGTTTTTCTCTAAATCTACACTTCACACTCTCTTGGTTTTCTAGATCTACACTCATTTTATGTAGATATAGGGTTTTTGTTTCCTTATTTTATGATTTCATGGATTTTATTATAATATTTAAGGAGATATAGTGTGGTTTTATTGTAGCGTTTTCTGCGATTAGGGTACAGTTTATTATGGGTCGAATTCACAGGAACACTAAAGGTAGGTGGCTTCTATCTCACCTCCACTTGGATAGAAATAGTGGATTTGGCTGAAATTAATTTTTTTGGAATGAAATTTATTGTGAATATATTTTTCAAATCTTAGTGGAAACCCATTATGTAGAGATTTGGGGATTTTTGGGTGAAATTGGATATTTTTGAAAGAGGGGTTTTGTTGTGTGATTTTAAAATGAGGATTTTAAAAATTTTTACTTTTTTTGGATTATGAAAATGTTTTATGAAAATGGTTTTAAATAAAAAGGAGGTTTTATTGAAATGTGGTGTGTAATGGAGAATGTTAGACGGTGTCTTCGATAAATGGGTGATTTATTAAAGTGAATTTGTATGTGTTTGAAATGACTGTGGACTTGTTGTTGTGGCCATGGTGTGTTATGTTCATGGTTATTGGTTTGTGCATGCTATTTTTTTGGATGGAATTATGAGAAGTGTTCAGGAAGTACCTCTATAAAAATAGGATTGATAGTGTATGGATGGGCCACCATCAATGGATATGTGGGTGGGAAGTACCACTAGTTGGAAATGTAGTGACCAGTTTGGACGGAAGCTCCACTATTTGGTCTCCTTGTTTTGTGTTGTTTTATAAGATGGATTTTTGTGCTAATGTGAAATTTTAATGTGTCTTATGGAATGGATATTTTTATAGGGGTAATGATTTCACTAATAATTTTTTTATAAAAACGACTATATATAAATCTGCTAACAGTTTTATCCTAGTGGGGTGTTTGGGGAAGTCATTTGGGGAAACTCTACTGTGTATTTGTACTAACCCACTACTTTGGAACTTGTGTTATTGTGAAGATTTTGTACTCCATGAAAAAGGTATGGGCATATAATCTCATTTTTCTTGAGGTTAAACATGATTCTTTAATGATGTTTTGGTTCATGGAGCATTGAGTTTTGTGTGGAGGATGGTGTCCTAGTTCCTTTGGAGTCTTGTTGTTTAGTCTTCTACGTGGTACTATGATTATTGTATTGTTGTTGTTTGTTTTTATTGGTATTTGGAAATGGTATATATGTGTTTGTTAATTTGGTTGTCTCTTGGTAATGTTTGGGTTGGTTAGTATTGTTAACATGCATCATGTGTCCTTGTTGGTAATGGCATTTTTGGTTGGTCGATTTTATCTTAATGGAAAATCGTTCCACAATGTTTCTGGAAGACCTAGGCCTTATTTCCAGTCTTTAGTGCATGGGGAATGTCGCTTAAGGCCAAGTAGCATTCCCCTAACTTCTCAAGCCAATGGGATGTGGATGGATGTTACAAGTGTTATCGGTTTGTTTGATCATTGACTTTCATGTGGGAGCAGATGTTCAGTCCTTTGGCATTGATTGTTTGTTTGGGTGTTGGCATTCGTTTTTGTCTATTCTTTGAGTCGGGATGATATCAAAGAATTGGATTGTAAGAACAAGGAATTTATAGAATAAAAGTACATATATTACTTTTTTATGTTGACCTCCAAGTTATTAGGGAGTTCGATACATAAGTGTGTTGGATACACATATAGGAAATGAGAATCTCATTGTTGTGGGTGTATCCAATGAGATGAGCATCACATGTATAGTAGAATGGACATCCTACTAGGATTAATATTTCATTGGGGTATAATTATTTAGGGTGTGATATGATTTTGTGGATTTTTAAAATTATGATTTTTTTTCAAAACATAAGGATTTAAAACATGGAATCTTGTTGTATTTTGAAAATGGGTTGATTTTTAAAACATGGTGGATTTTTCATAATAGTGCAATATGGGAAATCTGAACTTGTGGAAAGCCTGGTTGTGGTAGTTGATATCTAATGGAATTTAAAAATTATATACCCTTTCTTGTTAAGGTAGTGTGACTTATGGTTGTTTTTGTGTTTATAGAAATGGCATTGGTCAGTCATCTTAGAGACTAACCAGAGAAAGCGGCTGAAAATGTGGTTGTACCAGATCCTCATGTGAACCAGAAATAAGTGCAGAGTATAGTGAATGATTTAAAAGTTATGGAATGTGGGAATGAAATGGATGAACCAAAGCATGTGGATCATGCAGTTTAGTTTCAAATGAATAATCCTCCCATGTTTAGGGGTGATTCGGAGCCAAAAAGGGATAAAGTGTGGCTGAAAAGAATGAATACTATATTTGAATTCATGGGAACACCAGTAGAGATAAAAGTGAGTTTATCCATGTACATGTTGGGGGATGTTTCCCTTCAGTGGTGGGAGCTGGTAGTCCAAGCTGGGACGGACCATGTTGAGACAAGGGAGGGTTTTGAGGAATTTTTTTACAAATAATTCTACCCTCATACATTCATAATTCATCATAAAATAGATTTTTTATATTTGAGCCAGTAAAACATCTCAGTAACAGAATATGAAACTAATTATATGAACATAATGTGGTTTTCATCTGAGTTGGTGGGAAGTACATCGTTGAAGTCATGAATATTCGATGCTGGGGTGAAGTTGGAAATTCATTCCAAGAAAGTAGTGTTGTGTATAAATGCTTACACAAAAGTGGTGAATAGAGCTATGCTGGTTGAGTTGGGTATTTTGGGGGATACATGCAAGGGATTTATGTTGGTACTCAAGAGAAATAGTGATAACATTAACTCTGGATTTAAGCTGAAGTGGGAGCCTTATTCTTGGGTGGGAGTATGAATCAGAATCTGATTGTAGTATCGGTGAATCTTCCTCAAAATCCTTATAGTATGAAGAGATGTTTTAAATGTGGTTCTATGAACCACATCAAGTGATATTGTATAGAACAACCTCGATCATGTCATAATTGTATGAAGATGATGCATCTTCATTGGTATTTTCAGAATGCTCCAAGGTTTGGTGTCTTTGACACTCTTCAGGGGTCGTAGGGGTCTTAGGCCTTAATGGGACTGGGCCAATAGCATACCCATCGGTAGAAGAGTAATGTTGGTCATGGTGATTTTGGAAATACCATGAAACCTCAATAGGGAAATAAATATTAATGTGTGGAAAGAAAGGAGTTGTTCGGAGATGAACAGGTGGTGATGGATGATAAGTCGGGACCATCCAGTGCATGAGGTATAGTTCTTTTAAATTCAACATTGAAGTGAGCTTTGTTTGATATAGGTGATTCCCCTTATTTTCTTATTTCTCGTATCATTGATTTGTTAGTTTTACAAGTGGAAATGATTCCTTCTGTTTTAAGCTACAAACTCCTCTCTGTCAAAGAGAGTGTGGAGCCTTTCTATGTAAATTGTGTTGTTTAATTATGGATGGAATTGATTTTATGAAGGATTTCCCAGTGAATGAGATGGATTTTGATGATATAATACTGGTAATGGATTGGTTGGCGATGTTTAAGTACCACATTTATTTCTATGCACGAACGTTAGTTTTACGATAAAAGATAGTGTTAGACATATATTTAAGGAGGAGAAGTGTGAAAATCTGGGTGTAATAAATTTTTTGGCACCATCTATTTGCACAATCTCATATTATTTAGTGAATTATTCATTGGAATCAGTGGAAGGTTTTGAGCATAGTGTTCTTCAATTAGTTGCAGATCGGATTATAGATGTCTTTCTTGAATAATTCTCAGGGTTACCACCAATGAGAGAAGTAATGTTTATGATTGATGTCCTTCTAGGGAAAAGTCATATCTTGCTTCCATATTATTGAATGGAAGAAGTAGAATTACGAGAATTAAAGGTGCAATTGGAAGACTTAGAAAACAAAGGTTTCATTCAGCATAAAATTTATCTATGGGAAGCACCATTTTTGTTAATTAAAATTGCGGATAGAGATTAGTGGCTTGATGTGCATTATCGTATACTTAATTAGGTTATGATAATTGACCGATATCCACTTTCACACATTGATGAATTTTTTGACCAGTTGAGTGGAGATCATTGGTTCTTCAAGATTGACGTGAGGTCATAATATCATCAATTGAGGGTTAGGAAGATGGATATTCCCAAAACAGCTTTCAGAAGTAGATATGGACATTACAAGTATGTGGTTATGCCCTTTGGTCTAACAAATGCACCATCGGTGTTTAGGGAATTGATGAATCAGATATTTCAGGGATATCTAGATTATTTTGTGGTGGTATTTGTGGATGAAATATTGGTGTATTCGAGTACATGGGTAGAGCATGAGAAGAACATGGTGATAGTGTTAGGGATCTTGATGAATCCTTAGTTTTATTCTGAATTGTAAATGTGAGAGTTTTGGATATATGAGGTTCATTTTGTTGGCCATGTAATTTCTAAGAAAGCTGTTTCAGTTGACCCGAAAAAGTTAGAGGGTGTTTTCTCTTGGAAACCGACATAGAATGTTTTCAACATACAGATCTTCTTTAGTCTATCAGGCTATTATCACCATTTTTTTCGCAATTTCTCACGATTTTTCTCACTGATGATAGATTATACAAGGATGAATATACCATTTCAATGAGGTGAGCACTATCATAAATGCCATGATGAGCTAAATGGTATCTTTACAACATCACCAATCTTGGTTTTTCTAGATCTAGGAAAAGGGTATGTTGTGTATTGTAATGCATTGATATCAGGGTTGGGGTATGTCCTCATGATGGTGGATCACGTGGTTGCATATGGCTCACGACAGTTGAGGTTGCATGAGAAGAAATACCCAACACATGACTTGGTGCTGCTGGCAGTGGTTAGTTCTTTAAAAATGTGGCTTTATTATCTTTTCACGGAGAAATTTATATTGTTTATATATCACAAGAGCTTATAGAATTTTTTTCTTCAAAAGAGAACTAAACGTGAGGAATTTGAGATGGATTGAACATATCTAGATATTTGATTTCAACTTAATGTACACACTGGGTACGTAAAATTCGGTGGCTGATGCATTAAGCAGGAAATCATATGCTCAGGCAGTGAAACAGGCATCAAATCAGTGGTAGTTGATGTCAGTCATAGCCAACAAGAAGTTGGAATGTGAGAACCGGAGTGATAGAGTGGTATTCTGTCTAGTTTTGTTGGTTCTTGACTTGGTTATAATTGTTGATGAGGCACATCCATAATATTTTAAATGTACGACGATGAGTTTGAAAATTAATGGTGTGGAGACAATTGAGAGCTGCGAACTGAATGACAATTCAGTATTGTATTTTCGGAATAAGATGAAGGTAACGATGGTTTTTCGAGAGGACCATCTTAGGTATTATCATCATTCCAGGTGGTCTATTCATCCTAGAATTTAGATGATGTGTATGACATTAAATGTGTAGTTTTGGTGGGTTGGAATGAAAAGGAAATCAGCAGAGTTTGTTTCGATATGCTTGACTTGTTATCAAGTCAAGGAAGATAATCAATGGCCATCTGAAATTTTGTTTTATTTTCCTATCCCATTATTGAAATGGGATCAAATAGAAATGGATTTTGTGATGATTCTCTCATGAAGGGTTAGGAAACACGATTCCCAATGGGTGATTGTGGATAGACTCTCAAAGTCAGCCCATTTCATCCCGATTCGTGAATCTCATACGGTGGAGAATCTTTCTGAAATCTATATCTGATAGGTGGTAAAGAGGCATGGTGTTCCTGTTTCGATTGTGTCAGATAGAGATCTGAGGTCCACATCTCATATTTGTAAATCCATACATCAAGCCCTTGGGACACAATTGATGATGAACATTGCGTATCATCTTCAAATAGATGACGAATCTCAGAGGACGATACAATGATTTGAAAATATCTTAAGGGATTGTGTGATGGATTTTGGTTATTCATGGGAGGATTACTTATCCTTGGTGGAATTTTCCTATAATGACATTAACTAGTATTCAATACACATGGCTCCGATTGAGGAATTGTATGAGAGTCTGTGTCATTCACTGCTATGTTGGGTGGAAACGGAAAAGATTTAAATGATTGGACTGAGCCTTGTTCAAGAGACTAAAGAGAAGATCAATATGATCATAAAGAGGATGGATATGACTCAATTTCATTATAAATAATATGCATACCATTGTCGAAGACCGTTTTCATTCAAGGTGGATGATCATGTGTTTTTGAGAATCTATACATGGTTGGTACATCGCCGGTTTGGAAAGTATGGTAATATATCACCAAGGAATATTGGACCTTTAAAGGTAATTTAGAGAATTGGATAGGTGTATTATCATTTATATTTTCCAAAATGATTTAGTGTGGCGAACAATATGTTTCATGTCTCATAGTTGAAAAAGTATCAGTCGGATTGTGGCCATGTAATTCGTTGGGATCATGTTGTGCTAGAACTAGATACTTCGCTGGTGCATGTGCCAGTGCGGATTATGTATAGGAATGAGAATGTCTTTCATGGTAAATTCATCTATTTAGTTCGGTTTTTGTGACATCTTGGTCATATTTAAGAGGATACTTGGGTGTGCGAGAAATAGATGGTCGAGCAGTGGCTTGAGCTCTTCTGACAACGAGATGGTTCTTTACTTTCCATGAATGGAATGTCCAATGGTGGGTAGAATGCAGAACCCCCAGTTTGAGGTTTGTATCCATTATTTATGTCTTTTTATGTGTTTAATGTTCCTAGTATTATTTTGGAAGAGTTTGGGAGATTTTGGAAATGTTTTGGAAAACATTGGAGGCCTTTTTATGGTCGCACAGTTTGAGCACAGTTAGAAGAAACCATGTGAGATGAATCGTGCAGGCAGTGGGGTATGAACGGTTTTCACAAGGTTTTTTATAACCGTGTTGGTTGGGCCATCTGAGGTTCCCCTTCAAGGTAGCAGCATGTGCATAGTTAGTGCTTGGTTTGTCGAGCTGTGCGAGCTAAGCGTGAGGCCCAAAAAATGGGGTTTTAAAAATCCAAGATTAGTCGGGATTTCCCAAAAGACAACCAAACATTCTCCCATTCAAGCCTCACAAAGTATCTCCTCTTATAAAGGGTTAGGGATTATCTCCCAATCATTTTGGATGCAAATATAAGGGTTTTATTGGTGTGGTTGAGCCAATTCTTCTAAGATAAGTCTCCCCGCATTGTTTTTTTGTTTTCTCTCAATATACTATTACCACTCTCTTAGTTTTATAGATATACAACTATTTTGTGTAGATACATGATTTTTTTCCTTAATTGATTATTTTAAGGTTTGTTTTTAATAGGTAAGGATATCTAGAGAGGTTTTAGTTCATAGGTTACTCAGATTGGGGTGCATTTCCTTGTGGGTAAAGTTCACCATAATCTTAAAGGTAGTTGGCTTCTCTCACGACTGCACTTGGTTAGGACTAGTGTATTTGGTTGTAAATACATTTTATGGCTTGAAATTAATTTTCAGTATGTTGTTTGAATATTAGTGGAAACCCTTTTGGTAGATATTTGTTGATTTTTGGGTGAAATTAGATATTGTTGAAAGAGTGGTTTTGTTGTGCAATTTTAAAATGTTGATTTTAAAATTTGTTGCTAGGTTTTGGATTATGAAAATGGTTTATCAAAAGAAAATTAAATTAAAAATTGGTATTATTGGAATGTGATTTGTCATGAAGAATGGAAGAAGGTGTCTTTGAAAAATGGGTGATTTATTGAAGTGAATTAGATTGTGTTGGAAATGATGTTGTGCTTGTTTATTCCCTTGCTGTGTTATGTGGTTGGTTATTGGTTTGTTCATCCTATGCTTATGGTTGGAATGATGAGATGTGGGTGGGGAGTACCACTACAAAAAGGGAATGGATAGTGGATGGAAGGGCCACCATCAAAGGATATGTGGGTGGGAAGTAAAATTAGTTGTAAATGTAGTTAACAAGTTGGATAGAAGCTCCACCGTTTGGTTGAGTTGTTCTGTTCTATTTTTTAAGATGGATTTTGTTGGGCTAATGTGAAATTTTGAAGTGGCTTATGGCATGGATGTTTGGATTTGGGTAATGGTTGCACTATTTAATGTTCTATATAAACTTCTTTATATAAATTTGCTAACGGTTTTATCCTAGTGGTGTGTGTAGGGAAGTTATTTGGGGAAAACCTACTGAGTATTTGTACTCACCCTCTACTTTGGAACTTGGGAGATTTTGAAAATTTTGTACTCCAAGACACCGGTAAGGGTAACACGTCTCGTTTTTATAGCAGTTCAGCATGAATCTTTGGTGATGTTGTGGTTATTGGATAATGGAACTAGGTGTGGAGCTATGGATGATGTCCTAGTTCCTTTGGAGTGTTTTTTTATTAGTCTTCTTCTTAGTACTCTGATTTTTGTATTGTTGTGGTTTGGTTGGATTGGTCTTTGGTAATGGTATGAATGTGTTTGGTCCTTTGGTTGGATTTTGGTAATGAATGGGTTGGGTTGTTTTGTTAACGTGCATCTTGTAGCCTTGTTGGTAATGATATTTTTGGTTGATCAGCTTTATCTAAAGTGAAAATCATTCCCCAATGTTTCCGAAAGCCCTTCAAATTTATTGGCAGCCCTTGGCACCCTGGGAACGTTGCGTAAGGATAATAATCATTCCCCCTCCCTCTAAATATATTGGGTTGGGGAGAGATGTTACATCTTGTGAGCACTATTAAGACATTGTGGTCTTACATGAGTAGGAAATTGTGATTTTGGGAGTACCACAACTCAGAATTGACCATTGACAATTAAAATTTATTATGGATATATCTATATCCTAGTTGATAATTGTATAATTACATGATAATTTCTAATTATATATGATATTGTGTATGAACTGTCTTAGGGATTTTGTTGTTTGGTACAAGCATTTTCTCATGTTTTATCAGTTCATGGGTTGTATGATCTATGTTTTATTTAAAGGTTCATTGGGAAGAAGGAAATGAAATATGGAATTTTGAGTTGGAATTACCAACACATATAGGTTTTTTATTTTTAAAAATTTCCTCATGGGACTCTCGATGATGAGAATTTCTAAGGTGGTAAGGTTATAATACGACGTGTTTTGGAAGGGTTGAAATTTCAAATGAATTTAGGTTTTTTTACTATATGGGGTAAATACAAAATTGAGCTTTGGAATGAAATTATGATAGTTGAAAACTTAAAAAATTTATTTTTATATATATTTGGAGTCTTGAGAGGTGTCTTGGAAGTCATAATGAGTTTTCAAACATCATAATTTGAAATCACATTTTTGGGTGAGATAGCATTAGGTTCACTATTGGAGCATGGTCATTACTAAAAATTTCACCCTACCATGAACCCAATTTTGATAAAGCACATAGTTTGTAAATAACATCAAAAAGGTCCTAGAAAATATTATAAGACTAAAGAGTTTTTTTACATGGGTTGTTAAACCATGGCCCCTTGGTCGCTCGAAAATGAAAGAACATTGAATTTCATTGCAGAGGTGTGCGCATTAGCTCTTCACATTTTCTTAGACTGTGTGCCCAACCCATGAAGGGTTTGTGGATGAGATATTTCCAATGTCACAGTTAGCACAGAACTTACAAAAATGTTTTCACATAATATGTGTTATGTGGATCTTATGTAGTGGGCTATTAATGGGTTGTTCATGGTTTGGAAAACCATGAAGCTAAAATGTGCACCCCATAAAAAAGGTGGAACTGCATTTTCCCCCTCAAGACTTTAAGTTTATTTTATCATATTTAACAATGTTTCATAGATAAAAATCTAAATCATTAACCTATATAGATCAAACATATGAGCTTAAGACATTAAACTACATACCACAAACAAATGATCATTAAGAAATTAAACTACCTATCCTAGCATTGACCATCGTGGACTAGTATGTAACGAACACGATATTTTATCCCTTTCGAGATATAATATTCTATTCTAATGATGGTCGTCTAGAATAATGATTTTCAAAACTACATATGGTGGGATTCTATGTTTTATGGGATACAATGAGATGCCAAATATCATATATTAGTCCAATACCAAACAATGACCAAACTCAGAGCCTTTCCCTTGATAATGGGGTTGAATCCCTCTTATATATAGGCTCACTTAATGTACTCAAGAACATAGTGGTGTAGCTCCCAATTTGGATCTCCATCATCCTCAAAGTATTATTCTCCGCTATAGTGATGGTGTGTGGCCAACATAGGATCGTCAACAATTTAGGGAACACCCATCAAATGATATCTTTTGAGAAGTGATCATTCCCACGCTTCAAATGGGGTCAATGGTCATCCAAATATTTTTGGGCCCCATCCTTGAATAACATATTTGTGGGGATTGTGTCTCTAAAATGAATAAAATAAACAACATAATAGTTAGTCCAAAATCATAATATAAACATCCTAACATAAAAAAATGATACTATTCAATATCTCTATATTCTATTAGGAACATAGATTACTTCATACTCCACCATCATCATACTTCACTAATTCTAGACTCACTACCTTACTAAATCATCACGCCATATCAAATTCCAATGCCTTTATCAAACATGGGAAATCATGAAAATGATAGGTCATGAAAGTGCTAGATGAATACTCTACGCCACACATGATACATGATACATGATACATGATACATGATACATGAACTAACCCTCTGTTTCCATATTTTTCCAACATATCATCAGAACCACAAATCATTTTCTGATGATGAACACTGGTTGTCACCCTCTCCACCTCCATCTATAATTCCTGCCACAAACTCCTGTAAGACAATTATATTTAAAATTAAATAATGTTGTATATTTATATTTAAAACTAAATCCAATAAATCTTTTAAAACTAAATGATTTTAATGTTAGTTGATTTACCCACTCACCATTCATCATCGATGCAATATCATCAGAGACAGATCTATTCATCTTCTAATATAAATCGACCAACGCTTTCTACAAAGTGGATATATGATCCCCTATTCTTGAATTGTGTTTTTCATATAAAAGTAATCTATTTGAGCATCTCCAATACAAATAATATTAGATAAATCTTCAATCTAGAATGAACTGCTAACGACCTCTGATGGTAAGGGTCCCAAACCCATCCCAGGAACTCGACCATAATGATCCTTCACTATCACTTTACCAACTGGGTCATCCTAGGGGACTAAGTAGGACTGTGTGATATTGAAATCCCATAGTTCATTAATTTTTTTTCCCATAAATCAAATATCAATAATTTTATAAGAAATATATATTTACATAGTGAAAAATTATAATCAGTTATTATAAGGAAAAATGAATTCATATCGCAAATTATTTGGAGGACACATTAACAAAACTCCTATATGTTGTTTTCAAGAACATCCTACCACACTTATGTTGAATATGGTTAGTTCCAAAAACACATTGATTACATTAAAAAAATATAAATAAAAAATTTAATATACTAATCCAATAATTTTTTCTTATAAATATACAAACTAATGAAAATATTACTACTGTCGATCGACTTCTATAAAAACTCTTTGACCCCGCCGTGTGAGGGATGATTTTCATAGATCGGGTCGATGCATTATTCCTTGAATGATACTGAAATAAATAAAATGTAATTTAATAGTAATGTATGAAATGTAAAATCCTTTTAATATACTTTTAAAATCATAAAGTGATATTAATATAATAATATATATTTATATACCATGTGCACTTCATCACGATGTTTGTCAAAAAGAACATTCCATTGCTCTCTTGGTATCCCATTGTGTACCATGTCATACATCTATTGGGATCTCAACGAAGTATCATTTACATCGCCACATAATATATATTTAATTTTACCATTTATTGCCCTGATTTTTCAATGTATACTTTCGTGCTAGCACACCAGCAACTATAATGTGGAAAAACATATGTACACCTAAATTCATTTTGATAATATTATAATTTAATAACATAATAAAATTCAATTGCACCCCAATTTAGTAAAATTACATTTATTTGTGAATAAAAAACTTACTTTTTCTATGGTGGATGTATATTCCTTCAATCATCATATTTAATCGGAAGGAAATCAGCTCCACAACTAGCTAACCTTGAATCTGGCCAAGTAAACTTGCAGTGTCATCTATAGGGACCCCGTATTAATCAAATGGGGTGACTATCATCAGTATAGTTAGATTCCATACGTCTAAACGTTTCATAATTTTCCCCATAGTTACATTTTTTCCATATTTTATGAAAAATTATTTAGTATAAAAAAAGTGCAATAAAATTATTCATATTAAAATTGTTACCTATAATAGTAACACTCAAGTATCATTGCGAGTAACTAGTTGTGGCACCATGCTCCATCACTACGGAGGTCACTGGATGGGAAGGTATCAACCAAGATACTAATGGGATTCTCACTAAGGGTGTGTGAGATTGTGTGGAGGAAAAAAAGTTGGTCTCTCAAATGCTGTAGGGAGAGAGACATATGGATCTTCACCTTTCGGTGTGGATGATGGAAAAATATAACCCATCCTCCTAAGTATTCTTATAATATAATAATATAAAATTATACTTAGAACATATATTTTAATAAATTATACAGAAAAAAATTAGAAATGATAACCGATGCACAGTACTAACAAATAAAATATTCATAACAATGATAAATAATGAAGCATTTTAAATAAGGTTTTTTATTTCCTTCTTTATACAACAAGTTGTATATAATTCTCATGAGGATGTCATAAAAATATTTATTGTACTTATAAAATATCCACAATTTACATAACGTTTTTTCTAGTTCTAAAATGATTCATCAAAGAAGGTTGGGTTCAACGTGATGATATATAGTTGAAAAAACTAAAAAAAAGACATAACACCCATGGAAAATGGTAAAATGGTTGATATGTGGAGTATCGTAGAAAAATGTTCAAATCCAAAAGGATTATGATCATTGTGTGAGGAAAATTGAAGGCCTACCAATTAGCTAGGCTATATAGTGTATACACAGTGGTGTGAGTGTTCCATGCCTGGGTTGTGGATTTGAGAGTTTCTTGGAATGAGTTGTTTTGGAAATGGTATGAACAATAGTAAGTTACCTGAATGGATTCTAAGGGTTTACCCTTAAGAAATATACTAATTAGTGTCGGGCCAAAGGAATTATATAGGATAAGATACGAATATAGGCTTAGAATCATGAAACTCCTTGAGTGAGATGACTAGGATGTGGGAACAAATCAAATGTACCATGATAAGTCATTGGTCTTTGGTTATCTATATTGGTGGATCAAAGAAGAGAATAGTCACTCTCTTTGGGTGTATTTAGTGTAAATAGGTGATTGTAATTAGTGGAATAGTCTCTCTTGAGAGTGGGGATCCTAAGGGAGTGAGGAGAAATCATGATATAAGTAATAATTCCATGTGATAGGTCATGTAGGACATAGATAGTCTTGAAAGGGGTATGTATTGTAGGAACTGAGTGAATTTTGGTTAGTTCATGTATAGAGAGGGTTCTTCTAAAATTCATCATTTTTTACTTGATTATCTATTATAATGAGTAGTTTTTTGTACTGATATTTATTATTTATACCCATAATATGTCAATAATCTTCCACTAAATAGTTATTGACATTATTCATCCAAAATAGTTGAAAACTATCATTATTTATATAATTTTTACGATGTTATAGTTTTTTGGATCCCTAAAAAATGGGGAAAATAACCAGTTTTAATTTATTTATGTTGATATAAGAATGTATCATTTAATTATAATTGAATCATAGTACATTCCATGAGTTTTTTCTAATTTTTGAAGGGTGAAGGATCCTATAAATTTTATTTTCAAACTCAAACTCCCTAAGTGAGAAACATTCTATATTCTTATTATGTTTTTTTGGAACCAATATTTTAATGCTGTATTTTTTTCTATTATCTATGTATGAAGTCATTTTATTTTTTGAGTGAATAAATATTCCAAAACAATCAATTTAAAGTGTTATTATCGTAGTAATATTGTTGAATATATATTGGTTTTATAATCTAGGAACATTACGACACATGTTGCTATTTTAAAATCATATTTATATTGAAATGGAAATTTTTATCATAATATTATCAATGAATAATGTATAAAATGTTTATAAGGTGTCTATAATCTAGAATTATATGATTCATAACTCGTGAATGATCATGAATCTGTATTTTCTACCAACATGTTTTTTAGTAAGTTTACATAATTTAATACATGTCTATAAACAATGTTTTATAATTTGAAATCATTGTATGCAATACAATCTATATATAATGAATGTTTCATAATATTTAATGTAATTCTGATAAAATATTATTTTAATTTACAATAAGTGTATTAAAAATGTATCAAATAATTTTTTTAACAAATATATCTGTATTATCTTAGTTGATGATTCAGAAATCTATCATAACACATGAGTTCATATATAATATAAACTGAAAAATATGCGTAAAATTGGAGAAAAAAATGATTGTATACTATCCAATATATCTTAATTTTTGACCATTTTCCTAGCCTTGAGTTACCATGAATTAAAATATCCATAGGTGACAAAATAAATGTAATAATATAAGAAAACAAAAATTTAAATAATTATCACCTGGCATATAAATCACTAAAAATAAATTGATCTTATTTCATTATTCATACTGAAATAGTAATATATATCCCATAATGTATCAAAAACCTTATAAATCATTACAAACCATGTCATATTCACAAGATTGAAAATATATTATGAGGGTTATTCACATGGTTTCCACTAATAAATGCAATGTTTTCCCTAAATTTGTGTGCTACTCATTAAAATATATCATGTGAGAATAAAAAAATTAGACCACCTCCCCATATTGTAACCAAAACAATTTTGAATAAGTTATTTTATTAAACAATAAATATAATAAATTTTTTGAAAAACACCAAATATAAAATTTTTCAGGTTGTTACCTTAACTTACCACTCTTCATTTGAGGGACAATATGGCGGGGGTCGAGATCTATGGTGAGGGTCAGTGTGGTGGGGCGAGGTGAGTTGGGGTGAGGTGAGGTATGGTGAAGTACAATGAGGCAATTTCAGGTGAGGAGAGGCGATACATGGTAAGGTGAGGTGCAGCAAGAGACGACGATGGGCGATGACCAACGACGATGAGGCTAGGGCTTCGGGGAGTCGGTGAGGTGGGGGTCAGGGCTGTCGGGGGTGTTGGGGAGGGGGAAAGTGTCTCTGGTTTTAAAATTTTTACCTTTTTAGTAATTTTTTATTATAAACCTTGATGATATTATTTTTAAAAAAATATATTTGACTTAGTAGACCACTACAAAAATCCCACTACTAAATGCCAAATTTTTTGAAGTGCTTTGTGTTGGGGGATTAGGATGACCACACATATACCCACTTATAACTAGCTTATGATGACCAATCATGTACCCTTTCATCACATAATACAATTATCATTACCCAACTAATTTAAGGGATTAATATGTATAAATAGTGTCATAATTAAATCATATATATTTGTACCACAAGATCACAAATAATTCATCAAGTTAAAAAAAATTGAAATGGTTTTCATAATGATTTAATCATAGAATATCTTGTAGAAATGTAATAGGATTCATAGAAATCAAAAAATTTAAAATAAACCATTTATTGAAATATTATTATTTGTAATCTTGTATAATATCCCTAGTGAGTAATGATTAACACCAAAAAATGTTATCTTAGATGAAAAATAATTTACAGAGAACATTTTTAAAACATTTTATGATGAACATTTTCTTTACAATTTTAAAAAAAATATTTTGAAAAATAACAATTAGAAAACCATTTTAGATTAAATTAACCTTGAAAACATCTAAAATATACTTTAAAACCCATTTTAATCATCTGTAAAATACTTTTCATTGAAATGCATATACGATCTTTTAAAACACATTTAAAAAATAAATTTAGAAAACAATGTTTTGAATGAGAAAATGTTTATTATTGAAGAAATAATGAAATTAAATAAAACATATAATATTATTAGAATAATGATATTCAAGACACAACATTTCATTGGGTTGTATTGACTGATTTTAAAATAATGTAAGTGTGTAATATAACATGCATCCCAATAGAGGAGAATTGAGGAAAAATTTCCTTACCTATTTGGTGTCTTTTGTACCGTAAACCACATGTAAGAGAGATCATAAAATTTATACGAACATATCAATAAAATTAATGATATTTAAAATATATTACATTAATTTTTAGTATATACACCAAACAAAATAAATGAGTGGTGAATATGCCATTAGTCTCACATAAATAAACATGAGACTAGAAATCCTCTTAGCTTATGTTTTGAATCTCTTTTCACTCGGCCAATACACATGTATAATAAATATTATTTAATAATAAATTTTTTACATAACCATATTCATGTACCATATATGATTTTATTATGACATTATATTACATGTTTATTAAAAATTTCATGTTACTTTTACGTTTTAGTGATATCCATATTGTTTTTCATATATGTTTTAACATGTTATTATTTATTATCAAACATAGTTTATAATTTACTTAATTATATAATGAAAAACATAATAAAAAAATAATATATATTCACTATATAAATTTTTATAAATATTATATATTTAATATGGAATACACGGTTAATGGAGATAATAGGCTATACGTATGCATGAACGTTGTTTCTATTTTATTGTCGTATTAAAATAAATAAATTAAATGAATATATATATATATAATGAATATAGTTTTAATTTTATTTTAGAATATATTATTAAATTTTACAATACCCATCATTAATACATATGATTTAATGTGTGATTGAATCATATTGTTTTGAGGAGGATGTAGTCCACACGTCCACAAATGAAGTTATCATATTTACACAAAAAGAAACTAACGTATGTATATCTTATGTAAAAATAAAGAATTATCGATATAAAAACTATAATATATATCATAAAAATATTATTTCCATCATAATTCAAACCATGATTTGTGGAAAGTAAAAACAAAAAGTCACAGTGTCATGATGCGGTAGTCCATTATACACATCAATGATATGTTTGTTTACAATTAGATGGAATTGGGTTAATGTGTATGTATATAAAATTAATGTAAAAAATATTATATATTGAATAATTTTATTATTTTATATACCAGAAATAAAAAAATTATCTGGTTTTTAGAATTAATAAAATAAAAACAATCATTGGTGAACATTTCCTCTTCATTTGGTGTCTGATTTTGATTTTCACAAAAGGATTTTATTGGTTTTATTTAATAATATATTATGGGCATTAGGATAAAGGGAAGTAATTTTGGAGGATATTTAGATAGATTTTGTCTGAACAAAATAGGTTTTGAGGAATGAATATAAGACAATGAGAGGGTACTTTTTATTAGAAGGGAAGGGAACTTTTAAAATTTCACAAATGATTATTTTATAACAATTCTAATGTCAATCCAATTACCTAAAAAATACAATTCATTAGAATATATGATATTATAAGGTTGTAATATCATAATAAAATAGATTTTAGAAATTTTCTGGGGTTATATTTTACCATATCATTTTGATTAACCATTAGTTCATCCTTTTTAATTTTACTTATTTTTAATTTTTTTAATATTATAGGGATGAAATTTCGACATAAAAAATGTAAATTTCACCATAAATTGTATATATAATATATATTAGATCATATCTCATCCCTTTTTCATTATTTAATATTTTTATGATTTTTAAATCATTTAGTAAAATATTATTTTAATAAAATATAATAAGTATCAATTTTGACACAATTCGTAACATTAACTTTATGAAAATTAATACTTGATGTCTACATCGAAATGATTGATTTACTATGACCATAAAGTGTCATATTAACATATATAATTATAATATCTCCTTCATTAAACTAAATTATATTTATTTTAAAATTTATAATATCAATTAATTGATTTTTTTGTTAATTGAATAATTTTTACATAATCATTGCGTAATTATTCATGATAATTATTTCTCCAATAAAAATTAATAATAAATTACAAGATTAATGAAATAATTTTATATTTTATAAAAATATACATAGTTTAACATATATTCTATTCATCCCCATATTAATAATATTATACTTATTAAAATTAATGGTTTGACGTGATTTAATGCTCATAGATTTTAGAACTATATAATTCATTTTTGATGCAATGTGTCCATTAAATTATAAAATTTATATTATTTAGTGATAAATGTAAAAAAAATATTCCAATAAAAATTTTACATGTTTCAGGGTGGTTTATTAATATTCAGATTATTATTTTTACCCTTATTTTTTTTAATTTACTCGTAACTCTTGTAATAAAAATTATTAATGTTAGGATTTATATTGTAAAAAATTAAAAAAAAATAATTAATAAATTTATAAATTCTTATTAAAAATATTTAATTTATATTTAAATATTTTAAACACATTATTTTAAAAAATTAATTTAAAATTAATCTATTCAATGGAATGAGAAAACATGATATTAATGTGAAAATGTAAAAAAGTTTAAAATATTTTCATATCCAATATCAATGTGAAATTAGTTCCAATGACCTAATTTTGATTAATTTTTGTATAGTATTAAAAATTATACCTTAAAAACAATTTAAATAATAATTTTAAAATATATGTAATATAGATGAAAAAGTAGTTTTCAATTAAAATTCCTTATTTTTCACAATTCATCAAAACCTGAAACATTCAAAAAAAAACTTAACCAAACTAAATTATGATATCCTTTTTTCAAATAATAATTTTATTTTATCAAATAAAATTTTTAATTGTGTCAAAAATTACATTTAAAATTAGTTCTCTATTGAAAGTTGGTAAATTATCCTTTTGAAAATACAATTTTTTATTCATAAAATCGGATTTATTTATATCTTATTCCTATAAAATATAATAAATGAGTGTCATAAATTTAAATTAAATATGTATTATATTAATATTATCAAAAACATTCACTCATATTTGTTATTCAATTTATTGACAAAAAATTGTGATTGTACATAAAAAAATTGTTTTCAAAGAAAATGATTATTTTTATTTTCATATAGTAAATACGTTCACTTCAAGATAATTGATGATAAATGATTCATTATATATATATATATATATATGTTAAATACATATTTTTAAAATATTGTTAATTTTATTTGTAACTTCTATTCCAATGGATAAGTGGTAATAATAATAATATTTTAATAACAATATTAACAGAATATTGTAGTTATGTTCGACTTGGCCTTGTGTATAACACAAGCTATCAAAATAAATCAATTTTTTTTAACAAAATAAAAACATAGTTTTGTGTATATTGTAATCCAATTTATGTGTAGGTTGTAGAGAAACTTTATCATGTTGTTGTGTACAAATCAACTATACTTTGGTTATTTCACTTAATGGACATTATATTCATTATTAAGGTAAGTTAAAAATATCGATATAATTATATAAATTTGAAAAAAATCATTAATGATTTGGGGGTTACATTTTACGCACTTAAAATTATGTTCTACCTAAAAATTTGTATTGGTTTTCAAATGATTAATATATGAAAGATCATTTCCTAGAAACACAAATAATAAAACTGAATTCTAAAATTTCCATGTAAAAACGGAACCATAGAAACATAATGTTTTTGAAAATTTACTCAAAAATAGGTTTCCACACATGAGAAAATCGATAGACAATGAAAAATACATATATTATAGAAAACTAACTATCATGTTTTCATAGCATGTAATAGAAAACAATGTTTTGGTGATAGTTAATGACCACAATTCCATAACCCATATAGAGGCTTAAAAAATTTCATTGATATCATAAATAATGATAATGAGAAAGAACCAATTTTATTTCAATAACCTTTTTCCTAATGTAAAATTGTTTTCATGGGAAGATATTCATACATGATTTCAAAAAAACTGTATCCTTTGTTATTCCTTTATCAATTACAAAATCATATGTTATCCAATAAAATGAAGATGAATTTTTAATTTCTAAATCATTAAAAGATCATGAGTTCAATAAATATATTTGTATGTCATTCAATCTATCTTTATCACAACAAAAATTTATCCACAAGTTATCCCTTAAGCATAAATAAACCTATGGGGAGATATTAAATTAATATCTAACACCATATATTATGTTTAACATAAAATATTCCCTAAATGTTAACACTTGTAAAACATATGAAATATAAATTTTTTATAGTAAAAAAATATGGTCATTATATTGCTAAAAACAAATTGAGCATTGATCCATTCTATATTATAAATTATCTATTGTTATTCACATAAAAAACTTGTTAATACATTCAATCATGTTTTATCTTGAAATATGGTAATTACGATAAATCTGTAATGAACACATCCATTCATTCTTATTCTCGATATATTTTTGATATATCACCCAGAAATTTTGGAAACTCAATTTATGATTGCGTAAACCACTGTGTCTAGAAATCTGTAATCAGTCACAAGATAATCAGTACGATACAATTTAGTTGTTAATATCTTACATATCATTACCCGAACATCTTAATATCAGAATTAGGAATATATTATGGGTTATATATCCCTTAATATTGTTTTCCCATTTATATAAGCTTTCAATTAAATCAATTTTCTATTACTTCATCAGCATTCACCATGTCCCTTTCAATCCTTAATGATAATCTTATATTAAAAAAACTATTATATTTCATGATTCCTATAACATAGTATTCAATTTCAAAGACATATATACATCAATAATTGAACACTAATCTTAAAATATTTCTCAACATTCATCATATTTTTCATTCATATAATATGATACATGAATCATGACTTATAGTTCATCAACTGCAATCTACATATGCTTCCTTTGACTATTGTAAAAAATATATTTAGAATATCCCATACCATTCACATTTCATTTATAGTTTCAATATCATCACTAGTATAAGTAAAAATCATTAAAACATCCAAATTATCTTCAAGAATTTTTCAAATAGGGCATATATTATTATAATTACGATAAATTCCATAACTGAAACATTCAATGTTAAACCAGTTACATATACTTCCTTGTATTTACTAAGAGAATGAATCAGAGTTTGAGAATCACTTATCATATAATAGAACCACATAATCCTGAGAAATTTATTATAGGATTCCTAAATGATAACACCTATGTTTAAATCTATGACACATTAGTCTTGTCTTTAGATGAATCAATAGAAATATCCCTAGAAATGTACCCAGGGAAAATCACTAATGATTTCTCATCTGAGTTTCCAATGGTTGAATAAAAAATTTATTTCATTCCAAAAATAATGAAAAAGTATTTTAAAACACGAATATTACATCTTATTAGATAAATATTCATTACATTACAAAAAACACATTTCCAATGGCATTAATATTTTAGTTCCCCTATGAAACATGGCACAGATTCCTCTAATTTGGTTAAAGATCTTCAACATCTCCATTAATAATCATCCAATTTATTATTCCACATTAAATCCTTCCAGTATAACATGATAAATCGAATCTCAAGATATGGTGAACTTGGATTATCACAAAATTTTAACATTGACGATAAGTAAGAATAATATGATGATAAGGGTATGTAAAAGAAGCACAGCATTTTACATGTGTACACTGCATATCAAAGATCATAATTTGGAATCATAGTATTAATGATTTAATGTTTATAAGGAAAATATTTATAACATAATAAAATGAAATTATCCATGAGAGTATTATAATGGAATATATCATATAATTTGATTAATACATAGAAGCATAGAATATCTTTTGTCAATGTTACCTACCAAGACAATCTTAGTATTTATGTCCTTGGATAATCACCCATATACTTACATAGGTAATGGGATTAACATCTATGTACCTTCTAGTTTCATTCATATGATGAAATCCTATTCCCCCTATTATTTTGGGATAAGGATGGCCTCCTGTATACCCTCTTGTTTTTGGCTTAGGATGACCTCCCTGGTACCCTGTTGTTTCTGGCTTATGATGAACCCCCAAGTACCATTTGATCTCATAAAACATTTATCATGCTGGATTAATTTTAGCGATATATATAAACAAAAATTCACAAAATTAAATCATATATATATGTGTGTTCCCAAATATCATAGATCATTCATCACATCAGAAAACATTAAAAGTAAATTTATTTGGTAAACATTTCATCATCTAAAATTTTATTGAAAAATTATAAGATTCATGAAAATCATTCCATTAAAAAATAAAACATTAAATGAATAAATATAAATTGTAGACTTTGAGAATCCCTATTATATAATGAGTTACACAAACATATTTCCTCATAGATGGAAAATAATTTTTAAATATCTTTTTTGAAACATTTCAGGGAAACATATACCTTAAAATATGGAATGTTTTTAAAACATATAGCATTTTGGAACCCATTTTAATTTTATATAACCTTATTAACATATAAAATAATATTTTAAAATATTTTTAACCATCATTGAAATCCATTTCCATTAAAATTCATATAAGATAATTTAAAATACATTTAATTTTTTTATATAACATTGTTTTGAAGGAACACATATTTTCAACAGAAGAGTTAATATCCATACATGAATCTTATAATATAATTATAATATATAGATTAATCATGTAACATTAAAATAGTTATTATATATTCCTCGTTAAATAATTTAGGTGCATATCATAACATATGTCTCCAAGAAGGAAAATTGAGTTAACATTTATTTCATGATTTGGGAACCTCTAAACCGTAAACCCCAAATAAGAGAGATCATAAAATGTATATGAAAATAACTATAAATTTTGGTATAAGGTTAATATGTTACATTAATGGTAGTTATATAACCCACAAAAAAATGAAATGAGTTTTGAATAAGAAATATGTCTCGTAGACATTAAAGTGAGACTATAAATCTAATTACACTATATATTGACTCTCTTCATAACCATTCAAACCACATTTATGATAAATATAATTTTATTATAAATATGCCATAAATATTATTGATATTCTATATATTATCTTATTATGATACTATATTACCCATTTATTAAAATTACACATCAATGTTACATTTCAGGACATATATGCACTGTTTTTTGCATATGTTTGGACTTTAAATCCAGGAAACTCTTACATAGATCATGATTTACCTCTATAGAGTGTGTTGAAAATGATATAAATTTCATATATATTCAGTATATTAATATTTTTAAATGATATAATTTTAATATGGAATACATTGTTCTGGGAGATTCTAGACCTGAAATATGCTTGAATGATATTTCTATTTTATAATCAAATTAAAATAATGAAAGGAAAAGATATAAATATATATATAATAATATATATTAGCATTAAAGTATTTTTATTATTTCATATATATCATATACTATTACTAATCCCATCCATAATAAATTCCATGTAATACATGATTGAATCACATCTCTTTGGGGAGGCAGTAGTCCATACATTCACAAATGAAGTTATCTTATTTACACAATGTGTAAAGAATAAAGGTATTTTTTATTAAATAATTCCAGAAGCATAAATAAATTATAAATATAATATATGACATTAAAATATTTTTCTCATCATAATTTCTATAGTGAGATATTTTATATTAAAAATGAACAATCGTCATTTTGTGAGGTAGTAGTATGTAGTACACAAGATCAATAAGATAGTTACCTATTTGATCTAAGTGTGTGTATGTATATGATAAATCCTTATTATAAATATATATAATTATGTTTAGTATACATACTGTATTCTAAAATCATTATATTAAATAAATTTTGCTGGTGTAAGAAACAAAAGAAATTCATTGACAAACATTACATATTTTTTGGATATCTACTTTTGATTTGCATAAAAGGAAATCATTGTTTGGATTTCATCCTAATGTAGGAATTCTCCTAGTAAAGATGTATGTTGGGAGTATATTTTTATAGGTTCTGCACAAACATCTAAAATTGTTAATAGTATAGACATGTAGGTTCCCTTTTCTAAGAGGGGAGAAGGTCAATTTTGGAATTTCTCAAAATATTGATTTATAAAAAATTCAACGTAAATAAAAACAAAAAAATGGAATTTTATAGTAATATAATATATGATAAGGTTTTATGGTCACCAAAATATATATTTTAGTCAATTTCTGTGTCACGAACCAACTCGAGTTGACCATGAACCGGTCACCCGAGCTGGCCAGCGACATAGACCGATGGGCGTTCCCGATCCCCATGTGATGGAAACTACTGTAGTGCATCAAAATTAAATAGGTGGGAACAATTTGGACCAAAATAAAATAAACTAAGAAGTGGAAAATAAATAGAACAAAAGAAAATAAATAAAGAACAACCAGCAATGCTACTAACCTGACCACAACGAAAACTCCAAGTGACCCCATGGGTCAATCTCCAATACCACAACCAACATTTCTCAAGGTGAAAAACTGAAGCTGGAACCTACAACAGAACAAAAAACAAGAAAACAATATAGGCGTGAGTATTAAAACTCAGTAAGCAAGCCCGATAAATCTATTCCCAATACACTAACACTAAATAAAGAATTTATCAATTCCATGTTTGAACTAAATTATATAAAATATTGGTTTCCGCACACACTTTCATTTCTAAAACAAGTAACAAACCATTGCCCTTTATAATATAAAAAAAAGTCTAGTTCTTGAAAGAAACTGGTGCATTTCATTTTAAAACACGTTTCCATATAAATAGAAGTCCAATTTTTTTTTTATAAAAATAAAAAACTACACACAACACACTACACACGCTAAGGGAAAAGAAAAAAAAGTGGCACACATGGGACAACAAATCAACTAGACCTCTGAACCATCCTCCACAAAAAAATAAAAACTCAATAAAAACTTGAATAAAACCTAAGAGATCGTGAACAATCCAGAACATACTATACAAGTGACTCATCCTGAAGGAATTCCCTAACTCGATGACGTCATAACACTCTAACGCTCGACATAACCCTACATGTCCTAACTAAGGGGCCCAATCCACAATTTAGTAGTAACTCAAAATTCCCATACTATGGGGCCACTACCCAGTGCGTAATCTAAACTAGTGCAGCATTCATTCTCAGAAGATTCACTCACTATGACAGGTTCCATTATCAACATGAGCAATAAAAAAGGGTGCATCCACAATGTAAATCAATCAGTCACAATGCTCAAACATCACATACAGCTCACGCAATCAATGAACACCAAATTTCACTCTGGAATGGGTTTCCAAAATAATTTATTTTAATAATTTGTCAAATGGTCCTTCACATATTTTAACGCAAAACCTAATTTCTCGAGAAAAAAACACTTGTTTAGAAGAAATCATTTATCTTTAAAACCAGAAGTGCATTTGAAATTCCATGAATTATGTTTAAAGTACAAATGGGCATTATTTCAATACTAGGTGTCTGCTCCTCATGATAATTTTTCAAGTGTTCGATATAAAATAAACGGCTCTTTTCACACCTAATAGTCATTTAAAAATTAATTATGTTATATTATTTCTCATTCATTAATGTTAATAAAACATCAAGAAATTAATAAAATATAAATTTAAAGGTGACTGTAGTGGGGGACCTACCTCAACTCGCAAACCAATCACAATGATGTGACACGCCTCACATGGGCGCACAAGCTGACGACCGCAAGACCATGGAAAAACCTTGTCAACGCGCTGCAACCGCAATGATAAATAAAAAACATAAACACATACATAAAACAATTCAAACAAAGAAACATCGCAAACACCTAATAGACATGCTTTAAAAACACAACTCACACCATCTACATTATTTAATGGACTGGTTGCACCATTTATAAAACACCAGTAAGTGACGAAAAAGGGGTTTACACCAAGAGCATGTTTTATTTTATATAAGCACACTACTTTAAAAAGAAACGCATATTCATCACATTCAAAATACCACTTCCACGCCATTAAACAATTCAATAAATCATTAAACTGTTTATTAGATCATTTCAAGAAAAAAAAACTCTTTACACCAAAATACACATAAAATATCCCATTTTGAAACCAAAAGTACACCAAGAACCATTTCTCACTCGAGCCTACATCACATGAATGACATGATAAATTATTTAAAAAGCTCTATGAACATTAATAAAATAATTCAAAATCAAATTCAAGGGTTCCCAAGAAGGTGAACACATCAAAATAATAATTTCCAAGTTGAACGATGTCAAAACACTGCAAAAGTACATTACGTACTACAAAATTTGATCATAAAACACATTTGTAAAAACAAATAACATATTAAATTAAAAAATTAATGAAAGGGTATGGAACCACCTACATTGAGGTAGTAAACATCAATATCTTGGTGTGAAACCCAAAAATCACGTCAAACACAACGCAAGAAAACATGAATCATCCATAAAACAATGAACCGAACCACAAAAATTTCAAAAATCTAAAACTTTATTAACAAGGTGTCAAAGTGGATCCAACATAAATAAAAATACCTCAAGATGGAAAGAAAAAAACCGGAGCGGGGAAGGGGTTCTGGGGATGTTGAAGCCAACGCAAGGAGCCAGCTCGGGGTGGTGGTTCGCGCTATAGGTTGGGGAAAAGGGGCGCCGCTAGGAGGAGGTGCGGAGGTTGGGTGCATCACAATACTAGTGAGGAAAGGAGGGAGTAGTTGGGTCTTCGGGACACTGTAGATGAGCGGAACCATGGGAGGGACACAGATATGAGATTTGTTCGTAGGAGGTTGGTACTGCGGGTGGCTGGACAGTGGATCAGAGGGAAAATCGTCGGCCGATGCATTAGGAGGTGGCGTAGCGGGGGGGTGGAACACAGTTGCTGGATGATGAAGGCGGGATCCGGACAGTGACGCGAGGACAGAGAGGGTGCAAGATGGGGCGACACTGTGCAGGCTGCGTGAGAGAGGCGACCAACCTGGAGGAAGGGCGGCGGAGTCATGGACGTACAGAGATGCGAGGGCCTGAGTGGGGGGGGGGGTTGCGGCGCCGAATAGAGATGGGGAATGGGGAGAAAACGGGTAGGGTTATAATTTCTTTAAAAAATTCTTTCTTTTATATTAATAAAAATAATATTCGAAATAATAATAACATTCATATTAATAATAATAATCGAATAATGTTAATAAAAATAATACTAATAATACTAATAATAATAACAATGATAATGATAATAGAAACACAATATTATTATTAATAAAAAGAATTATTTTTAAAACATAAGTTCTTTAATTATCAAAATACGAAAACTGGATACCCGCACGCTTGTCGCATGGATAAAAAAATAAGCACACAAATTGCGCACCTCTATGCAGTCCGCTCGGGCACCTGCACAAGCACATGGGGGGACTACACGATGATTGCTAACCATGTGGTGCCCGTGCAAGGGTCTGAAACAAATTAAAAAAAATAAACGATGATGATTTTAATCTGGGAAATAGCCCAATCCTTGGCGTGAGAAATCAGGGGCAATAATTAATAAAATATAAATAATTTTAGAAGTCCAGGTGTGACAATTCTCCCCACCATAGACACTTTCTGCCCCTAGAAAGTCACCCAGCCAAATGATGGAAAAAACAAGAATTCATTCCCAAATGAAACCAGAAGAAACCCCAACATAAGAAAATGGGTGAACATGAGAGGGTTCTCCCCACCATAAGAACTCAACTAGTGTGATAATTTTAACACCCAAACATACAACCCCGGGAGGGGGGGGGCACGGGAACTCCAAACCAACCCAGACTAACCTCTATACCATGAGCGAAACAACACCTTCGCCAAACATGGAGCTCTCGACTCAGACGAAAGAAAGCCCGAACCCTTGTGAAAAACTCTTAGAAGAACATAACCCAAGCGGTAAACCCAAGAATTACCACAATCGTCGATACTTTAATAGGCACTTACATCTCCAAATGATCACAACCAAACTCATATTAACCCATACAAGGTTCAAACACACTTTTAATGAAAAATGTAGGATTTATGGAATCATAATTCAGACAATCCATGATTTTTTGGATTACAATGAATGCGTCCCACACAACTTAACGATGAAAAAATGGACCTACAACAACACAAAAACATTAACAGTGGAAGAATGATAACGGAAGGACATTAAATGTATCATTGGGAATACGAAACACCAAAACCCGAACTGAGGCTTTACACCCCCTGACTACTCCTGACTGCGTGCGAGCTTCACCCCATGACCTATGGTTGTGGCTCTGATGGTTGAAACATCTCCTGCCTCACAGTCAGGCACTGGAATCTTCTGGTCACATTGTCTTCCTCAGGAGAAACTACTTGCAAAGCTTCTCTAGATGATATAGACACCTGCAATGAAGGAACGTCTTCAGAGGTGTGTGTCATGGTGGATCGTATGCCCTAACCGTCCATACTGACGATACACCATCAGACGGTCCGACGAACTGAAATATAGGGCCACTACAAAGAACTCTTTAGAAACAAATTTACCTGAAAAACTCTACTCATTAGATGAGGGAACTTCACGAGCAATAGGATACGATGTATTGTCAACCATTTGCACTCTGGAAACCAACTCATCTAAGAACACCTCATGCACCAACTTCTCAAAAGTGATGCTCCCAAAAAGGGAGGACTCGCTCCTTGATCTCTGGACGAAGACCCCTGATGAAGCGACAAGTCATCATCGAGTCCTGTGACACTACCCCTAGAAAAAGAGACACAAGATCCTTGAAATGGTCAAAATACGCTTTCACCATCTGCTTTCCATGTTGATCACCCATAAGGTATTCCATTTTCTTTGTCTTCACCTCTTCAGGTATAAACCATCAGAAGAACTAAGATTTAAAGACATCCCATGCCACCCTAACTTGCATTGATGGATGGGTGAGTAATTCCCATACATCCAGAGATGGACCTTCAAACAGACCCAAAACGGCATGCACTCTAACAGCTTCGGGAGTTCCCAATATCGTAAAGAGGCGCTCGACCTCTTCCATCCACTCCACTATCTCTAATAGACTCCAATCACCATGAAGGACAGGCAATGTCCGAGAAAGACCAAAAATTGGGGATGACTCATCAAAACTCTGGGGACATTTCTGGGTGGCATTTCTGAACAAAATACATAACTCCATTCAAAAACTGATATCAATCTAAGTATCATCAATAAAGCACCCACATCCAAAAAACATCCATCTCGAAAAACCAAACAACCACAAACACAAACCAAAATTCCCTATCCAAAATTCTTGTTCCATTTTATATTCCAAAACTACTCTTTTTTTATTTCAAAACAACTTTCTTTTAAGACCACATTCTGAATACCAAATCCACTTTTCAAACCAAAATCACTTTCCAAAACCATTTTCCTCTTTAAAGCCAATTTAGAAAACAAGGTCAAGCCTTTAATGTCTCACACAACCCGGTAATCCCATGAATCGTTGCACATTTCTTTATCCACATTCATTCATACGCACCAACACACACTTTACACGCATCCTCTCACATGTACAAACGTTCAGAAAGAGTACCTGTGGTTTCACCGCTAACCATACTCGACCAATCTCCAAGCAAACACCAGTTTTCCTAACCAAAGGCTTTTAGTTTTAAACCCCATTTCATAAATTTAATGTCATTTAAGAGAAATCAGTTCCATTTTCAAAAACCCCTTTTCATTTCCAAAAATTCACTTACACCAACCTGAATGAAAACGACAATCCACTTGCATCAAATCACCAAGTGGAGGGACTAGTAGTCATGCTTAACCTGGAGACATGGTAGTGGGTCATGCCCCGTGTAAGAGTTAACAACTTTGAGGAATTATAACTGTGTACTCAGACTCCACATGGCTCAATACTCCATGTGATATCAAGATGTAACATCTGTTTACCTCTGTTGTCATCCCTCAATCCAAAAAAATACCTGAACGAAACAATGACTCAATTCCAGGACTATCCCTGGCGACTCGATGTTTGAACGGGTGAGGGTTCATGATGTCTTTCCCATACCTACCTCTCGAATCCTGAAAATCATAATCTCTATCTACTAGACTACCCAAATAACAAGAACCTCTTATGATACCATTGTTTCATGAACCAACCCGAGTCTAACCTGAACCGGTCACCTGAGTCGGCCCGCAACATGGACAGTGGGGAATTCCCCATTTCCTCGGGCTGGAAACTAGTGTCGAGCATCAAAACCAAATAGGTGGGAATGATTTGGCCGAAATGAAAATAAACTAAACAGCGGAAAATAAATACATAAAAAGAAAATAAATAAGGAACAACCAACAATGCTACTAACCGGACCACGACCACAACTCCACGTGACCCACTGGGTCACTCTCTAATACCACAACCAACATCGCTCATGGCGAACAACTGAAGCTGGAACCTGCAACAAAACTAAAAACAAGAAAACACTATAGGCATGAGTATTATAACTAAGTAGGAAAGCCCCATAAATCTATTCCAAATGCACTACAACTAAATAATGAATTTATCAATTCCATGTTCGAACTAAATTAATAAAATATTGGGTTCCACACACACTTTCATTTCTAAAACAAGTAACATCACTTTTCCATTTATAATATAAAAACAAGTCTAGTGCATGAAAGAAATAGGTGCATTGCATTTCAAAAAAATCTTGTAAATCAATTTTTAACTCCAAATTTTTGTTGTTAGTAAAAGGAAGAAACTAAACACAACACACAACACACACTAAGGGCAATGGAAAAAAAGTGCCACACATGGGCCACCAACCGAACTAGACCTCTTAACCATCCAACACATACAAATAAACACTAAATAAAAACATGGGTCGAACCTAAGAGATCGTGAAAAATATAGAACATACTATACATGTGACTCATCCTGAAGGCATCCCCTAACTCGGTGACGTCATAATTCCCTAACGCTCGGTATAGCCCTACATGGCCTAACCATGGGGCCCAATCCCCATAGCAGCAATAACTCAATATTCCCCTGCAATGGGCCACTGGCCAGTGCATAATCTAAACTAGTGCAGCAATCGTTCTCAGATGATTCACTCACTATGTCAGGATTCCATGTCAACACAAGCAATAAATAGGGGTGCATCCACAATGTGAATCAATCAGCCACGATGCACAAACATCACATACATGTCACACAATCAATGTACACCAAATATCACCCCTGCATGGTTTTTCGAAAATAATTTATTTTATTAAAGTGTCTAACGGGCGTTCACCAATTTTAAAACAAACCCCATTTCTCGAGAAAACCCAGAACACTTGTTCAGAAGAAATAATTTATCTTTAAAACCAGAAGTACCATTGAAATTCCATGAAATATGTTGAATGTACATATGGTAATTCTTTCAATACTGGGTGTCCTCTCATCATGAAAATGTTTCAAGAGTTCGGTATAAAATAAGCGGATCTTTTCACACCAAATAATCATTTAAAAACTTATTATCTTATATAATTTTTCATTCATTAAAATTAATAAAACATCAAGGAATTAATATATTCTAAATTTAAAGCTGAGTGCAGTGGGGGACATACATTGACTCACAAACCAATCATGATGACGCGACACCCCTCGCATGGGCGCACAAGATGACGATCGCAGGACCATGGAAAAACCTTGTCAACGCACTGCAACTGTGATGATAAATAAAAAAACATAAACACAGACTTAAAATAATTCAAATGAAAAAAACATTGAAAACACTAACTCGACATGCTTTCAAAACACAACTCACACCATCTACATTATTTAATGGACTGGTTGCACCATTTATAAAACACCACTATGTGACGAAAAAGGGTCTTACACCAAGAGAATGTCTTATTATATATAAACACACTACTTTGAAATCAAATGCCTTTTCAAAACATTCAATATACCACTTCCGCGCCATTTAAACAATTCAATAAATTATTAAACTATTTATTAGATCATTTTATGAAATAAAACAAAAATACTTTACACCAAAATACATATAAAATCCCCCATTTTGAAACCAAATATACCCCTAGAACCATTTCACGCCCGATTCTGCATCACATGAGAGACTTGATAAATTATTTAAACAGCTCGTAGAATATTATTAAAATAATTTATAATCAATTTCAAGGGTTCACAATAAGGCGAACAACCCAAAATAATAATTTCCCACTCGAACGCGTGTAAAAACACTACAAAAGTACATTACGCATCACAAAATTTGACCATAAAACACATTTATAAATCAAATAACATATTAAATTAATAAATTAATGCAAGGGTATGGAACAACCTACCTTGAGGTAGAAAACATCAATATCACGATGCGAATCCAAAAATGCACGTCAAATACACCACAAGAAAACACGAATAATCCCTAAAACAATAAACCAAACCAAAAAAAATTTCAAAAAGCTAGAAAAGGATTAAGAAGGTGTCAAAGTGGTTCCAACATAAATAAAAAAACGACAAGATGGAAAGAAAAAAATACCGGAGCGAGGAAGCAGTTCAGGGCCTACTAGAGCCGCTGCAAGGTGGCAGCTCGTGGTGGCGGTTTGCGCTACAGGTCAGGGGGAAGGGACGCCGCCAGAAGGAGGTGTGGAGGTCAGGTGAGTCACAAGACTAGCTAGGAATGGATGACGTATCTTGGTCTTCAGGTCACTACAGATGAGAGAAAGCATGGGAGGGTAGCAAATATGAGAATTGCTTTGCAAGAGGTAGGTGCTATGGGCGGCCAGACAGTGGATCAGAGTTAGAATCGTCGTCTGGTTCAGTAGGAGGAGGGTGTGGTGCGCAAGGGGGGGGGGGGGGGGGGGGGGGCTGGAACGCGGCTGTTGGCCGGTGAATGTGGGAGCAAGATAGTGACACAGGGACAGGGAGGGAGCACGGCGGAGCGGCGTAGTGCAGGTCGTGTGATAGAGGCAGCCAACCTAAAGGATGGGGGGCAGAGTCGGGTACTTGCATGGAGGTGAGGGCGTGGGTTGGAGGGGGCTCACAGAGGCGAATAGAGACGAGGAAGGGGGAGAAAATGGGTAGGGTTAGGGTTTCATAAAAAATTGTTCTATTATATTAATAATAATATTATTACTAATATTAGTAACATTAAATTTAATAATAATAATAATAGAATAATGTTAATAATAATAATACAAATAATACTAATAATAATAACAATGATAATGATAATAGAAACATAGTAATATTATTATTAACAAACATTATTTTTAAAACATAGGTTATTTAATTATAAAAATATGAAAACTGGATACTCATATGCTGGTCGCATGGATAAAAAAACACGCACGCAAATAGTGCACCTCTACGCAGTCCACTTGGGCACCCGCAAAATCACATAGGGAAACCACACGGTCATTTCTGACCACATGGTGTTGTGCACGGGTCTCAAACCATATAAAAATATAAAATGATGAAGACTATAATCTCAGACCTAGCTCGGACCTTGGCATTAGAACTCGGGGCCAAGAATTAATAAAATATCAATAATTTAAGAAGTCTTAGTGTGACATTATGGGGTCATTTTAAACATTATCATTTTTATTAACCCTGAGATAATTCATTTTAATTTTAATTGTGGTAACAATGTTTTATATATTACGTAGAGGTAATTTTTTTATTAAAATTTTCTAATGGGCCATAAATGGGTAATTTATTATTTTTTAGACCATATATTAGACACATGTACTTATTTAATAATTTCAAAAAATTTAAATAATTTAATAGAATAATATTTTTGTAAAATATAATAAGTTTCAAATAGAAAAATATTTATATCATTGACTTTGCAATATCATTAAAGATATATTAATTCATTGAAATAAATTAAGACACCCCAAAAAATTTCATATGCACTAATAAACATCGTAGAAAAACATAATTTTGTCAAATTATTTATATTTTAGTATTTCTAATAACATTTAATTAATAATACTATTATTTGAATAATTACTACATCATCAATGTGTAATTATTCATGATCAATGTTTCTCCACTAAAAATTGAAAAAAATGCATTAAAACATATTATATTTTATAATAATACATATTGTTGATCATATCTTCTATTTATCCAAATATTAAAAATATTATACTAATTAAATGTAAGAGTGTGTCATTTTTTCACTCTCATTATGTTTAATACTATATTAATCATTTTAATTGTAATTTTCCTCTTATAATATTATATGTAGATTCATAAGTGATAATGGTTTAATAGAATTCATCCTAATACATTTTAAAATTTGATAGGTTATTTTTCTAATTTTTATAATATTATTATTTCAATTAATTACATGAGTTACCCTTAACCATCATAATAAAAATTACAAAAATTAATATTCATATTTACCAAAAATAAAAGAGATCTCATTAAAAATTTGTGAAATTATTATTTGAAATGTTGAATAAATTTTTCTAAATTATAAACACATAATTAGCTGAAAATAATTTAAAACTAATTTCATTTTCGAAATGCGAAAATGATTTTTCAAAGTGAAAAATTCTAAAAAATTGAAATGTTTTTATCCAATTTCAAAAGGGAATTGATTAAAATGAACTATATTGGAATATCTTTTTTGTTAAAATTATAAAATTATACTTTTAAAATAATTAAAATAATTATTTAACTATATAAATATTTTATATGATTTGTTTACAATTAAAATTTATTATTTTTCAATATTCATAAAAACTTGAAATTTAGTAGAAAAATAAAAAAAATTAACAAAATTAAATATTGATATAATTATTTAAGTAAATATGTTTTTTTAATAATAATATTTTTATAAAAGTGTCAGAAATTAAATTTAAAATTGGTTCTCGATAAAATGATTGTAAAATTACTATTTAAAAAATATAACTTTTTATTCATAAAATTGGATTTATTCTTATCTTATTCCTATAAAATATATTTAATGAATGTTAAAAATTATTTCAAATTTGTAATAAATACATTTTATTAAAAACATTCACTATTAGGGGTTTTTTTAATTTATTGAGATGAAATGTTGTTTCAAAGTTGAAAAATATTTTTCATTGAAAATGTATTTTTTATATTTTCTAGTAGTTCCTAAAATCATTTCTAGATAATTGATTACCAATGGTTTTATCTAATATTCTTGTTTAAATTATTTTTCATAATGTATTGAATAATATTTTTAATTTCTATTCAACCTTCTAGGTGGTAACGATAATAATATTTTAATAAAAATATTAATGGTATATTTTTGTTCATTAAGACTAGGTCTTGTATTTAGAAAATATATAAAAATTACTCAACATTGTGTGTAACACAATCCAAACATATTTTTGCGTGTATCAAACACTCTTGTATGTATTCCATGTAACTCAAAGTCATCTTGGTGTTGTATAAGAAGAATGAATAACTTGTTGATTTCATATAACACAATATATATTCTATGTTTTATAAAATGAAAAATATCAAAAAGATTAAATTAATTTATAAAAACATTTCACAAAACAATGGGGTGTTATATGAATCTAGTAAATATTGAAAAATTTAGTAGTTTTTTGGGATGATTGCTGTTAGGGAAACTATAGAGTTTGGACCAATAAATAGTGTGAATTATTGAGAGGGTCCTTAGGGTGGTGCATTATATGTCCAATCCATGTGACCACCCCTATAAATGGTGCACCCTTGGAAAATTAGGGTTTGTATGGTTGGATTATAGTTAATCTAACTACACCTATAAAGCATAAAGACCATATGTAATCCCGTGCCACAGTGCGTGGTTATAGGGGTAAGTTATTACAAGCCATCTTTCCCAACAAATAAAATGTGAGATGAGGATTCTAATTCCAAAAAATTTTAATTAAAAATTCTTGAACCCCTGTATATGATCACATACAATCCTATTTGATACTTATAGAATTCATCAACTTTTTGAGTACCGCTATATGATTTAATAGATCCTCCATCATCTTCTCTTGTGAATCAATGTTTCATTTTATGATCTGAATCTTTCTCTGGTATTTGTTCTCTTCACTAATTTAGGATTCATCTACCATATCACTCACCCACTTATAATGAATTTGAATTGTCAATTTCTTATGGAATAGATATTTTTTATGTTGGATATAATATTTGATTTGATGAATCTGGACTCTAATAACTATTGTTTGACCTCGTTACCCTTCATTATTCAATGTTATCTTATATTGTTAGATTTTTTTTAATCATGTAATTAATACTTGATTGTTCAATACGTAGTTACCATGGAATGGAATGCTTAATTTATTGATTTAAATTCATTAATGTTTAACTAATTTAAAATCCCCAATATGTGATGATATCTGGTTTGATATAAAATGTTTATGGACATTGTGAGAAACTAATATTTTGAATGGAATTGAATCATTTCGGTGGATTTTGAGAAAATTTATGTATTGAATAAAACATTCTCTTAATGTAATTATAGATTTTGATTCTTGATAGAATAGTTTTAAAATGAATGATGACTTGTAATTCCATAAATTTTATAAAAAAAATATGATTTATTTTGTCAATTGAAATGGGAAGGGTGTAAATGAATTGTGGAATTTTATTTGTTAATGATTAATTGATTTTGATATGAATTAATATTCCGAAAGATGAGTGAATTTTTGATTTGTTGAGTATAGAATATTATATTATAAGTAATTTTTAGGTGATTATGACCAGTGTTATAGGACTCTAAGTCTATATAAATTGTTTTTTTGGGAAAAATTAACTAAACTGTGTTCGACATGATTTTCATGTTGGGTCCCCTAATGCAGGGTTGATTGGTCATTCTGATGTCTTGAACCATAGGGAATGTGTTCATATACTTTATCTATTATGATGATTGAGAATTATGAGGATAATATTACTATAAAGTATCTTATGTTTGGAATTATGACAATATAATATTATTTTATATTACTTCCTAACACATTCCACTAATTATAGAATGGTTTTATTAATTCCATTTATTATATATATATTTTATATAAAATGATATTTTATGATTCTTATTGATATGTCAAAAATATTTTAATTTATTATCATGTATTACATATAATTATGTACATGAATTTCAATGCCTCACTTTATTTAAAATTAGATAATAAATTGTTATAATTTTATGGAATTGATTATGGAACATTTGGTTTGACCGTAATGTATTATTTCACTCATAACAAAAATTTTACATTTGGTGGTAATAAATCTTATATTGTTATGTCCAGGGAATTGGATGGTACCAGATGGTGGAGGTAATTGTTCCTAATCCGTCGGATAGTAGGAAGATTATGGTTACTAGTTTAGTTAAGAACCATTTTTTTCATACGGTTTTAGAGTCTTGCTATTGGCGTAGGATCAAAATAAGGATGTAGATGCTCAATTACAAGAGGGGGTTAATTTTCAGTTTAAAAAATTTCATTTTTAAACCTATGGAAAATAGTTTTTAACAAATTTAAACAAAAAAAATTCACACGAAATATTTCAGTACTACTAATTAAATTTACTAGGTTTCAGAAATATGGTTCTAAAAAAGAAAATAAAGGAATGTTTACAATGAAAAGAATATACCTTAAAGTGTATAGAATCTTACTTATCAGAGTATAAAAAAGTACAAGAAAATGTAAAATGTTTATAATTTATTCCTTTATCAAATTACAGAACAAATAAACATGAATCAAAACAAGTAACAAGTATGCAATCTTTTAACCCAACGAGTAGGGTATCCAAAAATATTAGATAAAGGTCCCTTGATTTATACTTTCAAGAATGTCTGTCTAAACCACACCAGGATAACCCTCGATAGAAATATTGAATTCTGTCTTGCCATCCCCACAAGCCATTGAACATAATGGTATTCAACACCTCTCTATTCCTATCCCTATAATCCCTTGATTGTACACAAAAACAATTGGAGTTGCACAAAGCTATCAGAACAAGATGTTCAGAACCGCACAAAGCATGTGAGTATGTCTATCTAGAAATCACTTCAACAAAATGTAATCTATAGATTGATGGAACAATGATTCTCGATTACGAGCTCGTACAAATGAGCTCTTATTTATATGCACTTCTCCAATTATTGACTCCCTCCTCCAAAAGTTATATTATATCTTGAATCTCTGAGGGACCTATACATGTGTCACTCAAACAACAGTTAGTTAGAAATAGATTGTACGAAATTTTTTCATAACAATTCTAAGGAAAATGAAGATACTTAGCCAAATATATTTTTCAGATTCTATGAAAAAATAGAATTCATAGTCTAACTAAATAATCATTTGTATTATATTAGAAATGGAGATTCAGATTCTGTTTTACAAAGAATTCAATATCTGAATTCAATACATTTTAGAGTCTGAATTCCCATTAATTCTGAATCAGAATACAATAGATTTCGGCATCTAAATTTTCAACAATTAGGAGTCTAAAATATATGGAATTCAGAGTCTAAATTCATATGAATTCAGAATCATAATTCAATAGATTATAGAGTCTGAATTCTATGAAATTAGGTGTCTGAATTTCAGAGAATTTGGTTTTTGTATTTCAGAGAATTTGGTGTCTAAATTTCTGAGAAATCAGAGTCTGAATTTCAATGAATTTATAGTATTAATTTTATAGAATTAGGAGTCTGAATTTTAGTGAATTCAGAAACTGAATTTCAATGAATTCAAATTCTGAATTTTTGAGAAATCATATTTTGAATTTCCGATAATTTGAAGTCTGAATTTCAGAGAAACCAGAACCTAAATTTTAGATAATTCGGATCCTGAAATATAATATTCTATATCCAAGGATTTAATGGAATATGATGTTTTAGATTTGAAACTAATTTTTTTCCTTAGAAATGAAATGAGTTGGATTTTGAGATAAATAAAATGAACAATGAAAAAATAATTATAGTTAAAAACTTCCATAGAGAAGGGAAACTTTCCTTATGAAAATAATCCTTGGGGAAAATATAATTTTCATTAAGATAATTTGTTTGTGATTTTCAAAACATATAGAAATGGAAAAGTCATAAGGAAACCTAATTGACTCAACGATATCCCCCATTTTGGAAAGAAAAAACACTCTTACGAAATAGAATATAAGGACAAAGAATTTTTCATTATGAACATAATGGAAATACTTATACCCCTTTTACTTATGAATCATGATAAATAAAAATAACTCCACCTTATAATTTTAAAACACTTTGAATTGTATTCATGACTTCATTAAAGATATTTTTCTTTTTCTTGAATTAGGAAATAATCTTTGATAAAAATACCCCTTAGATAGACTCCCCCTTACTGAGGGAATTCCCTTATTTATTTGTATTATTTTTATCATTCCTTTCTCCCCCTTTGTAATATTGAAAAAGGAATTGAGGGAATAGAAAAATATATAGTACCTGATATATTAGTACTATAAAACAAAATACATAAATAACAACCAAAATTTCAATATGATTGGAAAAAAAGTACAAGAATGGTAAAAAAAATATCAGATTTAAGGAAGAAATCATCCATCTTTTTTCAGTTGGCATATGATTATTGACAATGAACTTTATCTTTTTATGTTCCTTATGATCCTCTTAAAAACTCATGAGGATCTGATCCTAATCTTCATATTTCCTCTCTTAAACTTTTATCTTTTCTTACAAAGGCTTATGAATTTCTTTCTGAGACTTTAAAAGTTATTCTCGGTTACTAATATTTTCTTTGAACTCAATTCTAAGATCTCTTTACCTCTTTAAATTCAGTGAAACTAAATTTATTTTCCCATTAAGATACTTTTTTTCTGGTTTAATGATTTTTTTGGAGATTGAACTTCTCATTGAAACATGTAGTAAGGTCTTTGATCATGACATATTCAGTACAAAAATCATCATTCACATCATATTGAAAATCGTCAACGATTCTCATCTCATCAATTGTCTTCATAGATCACTTAGTAAGTTCCTTGCATGACACCTTGTGTGCATCATTCATTATGTAGAAGGATTTAAAATAGGCCTCAAGTCTGAAAAATTTGTCAAAAATCATGGAAACATAATCTAATTTTTAATTAAATTAATGCGGAAGAATCTGACACCTCAAGACAATATTCAGAAACAAGGGAATTATATCAACTAATTTCTTTAGGTATTGAACCAAAAAATAATGTCCCATAGAAGATGATTTTGAATCAGATGATTTTGTTGGTGATAATTCTCTCTCTATCTCAATGTATTTTCTTTTTAAAGATCCACCAATATCTTTCTTATCCACCACTACCTTTTTTGGTGTATCAGCTACCACCTGCTTTCCTTTAACAACTCTCAGAATGATTTTAGCATTCTTTTGTGATTCAGGTTCACTATTCGATAGTTGGACTATCTTATCTTCCTCAGCATTTTCTTTTTCATCATTTACCACCAGGTCCTCTGGTTGAACAAAATCATGTTTTATTCTATCTTATTTTGATGTTTTATTTACTTTTTTCTAACCTTCATCACTTTTTCCTGGGGTATCACGGTTAGAAGATTCATCCTGGGAATTTATGATCAATAATTAGATATATGAACTCTCATTCACATGATATTCTTCAATTTGTCTTATCATATAATCAGTATCCTCAATTCCTTCCTCTTCTTCTCATTCAACTTCTTCTTCATGAACAATTTCATCCTCTTATTCAGCTTCTGGAAAAACCATTTTCTTTCTCGAAGTCACTGGAAGAGATTCTTGTTGAAATTATTCTATTACATGGATCTTCTTAGAAGCACTCTTAGTAGCCTTTAGAAGAGATTGAACAATCTGAACAATAAAAATTTTCTTATTTTTCTTATTCTCTTTTTATTTATTCTGAAACTCTTCAAATTCATTAATCTTTAAATAATTTTCCTCAGTAGGATCCAAAGCAAATCTAGTTATTCATTCCTTCATATTCGTCTTGTCCTCTCTCAATTTAGAAATAACTTCACCCGGATAGGTCTTTTCCTTCTTAAATTTTGTGTGTGCTAATTGGGTTTCCTGGAATGTAGGAGTTTTTTCTTTGTCTTCCGCTTCGTTCTGTTTTCACTTCTTCCTATCCCTCATGGATGTCTCAACTACATCATTATTTTATATAAGGCTTGGATTTAAATTTTATATAGGTCATTAAACTCTCCAGACATGCTATTAATTCCAACTTTCATCCTCCTCAGTGTATCATCACAGAGCAACATGGCATTGAAATTAATTGTCATTAAACTGCACGAGATTTTGAATGAATATAGGCAAATGGCTGTAATCTTGGAAATAAAAACCAAATACACAATAATATATGATTTTAATGTCACATTATTGATATTCAAAATTTTAATCAAGACATACTTCACGAGATTAATCTTCCATAGTTTCACTAGAAAATATAGAATGTAAATTTCACTTTTCGTTAGGGTATCATTTTCAAATTTTCTCAGAATGAGAAATCTTTGAACCCATAACTATATGATTCTGAGGTTTTTAGAGATATGATTTATTTTCAGGTCCTTCAGATTTGATAAACCAATAATATCTATGGACTTCTCCTTGTCAAAACGTCATGATATATCCAGTAGCTTGTGGGTGCCGAATTCAACTTCCCCTTCATATAGAATTCCAATAAATCTTGAATACATGCTAAAAGAAAGGGAAATGTTTTCCCATAACTCATAAAGGAAATCTTATCTTTACCACTTTCATTAATAAACAAATAGATTCATAAAATTTTATCAGTAAATCTAGATATATCATATCCTATGAATTTGGTTTGGATACCCATAGACTCTCCCAGCCATTCGCCATTATGTTCTTCGAAATAAGATAATCATAGTTATAAAAATACTTAGGATCTTCCAATATTTCTCTATAGATCTTACATTAAAAAATTTATTTAACTGATGACATTTTCTTCTGAGGAGATTCATCCAACAACATTCATATTTAAGCAAAATTTTAATGAGTAATGATGCTTATGTAGAGAGGCAGAGCTTCGACACACATGATCTAGAAATCCGATGTGGGAAAATCATTATCGGGCCTTTATATATGAATTTGAAGCAATGATTAAACATCCCAAACTGATCCAATGGTTGAAAAAAGCATGATTTGATCTGATAGAAGAAATGAAAGATGAAGAAATATTTTGGTAAGTTGTTATATTTTTATGTTTTTAAGGTAAAACAATCATATTTAAGGGAAATTTAATCCGAAAAATTTGTTTAAAAAAAGGTAAAAATAAGTACATGAAAAAATTTTATTGGAAAATTATAAGAAATGAAACATACATTCCTTATTTCTAGAAAAATAATCAGTAATGGGGAAAAATTCTCCACAAAATATTTAGATTCTGGAAAAAATTAAAGAGAATTTGGATCAAGATTTTTGAGAAAAAAATTTGATTCCAGATATTTTAATGTAGAAAAAATTTCATTGAATAAAATTTTTAATACGAAAATACTTTTTATTACAGAAAACAAATGTGCTCCCCCTATGAAAAGTAATCACTTTATATAAAGAGATAGTTTCTAAAAAAATTTAATGTGGAAGATTAATTTAAGGTTATCATTTCTATCTTTTGTTTAATATATTCAAATATATAGGGTGGTAAATATTTTAGTAAAATATCAACAAGTTGATCATGCATTCTGATAAACTGATGAATGACATATTCTTTTAATGTGTGATCTCTTAGAAAGTATGGCCTAATATCTATGTGTTTTTCATGGGAGTGATGTACAGGGTTTCTTCTTAGGGAAATGTAACTTGTGTTATCACATAATATTTTTGCTATGGTAAGTCTCATGTCATAGTCTTTGAGTGTGTGTTGCATCCAAAACACTTGAGCACAACAAGTTCAAACTGCTACATATTCAGTTTTAGTAGTGGAAAGTGCTACTGATTGATTCTTTTTGTATGACAAAAAAACTAATGAATCTCCTAAGAAATTAAATGTTCCAGATGTACTTTTATTATCCATTTAACTTCCATCAAAATCATTATCTGAAAAACCTTTTTATAGAAAACCATTTCCAGAAGTATAAAACTGTCTTAAATCCATGGTTCCCTTTAAATAGAAAAAATTCTTTTCACAAATTTAAAAGGACTTTACTTTGCATTGTATTGATATCTAGAACATAAGAATACAAAAAGCATTATGTCTGGATGAAAAGCTATCAAGTATAGAAAACTTCCTATCATACCTCTAAATGATGTTTGATCTACTAGTTTCCCAGCTTCATAAATATTATGAGAATTTAAGGTACCAATGGGAGTTCATATACTAATAGTGTTGTCATATACATAATTTTAATGAAAATATTTAATATACATATGTTGGAATATATAAGTTACTTCATGATTTTGAGAAATATGAAAACCTATGAAATATTTTAACTCCCAAATCATACTCATTTAAAAAACATATTTAATTATATTCGCAAACGAATAAGTTAAATATTGCTGAGTTGAACAAAATATAATGTCATCAACATAAATTTGAACAATTAAAACATTTTCCTTATCTTTATTTATGAAAATGGTTGGATCAGAAGTTCCCATAACAGAGTTGTTTTGTAACAATTATCCTATAAGTCTATCATACCAGGCTCTAGGTGCTTCTTTAAGCCCATACAAAGCATTGGTATGTTTGATAGCATGTTCAGGATGTTTGATATTTTCAAAACAAGGAGGTTGTTCAATAAAAATATCCTCCTAAACATATCCATTAATAAAATCATATTTTTCATCCATTTGAAAAAGTTTAAAATTGAGTAACGGTGAAATGGAATGTAAAATACGAATAGATTCAAGTCTAGATACAAGAGGATGGGTTGATTTATAGTCGATTCCTTATTTTTGATTATATAATTTAACAACTAATCATGAATTATTTTTCCTAATGATTCTATTTTGATAACTCTTATTTCTGAAGACCCAGATTACTCCAATAACATAGGTTACCATAGGTATTTCAACCAAGGTCCAGACTTTATTCCTTTTGAATTCATTTATCTTATCATGAATGAATTTAATCCAATCATCATCACCTACAACTTCATCAGTTCTTTTTGGTTCTTATTATGAAAGGAATGCTAGATGTTCTGCAACATTTCTTAAGGAAATTCTAGTCCTTATATGTTGATTTAAATCACAGATAAATCACATATGATACTATCACTGGGATGATTCTTAATCAATAACTGATTTTGGTTTGGTAAAATCTGTTCATCAACATATGATAGGAAATCCTCTGGGGTAAATTCTTTATAAATATATTCCTTAAAATTTTCATTATCAAAAGGATCATATATCAAGGGTTGAAAATCAGTTTATGAAAACACATATGATGATGTAGTTGGAGGTTTTTTAAAAACGAAAGTATCAATTTCATCAAATTTGGCATGCACTATTTCCTCAATAGTACAAGTATTTTTATTAAAAACACTAAAATCCTTAGAAGTTGTGGAGCATCCTAGGAAACATCCTTCATCATATTTGGGTGTGAATTTATGTTGATTATCATTAGTATTAAGATTGAATAATTTGCAACCAAATACCTTGAGGATGGAAAGTCTAGGTTTTCTACCATTCCACATTTCAAAAGGTGTTTTTTAAGAAAAGATCTAATCAAAAATAGATTTATAGTATAAAAACTAGTACTTACAGCTTCATCACAAAAGTATTTAGATATATAATATTCACTCAACATGGTTATAGTTATATCTTAAAGAATTCAATTTATTCTTTCATAAACAATATTCTATTGAAGAGTTCTTAGAGCTAAGAAGTTATGAGTAATACATTTTCTACTAAAAAAGTATCAAAATATGAATTTTCAAATTCTCCTCCATGATCACTATGAATAGGTATCACTGGTAGGATTTTATCATTTTTAAATAGGGCTCTTAATATTTTGAAATATGAAAAAGCATCAGATTTAATTTTTATAAAATAAACCCAGGTAAATCTAGTGTAATCTTCAACTAAGACAAATAGATATTATTTTCCTCATATATATCATGTTCTTATTTGACCAAAAAGATCCATATGTAATAACTTTAATGCATTAGTTTTTTAGACTTCAACGATTGATTTAAAATTTGATTTATGTTTCTTACCAAATTGAAAAGGATCACAAACTATTGAAGAATCAAATCTATGCCCCGGTAGATCCTTAACAAGTCTTTTATTTTATAGATTTCATAGGTTTCTAAAGTTTTAGATTCCTAACCTTACATTCCATAACCATGGATGATCTTCCATTTCACTAGGGCACGATAGATCTTGAATCCTAAGGTCATCTATGTTTATTTTGTATACATTCTCTATGTAGTGGGAAAAAAGAATAAACTCTTCCAAAGAATTGTGTACTTAGCATTTATCATACCTAATATTCACAAGGAAACCTTCATCACAAAATTGTTTTATGATAATGAGGTTGTGATTAAGTCCCTTAATTAATATAACATTTCAAATAAATGTTTTTTTAAGAAGAACAATTTTTCCTATACCAAAAATTTCTCCCTGAGCATTATCTCTGATAAATACTTTTCCTCCTATCATCTTGATAATCTTTTCAACAATGTTTTTGTTACTACTCATATGACTAGGAACATACACTATCCATGTATGATGTATTGATATTGGTACATTCTTTGTCTTCCTACAAATAAGAGTGTTAGAATTTTGGAATTCAAATATTCTGGGATCTGGAAATTTTGGGAAGCAAAATTTTAGGATTCGAATGATATTGTTCGGAAGGGAATGATCTCCATTCATAGGGAATTGTACACTGCGTCAATGATCCAGGATGATGTGATGAAAAACACCATTTCTAACCTTCAATCTCTGAGGTTTCTTGGTGTTTCAGGCCGAACCCACAAACCTCCGATGATAAAGTATATCAGATGGATACCACTAATTTCACCATGCGTCAAAGTGAATGTTGATGGAGCTGCATCAGCTGTGCAGGGTCCATCGGGTTGCAAAGGTGTTTTCTGCACATTCCATGGGTTATTCAAGGGATTTTTTTATCATTACATTGGCCTTAGCACCGCTTTTGAAGCTGTGCTATGGGAAATGATTCAGGCTATTAAGTATGTTGTCCAATATAATTGGAGATGGCTTTGGATTGAATCTGACTCTATGACTTTAGTTCATGCATTGAATACTAGAATTCGTAATGTGACTTGGCGTGTGATTCCTTAGTGGGTTTATTGCCTACACCAATCTAGTCAAATACACATGGTTGTTTCTCATGTGTATTGAGAGGCCAATCAGGTTGTTGATACATTGGAAAGAAAGGATTTAATTGATTCTTCTATGATGTGGTCCTTCACGGCCCCTGCTTATTGTGCTCCAATGGTGGATGCGGATAGATGTGGTGTGTTGTATAATCGGCTATGTAATAACCCCTTGTAATACTGACACATTATTTTCATCTATTATATTTGTGGATCGGCCCACATTGGATCCAGGTCTTCTTGAAAATTTTTAGGAATCCACATTTTCATAGTAAATTATGATTTATTAAAACCTAAGGATTGAGTTTTGTTTAAAGATATTTTTTCTCCCAATGTCCACAACACGGATATTTAGTGAAAAATACAGCACTTTGGGGAAAATTTGTTATTAATAAAAACAGTTTTAGAATGATTATAACCAAACAAAGACTTATTTCTTAAAGGTAATATTTGGGAATACATCTTGTCAAAATTTTCCATACCTAGGGTAGAATTTGACATACATTTCATTAAGTAAAATATTTGTGAAATTAGTTTAATAACCATATTTTTATCCTCAAAAACATTATTTTTATCACTACAGTTTCCCTATAAAATATTTTTCATAGAAATTATATTTTCAAGATGATGATAATTTTATTTATTTCAGAATTAATTTTATCATGGTTTTTGGAAATAATTTTAAAATAAAATGTTTTCTTATCAAGATATTTAGAATTATTTGATACTTCTTTGGATATATTATACAATCTAGAATATTTCTTATCATTATTTTTCTTGAGTTTTGAATTTTCATTCTCATGATGTTTAGAAAACCTAAACACTTTTTCATATGAAGTATATTTATTATCTTCTGATGAGAAAGATTCATCATCTAGAGATTCAAAATATTTATCATTAGTATATTTTTTATTCAAGGATACATCATTAATATATTCGGCATTGTGTACCTTCTCCGTTAGACAGTGATTTTCAATGTGTAGTTTGGCTAGTAGACCAAGATTATTCTGACCATAAGATTCGTAATCAGATGATATTTCTGAGGAGTCACCACCACTGGAATTCTTGGTGTCATTAGCTTTCAAAAAATTCATAGATTTATCCCTCTAGTGTTTCTTTATATTTATTTCATAATTTCTTTCCTTTCTATCCTTTTTCATAATCATAGGACAATCTGGCCTTATATGCCCTACTCTTTTGCATTCAAATCAAGTCACTTTCGAGTATTTCTTATCTTTTTATTCTTTCTAATAATATCTATTCTGAAATACTTTATTTTCAACTATCTTGTTCATGATTCGAGAAATATTAGATGTATTATTTTTAGTATGTTCACATCACTAGATTCAGATAAAATATTAATTTTTATCGACTTGGAACTTGTAACCCTTTCAGAAGTCTTGGATTTTGTAGTAGTAAAATCTACACTTCCATTAACATTATTCTTCTTATTCATATCATTATCTCTTTTCATTCTTGTCTCATTTTGAATAAGGGTTCCAAAAAGTTCATCAAGATTAATTTTAGAAACTTTTGTATTCTCATCAATAACTGTTCTCTTAGATTCCCACTCATTTGGTATAATATCAATAATCATATCCATAACATCTTCATCATTAAGACCTTTCTCTCCCATACATTGTAAACTACTGATGATAGTCATAAACCTTTGTTTCACCTTAAAAACTAATTCTCCATAATCAAATAGAAATCCATGATATTTTTCCCTAAGAATAACTCTTCTTGTCTCAATAACTATTGATGTACCAAAATGTGTAACCTCCAATTTCTTCTAGATGCAGTTTGCAGATTCACAAGAAAAAATTTGACTATATATATTCCAAGTTATATAAATCAAAAAAGTATTATGTACCTTTTTATTTAGTTTATATTCTGAATTTTCTTGATTGGTGTTGGTTTTGACTTCCTTGTCAGGAATTTTATAATCCCAAATAATCATGAAAAAGTTGTCTACTCCAGTATTAAAGACAAAATCTTAATACAATATCTACAATATTCAAAATCAATCTCATGAAATATAGGTGGTCCAGTAGGATTTATATTGTCAATATAACCAATAATCATTCCTTCCATTCTATAAGAAAATATATTTCCACAAAAACTTGTTAATAGAAATGGTTTGTAAATAAGGGTAAAAATCTCTAAAAAATTCATCAGCATGAAATCTTAGGAAATAAAATTAGGATAAGGAATACTTGAGCAAGAAAACTTAGATGTGAATATATGTAATTCAGAGACCTCCTCTGATAAAAATTTATGGATCGAAATAGTGATTTAGATGCTCAATTAGAAGAGGGGGTGAATTGTAAGCTTAAAAAATTCATTTTTAACATTAAGGAAAACTATGTTTAACAAAGTTAAATAATATTAATTTACAAGGACTCTATTAGTTCTAATAATAAAACATGGAAGTTTCCAGAAATATTGTTCTGAAAAATAATCTTAAGGAATGTTTACAAGGAAAATATTCTACCTTAAAGAATATAGAATATTACTTATCAGATTATACAAAAGTACATGAAAATATAATAAGGTTATACTTTCTTCCTTATCAAATTATAGTGGAAATAAACATAAAACAAAAATGAAACAAGTATGAAATATTTTAACACAAAGAGTAGGGTATCCAAAACCTTGGATAATGTTCCCATGATTTTTACATTCAAGAACGTCATATTTACCCACAATAGGGTAAGCCATTAATAGGAATATCAGAATATGTCTTGCTATCCCCGCATTCCCTCAAACACAATGGTAGTCGTCTCCTCTACCTTCCTATCCCCGGAATCCCTTGATTGTACATAGAAACAATCAGAGTCACATGAATCTATCTAAACAAGATGTTCAGAACCACACAATGAATGAGACCACCTCTATCTATAAATCACATAAATGAAAAGTAATATCTAGAGTGATAGAATAATTATTCATCATTATGAGCTCATTCAAATGAGAACCTATTTATAGGAACTCCTCCAATAGTCAGCTCCCTCCTCCAACTGTCATATTTTTCATTGAATCTTGGATGGACCTATGCACCTGTCACTCAAACAATGGTTCATTAAAAAAAGATTGTACGTCATCGTTTTATAAAAAGTGTAATTAAAATAATGTTACTCAACCAAATCTATTTTTAAGTGTCTAAGGAAAAATAAAATTCATATTGTAAACAAATAAACATTCAGATTCCATAAGACATGGATATTCAAATTATATTTTACAATGAATTCAGAATCATAATTATATAAAATTAAGAGTTTGAATTACCATGAATTAAGAATCTCAATTCAATAGATTTCAGAGTATACATTCCCATGAATTCAGAGTCCGAGTTCCCATGAATTTTGAATCTGAATTCAATATATTTTGGAGTCTAAATTACCATTAATTCGGTGTCTGAATTCTATGGAATTCGGAGTCTGAATTTTAGAGTAATTAGATTTCTAATTTCAAAGAATTTTGAGTCAGAATTTCATAGAATTTGGGATTTTGAATTTCAGAGAATTCAGAACATAAATTTCTGGGAATTTGAAGTCATAATTTTAGAGAATTTGGAGTCTTAATTTCAAATAATTCAAAACCACAATTTTAGAGAATTTTAATGATGAAAACAGATTACTCTATATCCTATTCTTTATAGGGTTCTGAGGTTTTAGATATGAAACCATATTTTTCCTTAGTAATGAAATGATTTTTATTTAGAGAGACTATAAAATGAACAATGAAAAAATATGTAAGGATAAATATTTCCTTAGAGAAGGGAAATTTTCTGTTTGAAAATAATCCTTAGGGAACATAAAATTTTCCATCGGATTAAGTGTTTGTGATTTTAAAAACATAAAGAAATTGAAATGTCATAAGGATACCTTATTGAATCAACAATTGGTCGATGTTGCATTATTGTTTGATGGGTTTTCACATTGGTATACCAATCTAATGATGTTTATTTTCCCCTTCAGGATTTTTGGAATACCGACTATGTAATATTTTTTGTTACACTATTTTATAATTTAATTTCTAAAAAAATCCATTTATTAAGTTATATGATGCTATGTGGTAGTTCCTAACTCAAGGTGATTAGAAATTCCCTTCAGGCCAATTCTAGACTGGAATGCGTAATAGTGATCGAAGGTATTCAGGTTTGTCTATGCTAAATTGGTATCAAATATAGAGGTTTTTCATCTTTATTAGATTTGAATTTTCATTTTGGGTTGTCCTAGTACACAAGATGTAGGATTTTTGTGTCATATTATTTCATTAATTGCGAGTTTTTTTCCAGCACTTGTAATGGCCCAAATAGTTATAAACAATATTTCACACTAAGATTTAATTAAATTAATATTAAGTAATATTTCCACAGAAAACAAATGATTTATTATTATATAAAATTGAGTTTCAAATATCATTGAGTATCTTTACCATTTATAATATAGCTATTTAATAGTGATAACAAGGTTAGTATAAATATAGGGTTTTAAAAATTCAATTAACATAGACAAAATAATTTATGGCCTCAACTAGTATAATCCTACCCTATGAAGCCCATTAATGAGTGCTTCCAAGGGATATAGCATAGCTGAGTTTTATTTTTGACCAATCCAAACTAAAAATCCAACAACTTATACATGAGAAGAACTGTTTAGGGGAGAATTTCAAGATCAACGAGATCACGAATGAAACCATGTTCACCAAACCTCCCCATGAATGCCCCCACCATCGTGCACCTTACACATAGGTCATCTATTATCCTATTAAAGGGAATTCTATCATGACCCTAAATATAAGAATATGTACTTTATTTTTTATACAATAATTAATATATTTTAACCCTATAATTGATACATTGTAAATTATTTTTCTTGATACAATAAGCCAAAAATTGTATATTTGGTTAATTTTAAAAATCAATAAATGAATTTATGAATTTTCTAGATTTTTTAAATAGGTTATATTTTAATAAAATAATTTTATAAAATAATATTTATCAAATATATGTTATCATATAATCATCTGTAATTTTTATAAGTATATGAAATTTGTTATTTTCAAAAAACCTAGCATTTCTAAATAAATGAGTATTTTATTATAAAAGTGAATATTAAAATATTTAGACATTTAGTTATTAAAAATTTGTATAATTTTTCTTCATATCAACAAAATTATCCGATAGTTAATATGTAATAATTTAATGGGGCAATAATTATTTTAGGTAAAATTAAAATTACATGTAAATATACATCATGTTTTATGACATCATAATGAACAAAAAGTGATGTAATAATTAATATAAATGGGATACATGATAAAATTAATGTTTTTCGTTTAAAATAATTCTATTTTAATTTTATTTCATTTAATTTTTAATTCCACTATGAATTATAGAAAACCTATAATATATTTTTTGGTTTTAAAATAAGTTCATTAAGAGACTGACCCATCTCTACCTAATAAAGGGAACTATATAATTTTTTATGACATTGGCCTTATGAAATAATAAAAACCTCTCCCATTTGGTAGATACCATGGAAAAACCAATGGGATAGCTTGTAGTTTTTGATATTTTATTATATAGTCCAAAACATAAATAATAAATAAATAATCATTTTTTCTTATATAATCCCACCCATGCTTCCATTTACCTTCAATATAACTCCATTTATAAAAACCAAACACTTCCCTACACTCCCTATAGTCATCCTAGGGAACCTATGAGCTCTAAAGAAGCCCATCCAAAGCCTTTGGATTCACACACTCATGTAAGGGATCAAATACTCTCGTATTTTATCAAAAACTCCTTTTATGATATAAATATTAATATAAATTTTCATATTTTGAGAAATGTTATTTCATATCTCCCATACATACAATTTTATTTATAAATGATGATATATGATTTCACTCACATGTACACCAATTACCATGCAAAAATGTTGTATGGTTTCATTCATTTCTATTAATTATTAATGTTTCATCATTTCCATATGCCATCTATTTCTAATTAATCATTTTTGGATATGGATTTTCATGTATATATTACTTTCAATTTCATGTCTAAATGATTAGAAACCCCATTATTTCTCATAAGTACATTTTTTTAATTTTAATGCAATGTTGTTACGCTATGAAAATGTCACCACAATTTTCCATTTTGTAGTGAATATGATACTGATTTCCCATTGAGGGTATTCACATTTATCTATATATACTTTTTAACTGGGGACTAATATATGTTTTCGAGAATCCTTTATCATGGAATAAATTATGATGATGATTGAATCCATTTTGTATAATCTATGTGGCATTCTTAAGCATGAGTATGAAATGAATATAATGGTTGTATCGAGATAGGTCTCTAATTCATAGGGTAATATTTAGAGTCAGGATGCATCCTGTTGGATAGGGAGTGAACCTGATTCCTTTATGAGATATTTCCCACCATGATGTATTGGTGGGTTTAGCCTTGGTATATTTTTATGATGTAGTGTTTTAATTTGTTTCCACAATTCCCATGATTATGTTATCGTGTGGTATTGTGTCTCATTTTTCATGTTTTTGATTCCTACTATAGTTATGCCTCATTGATATACCTTTTGTTTAACATGTATTATCCTATTCATTTTATTCATGGTTTAATCCTTTACTGTGCTTTTTAGATCTACCATTTTTTATGTTGGTACATAGGTTATCCGATGTAGTATAATGTATGAAGGAATATTATGAACTTGTTATCGAATATTTCAAAAAATAAGATCTATTTAATTTTTTATATTGTTATGTATGGTACCTATTTTCCATAAAAAACTAGACTTATCATTCATCTTATTATTATTTATTGTATAATTATATAATAATTCAAGTATTAATGTTAAATAAATATCCTGGTTGTTATAGTTGGAATCAAATGTGATGTTTAGTTATATTTTGGTTTAGGATTACAAAACAATATAAAAAATACTTATGTATAAGACTATGTATAAGTAATCTGTAATGTCCTGGTTCCGGAAGCGACCCAGAGGTGCCCCATACCCGGTTAGTCACATGGCCTCAAGCACATTTTCCCAAATTCCTGAGGCTGATGACTAGTAGTGAGGGCCTTGGGTGTGATAGATGGGAAATTATGCCCTCATTTTCTGAGTACACAACTGAAGTAAATAAACATGCAATAGATGAAGTAGTAAATAACCAACAATAATAAACAGTGGTAGACTAAATCAGCAAAAAACTGGAAGACATATGTATATATATGAAATGATGCATGATACATAACTAGGAAAGATACCAAACAAGTCATAAGACTGAAAACATAATAGCACCAATACAAGTACAAAAGAAAAAGTAATCAACTCCTCAGCATCGCAAGCCAAAGCATGGTCCCATGCTCTCCTACTCCAAAGAAATCAAGTACCAGAAGTCGGAGGGCGCATTCCCTTATATATACAAACAAAAAAATAGTCTGTTTGGGCCCAAAAGCATGACCCAAATAGGGTGTGAGACTTAATCCCAGTACGTATCCACCCGAAGATCCGTGCCTAACAATCTGTGAATATATGGCAGGTAATAGTATAATAAGCAGTAAACAGTAGCAGCAACAATAGGCAGTAATCAGTAAGAAGTAAAAATGATGACATACAATAATGATCAATCCATATAAACAAAATGAAGTGGTGAAGAAACATCATAAACAAACAGGAAACCCTCTGGGATGTACTCACAGCCATCCCCTGTGGTCCTATCCAATAATTACCACAACCCTATGGGCAGTGCACTCAGCCTAACCCCTCTGGTTTGGTCATACGAATTTATAAGAATATATGGGGAAGACCACTTGGTTAATTCCCCTTATAGTCTAGGGTTGTCAGCGACTCTCTGAGGGAGATGACGCGGTCTAACTCTCTTGGCCCCAAGGTCTAGAGACTCGCTCATGAAGCTCACTCAGTCAATCCTAATATATATTCAAGTATACCACATACCCTTTGAGGAAGCTCACTCGGAAAATTCCTCCTATATCCTAGGAAGGTTTTGAAGACATTCAAATAAGTAAAGACTCTCTGAGGAAGCTCACTCGGTCTACCCTCCTATAGTCTACAATATATAAGAATCTTTGGTATGGTCACTTGGTCTATCCCTATTAGCCTATAATGTCCAAGACTCTCTGAGAAAGCTCACTCGGTCTATCCCCGTAAAGTCTATAATATCTAAGACTCTCTAGGAAGCTCACTCAGTCTATCCCTTATAGTATATAACACCGGGTCCTCATGGTTTCATGACAGTCAGTGCATATTAATGCTATAATTCAAATGTACACCTATAGAGCTACTTGGCTATCCAAAGTTAACCTATAGAGCTACTTGGATAAATATTTTACAGAGTAAGAAGCATGTTAATAACATCATTCCATCCTACGATTACAAGGAAAGGAAATAGGTATAACGACCAAAGGCTAACAAGACCCAAAGGTCATAAACAGAGAAAATCTTGTGAATGACATCCAGAAACAACAATTATCATTAAACATGATCCAATTACTTCTACACAAGAATAAAAGCAAGGCAGGAAAATAGCAAGGGGAAATGGTATCACGCAATACCCCGTTCACAGGTATTGGTGTAATTTTCACATAAAACTCAAGAAATTTGAACAGTAAGGCACAAACCACCTACCTCGATCCTAGGAGATCGAAATACTTGAACCACAAGGATTGATTCTCCTCAGAATGTTGTATATCTACGAAAACTCACAAAATGATCAACTCATGATAACTTAAGAAAGAGGAGGAATTGGAAAAGAAATCTCTATGAGAAGAAATGACTCACCATTTTGGTTCCAATGCAATCGATGGTGGTTGATTCGGAGAATGGATGGAGGCTCAGGGGCTCGAAGAACATTTGCGGCCATACAGGTCTCTCTTGGTCGAAGGCGCTGGAGAGGAAGACAGTTCTGTCGATTAGGCCTGACCCCGACCTGTTTAATGAAAACAAATACACATCGTGTACACTTATTTTCCATACTCTGATTTTAGATTCCTACACTTCACCCCTACACACTATGTGTGTGGCCCGGACACGGCCAGCACATGGACTGGCACGACAAGGGAGTAAACGCCGTGTACTTCAAAAATATCCAGAAACTCCTCTTTTCTCAAAAAATCCAGGAAAAGGAAAGACGTACCTAAAAATGAAGATTTGGTTTCTTAAATAATCATACCTAAATTTTTGTGAAAATAGATTAAGTACTTAATCAATAATGTAAATCCATTCTTGAATAATACTAGAAGTCATTGTTTTAGAACAAATGTTACTAGCAGTAATAACTCTGACAAGGTGTTCAAATATAGACTTGGGGAAACCTGTTAAACATGAACGAGACTTAATGCGCACCTAGGTTGACACTCCTAGGGTATATTCTTTGGTAAATTCATATTTTCATTATGAACCAATATTAATGGAACCAAAAAACTATATAAAAATATGTGCTTGTAAATTGATTATGGAAAACATAGATTGAATCCAAGAAATTCATCATTTATGTTAATAAATGTAATTATTATGTTAAACTTTTAAGGTCATTAATTACATTTTATGACTTTAATATTTTTTAAATATTGACCCATAGTTTTCCTTTTATTCTAGTTGGTGGCCTTAAATAGGAGGAATTGGCTAATTAATCATTGGGACAAGCAATGTGATGACTACCCCAATGATAATCCACACCATATGGTCAAAATAATCATGAACATCATAATGATACTATATCATCTGAACTAGGATATAAATAGAAACCTAGGACATGAGGAGAATCCTAACCCAACTTATAGAGAACAAGCCACAATTGACATCACCATGTGAAAAAACCCTCCCACTTTTAATGGATTAATTCCATTGAGATGATCTTCTACAACCATTAATGTTATGAAAATAATATGTTTCATAAAGATATTTATCTTCTAGAGGGCGAATTATATTAGTGGTGTACATTTTTCAAGAATTCAAAGCCTAGGGAAGAGGTCAAATCAATTGATTGTAAGGAATTATAGATACTATTTTTTCGATAAATATTTTCCTCTCACTCTCTATCATAAAATTGAAAGGGATTTTCTTTTCCTTAAGTAAAAAAAATGAAATATCTATTAGGGTGTGTGAAAAAAATTCACAATACTTTAAGGATATACATCCAGTTTTTTTGTTACCCAAAAATATATGGTTGACAACTTATTTCCTAGGATAAAACATAGTCTATGAAATTTCTTGGTGATCTGTGAATTTATAGCTATGAAGAAATTTTCCTTTGTTCCCTCAAGGTCAATATGGATATTATTGGATCTTAGGGGTCTCATTGTGATAAAATTTATAAAAAATAATATAATTATAGTAGTCTATTGGAGAAATCTAACACTACCAAGATATTCCAACAACCCACTTATCAATGTTGTGGAAATAAGAACACCATAAATGGCCTAAAGAGAACAGAGAAATTCATTAGGTGTGGGAAGGAAGGACTTATTCATAAAGATTGTCGATAGGAGAAACCCACTAATGTGATATAGGATATGAATGATCCAGTAAACCTTCATCACATTGTTCATTTCTTCAACTACAAGAAACTAGTGTACTTTATAAACCAATTCCCTAAACCATGGGTTTTTTGAGACAACCAATAACCTCTATTACAACAATGGTGAAATTTTCCCATTACAAAAAAGAGGTGGATCCCAAAAAATATGTGGAGAAATTTATACTATTTAATCCGTAAATGAAATAAAAAATTATTTTTTATAAAGGTTCTATTCATTTATTTAAAGCACTAAAGTATATTAAAAATAATCAAATAACACCACAAAGAATGGAAGTAGATCTATTGGTGAAAACGGAAAATAGGGAAATTATTTCATCCCTATTATATAAATCTACCCCTGTTTCAATTTGTGGGATGAATGTCATAGAAAACCCTATCATATAACCTTTTGCGGGATTTTATCTAATTCTTGGTATTTTTTGAAATTACCTCTTCAGAACTAATATATATTACCGCAAGAATGAAATCACTCTATGTATGTTGAAGCAACAACCAATTCTATAAAAGTGAAAAGAGGAGGATGAATATTTTTTAGAACCATCATTTAAATCATGGATATTATTTCCCTATAAGAATGTGTATATCTCTAAAATGATTCAGTCTATGGAGGGGATCATTCTCGAGAACATGTCTATTGTGAGGGAATACACTGATGTGTTTCTCGAGGAATTTACAAATCATTCTCCTAACCGAGAGGTTGAAGTTTCAATCAATATTATAACAAGGATGTTTCCTATTTCCAAGCCTATGTATAGGATTGATATTTCAGATCATGAGGAAGTAGAGATACAACTATAGTATAATTTGGATAATGTGTTTATACTCCCATGTGATTCATGATGAGGTGCACCAGTCCTCTTCATCAGTATGATGGATTGGTCAATTCACCTTTACATTGATTATCATGAGCTCAACATGATCACAAAAAAAATTATCCATTCCATGCATTGTTTAATTTTTCAATCAGATAAATGGAGCAGAATATATCTACAAGGTTGATATGTTGTCAGGATATTACCATTATAGGATGAAGAAGTATGATATCCACAAGAATCCTTTTTGTACTAGGTACAAAAACTGTGAGTTCATAGTAATTCTATTCACACTCACTCATTATTCATAAATCTTCATGTACATGATTAATATATTCCTTAGAGATCACCATGATTTTTTTTAGTTTTATAGAAGATATTCTAACATACACCATAACCATGGAGATTCATGAGGTGAATATGAGTACTATTAAAAAATACCTTCCAAAAGGATAAATTTTTTAAAATGTATATAATGTGTGAGTTCTATTTGAAGGAATTCTCATTATTTTGAAATATCAACGCATGAAATGAGATTTATGTGGATCCTCTAAAGAAAAAACAATTAAATGATGGTAGAGTCCATCATCCATGACAAATATCCATAGTTTCTTTAGTTTAGATAAATATTATTGCTGATTAGGGAGAAATTTCTCATGATTGTAAAATCCCCTTACTATGATAACTCAAAATGGTGAAAATTGTTCTTGGGAAAATGAATGTAGATAAAGATTCAATGATTTGAAAAAGAGTATTATCACTACACAGGGTCTCACACTACCCACAAGTAGAGAACCTTTTGTAATATTTAGTTATGTTTTGAATAATGGATTGGGTTGTGTGTTAATGGAACCTAAAAAAATCATAGCTTATTATACAAGGAAGATGAAATTAATGGATATAACTATAAAACACATGTTCTAGAGTTTTCTTCTATGATCTTGTCTTTAAAAATTTGGCAACATTATCTCTTTTGGTTGAATTGAAAAACATATAAGTATCCCAAAAGTCAAAAATATATTTTCACACTCAAATAGAAGAATATGAACCAAAGAATATGGTTATAGTTGAAAAAGTACTATGACTACTCAATTCAATACCATCCTGATAAGGAGAATAATGTGGCAGATTCTCTAGGTATAATAGATCCATTGATTTTTTAAATTATGAAAATTAAGAAGCATCCAATCTTTTTTCCATTTTAGAGGACTGGCATGAGAATCTAAAATGAATAAAAATCTTTAATCTTTTGAAAATTCATTTCTCAACCATATCTTATTTAAATGTTAAAGGATACTAAAAATATTATATGGGAATTCAGAAGAAAGTGGAAACTATATGAAAATTGAATTCCTCAGAGATTAATGATAACGAAAAAATAATTTTGATGTTTGGGTAAGACGATGTGTTCTATAAAATATGGAGATACAAAATTATTATTGTATGATACACAAATTTTGACACTATCCATTAACCCATGAAATATGAATATGTATCAAGATCATTAAAAACTATCAATGAGATAATAAGAAGAAAGAGATCAATGAATTGTCATCAATTTTCATAGTATTTCAACTAGTAAAGATGAAAGTAATACGTCTAAGGGGACGATGCAACCATTAACCATACCAACATGGAAGTGGTAAAAAATCACCTAAGACATTGTCACTGATAACCCGAATATATATAAAGGAAACATTTATATCTATGTTATTGTGGACCATCTTACAATGAATACACAATTCACTCTTATGTGAGATGATTTCTCACTAGATCACATTTCATGGATATACATTAGATAAGTGGTGAGTTTTCATGGAGTACCACAATAAAATGTTTGTGATCGAGATCCATGATTCTCCTCTATGTTTTAGAAATGTATCCAAAATGATCTGAACACTTATCTGAACTTCAGTATGACTTATCACCTTAAAATTTATATCTAATCAGATTGGACTATCCATACACATTAGGACATGTTGAGACCATGGTAAATTTACTTCAAAGTAATATGGGACCAACATCTTCCTATAGTCTAGTTCGATTACCATATTAGTTTCCACTTGAGCATCTAAATGGATCCCTATCACTCTTTCTGAAGTCTTGGACATGGATTCCACTTAATGGGTTCCCCCAATTTGGTGGGCCACATTGATTCAATCACATCATTACAAATTCAAAATGTTGTCGACTAGTAGTGAGGGTATTGGGTGTGTCCATGGGGAGACTATGCCATCATTACCAGAGTTTAGCACAATGGATATGTGTAGATAGAGGTAAATAGCTGAATCAATAAAATTAAATAGAAGGAACAATGTAAATATTGACTACAGTAAAAAGAACTAAAATAGAGGGAATAATATACAACAACTAATTATGATATGTCATGTATCTATAAAAATAGAAAACATGGATACAAGTAAGAATTCATAACATGTTCCACAAATGAATAAATGAAATCAAAGACTATACCAGCATCCCGAGCACAGGCTCGGTCATCTTCTATCATGATTGATCCTATATAGCTATTAATCAAGTGTTTCAAGACATAAACTTATATTTTTCAAATACAAACATTCTCTTAATATAATATGAGTACCAAACAATGTCTAGAGTGGGTGTGAGATATGTCTCAGTGGGCCACCAACAATGGTTTCTATATCATTCAGCATGTGTAATGGAATATCACAGTTCCCAAGAATGAATATATTTATAGTAAAGAAATGTATTGTAACTAAATACCCAAGTACATGCTTCTGTCCCCGATTGGTGTCTAAACCTGAAACCAAGCTATTATATGATTATTACCAGATTATAAATAAATCACATGTTAATAATTGTTGAGGTTCCAAGATGTAACAAGGAAACCAATAGTGATGTTTAATAATGAAGTTACATGGTAATAACCAAGGAAATGTATAACTCAAGGGTTTACAACTCTGTATTAAATGTAGCATTTCTATGGGTAATAGTTTAATCCAAGGAGAATAGTCGAAGCTATTTCATAAAGAGATGTCTTCCAAGTCCAAGGAGTTCATCGAAGGTAAAATGGGGCTAAGAAATGACTCATCCTGATGGGATTCAACCATGGAACATACTAGTGAATGCCAGATCCGTGTAATATTTCTATTGAATCTTTTAATACTATGTGTGGGATACTACAATGTCATACTATAAATCCAATATTTTACAAGGTTTGGGTTGTAGGATTGTTTTATCCAAAGAAAGATGTATCCATGAATCAGAATGGGGTTCTTGAATTCTCAAGGAATTACCTAGTAAGAATACAAGACAATCATGTGTTATTCCACTCCTATTTAATAATTATTTCATATATATATATATATATATCATATGGATGAATCCATTACCTATCATTAGTGTGACAATGCAAATTGAGGATGAAACAATTTAATCAACTCATAATTTATCAAAATGACAATTTCGTTCAAGACATGTCATTCATTAGTATGACAAGGACAACAAGCATGCAACCCTTCATTTAATTAATTTAAGGAATTTTAAATAATTAAGGTTCACATTGATTCCTCTCGTTAACATGGTAATAGGTGATACAATAATGAAACCTATTGTTCAATTATATTTAATTAGACTATGTCATACACTTAGAAAACATTCTAATTTTTATTTCATATTTAATTATGAAATGTAGAACTTACCTTCGGTGAGTAAAGTGGTGAGAATACATGGTAATATCCACTATGCAATTAAAAATATAAATCATTCCATTTAACAAAGAAAATCATACCCTTAAGAAGGTCATGTCGAGTCACACCTGAACGGTCACTCAAAGACTCAAAGTACAAAAACCCAATTATGGGACAACATCCTACATGCGATGGATGGAGTTGTGGGAATGAACACCAATAATTAATCAGATATTTGGAAAGATCATTACCATATGGTTTTAATTAATATAATAAATAAATATAAACTCAATGAATGACACATGATGAAATCAGCGGGTTCCTCACAACAATTATACAATAAAAACACTTGAGGGAATAGTTATAGAACACCCACCGTAGTGTTGTATGATACTTCTCTTCTGATATCGGCCACTAATTTATATTATATATGAGTATATCTGAGAAAAGAGTAAAAAATATCACACCTCGATAACTAGGTCATAAGAAAGAGAGGAGAATAACGGTTAAAATGACTCTAGTACTTACCTTTGCACATCCAACATGACAAAAAAAACCTCAATCAGATTATGGATGAAGGATATCTTTCAATCCCTACCTTAGGACATCAAATATATCCAATGTGAGTGAAAAATATTTCAATCCCACAATAATTTGAATTAGGAGGAAGGAGGAGTCTTAATTAGATCATTAAGGACAAAATAGTAAAATTACCTATAAAAAATCCTTCTGCGCATTTTGAAATACCGTGCTCAAACCATGGACAAGAAACTAGGGAAAAAACAGGTACTCTCATTATTAGGGAAACTGTGCCATTAGGATCTATCAAAAAAGGTACCACCTACACAGTTTTCTCTAACCATGCGGCTTTCCCACACAGATTACTACAATCCTTGTTTTAGGCATGTTACCCCATAAATCATTGTTCTAGGCTCTGAACAAGACTCGAAGACCACAAAGACCTTAATTAACTCATTCGGTAACCATATGATGTCTAAAATAAGGATTTACGAAAAAAATTCAAGGATCATTACTGTCACGACCCGACCCTACCCGGGCTCGAGCCGTAACTACCCTAGGCCTGCCTCCATAGGCCAGGGGCTGGCAACCAATGCCGAAGGAACAATAACTCGAGGATGCCTTTTCCTAAGCACCTGTACGATCACACACAACACACTCAATGCAAAAGCGCATAGTAAAAGGAAGATCAAGCAAAGTAAAATGAACAACTTCTATAAAAATACCACAAAGTGCATCGACCTCTACAAGAACAAAGTACAACTGAAAAGAAAAGGGGCAAAACACGCACCCAACCAAAATGTGCCACAACCCGGAAACAGGTAATCAAAAGAACTACTGATGGGTCTCCCACCTGGAACCCGGCCACGACCACCGCATGCGGTCGAAGCTCCCAAGCTCCTACGCTCCACCGAAGTCACGCTCCACCTATCCGTCGTCTGCAAGGGCACACTAAGTGCGGGAAAATCCCAAGCAGGGGTGAGTATAAAAATAATTAGTAGGATACCCCGAAGGCTCGAGGGAGTGACAAAGGAGGTACCGAATGGTGAGCCGTAGAGAGAACGGGAAAAGTAAAGGAGTACACCATGTAGTGAAGTAAAGATTCCAGCTCAACCCAACAAGAGAAACGTGTAAGGCTCGTCCTAACACAAGGATCTAGGAACGGTGAGAAGATGCACTTCTCGTCGAGCTTTCGCTTCCTATAGCAGGAGAGTAAACTCATCCAACCATGAGAAGCTAGACACGGAAAGCACGTGGCATACCCCGCGCGTCTTCACCTCTCCTGGAAGGAGAGCAGCCAAACCCAAGGAGTGGGAACCAGAAACAAGGTATATACATATCGATATGCTCAACAAGAAACACGAACGACATCGTAAGGGGATCCCCATCCCGTAGCTCAACCCATGAAAGAGAGTCGCCAACAGTCCCATACATAACCCATCATCGTTGCCAAGCAACCCGCACGTCTGTCCTGAACCGCAAGCCAAGGGGCCCAGTCACCGCACCTTGATACTATCCGCTTTGGGTGGCACTAACTCGCCCGCACGGTTTTAGATCGCGTCGCAAGAACACGTCTCGGTGGGGAAAGTGCCCCTCGTACTTGAGAGTTCTAGGAAAGTCAAACCACACCTCATCACTGCTCTACAGTCGGGAGGTCTTCTCAAAGTCCAACCGTTCCATCACTGACCCGTACAACCAAGGGTCCCGCTCCGGTAATCACAGAGGAAAGCCACAGGCTAGCCTAGTAGAAGGACTGCGCCCAGAATGCAAACTGGTGTCCCACTGCCCAGCCCCGCTGGAGGGTAAATCATAACCAAATGTCGGTGACCCACTGCCCAGCCCCGCTGGAGGGTAGACCTAAACACATCATCCGGCGACCCACTTCCCAGCCCTGCTGGAGGGTAGACCTGGAATAAGTCGACAGGAGACCCACTGCCTAGCCGTGCTGGAGGGTAGACCTGGAACAAGACGAGGGGCGACCCACTGCCCTGCCCTGCTAAAGGGTAGACCCGAAGAGGTCGTCGGGTGACCCACTGCCCAGTCTCTGCTGGAGGGTAGACCCTTAGTGAGTCGAGTGACCCACTGCCCAGTCTCTGCTAGAGGGTAGACCCTAGAAGTCAGTGGGTAACCCACTGCCCAGCCTCACTGGAGGGTAAACCCAAAGAAGTCGATGAGTAACCCACTGCCCAGCCCCACTGGAGGGTAATACTCAGAACTGCTCTGGCCATCTCTACTAGAGCGTACAACGCTGGCCAATCGAACATGGAGTGGGTATCGCGCAACCAGCCAACTCCAGCACAACTCACCCAAAGGGGTTTAGTGCATGTTCCATCACTGGGTGTCACCAGCACCGCTATCGGCCGATCCATCGAGAACAAGACCAGGCAGAGACCACTCAACCCTGCTGGTCAAACAAACACACAGAGGGATCCTCTATGCCGCGAGAGGTCCCAATACGCAAAGAAGAACACAGCACGCACTTTGGACCTACCCGACGTGTGGCCCCGAGTCAACCACAACCAAGCGCCCGAACGTCTCAGGTACGAACCACATGTACCTCCACGCGCTCTCGTATACTCCCAGAGTATAAAACGTCTCCAGCCCAAGGGCTATCGTGCACACGACACCCAACGTCAACGTGAAGGCGTGACGTAACAACTCCACCTCAAAGGCCCAGGCACGGCCAACCACGTCACCTCAAGCATTTACATCACTCACATGGGAGTGCACGCGATCACTCGCCAAAGGCCCGTTACAAGCAAAGTGGGGGTGAACCTTTATAGGAGCACCTTCCATGCTTTCCACATTTCTCAAGATCGCGCAAGAGGCTCCGTACAGCCAAACAGATGACACTGTTGTAATCCTTGCGGAAAAACACGCAAGTTAGACTACTCACTCGCCTGAAACGGTCAACAGGTGGAAAAGGTACTATTCACTATGACCAAACCCGTGTGGGGCCCACCCCAAGATCCCGAAACTGAACCAACGGATCACGCCACTGCGATCCCCTCGGAAAAACACACGTGATTGAGTACTCAATCACCCAAAACGGCCACCCGGTGAAAAAGATACTATTCACTATAGCCTGGTCGGGTGGGACCCACACCACATCCCCGAAAAAGGTCGGTCGGACTGCGCCATTGCAAAGCTCTCGGAAAAGCACGTCAAATTGACTGCTTATTTGCGTGGAACGGGTACCTGGAGAAAAAGGTGTGTTCCGGCACAGCGCACACGAGCGTCACCACGTGGGACCCGCAACCCAGTCCCGAAACTCAACGACTGGATCGCACCGTTGCGATCCTCTCGAAAAAGCACACAAGATGGACTACTCACTTGCCCAAAACGGTCGCCCGGTGATAAAGATAGAAAATCATCGTCGACGCCCAAACGGCCCTCATGGGCCCCGCACCATCATGCCGAATTAGGGCGGGTGGATTGCACCACTTCATTCCCCTCGGAAAAACATCCAAAAATGACTGCTCGCACGCCCCAAACGGACGTCCGGTGAAAAAGTCAGGAAACGCTGCCCGCAGCTCAAATGACGGGCCGAGGGGCCCACGCCTCAACTCCGGCCTCAACGCCTGAAACCACCCTGCAAACCTCCGCCTCGGCGCCAGGGTCCCAACGCAACTGACGGCGCTCGAAACGGACGTCGGATGCATCCGCGCCGTCGATAACAAGATTTTCCGGAAGAAACGCTCTTCCGCTTAAGGACACATCGCGCCTCCGCGACCCCATGTTTCGAGAATTAAAAATTCCTAAAACCATATCAACAACTCCGTCTTGAAGCAAGCTCCGCGCTGCCACAGACGGTGCGCAAAACAGACGCCCGTAGCCCGAAATACGGGCGTCCGAAGCCTGAGGGGCAAAGCCCCTTGGGCCGGACCGGCTGGTCTGCCCAGCTCGGGCCGGCCCGCGGCTCGGCCGCGGGTCTAGTTCACCACGCCGCGGCCAGCTGGCCACGGCTCGCTTCAGCCGACCGGCCGCCTCGCAGCCGGTTGATTCCCTGCAGCGACCCGCGATTCGCGGGTCGTGGTCGACGCACAGGGGTCGCGCGGTTCGCGGCCCCCCTCTCCTCCGCTCGCCAGCGCCCGCGGCCGGCTTCCGACAGCCGCCGCCGAAGGCCGCCGCCGCCTCCCGGAAGCGCCGCTGCCAATGAAGCCCCGACCGACCACCTCCGCCCTGCTCCGCATTGCGCCGCCCTGCTCCGCATTGCGCCGCCCTGCGCCGCCTTCGGCACTCGCCGGAAACCGGCCTCACGGCCGGAAAATTCCAAGGACCACCGGCAACGATCCGCTGGTCGAAAATTTGATCCAGAAAGATTTCTGGAAACCTCGGCACGGGACCTACGCATCTACGGGATTTTTCTGACGATTCATTGGTGCGATTGAGCATGAATGAGGATTAAAACGGGGAAGGGGAGGAAAACTCAAATCCGCCTACCTCGTTGGGCTTCACCCGGTGCTTCCCGCGCGATCCGTCGCGCGCCATCGTCTCGCCGGAGCCACCTCACCGGAGCTCGACTCGCCGGAGCTCGCCAGAATGGAGGAGGGAAGGGGAGAGGGTGTGAGGGAGGAGAAGAGGAAGAGAAGAGGGAGGGGGTGCGTTTAAGTAATAACACTTAAACACCCCCGCCCGGCACGCCCCCGACTCCGCTCCCGAAGCAGACAAAAAAGAGGGCATCCCTGGGGTAAACATGACCTCCCGAGCACAACTGTGGTCTCGTAATTTTAATCTGAGACCCCGTTCAAAAGTTATTAAACTTAGCGTCTGAGGCCACCAAATTACGAAAACACCCCTGGGGCCATTTTTTACAAATGTCCCACGCCCGTGAAACTTATACCCCTCCTAGTGTAAACGGCATGCTCTGAACTCAGCGGTGTCCTCAGTTTTCCAATCTGAGCCACCATTTAAGTGATACTATCGTTTCTCCATTAAATGAATTAATTAATTAATTAATTAATTCGTTTAACGTTCTAGAAGCGGGCGAGGGGTCCAAACATCCTGCGCCGACAAATTTTATCTCATTCCTAGGGTAAACACCCCATTATGGACCCATCCGTACACTCGGATCCCTGATCCGGATCACCATTTAGGTGTTATTGCATTCATTTGGCGTTTCCAATGTAAACGCACTGAAAATTTAATTTCGTCCACTCCGGGGCCCGGAATTGCACGCCGTCTGAAGGCGCTGCTCTGGAATATCATCAAGAATATTCCAAAGCCTTTTGTAGCAAAAACCAGGTTCCTAAATCATTCCCTACTTCAATCTTTTCGCTCTCTAAAAGCAAAACTAGGGAGCAACACATGGTACTAATCCCACGCCTGGCTTTCCAATACCCAGAAGAACCCACTCACAGCTCTGCGTCACCGCACATAGACCAAAGGATTGATCTGTTCATGCAAGGTCATCCCTTGCCGATGTCGTGCACCCACCCCAGACATTGGGTTTGGGGAAAGGTGGTAGGGTACCTCGCCATCCCTTTGCACGGTCTCACACAGCCCGAAGGCCCTCGGGGGTAGCTCACCTCCCCGGTCAAACCTTTACATTGCACGCCGTGACTGGAATCACCGCCCGCACCGGAAACAAGTCCCGGTGATTCCCTCCTTCAGAATATCCATATGTTGCAACACCCAAGGATATATGGTCACCCAAGATTCCACAGTCGATGCTCTCTTACATGCTCAACAGGCGAAGGAGCCAACACCATCGACTAAAGGAAAAGGTCTCACGCCTTTTTCCTTACCAACACAGGGTCACACCCGACGCCGTGCTTCACCCTGGTAACACCTCAAACAAGGAGCAGGGTGAAAATAATTTCACACGCAGAGCCTAACAATTATACTGTAAGAAGTAGAAGGGTCGGATGTGGTACCTCTCACTATCACATGCTCTGCAGGATCATAGACATCCAATGCTCGCGGGTGTCCATGGTCCCAACCATCAGCTCTCGAAGCTTGACGTGGACCCCCTAGTGGTGATGGGGAGATCTCGTAACGTCATCCCCCACCTCCAGCTCCTCCCACTCCTCTGCTAGCACCACCTCTATGGGCGCTACTCCGATCACGGCGCTGGCTCTTCCATGGTGGTGCGCCTGCTGCTTGCCCGAAGCTCCCAGAAACTTGGGTCGGGCAGTCTCATGCCAAGTGATCTCGCCTCTCACAAGCATAGCACCGGTGCTCTCTGGGATTCCCTGGTACCCACTGGCGCCACTGTGGTGTACGACCACGGCCCGGGATCCACTCACGGAAGGGCATCCTCAACTGAGGCCCTACACCCATTTCTCCACAGTGGTATATGACCACGTCTCCAAAACCGGCAGTGGGAAGGACACCTGCATCGGGGACCTGTCCTCCGGCGCCTGCTAGCTACGGGAGACGTCCCAACTTCGTCGTTCCCACTGCCACTACCAACCGCAAAACATGACAGGAATTCCTCTGTCACCAGCGTCTGCTCTAGCACCCCGACATACGTGGAAATGCCAAAGGGTACTCTGACAGCACGAATCTCTCAGTGGAGACCCTGCTCAAACTTCTGCGCTCAGATGTTTCCATCATGGGCCAAGTCTGGGTAAAAGCATGCACGGTCTGCAAAACTAACCGTGTACTCGGCCACTGTCATCCCTCCCTGCTGAAACTGCAGGAGCTCCTGAATCTGAAAGGAGTGCAAGAAAGATGGTCAAAACTCCTCATGAAACAACAACTGGAATTCGTCCAACGAAAGTGACGACTCGTCAAGAAGCTGAGTCACCAGACTCTACCAACACCGAGATGCTCCACGAAAAAGGCTAGCAGCCAAAGCCACTCTCTGATCTATCAGCGTCTGTACAAGCCTGAGAAGGCGAACCACTTCCTCGAGCCAAACCTCTGCTGCCTGAGGGTCTGGCTCACCACTGAACCTCAGTGGTCCCTGCCGCTGGAACTCACGGAGCGTGCTCAACCAGCGCTCAAGCTCAGCCTACTCTGCTGAAACTGTCTACTGCTCAACAGGTGGGGGTGCTGCTACCGGACCACCCGGAGAAAGGGGCTCGCATGATGGGTCCTGGACTGTGGCCTTGTAGCTCACAGGGTCGTCGTCACGCACCAAAAGTTGGTATCTGGGCTGGCTATCTTCGCGGAGACATCTTGAATATTATCAAGGTGTTCCGCGGTCAGAAGAGCATATATGTATATACCAATATCAACAACAACGATGGGGAGCTGACTCAAGAAGGACGGTCAAGACTCAGTCCTATGTGATGCACAAACAAATTTCCCTACAACAAGTGTCTCAGCATGATGAGTCGACAAGCGGGTTATCAAGGTCCTAGTGAATGGATTCGTCGGCCGCCGCACCATCACTAGACTCACTGGCCTGAGAGCCACTCTCGAGACACGTTGACACTATTTCCCTAAATCCCAACCAATTCCTCTTTTAGGGACGTCCGCACAACCTCCCATGGAACGAACAACCTTTGATACCACTTTGTCACGACCCGACCCTACCTGGGCTCGAGCCGCAACTACCCCAGGCCCGCCTCCATAGGCCAGGGGCTGGAGACCAGCGCCGAAGGCACAATAACTTGGGGAGGCCTTTGCCTAAGCACTTGTACAAACACACATCACACTGAATGCAAAAGCGCAGAGTAAAAGGAAGAGAAAGAAGAGTAAAAAGAACAACTGCTATAAAAATTCCACAAAGTGCATCGACCTCTACAAGAACAAAGTACAACTGAAAAATAAAATGGGAAAAACACGCGCCCATCCAAAAAGTTCCACAACCCGGAAACAGGTAAACAAAATAACAGCTGATGGGTCTCCCACCTGGAACCCGGCCAGGACCACCGCACGCGGTCCAAGCTCCCAAGCTCCTACGCTCCACCGATGTCACGCTCCACCTGTCTGTCGTCTGCAAGGGCACACCATGTGTGGGCAAAGCCCAAGCAGGGGTGAGTATAAAAATACTCATTAGGATACCCCGAAGGATCGAGGGAGCAATATAGGAGGTACCGAAGGGTGAGCCGTAGAGCGAATGGGAAAAATAAAGGAGTACAACAAGAAGTGCAGTAAAGAGTCCAGCTCAACCCAACAAGAGAAACGTAAAAGGATCGTCCTAACACAAGGAGCTAGGAATGGTGAGAAGATGCACTTCTTGTCGAGCTTTCACTGCCTATAGCAGGAGAGTGAAATTTTCCAACCACGAGAAGCTAGACACGGAAAGCACGTGGCATACCCCACACGTCATCACCTCTCTTGGAAGGAGAGTAGCCAAACCCAAGGAGTAGGTACCAGAAACAAGGTATATACATATCGTTATTCTCAACAAGAAACCCAAACGACGTCGTAAGGGGATCCCCGTCCCGTAGCTCAGCCCAAGAAAGAGAGTCGCCAACAGTCCCTGACAGAACCCATCATCGTCGCCCAGCAACCCGCACGTCTCCCCTGAACCGCAAGCTAAGGGGCCCAGTCACCGCACCTTGATACTATCCGCTTTGGGAGGCACTGACTCACCCGCATGGTTTTAGATCGTGTCGCAAGAACGTGTCTCGGTGGGGAAAGTGCCCCTCGTACTTGAGAGTTCTAGGAAAGTCAAACGACACCTCATCACTGCCCTGCTGTCGAGAGGTCTTCTCAAAGTAAAACCGTTCCATCACTGACCCGTACAACCAAAGGTCCCGATCCTGTAATCACGGAGGAAAGCCACAGGCTAGCCTAGTAGAAGGACTGAGCCTGGAATGCTAACTCGTGTCCCACTGCCCAGCCCCGCTGGAGGGTAAATCATAACCAAATGTCGGTGACCCACTGCCCAGCCCCGCGGGAGGGTAGACGTTAACACATCGTCCGACGACCCACTACCAAGCCCCGCTAGAGTGTAGACCTGGAAAAAGTCGACAGGCGACCCATTGCCCAGCTGTGTTGGAGGGTAGACCTAGAACGAGACGACGGGCGACCCACTGCCCAGCCCTGCTGGAGGGAAGACCCTAAGAGGTCGTCGGGTGACCCACTGCCCAGTCTTTGCTGGAGGGTAGACCCTAGAAGTCAGCGAGTATCCCACTTTCCGGCCCCGCTGGAGGGTAAACCCGAAGAAGTCAATGAGAAACCCACTGCCCAGCCCCGCTAGAGTGTAAAACTCAGAACTGCTCTGACCATCTCTACTGGAGGGTACAACACTGGCCAATTGAACACGGAGTGGGTATCACGCAACCACCCAACTCCAGCACAACTCAACCAAAGGGGTTCAGCGTCTGTTCCATCACAGGGTGTCACCAGCACTGCTACCGACCGATCCATCGAGAACAAGACCAGGGGGAGACCACTCAACCCTACTGGTCAAAAAAGCACAAATAGGGACCCTCTACGCCGCGAGAGGTCCCAGTACACAAAGAGGAACACATCACGCACTAGGGGCCCACCCGACGTGTGGCCTCGAGTCAACCCCAACCAAGCGCACGAACATCTCAAGTACAAACCACATGTACCTCCAAACGCTCTCGTATACTCCCAGAGTATACCACATCTCCAGCCCAAGGGCTATCGTGCACACGACACCCAATGTCAATGCAAAGGGATGACGTAACAACTCCACCTCAAAGGCCCAGGCACGGTCAACCACGTCACCTCAAGCATTTACATCACTCACACTGGAGTGCACGCGATCACTCGCCAAAGGCCCGCTACAAGAAAAGTGGGGCGAACCACCACTAGAGCACCTTCCATGCTTTCCACATTTCTCAAGATCGCACAAGATGCTCCGTACAACCAAACAGATCACACCGTTGTAATCCTTGCAGAAAAACACACAAGTTAGAATACTCACTCACCCGAAACTATCAACAAGTGGAAAAGGTACTATTCACCGTGACCAAACCCGTTTGGGGCCCACCCCAAGATCCCGAAACTGAACCAACGTATCATGCCACTGCAATCCCCTTGAAAAAACACACGGGATTGAGTACTCAATCAACCAAAACGGCCACCCGGTGAAAAGGTACTATTCACCGTATCCCGGTCGGGTGGGACCCACACCACATCCCTGAAAAAAGTCGGGCAGACTGCACCATCGCAATGCTCTCGGAAAAGCACGTCAAATTGACTACTTACTTGAGTGGAACGGGTACCCGGAGAAAAAGGTGCGTTCCGGCACACCGCACACGAGCGGTGCCACGTTGGACCCGCAACCCGGTCCCGAAACTCAACGAACGGATCGCACCGTTGCGATCCTCTCGAAAAAAATAGAAGATGGACTACTCACTTTCCCAAAACGGTCGCCCACTGATAAAGATGGAAAATCACTGTCGACGCCCAAACGGCCCTCGTGGGCCTCGCACCATCGTGCCAAATTAGGGCGGGCGGATTGCACCAGTGCAATCCCCTCAGAAAACATCCAAAAACGTCTGCTCGCACGCCTCGAACGGACGTCCGGTGAAAAAGTCGGGAAACGTTGCCCGCAACTCAAAAGACGGGCCGTGGGGCCCACGCCTCAACTCCGGCCTCAACGTCTGAAACCACCCTGAAATCCTCCGCCTCGACGCCAGCGTCCCAACGCAACTGACGGCGCTCGAAACGGACATCGGATGCGTCTGCACCGTCCATAACAAGATTTTCCGGAAGAAACGCTCTTCCGCTTAAGGACACGTCGCGCCTCCACGACCCCACGTTACGGGAATTAAAAATTCACGAAACCATCTCAACAACTCTATCTTGACGCAAGCTCCGCGCTGCCGCAGATGGTGCGCAAAACGGACGCCCGTAGCCCGAAATACGGGCGTCTGAAGGATGAGGGGCAAAGCCCCTTGGGTCGGACCGGCCTGGACCGGCCGGTCCGTCCTGCTCGGGCAGGGCCGCGGCTCAGTCGCGGGTCCGGTTCACCCCGCCGTAGCCAGCTGGCCGCGGCTCGCTTCAGCCGACCGGCCGCCTCGTGGCCGGTTGATTCCCCACAGCGACCCGCGATTCGCGGGTCGCGATTGACGCACGGGGGTCGCACGGTTCGCAGCCCCCCTCTCCTCCGCCCGCCGGCGCTCGCGGCCGGCTTCCGACAGCCGCCGCTGAAGGCCGCCGCCGCCTCCCAGAAGCACCAACGCCACCAAAGCCCCGACCAACCGCCTCCGCCCTTCTCCGCACCGCGCCGCCCGGTGCCGCCGTCCGCCGCCTTCAGCACTCGCTGGAAAGCGGCCTCACGGCCGGAAAATTCCAAGGACCACCGGGAACGATCCGGTGTTCGAAAATTGGATCCTGATAGCTTTCCAGAAACCATGGTACGGGACCTACGCATCTACGGGCTTTTTCCGATGATCCATTGATTCGATTGAGCATGAATGAGGATTAAAACAGGGAAGGGGAGGAAAACTCAAATCCGCCTACATCGTTGGGCTTCGCCCGGCGCTTCCCGCGCGATCTTCCGCACGCCATCGTCTCGCCGGAGCCACCTCACCGGAGCTCGACTTGCCAGAGCTCGCCAGAATGGAGGAGGGAAGGGGAGAGGGTGTGAGGGCGGAGAAGAGGAAGAGAAGAGGGAGGGGCAGTGCATTTAAGTAATAACACATAAACAACGCCGCCCAGCACGCCCCCGACTCCGCTCCCGAAGCAGACAAAAAGGAGGGCGTCCCTGGGGTAAACATGACCTCCCGAGCACAATGGTGGTCTCGTAATTTTAATCCGAGACCCCGTTCAAAAGTTATTAAACTTAGCGCCCAAGGACGCCAAATTACAAAGACGCCCCTGGGGCCATTTTTCACAAACGACCCGCGCCCGCGAAACTCTCCTAGGGTAAACGGCACGCTCCGAACTCATCAGTGCCCTCAGTTTTTCAATTCGAGCCACCATTTAAGAGATACTAGAGGTTTTCCATTAAATGCATGAATCAATTAATTAATTAATCCATTTAACGTTCCAGAAGCGGGCGAGGGGTCCAAACATCCCGCGCCGACAAGTTTTATGTCGTTACTAGGGTAAACACCCCATTTAGGACCCATCCGTACACTCGGATCCATAATCCGGATCACCGTTTAGGAGTTATTGCATTCATTTTGCATTTCCAGTGTGAATGCACTGAAAATTTAATTCCGGCCACTCCGGGGCCCGGAATAGCACGCCGTCTGAAGGCGCTACTCTGGAATATCATCAAGAATATTCCAAAGTCTTTCGTAGAAAAAACCGGGTTCTTCCAATTACCTTATTTAAAAAATGGGTTTTTACTATCTTCTCCCTTAAAAGTACTCATCCCTGAGTTCACCTTCTATGGGAGGAGAAAATTTGTTAGAGAAAAACTTTGTCCACTATCCATGTACATTAGTTTCCCACCCCCATGTATCATCTTGCTTGTTTCCATGCTTCCATATCAACCGTAATTGATGGAATGAATGACATCATAGAACCTTCATTCTATTGTCAATGATGTGTACTAGATACTCCTCAATGGAAGAATCATCATCTAAATAAACTTCTTCATGATCAAAGGTATGATACGGGTCGACATGATACAAGAGAAGCTATGAAACATGGAAAATTTCAAGAATGGTATAGTACATGTAAGGTAATAGAAATAGACAATATACCTTCTCGAATCTCTCTAGGATCTCATGCATCCCTACATAATGATGTGATAACTTCCCTTTCGTTTGAACCCAGCTATTCCCAAGCCTAGGCAATACTTGAATGAGAACACAATCTCCGACATCGAACTCTAGAAGCCATCAACGTCGATCAACTTATGATTTCTATGAGTCTTGTATAAAGCACTTATAATATCTATACATCCCCATGAAATTATATATAGAACAAATTCATGAGGTGATCCTAGGAAACTAAAACAAAAAACTTTTCTAGGTCAATAGATACTCCTGATTCTGAGAAAATATTAGACAATAAGTTATCTTTTTTGATCCATAAGTGTCCCTTACCAACATTGCATAATGTTGATGCTCTCTCAGTGTACTCAGAAAGATTTTGGATTGGCATGGAATCTATGAGTACGATAATACAGCAAGATGATATCTATAATTACCATGAAAAAAGAGACCAAATAGGGGAGGAAATCCCTATTCATCCAAGCCGTGGAAATAGATAGTGATTTTGTAAAACCGAATGACCTAACTAGGTACTCATAAAGACCATTACGGCTATAGAATGTTTCATGAATAATGTATGATGCTCTGACTCCCATCTAATGATAACCCGATCATAGATGAATTTCAGGGAAGACCCTAGCTCCTCGATGTTCATCGAAAATATCATCTATTTGAGTTAGTTGATGATGGTTCTTGATTGTATGTTGGTTCAACTATCTGTAATCCACACATAAATGTAAGGTTCAATACTCATTCATTGAAAAAATAATGTGAGAACCCCAACAGGATGCTCTCGGATGTATAAAACCTTTTTCCTTCAAATCATATAACTACCACTTGAGATCATAAAGATCTATACCTATCGTCTTGTATAGAGTAATGGAAACAAGATCTACTTCTATAACAAACTCGATTGTAAAATCTACTTTCATCTTAAAAGGAAATCTAGAAACATAACTAGGAAGGACATCCATAAAATGATCTATTATAGGAGGTAAATAAGCTTATCATAAACCCTAATCCTCTTTGAAGAGATTTTGAATCTGGGAGGGAACTCCACTAAGCCCAGGATGTTTTAGACCCACTCTACCATCAAGACCATCCCACTCACCCTAATGTAGATAACTATTTCTCTCTGGTGATGTACATGATACCATGCTCCGATAGAAGTATACAAAGTCGTGATACAGAACTAACAAATCTATCACTAGAATGACATAGAAGGGTTTCATTTCAATAACAAAGAGGTCCCAAAAGGAAGGGTACCTTCCTAAATAAAGGGGGTAGTCCCTACACTAGTGTATGCCCTCTATTCATTCCCCTAATTGTGCATCTCGGGCCATTACACCAAAGTAATATTGTATCACTATTCTGAGACATTCCACGATTGATACAAAGATAAATGACTTTTATCCTCCACTCTCAAATAAATTATATACTATAATAGATTCCATACGAATAGTACCTTGTACTATAGATGTTTCTGAATCCAGATCCACATGTTTCGACTATTGTGAAAGAAACTGACCAGATTTATGACCTTATGAAATAGATGGAGTATAATGATCATTATTGCTATGATGTCACTACTGGTGATTATGGATCTAGATACCATGTCCATGAACTCCACCTCAGCCCATCTTACATGTGCCTGTCCAATTCTCTGCCTGACATGGTGCAAAAGAAACTTCCCCTGAGGGTGTATCTGGTACATATCCTTTTCCACTAAATTTTGGTGGATAGGTCCTACAAAATAACTAATGATTCACCATACTACCTCAATTTACACACTCTAGTGGGTATATATCACACTAAAACATCAGGTTCCCTTGAAGTCCACACTGATGACACTCTAAAGATATATTGAAATGGGCACTTTGGTTGTCAATTCCCTGACATGAAACCTTATGAAAATGCTTCATGCCACCCAAAGAACTATTGGTTTTACTTAACATTGATCATTTATGCCCAAAAAAATTTCCATCCCTTAGGTTATGCTCAGTGATAAGATCCTGATTGAATATATTTGAAAATGTGGGTAGGATAAATACATTCAACTGCGCATGAATGACATACAAAAGACTGTCCTAGAAGTGACTAGCCTATGAATTATCATAACCAGTTTGAAGTAGTGTAATGTTTTGAAACTCTGTGAAATGTTTTTAATATTACATAAATAACATAGAAACCATTTTGAGATGAATAAAATCTTTGGATCTATCATATCTCATCATCATATGAAATAAATAATCTTAGAAGGTAGTCTGAAAATAAACCCACAATAGGCTCTGATGATGATCATCCTAGGTAATCACATCCCTCAAGCGCTTGGACGAATAATGAATCATATATGTATCAAGATTGACCCTCCTCTCTAGTGTATTATCTATAAGATCAATGATTGATAGGGTAGACTATGTCCATGTCTCATCAACCTATGGACCTCCATCCCATAATAATATAGGTGGATGATGCTACTCAAACACAATGGTCAGATCATCCATCATATGTGCAAGTCGTGATGCACCATGTGTTGGCTGAACATGATGTAGAAAACTATCACGACCAAGGGAATTAGTTCCCAGATATGTTACAAGAGGTTGTTCATCTAGTGGCACTCCTAGTATTAATATCGGCAGCTCGAGGCCCAAAATGTTTGGAACACAGATATCACCACCCTCTTGGATTATAATATGAACTCATTCTGGTAGAATTTGTTTAAAAATTACATTTATAGGCCTCAGGACATTATTAAGAAGACAGATAGCATCACTAGGGGAAGATGAACGAATGAAAAATCACTATCGACGGTATACTACCCCAACTACCCACTTAGATGTATATGTATTGGTAAGTGATCATGTATAAGTTCATTTCTTGTTACAGTTTCTTACCAGGTTCACTACATTACCTTTCATAAACATGAAAAGGATGGATAAGTATTTGAACCCATATTCATTTTAAATATCATGATTCACTTATTAATGAATAGACATTCATGGTGAATCAGTGTCCATACACCTTATCATTAGAAACAGAACCCATTTATTTATTGCATAATGGATCGACTCATTAAATAACTCATCAAAACCCTTGATTGTGCATACACCTCAGGAATTGAGATAAGAAATCACTCAAAATCAAAAAAATTCATACATGTTGATGTTAACCATAAAATTTTCACTCAAAAATCACAAGCATATCAAGAAATAAAAAATATTGAAATTCACCTATATGGCATGGAAATATGCATAACATGATAATCCTAGGTGCATGTAATGATGCATGTAACAATGCTCCTTGGTCTCATATCATTAGGCCAAGGATGAAAGAAAATACTCATACATAGTAATAATCAAAAAACACCACACAACTTGTGCATCAACCAATGGTATAATAATATCAATTGTGATAGGAAAATCAAGAAAACAAATAATAATTTAGGCAACATATCTCTAAACCCGAACATGGATTCACAACACCCATGCAAGTCATATGACCTTGTTCTTAGATTTAATAACCTCCAATATATTATCTAAAAATAGTAAAGAAATAATGGATCCTCCATTAAACTAAATTTGTGACATCCCAATCGATGATGTCAGTTAATGGGTGTCTCAATCCTAGTTGGTCACATAACTACATGCACATCACCCCAAACGCTAGATGTTGCTGACTAGTAGCAAGGGACTAGGTTGTTTCAATGGGGAGACTATTCCCTCATTACTACTATGTAAAACATTGTATAAATGAAAATATATGTAAATAGATGAATAAATATAAGTATATAGAAGGCGTGTTGGAAATAGGGACAATAGTAACAATAATTGAATAATCTAGAATTATACACAATAACTAATGATGATATGTCATGTGTCATGTGTCAAGAAAACATGAAAACATGGATACATTGTAGTAGGGATAACATGTTACAAATAATTATAAATTAAATCAAAGACTATCATAGACATCCCAAGCTCCAGCTGAGTCATAGGCTATCTATTTCTATCATATTTAGCAATCAATAAATTGTTTGAAGACATACAATTCCATTTCTCAACACCTACATCCATGTAGTATACTCCGAGAACCAAAAAGTGTCTGAAGAGGGTGTGAGATAAATCTCAGTGGGACACCACCAACGATGTCTAAAAAATTCATATTGTGTAATGAAAAATAATAGTGTGAAAAAATTCATATATATAATATAAAGAAGTACAATGTAACAAAATACCCATGTACCTGTGTTAACTCTTATCTATATATGAACGTGTAACCAAATAATTGTTTTAATTTTACCAGTTATTAAATAAATGAAATGTTAATAATAGTGAAGTTTCAAATAAGTTACAGGGAAACCTGTAATGATGATTAATAATGATGTTCCAAAGTAATAACCAAGGAAATGTAGACCACAAGGGTACCCTACTTAGTAATAACTGTAGACTAGATAAGGGTATTTGTGTGATGTAGGGAGCATATTTCAAGTCATTACACAATGATAAGCCTACCGAGTCCAAGGTGTTAATCCATGGTAAAATGGGGACAAGAAATTATTGTTCCTAATGGGCTTTAACCATGGAACCTAGTTGTCAATGCTAGATCCATGGACTGCATCCCAAGAATCCTTCAATACTATATGAGGGATACTACAGTGTCCTACCTAAAATCCATGAACAGACAATTATTGTGTTGTAGGAGGGTTTTAACCTAAGCTAGTCATGTCCTAGAATCAGAATGGGGTGTTTGAGTGCTCATGTAATTCCATGTTAAGAATCCAAGGTGAGATCATGTAAGGCCACACTTATTTGATAATGAATTAAAATTTATTTCATATAGTTCTATCCATTACCAATCATTAGTGTGATAAGGAAAATTGATCATGGAACCATTTAATCAAGTCATAATAAATAAATAAGTATATTTAGTTCAAGCCCTTACTTTTATAAGTGTGACAAGGCCAAGTATCCTGCATCCATCAATTTAATTCAATTAATAAACTTTCAATAATCAAGGTTTACACTCCAAACACATATTAAAATGGAAAGGGGCAGTACATACACACAACCAATTATGCAATTATATTTAATTATCGAATGTCATATACTTAGCATACTTTCCAATTTTCATTGGACATTTAATTATAAAATGAAGCACTTACCTTAGGTGGGTCAAGTAGTGAGAATACATAGTACTTTACATTATGAAATTCACAATATAAATCAATCCATTTAACATAAAAATTAATAACCTTAGAAGGTTCAAGCCATGTCACATCCGAATGTTTTCTCAAATGTCTCAAATACAAAAAACACAATTATGAAATAACATCCTACATGGGATGGACGATGTTGGGGTCATAAAAACCAAAAATTAATCACATAATTGGAAAAATAAAAACCATACGATTCAAATGAATATAACCATGGAATTAAAACTCAATAAACGACACCCGATAAATTATGTGGGCCCCATATGAAAATTAAAAATCATTAATATTGATGGATGTGTTATAGACCCCAAAAATTAGGGTTTTATGATTACTCTACTCCAATATTGGACTCTAATTTACCTTATTATGGAGTATATTTGAGAGAATAGGAAAAAAACTCACACCTTGATAACTCGATCGAGAGAAAGGTAGAAGAATAATAGTTCATAAGGACTCGAGTACTTATTGATGCACATCCAATGCGATGAACAGAAGCTCGATCGGATCTTTGACAAAGGATATATTTCAATACCTACCATAGTCATTCAAAGAGCTCCAAAAAGATATTAAATTAGGTTAACCCCACATGAATTTGAATTAAGTTTAGGATAAAGAATAATTATATCATTAATGGAATAATAGTAAATTTACCCATAATATATCATGTGCATGGTTTTTCCACATGGTTTGAAAATACTTGGGCAATCCATGAATTGGTACCTAGGAAAAAGGGGTACTCACCTAGTTAGGCCCCACGTTTAGGGAAATCGTTCACCAACAATGCGGTAAGGATCTGTCCACTAAGGCACTAGCTACATAGTTTTTTTCTAATCGTGTGGACTTCCCACACGGTTTTCTATAAACCTTGATTCAGGTCTATTTTTCCTAACAAGCTATGTTACAGGCGTTGAAAAATCCTCATAAACCCCTGGGACCTTTACTAACTCATTAGGCATCCATATTATGTCCAAAATAAAGAAATTGACCGAAATTTAATGGCTCCATACCTAATTGGAAAATTGGATTCTTACAAGATCATTATTGGAGGAGGTGAACAACACCTTAATGTTGAGATGATGTTGTGGAAAATAAAATTCTATGTCATTAAATGGTCGAGGAAATTGTGGAAAAGGATATGAATGTTCATCAACAAATTAAGGTTTCATAGAGTGAAAAAATAGCAATGTTGAAAATATTCAATGAGAGCAAGAGTTTGATGATGGAGTCATGGCATTCCACTGCATATCTCTATGGAAGAAAGTGATGATATTCGGGAAGAAGGGAAATCATAGTCCAATGTACATAAACCCTTTTGAGATCCCAAATTTCATCAGACTAGTGACATATCTACTAGTACTCCCATAGAACATATCTGAAGTAAATAATTTATACCATGTATACTACTTGAGAAATTACATATCATACCCCTTACCTATACTGAATCCTGAGGTAGTACCATTAGAGAGTGATATTTCCTATGAGTAGTAGCCAAATATGATCTTAGATCATAGATAGAAATCTCTATGAGATATGAAAATACACCTTGTCAATTTTTTGTAGGGAAACCACAAGTTAGAAGAAGCAATGTGAGAACTGGAGGAGGTCATGAAAAAAAAGTTACCCTCATTTTTTTTAATATGAGTAAAAAAAATTCTAATGGTGAAATATCATAAGGGGTTAAGATTGTAATAACCCAAAATAATATAAATAAAATTACACATTTGATTTAATTAAATTACTTTTTATGTAATATGGTTATTGAGAACACAAGCACTTAATTAATTATTATATCCATTTATATATAAAAGACTGTTATGTATATTTACCTTCAATAATGTTACTATTGAACAATGATCACAAGGAAAAAAATATAGTGTTTCAACAATACAATTTACAAAGAAAAAAGATGTGATGGACTTAACTAGTAGGATTTCGCCATATAAAGCCCATTTATTAGAGCTTCCGAGGGTGATATCATCTCTGGTATTTTTCCTTGACCAAACTTATGCTGCGATCCAATAACTTAAGAATGAAAAATACTGTTTATGGGAGAAGTTCAAGCTCGTCGAGAACACGGCCCAAACCTTATTCCTCAAACCACCCCAGGAATCTTCCATCATTGTGCACCTTACTATTGGGGAATATTCTGGTGTGTTAAACAGATATGTATCATCGAATTCTAAATTGGAATATTTAAATAATTTTTATAGAACAATGAATATTTTTCAACCTATCATTGTTACAGTGTAAATGATTTTTGTTTTGATATAATAAAGAACCAATTTTATTTTTACTTAATTTACAAATTCATTTAATGAATTTATAAAATTAATGTATTATTGGAATAAATAGTATCTTCATAAAATATTTTTATTAAATATTTCATATCACATATAAATGATCATATAAGAAAATTTAATTTTTATGAGCCTTCAAAAGTTATTTTCTTTCAAAAACCAAACATTTATTAATAAATGTAGATTTTATTTAAAAAGTGAAAATTCGCATAGTTTGGAAATTATTTATATAAAATTAATTTTAATTTTTCAATTAGATCATCAAAATTATAAAATGGTTAATTTTTATATATTTTTTATATATTTGAATCTTCAAGTAAAAGTCAAATACCTTATAAATATATATTGTATTTCATGAAATCATAATGACCCTAAATAGATTTAATAATTACTATAAATGGAATCCATGAATAAATTAATTTTTTAACTTTAATATAATTTTATATTCTACTCATTTTATTTATTTTGCATAGCAATTATGAATCATCGAATAAATAATATATATTTTAAGGTTTTAAAATCATTTCCTTAAGAGTGTGACTCACCTTCACAAAATAAAGGGAATTATTTAAATATTTTCAGACCTTGTACTAATAAAAAAACTACCATTTGGTAGTAACCATTGGAAAAATCTCTAGGATAGTTTTTTGTTTTGTATATTGTATTTTTGCAGGGTACAAAGACTAAATAATAATGAAATCCCCCTCTTTTCTTATATAAACCCAACCATAATCACCTTTATATTTACTAAAATTCCTTGGAGAATGACTACACACTTCCCTATGCACTATAGAGTCCTCCCAAGGTGCTCTAGTCTCTCTAGAAACTCCTCTCAAGCATCTGGAGTCTCACACTATTGTAAGTGATCTCTAACTCACCTCTATTATCAAGAAATGATCTTATGTTATATCCAATAATTTCAATTTTCATATGTCAGTATATGTTCATCCATAAACCTCTTTCTTCCCATTTGATTAATAAATGATGAGAGTCCCTTTAACTCAAATTTAAACCTATTATCATACCAAAATTCTGTACATGTTCTATTAGTTCTCATCTTTTTTGTAGTTTAGTCAATATTGTATGACTTCTATATTAAATTACTCATGTTGGGACATGTATTTCCATGTCCCTAAAACATTATATTTCTTTTAAAATAATGACAGACTCTTGTCTCTCTCATCAACCCATTTTATGCATTTTTATGTCACGACATTATACTTCCAAAATTTCCCTACAATTTTGAAATGTTTAGTGAATATGAAACCTATTTCATATTAAGGGTATTCACATTTATGCACAAATTGATTTTGAACGGGGTATTAAAAATCTGAATTTCATAGTCCTTGACCATGTAATATATTATAATGATTAATAAATGCATTTTTTATGATATATATGGCTCACATAAACATGATAATGAAATAAATATGATTGGAATTCCCAAATAGAACTCCAATGCATTGGGTAATGTTTAATATCATGATACATCTTGTTGGAACATGGAGTGAACCCAATCCGGTTATGGGACTTTTTCTACCTTTTTTTCTTGGTAGGTATAGCCTTGGTATATGTTTATGATTCGATTTTTTAAGTTATTTCAACATCTCCCATGTTATTATAATCATTTTATATGATTTATATTTGTTCATATTTATTATTTCTACACTTTTTGTGCCTCATTTTTATACATATTGATTAATATGTTTTATCCTCTTCATATTATTCCATGTTTATTACTTTACTGTGATTTTTCTTTCACCCCTTTCATATGTTTATCCCCATATTATCCAATATAGTTTAACATTGTGTGGAATATTATGAACATGGTAAATATGTTTTCAATATAGGAAATGTATTTAAGGTTTTATGTTTCTATATAATGTACTTAATTCACAACACAGTAGACTTATCAATCATCCATGTTTTATTAAGTGTAGTCTTATGTAATTAATCAATAATTAATTTAAAATAATGATTAGGATTCTTATATATCTCAATTTAATTAGCCTTATTTCACTATGTGTGTTTTAGAAAATAGTCCTTGAGGAATAGGTTGATCATAATATGGAATTATCCCTACTTTGGTTATGAGTATCATGGAATCCTAAGAGTTTGTCCTATATTTAATGGAATGGCATTCCTATATCCATTTATTACAAAGATTTTCTATGAATCATCCAAAACTTTTTCTTGTTTCATTTTAATGTTGTGTAGAATCAATCATCCAACCAAATTTTTTAGTTGAACACAAGATGATGAAGCTCATGAACTGCAGTGATAAAATCCTCTAATTATTCAAATCTTATTTATGTTTCAGTAAAATTTTTTCAAACTCTGGTATTTATTGATGGACCAATTATTTTTCAATAAAGTGTTTCAAATACAATAATGGATGAATATAGATATCATCATAAAGTGTGTCTTCACGAGAAACCATATACATTCTGATTCTTCAATTATAATATAGGGGATATCGATTGTAGGAAAATTTTGGAGTTGCTATTTGTGTTCAAGGAAAATAATGAAACTATTTATTTAAATGTTATTCCATTAATATTAAGTTAATTAAAATTATTTGGTTGTATGTGATGGTGAAAAAAATTAAACATGATATCTTATAGTATAAATAATAAAGAGCACTTTAAACTGGGCTTTTCTATATGTAGTCGGTGGTCATGAAAATTTTTATGTATATTATAATCCCCCATATTGGAGATAGGACCATTAGCTAGTATGTGAACTATTTCCATAAAAATTATTATTTATCTCTGAGGTAGTGATTATTGAAAAATTTTAGTCTTGATGATTAGATCTGGGAGATAAAACCGCTACCCAATATGTGAACTATTTTTTTGATTTCATGATTAATTTTATCTTGTTCCATATGTATTTACTGTAAGGACCCAACATTCAACAATACATAATCTTGAATTATTTCAATAATTAACATTGAGAGTATTTTAAGGTTTATAGTTTTAGAGAATTAGGCCATAAATATTTCATAACAACTTGAATATTACATTTAGACACTACTATTCAGTGTCGATTGTTTTTATAAATTAAAAACTCTTGAAAAAAAGTGACATGTCTAGTTCCATGTTTTAGACAACATGGCTTTTTCATTGATTTAATCCTTGACCCTATTCATCTTTATGTCATGTGAAAAATATTTCAAAACTTGGTATGCACATAAAAATCTCAGTACGGGTTATAAAATAAGGATGTAAAACATTATCCCATCAATAAAACCAAACTTTTCAATCACAACATACCTTACGAAATCATACAATTTATGAATGACACAGAAAAATCATAAACCATAAAGGTATCTTATGGAATTCATAACATACATACATTGTAGATATAACAACTACATTGGGAGTTACGTTTGGAATACCCATCACATTATATTCCCTAAATCTCTTAGGAGAAAAATTCAAGTTTTCCACCGTCACGTTACCCAATGTATTTGAGAGCTATCTCGGGGTCACCTGCCCTAGGTTTATCATGTAACCACCTGTATACGTAAACAATTCCCAATAACCATAACATATTCATAACAAATAAAACAAGAATAATGGAAAGATAACATTTCCACATTCCAATCACAATACATCAAATCAAGATATTGAAATAAACAATGCTTTATCAAATCATTTTCAAAACCATTTATAAGATTTAATAAAGTGATTTTTGAATCAAAGTGTAACATACCACTTTAATGCTTTTAAATGAATTAAAATTTGAATAAATTAATGTCCATATATATAAATACTAAAAAAATTATGAAAACATGGTCATTAATCAGATATATTTAAAAGAATAAATCATTAAAACATTAAAAACGATATTTTAGTTAATGAGTTTTTAACAAAATGAGAGACACTTGAATAGAAATAACTAAGAAATAAAGTTTAATCAGAACATTATAATATCTTGAGAATAAAAGGATTAATGATATAATACGGCAATGTACAGTATATACACCACATAAGAGTGAATTGGTGCATAAAAACAATGAAGTCTTAATGGAATGTAAATTGAAACGAAATCCCTTATAAGAACTATATCATTGGATTAAAAATAAATCAATTACATAATAGTGTGTGAAAAAATAGAATACACACAACATAGGTGGATATTATGTGTGAAACAATTAGAGTTTATTAACAAATATTCATAGCATGACATAATAAAGAAGTAGAAGTTTAACCTAATGAATTGAAATTGTGTGAAGAAGTTCCCTTACAAAAATTTGACGGCCTAACGATGTCACATTAATATTCAAAAAATGAGTTGATGAGAGTAAAATGGTCTCTCCTCACTTGGGCATAAAATTTATATCAATTAGGATATATAAGAACATATCCAAAAATAATAATATGTAAATTAAAAGTCATAACAAAAATATGTCTTTTAAAAAGAGTAGGGTGAAATGTTCTCTTAACGATTTGGTATCATATGAAACTTATACCCCATAAAAGAAGGATAATTCAATGAAGATGTAAATAAAAGTAATTTTAATTATAATACATAATGAATAAAATCATGGGCAGTACATACACCACACAAAATAAAATAGTGGCAAAAATAACATGAATCTCACGAGAATAAAAAATGAGATGAAAACTCCTTAACACATTGTAATCAGTCAAGTCGTATGACCAATAGTTAATTACCACAAAATGATTCACATAATACCATAAATACAAGAGAATAATGATAATATATATCAAATGGGAGTACACAATACACGATATGCAATAAATTAGTGGTGAACAATGGAAATCTCATAGAATTAAAAGAGAGATAATAAACCCTTTACATCGTGTCCGACATGACTTGTTTGTTCCATCTTCTTCATGAATAATAAACGTAAGTAAATTTATAATTGATTAAGATCCATTTTTCAAATTTATTTTTTATTTTATATCACTTATTACCAAGGTATGAACATTATTTAATCATTTATGTTAATAATGATAGTTTTTTCAATATTTGGTAGTTGATTCAAAAATGAACAACGTATAATTACAAGTTGTCCATGTGGTAAAGATTAAATTATCTACAAAATGATATTAATTATTTACATGTAATATATATAATATATATACTATATATATATATATTTTTTATAACAGAACAAAACATTTGGAAATAAAAATGAAATGCATCGTTCATGGAGATGGTAAGTTGTACATACACATGAATGCTACTTTCATTTATATTTGATATTTTAATTGAATGAAAACTTAATGATACATAGTTATATTATAATTAAAGTATAATATAATATATAATTTCAATAAATCCGTCCTATATATGTCCCGCATATGGTTTGAATGAGTCATATCACTTGGAGGGGGCTGTAGTCCGCAGTTTCTCAAATGAAATTATCGCGTTTACATATAATGGAACCATAAAGGTATGCTATAAATGAAAAATATAGAATCATAATGAAAAAATAAATATAATATATATATATATATCATATATATATATATATATACATCATAATGGTCACCATGAGAGGCGGTAGGAGATATTTGAACAATCATTATTTCATGAGGTTATAGTTCGCTGTCCACAGAATCAGTATGTTCTTTACCCATTAGAAGGAGGTGTGTGTAAGTGTAGTTAGAATACTTCTATTAGAAACATACTAGTAATTTGAGGATACTGGATTTGTTATAAAACAAAGGAATAAATTGATTTTAGGGGTTGGATAAGACATATAAAAGAAACAATTTAAGAGAACTTGTTACCATTAATCTGGGTAACTCGCTACGGTTTGAACCAAAAGGACTTCTTGAAGTTTTCTCTTCCTAAGGTAAGGATTATATGATGAAGAGAGAGGTCTTAAGAGATTATTTGGGCAGGGTTTGGATGAGCCAAGTTTCTTTTGAGGTGTGTGGAATGAGTTAGAAGTGATGTCTTTTTATAAGGGGGAGGCGGGGCTCTTTCGCAAAGTGTGAAACTATTATTTTATTATATAATGGTTGTCGGTTTCTAAAGGTCCAAAACATAGTAAACTCGAAGATAATATGACTCATGGTCGAAATAAATTCATCCAATAATAATTTCATAGGTTTTTGATGTTATTTTAATATTTATAATATTATTTATTTAAATCATTTATTAATGAGGTAAATACTACATCATTTTTGTGTTATAAATAATTTTATTTATTTGCTATCTAAAAATTATATAAAAAAATACCATGTTTTAGCAAATCTTATTATCATTAAAATAAATATTTATTGGTGAAACGATAATTTATATAACCCTAGGTAAAAATTAATTTACTAAAATATATTTGTTTGTGTCTTTTTTATCTTTAGTTTAAATTAATTAATATAAAGTGTCATTATCACTCCCAAGTGGCTCTATGGGGTCCCAAAAGCATCCCAAGTATGTAAATGGTTGGAAAGTACTCATATAATAAGGTTTGGACAAGTGTTAAGGTATTTTTTATTGTTATAATATACATTTTACCTTGAATTACCCTATTTAACTTTAACAGCGGTGAATAAAAGTCAAAAGTTTCTATTCATCAAAAAACTATTTTCACCTTATTGAAACAAATTTTACATACTAATAACAAAATGTATGTTGGATTTTTAAAATTCAATTAATAGAAGTAGTAAATGTTCATTTAATTGAAAATGTCCGTTTTTTGACAACTACTTAGTGGTTTCACTATTTATAAAAAATTGAAGTTTTGTAGAAAAATAATAAAAATTCATCCTATGATATATTTGATATTCCGAATTAAAAAATGATATCTGTTTTACAAAATTCAAAATATATAAGTTTAATTAATTAATTTATAATTAATTCCCCTTGTCATAACAAATAGTGTGTTTTTAAGAAACAATATCCGTCAAAAGATTGGCCCTTTTTTATTTCCAATTTCAATGTTTAATTAATTACAATGACCAACATTGGATTAAATGGTAAAATAATAATCTAATTAAACTTTAAAACTAATTAAAGAGATAATATAATCATATAAGTATATTAAATTAAAAGGGAGTTTTGAATTAAAATATAGTATTTTCATTATTCATCAAAAATGAATTTTTCCAAAAAAATACCAAAATTTTACCGAAAGTAAATTTTGATGTCCCAATTATAAAGAAGAATTTTATTTTCTCAAATGGAAAATATAAATGTAAAAAATATATATTTAATTATGGTTCTCCATCAAAAGTTATTAAATCAACCTTTTAGTTAATATTAGAGTATTCATGCTTAAAATAGAATTCTTTTCTTATTTTAAGCCTATAAATTTTATTGGATACATGTAGAAATATTTAACGAACATGTATAATCATATTTTATTTAGGTATGTTCATTCCCTCTAATACATGGTCTAATCATTAACTACCATTGTAAATTAATATATTATATTATTAGTGTGCATTATAAGATTTCAAAGAAACTCATTGTTGTGTATCGGGTACGCCATGGAACATAGCGTCCCTTTTAAATTATAATTAATATTTAATTACCAAATATCAATAAATATGAAAAATGGCATGTTATTTATTTACCTGGGATGTTTCATCGTTCCCCCATTTTCGGAATTGAGTCCTCGCAATTTTAGAACTCGGCTAGGAAACGTCATTAAAAGTCCCACATCAGAAAAGAGTGAGTAAAACTATCATTTTAAAAGAAAGAAAGTGAAGAACAAAGGTCACCAAAGATTACCCATAAAAGGAATAAATTAGGGAAATCATGGATATGGAAGAAAGAACAAACGTTCATGTTTTAATAGAGAGTCATAGAAAACATGATCAAGAGAAAGGTAACCACCAGAAAATAACAAACATGTGATGGTTTAAACGGTATTTGATTCCTCAATAAGAAAAGTTAACATAAAATGTTTTTGTTTTATGTTAATTTTTATAAAGTTGAGGAATTTATTTATGATATTAACTAAAAACAAAAGGAAACATACTTACTTGTCATGTAGACGTTCATCCATCACTAAATTTATACCACAGACGCATCATTTCTCCAAACGATGAGTATTCAAACTGACTTGGTCACCTTAAAAGTGCTAGAATCATCTTATAGAGTAAAAAATAATCCAAAAAATAGGAACTATATATTTCCCATGTATTTAGACACCTTCCAAAACCAAAACGTTTAGTAAAAGATCAGATAATCCTCAAAAGGATAAACTTTTACAAAAAGAAAAACTACTCTTAATCTCCAAATTTTGTCTAATAATATCTAATGTTCAAAAAAGAACATTCAATAAACAAATTTCCATAAATTCATTAATGCAACCCAAACTATGATTGAAACCCAAAATTTAAAAAGGCTTTGATCGCATAGTATTCCACAAAAATCGTTACATTTATCTCCAAAAACATCCACTACTCTTAAAGTCTCATACTGAAGTGTAATTAACCCAATCACATATTCTATATGATATGTTAATAATTTCCATAGATGACCCAAAATAAACTTATTATTGATTCATAAAATTATATAACTAAAAATAATTATTCATGCTAACCAGAGACTTCACGTAGTATAGTGGTAGGTGATAAATCACAATCGCACTTTGGTTGTGAGTTTTATTCCCGCAGCTTTGTCCAACATGACAGGTTGTCACACAGTTTGCGTGTTGTCCCTTTTCAAAAACTATATACTTTTATAACATTCCCAAAAAGATATATATTCATGAAAATTAACCATAACATTATTTTACCACAAAGTTTATCTAATAACTTTCATTTTTCATCCCAAAATGTATTAACCTAAAATTTCATCAAATTTAAGGATCATATAATCCCAAATGTTTCTTTATAACTATATCCAAAAAATAAAGATAATTATTGCTTGAATATTTTTTTTCACAATAATTTTTTTCTCATTTTAAAAGTCGGATTATGGGTTGCTGGTACCCAAAACAAGTTTCAAGGAAAGGCCGGAACAATGCCAAAAGACATGCAACTCCACAATCAACACTAGCAATAAAGCCACAAAAAAAAAACTACACCACAATACAGAAAATACATATTACTTTTAAGCATTTAACCATCCTAAAATCTTCCATAACACTTGAATCCTATATATGTTGACATATTACTCTATCAACAGTCTTCATGATCCATTAACCATTCATTTCCAACTTATTCTGAAATAATATTTTCCTACAAAGAAAATCATGAATTATATCCTAAGATTCAGTAATATCAAAACATATGTCAAGAAATAATCCATACCATTAATTGGTTATTGTCAGTTTCTTCATCCTCAATCGAAATGGCATTATGTATTGGTAATCATATTTTTGTACAATCCAAGTGATCCCCTTCCTGAAACTTCTTTGTGGGGAATATGTTTGTATAATTACCACACACACAACATTAAAAACATTAAACTGATCCCTCAGAAAGAACTTCCTTCCCTTTCTTAGAGTCAACAAGATGCTTCCTTTTACCATTGAAGGTTCTTGCTTTATGACCTTCATTTACAAATCTATAGAATATTCCTGTCCCTTTGAAGCATTTTCCTTTGTGTTCTTTCCACATCCTTGACACATAGGTTTTAAACATACTTACCTTTATGATTATTACCTGAACATCCATTGTGATTTTTTTATCGCATTTAAAATGTCTTATTAATATCACCAAGGTTCATGTGGTCAATCCTGAATCTAGATAGTTGGGTGATAATAACTACAAGAGTTCTCATTGCAGATCCCATTTTATTCAGTTGCTCATTCAGAAAACTGTCACAGTTTTCTTCACATCCATAGTTACTTTCGTGCCTACTATATCTATCGATTTACTAAAACCCAGAAAGTAAGTGTGAGTATATCAGTAAAATCATCGTGTAATATCTTATGATGAGGGTAAATACTAAAATAGACTTATTCATGTTATCTTAAACTCTTTCACTTTATCTAAAAAAACTATGAATATTTATAATATGCTAACCATTATTGTTATGTCACTTATGATTATATAACACCATAACCTCTAAAGTTATCTAACCCAACCTCTGATACCAACTGTTAGGACCAGACATTAAATAGTAAATAATCTTGAATTATGTCATGAATTCACTTTGAGGATCATTTCAGGTTTAGATTTTTAGAGAATAAGGCTATAAATATTACATAACAATTTGAATATTACATGTAGACACTACTACTCAATATCAATTTTTTTCAGAAATTATAAACTCTTGAAAAGAAGAGACATGTGTAGTTCCATGTTTTAGACAGCATGACTTTTCCTTGATCTCATCCTTAACCCCATTCATCTTTATGTCCTGTTAAAAACATTTCAAACATGGTAAGAGACTAAAAATATCAGTAAGGGTTATAAAATAAGAAAGGAAAACATTAACCCATCAATAAATACAAATCAATAAAACCATACTTTTCAATCATAACATACCTTAAAAATCATAAGATTTATGAATGACACACAGAAATCATAAATCATAAAGTTATATTATGGTATTCATAACATACTTACTTTATAGATATCACAACTACATAGAGATTTACATTTGGAATACCCATCACATTATATTCCCTAGATCTTTTAGATGAAATATTCCCATTTACCTCTGTCACGTTACCCAATTCATTGGAGAGCTATCTCGAGATCAACCTTCCAAGGTTTATCACGAAACTACTTGTATACATAAATTATTCCCAATTACCATAACTTATTTATAACACAAAACCTAAGCATAAAGTATAGATAACATTTCCACATTCTAATAACGATATATCAAAATCAAGATAATGAAAAAATGCTTTATCAAATCATTTTCAAAACCATTTAAAACAGTTAATAAAGAAATTTGTGAATCAAAGTGTCCCTTACGACTTTAAAACTTTTAAATTAATTATCATTTTAAAACATTAATTTACATATAAATAAATCCTAAACATTATTTTGAAAACACGGACATTAATGAGATATATTTAGAAGAATAAATCTTTAAAACATTTAAAATGATATTTTAGTTAAAGAGTTTTTAACAAAATGAGAGATGCTTGAATACAAAAAAATGAGGAATAACATTTAATCAGAACATTATAATATCCTGAGAATAAATTGATTCATTATATAATATGAAAAAGGATAGTATATACACCACATAAGAGGGAATTGGTGAATAACAACAGTGAAGTCTTGATAGAATGTATATTGAGATGAAATCCCTTATAAAAAATGTATCCTAGGAGTAAGAATAAATAAATTACATAATAATGTGTGAAAAATAATAATAAACTCAATATAATTGGATATTATGTATGAAACAATAAGAGGTTATTCACAAATATCTATAGCACGACATAATCAAGAAGTATAAGTTTTACCCAAAGAATTGAAATTGGGTGATGATGTTCCCTTACAGAAATTTGACAGCCTAACGCCGCCACTTTAAAATTTATAAAATGAGTTAATTAGAGAGAAAATGGTTTCTCATCACATGGACATAAAATTTATATCAATAAGGGTATATAAGAACATATCCCAACATAAAAATATTTAAATTAAAATACATAACAAAAATAAGTCTTTTAAAAAGAGGATGGTGAAAGGTTCCCTTACTGATTCGGTATCATACGAAACATATACCCCATGATAGAAGGATAATTAAATGAATATGTAAATAACCATAAATTTAAGTATATTACACAATGAATACAATAATCGGAAGTATATACACCATGCAAAAGTAAATAGTTGCAAATAAAGCATGAATCTCACGGGAATAAAAAGTGAGATGAAAACCCCTTACCACGTTGTAATCAATCAAGTCATATGTCCAAGAGTTAATAACCAACAAATGATTCAAATAATACCATGAATAAATTAGTGGCGAACAACGGAAATCTCACGGAATTAAAAGTGAGATAAGAAACCCCTTACCTTGTGTCCGACTTGACATGTTTATTCCTTATTCTTCCTAAATAAAAAACATGAGTTAATTTATAATTAATTAAGAACAATTTTTAATCTTTATTATTCCTTTTATATCATTTATTACCATGTTATAAACATTATGTAATCATTTAAGTTATTAATGATCGTTTTTCGATATTTGGTACTTGAGTAAAAAATGAACATCTTATAATTACATGCTTTCCATGGGGTCAAGATTCCATTATCTCTAGAATGATATTCATGATTTATATATAATATATATCATATATATCCAATATATTTATGTATTTATAACAGTACATAACATTTGAATATAAGAAATGAAATTCACTGTTCATGGAGACTTTAAGCTGTACATACGCATGAACGCTACTTTTCATTTCTATTTAGTATTTTAATTGAATGAAAACATAATGATAAATAGTTATATTATAATTAAAGTATAATATAATATATAAGTTAAATAATTCCATCCTTTATATGTCCCACGTATTGTATGAACGACTCATATCACTTTGATGGGGCGATAGTCCACAGTACCTCAAATGAAATTACCACATTTACCCATAATGAAAACCATAAAGGTATGATATAAATGAAACAATACAGAATCATAAAGAATATATATATATATATATATATCATATATAAATACAGTTCCATCATAATGGCCACCATGAGAGGCGGTAGGATATATTTGAACAATCGTTGTTTCGTGAGGCAGTAGTTCACCGTCCACAGAAACAATATATTCTTTACCCATTAGATGGAGGTGTGTGTAAGTGTAGTTCGAATACATATCATAATAACATCATAGTATATTAAGGATACTGGTATTGGTATAAAATAAAGTAATAAAAAAAATTTAGGTGTTGGAGAAGTAAAATAAAAGAAAATAATTTAAGTGAAACTGTTTCCTTTAATTTGGGTAACTTCCTTTGGTATGAACAAAAAAGACTTCTTGAAGTGCCTTCTGCCTAAGGTAAGGATTATAAGAAGAATATATGGAATTGGACAGATTATTTTGGTCGATTTTGGATGATCCAAGTGGGTTGAGAGGTGTGTGGAAGGATTTAGAAGTGAGGGATTTTTATAAGAGGGAGGAGGGGCTCTTTAGGAAACTGTGAAACTATTATTTTATTATATAATTATTTTCTGTTCATAAAGGTCCAAAACATATTAAATTAGTAGATAAGATGACTCAAGGTCGGAATAAATTCATCCAATAAGAAATGGACTGGTTTTGGATGTTATTTTCATATTTATAATTTTATTTATTTAAATCATTTATTAAAGAGGTAAATACTGTATCATTTTTGTGTCATATATAATTTTATTTAGTAAATGCATAAAAATTATATTAAAAAATACCATTATGTGGGAAATATTTTTATCATTCCAATAAATATTTATAGTCGAAAATATAATTTATATAACCTAATGTAAAAATTAATTTACTAAAAGATATTTGTTTGTGTCATTTTTGTCTTTAAATTAAATTAATTAATCTAAAATTTCATTATCACACTCAAGTGGCACCATGGGGTCCCCAAATCGACCCAAATATGACCGTGGTCAGCCATGACTCATCCAATAAAGTTAGAACAAATGTTAAGGTAATTTTTTAATATTATAATATACATTTTACCTTGAATTTCCCTATTTAACTTTAACCGCGACGAATAAAAGTCAAAAGTTTCTATTCACCAAAAAATTATTTTCATCTTATTTAACCACATTTTAGTTACTAATAACAACCATGTATGTGCGATTTTTAAAATTCAATATACAGAAGTGGTAAAAGTTCATTTAAATGAAAATTCAGTTTTTTAATTACTACTTATGGGTTTCACTATTCATTAAGAATTGATGTTTTTAAGAAAAATACAAAAAAAATCAGCATAAGCTATATTTTATTTCCTGAATTTAAAAGTGATTTCTATTTTAAAAAATTCTAAACAAATAAGTTGTTTTAATTAAATTAAAATTAATTCCCAATATCTACACAAATAGTGTTATTAAGAAACAATATTTTTCAAAAGATTGACACTTGTTTATGTCCAACTTCATAAATAAATTAATTCCAATGAAAAAAATTGTATTAAATGGTAAATATATAATCTAATTATACTTTAAAACCAATTAAAAAGATAATATATCCATATAAATAAATTATATTAAAAGGTAGTTCTGAATTAAAATACAGTATTTTTCACTATTCATCAAAAAATGAATTTTCCCAAAATTTTACCCAAAGTAAATTTTGATGTCCTTATATTATAGAAGAATTTTATTTTTCCAAATGGAACTTATAAAATTGAACAAAACAATATTTAATAAGGTTTTTCCAACAAAAGGTAGTAAATCGACCTTTTAATGAATATTAGAGTATTCATGCTTAAAATCGAATACTTTTCTTATTTTAATCTTATAAATTTTATTTGATATTTATAAAAACATTTAACAAACATGTTTAATCATATTTTAGATAGTTATTTTCATTACTGAAAATAAAAGGTCTAGGTGTTAACTACAATTTAAAATAATAATATTATATTATTACTGTGTAACATAAGATTTCGAATAAACCCATTGTTGCGTATCATGTTCGTCATTGATCATAACATCCCATTTATAGTAGAATTAATATTTAATTCACAAATATTAATAAATAAGAAAAATTTCATGTTCTTTATTTACCTTGGATGTTAAATTTACCCTTCAATTGAAACCCTAATTTCATGATTTAATTGAAATGTTTTTTCATTGATTTAAAAATAAAAACTTATGATGGATTATGTTCTTATGTATAAATGAAATTGGAATTTTTAAAATGCCATTATTTTGATTTAATTTAAAATATTATGTGTACTTTGAATAAAAGTGATACTTTGAATTTAAGGTATATTTGATGAAATAATTTTTTTTATTCCTGAGAAAATTTTCTTAAAATGATTGATATTTTTAAAGGAGATGTATTTAATAAAAACCAATTATTTTGTTTCTAAATTTAAAAGGTGATGTTGAAATTGAAATTGGGAAATTTAATTGAGAATAATGCAATGATTTTGAGATGATTGAATTTTCCATGAATGATGTAATTAATGGTTGGTATATTGAATAAAATATGTACCTTAGTTGTCAGTTGATTATTATGTAAGAAATTCATGGACTCAAACTTCCTAGAAAATTATTGATGATGAAAACACTAAATAAAATGTGATCCGTTAGATTTCTTATGATGTGTCACCTAGTGGGGTTATGATGGATCATACCAATGTATTGATCCATATGATGTGTGAACATATACTTGAAATGTGATGATGGTTCAGAAGTTTGACGATCCAATAGTGAAAAACTAATCTTTGAATGGATTATTATCACAGATATTATATTTTTTAATTGATTACACATGGATTTGTTTAAAGAATTGTTTTATCCAGGCTATTTTATTTATATTATTACTTTATATATAATTTTCATATAAAAAAAATTGATATATCTTTTTATATTTATTTATATAAAATTTTTGGATTAAAATGTTTAAATGATGTTCCATACATTGTGATAATTAAACATAAATAATAAATGGATTAATTGTTAATTAATTTATTATAGAAAACATAGTGGGAGCCTACATGGATATTCAAATCACACCCTAACTTTGGGATTAAGTTTTTGTAGAAGGTATTATGCTAGATATAGGGAATTGGAAAGCGCCACATAGAGGAGGCAGTTTTGTTTCATCCTTGAGACTCTAGATTAGTGATAGTGATCATTATATTTATGGTCTTCTCTATTTTTTTGTGTTGGAGAGACACCGACTTTATGGATGTTATATTGAATTTTGGATGATGTTTTACATTGGGTTTCATGTATATTGATGGTATTATTCTTGTAATTTAGTTTTTCATATAATGAATATGGAAATTTTCATCTTTAAATTATTTATAGTATAATTATGGGAAATGCACGGCGTTCAAAATTCAATATAATACCAGGTAAAATTTGTTAACATGTGGGATTCATTAATACACATTAGGCCATGTCTGGAGTGGTATATTTATTAATGTTGTGGGTTATCCAGGCTAGTTCATGAAACATGATTATAATAAATGACACAAAATTTTTTCTTATATCAATACACTGATTAGTCGTATTGTCCAATGTAAAAGATGGATCAAAAATTTATTTTTTCATGAAGAATAGATCCCCCTTTTAAAAAATCGTCTATAATAAATAATACATATTGATAATATATATATATATTTATAAAAATATATTTCTATAATGATAAAAAACAATTTACAATATTAATTGACTATTGAAAATACTATATATAGAGGGTTTAGAAAATTTCATCGATTGATCTTTTAAATTTACTATATTAAAATATATATTTATTAATAATAAAATAATCTTCAAAAATTTAAATTATATTTTTACAAAGGTAATGTGTTAATGATAAAAATATAGAGTGGAAGCCCTATTATTGAATATAGTTAGATAATACTCATCATAGATCTTGATGACGAATTAGAAACTTATGAAAGATCAAAATAATTTAGAAAATGATTTGATAACCATGTTAATGAGATTTTTAGTAATATAAAATGGATCCGGATGATTTATATTTATCATAAAACCTATGTAATATTTTATTAATATTTTATTTATTAGTGGGAATATATTCCTGTAATATATTTATAAATAGAATTGATTTTTCTTCTATTAGTGTAATCTAATCATCATTTTTGGTATTTTAATTAATAGTAATTTTTTATTTTTTATTAACCTCCATGAAACCTATGTTATTCATATTAAATTAAAAAATTTATGTAATACTTTTATTGTTATTAATGAATTAAAATTTGATCTATGATTTATATGAATCATTATAGTTTAGTTGTTGATTATAGTTTTTTATTTCAATAATCCAACTAATGAAATATATTTCAATCCATGGCAATGATAGTTACAATTATTGATTATTTTCTATATTGTTATTTACTCATACCTTATCCATTAAACTTTTATAATATCATTTATTTCAAACCTAAAATTATAAATTTAAAAAAATCCCAAAGAATTTACCAATAACTAAAAGCACTGTATTATGTAAATAATTCAAAATAATTTTATCTAATTCAAAATCAAGTTATTTTAAATTTCATTTTTAAACATTATCATGAAAATAATATATATTATATAAAACTATTTATAATTGTAGAATTATATATGTTTTTTACATTAGTAAATAAGAACGTCACCCCCAATACATTTTACTCAGTCCTAATAGTATCATATGAATGTGTGGTATTTTTAGGTTGTGGTTCCACTAACATATATCATTTTAGAAACTCCATTAATTTGAAACTATATCATATGTGGTTATTTTTATCAATATATATTGAATTATGGAATGATCATGAACAAGATTTAACACTAATGATGATAAATCGTTCTTAATCCAAAGTGAATATAATTTTTTTTGGAATTTATTGTTTACCAAATAAATAGTTCTTATCTTATATAATGATTATATATTTTCATTTCTCTAATTTACATGCACACCTTCCATTGGTAATTGTTAATTAAAAAATTACCAATTGAAATGATATACAACCTTTCTATCAATATAACAACCATTTATTGAATAACTAAATAAATCAAAAATCTATAAACTCTATTTCTTTGACCAAAAATAGAGATTTTATTTTATTATACAATATTACAATTACATTTATAGAAAAAAAATTCTAATTTATTTGGATTCTTCCTATTATACATTTTCTTGGGGACTAAAAGAATTGGTCGTTCATGATAATAGTAATTATATTCGACAGACTTCATTAAAACCTTTTAATTATAGAAATTATTAAGAAACTATATCATTTATTTCTTGTTATATCATTAGGGATAGATATTATTTTTACTTTTTATATCTCATCTTTGGAGTATATAACATATTTATTTTCAATTTATCTAGAATGTTTCATATATTCTTTCTAAAATATTGATAAATTCAATAATAATAATAATATTTTCTTTAATGAGATTAAATAACTATATGATATCTGATTGAAAAAATTCAACGGATTTCAATTGAACACGAATGATCACTAAAGTATAGTTAAATGTGTCTATAGTAAATATATAATATAATAGGGGAAAAATATATTGGTTCTATTTTTTATGTATCTATATATACCCAAATTTTATCTGGAATAAAAAAGTTGTTATGTATTACAAAAAAACTATTGAACATATTGGTAGTATTTACAGAGGTGTGAAAACCCTTAAATATAGTTATTATCATATAAAAGTTAAAATTTATTTTAAAAACCTTATGAATGGTGTATTTATAAATTAAAAACCATAATATATACATAAATATCCTACCACTATAATAATCCTAAAAACGAAGAAACAAAAATATATTGTATAATTTCAAGAAAAATAACACTAAAAAATTTTCATCTTACCATTTCCATCAGAGAAATGTAGTGACTAGAGAATATTGAAGCACAACCCATTAACCTTATTTAACATTATGGAATATATCTTTCCTTCTTAATTTATGGTGTTTAATAAAATAAAAATTTACATGTGAGGTATACATTTACTAAGTGAGTATAAGAATCCACAGAAAATATTCATCCCTAATATCTGTCTATGAAAAAATATAAAATGTATGAATGAACAAGTTTTTAGGATGAATATGATAAAATATCACATTAAATGTAATAAATTGAATCAATATCATAATACATATAGCCATTTTTACCAGTGGGTCATTCCATATTTCAATCATATCCCTGTAAAACAATACTAGTATAATAAAATAAAAAATATCAGTATATGAGGCTCCACCTTCTCATAAAATATTATATATAATTCAACAATATATAAAGAAGTTCATGGAAATGATATTAAATCATAATGAGATTAAATTAAAAAAAAATTCATAAAAAATATAAAAGAAATAATTTGGGAGAATTTCCACGGGACCACTATTAATATATATTTATTTGGTTAAATAATCATGCTTAACCTCATTAGTTATGAGTCTAAGTACATAATTAATGACTTTTCCTATGATTTTATTATCCCTCATGCGACGTATCACTTTTATCGTGTACTTATTATCAAAACATGATGTGAAATTTCATCAAATAATTTTAAAATATAAAAAAACCTTCTCTGAAATGTGTAAAAAATTTATTAGTTGAAAATAATCATGAAACTAATCCATGATGTTTTCCCAACATATATATCATAAATATAATAATTTTTGATCATTGTTAGTAAAAAGACTCAAACAAAGTCCTATGAAACTCCCAGGCTCAATTGAAAATATCAATCCTTATTTATTTTTATTCTCAAAGACTAACTACATTTACCATTATGTATATCAAATTAAAATAATAAACAATAATTATGAATTATGACATGGTTACATCATAGTTAGAATTCTTGCCTAAAGGTATTAATGTTTTTTCCTATCTTAATAGAGGCTGAATACATATTAATCACTCTGTTGATCAATATTAATATTTTGGTTCATCGTATGTGAATATATAGTCTATCCTACCACCTATTCCCATAAACGACACCAATAAACTATTCATATTTGTGATAATATTAATAATTAAACCTGAATCCATTTTTAAAAATATTAACATTAAATGTTTTACCTGATGATGATTAAATGATTTCTTTAGAATAATTCAATTCCCCAATATAATAAAAAACAGTTGATGATTAAATGAAATAAAAATTTAAAATAATAATTAACCATATAAATGATAAAGCAAAATTTTATTTTCTAAATTATACAGTCATACATAAAATTAGTGAATTTAATTGTATGTATACATAAAAAAAAATCCATAGATTATTCTAACAAGATTATAATTGATTTAACAACCTTTGGGTAGGTGATACACAAACTGTCCGAGAACCCCAAATTTATAATTAAATTATATTCAATAATTTAAAAAAAATATTCATGGATATCATATATGGGATTAATTTTTAGAGGAGATTAAAGTGAAATATATTTAAATTAAATCTCATGAATTTTCTCCCAAAAATACTTATATCGCTAAATGCATTGAAAATGGTTTGCGTAACATTTGAAGATAAGTAAATTTGATTTCAACTTAAGGATGTTATTTTTTTAAAATATTTAATGAAATATAATTGTAAAAAATATAACAATAAAATTAATATAAACTGAAACCATATCGCAACATTTTAATTTCATATTTTATGTAAATAAACTCACTATATATTTTCATTAGACAAATTAAATCCTTATTTTGATTATTAACCAAATAAATGATAGACTGATACTTCATATTGGTCCAATTGACATATAAATTTCATTCATGGAACTGATCATTGAATATAGTATATAAAAATATTTGAAAATATTTAATTAGTTTAAACATATTTTCTTGAAGCATTAAATTATTTATATTTAACAAATCCTCTATAAAAAATATTTCAAAAAATAATTCTGCATAATTATGGAGATTTACATGGATAATAGACTACAAAAAATAATTCTCCCCAAGGTGATCCACATTTTAGTTCAAAAAATAATTATTATGAAAATTACCTATATTCCATTGTTTAAAAAATGGAATCAAATCATTCAAAAATTACTTATTAACAATCCAAATCATCACAAACTCATTCAATAATTTTAATATTAATTTACAAATACAATTGACTAAAAATTAAAAAATGTATTTAACATTGTCTCTTTACTAAGATGACATTGTAAGAGTTAACAAATATTCTATTAAGGGTAACCATACATGAATTATCATTATTCATGATGGTATTTTAATCTATTGTTAGGTTTTAATAAAAATATTGGAATTTTTAATAATTTAATATAAAAAAAGGATATAAATCATTTCACTAAATAATACAAATTTGAATAGTAAAGACATAGTAATTGTGCTATATTTTTTGAAAATATAATGAAATATTGATTTGAAGAAGAAGTGTAATATAAATATATCCAAAAAACCTGCAAAAATATTATAAAAAATAAAAAATATGTTATAATGAAATATATTTTTGATAAAAATTGTAAGGAATTCACCAATAATTTAATAATATTAAATAAAAAACATTTTTATACACTATATCTAAGGTCCATTTCATAGTAACAATGGTGATAATTATGTTAGATTTATGACCTAAATTCTTCATTTCATGGGTCTATTTCTTTATATTGAGTGATAACTATATGATAATTCAATTTATTTATTAATTCCATAATTCCCTATGTATAAGGATGTTTTTACATTATACACATCCTGGTATGGTGGAGAAGGGGTTATATAACATTTAAAAGAAAAACATTGACAAGTAAAAATAATAATTAAAATAATTAGATTAGAGGCATTACATTAATTTATATTAACACTCATTTACAACATTTATGAAACTATTTAGTGTAAAATATCACATGTGAGCATAGTATATAGTGTAACGAAATAATATAAATGTAATATTAACAAATACAAATAACCATATACAACAGGATACTTATCATCACTTGATGATCTATATATTTAATCATATTGTTCCATATATGTTTCATAAAATATGTGTGATTATTAATAATCATAATAAGATATTCTATTATCAAATTTTTTTATTAAATAACGAGGAATAACCATTTGATATTGTTATAGTGGTCTTTATTAAACATTGAACATGAATAAAACATATAAACTATATGTCTTATGGGATTACATTTTCATTTTTTGAATTGATTCCCCTTCTAGTAAGAATTACTGCATATTTTTTACTTATATTTTAGTTAAGTTATATTATTAATAAAACAATTATTTGTAACACCATATTCAACTACTAAATAATTTGATTGATAATATAGTAAAAATCCAAAATTATATTAAAATATTTTTTCCAGATTAAAATTTAAATATTTCAATAATTATATAATATTTCAATTTATCATTTCATTCAATTATTCATGTTTAAATATTTAAATGGGGATCAGAAAATAATATATGAAACATGATCTCGATAACAAAATGATATTACATAATGTGGGGTTTCATTAATAATGTCATATCCAGGTTCAATTTCACATTTGATTATGATACCATTTTTTGGATAAGTGTAATTTTTATACTATTATATAATTTACCATGTCATGTATGTATGTTTATTTAGAAAAAATCATAAGTGGATAATTAGATATAAAAATATTATTCGTTTTTCACAAATAATTATGAACTAATGTGTTTTATTTAATGGTGTTACTAAATATGATAGGTTATATATAGTTATATAAAATGATTTAATTTTTTTATTTTCATAATTTTTGGGTTCGTTAGTAAATATATTTTTGAAGTATTTCTTAAATATATCATCTTGAATGGGTGTATATTACTGTTAAACAACCAAAAATAATTTTTTAATAATTTTCTCAGTCTAAATAGGATACTTAATCTGAAAAATGTGATGTCTAAATATAATGAAATATTTAAATATTTTCCTATAAAATATTATCTTCTTAGTTTCAAATTTCGAAGACATATATTTAAAATTATTATAAACTATGTATATTATTATATTCAATATATTTAAATTTATATTTTTTGTAAGGTCTATTATAATTCTAATTAAATGGTTTAATTAATATTATTACATATTTGTGTTTAAAATAATTATTAAAAATTAAAATAATCCATATGTATTTAACTATAGATTTTAGGGTATTGTTATGCACCTATAACATGGTTTATATATTTTGATATATTAAAAATTATGGTATTTACTATCAATTATGTTATTATTTCTTTTGAGTTTATAATTTTCATTAATATTATTAGTTTCATAAATTATGTTTGATAAAAAACTGTCAAATTTTTTTTTTGATTCATTCTTTCAAATCATGATTAATTATTTTCATATGTATACATAAAAAATTATTTATTTATAAAATTGTTATATATTTATGTGGTTATATAATGTTATTTTTGGAAATTTATGCATAAATTAAATTACAATATCCATGTATATATATCATGAATTTGAATGGAGAAAGAATTAATGATTGTGATTCATATAGATGTTTAATATTGATACCATTATAGTTTCCTTAATAAATACCATATTATTATTTTTTATCTAATATTTTTATTCATCAATCCCATGATAGAACAATATTATTGTTATATTAATAATGAGATCCTGGGGTTTATAATTGTTTATACATGGATAGAAATTATTATATATATTCTTGAGTTATAATTCACATTCCTGGGTCACCTTAATATGATTAGTTTTCTAAATTAATCATCATTGATGATTCATTATATAGTTATAAGGCAATTTTTATTTATAGTTATTCATAATAACATTTTTTGTTATGTAAAAAGTGTTTATACCTAGACAGTTAGGTTTTAGATAAAATAAATAGTTGATTCAATGCATCATTTAATATGGATTTATAAAGATTTGAAATTTTTTTGTAGGGTAACTATTTTAGTGTTATTATTTTATATAATTTCTATAATTTAATATTTATATAAACATGATACTCCCCAAATAATAATTATTTATTATAAATTATAAATTTTTTTAACTTTTATCATCAGAAATAAATGATAGCAATTATGAAAAGATATTTTTTTTGGAAAAATACTATAATAGTATTTAATTTTTATAACTATCCGTTAATAGGACTAGAATGTATATATTCTTGTGAAATCTATTCCTAAAAAATCACTATAACATAATTTTTCTCATGATTATATAATTCATTATGTAAATAATCAAATTAGTCTATTTTTATATTTCTATTCACATTCTAATATCAATGAAATATTTATTTTAAAATTAACAAAATTTAAATTAGTAATCTAATTTGATTTATAACATCTCATAGATAAATTTTAACATGGAAAGACATAAGATGTATTCCTTATTAATGAAACTATTTTCATGTTATATGGAAAATGTAACCTTAGTTCAAAATTTTTTTATATGATTATAGAAAATTTTAATCACTTTTGAGAAAAGGGACTCTACTCAAGATAAATATAATGACATGTTTTGTCATGAAATATTTTAAAAATAATGTCTAATTGATAAATCTAAAACACAACATAGAATTTATTGAATGGTATTTATACATTCTAGTATGTATGTTTTAAATTATAATTTATTACATTTGATTTTATTATTTTAATAAAATGATTATATTATAAATAATAAACGGTATACAAAATTATCTATAGATTAATAATCAGGTCTATGAAAATTCTAAATTCACATAATATTTTTTAAAACTTGTGTTGGGTGTTTAAAATGAAGTGTAATGAATCTAGTAAAAAAATAAATGATGTTCAAGAAAAGTTTTCACAATATTTGAAATAACATAAGGAGAACTATATGAAGAAAACATCTTGTATTTATCATATATATTTTTGTATATGTTATTTATTCTTCAGTATTAGTCAGTTGATGCACATTACATAATTAAAAAAATATATTAGGGAATAAAATTAAAATATAGTTGATCATGGGAGAAGTAGATATTATTATCCAAAATTATAAAAATATTAATTAATTTATGATGAAAATATAAGATTTGTACCTATAAAAATTTAAACATTATGTTATAAATTATTAACAAAAAGAACCCTCTGAGTGGCAGTGCACATTCTCTCTTGAGGGCAAGGGTTTCCTCCAGCTGCCCCATTCCCTCCCGTCCTCTGGCTTCTCAGAAGGTTTAGTGTCGGCTTCTCGTTCCCTCCCCTCCTTTGGATAATCGGTCGGCTCGGCCTCAGTGTTCCCATATTCAATGGTCTCGGTTGTCTTGGAGGTTATCACTGTCACGTCTCGGTGATCTGCGAGTTTAGATCTGGGCAGGTGAATGCGTCTTGATGGTGGGTGTACTCGGCAGCTATGGGCGAAGGTTCCAATTCGAAGCGGCTGGTGTTAGCCTCAGAGTGGCGCGGAGGGGGAGGGATTTGTTTTTTCTAGTGTTTTTAGGTTTTCTGGAGGGTTTTAATCGGGTTCTTTCACCAATGATCTTATGTTGTATATAGTATTCCCCTTCTTCCTCATTGGATACTCCAACTTTATGTGGTTTTCCTGCTCTAGAATCTGGTGTGGGTTCTTCTTTGGTTCGATCTGTTTGGTTCAAGACCTGAGTGGTGTTAATGGCTCGGTCTGCTCGGATCCTCTCATCGGAGACTCTCCCTTGAGGTGCTGCTGGATCTTCCAATCCTTGGTTATTAAGACTCGTTTTCATTCTGCCTAGATCGTCTTCCTCATCGGGTTACTGTGGATGTATTTGGAGATGCCAATGGCAGTGTTGGGGTGCTTCCGACATCAGCTCTAATGCCTGGTCTAGGATATGATGCAACTTGATGGTTATTTCACAAATTGTTTCTAGTTTATTGGATCGTAGTTTATTAGTGGTTGGTTTCCATGATTAGAGAGTAGTGACACAGTTATGGAAGTTTTGGACTTGATGGACCATATCTCAAGGGATTTTGTAACCATTCTCTTACATGAATATGCTCCAGATGAGGTTCAGGGACAAGTGGATTCATTGTTTCATGGATTTTTGGAATCCAATGTTTGAGAGGGTATGTATTTGGCCATCAGTACTAGGACCATGCCCTTTGGCACGGGACAACTAGCCATGCTGTAATGGGACAATCAACGATGGTCTTAATGGTTTATTTTACTTTGATGTTCATAGATATTGTAGTGAGCACTGCTTTTGATCTTGAGGTTTGGTTTGATGGAGACTCTTTTATTTTGATGATGTCTTGATGTCTTGATGGTTTTTCCCCTAACCCTTAAAAATGTGGTTTATTTTAATAAAAAAAGTTAGTAAGTTTTAAATTATTAATTATATTTAAATTTAAGTAAATTTTTATATATTAAACTATTTATAATGATAAATATATTTTATTTTATTTATATATAAAAAATATTTTTATTTTTCATTAAATATGTGTTATAATATTTATGGATTTTTAATAATTATTTATATAATGTAATTTTTTAAAAAATAATCAATAAAAAATGAAAAAAAATCAATAATTCAATCCCCATGAAACTTTTACAAATGTTTCCTTGCATATATAAATGGAAATTGGACTAGAATGCCTTTATGAAAATGAATACATGAATCCTTATACTATAATTTTTTGATACTTGGTGTTCAGGTTTATTATGAATGATACAGATACCCCCTTTAAAGGATGATAAAAAAAATCTAGTGAGTGGTTTGGATGAATATAAACTAATTTTTTTATTTGAATGAATCTATATTCTAAAAAACAGCAAGATGATTTATATTTGACTGATTATATGAAGAAATAATTTTACTTTTAAATATTTTTAATTAGGAAAAAACACCTAAGTTCATTTATAGATATACAATTAAAGGTCTTCTGATTTATTTTTTATAATATATACTATTGTATTTTATCGATATGAAGTCATAAAAATTTTGGTTATAGGTACATTTTAAATATTATCCATTGGTGTCATTTTTTCCAAAGTTTTAATTTTAGAATCTAAAATCTAATTGCCAAAACTTATTACTAGTACAATACATTTATGGGGTGGATCCATAGGGATAGAGGGTCAATGTGTTTTGTTTCTCTAATTTTTATTTAATCAGTTGATGATTAACTGAATTTAGAGTCCATATTTGATGTTTAAAAAAGAAACTTATTTTTCTATTTCTTGATTTATTTATTTATAGATAAAGAAAAAAAATATTGATTCTAATGGTCAATGGTAGTAATGCATTAGGTTTATGTATTTTTATGGTCATCCAAAAATCAATTTTTTTATCAAATTATGTCGTTCATAAAAAATCACATCACTGGGTTTTGAAAATAATAGAACAGTCTTGGTCTGTTGAGTTTCAACTAAATCAATAGAGACTAATTCCTTGGTATGGAGTTTTAGTCCTATTAATACTATTAATTTTAGGCCCTTTTGGGACAATACGTACACCCAGTGATCATGGGTGAACATTGTTATAATTCCACTTAAGATCCTTAGAAATTCTTTTGTTGGTCTAATACACGGTTTCCAGTTATATTTAACATTTGATTTTGAGAGATTATGATAGGAACATAATGAAAACAAATATAATAAGCCATGTGATTAATAATGATCCATAATCATCCATAACCCCAACACATAGGGGATTTAGCAACACATGTAGTATATAATGACTAATAGACTCTTAATAATTGAAATAAACATCGCTAAAAATTTGGATTGAAGATCATTGGGAAGGTAGAATGGTAACACCTTCACTCTTCTCTTCCCTCTTTATCTTTATCTCTCTTCTTATCTCACCGTTCTTCACTTGTTTGGTGCATCCAGTTTCCCCCTCATTCTGTCTATCAATTTGGATGGCCTTCCCACTTATATATAGTATTTAAAACAACACGGCGTGTAGAATAATGTACACAACATGTAACCCTATCAACATGACTAGGATATTCTTTCATTTTCGGTTGATGATATGTCACACCACCATTGAATTTGAAGGCATTGATGATTGGTTGGTGGGGGTACACGGTGTGTAGCGCCACCCCACATGGCGTGTAGTATCAACTTATGCCACCAATTTCTTATTGACGGAAGGACGTGGCATGTGATGTGAAATACATGATGTGTGAATCTTGTCCCGAAATATCGATGTGTACTCGGTCTGGTTGATCCGTGTGTTGGGTAAATAGTACAAGGTGTGTGTAAGAAGTTCATGTCGTGTCTATATAAATTTTTGTTTTGATCTTCCCCAATTTGTTACTATGGTTGTAAAACACTAGAAAATCATCATGATCTCCAAATTAATGAATTTTATCTCTTAATGATAATATATATCCAGTAAAAACTTGTTTGGATACTCAATTAAATATATCAAAATGAATACACAAATTAGGAACACCAATCTTTCCCACACATAGTAATTTTCTTGAAATAAATAAAACTCTTTAAATCAAATACATATAATACTTACTCTAAAAAGGGAATCATTCAACAAATTAAATTTATAAATACTATACCCATAGTACATGATTTCAAAAAACACAAAACATATTTCAATTTAAATGATATTCTAATCATGCTTCCTAGTTAATTCAATTATTTATTTTCTTTATATTTCACCCACATTGTTTATATATTCATAAAAAACATTCCACTTGATGATTTAATTCACCAAAATAAACCACACACATCACTCAAGATTATTATATCAGAGTTGTCCTTAAAAATTAGTGTATGCACACTATCCAGAGGCTTGTAAGTGTTCTCATTAACCACTTCATGATGGCAAATAACCAAAATCACGAGGGCTTTCAATTTGGTTCAAATGTTTAGAAGGCTTTATATTAGTAGGTAATGATGTAAAAAAAGTCTCAGAGGAATGAAAAAGGATGCTGAATTTTTAAACAAATGATGCATGATATTTAGAAATAGAGCTCATTAAAAATTCATCCCTAATCAAGATCTCACAAAGGGTATTATAACCATGATATTCCCTTACCGACATGGGTTCATAAACCATCAATAATGTGTACCGAATGAATTTGGTTCCCCTTTTGATTTTTTCAATATTTTTTTCTTTTTTAGGGACTACCAATAATACAATTAATAGTGGTTTTGGAACCCTTCTCCCAAATTTAACAAGTGGAACTGTCCCCTACACATAAACACATGTTTTCTCACAAATTTTTACCATGGATGGAAAAAATCCCTCTATAAAGCATAAATGAATAATCAGGAAAAATTAAATATTAATTATTCTAGGAAGGTTAAATAGGCATGTATTGTGGATTCCTATCTAGGAAGTTCTTTGTTTAAAATGGGTTTTATAAGGTCATATGTAGGGTATCCCTCAATGTTAAAGGTTTTTGAAAACAATAAAATTCCTCAATCCGTTTAATGTGATTCAAAAATCTTCATGTTTTTAAGAGAAAGACAAGAAAGTTCCAGTATTTATGTGTTTCCCAAGAATTCCTCCTGGAAAAGGGTATAAGAAATAATATTTCAAAAAGGATCAGAATATCACTCAGGAATGAAAAAAAAGATCAATCATGTCATGGTATGATTACAAATGATCAATATAATAAGGAAAAATGTTTAAGACCTGAAATCTAGATTAAAATAAAATCATCAATAATTTAAAAATACATAGAAATTTAAAATAGGAATGTATCTTTTAAAATTATATTTTAATTCATTACTATTTTTTAATATAATTAATCTAATATTTTTCACAATTTAGAATATTTAAACTATTAATGATGTCTCCTATATTTGTTTAAGGGAAAATACTAGTGGATTCAGTGACTCCCCCACACATAATATGAAACATGGTCCCCCATGTGTAAAACCAAGGAAGAGAAGAGAATTTAGGGACACAGGGATATGCAGGGTGATGTGAAGTAGTGAAAGAAGTAAATCCTAAGTTAAAATGAGAAAGAAACTTCAAAATAATACTCCCCTCAAGGTGAATCCATAAATATGAAATTTAGTTGAATCAAAAGTGACAGGCAACGCTCCATGTTACCTGTGACTGATGAAGAAAAGGAAAAAGCAACTGGCATATGTATACTACATACAAGGACATGCATAACACAGAAGATATATTTATAAATGAAAAAACTGTACCAAAAACTAGTCATAGGGTCACCTTAGAAGAGGAATCATTTTCAACATGTGGACCTAGAAGATGGGACTCAATAAAAGTGGAAACTAGAGGCACCTGCTCTGCACATTGAGTGGAAGGCACAGTGGGATCAACCCTCGTAGTAGTAGAAGGAATATTAGTAGGAGACACCACATCGGTGCCCAACATGGGAGGAACTACTGACACATCCTGGTGGTCAGTAGTAGGTGGCGCATCTATTAAAGTAGTGGACTGGAGATCCGAAATAGTGGTTACAACTGTCATCTGGGCCTGGGTGGTGGAAGGAGGAGTAACTGAAGGAGGATTAAGGGCTTGGGTTATGTGAAGGCTGGGATGCGGAATAAGAAATCCAATCATCTTCTCAAGAAATGTTTGGGAATGAAGGATGGTAGTTTTCTTGTGCTCTTGGATATCTAGACAGTTATCCATCATGGCTAGGGGAGGGTAACTGAGAGATTAGCAAAGGGTGTGGGTGGAGGTGGGGATGTGGAAGGTGAAAATGAATAGAGAATAGTGTAAGAATATGGAAGGGAGGAAGAAGTGGGGTTGGGTGGTCAATGATCATTCTATAGTGGATGTGGTGGGACCTATCGAACAACACCATCGAGAGAAGTTGTGTTATCTCTCTCCTCTTCTATTGTTGGGGAATATCGCATGATCACATAGCCATCTCCCCTATGCTCAACCATCCACATGTGGATAATCATGAGGAAGATGATATTCTATGGAGATATTATGGTGTTTTTAGGGAAATCGGGATCAAAACACCCAGGTGGTGAGCTAGGAGTGTGGCATAAAAGCCGTCGTTTATGATTCCCTGACAGCCATGGATCATGGAATGGAAATTAGTGGCTTTAAGACAGGGGAGGTCATGGTAATCATGTTAGACGACACATGTGACTAGCTCTATGTCAATCCCGGACATGGTAACTATATCATTATGGTGGATAAAAATAATGTAACTAAAGCACCAATAGAGGAAATAAAGGGGAGGTGAAATGATGAGTGTGGTCTTATGGGATATGGGAGTGTACCTGTGGTTAGGCCTTGCCTGCTCCTGCAACATAACGATGTGGTCAGAGTGCATAGGGTGGGCAATGGATGAGAGATGATTTAGGGTGGCATGATAGGGGTATAAGATGCACCATTTTCCAAACTCAGTCATAGTATGAAAAAATTTTCATTCTCCCAACAAAAATCGAACTGGGGTGGCTGTATTGGTGGGCGTTTGGCGGAAGGCGGACCCATTGAACTCAAAGGTCCAGATAAACTGCAAAAATAAATCTCTATAAGTTGGAGTGTTGATATGGAGTGTCTCTTGAATGTGTGAATGGACAAGTATATCCTCAATCTCTTACTAGTTGTCGAGATGCTATGAAATTCTGATGTCCAAGAATAGGATTATCATCTGTATTGTCCGCCGTGAAAAGTTCGACAATCGGTGTTTGGTAGGGAGGCCCTCTGTAATGATCTTGTAGGGATGTGGTTGAGGTGAGGCAGCAGCCAGAGAGGGTATGGGGGGCTGCAACTTCTGGTGTGGATGTGCCAGTAGTGGGTATAAAAGGTGGAGTAGCTGAATCCAGAGTTGGCATAGGTGTTTCCGTTGAAGTAGTGCTCGGATCCGAAGGTATGGAGCTAGAAGAGGGAGTTTTCTCACCTAAGGTCTCACCAATTGTGGATGTTGTGGTAGCAACCATAGTGAGATCAGTAGTGGAATGAGTGGGTTTCACGAAGTCCACCAGACTGTAAGAAGTCTTCGATGGAGGTGCTAGTAGAAAATGAGGTAGAAATGCTAATGCTGGGGGCTGAAAAACTGGGAAATCGAATGATGGCTGCTCAGAATGATAAAGATAAATTCGATGGCCAGGGGGCATCTTTCCCATAGTAGTGGAATTGGGCCACTTACAACTCATGTAATTTTTACCTCTCAGATCTGAATGAAAGAAATAAAAGAATAAAAATAAATAAAAAGGTAGAAGAATAAAATGTGAGAAAGTAAAAAAAATAAAACTACACATCATGTGGATCCATGGAATACGACGTGTAGTGGGAACTATTTAAGAACCCATGTACTCTAGATAAAATGCCGAGTGGGAATGTGGGTGGGAAAAAGACAGTACACTGTGTGTAGTAGGGTGTACACTCTGTATGTATGAACATGGGGTGGTTCCTGTTAAAGTCCCCATACATGTGTTGACCTTGGTAGGGGGTACGACATAGTACAAGTCGTGTTAAGGGTGTACATACAGTGTGGGAAAACATGGCTTGAAAATTTTTGAACCCCATCAATAAAGATTCCTCCAAATGGATAGGTGACATGGCATGTACTAAACATACACGCCATTTGTGAAGACATGGGATGGGGTCTGTGAGCCATAGGACAGAGGATGGCTTGTAAAGGGTAGGGTAAGGCACCACACATAGGGTGTACCAATCATACATTCCATGTGTATTTAAAATTAGAAAAATGTGTGGGTGTTCCTGTGTAAAATATGTACAAAATGTGTTTTCTTCATCCACCCTATGTACATCTGGTGGAAGTCGAATAGTCAGCTGATCTAGAAACTGACCTAAACACAACAAAAAACTATGAAATAAGGGCGGTGAACGACATAGTTGTTATGAAGATCAAAATGATGCTGGCATCTATATGTGAAATTATGAAAAATGGTGGATTGGGAGGAGGGTTCCATGATTGCATCATGTGGGAGAAGAAAACTGGAGGGGGGGTGCGCGATATGGGCTCAGGCTGGGTAGGGTTCCCAACCTATATAGCCTTTCCACACCGCATGTAATAAATCTCAAATTTCATGTATTTTTATTTAAATAATAAAACAATAAGATTTATTTTCAACAAAATTATTTATATATAAAATAATTTAATTTAATGAAAAATAAAACTATACACATAGTGTATAAAAGGATGACACACCATGTGTGATGAAATGTGAAAAAAAGAACTACAACAATTGGTCTGGTACGTTTCGTGTGATTTGAACTGAATATTAGCCGATCCAAACACTAGCCCTCAATCACTAAAGTGAAGGTTGTAGTGATGCACATTGTTATTAAGCCTTAATAGGTATAGTATAGTTGTAGTTCTACATGGGATGAAGAAAACGCATGTTGTGTGATTTTAATTTTAATGATGTGGATGAAGCATAGAGATTAACTGAGTTCGATCTCGGGTCTTTTTAATCCAGAGTTGAGAATATTCCAATCAACCAACTTCAAACGCCTGTATTTTGTTATTTTTAAAACCATTTAAATTATTATTGAAAACATGGAACACAGGAGAAATTTTGAAATTCACACTTTTTGGTTTTATTAATATGAAAAATGATGGAACCGGACCTGTTGTATGGATTTGAACCCAGGTCATTTAGATTTTTCGGTTATGATTCTGGCTAGCCGGTCCATCCCCATCATGAGTTTTTTTATTTTTTAAAAAATATATTGTATATTGAAAATACCTCACACTCCATTTATTTAAACACAGGTTCCAAAAGGACGAAGCTTGTACCAAAGGTATTTATGGAGTGATTCGAATTGGTGAAGGCTCAGATGCATTTTGGTGACCTTACCATCGGCACATGCATCATCCCTATTTATTATCTTAATTAACATTTTTTGTACTACTAGTTATAGAAGAATATAAATTAAAAAGTAAATTACACTCAATGTTAAAAGGTGATATATGACATGTTATCTCACGGTTTCCTCCCAAAAATCGCACTTGTTTTAGGTATTTAGATTGACCTTAACCGAGCCTATTTCTATTTCAATTTTACGGTGGAGATTTTACCCACCATGTCCTCCATGTGAAGATATGGTTTTAGATGCTTCACATTCACCTTAAATGATTGAACATTTGTTCCATATACTTACATCATACCATGGTTGAATACTTTGATCACTCAAAGAGGTCCCGACCACCTAGACTTGAATTTTCCTACACACAATTTCAAATGGTAGTTAAATAATAGTACCTCGTTGCTAGGGGAATGTATTCTGATAGATCATGTGGTCATGGACCTCCTTTGACTTTTCTTTATATAGTTTTGCAATCTCATATGACTCCTGCCGAATTTCATCAAGCTCTATCAGAAGAAAATTGTGTTTCTCTTCTATGACCTATAGATCATAATTCACGGCCTTCATATCTCAATAGTATTTGTGATCAAGTTCCATTGGTAAATGAAATTGGTTTCCATATATTAAAGATAATGGGGACATAACCAGAGGTGTCTTGTAGGTGGTCTGGTATGCCCTTAAGGCATCATGAAGATTATTTGATCAGTTCTTCCTTGAGGCTGCTCTAGTTTTCTGCATGAGATTCTTTATTCTCGATTTGATTCCTCCACATGGCCACTGGATTGGAGATGATAAGGTGTCCCCATGTTATACCTCACTTCAAACTTGATGATCATATTCTGCATCCACACATTTTCAAAATTCACACCTCTATTACATATAAAAACTCGTGGAACACCAAACTGGCTGATAATATACATCTTTAATAAGAAAACAAAGACCTTTGATGTATTGTGTGTTGTGGAAGCATCCTATACCCATTTGGATACATAGTCCACACAAACTATAATGTATGAGTTTCCCATTGATGGGGGAAAGTGTCCAATGAAATAAATACCCCAAACCTTGAAGATCTCAACCTCATGAATGGGGTGTTGATGCATTTCATCTTCACTCCCCAAGTTACATGTTTGCTGATACCTATCATAGCATGATACAAAATATTAGGCATCATTGTGCATAATGGTCCATAAAAATCCTGATTGATATATTTGTGCTATCATTCAGTCATTACTATGATGCCCCCAACTAGGGAATAATGAAAAAACTCCACAATTATATTAATTTATTCATTTGAGATGTAGAGACAGATCACCTTGTCTCCACATGAATGGAAGTGAAGTGGGTCTTCCCGAAAATATCTGTTTACTTCGAGCAGAAATATTTTCCTTTGTTTGGAATGTAAGGGCAGGATGAACAACTCTTGTAAACATGTAAATAGAAATGTTGGCTTACCATGGGCAAGGTGTTACTTTGATTGAGAAAAGATTCACATCTGTGAAGCCATCCTTGATTTCTCTATCATCATCTCATTACAAATGAGGCAATTCCAGACAAGACAGATGATCAGTGAAAAAATTCCCACTTCCTTTGTTGTCAAGGTTTTCCGAGTCAAATTCTAGGATCCAAAGCACCCAATGAATGAGTCGTTACTTTGCATCTTTCTTATTCTACAAATATTTAGGTGTTTGATGGTCAGTGTTGACATCATAATTTGATAACACTAAATATGCGTGGAACTTGTCGAATGCGAAAACCAATGCCAACATTTTCTTCTCGGTGGTGGTGTAGTTAATTTGTGCTTAATTTACGGATCTATTGGCATAGTATATATACAATTGAGAAATTGTAAAAGAACATCTCCTACAACATAACAACTTTCATCACATATGAATTCAAATTGTGCCTCCCAGTTTGCGGCAGTCATGACAGGATCTTCAATTTATTATTTCTTTCAAAGCTAAAAGGATTCCCTACATGTTTCGTTAAATTTTATGATAGAATATTTTGGAAGGAGGTTGGTTAGAGGTTGATCTATCTCTATGAAGTCACGAAATAATATTCTATAAAAACCTACATTCCCAAGAAAACATCAGATTTCTCAGACAGAAGATTGAATGGGGAGTTGGGAGATGCCTTTAATCTTCATAAGGTCAATTTCAATTCCATTTATGCAAATATGGTGTCTTGAGATGATACCATTATGAACCATAAAGTGTAATTTCTCCCAGTTCAAAACCAAATTTTTGTGATTACACCGTTCAAGGAACAATTCTATTTTTCTCAAGAAAGTGTTGAATGATTTTCCATAGACTAAAAAATATTCCATAAGGACTTCCATAATTTGATCTATCATATCATGGAATATCGCCAAAATTCACCATTGGATGGTTTCTAGAGAATTGAACATTCCAAAATACATCCTTCAATATGAAAATGTTCCATATGGGAATGTGAAAGTTCTCTCCTATTGGTCTTCAGGGGAAATAAAATTTTAGTTATAGCCAGAATAACCATCTAGAGAGAAATAGAACTCAAGCCTCACCAATATATCTAACATTTGATCAATGAAGGGAAGTTGAAAGTTATCATTCCAGGTGGCATAGTTATGATTTTGGTAGCCGACACACACTGTCTATCCCAACCATTTTCGTACGGATGATTTCATTTTTATCATTGGTAATTATGGTGATACCCCCCCTTTTGGGCACCACATGTAAAGGACAAACCTATGGGATAGTGAATATTGGGTAGATGATACCGGCATCTAATAGCATGTTCAATTCTTTACTCACAACCTTATTCATTGGAGGTTTTATCTATCACATTGTTTGCTGAGAGGAATTTCCACCTTCCTCAAGTAGCACCTTATGGGTGAAAATGGTCAGACTAATCCCTTCAAGATTAGAAATTGTCTACCCAATAGCCTATTTCCTTCACTTTAGAACCTATAGAAGTTATTGATATTTATCACGTGAGAGAGACACATTGATTATAACTAGGACCATTTTTTATCTCCCAATTACCCAAATTTTAGAGAATATGGGGGATGTTTCTCTTTTTTTGTGGGGCTTTAAAAACTTAAGGAACAATGGGTTCTACCTTGTCTCTCTCTAGAATATCTAGAACCAATATATATAGCCAATAATTATTGTCATAGCCTGTGATGAATTACAACTCCTTAGCATCATAATCAGATTAGATGTTCTCAACGATTGGTTCATCGATGATAGAACAACATCCCATGAAATCTTCCTAATGTACAAGGTGATTGGAAGTTATAATCAACACATAATAGTCCTCATGATCCATATGTGATACATGTTTAAAAACCTAGAGCATATTGTAGGATACCTTTTAATCTCATACTCTGAAGAACAATTATCCTTGGTGAATATCGATTAAAACATTCCCAATATCCAAGAAGGGTCTTCCGCAAATAAGAGGTTCCTCTTGATCTTCCTCCATGTAAAGTATGATAAAATTAATAGGAAGAATCATATTTCCCACATTCACTAGCACATCCTTCAGCAGCCCTTTAGGATATTTAATGGAATGATCTTCTAGCTGCATTGCCACTTGAGTAGGATGTAAATTGAACAGCCCAAACTTCTTAAATAATCTATAAGAAATATGATTGAAATTAGACCTTAAGTCACAAAGTCCCATTAAATACTCACAAGATCTGATTGTTCAAGGTATTATAAAACATCCAAGATCATGGAGATTTGGAGGAAGAGAGTGTTTATCCACTGCAGATCATTCCTTAGTGAGATGAATGGTTCCCAAATCCATCATATTCCTCTTGTGTGAGATTTTTTACTTCACTATCTTCATATATGTGGACATTTGAGTCAATCATCTTCATTGTAATATTAATGTGACGTTTTCAGATTACCTCCATGAATTATGAAACTCCTAATCCATCTTCCTCTGCTTTATTAATATAGAAAATGGTAAGGTGGGTTTATATGGTATGACCACTTTTTTCCCTTATCATTTTTTCCACCTCTTATGATATGCCTTATGTTAAGGGGGAATCCTTGATCTTGGATTCATTATTTTAAGAGGGTGTCGGTGGAGTTGGATTTATTTTCCTCACCTTGATTTTAAGTTATTTTCTGAGGTACCTCCTTCCCACATCGTTAAGTGATAGTATTGGCCTCTTCCTGTAGGTTATTCGTTGTGTTACCTAGTACTGTACCTGGTTTCCATAAGGAGAGATAATGAGAAAGCTTTCCAATATGATTCCTAAGGATTATAATAGATTCAAATTCCTTCAAAAATCTTGTCACAGTAGTTGTTTTGAAATTCGAAATCAATTCTTCTAGCATTGATGGGGATTCATGATGAGGTTGTTGTTCAGCCGGTTGAGCTTATGGATTCATCAGTTGTTGAACCAGATGAGGGTATTGATACACTTGATTTTGGAAGGATCGGTTTTAATATTTGGGATATGGATTCTAGTATTGATGTTGACCATAACCGTTTGGACATTGGGGGTGGGGTTGTGAATATTATTATTGCTACCCCCTTACCGTGTTCATGTTATCTTTATAAGCCAGGTTTCAGTATTCAGGGTACATGTTTGGATTTTTTTTCTGAGAAACATAGCATTCCTCACTTGTTAAAGGACAGGTACTTGTCCCCAGGCATTCACTTATGGTATTATTTTCACCAAATTCCCTGCATGCTAGGTGATTCACTACTTGAACATGAGATTTGTTTCTCAGATTCAATGAATCAATCTTCGTGGACACAACAATGAGTTGGAATGTAAGAATCATAGTGGAATTAATGTCATTCACGCTCCACTTTTGAATAACCTAATCAGATTTCTATTGGAAGATTTTTGATGACATATCTTCTAGGAAGTCAAATTGTTCTTCCATGTATTTACTCATAACCTTTCCTCATGCAGCTTCTTCCACCGCTAATTTGGGATTTTTGATAAGATCGTCAAAAAATGTTTAGACTTAAATCCATAATGGATGTATATTATGAGCGAACTACCTCAATGTTTATTTGAAATGCTCCCTATATTCATATAATGATTTCGAATCATACTGTTGAAAATTGTGAATTTTGTTCCACAATATCACCATATTCGAGGGTGGGAAATATTTTGACCACAACACCTAATTCAGTGCCTCTAAATTGAGGATGGAGCAATGAAGAAATCCTTTAATTCAATATTTTTCGTTATCCCTTAATGATAATGGAAAAAATCAAAGGTTAATGGAATCCTCAGACACCCCATTGTAAAATAATGTGTCAAATATCTATAGAGAATTGGAGATGTGAGCATTGGGGTCTTCACATGATAATCCTCAAAACTGAACTATATTGTAGATGGACTTCATGACTGCCGGCTTGATCACAAATGTTAGGCTTGAACCGGTGGTCTAACAATACATGTATCTACTACATGGATAGAAGGAAGACCATACATTATAAGGGTACAATGTGGGGGATGTTGTTCAAAAAGAGATGGGCACATAAATTGATACACATGAGAAAAAGAAGGACTCTACCTCGGGTTATATGTATGGAAACCACTCTACTATGTACTACTAGGGTTTTTGTGGTCCATAACATGGAAAAAATTGATCTAGTTTTCTTTTTTGGTACCATGGCATGAACTATATGATGTTTTCTGATGGAAGTTGGTTCTTCTCAAACTCATCAGCTAGTTGTTAGTTATGGTTGTCATCAGGCATGAACTACTGTCCAATTCCTAGAAAAGTAGCTGATTCTTCTTCTTATATGTTCTCCATGGGGGAGTTTTGGTTTCACTTGTCCGTTAGTGCCCGATTTCACCTCATGACCATTCATTCGATCTTTGGATCAATCAGAATGAATTATGATGATTCAGTACTCTTGGAACATGTTATTCACCAACTCATTCACCTATTATCCTACACAAGACTAAACACTCACCAAGCATATAAGAGGAAAAATAAAAAAAGAAAATAGATTAACAACAAAATTTTTAGAATTTTATATTTTTAGTATCACTTTAATTGATATGAAATTGTTTTTACAAAACACTATTAACATTCAGTCCCTAGAAACAACACCATAGTTTGGTGTCATTTTAGACAAAGTGTTATTTTTAGCTGCCCAATTTGAAATACCCAATTTTATTTCTTGTATAGTTTATGTATGTGGTTGATCCACAAGGAGAGATGGTCACTACATTTTTTTTCTAAAGTTTGTATTTTATTAGGTGAAGATTAACTAAATTTAGAGTCGATATTTGATGTTTCAAAAAGTGTTTGATTCTTTTATTTCTTGATGATTTTTTTTAAAGATAAAGAAAAATGTAAATTTTATTCTGATGATAAATGGGTAGAATGAGTCAGGGGATATGGATTTTTAAGTTCATCGATAAATCAATATTCTTATCAAGTTATGTTGTTCATAATAAGTCACATTTTTAGGATTCAAATATAACATAACCCCTTGATATATTGAGTTTCATTTTAATAAATAGAGACCAATTCTTTGGTATGAAATTTGATTACTATTAATTTTATTAAATTTATTCCCTTTTGAGACAATACGTACACCCAATGTTCAAGGGAGAACATTTTTTTAATTCCTCTGAAGATCCCTGAAAATTATGCTCTTAGTCTAATATGCGGTTTCCAACAATATATAACAAAATATTTTGAGGGATTAATGAACCATTATATCCCATAGCCCCAAAACCTGGGGGATCTAGCTACACATAGAGAAGCTAATGAAAAATATACTCTAAATACCTAAAATAAACATGACATCATATTTGGATTGAATATTGTTGGGAAGGTAGAGAGGCATCACCTCTCCTCTCCTCTTCCCCCTTTCTGTTTGTCTCTTTTCGTCTCTCTCCTTTATTCCCTTATTTTGTGTCTCTAGTTTCTCCCACCTTCGATCTATCTATTTGGAGGTCCTACCATCTTATTTATTTTATTCAAAACTACGTGGAATGTACCATAAAGTACACGATGTGTAACCAAGTCACCTATATTTGGATCTTATTTCTCTATCAATAGGTGATCTACCACACTGCCTAGACATTGGAGGCATTATAGGTCGGTTGGTGGGGGTACACAACATGTAGCATCACACCACATGGCGTGTAGTATCAACATCATCCACCAACTAATTTTAGAGGGGAGGACATGATTGGTAAAGTGAAACACATGGTTTATGAATCTTGTATGGCAGCAAGAGCATGTACTCGGTTTGGTCAATCTGAGTGTCAGGGCAATGGTGCACGGCATGTGAAAGATGTACACACCATGTATATATGATATGTAGTTGTGATCTTCCCTGATTAGTGAATTTTGAGGTAAAAAACCCTAAAAATCATCATGATAACTATATTAAGGAAATTTTATCTCTAAAAATCATATATATCGGGAAAAAACATGTTTTGATACACAATAGAATGTATGAATATGTATACACAAATTAGGCACATCAACCGTATATTTAGTTTGTATGATTTTGGGTTCTTAAATATGAATATGTTTGATTCTATTAGTTTTCCAATGTGTAACAAAACATTTATTGAATAATACAATTCCAAATATTAACTTAATAAAACTAGATATCTATAAGGATAAATAAGAAACGATTTTACAGATCAACTAAGGGAGTGCTATTTAAAAATAAAAATTTACTCTACCCATAAAAAAGTTATTTATGTATTTTAAGGGTATAATTTAATAATTTTATGTATATTTTTATATATAATTAGTTCTTTATATAATAAATTTTTGTTTTGTGTTCATTATCCAAAAATAATAAATTTAAAATTTAACTTATTTATATATAATTATACAATAACGAAATTGTTCCAACATTTTTAAACACACGATTTTGTATTGGTTGAGAGAATAGATGATTTATTCATTGTTCGTTAAATATCATTTACTTATATGGGATCCTTTTATCCCTTTAATTCTACTCCTGAAATTCGTTCGAATGTCATTCTTATAGAAAATTTTAAATCATATCCCTTATCACTACAACATAGAGAATATGTTTAATTAATGCGATGATTAATATCCGTGTACAATATATTATATTAAAATGAAATCTTCAAGCACTCATAACACATTTAATCATATTCACATCTTATATTATTGGACTAATTTCATTCTAAAATAAAAATGAATAGTAAGGAAATATCTAGTTTAAATCCATACGGAATGTTTTTTTATAATTAAATATCATACAAAAATCACACTATTATTTAATGATTTATCTAATGGTACATTTTAGTTTAAATATTCATGTGGGAACACATTATTTTTAATGTATACATGAATGTTCTACATATTTTAGAGTTATATTGTGTACTACCTTGTGGTGATATACTTAGTAGTATAATGTTGTACATGAAATCAATAAGAAATATTTAATTTTAAGGATATGTGTGATAAAAATAAGGTATATCATAATTTAATCCTATTAATGAAATAAATATTGTATCATGTGTTTAAATTCCATAAAAATTTATTATAATAAGTAGATAAGGATTTATTTTTAGTTTAAATACTTACATTAGGGTGTTATGGATTTCTCTATATTATATATATATACATGAATTTGATCAAATATTTTTGAATTTTTAAATCCAATCTATTTTTTTTTGGTTTTCAGTATTTTATTATCATAAAGGGTTTCAATAAATGATTATATGTCATTTAGATCAATAAAATATGGTGAAATGGGTAATTAACCAATTTAATGTCTGAAAAAAGGTTATATGTGTTTTTTATTGTCTAAAGTAAAATATTAATGTGGTAAGGTTTACAATTACTGATAATATAATTATGTTATTTATTGGATCAAACCATTAAAGGTATCTTATATATCGTAATTAATGGAATTCAAAAAAATATGTTGTTCAATATGTTGATTGACGTATAATTAAAAATAATTATGCAATAATACCTACCCTTGTGTTCCATTTTATTTAAATACATTCAAGTAGGGTATATCAATTTTCATAAAAGTGAGGACCATATCTTGGTTCCATGAAAAAAGGGTGTACAGTACATTTTTAAATCATAAAAAATGAATAATTTAACATGAACATTCATAGATGGTTTGATTTATAATATGAGTTTTTTATAATTTGAATCCATTCTAAAATGAAATGAAATAATCCACAGAAAGGCATGAATTATAGATTAAATCTATACCATAAAAGAATGCAATAAAATTTAAAAAAACAAGAACATTTTAATTCAACCCACAATTCAAATTCAAATAGAAAAATTATTTAATTCTAATACTTATGTTTCTTTTAGGAGGAACACAGTCCATTCCTTAAAAAATGTTTTGAAAAGGATTATAAACCCTGATGTTTATGGATATGTAATTATAACCCAATGAAATATAAGTATATATTCATTTCATTTTAGTGTTATAATATTTTGATGATAACCAATAATCATAAATCATTCTTCATATGGTAGATTTTAGTTTGGTATATATATTTTTGAATTAAATGGTAGGATAATTGATTTGAAAAAAACAAATCCATGTAGAGTATGTTTTATCACATGGAGGGGTACATGTGCACAATTTTATTTAGGTAACAACTATTTCATAAAAAAATAAATAGATTTATGTTTTGTATAATCAAATTTAATTTTTATATGAAATGTATTACTTGGAAAAAACTATACTATGTCTTATGTTAAAAATCATTATGTAAATGAAATATACTTTGAATTAAAAATCATGAAACCAATTTTTAGTAATGGTAGTTTTAATATAACATACTAATCATAGGACTATTAGGACTTATATAATGTTTTCATTCATATACATATAGATAATGAGTCCTTTAATATAATAATACATGATCTTTTCCAAAAAATTCTTACATAAAATCAATTTTTGGATATCAGGTTCTATTTTTTCACTGTAAATAATGTCTTCCTTATAAATGATTCAATAATTATCTTTCTATAATCTATAATCTAATACTATAAACACTAAACATTCTATCTCATGGGATATTCATAAACCATTGGATCTCGTTCATGCATATTAGACATATATAGTTCAGTGATGGGATTTATAATTACATATAAGTAATAAAAAACATATGTATGTTGGTCTTCCACATAAATTTCTATTAGTATTCAAATCTCCACCAAATTCTTCCCTAATATCCAAGAGATTATTTTTTAATTTTTATTTCCTAAAACCCCTCTCTTCATGAATAAGGATGATTTATAATTAAAATAGTCATCTTATATTATAAAACCTAATAGTTTTTTTGATATTTTCGTTCTATTTATATTCGGAATATTAATAGTATGATCTATCTCTCTATATAAGGATAAAAATTGTAATTTGTGGAATAATTATCGATTATAAATCATGAATAGTTTCACTCCCTTTTCATATGTATTTTATTGGAATGAAATGTTGGACATTAAAGGGTATAAATATTATCTCAATGTACAGTGAAATAAATATTTAAAAACCAAATTCCATGGCTAACCATGCATGAATTAGGAATCATGCTTACTATGATTGTTGAATCTAGAGATTGTGTACTTTATACTATGTTGTAACTGTTATTATTTTTGACAATATATGCATGATGATGATCAATAAAGGGAATCGTTTATACCCCTCTATGTGATGGTTTCATGGGTTATTATGAATTATTAATTGTATCAATAGGATATTTCCACCATCCTTTGAATTTTAGTCTGTAATGTTTTTTATAGATTATTTATTAAAGAGGTATTAGAAGGGGATCATTTTAAAATTATTAAGGAAGTCTTCATAATAACTATATCATGCATAATTACCTTTTATAAATCCCTCATGGTTGGTCCTATAGTGAATATGAATCAGATTCTATGTTATAAGTAAATGTTTAAATCAACTATAAACAACTTCTATTATAACACTCAAATCCATTTCATAAAATTAAATAAATTACAAATGATTGATTATGCGTGTGAAATGTGAGGTTTACTGCATCAACACATGAATAAGATTGATGAATTATGAAAATTACATATTGTTATTATAATTTGATTCATCACCTTCCGATTCCCCATGATATTTATAATTCTACTTTAGGAAATGTGTATATGATATCATCATGTCTTAAAATATGATATTATAAAAATTATTTTAATAATACATATTCCTTGTGTTTATATTAATCAATGTTAAACTATATTGAACCATAAAATATCAAATTGATTCATTATATATTCAATTTAATCTCCTACATTACCAAAATCCTAAAATATTTAAAATATAGGTGTTTAATAAAGAAATATAAGATTTTATTATAGAGTACCATAATCAAAAATATATATGGTAGAACATAAATTTTATGTTATAAATATATTATGGATCAACAGTCCATCTATGAAATTATCCATATTATGTTGTAGCATGTAATCTCGAACAAAAAAAATGCAAGGATAAAAGCTATTGTCAAGATTTATCCCATGATATATTTGTGATGAGTATATAACAATGATTCAGTTGAAAAGTATTCAATCATTAATTAATAAGATTGAAATCGGGAAATATTTTGAGCTACCAATGAATTAATTTTTCCAGAAGTTGCTAGAGAAAGGCATAATTGAAAATGAATCGAATTCTCCTCGAGTAGATAAGCCCAAAGGCATACATAATAATTGTATGAAAGTACGTGGTTACAATTCTAGTAATATTTCCATACATGGGTAGTGGGGACTCCAAATGTTATCCTTGCACCCCAATATTACCAAATAAATATTTTATACCACATTATTTGGTATACAACATGACATATCCAGTGCGCAATACCAATTTTTTTGAATCTCAAGTTTATTCTTATTATGATACATTAATCATACTAATGCTAACCCTAATCTATCATACAAAATTATAATTTTCTATGACACACATCAGATAGGGAAAAATTAAAGGCATAAATTCATTTGAAAATTTTAGTTACATTATATAATATATTTACCCATATATACATATATTAAAATAATGTGAAAGAATGAAAAACAATATATTTCCATTTATATAAATTATTGAAATTGTTATTCCAAATATCCATTATGAATAAATTTCAAAAAAGATCAAAAATTTACTTCCTAATATATCATATTTGATCAACTTCCATACCAACATTATTATTATCACAATATCATGGATTTTGTTAAACTCATTATGTCTTTATATAATTCCACCATTGTATCAATGTGAACAAAAAATAATAATTCACAACTAAATGATTTTTTGAGAAACCTCAATAAATAAATAAATTTTGAATAATTTTGTAATGTTGGAATCATAATCCAATTTTTCAACACCATTAAAATATTCCATTTCATTTACTCTAATTTATAAATTTTATATTGAAAACATTTTTGGTCTAGATAAAACTATTTATAAGTAAAACATAATCACTCATAAAACATCGTCCATCAAACTAAATCATGTGGTTTTTATAATTAATTAAACTATTTATATTATATCATTAACAATATATTCTAATCCTATTTCGAATAACATGAAATTAAGAATATTATAGTAAAAAATATAATTTGGTTTTTATTTAAAATTACATTTATACACAAGAAATTATTTTATTTTTTTAACTGAAAGAAGTATTATCAACACTCGACTCACTCATGAATAACCAAAAAGTTTTTTTAAATGAAATCAGATGCAGAAAATCATATAATATAGGTTTATAACTAGTAGTGGGGGTCAAATGAGAACATTTCCAGACAATACCCCACATATCAAATGTCAAATAATAATAAATAATGTATTAATAATAAGATAAATCTATTTTAATTAGATCTTATAAACATGATACAAAATTGTAATAAAAAACATATATACTCAGGGAATATCAATATGAATGTTTTTCATGGAATAAAAGTAACATGGATATGATATAGTTGACCCTTTGATGGTGTGTTCATATCGTGGTTGAGAAAAATAAAATGAAAAATATTTGGAAAGACTAAAAAAATGGAAAAAATTCCTAGACCATTCTGATCATCCATACTCTATCCCAGTAATTTAGAAAAACTATTAGTCATAGGTACCACCTCATTATTTAAACATATACCCCTGATGAAATCATTGGTACATATAGATGCCTAAGAGGTGTAAAATTATAGTTTAATGGGTAACCATGAATGGGGATAATTAATATTTATTCTAAACTACTTCATTTCAATGTGAAATAATAAATAAAAAAATAATAAATAAGTAGTCAAATGTTAGTCTACATGTAATTATGGTGACACCTAATATTGATCATACCTTCTTTAGCTAATGGTGGGTATCATTAAACATGATACACAACCACTTATGGAGAAAAAAACCCTCCATGTAACTATATTCAACATATATTCACTATGATGGGAATAATTCCTCACCCTACAATACAATATCAATATCACATTTGCTAGGGGAAATAACTCTCCTCCCCAGAACCATTTATTTCCAGATTACCTAGTGGAATTATTATGCACTATATAACCATTTTTATATCATATAAATTTAAAAGATTAATTCCCCACTTTTATACCATTTCTATATTATATTACTCATATGGAATAACTCTCCATATCAAACACATTTTATATATTACTTCGCCTTAGTGGGAAGACGAACCCATAGTAGAATGATTTCATGTATAACATAAATGAGGAGGGAATATTTCCACCAAGAAACCATTCCATATCTCATATATTACATGCGGACAAGAACCCAACCCAAAACCCCCTCATATGATTTTATGGATAAGACCCCGAAATACAATCAAATTGTTTTTAATTAAAGAAATATCATTGGGTGGAAAATAACCCATCATATATTCATTTTATAAACAATAAGTGATTAACCATAATTCTATATGATCTTTAAAACATAAAATTCACAATCCCATAGTATTAAGTTGTATATATATCACTAATTTATGCATTATCACCCATTTTTAACCATTTATATCATCCAATAGATTGTATTTTCAATTTACAAGTTCATTACTTCACATTGATAACCCCTTAATCTAGCTTCAAAAATTACTATTTCATTGTTACAGATAACACATCACATAGTGGAAAATGGATAAGTCTTCACATTTATTATTTCACTTCTTATGATGGAAATATTATTTTTATGGAATGTACTAAATTAATATAGCCTTTATTATTTTTTCTATCAAGAATAGATTAGATCATATTTACTATAAATTATATGCATGTTACAAACAAGATTACACATTAGAAAACAATTATGTACCATGAACCTTACTCTTACAATAATATCCTCATTGGATATCATGATTGATTTAGTCCAACATATAAAAAATAATGAAATCTAGTAAAAAGACATACTGATAAATATGTATAATTGGAATAATTTTAAGAGTTAGCAAGAAGAAACAAATAATATCACATATATGTTTTATATCAACTCCAAAAGCTACTCATAGTTATTAATAACATGACTATCTCAAAAAAATTATAAATATCTATCTTGTAGAGGTAGTAAAGAACAAGATAGAAATATATTTCATATTTTTAAATTTTATATCCAATAAACTCTAACACATGGTTTATACATAATTCAATAATTTTTTGAATATTTTAGAAAAAAATAAAAAGTTTCATTAAAGTCAATTTTAGTCACACTCCCACTTACTTATCCCCCATACAAACCATTCATCAATACTGTTTTTTCCATTATATATAATTTATTTAACCATAGAAATCATGAAAAAGGTCTTTAAGAATTTTCAAAATTCATTTCCTGAAGACCCTAACACATTTTACACATACATATCATTGGTATTCAAACACTTCACAATTTATTCAAAAATGTGTGTCCATTACATATCATGAAATTATTCATCCATATTCGTATTTCAGAATTTTTTTTCTTAAATATATTATTCCATTCCATAGTTACTATTATAAATATTGTCTAATATTCGAGTTATAAAACATATTACCCTTGGATAATTTTACATATCACCAAGAAACAACTGAAAGGTTTTTAGTTTACTATTGGTTTCATTTATTTTTCAAGCACTTGAGAATTAATCCATTAAAATTTTAAATAATGACTGACTAATTTGTGTGAAGTAAATTACACCTGATGGGATTTTCTTATGATAATAAACCATATATCGAAATTTCTTAAATTGATTAAATACACTTGAATTTAGTTTGAAACATCAGAAATAGTTTCCTTAGGATGATCCACATATTATATTATTGACAATTGTTCAACTATACTAATATAATCATCCATATTCACATATTAATTTCATTAATCTCTCCTTATGGTAGATGTAACACTTATTTTTATGAAGGGTCATTGACTTGGATGCTAATTTCTGATGTTATAACATATATAATATTTTATATTTACATATACACATTCTACACATTACATATTTAACAACTATTAAAATACTCTTATATACATGGGAACCCACATATAATAGTAATTTGGTTATTATTATGGGTGGTACCTATTTTGTTTTCAAGTTTTCCATTTTTATAAGATCATTGTATATTTATAACATTCCATTATTCATTTATAATAATTTCAAATTATTTAAAACACATAAATTCCACCTCCATACCAACCATTAGGTTATAAATTGTATTAATAACATCCTCAAGCTTGGATAACTCCTAAAACTATATTTTTATCCAATTTTGAACGAAACAACATCTCTATAAAGTCCAAAAATACACAATAAAATAATTATTATTGAAATTTTTTTATTTTTAGATAATTATTCATCTTTAATTGTTTTCTGAACATAAATATAAAAAGTTAATCAAAACATCAACATAGTTCATTTTTGGTAAAAATTTAAACAAGAACATGATATAATAATCCTTGTATGTCATAAACCCACCACTATAACTATACCTGTTAATAAGAAACATTATTGATTAAATTATTCCTCTTCAATGAAAAACTATGGAAAATGTGACCACATATCAGACACACACTCCCATGTTACATTTATAGTATGATTTGAGATTTCACCACACTGAGATTAAAAGTTCCATTATTATTCTCATAGTATTGTTTTTCCATTCCATAATAAGAAATAGATGATACTAAAATCTTATGGAATCCCAATGTTTAATGAATGAAATAAAAAACACATGGGACGAGTCTTGATGACATCACTGAAACTATGATTCATGAAATATGTTATCCATAACACTAAATCACATAGTAAGAACTAGCTGGTATTTATTTTTATGTATCCAATCCATATTCGTTAAAGAACCCACATAAAACTGTTCCATTTTACCTTTCCACATTACGTGTAATTAGACTAATTTATAAGAAAATAGTAAAAATATAGTATCACCCATGAAAAAAATATATATTATAGCTCAACAGGCTGATATACGATCTATGACTTATCGTCATGACATATCCTGAAGGCTGATGGATACCTAAAATCAAATGAAAATATATTTTATCAAATTATTCTACTATTGAAGGTGTCTATAGGTGTCATATAAATTTATTGCTAGTTACAATTATTGTAGATAAAATTTTCAAATATTAATTATTCCCCATCATACCCTAAAATCTGTGATACATACAAATAACATGTCCTCTAATATATGGATTGCATCATGAGAATCTCTATGTTTTTACGTGTAATAATAAGTTATCAAATACAGTTATATATCTTGTTCCTTCAACCATAGTAAAAACACATGATGTAGTTAGGGAATCCTAAAATGAAAAGGTACTATGATATAGCCCATTTATATTTACTCTATATCTTATATATGGTATTGATAGCTGATTAGTAGAGAATTCAAATCGAATAAAAAAATTGGAAACCATAGTTAATTGAACCCAAGAAATCATTAACTATGGATGTCTTTAGAAACCCCAACAAAAAATGCACAGTCACATCATCCCACTTCCACATAGAAATGGCCAATATCCATAAAAAAGTGGTGAGAAACTAGTTCTTAGACTTAACCTTTGGATAGGAGGATAACCCTTTGGTAAAGCCCAATACAACCTCTTCATTCAAGAATATATGTACAACATATAAATATTATGTCACATCTTAGTTATACCAAGGTGAAAAACCAATCTATTGTCCTGTATGTATCTTTCTAGCTCCAATAACATACTCATAGGTACTAAAAATCCACTTCATATATAAAAAATATCATAATTAATAATAGAATAATATGTTTTTGGATCACTAAAAAAATATTCTTCCATATCAATACTTAATATTAATTTGACAGTTGAATTTCCCCCACCCATTTAAAGAGTGAAGAGGTGATAATCAAGGATATAATGGTAGGTTATACTTGATACATTAAGACATAAAAAATCAACTAAGACAAAGGGTTTTGATTTTACACTCACTACTCACATATGGTATCATAAGCACCTATTCCTTTCTAATAAGCTCATCAACAATAAAATTTTCCATTATGGGGTTATATTCATACTCAAAATAGAATGATTTTAGGCACAAAACCCATGTTATATATTAAATATTAAATTTATCTTATTGCAAATCAATATCATTCTATGGGTATTTTTTCTCAAAAAATATTAATGACCTAGACCATTAATCTTCCATGAGAATATCATGAATCAGAACATTAAAACACTTGACTCTTGAAGCATCAATATATAGTGGATATTTTTTAACAATATTTTTAATATTGGATTAAATATTATTTTCATCATACATTTCAATTCCATTAATATTCTCTAATGTGTATCTATGTAGAGAAAATTTACCCCATACCATTTAAGTCCCTCATCAAGTCATCCAATAAATAATACTAATGTATAAATCTATGGAATTGACTTGACTATTCTATTAAACCACGTATCTCAAAAAAATTCATGTGTAAAACATAATAAATTGTATCCTCATCATTCTAATGGGTTTATGATTCATTAACTACTAATATAGCATTCTACAAGAATCAACCAATATTAATAATAATATTACAATTTCAATTCTTGGATTACAATTGATAATCTCTTTATATACTAATTTTTTTTTTAATATTTTCAGTGTAATTCAATCCAATTTAGAATGATATAAAAATATAATCGAAGAAAATAACTATATTAAATTCCAGGTAATGATGAAAAAATACAATCACTAGGATGATAAAAACTAATAACACATTCATAATGATGAATGAGGTTATAAGGTACTCATATAGTTTATAGATGCAGAAAAATTATATATGATATATAATAGATAGGCACACCCACAACTGTTGTTGGCATGATATCAAGTAAAAGTAAAATAATGATTTAACTCTTCTCATATGTTAAAATGGATTATAACTAAATTAATGTGGTTAGTGTTTCTTGACCACTAACTATGTGAAAATCTAACAAACTATAAATAATATCCATGAACATTATTATTTATTAGACAATAATACTAGAGGAAACAAAGGGCACAAAATCGATCAAATAAACCCCTTTACATATATACCCTATAACATATCGATTATATCTTGAATATCGTCAAAATAAATCCTATAATATGGAATAGATAAATAATCCTCAGCTTGAAAAATTATAATGATGAACCCAATATCATGACCAAGTTGAAACCCTATGAAACACTCATGAAATATATTCGGAAACATTTCAAATGTGGCTGGTATGAACATATGATACATCTCCACATCATTAGAAATGATACTGTAAACTAGACAGTGATACTTTTATGTGTAGATGGATAGTTCATTTATAACCTATAAACATATCATAGAGGCCAATACAGGCATACTAATCACTCCCAAAATACATAAATATTATTTATCAATGATTAAAACCAATATGGTATCTATTCCTAACTATAAAATATATCCCAATGATGAAATAAACAATAATAATTTCTAGAATAATGATATCCAAAATGAATCTATATCATCCTTTAATTTTATAACTCCTTAAACCTAAAAATAAAATCAGTACATTCCATTATTGTCATAACTATAAACATAACCTTATATAGATTCTATTCATATTTCCTGAATATATTAATATACTAAGAAGATATAAAATAATATGATTCTATTATATTGAAAAAATTAGATTCCAAATTATAATATACATTAACCATTCCTCAAATGGTTGATGGGTAAAATTATTAAACCTTAGGAGTGATTAATTGTATAAAATAGGCATGAAACTAAAAACATAGACCAATCTTGAGTCCACTTAAATGTTCCTCCCTATTAAAATTTTTGATGTGTAACAAATCATAGAATAAAAATGATATTTTTATTATAAGAAATGTGTATTATATTGTATTTATTATTATTGTTTTACATAAAACACCTATAGAAACAGAAAAATTGTTTATTTTAATAATTGAAACCATTACATTGTTCAGTAATTATAACCATTAAAATTAAATAAATTATAACGGGGAAAAAAATAGAGAAAATATAATGGAAAATTTGGATCAAATTAATCATATAGGATCATCCCTCTATCAAAAATAACTATAGAAATGAAATAGAAATAGTTGTCAATGAAACAACATTATTAAAAAGGATTATTTGGAAGATATAAATGAATTAATGGAATAATTAATAAATGAATTAATAAGTATCTATAGGTAGTAATGTGACCTTAATAAAATTAATATGACCATTTCAATATTAACCTTACCATTAGTAATAGAGACCAATCCATTGAGAACTGAAACATACCATTTGAATAGTAAGATGTCTACAAAATAATGATGTTTCATATAGATAATAGTTATAAAAAATAATTTAAGTAAATAGAAATATTATTATGGAAAAAAATAATTATCAAGGTTAAAAAACTCAGAGAAAATATCTCCTCATTTTTAATAAACTATGTTTTGATGTATTTTTAAAATTTAAATTACCTAATATAGAAAACTATTTTTAGAAAATAAATAATTTTTTTGAAATCCTAGCATCGAAATTTTCCAAGGGCTATTTTTTGATAATTTTGTGAAATATATTTATTTTTGGTTGAATTGTATAAATATACTTTTATATATAACTGATGTTTCTTGATTTACCTCACTAATGATTTAATAATGAAATAATCATCTATTAGAAATTATGATCGACCAAAAATATATTAAATTTCAAAAATGAGTCCCTAAAATATAATGAACAATTTTTCATAAAAAAATTACTTTCCCAATCCAAATGTCAAAATCATTCATAAAAGTATCAATTTACCACATTATTTATTAATAGAAAAAAGTATTATATAATTTTAAAGAGTTTAAATTTATTAAAATTGGTCTATTATATTGATATATTATTTATATTTTTTAAAATTCACTATTACAAGTTTTAGCTTAAATATTTTATTGTATTCAATATATTATTAAAAAACTGGTCATATCCTCAAGTTTAAATAACCCATCTGCCTCCCCATAGAAAAATAATCCCCCCAAAAGTTAAAAAAAAGAACCATTTTTGTGAAATCCACTTTCCTATGCCTCTTAGAATATATTGGGAAATTATGGCTCCATTCAACACTAATCATCAGTGGACTTTAGAGCTATAGAGTAGAATATACATCATGAACATGGTATTCTCTAACAAATTATTACTCTCATTATCATTTCCCCTATATATTTTTATATACACCATTCAAACAAAAATCATATAAGGTTAATTAATTATTATAATTAAAATATATTAATGATTTTAATGTAATGTAAGTACTATTTTTTGACATATTAAATTTTGACGCTACACTTTTCCGATCTTTTGACAATGTACTGTTAAGAGTTAGTTAACCTCCAATGATGAAATTTCCAATTAATTTACTATCAAGTATCCCATTTCTGGTTATAAATTTTTTTTACTGATATATATATATATATTATTCTTCATGATTTAATTCTAATAATTTATATATGACATTGTACATAAAAATGACATTAAAAAATATGTAAATTTATAATTAATACTGGATAATAAAATGTATTTTCTCTCTCCAAATGAATCAAAAAATATAATAAATTTGTTATAATTGATAAATAGTTTTAAAATTAATATAATTCACTTCTGGAGATTTTTTTAACAAAATAATGTTTATTATATATTTTTTGAAAATTTCAATAAATAAAGATATTTTTCAGTTAAGGGGATTATTAGACTTAACTACTACTCTTTGAGTTATCCCTATTTAATTATATTATCATTATGTATATTAATCTATTTTTTCATCAAAATTATTCTATTATTACTACCTCTTATATTGATAGGTATAATTTTTTTTTACATTTATGAAAAAAAATGATTTTCCAAAAATGATTTTCTTTCCAAAAAACATCTTTTATACCTCTTTAGTTATTTCTTCTTCACTCTTGAATGATGAATATTATACCAAATATTTATTCCATTTATCATTTTGGAACCACAATTATTATTTTTAAATTTATTCTTTATGATATCTTTGATAAACACATTTCATTCCATGGGATACATCATGAGTAATATTGTTATATATTCTATGTGGAATGCATGTTTATATAAATATTACAATATCATGAGTGGTATAGGAATTATATTATCCAATAATTCAATGATTAATGAGATTTATCTTTTTATATTTTTTTTATTATATGTGAAATTTTATCTATGTTAGATCCAAATGATATTGTTATGATTTGTGTACATTTCATATGAATGAAGGTGATGTTATCCTTTTTCACAACGATGTGTTGTTTGATCCCTATAATATGATGTTTCAATTTTATACATATGATGAATTCAATTCTATTACCAAATTTATCCCTCATGATGATGATTTTGATCCTATGTGTATGATATGATGATAATTATTGTTCTCGGCTAGGTTATATTGAATCATGTCTGTTGGTCCTCTACTAACATTGATTTTAGATCTCTGATTTCATTGATGGATATAATTTAGTGACAACATGTACTAAGAATAATGATAAGGATTAACAATAATTATTTAAATAAATTTTTATTTTCAATTTTATATATATGATGTATGGACAAAATTTTCCAGAGATAATAATCTTTTCAATCCTTTACTATATGAATATTAATATTTTTAACTTATTAATCATGTAGTTTTCATGTAAGTGAAATTCATGTCACAATATTTTGAATTAGATGGATGGTTTATTATATTAGAAATTATTATTAAAAACCATTTGTATATTCTACATATATTTAAGAATCTAATACGAATTGTTTTATAAATTGTATAAACATTGGAAACCTCAATGATATGATTTTAGAGTCTATATCACAATAGATGAAACTATATATTAAATTTTTTGGATTTATTTCAATCATTTTTTATTCCAGATAATTGTGCAACCCTATGAAATAAGGAAAAAATCATGATAGGGATAATGGAATGATTAACTGAACGTCATAAAGAATTTCATTGGTGGTTTATTTCCAAACATCATGGTGATTCTGACACTGTTACACATGAAATTATTTATCTCCTAATCCATGTGGTATATATTCCTTTTCCAAATAAGGATAAATTGGATATTTAGTCCATTATGTGGAAAATAAAACCAACAAAATATAGATCTTCTAATCCTCCTATCCCAAAAATGTGGGTTAACTAAATAGAGAATATCATTTATGTTCATTTATTCTTTGTAAAGGATAATATGACTCTAGACATCTATCACATATATGCGGAATCTGAATAATTGTGTAATTTTATAATAAACACCAAACTGAGGTATTAAATAAAATATATTGAGTTGTAATACATAATGAACAATATTTATTAATAAGTATATCCCTATAAATTATGAAAAAAATATGGAGAGAGAATTAATATATTTTATGAAAAAGGATGGTGAATCAATCTACATATAGAAATAAAAAACAAGAAATTCATGATATTATATAATATTTGTTATGGAAAATTATAGATATATATATATATAACTGTTTTAAAACAAAACTGTCAAAATGATTTGGATAACGGAGTTGTTGGAAGTTATGAATAATTATTTTCATGTGACCTCAATGTAGATATAGATTTCACTGGATTTTCCAATGATTATGGGGATACGAAGAGAATAATTGAGTTTCTATCTTTTGGGTAAGACAAAAAAGATTGTAAGGGTATCCAAACTAACACATTTAGAAAATATGGGATCGATCATCTCAGAAATTTCTTCAACGGGACATAGAAATGATTCAAGTGCATTAGTGAAGTCTGACATGCTAATTAATGTCAAGGATACAAGAATTTTTTATCCAACAAGATAAAATAATGGAATATTCCTTTTAATGCACCCCCACGTTAAAATTCTTTAAATGTACGGAGTGAGTACTCTATTTAATCCAAATAACTAAACCATAGTTCGTAGATGGCAATCTAACTCAACACAAATAAATAAAAAACAAAATTGGGACATATTTTTCCATCAATACTAATTCAATAGATTTGTAAAATGATGTTGAGAAGGGTGAAATTTATATTCAACAAATAATAGAAAATGTTTTTTTGATTATGGTTCTATGAATTAAATTGTATACTATACATTTTATATAATATATGAATTAAATCCCAAATAATTGGATGTTTATATATCATTAAAAACATATAGTTGTGTGGTATTTTCAGATATTTTATTGGAAACCTCTCTAATTAGATTTTGAGGGGAGATTCAACAAAAAAATTCTAATTCTTCCCCTAATATATTTTGTTTCGATACTGTTCAAGTATTTCAATTTTTACTTATAGGTCACATCAATTTTCACGAAATTGAAATACATTTATTGATTCTAAACCAAACCATGATCATAAAAAATTTAAACTAATCTCATTAATATCCTTTGGAGAATCCCAAAATGGTGAGGGTTTTGATACCTTATAGAGAAGAATACATTTCCAAAATTTTCTTGTCAAAAAAATGTATCAACCTGGATAAATGACTTCTTGTGAAAGATTACACTAATATATTTCCTAAATAGTTACTCATAATTCCACAAGATTGTGAGGATAAGGTTTTAATGAAGTATATACCTATATCCACTCTTATCTCCATGTCCCCCAATGGTATATCCCTTATCAAACTTGAGTACTTATAGAAGTAAATTAAAGATCATTTGTACAAAGTGTTCATATTCCCTATTGGATCATCATTGGTTGTGACATTGGTCTTTTTAAATAATAAGGATTGATCAATGAATATATGTATTGATTACTGGGATCTTAAAATGGCCACTATAAAGAATAAATATCCTCTAAAAAGGATAGATGAAATGCACAATAAACCATGAGTAGCTCATTAATTATCAAAGATGGATCCATATTCTAGATATCATCAACTGATGGTAAATAAATAAGATATTTAAAACACAAGTTTCTATAATAGTTAAAGACAATATTATTTCCTAGTGATTACATTTATAATTATTAATTCACATGTCATATTTATGTATTATATTAATATAGTCTATAGACACTTCCTCAACAATTTTTGGGTAGTGTTTATCAATGATATTCTCATTTTCACCAAGAGAAAGGAGTAACATGCAGATAATATATGAATTTTTTTGGATATATTAATAAGTAATAATATCTATGTTAATATTAAAAAATTTTATTTTTGATACAATAATTCATATTCTTGGGGAACATGATCACATGTGAGAAATATTATAATGATAATTCTAAGAAAATGATAATTTATGAATGGACTATACCTACTAGTGGCATATAAATTTATAGTTTTCTTATCATAAAAATGTAATTCCAATTTCTGGTATGAAATTACTCTCTATTATATTTCTTTATAACTATATTAAAATAGAGTTTTTTAAATAATTTATAGAAGGAAGAATATGGGGAATGATTTAGGTATCCCAAGAGGAGGATAATCACTATGCCCAAACTCACATACGAAAAAGTGTATATGGATTTGTGATTTGATGTTTTTACTCAAAGATAGTCATAGTGTGTGTACTCCTGGATAATGAAAAAATTTATATCATCTCTCAATGAAAAATGAGGGTCTTGGAGAAAAATTACTTGATGCATGATTTGAAGTTAACATCATAGGTCATTTACTTAAATAGTTGGCGGCACCACCTTTATGGTTAGAATTGATTAATATATACTGATAATAAAATTCTAAGATATATATCATCCCAAAAGTACGCCAAATGTAATAAATGAATATGGTTAGATCTAATTAAGGAGTACAATTTATCTATGTACTACTATTTAGGAAAAGTTAACAAGGTAGATGATGTTCTTTGTCCAAAAGAACAACCTACTCTGTCTATGATACAAAATGAAGATGACCCTATTCCCATGGTTATAAAAAGGATGTATTTGGAAATCATAATGAAAAAGAATACATTATACCTTTCCTAATTTATTTCACAACCATCTATCCAATAGAATAGAAACATGTCACAAGGGGATGATCTGAATATTGAAATAAATTGGAAACAATTAAAGGAATGCATGATAAATAACTTCTACATTAATTAGGATGGTGTAATATAATTTTCAATTAAAAATATGTTTCTACATCACAAGATATAAGAAAATATCTATTTGGAAATTCAAATATCTAATTTTTCTTCATCCATCATAGAATTACGATGATGTACCATGATAATCGAGAACAATTCCTATGGGATATAATGATGAAGGTGGTTTCAGACTATATCTCTAGATTCCTAGTATATCATCATGATAAAGAAGAGTGAAAAAGGTCGAAGGGGGTTATAAATCCATCGCCTATAACTACGTGGAAATAAGAGAACATCACCATGGACATTGCCACTAACTTCCCAAATATATCCAAATTAAACAATGTGATATGGATTTTTGGTGAATCAAATCATAACGAATTCCCACATAATCACTATTTCATGTGTTTTATCTATTTAATATCATGCTTTGATATATGTTAAATAGAGGTTTATTATTCATGGGTTTCCAATATTAATCATCTATGATTGTGATCGATGGTTCACTGATAAATTCTGGCAATTTATTCAACATGAATTGGATACTAAATTGAATGTCTTTTCGATCTATCACCACTAAATTAAAGGCTAATTAAAATCATCAATTCAGATACTTGAGGACATGCTGAGATACTTATAAATTTTTATTAAAAGTTAATGATATTAATATCTATCATTAGTAGAGTAATTGTTCCACTCCTGTATTCTAATGAATCTATAAGGATAAATGTTTGAGAAGTGATGTAGAACTCCTACATGTTTGGATGCGTCATTTGATCAAAAGATTACTATATGTGATCTTCATCATGAGATGAAAGATATGTTTCAAGCCATAATAAAAGGTATTAAATATACTATGAGTTGTTAGAATATATATTGTTACAATTCATTAAGGGACTTGGATCATGAATTTAGAGACAATGAGTTCCTTTGAATATCACAATGAAAGATCATATTTTAGTTTTGAAATTAGTGGATGCTTTTCTATTTGTACATTAATACCATTGATATCCTTGCTCTCATATGAGTAGTATCTTATTAGTTTAACTTAAACTAATTTCATTAAGTACATAATCTATTCCATATGTCACTTATGAGTAAGTATATAGTTGACCCATCACATTTATTGAATTTAGAGGAGTTACAAAAAGAGAATGACTTCTCATATGAGGAGAATCTTGGGAAAATCATGGACCATAGTGAAATTTTTATACAAAAAAAGACAACTCATCTAGTAAAAGTGTTTTGGAGGAACTTATGTAAGATGAGGTGACATAAGAATTAGAGGGAAAAAAGAAATATAAGAACTCTCGGCTATTCTCTATCGTGAATATGAGTTAAACTTTTAGGGACAATATTTTTAAATATGGGATTGATGAAACAAAGAAGAGTTTATAAATTATACTTTTTTATTGAAATAAATATATATTAGATTTTATTTTATTTTAGTTTACATATAAAAGTCATATATAAACCAAATATATATATTTAATTAATGAAAATCAATACATTAGTCGGGAATTCAACCCATTGAAATTCCAAATATATTAAGGGGTCAAAAAATAGAATGTAGATACTAGTGGAAAAAACATTTAACATGTGAGAATTTTTCATGTTGGATCTATATAACCTATGTGAAAAGCGGTATAAATGATTTATCATGTCAGTTATACAGTTACCGACATTATAAATCGGTGAATATCAATTTTTTATGTCCGTTATAAAATAATCGACATAAAAAATACTGACATTTTCATTATCCCATCGATTATTTTATAACAAACATGAAATATCGAATTTGGGAACTTTATCACTTTTTTTATAAAATAACCAATTTGATAAAAAATCATGGCAATTTATCACATCAGTTATAAAAGAACCAACGTGATAAAGCGCCATTTATAACATCGGTTATAAAATTACCAACATGATAACTAATTTTCTACATCGGTTATTAAATAACTGACGTTATAATCGTAAAAAAAATTTTATAACGTCTTTTATTAAGTAACCGGTGTGATAAAGCTTAAAAATGATATATCGCACCCCATATTCAGTCATTCTGTTTTATTTGATCGAGCAACCTGTGACTCATCTCTCTCGTACAAAAAACATAGAAAGGATTCTTAAAAGTTGTTCCCTGCAGACACATTTTTCCAACATCATTCATCATCTTTATTATCACCAGATCTATCAGGTCGACTCACAATACAAGAGTAAGCCTCATACATCACCATTTCATTTTATATTTTTCGTGATTACCAAAAATAATTTTTTGATATGTTATTTTTCTATCTTTGGTCTATCTATCATGGTAAGATTCATAGTGTTATTTTATACCATATTACATTTTTTTCTAGTAAAATAAACCATAGAGGTGATATCATAAAAGTTTACAATTTTTTTGGTTCTGTCATGTGTGTGTGCGTGTACAGGGAGTTCCCAAGGGGGTGGGGGGGGGGGGGGGGGGTTGTCCATGAGGGCGCGGGGGGGGGGGGGGGGGTGTCTAGGGGGGTTGTCCTGAGGGTGGGGGTATCCAGGGGGTGGCAGGGTGTCTATAGAGGTGGGGTGTCCATGGAGTGAACAAGGGGGTGTGGTTGGTGTCCAGGTGGTGTAGGGGCTGTCTAATGGGGTTGGGGTGTCCATGGTGGTGGGGGTGGTGTGCAGTGGGTGGGGGGATGTCCAAGGGGGAACGGGGACTAGGGGGTGGGGGTGGTGTACATGGGGTGAGTGGGTTGTTCAAGGGGGTAGGTAGAATCTAGGGGGTTGGTGGGGGGTGTTTATGGGTTGGGGGTTGTCCAGGGGGTATGGGGTGTTCGTTGGGTGGATGGGGGGGTGTCCAAGGGGTGAGTTGGTTGTCCAATTGGGTAGGGTTGTTCACAGGGTGTGGATTTCCATGGGGGTGGGTGCTGTCCAGAGGGGTAGTGGATTTCCAGGGGTAGGGAGATGTCCAAGGGGGTGGTGGTGTCCATGGGGTTTCCAAGGGGGTAGGGTAGTGTCCAGGGGGGTTAGGGGGCCTTCCAAGGTGGTAGGGTGTTCAACATGTGGGGTGGGGGTGTCCATGGGTGAGTGGGTTGTCCAGGGGGTGGGAGTGTCCAAGGGTGTGGGGGGGTGTCCAATGGGTTGGGGGTTGTCCTGTTGGTGGGGGTTTTCCGATGGGGTGGTGGTGTCTAGGGGGTGTCCAAGGGTTGGGGGTGGTTTCCAGGGGTAAGGGGGCTTTCTTAGGGGTTGGGGTGTCCCGGGGTGAGGGGATCTTCAGGGGGTGGGGGTGTCCTAGGGTGTAAGGGGTTGGGGTATCAAGGGGGGTGGGGGTTTCTAGGGGGTGGTGATGGTGTCTAGGGGGTGAGTGGGCTGTCCGAGCAGGTAGGGGGTATGCAGGGGGGTTCATGTGGGGTGGGGAGCTGTCTAAGAAGTGGGGGGGTGTGTCCAAGGGGGTAGGGGTGTCCATGGGTGGGGGGGTGTCCATGGGGTGAGTGGTCTATCCAAGGGTGTAAGGGTGTCCAAGGGGTGGGGGTTTCCAAGGGTGGGGGTAGTCCAGAAGAGTGGGACCTATCTAGGGGGTTGGGGGCTATACAGAGGGGGGGGTGAGGTCTAGTGGCGGGGGATTTCCATGGTGGGTGTTTGTGTCCATCGAGTGTCCAAGGGGGTGGGGGTGGAGTCTAGGGGGTGAGGGGGATTTCCAATGGGGTTTGGGTGTCCAGGGGGTGGGGTTGTCCAGGGGTTGAGGGGTTCAGGGGGGTGTCCAAGGTTGTAATGGTAGTGTTGGTGTCGAGGGGGTGGGGGTTCCCAGTGGTGGGGGTGTCGAGGGGGTGGGGGTGTCCAAAGGGGCGGGGGTTTGTTTAAAGAATGGGGGGTGTTTAGGGGGTGGTGGTGTCTATGGGGCGTCCAAGGGGGAGTGGGGGGGGGGTGTGGTTTTAATGGGGTAGTGGTTGGACATCCCCCTCAACCCCGAGACACCACTCCCCCACACCTTGGACACCCCAACCCCATCGACACCCACACTCCTTGGATGACCCCCACCCCTAGACACCCCCTACCCCCCTTGACAACCGGGGCAGCCCCCTGCCCCCATGGACAGCCCCCACCACCCCCTGGACAACCCCTACCATATTTCACACCCCCTTGGTATATATATATATATATCCCAACAATTTCATTGAAACAGTTGGCATATATTAACTTCAGGCAGTCTATACCAATGATTCTTGTAGAACCATTTGTATTGGGCTATTTCAACGTCCATCATGCCAACAATGTGTGAAACCATTGGGATATTCTATCCCTTTTTTCAGGGGCTATCCCAATTTTTACAAATCGTTTGGATATGTGTAATTTTTAGTAGGGAATGTATACATATTTTACTATATTTAATTCATATTTCTTGTTTACAGAAGAGTGAATTTTTTATTTAGTTGCACCAGGATGTATTATTTCTGTACCTTAAGAAGAAAGTATCCAATTTGAATTTAGAACTGTTATATCTAACTATATTTTCTTTTTAAAAACATTTTCATGCATATATTTTTTCAAATACACATTGATATGTTTTATATTTTAAACTTGTTTTAATTTCGAATTATGATATTTATCATATAAATATAAAATTAAATTATCATAAAAAGATGTATAATTTTCATATTACCTATAGGTAATAATGATTTGATGTTGGATTATGACACATCAAATGATTAATGAATATAAGGAAGGTGTTGATGCCTTTTTTAAATTTTCTAAATGAAATGTTCCAAGTAGTGACATGTTTTTCTGTCCATCCCTGAAATGATTGAATATGAAGAATTTGAAAAGTATAGACATTAGATATTATCTGATTTGTCATGGTTTTAATATGAGTTAAAACTCATGGACATGGAATGGTGAAACTGGACATAATGTCATATCTACTAATGATGATGATTTGTAAGATGGTAACTCCAATGGAATTGAAGAAATGATTCCTGATCTAATAGTAGAACAAATTGAGATAGAACCGACAGTTTCACATCTATATGGTGATGCTAAAAAACCATTATATCCTAGTTGTACAGATTTTACTATTTTTTCGTCGATGTTAAGATTCAATCACTCGAAGGCGAAACACGGATGGAGTGAAAAAAGTTCTATAGAGCTTCTTCAAGTGTTTAAAATAATTCTTCCAAAAGATAGTGATCTTCTAAATTCACATTATAAAGCCAAGAAAACATTATGCGTGAATGGATTGGGATACACGAAAATACATGCATGTCCGAATGACTGTATGATATATTGGAAGGAATATGAATTTCTGTCAGAGTGTCCTAAATGTGGGACTTCAAGTATAAGTGGAATGATAAAATCACATGCTAATGTAGATATTACAATGATCCCTACCAATTTATTTTGGTATCTTTCTATAATTCATCATTTGAAACGTTTATTTTCTAATCCACATGACGAATAAAGGTTAATATGGCATGCTGATGAGAGGATATGTGATGGAAAAATACGACATCAAGTTGATTGTCCACAATGGAAGAAAATTGATGAGTAGTAATCTGCATTTGGAAATGATATTTGAAATCTTAGACTTGGGTTGTGCACTAATGAAACGAATCCATACCGAACCCTCAGTAGCACACATAGTTCATGGACTATTTTATTGGTAATTTAAAATCTCTCTCCTGAAGTTTGTATGAAGTGAAAATATGTCATGTTGACTATAATGATATACGATCTGAAAGAAAATGGAAATGGTATTGATGTTTTCTTGTCACCATTCATTGATGATTTGAAAATTAAACAGGAGGATGGTATTATGGTGTATTATTCTCATAAAATGGAATATTTTCAACTGCATGTAGTGATTATGTACACTATAAATGACATCCCAGTGTATGGAAATTTCATCTGGATATAGTGTTAAGGGCTATAAATCATGTATAATTTGAGAACAAGAGACTTCATATTTTTAATTTAATCATGGGAGGAAAATAGTATACATGGTTCATCAAAATATTTTTCCCATGGATCAGACTTATAGAAGACTAAAAAGGCTTTAAATGGCTCACAAGAATTTGATATTTCTCCAGAACCATTATCCGCTAATATGTATTTCGATAGGGTAAAATACCTTGGTGTATCATTGGGAATGACACATAAATCTAGTAATGATAGAATGATTTGGAAGAAAAGGTCAATATTTTTTGAGTTACCATATTGGAGATATCATGAAGTGAAAAATAATATTGATGTCATGCACGTAGAGAACATATATGTGATTGTTTTATTAGAACATTGTTAGATTTTAATAGAAATACTAAAGGTGGGTTGAATGCAAGATTAGAATTATAATAAATAAGAATATGTTTGGAATTATCTCCCACTCTTAATGGAAGACAAACATTTTTCCACCGATTTTTCATACACTATCCAAGTAGGAGAAAATTTTCTTTTGTCAGTGTCTACATGATATCAAAGTGCCTCAAGGTTATTTTTCAAATGTAAAATATTTTTTTTCTTTTAAGGATTTGAAGATGATAGGTATGAAAGCTTATTATTTTCACGTCATGAGGAAGCAACCTCTAACAGTTGCATTGCATGGAATATTTCACATCCATTTCGAAAAGACTATAATAAAGTTGTGTAATTTGTTTAATTCAATTTTTAATAAGGTGATTTATGTGAATGGTTTGAACATTTTTAAAAGGATTCAATTTAAATACTTTGTCAATTGGAATTGTATTTTCTTCCACCATTTTTTTATATAATAATGCATTTAATTGATAATCTGGTTCGAGAAATAAAGCTTTGTGGACCAGTTTATCTTCGTTAGATGTATATTTTTGAATGGTATATGAAAATATTGAAGGGGTATGTTAAGAAACCATATCGACCAGAATCCTCCATTAAAGAAAATTATATTTCTGAGGAGGTTGTAGAGTTATTTATGAGCTACTTGGTTGCGACAGAGCATATCAGTTTGCCTCCATCTCGACATGAATGAGTTAATAATGAGGGTTGGGGGGTTCAAGGCATGATTTTTGAATTATTGTCAGCTAAATAGTTAAAGAAGGTATAATTATACATCTTCAATAAAATACATGATTCTCAACTGTATATCATATTTCATATTACTGAGTTAAAACAATTTCATCTAAAGAAAAAATAAATGTGGATTTTGAATGAGTACCAGAATTATTTTTCCATGGTTTAAAAAGAACTTGCTCAGTATATTAGATGTATCAGAGACATTAAGATGGTTAGTGGGTGGTCCACGTTTAAATGTGATAACATGGTTCGTGTATGACATTAATAGCTATATATCTCATAAAAAATCTCATGACAATTGAAGTGTAGTTCAAAATAGTGGTGTATTTTTGTTTATAAAAGCAATGCATTTTTCGAGTTCTAAAGAAAAAAACCCAATTTCTGGATAAAGTGCATATTATAGAGTCATTGAGGAAATATATGTGGATAATTACTTTAAAATTAGAGTTCTTGTTTTTCATTACAAATGGTTTTTTTGGTAACAATAGTGTCAGACACGATGAATTTGGAATAACAGTTGGTAATATGAATAGATTTGAAGACAAAGCAGATTCTTTTATAATGAAAGAAAATGAATTATAGATTTACCATGTAGTTGAAAAATCAGAATTTTAGTGGTATGTTGTTTTAAAAGGGAAAAAACAATATGTCGGTGAGGATCAACTTGATAAAGATGCTGATTTATACAAGATCCTTACTTCCATAGAAGGATTAACAGAAAATAATGATGAGCATGTTAATGACATGGTTTGTTCTGTAAGGAATGATCATAATGATGGAATTTGGGAAAACAATCCATTTGTACATTCCTTATTTTACATGTAACAAATGTTTATTTCATGTTAACACTTATTATTTTCATAAAATGTTAGATATTGTAATTTTTTTTATTAAAATGTTTATTAAAACAAATACGTATAAATTTTTTATTATTTTAATTTTTTTGTTTATTTTATCATGTTTACCAATATGTAACTTATATATCTATTTATTTTGTTGAATGAAAATTACACTAACATGTTTACCATGTTTACCATCTTTACCATTCTTTAACATGCTTGCCAAATTTTCCATGTTTACTATTACGTAACTTAGTTCATTTTTCCATTATTTATTTACATTAGTATTGTAATATTTGAATTTGTATATTTATGAACTAATGTTTTCTTTTCTTTATTTGAAGGATAATGATAGACCAATCAGTTGATCAACCACATGATTCTAGAGATGACAATCATGATCATAACTCTAGGGAGGAACATTAATAGGATCATCTTGATGTTCCCCAATCTTCCTCATGTGTTCCTATAACGACAAAGAAGGGTTGAAGAGTTGGTAAGTATGCCTGCACACATTTACCAAAATTATCACATTCCCATACATATGACCCGAGGATACTGGTTGAGTTTGATGAGATTGATATTCCTAAAGGTCCAAATGAAAAATATTTAAAGTGTTTTGTATCAACTTAGGGTAAAAGAAATGTAATAATTTTTTATGATGATTGTAGAAGTCTGGAAAAATCAATAATATCTCATCTGTGGGAGATGATTTTGGTATGATATTTTTCAATTGTTTGACTAATCTTTAAATGTTTCGTTTTTAATATATTTTACCTCTTCTTTATTATATGTAATTTGATATTCCTTACACTGGAGGAGTTAGGAAGAGATTTTTATCGATGGATTCTAGGTGATGGAGGGATTTCCAATAAACCATAACATATGATTTCATTTTTAGTCATAGGAATCATGAAAATCCATGTCATATATATCCTTTCAGAGACGAAGAAACATGGGGGAAATTTTTTGAAAGTAGAAGAAAAGATAAATTTTTGGCATGGGAAATGTATTATTTTATATTATTTCATATATAAATGATCTTATTAATGTTTTGTTAATGATTTATTATTCTTAAATTAAAAATAAAAAGGACATCTAATCACGAGATCCAGTCTAAAAATTTATACCCTAATAGTTTATCTTTGAGAGGGTATACATTATTGGATGAAAAAATGATGGTGGAAAAAATAAATAAAAACTGAGAGCTGAGTCTTCAAGATCTGGAGAGGCTGACCCTCCATCCCCTCTATCTAGACATAAAAAATGGAAGAGAACTAGGATGAGAAGAAATGGACAATATCTTTCGGAATAATCAAGAATTGTAGATGAGAGGATTGTATGATGTTTATTCTATTTATTTACGTTAATTTCAATATTTAATAATTTATATAATTTAATAATTATTGAAGTGTTCAATTAATTTATATTGAGTTCTCTTGAGAAGCTGACCTCACAAGGGGTATTTACAACTGCTAGAAGACATGATATTTTATCTGCAGCATTGGGAAAGCCTGAACACCCTGGTCTTGTACGAGGATATCTGACTGGTGTATCAGTAAGAAAAGTGATTCCACACTCTTCATATTCTTCCATAGAGGGTGTTTGTAAATAAATGGATTCCTTGGAGTCTGAAATTTATAATATTAATTCAACAATGGGGGAAATAAATAGAGTGTCGGTACAGTCTATGTTTGCAGACATGAGAAGACAATTTCAGACTGCAGCTCCCACTCATCCACCTCCCCCTACAGACCCCATTATTTATCCTCCACCTCCGCCTATAGCTCCCAGTCACCCACCTCATCTTTCAGACCCCGTTTTTTTGTCCTATACGTCCACCGGAGCTTCCTACTTATTGTGAGTTGTATGTTGATGATCCTCACCATCATATAGTTGCATATGGGCTAGTATATTGTATAAGGGATAAAATTCATCAGCAACAATTAGAGGCAGATCATCATAGGGTAACTGTATAGGATATTATAGATAGATCAGCTTAACTACCATTACCTATAGACGAGGTGATGACAGTTAGACATAGTATCAGATACTTTTTAGTTTGGTTATCCAGACTTATGTGACTCATTACTATAAAGGTATGTATGTTATAACTTTTATTTTATTTTTAATTAACATTTTAAAATTTGAAAAATAATAAATTTTTCTATTTATTTTTATAGGAATACTTATATGGTAAATACATACTATATAGGAAACAATAATGACAAATTGATATGACATCAGATACAGATTCTAGTAGTCTTGAAAGACTGTCAAGATATTCAAATTTTTTGGCAGATCATTATGAGTTTCCCATGGATACTCATGATTGTTGAAGTGAAATCAATGTAGGGATTGTGAAAAATGATATAATAGAGCTTGTTACTGGAGATAAGTTGGGAATCAATGTGGTGCTGATTTTTTCCATGTAAGTATTAACACCTTTACCTGCATTATAATTATTAAAAATGTATACGTATGTCTATTTTGCATTAGGAATCTTTATAACTTGTTTGTGAATAATAAGCAGACAGATGTATATGGATTCAATGACCTGAAATTGATTTCCCTTGAAGGACATGCATTGGATGAGGAACAATGAATACTTTATATTGCTGAAATATTTGAACAGAATATAATCACGCAATGTTGGATGATGCCTTTTTGTGAGGGGTATGAAACATATATCTGTAAAATTATTCATTATCATTTAACATAAAAAACCACGAACCATAAAATCTATTTTATATCAATGATCAATGGATGTTAGGTGTTTTTTGTCGAATCGAGAAAACACTTTATTGGATATGCTCTGTCCATGGAGATGTGTGGGAATGTTTTCAGAATATGTTAGAAAAGTTATTTTCAATTTCTTAATTGTTTTTTGATTATAAGGAATTTTAAATTTATATTATTCATATTATTTTCTAATAGGGGATGGGTCTACATTCGAAAAAAACAATGAAAAAGATTTCCAAGATCAAATATGTAAAAGTATTGGTAAATATCCATTTATAATTTATACTTTTCGATGTATTTCATAAAAATGATATTTTGAAATGACACTCATTTAAATAAAATTTTCATGAATAATAAGGCATTGTCAAATGAGGATATTATATGCTATTATTTATGTATGAAATAATTACCATTGGAACACTTGTGAATTTTTACCTTGTCATATTTCCTTATAAACATTGCCATAATATTTAATTTTATTTATTCATTATACATATTAACTGCTATACTTTTAATTTATATCTATTTGATGACACTCAAACCTATAATTCTCATGATGGCGAACACTTACTAGTGGAATTGTCAAATTATTTTACAGTTTTGATTTTATTTTATTTTGTTTGTAGTGAAAAATGTAATTTTTAATATTTTAATTATAATTTTGTATTAGGTAGTTTGTTATGTTGTATTTAGGTTTTTTTTACAATTTATGTTTAGAATGTTATATATGTGAATGTTTAATTTTTATCTCATTCTTCTTGTTTTGGACTTCTTCTGATGTTTTCCAGGTTTGGATTCTAGTCTGGTTTTTGTCTACTTTTTGTCTAATTTCTGCTTGATTCATACATTGGCAGAGGATAGTAATGGTTTCATGGGGGGTGGTGGCGTTTCGGGGGGGGGGGGGGGGGGGATATCCAAGCGGTAGGGGTGTCCAGGGGGTGGGGTTGTCCAAGGGGGTAAGGGGGATGTCAATGGGAGTGGGAGGTTCTATGGGGTGGAAGGTTGTCCTGGGGGTGGGAGTGTTCAAGGGGGTGGGGGCTGCCCAGGGGGTAGGGGGTGTCCAGGGGGTGGGCGGTTGTCCAGTGGGTGGGGGGAGTCTGGGGGGGTCAGGAGGCGGGGGTGGGTGTCCAGGGGTGGGGGATGTCCAAGGGGTTTAGGGGTGTTTCAGGGGGGGGGGGTTGTCCAGTGGGCGGGAGGGTATCCAGGGGTGGGAGTGATTTGAGTGGTGGGGTTGTCTTGTTGGTGGGAGGGGATGTCTAGGGGTTGGGGTGTGTACGGAGTGGGGGATGTCTAAGGGGTTGGGGGTGTCCTGGGGGGGGGGTTCTAGTTGGTGGGAGGGTGTCATGGGGGGTGGGGTGGATTCTAGGGTTGGTGATGTTCAGGGGGGTTGGGGTGTGTAGATGTTGGGATGGCTATCCAGCATGGAAGGTGTAGGGATACCAGGTGGGAGGGGGGCTATCCAAGGGGGAAGAGGGTGTCCAGGGGGGGTGTCTAGTGGGTGGGAGGGTGTCTAGGGGTGGGGGTTTCAGGGGGGTGTCTAGGGGGGTTGGAGGGGCTGTCCTGGTTGGTGGGGGTGTCCAGAGAGGTGTGTTGGGGGTTTCCAAGGGGGTTGGGGGTGTCTTGGGGAGTGGGGGTGGGGTGCAGTCAAGTGGGAGGGAGGGTGTCCCGGGTGGTAGGGGGTTTCTAGGGGATGGGGGTGTCCATCAGGGGTTCTAGGGGTGGGAGGGGTTTTCTTGGGGGGTAGGTGTTTCTCGGGGGTGGGAGTGTTTAGGGGGTGGGGGGATCCACGGGTGTAGGGTGTGTCCAGGGATGGGGGGGGGGGGTTTCCAGTGGGTGAGAAGGTGTCCCGGGGGGGGGGGGGTCTAGGGGTTGGGGGTGTCCAGGGGTGGGAGGGGTTGTAAAGGGTGTGGGGGGTCCAGGGGGGCTGTCCAAGGGGTTCGTGGTTATACAAGGGGTTGGGAGGGCTGTTCAGTGGTTTTCGTCTGGTTTTGGTCTGGTTTTGGTATATTTTCTGATTGTTTCAGGTCTTCTTTGGCAACCCGTTGTAATAGTTGAACTGTATTATTAACAAAAATTGTTTTTTACATCAAATATTTAATAAAAGATGTAATAAATACCTGGGGATGGTTTTTTACATCGGTAATTTAATAATCAACTTGGTATATATGTTTTCATGTTGTTTATTTTTTACTAGACGCAAAAAAATGATTCGCATACTTGTTTATCATGTCGATTATGAAAATAACTGACATCATAACAGTTTTTTTACATTGGTTTTATAATAACCAATATGAAAAATCTTTTGAGGGGTTGTTTATTATGTTTGTTATTTAATAACTAACATGAAAAATAACATATTATGGCTGTTATTCAAAAACTGACATAGTAAAGCATTACTATGAAGTGTTTTCCACGTTGGTTGTTGAGAAACTGAGGTGAAAATTTCTTCAGATTTCTATTTTTTACATCATTTTTAAAATAGCCGACCTAAGAAACATTATTTATAACGTCCCCTGCAATAAGATCGGCCAAATACCAACATATAAAATGAAAAATAACCAATGAAAAAATTGTTTTCTTCACCAGTGAGAAACACTACAATGAGAAAATTTTGATAATCATAATCGGCTAGAATCACACCTAACATGAATGAAATTGTATTAAATAATAATATTTTTACTAAAACAATAAAAATTACAGGAATATAAAACATATAACATTTAGAATAATTTTGGTGACTAATTAATAAAAATAGTTTGTGTTTATTATATTTAATTTCACCATTGGAATAATATTATGACCTTTGGAATGAAAACCTGACCATTGGGAATAGTAACAAGAACAGAAGAATGCAAATATTCCCTCAAAATAATAAATTAATAAAAAATTAATATTTATCATTACTAAAATAAATAATTCTTAATATTATATAACATAAAAATAAATAGCATCACTAATAAATTTAATAAAAATATATTCATATTTTTTAAAAACTATATTTTAATGTACATCATAAAAAGAACACTAAATATGATATAAGAAAAATTTGACAACATAAATATCATTTTTAAATGTTTATATCAAAAATTTTCAAGGCTTATTTTTTATTATTTTCTTAAAATACTTTGGTTTTTTAGTGAATAGTAAAAATAATTTTTCATTGGAATCAGTGTCTCATGAATTACATCAATCATGATGTAATAATTTCTTAATAATTTATATAACATGATTGTGATCCAAAAAAATGATTAATTTTTTAAATTAATAACTAAACTACAATAATTTTTTCCATCATAAAAATTATGTTCCAAATCCTGATGTGAAAATTATTCCTATAAAAATAATTTCTCATTTTTACACATTCATTTTTATTAAACTAAGATAAATCGATTTATAAAGTTTTTTAATGTCCTAAAAATTTTATATTACTATTATATATTATTTATTTTAAAAAATTATTACTAGATTTACCTTTTATATAGTAATTTAGTAAATATTTTATTCTAAAATACCCTTCCTTATAACTATAAATAACCACTCTCCCTCCCCATGGAAAACCACTCATCCATAACATTACGAAAAATAATATATTCCAAAATACTCTCTATTATGTCTCATAAAATAACTTGGTACGTTTTATTTCCATTATCCTCATGAATCAGTGGTGTTTCAAGCATTAGAAAAGATCAACACCATGATGAGGGCAAGGAGTCACCGATTCATCCTCTACATCTCCTGCCCAATTTCACATTTGGTCCACCCCCTTCCTTCCAAAATTATATATGTACAATTATTAATTATGTAAACATCATATTAATGATGAAAAACTATTGTAGGTATTATTTTTAGGTAATATTTTATTTTCATACATAATATTCCAACACTTTTGATAATGTCCCATCAATGGTCAATTACCAGCCAACAAGGATGCTGTCAATTATTTTATTATCACCAACCATATGTATAGTTAAAATAAAATATTTATGATATATATATTTATTTTTTACACTATTCCAAAAATATCTATAAAAATATATAAATATCATTGACCAAAATAGTAAAATCAAAGAAAAACATGATTTTTTAAGGAAATCATGATATGCATATCTATTCCCTTAACACAAGGAGGTTAAAAAATATAATAAATCAATAATAATTTATTAATAGTGGAATGAATTACAATACATTACTTTTTGAGTAATGTTTTAAAAAACCTATGATTATTATGCAGGGTTAGAAATGTGCTGAAATAATGATGAATTTAAGGTAAGGCGATTCTCTAACCTAAATAAATTTTATTAGGTTATCCATATTTCATAAAATATTAAATATTGATATTACTCAATTGTTCTAGAAATATAGTTCCAATACTAATCCCCTTTATTTTAAGTGATATAACTATTTACAAATTAATGTTCAAGAAAAATGATAAGATTTTATGAATGAAATTATCTTTCCAAAAAACTTATTTGACTCTTCATGAGTTGTTTCTTCACCACTCATGAATAATGACAATTATACCAAATATTTCTTCACATATTAATTTGGGAACCCTAATGTTTATTCATTAATGTTTTATATATTGAATTCATATGATACTCATTCTTTTCCTTGGGTATTTTTGTGGATATGACTGTTATATGATCGTTGTGGAATGCATGCTTCTGTGACTATTATGATATATTGGGTTTTCATTGAATTATATATTCCAACAATTCATTGGTAAATTTTATTTATCTAATGAGATTATTTGATAATTTTTGAATATGATTAATATTTTTTCAAAATGATTACATTTTTATTTATGCACACTTTTATGCATTATCATGGTACACACTTCTTCACAACTATGTGTTGTATTTGACCATTAAAACATAATGATTAATTTTTATGCACATCCCACTTTCCTTGTCACTATGAAATTATTCCCTTATTATGATTATGATCATCATATTTTAATGTTAAGATAATGATGACTATCCTCACCCATGTACTATTGATTTATGTGCATTATTATTCCTCTTACTATGTCATGATCTATACCATTTCATTGATAAATATCCTCAGGTGACTACATGTACTCTGAGTAATGTGATATTTTATAAGGTTTAATAAGAATTATTTAAATAAATTTATATTATTATTTATTTATATGTGGTCTATAAATTGAAATTTCCAAAATTTCAAGAGCATTAAATCCTTTCATGTATATATATTAGGATTTTATCTTTAATATGATGCAATAGTCATATAAGAAAATATACATCCAATATACTATTATCCTTAGGAACCACATCCTCTACCCTAAACAAATTGCATGAATGTATTATAGTTATAATTATAATTTAGCATACTAACTCATCCCATTAACCATGCTCTATTAAATATCATCTTCTAATTGATAGATACTAATCCATCATACAATATCATTGGGAGATTCTCATCCTTCCAAAAATAAATATCTCATAGCGGATGTTTAGAGAAGTATTTTAAAAGTTTAGTCATAAAATACTAACAATACACCACCAAACCTTATATCATTGGTTAAAAATATGAACCACTAACTTGTTTTATTCTATTCTATTCTCTATTGTCTGAGGATTCAAATTAGTTATTTTTTACTTTCTATGTATATAATCAAAACTTTCTCAGTTTGAGCCATATTTATAACACCCCGTCATCAATTAGTTTTCTTATAGATATAATTTCCTTTGTCAAAACCATGAAAAATTAAACAGTTGAAATATGTTCAACTATTCATAGACAACATATCTCAAACCATCAATTAAACATCATGTTATGTATATCTCATCCGTAACCAACATCCGAGAAAAAGTCAAAGTTTAGTTAACTGAATTTCATAAACCATAACAAACACCACTCTTTTGGATTGGATTATAAAATATCACCCCTAATCAAATCATAAGGTCTTGAAGAAGATGTTATAAAAAACTATTCCTGAATATATTTTCTAGATAATCAAATATGTTATACCTCATAAATTACAATATCTCACATGAGCTTCACTAGGTATTGATTAATATAGAATTCCAACATCACCCTCTGATCAGAAGGAATCTAATGGTATTAAAATGTATCCTAAATTGAATCTAACTAGTTATAAACTGTATAGGGGAATCATACACCCATAAACAAGGTTTTATGCTTCATCTAAAACAATTATTTCATCTCAAATGTGGAGGCTATAATCCTTAGAGTCTCTCTCTTTCTCTCTAAATGTATGAAATTAATGACATTAATATCCCATTGTGCTGATTATCCATCATTATTCATGAAAAAATAGGGGGATCCGATAAAACTATTGTCCTATCATATGCACCCTCATTATCCTATATTTTTAATAGAGGTCATCGGGGTGGAATATCTAAATAATAAATAACACACAGAACAATACACATTTTTATCATTACATTCAATAACATAATTTTGGATAACAATTAATAGGAATGCCTTTTTTGATACTATTTATAACCCCCATATTTACCCATTATTTCTTCCATAATGAGAATAATATAAGATCCAAATCATTAAATTTCCTTATTTTTAAAATAAATTGTTCACAACAATAAAATAATTAAATATAATGAATATTAAAATAAATAGAGGAAAAAAATTATAAGATTATAATTAAATTTAATTTTACTAATAATATAAATAATCATGAAAATTAATCACTTATATTAATAATTAAAGAATTAATGTAATTTGAAAGATAATATTATTGTATGGTTTTCCATTTTAAAAAATAATATATGTTACTATTGGAACTATTAATTTTGAACCAAAAATTGTAAGTAGATTTACTTTCCATAATAAATAAAATTAATGCCTTGTGAATCCTATATTAATTATATGAATCTATGTAAAACATGATCATTCTACATTTTTCAATTGTAAAATTCTTTAACTCACGAATGAAAACAAAATGCATCATATTCAACAAGATGTGTTATTTTAATATGTGAAGGCCATGAAGAAAAGAACTATCATTGGTAACCTAGAATTCCACCATATATGGATTACCTATCCCTATGTATAATATCCATTCAAATATATTAAAATATCATATCTTGTTTCTATCATTCGTAAATATAAATAAAAAATACATGGGAGAAGAATTTGATACCACATTTTAATGTCTTAATCTATGCCACTCTCCAGTTACAAATGTGGCACACGTAAGGAACTAAGGTATAATGACCCATACTTCTCATTAACAAATATTACTTGAAAATTGAATAATATTCATTGATAAATATTAAAAATACATGATAGGATCATATATGTATATTGTATTTAGAAAATGAGTAACACAAACAACCGGTTCATAAGACATCTTCATTGTCCCCAACTTATTTCATCATAATTAGACCATTTTTTGACATATCTTACTTAATACCCTTATTCATGTCATGGAAAAAAGAATTATATAAAAGTGTGATATCAAATTATCAGTAAGGGTAATCAAGGGAGATATCAATCATATCATAATCATAATACATATGAACATAACATTTGAAAATATTATTGTACACATGATAGAAGATGATATCATTCCATGGTATAAATCATAAAAGTTAATAAGAATTAATGAATGTAATCCCAAAAGTCATAACATAATACATGAATTTTTTTATCATACAAATAATCATAGAAAATCATTTCATATTAGTGAGGGATAATTACCAAGACAATCATAGTGAACAAATTCCATTACTGAACTAAGTTCACTCAACGTTCCAGCCCTGAACCGAGAACATTTCTCTTTACATCCATGTCTATATCATGGGATATAAATATTAGCACAATGAATTATAGGAAGATATATTTCTCACCCAGAACATAATGTAATCATTCGTATGGGTGCCAAAAAAATATAAATCATAAAATAACCTTGGAAATAAAATGGGATTCTTAAACATCATTCCATCATAACATAATCCATATATAAAATGGATTTATTAAAATGATTTCAATAATAAAATAGAACACATACACATGAATAATAGGGATATGATATTTAAACATAAAACTATTAAATAATTCCATAATATGTTGATAATAATTTTTATTGAAGACATGAAATTATTTCTTAAGGAAAATATCCTTTCTTTTTCAAAAGAAAATTCTCAAAATGAAATCCAATGTTAAAAGATAATAATTTATTTTTAAATAACATTGAAATCATGTAAATTAATTTTCATGGAAATATGGTGTTTTGAAAACGTAAAAACCCATCTTGTCGTATAATTTAAATGAAAACAATCAACTCATAGTGTTATCCAATAAGTCAAAAAGTACATTTTATTGAATGAAACAAAATATTCATTTGATATTATTTAATAAAAATTTTTCAATTGGAAAAATTGACCTTAATTTTTTTATAATAATAGAAATAATATTGTATATTTTGGAGACATGGATGTGGATGATAAATATACTCTAGTTAATAGTTACATATAAACATTCACAAATAATAATGATATTTTGAAATCATCCCTTACCATAGGTCTGATTTCCTTTGTATGTATCTAAAAATAATGTATAATGATTCACATAATGTAATTTACATATTTCATAGTCAAAGTAGTTTTTAGGATATAAAATATGATCATATGATCATATTTTTTTAGTAACATTACTACTTGCCCATCAGGAGTTAAAATTCATTATTTTGTTTCTCATGGTTTTTCAGATATGTTCGTATTTATCTTTTTAGGTTATATCTATATCATCTAAATAATTCTTTTAGTATAATATATGTCAGTCTTTATTATTCCATTAATTTCTATAATCATTCTTTAATGATGATCTTCTAGATGGAATCACATCGCATCATTGAAATAGTAGGATGTACGTACTCATGAGGGACAATATAATTCCCATTATTGTTGAGTGGTATTGAAGTGGATAGTGTGTAATATTTCATAATAAATATCATGTTATTATATTAATATATAATTATTATTTACATCATTACCTCTATCCATGTAAGGTGGTGGTGAAAAATAGATTACACCACAGCGTGGAGACGGTATGTTGTACATACGAACAAGTACTTCTTTCATTTTCATAGGATAGATAAAAGGTAATATATGTCTATTACATAATAGTAATAAGATATAAATATATATTTGATACTGAATTTATTACTTTATAATTAAACAACACATGAAGAGTTAGTAGATGGAGAAAGAAGGTTGAATGAATCAGTTGAGGATATTACATCTTCTTCGACATACTCCCTCAAAATCTCCTAGTAAAGGACTAGAGTTGGTCATTAAAGAAGAAAAAAACCTCTATAACGTAACTAGTTATTTTGATATAGTATATGGGCATAGTATTTCCAAACATGATGGCTCAATGTGAATTAGAGAGGAGATGGAGTAGGTTCCTTTTATAATTGAGGCGAGGGACACTTTTAGAATCTCTAAATATAGTAATTTATATTAAAATAAAAACCCACCAAAAACCTCTAAAATGTACAAATATAAAATATTATATGAGATATGGTTTCAAATATCTTAATATAATAAATCATAGACATGTTTTTCTATCAATTTAAATATTATCATTTTAATTAACACATAATTATTTTATTTAACTGGTAATGAGGGTAGCAAATATTTCAATATTAAAAGGGTGAAATATTTACTTATATGAAGTCAATTAGACCATAAACAAATTCCATTGAACATATTAGACGATAAAATAATTATTAAATATTAAAAACCATTTAATGATTATTAAATATTTTTATAAAACATTAAATTCATAAAGAATCAATAGTGTCTATTTTGACATAATTAAATTATTGATTTTTATAAATATTAAGATAATTATTGTAATTATGTTAAACTATTTTATTATATATATAATTGGTAATTTTAAAATATCAAATAAATTTGACATATTAATTAGCAAATATTTTATTTGTTTTAATATTTTTAATAATATTTATTTATATTTCTCTGAATAAAATTACTACTACAACAATTTTGTTTAATTATCTAATTTGATTATATGATCAAAAAAATTTATAAATATAATAATATGAAAAAGGTAAATATTTTATATTTTATAATAATACATATAATTAAATATATATTTTTTATAATCCATCATTAAAAATGTTATACTTATGAAAACATGAATGTGACAAGTTCATCATCACTTTAAATAAAATAATATAAGTGCCACCATATATTTTTTAGGGTTCTAAATGTCCAATTACTCGACCCAAGGATGGTTATGGTCGATATGTAATCTAAAAATAATATTTTTACAATTTTTTGGGTCTTTTATTTTTTATTATCATTTTATTAATTACAATTTTATTGAGTTCCCATCAATTAAATAATTTTTACATCATTATATTATAAGTATTTAAAGTATTTATTTATTGCCTCAAAATTAAAATTAAATTATCATTATAATTAAAAAAATTAGCTTTCAAATGAGTATTTATAATCGAATCTATATTCTTTATAGCCTTATATTAAAATTGATATAGTTATTAAATTTTGAGTAAGACATGTTTACTTTTCATTAAATTAAATGAATTAAAGGTTCTTATCTCAACCAAGTGGAATCCAATGAATATTATCTCCCAAGGATAATATATGATGAAACAAAATAATCCAATAATTTTATGATATGTTTTAGTGTAATTTCATTTTATTGTTTTTACCCATAATTATCTGTTTTACCCTTTTACCGTATTAATAAAAATTACCAAATTTACTATTGATATTTCCCAAAATTGAAGGTAATATATTTATAGAATTTGAAATTACTGATTATAAATATATAATCCATTTTTCTAAATTAAATGTGTTGATGTTCTAGTAACTAATTTAAATTTAATCTCATTTTCGATAAGATTGAATGAGTTTTAAAAGTTAAAAAATTACCAAATATTGAAATGTTTTTTCATATGAATTCTAGGTAAAATTAATGATAATTAAATAAATAATATTTAAGGATAAAAATATCTTCTATTTATACATTAAAACCATTAACTATTATAATTTATCCATATAAATTATTTTTATGAAAAAAAAATTGCTTTCAATTAAAATATACGGTATTTTTAATATTAATCAAATCATGAAGGTCATCAAAAAAATATCAAAAAATTATCGAATGTTATTTTTTATATCCTTCATATAAAAATATGTTTATGTTGTTTTATAAAAATAATTAATGTATTAAAATCATAATTTAAAAGTTATTCTCCATGAAAAGGAATAAAATTACATTTTTTAAAAAATATAGGTTTTTATAAATCAAATTGGGTTTATTCATACCTAATGACAAAATTATCAATTGTATTAATATAATAAATATTTTATTTACTATATTAAATATATATTTCAATAAATTTATTTACTAATAGTAATTCACTCAATTTATTAATATAAAATTAAAAATATATAATTGATTAATATTTTATTCATTAATAATTGGTAGATAATTAATTCACCATACATTATCATAGGATTGTTAGTTTTATTCTAGCTAACCTAACAGTTTGGTTGAAATGGTCATTTTAAACTAATGGAGTCTCATGGTTCCTATAAACTCATGATTTCATGAAATTCAATCAATTTAAGAATTTAAATTATTTAAAATATTTAATAATAACATCCGGGTGTTAAATTTTACTACACTTAAATAGGATTTCTTACTCAGAATTCATCATTTGGAAACAAAGAGATTATGATAATTCTAACTCATTATATCCCCAACTTCTCATGCATTATTCTCAAATTGGTGGTTTCACCATAAAACATTAACCAAGAAAGAAGTTTTTTTTTTTAAATTTTCCAGTATAATCTAGAATCTCTATCAATTGTTTTTCATAAAAATGTTCATTCTATAGCAGTAAAAATTTTGAGTTTTGTAATTGTGAAATATTTGTTATGTACTTTCTCAAGAGAGATACATGGAACCAGTCATGAACATGATAGAGATTTTATGGAAGTTCCAATTGGTAAGCTACCTTCATAACATGATCCATAATTTTAAAAGGACTGATATACCTAGGGATCAACTTCCCTTTTTTTAAAATCTCATTACTCACTTCTATGGTGATATTCATAGATAGACCTTGTCACCCACTTCAAAATTGAGGTATTTTCTTCTATTTTTAGCATAACTTTTTTTTCTACTCTAAATTAATCTTATGTGTTATTGAATAGATCTTCCTTTTCTACCAATTCATCAATAAGATCAACTCCTAATAGCATTCATTCCCTAACATTATCCCTACAAGTTAGAGTTATGCACATAATTCCACGAGGGATTCATAACGAGCCATTTGAATACGTGAGTGAAATCTATTGTTCTAGAAAATCTCACAAAAGGTATTTGTTAATCCCATCCACCATTGAAATACTTTGATAAAGATATCAATATTTCATCTAGTGTTTTAATTGTCCTCTTAGTCTAACCATCTGTTTGAGTATGATAATATGTTCTAAAACATAACACTCTATCAAGAGCCTACTGAAGACTTATCTAATACATAAAGGCAATCCTTGGATCATGATTAGATATAATAAAATGGGGTACTCTCTAAAATCATTCCACATACTTTACATATATAATGGAATGATGATCAAGAGATAAATCCTCACTAATAACAACGAAGTGCACCAAATTCAAAATGAGATCAAATATAACATATATAGTATTATGGACTTTAGAAGTTTTGGGAATCCTAATGACAAATACCTTAGTGATGTTTTACCATATCTATTTTGTATTTGTAATGGTTGTAACATACAGTTATACATCTATCTATCAACCTTAACTTACTAACAAAAAACACTTAGTGATATATTAGGCAACATCTATTTTCATTCCATCACACATGAAATACTCATTCAGGTCCTTATTTCTCTTTGGGATTTTTATATGAATATATTTTTAATAACTATGAGCTCATATAATAGCTCCTTATTTAGTTCTAGAATTGTAATAATACAAACTCGAATCCTGAACCTTATTATTCCTTCACAATCATGGTTTAATTCAGGAACATTTCTCTCCTTCTATTGTAGTTCTACATATTCCTTATGTGCCTCCTTGATGTTCCCTTTTATAGATGGTTGAACATTCATTTGAGGAAAATAATATTTCTCCCATTATTTTAAGATTTCAACTTATATCTTTTGTAAATCCATAAATATTATATATTTTATGATAATCATCATTGATAGGCTACCACGGTCCTTTCAACTCAAATCATCTTCCACCTTATTTTATTTCCTATGGTGGTGATGTATTGAGTAATTTTAATCTTTAATGAAATCCAACAACTTTATTTGACTCATTTTTGTCTCATTTTTTTGAAAATACACATTAAAATTTCTCAATCAGTATAAATATCACACCTTTCACCATAAAGATAATGTCTCCATATCATTAATGAAAATATTAACGTACCTAACACCAAATCACTAGTTGGGTAACTTTTCTCATGTATTATCTATTTTTGTGAGGCATAAGCTATCAGCATATCACTTTTCATCATAACAAAACCCATCCACTTCTTGGATTCATCACTATAGACCACAAAACGTTTTCTACTACTAGATAGTATGAGCATAAGAGCATTGGCTAACCTTCTTTTTTTTCTCTTTGAAATTTCCTTCATATTCCACTATCACCACAAACTGAACTACTTTCCATGTCAACTTGTTGAGTTCATTTGATAATAATGAAAAATATTGCAAAAAATATTGATTAAATCTATACAAACTAAGAAAATATCATTTTTCAGTTACTATTGTTTCTTGTAGCCAACATTCAATAAATTATGTTTTTCAGGGATCCAAGGATATATTCTCTCTTGAGGTTATGTGACTAAAAAATGAAAGTTTATGAATCCCAAATTGTCACATGGTAATGTTTTCATAAAGATTCTCATTTATTAGGGTCTTTAGTACAATTCTCATGTGATCTTCCAATTATTAATTTATCTATGAAAAGAGATGAATATATTATATTAATACTACAACAAATTGATCAAGATAGTCTATAAATACTATATTCGTTAGATCCATAAAGATAGCAGGGGCATTAATAAGACCATAAAGAATCACTACAAATTCATAGTGTTTATACCATGTAAAGAATGTTGTCTCTTATATATCCTCCTTCATGACCCTTAAGGTGTTGATATCTTGAATGAAGAACAATTTTGGAAAAGTATCGAGCTCCACATAGTTTTTAAAATAAGTCATCAATGTGAGGAAGATGATATTTGTTCTTAATAGTGATCTTGTTAATTTTCCGATAATCAATACAAAGTCTCTTTGATTCATCTTTCTTCTTAATAAACTGAACCGGTGCACCCCAAGGTGGCACACTAGGGCATATGGATCCCTCGTCAAGATTCTGTGGGATTTTCTTCATTATTTCCTAAAACTTAATTGGGGAAATTATTTATTGTGTCATTGAAACTAGAATATCACCCAATATGAGTTTTATTGAAAACTCAACCACATGATTATTTAGACGACCTGTCAATTCTTCAATAAATACATCATTAAACTCCCTTAAAATGGGTTTATTCTTAATTGTGAGTTTCTACCCAACCATTTGATAAAGATAACCTTCTTTTATAGGAATCAAGGCCCATAAGATGGATGAAATTTCTATTAGAAGTTCATACTCATCCTATCATTGATAAATTCTAATATATTGGTCTGGAGTATAAAATATGAATTCCTTTCCTTTTAAATTAATGTGAGCTCCATATAGTGAAATAAAATCTATGCTAATAATCACATAAAATTCCACTATAGTAAATATCACATGATTTTTAAGAAGAAATGTTCGACAAAGATCAGCCAGAGAAGAATTGTAAACTTTCTATGTGACTGTTGGGTCTTTATGAGTTTTCACAGCTAACTCAATAACAAATTATTGAGGTAATATGGCAATAAACATAGAAAATTCATCATAAATAAAATTATCAACCAATTGATAATCAAATAAAACATTTTATACTTTAGAGTGGATGGTGTGTATACCATTCACCCATTCATTATCATACTCCACATAGAAAATATTGATTACATGTGAAATTCATTTTCCTTTAGCCGTGAGTTTTTTCTAACATCGATCATCATCAATTACCTTTGGGTTAGGGAATTGAATGGAATAATTGCCTATTTCCAGCCAAATGTTATATTGAAGTGTTAAAGCTACATTCTGTGTAGACATTTTTCTATTTTCATTAGTAGAAATATTTTTCCCATCAATTTATCATTCAAAATTCCAATGAACTTCTCTCCCATAGTTAATATATTTTCTAGTCCATTTAATGAAATTTCATCCAAATTTATTTCCACACATTGTGTATAAGGGACAAATCATCAACTTTTTAGTGTGGTCATTAGATTTTACAATGAATTATTTTTTACCTTTATATAAATCCCATAGTATTGATGAGTTACTCCAATCACCATATCAACTTTGAGAGTACATTGAACAATTTCCTCATATATATTGAAGTCCCTGATGAATAATTCCAATCAAATACTTGGTTTTATGCCACTAACTAATCGATCAATTTTACTCTCAGGTTGGATAATAATTCTAGAATTTTTTCATTCATGTATTATATAATATTATTCATAGGTACCAATATATTCATAGACATTTTTCACAATCTTAAGGAACTCATTCTCCATCATTATGTGAAGAATATAAGGAATGCACTTATTGAAAAATAAGTTATTGAACTGAACCTATTCTATTGATTCTATTTCATAAACTTATATTGTATTCTTTATAAGGTTCCACCATTTATCAGCTACCCCTTCCAAATGATATAATTCTATGATGTCTTTATAATGTTCTAAATATTGGAGAACTAAAACTATCATTTCAGTGGTATTGATCCATTGTTCATACACTAATAGATTAGAAGACCTGTTGAATGAAGGTTGACACTACATCAAGAAAGAATAAATATAATGTCATTCCCTCCTTTGCTTTTTTTGAAGTCCTATATGATTTATAGCATTAGAATGTTGTGTGATCATAAGTACAAAATTTTTTATTTCAACTCCCATAACATTTGGTTGCTCAAGAGGACAATCATTTCATTTTCCTTTAAATTCAGTAGTAACATGGTTCATCCAGGATCCATCCATTGACTAAAACCCAGTGGAATACAATGAGAAATAATAATCATAATGGAAACCCACATAATCAAGACTAAAATTTCTGTTTAGAATAGTTTAGGTTTTATCCTAGGTTATTCAAAATCACTTCTAAAACACTTATATTATATACTATACATCAACATATCCTTAGGGTTCATTACTATTGTTTTATCATCCTAGTTTCCAAAGGGAAACTATACCCTTCTTCTAATACCAACTATAATGACTCATATTTCACATACATAGATATTACTTTAAAATTGAAAAATATTCATAACAAAATATAAAAAATTCACTACTTGAAACATGACATATACCAACAGTTTCAAACCATTGGGAAAGGACATAAAACCGATGGCTAGTTAGCCATGGGGATAGACATATACCAACTGCTATAGTATAACCATTTGTATATGTCTCTAGAATTCACATTATACCAACAGTTTCAGCTAACCGTTGGTATATCATTATACTGACAGTGGATACCCATTGGAGATTACCGAATTTCAGATCTATTTTAATAGTTTCAAAACTGTTGGAATAATCCTTTTCTAATAGTTTGCATAAAACCATTGGTAAATACTAATTATGGGGTCTATACCAATGGTTTACTAACGTTTGGCATATTGTTTTACCGACTTTTTTATGTAAACTCTTGGTATAAAGTTACATTTCACATATATAACAGTAGTTTACAATCTTTGGAATAGACTTGCGACAATTTTAGCAGTAGGCCAGCCAGCCTATCCCTCTACAATCCCATGTCCACCTTCCAATTGAGAATTCAACCTTGAACCCAAGTACCCTATGCAATACAAAATTCAGAATTTAATTATCAATTGAATAAATTTTTATGGATGAAAAAATAACACATACAAAATGAATTATGAATTACATAAATAATTCTGACAGTGTATTCTATTTAGAATTCATTACATTCATAATTTCATTATGTATAACACATATAGAATATGTAATAAAATATTTAATTTAGAATATGTGGGTGTCCAAGGGGGTGGTGGCTATCCAGGGGGTGGGTGTGCTATCCAAGGGGGGGTGTCTAGGGGGTGGGGGTGTCCATAGTGGTGGTGTGTGGGGGGGGGGGGGTGTCCAAAGGGGTGGGGTGTCTAAGGGGTGGGGGTGGGGACTGTCCAGGGGAATGGGAGGTCCAAGTGGGAGGGGGTGTCCATGGGTGGGGGGGGGGCTATCTAGGGGGTTGGAGTTGTCTAGGGGGTATTTAGGGGGTATGTGGGGGGAGGGGGTGTCAAGCGGTGGGGGATATCCAGGGGTCGGGGTGTCCAGGGGTGGGGGGTGTTCGGGAGGGGGGTTGTCCAAGTGGGAGGGGGAGGGGGAGGGGTAGTCCAAGGGGGAGGGGGATATCTATGTGGGTGGGGTGTTTAGGGGTGGTGGGGGTGTCTGGGGGGTGGAGTGTGTTCAGGGGGTGGGGGATGTCCAAGGGGGAGGTGGTGTCTTGGGATGGGGGTATCCAAGGGATGGGGGGTTGTCGAATGGGGTGGGTGTGTTCAAGGGGTGTAGAGGATGTTTAAGGGTGTGGGGGTGTCTGGGGGGGGTGTCCGACGGGGGGGGGGGGCAGTTGTCCAGTGGGTGGGAAACTGTCCAAGGGGGTGGGGGTGTCCAGGGGGTTGGTGTGTCTAGGGGTCATCGTGGGAGGGCTTACCAAGGGGGTGGGGGTGTCTAAGGGGTTAGGGTGGGGGGGGGGGGGGTTGATCAAGGGGTGTGGGTATCCAGGGGAGGGGGTGTCCATTGGGGTGGGGTTATTTTCCAAGGGGGTGGGGTGGGGGGGGGGGTTCCAGGGGTGGGGTGTGTCTCAAGGGGTGGGGTGCGGGTGTACAAGGGGTTGTGGGTGGTGTCCCGGTGGGTGGGGGTTGTCCAGTTGGTGGGGGAGTCTAGGGGGGATGTCTATGGGGGTGGGGTGTCCATAGGGGGTGGTGGTCCAATTGGTGGGGGGCTATCCATAAGGGTGGGGGTGACCAGGGGTGGGGTGTCCAGGGGGGTAAGGGGGGTCCACGGTGGTTGGGGCAGTCTAGGGGGTTGGGGGATATCCAATGTAACACCCGAGACTTTTATGTTATATAAACCATCAAAGGAATCTTTTTCTACACAAAACACTATCTTGGCTTGCTTTACACTAAATCACGACCTTCCTCGATAGCTTGCGTCGTACGCAATACCGAGTTTCACTAAACAATGATATGCTATTAAAATATTATTGAAACTAGCATTTATGAATAGTAATAACCACTTTATGAAATTTGATAAATTTTATTTTTCAAAATGGACTTCATTTTTGGATTCGGAATATCGAAATTATCCTAGGGTGAAATGCTGGTATTTTTCTGAAAACTTTCAATTTTTGATGAATAGTGAAACCACTAAGTGGAAGTTAAAAAAACTGATTTTTTCATAAAACTAAATTTTACCACTTCTGTCAGTGCAATTTAAAAAAATCCAAGAGACACGGTTGATGTAAGTAAGTAAAATTTGGTTCAATGAGATGAAAATAATTTTTGGTGAATAGTAATTTTTTACTTTTTTTTACCACGGTTAAAAGTAAATAGGGTAATTAAGGGTAAAAATTATATTATTATTACCCTAATACAAGTCGTAATTCTATTGTATAAGTGTAATTCGACCAATAACAAACTTATGAATAATATATGATCATTTAGGCCCACTTGGATTAGATTAGAACATTTATTATTAATTTATTTAAAGAAGGGTTAAAATAGTTAAAATAAATGTTTAATAAGTAAATAATTTTTAATATAAGGTTATACATAAGATGAATTCGACTATAAATATTAATTATAAATCTAAAATTATTTCCTATATAATTATATTTTATTTTTAATTTTTAGACATTAAGTAATTTAATTCATTTAATACACAAAGAGGATGCAGTAATTATCTTATTAATGAAATATTGACATAATTGATGTTATAAATACCAAAATAAATGTAATTTGAGACTTTTTCTGAATTCCACCAATTTTATATGTTAATATGAAATGTTAGTATTGATTTAGTTAACTTTGTTTGAACTAATCATTCTTTTATGATTTTCACAAAAATCCATTACTAAATAGTGTCAAAATTGACATAAAATAGTTTTAAAAAAAATATTATATTAGTAATTGTTAGTTTATTCCTAAAAATCTAAGGTTTGGCAAAATTACATAGATAAGGTTATATATATTAATAATAAACAACTTGGGGTTCTTTTGTCGGCCTATAGTAAGTTTATTAACCTTATAGTATAAGAACACAAGAAGACATAGTAAAAGTAAAATTATTTAACTTAATGTTAAATCTAAATGATAAGGTTAAAATAGGAAGCTAAACTTATCTAAATTATATTTGATGAGAGGATTTAGAACCATCCCCACTTTATCTTCGAAATATATCAATTTGGATCTATTTAAAACCGAACATGACTTTATAATAATATAATATATTTAGTTTTCCCAAAAGAACCCCTCTCCTCCCATATAAAAGGGCACCTCCCCCCCTCTTCCTCAAAGCACATTGAGCCTTCAATATCGGCCAACCCCTGAAAATTACTCCTCTACACTTCTCTAGAGACATCCTATAGGTCATGTTCTTCTTCAAATACCAATTTTAGTGCCCTAAAAGAAGGTCTCAAAGAAGCACTTCAAAGAAGTGGTAATGTCTGTAACCGATTCTTTCATCTTTATTTCTTCTTCCACTTCTTCTTCTTTAGTTTCTTCATTATGAAGTAATAAAATCATTATCCCTCATATACTGATATGTTATTATAAGTATGAAACAACCCTATTTCACCATCTATCCATCCTATGGAAAAATAAATCACCGCGCGTGCGTATGTACGGAATACCGTCTCCACGCCGTGGTGTAATCTATTTTCCACCACCACCTTACTTGGATGGGTATAATGGTGTAAATAATGACTATATATGACTATTATAAAGTGATACTGATTCTGAAATAGTATACATACACGCCAATAAAATTCCACGATCATAGGAACGATATCATCACTCGTGCGTACGTAGGGAATACCGTCTCCACGATGTGATGCGACTCGTTCTACATGATCTTCATTTCATAATGATTATATAAATGAATTGAATGAATGAATATGATATATATTACACTAATACCATTATGTAAATTAGGTATCTATAACCTAAAGAGAATAATAAGAATTTATTCGACAAAACACGCATAAGAACAAAAAGTTATAAACACCCGAATAACAAGTAGGAATGAAATATTACTACTAAGAAGCTACGAATATGACCATATATGATATCATTAAAATAAGTATGATTCTGGAATAAGTAAATAACATTATTTGAATCATTATAAAGGAGGTTCGGACACTTACGAAGCAAAAAAGACCTAAGGTAAGGGAAATATGACAATCTCATTTTTATCAGAGATTGTTTATACTTTGGTATTTACTAGGGTGTATTTTATCATCCACATACATGTTTAATCAATATTTAATATTATTTCCTTCCACCTACAATTGTTTAAATCCAATTTTACACTTCGGTTAGTTTTTAGTAAATGATATGAATGAATTCTTTTGTCGTTTTTCATACGAGGTACTTTTTGACTTTTCCGACAAAAGTACGAAAAGAATGCTTTTTTAACTTATACGGCATGAATGGATTTTTAAAAAATTATTTCCAAGAATATTCCTTTACAAGTTTTCATGTTTATTTTTGATCAACTTCTCTTATTTTATAATTGTATGACATGTTAAGAAAAGAAAAGTGTTTTTGAAGTAGAAAGGGTATTTTCCTCAAGAATGTAGTTCAGGTGTTTTATCAAAATTATTTTCCATCTAAGATAATATAGGTTTCTGTTTCTATCCCTATTATTACATGGATTTGATTATGTTGTGATGAAAATATTTTTATGAATTCCTTTATCTTATATGAATTGTTTTATGATGTCATGTTTTTTAAGAATCCCATTTTTACTACATGGGTTATGCAATGATGTATGCTTTATGATTTTGTGGAACACATAAGAATGGTATCATTATGAGATGGGTGGGACCTATATCACCCTCCAATGCCTTGGGTATAGATTTTATATATCATGAGATAAACATGGCTGGAACAGTAGGTTATACAGGTTCAGTGAAACAGGACTGAAACGACGAGTGAACTCGGTTCAGAAATGGACTTTGTCCACTAAGATATTCTTGGAAATGAGTCTTGACTAATAAGAAATGATTCTCTATGATTATGTGTGTATTCCACAAAGTTTAATGTTTTAAGTTATGATTATTGGGATCACATTTCACTACTATGATTTATCCCATGTTATGAAATTATGATCTCTTTTGTAGGTTAAGATTTCCAAAAGTTATGTGCTTATGTATATGATGTGATTGATATTTCTTTTGTTTACCCATACTGAGAATTTGAGCTCACCCTTTTGTATGTTTTATTTTCCCAGTTCAGGAAGAAGGTTGTTAAGTATAATATGCCAAAAAGGGACTCTACATATGATGAAATAAATGGGAGGCAAAGTAGATGCTTTATGAACCATTTGTTTATGTTTCCCAGTTTCTAAAGACACTATACCTATATGGTCCTTCCTTGGTTTTGTTATATGTTGTAATCAGGGTGCTTCAATTTTGAAGTAATAACAATGTATGTAAAGTATGAGTCGTTATAGTTGGTATTAGAGGAAAGGTATAGTCAACCTTTGGAAAATAGGATGTGAAAGCCTTAGTAAGAACTCTAAGGATAAGTCTATGCATAGAACACAATCTTAGTATTTTATAAATGGCCATGAATAAACTAGGATAATACCTTAAGTGTAAAATCTTATTCTTGATTATGTGGTTTTCCTATTATAATTAGTGTTTCTCACACTATTCTTCTTGGTTTTAGTCAATGGATGGAACCCAAAGGAATCATGTTAATTCGGAATGCGACGGGAAATGAAATGATTGCCCCCCTGCGCAACGAAACTCTATGGGAGATGGAATGAAAATCTTGTAGCCATGCTCACACAACTTTCTCAAGCTATTAATCATGCAGGACTTCCAAACGAGCAAAGTAAGGAGCAACATTCTATTGAATCCTTCATGAGATAGCATCCACCTTCTTTCAGTGGGTCTACTGATCCATTAGTTGCTGAACAATGGATTAGTACTAGTTAAAAGATATTTTCAGTTCTTCAATGTTCTGAGCATGATATAGTCATCTTAGCAGTGTATCATTTGGAAGGTGATGCTAATCAATGGTGGAATCTTATTAAGAATATGAGGAAAAGGGATGAAATTGAGTACATGGAATAGGATGAGGTCACGAACTTATTTTTCAATAAGTACTTCCCTCGTATTCTCCGAACAAATATAGAGAACGAGTTTCTTGAACTGAAGCAAAAGGATGATGAATCTGTTGGTACCTATGAAGCAAATTTTACACGACTTGCAAGGTACGATTCTAGTATTATTATCCAACCTGAGAGTAAGATTGATCGATTCTTTAGTGGCTTAAAACCAAGTCTTCAAAGGGCCTTAGCCATAAAGGACTTGAATAGCTACGAGGAAATCATTCGATGAGCTCTCAATGTTGAGATGGAGATTAGAGTAACCCATCAGTCATATGGGTTTGATAAGAAGAGGAAAATGGAATTCAAAGGAAAATCTAAAGAGCACACTAAAAAGAAGATGAGCTTTCCCTTATGCTCAAAGTGTGGAAAGAAACATGGAGGGGGTTTTCTTAAAGGGACAAGTAAATGTTTCAAATGTGGAAAGGAAGGTCATCGGGCATTTGAATGCTGCGATGATGGGAAGAAGATGTCTAATGATGCAATCAAAGGAAGGGATACACAGAATGAACCTACTACACTTCAATGTTTCAAGTGAAAGGATATGGGACATTATGCCAATAAATTCCCTAATCCAAGGGTTGATGATGATGGTCGACGTCAACAAACTCTTAAGGCTAAAGGCAAAGGAAAGTCACATGCAATCTCTATCAGCGATGTGGAGTACAATAACGATGTGGTGAAAGGTACACTTACCATACACTCTAAATTAGCAAATGTTTTATTCTATTCTGGATCCACCCACTCCTTTATTTCTGAAGAATTTTCTAAGGGTATCACCGTATTACCTCAACAATTAGATGTTGAGTTAGTTGTGACAACACCTAATGGCACAACAGTCGCATCAAAAGTTTATAATTATTCTCCGATTGAATTTTGTGGGAAGGTGCTTCCTGCAAATCCTGTTATCCTTCCTATAGTGGAATTTGATGTGATTATTGGCATGGATTGGATTTATCTACATGGATCTCATATCAATTGCCAAAGAAGGGAAGTCACATTTCATATTCCAGATCAATCTATGATTGTCTATCGATGCAAGAATGAAAATAACCTTCCAGTGGAAATTTCATCCATTTTATGGGTATTGATTCCACTAAATGAAGGCTATTTATCTCAAATGATTGGTGAGAAACTCACGATTAAAAATATGCCCATTGTACTGGATTTGGATGATGTCTTTCCGGAGGAATTACCGAGTCTTCCACCAAATAGTGAAGTTGAGTTTCCAATAGAACTCATACCGGGTGCTTTTCCTATTTCAAAGACACCTTATAGAATGGCCCCAATTGAGTTGCAGGAATTGAAGAAGCAACTCCAAGAGAATCTTGATAAGGGATTCATATGCCCTAGTGCATCACCTTGGGGAGCACCTATTCTATTAGTTAAGAAGAAAGATGGATCAATGAGACTCTGCATTGATTATTGAGAACTTAACAAGATCACTATCAAGAACAAATATCCTCTCCCGTGCATTGATGACCTATTTGACCAACTATGCGGAGATCAATACTTTTCAAGATTGATCTTCATTCAGGGTATCATCAATTAAGGGTCAAAAGGGAGGATATACCAAAGACAGCTTTCCGTACAAGTTATGGACACTATGAATTTATTGTGATTCCATTTGGTCTTACTAACGCCCATGCTATCTTCATGGATCTAATTAATAGTGTATTTAGAGACTATCTTGATCAGTTTGTGGTAGTCTTTATAGATGATATTCTTGTCTATTCAAAGAGCAAGGAAGAACATGAAGATCACTTGAGAATTATATTGAAGACCCTGAGAATGGAGAAGCTTTATACCAAATTTACCAAGTGTGAATTTTGGCTTCAAAAAGTCTCATTTTTGGGTCACATAATCTCAAAAGTGGGGATATCTGTTGATCCAGCAAAAACAGAGGTTATCGAAAGATGGTCGAGACCAACAACAGTAACTGAGATCCGATGTTTTTTTGGTTTGGCTTGATATTATCGACGTTTTGTGAAATATTTTTCACGATTATCTAATCCACTCACCAAGTTAACTCGGAAAGGAGTTAAGTTTTTTTGGACGGAGGAATGTGAAGAGAATTTCAAGGAGTTGAAAAGAAGGTTATCCAGTTCACCTGTGCTCACACTGCCTTGTAGTGGAGAAAGGTTTGTGATCTATAGTGATGAATCCAAGAAGGGATTCATGTGTGTTCTTATGAAAAATGATATGGTGATATCTTATGCGTCATGACAGTTGAAAATCCATGAGAAAAATTACCCAACACATGATTTGGAGTTAGCTGTGGTAATCTTTGCATTAAAGATTTGGATGCATTATCTTTATGGAGAAAGGTGTGACATTTATACTTATCATAAAAGTTTAAAGTATATTTTCACACCAAAGGAGATGAATATGCGTCAAAGAAGATGGTTGGAGCTGATTAATGATTATGACTGCTCAATCCATTACCACCCTGGGAATGGAAACAAGGTGGAAGATGCATTAAGTGGACAAGACCATGCCAGTTTATCCATGATGAGGATCACAAAAGATCCAATATTTATGGATTTACAAAAGATGGATCTTGGAATTATAATGGAAGGGGAAAAATCATATCTCTCTCAAATGAATGTTCAACCATCTATACATATGAAGATTAAAGAGGCACAGAAAGAAGATGGAGAGTTACAAAAGAAGGTGAGAAATGTTCTTTAATTCAACCTTGATTGTGATGGGATAATAAAGTTCAGGAATATGGTTTGTGTTCCTCCCATCCCTGAATTAAAGAAGGAGCTGCTGGATGAGGCTCATAGTTCTTCATTCTCTATTCATCCTGGAATCACAAAGTTGTACAGGGACCTGAAAGAGTACTTCTTGTGGGATGGCATGAAAAGAGATGTTGCTGAATATGTCTCTCGATGCTTGGTTTGTCAACAAGTTAAAGCTGAGAGTGAGAATTCTAAGGGGATGTTACAACCATTACCCATACCCAAATGGAAATGGGAAAACATCACTATGGGATTTGTCACAGGACTTCCTAAAACATCCAAAGGCAATAATGCTATTTGGGTCATAGTTGATCGTCTTACAAAGTCTGCACACTTCATTGCTATTATAGAGGATTTCTCTCTGGATCAGCCTGCCAGGATATATGTAAAGGAAGTGGTAAGATTGAATGGAGTACCACTCTCTATTATATCTGATCGGGATCCGAGATTTACCTCGATGTTCTGGCGAAGTCTTCAGCATACTCTGGATACAGAGTTGAGCTTCAGCACTGCTTATCATCCTAAGACAGACGGTCAGTCTAAGAGAACAATTAAAACTCTAGAAGAAATGTTGAGAGCTTGCTCTATGGATTTAAAAGGTGGAGTGGGATCAACACCTACCTTTGGTGGAATTTTCTTATTATAATAGCTTTCACTCTTGTATTCAGATGGCTCCTTTTGAAGCTCTCTATGGAAAGAAATGTAGGACTCAACCTTTCTGGGATAAAGTTGGGGAAAGAAAGCTATTAGGACCCAATCTCGTTGATTAAATGGAAAAAAAGGTCAGATCTATTCAACAACACATAAGAGCAGCTCAGAGTCGATAGAAAAGTTATGCCAACAACCGAAGAAAAACCTAGATTTTTAAGTGGGTGATAAAGTGTTCTTAAGAATATCTCCCTGGAAGAGGGTCATGAGATTTGGAAAGAAGGGGAAGTTGAGCCCTAGATATATCGGTCATTTCGAAATACTGGATCGTGTTGGGAAGGTGGCTTACCGATTGGCGATTCCATCGAATCTCTCTCAAATTCACGATGTGTTCCATGTATCTCTCCTAAGAAAGTACATACCTGATCCTTCACATTTACTCAGCTCAGAAGTTGTACCGTTGGAGCAAGATCTTTCTTATGAAGAACAGCCGATTGAGATTCTGGATTGTAGTGAAAAAGTCCTATGAAGCAAGACCACTCGATTGGTGAAAGTTTTATGGTGGTACCACCAATTAGAAGAAGCTACATGGGATCTTGAGGATATGGTGAGGGAGAGGTATCCTGATATGTTTGTTACAAAGTGACGAATTTCGAGGGTGAAATTCATTTTAAGGGGGGTAGAATGTAACACCTGATACTTTTATGTTATATAAATAATCAAAGGAATCTTTTTCTACACACAACACTTGCTTGGATTTCTTTACATGAAATCGCGACCTTCCTCGATAGCTTGCGTCATACGCAATACCGAGTTTCACTAAACAATGATATGGTATTAAAATATTATTAAAACTGGCCATTATGAATAGTAATAACCACTTTTTGAATATTTATAAATTTTATTTTTCAAAATGGACTTCATTTTTGGATTCATAATATCGAAATTAGCCTAGGGTGAAATTTTGGTATTTTCCTGAAAACATTCAATTTTTGATGAATAGTGAAACTACTAAGTGGTAGTTAAAAAAATTGAATTTTTCATAAAACATAATTTTACCGCTTCTGTGAGTGGAATTTCAAAAAATCTGAGAGACACGGTTGATGTAAGTAAAATGTGGTTCAATTAGTTGAAAATAATTTTTGGTGAATAGTAACTTTTTACTTTTTTTTACCACGGTTAAAAGTGAATAGGGAAATTAAGAGTAAAAATGATATTATTATTACCCTAAAACATATCCTAATTCTATTGGATAAGTGTAATTCGACCAAAAACAAACTTAGGAATAAAATATGATCATTTAGGCCCACTTGGATTAGATTAGGACATTTATTATTAATTTATTTAAAGAAGGGTTAAAATAGTTATAATAAATGTTTAATAAGTAAATAATTTTTAATATAAGGTTATACATAAGATAAATTCGACTATAAATATTAATTAGAAATATAAAATGATTTCCTACATAATTATATTTTATTTTTAATTTTTAGACATTAAATAATTTAATTTATTTATGACACAAAGACGATGCAGTAATTATCTTATTAATGAAATATTGACTTAATTGATGTTATAAACACCAAAATAAATATAATGTGACACTTTTTATGAATTACACTAATTTTATAGGTTAATATGACATGTTATTATTGATTTAAATAACTATTTTCGAACTAATAATTATTTTATGATTTTCAAAAAATCATTTACTAAATAGTGTCAAAATTGACATAAAATAGTTTTTAAAACCAATATTATATTAGTAATTGTTATTTTATTCCTAAAAATCTATGGTTCGGCCAAATGACTTAGATACAGTTATATATATTAATAATAAACAACTTGGGCTTCGTTTGGCAGCTTATAGTATGTTTATTAACCTTATAGTATAAGAACACAAGAAGACACGGTAAATGTAAAATTATTTAACTTAATGTTAAATAGAAATGATAAGGTTAAAATAGGAACCTAAACTTGTCTAAATTCTATTGGATGAGATGATTTAGACCCATCCCCCACCTTATCTTCTAAATATATCAATTTGGAGCTATTTAAAACCGAACTTGACTTTATAATAAAATAAAAGTTTTAGTTTTCCCAAAGGAGCCCCTCTCCTCCCTTATAAAAGGGCACCTCCCCCCCTCTTCCTCACACCACTTTGAGCCTTCAAGATCGGCCAATCCCTTCCAATTAATCCTCTCCACTCCCCTAGGGACATCCTAGAGGTCCTGGTTTTCTTCAAAGACCAATTTTAATGCCCGAAAAGAAGGTCTCAAAGAAGCACTTCAAAGAAGTGGTAATGTCCGTTACCGATTCTTTCATCTTGATTTCTTCTTCCACTTATTATTCTTTAGTTGTTTCATTATGAAGTAATAAAATCAGTATAACTCATAAAATGATATGTTATTATAAGTATGAAACAACTCTATTTCACCATCTATCTATCCTACGGAAAAAGAAATCACTACGCATGCGTACGTACGGAATATCGTCTCCACGCTGTGGTGTAATCTATTTTCCACCACCACCTTACTTGGATGGGTATAATGGTGTAAATAATGACTATATATTACTATTATAAAGTGATACTGATTCTTAAATAGTATACATACACTCCAATACAATTCCATGATCATAGGAACGATATCATCACTCGTGCGTACGTACGGAATAAAGTCTCCACGATGTGATCCGACTCGTTCTACATGATCTTCATTTCATAATGATTATATAAATGAATTTAATGAATGAATATTATATATATTACACTAGTACCATTCTGTAAATGAGGTATCTATAACCTAAAGATAAGAATAAGAATTTATTTGACAAAACACGCATAAGAAAAAAATGTTATAAACACCCGAATAACAAGTACCAATGAAATATTACTACTAAGAAGATAAGAATATGACCATATATTATATCATAAAAATAAGTATGATTCTGAAAAAAGTCAATAACATTATTTAAATAATTATACAGGAGGTTCGGACACTTATGAAGCAAAACAGACCTAAGGTAAGGGAAATATCACAATCTAATTTTTATCCGAGATTGTTTATACTTTGGTATTTACTGGGGTGTATTTTATCATCAACATCCATGTCTAATCAATATGTAATATTATTTCCATCCACCAAAAATTGTTTAAATCCAATTTTACCCTTCGGTGAGTTTTTAGTAAAAGATATGAATGAAATCTTTTGTCATTTTTCATACAAGGTACTTTTTGACTTTTCCGAAAAAAGTACAAAAAGAATGTTTTTAAATTATACGACATGAATGGATTTCTAAAAAATTATTTCCAAGAAGTTTACTTTAAAATATTTCATGTTTATTTTTAATCAACTTCTCTTAGTTTAGAATTGTATTACATGTTATGAAAAGAAAAGTGTTTTTGAAGTAGAAAGGATACTTTCCTCAAGAATGGAGTTCAAGTGTTTTATCAAAATTATTTTCCATGTAAGATAATATAGGGTTCTGTTTCTATCCCTATTATTACATGGATTTGATTATGTTGTGATGGAAATATTTTTATGAATTCATTTATCTTATATGAATTGTTTTATGATGTCATGTTGTTTAAGAATCCCATTTTCACTACACGGGTTATGCAATGATGTATGATTTATGATTTTGTGGCACACATAAGAATGGTATAATTATGAGATGGGTGGTACCTATATCTCCCTCCAATGCATTGGGTAAAGATTTTATATCTCATGATATAGACATGGCTGGAACGGTAGGTTATACCGGTTCAGTGAAACAGGACTGAAACAAGGAGTGAACTCGGTTCAGAAATGGATTTTGTCCACTAAGATAGTCTTGGCAATGAGTCTTGACTAATAAGAAATGATTCTCTATGATTATGTGTGTATTCCACAAAGTTTCATTTTTTATGTTATGATTACTGGGATCACATTTCACTACTATGATTTATCCCACATTATAAAATTATGATCTCTTTTGCAGGTTATGATTTCCAAAAGTTATGTTCTTATGTATATGATGTGATTGTTATTTCTTTTGTTTACCCTTACTGAGCATTTGAGCTCACACTTTTGTATGTTTTATTTCCCCAGGCCAGGAAGAAGGTTGTTAAGTAGAATATGCCAAAAAGGGACTCTAGATATGATGAAATAAATGGGAGGTAAAGTAGATGCTTTATGAACCAGTTGTTTATGTTTCCCAGTTTCTAAAGACTCTATACCTATACGGTCCTTTCTTGGTTTTGTTATATGTTGTAATAAGTGTTCTTCAATTCTTATGTAATAACAATATATGTAAAGTATGAGTCGTTATATATAAGGGGGTGGGGGTGTCCAAAGAGGTGAGGGTTTCAAAGGGGTGGGGGTATCCAGGGGGGATGTGGGGTTGTCAATAGGGGTGGAGGGTGTCCCGGGGGTTGGGGTGGATGGGGTTGTCCAGGGGGTGGGGGTGTTCAGGGGGTGGGGGTGTTGTACAAGGGGGTGGGGGTGTCCAGGGTGGGGGTGACCAATGGGGTGGGGGTGTCTAGGGGGTGCGGGTTTCGAGTGGGGTGGGTGGGGTGGGGGCAATCAAAGTGGGTGAGGGTGTCTAGGGGACTATTCCGAGGGGTGTGGGGGTGGAGGGTGTCCTCATGGGTAGAGGGTGTCCAGGGGGTGGGGTTGTTTGGGGGGTGGGTATATCCAAGCGGGTGGGGTGTCAAGGGGGATGGGGGAGTTTAGGGGTGGGGGCTATCTAGGGGGGTTGGGGCTATCTAGGGAATTGGGGTTTGCAGAGGAGGGTGTTATGGTGGGTGGGGTGACAAGGGGTCGGGGTGGGTGGTTGTTCAATGGTGGTGTCCTGGGTGGTGGTGTTGTCTAGGGGGTAGAGGGTGTCTAAGGGGTGGGTTATCCAATGGGGTGGGGGTGTCTGGGTTTGTGTGTGTGTGTGTGGGGGGGGGGTTGTACATGGGTGGGGGATTTACAAGGGGTGGAGGTGTGGTGGGGCAATCCATGGGGGTGTTCATATGGGGTGGGAGGTTTCCAGGGGGCTGTCTTTAGGGGGTGGTGCTATCCTAGGGGTTGGGGTGTCCAGATGAGTGGTGAATCAGTCACACATATATTCAATAACAACAAATCATCAATTCAAGTTTTATTATTTATAGATAATGAAATTAAGATAATGTGACCATCCTAATAACACATATATTCAGGCACAAAAAACAATCAATTATTAAATGTAAATAATATCTGTAAACAATGTAACAGATCAATCTTTTCTTCATCACCATCACTATCATCACCATCATCATTAGCCTCATCCCAATCATCATCTTCATCCCCATCATCATTCCCTCCCTCCTCCCCACCCTCATACTCCGCCTCAGTATCCTCATCACCCTCCTCTTCCTCAGAGTCATCCCTCCCTCCTCCTCCACCTTAATGTCCTTCTCGCCATATTCATCTCCAAGAATGACATCGTCTCAACCACCCCTAGAACTGTCACTTGGTGCACCGTATGTTTAACGCATCAATGACATATATTAATGAAATTCTATTCAGGCCTCTTGTAGATGTATTGGATGTAATACATCCATCAGTTTCATATATGAAGTGTTTTCCATAACAAACCATTTTTCCATCTCTATGGCCCTTTTTCGCATGTTTTTACAGTACCTTAACATGTTGGAACTCGGAGGGACCACAAATCATACGTGAGGGGGGCCAATACCTCTTCCAGACAATACACTACCCAAGTCGGTCGCTAACTCTACCAGGGTGCTCATCTCCCAACACCTGATGTAAGTGATCATTTGGACCAAAATTGTCATGTTAGTAGGAATAAAGGGCCTCTAAAGAATCATGTTACAACTAAAAATAGAATATTAAGACACAAATTATATATTTAAATTTTAAATTGGCAATTTAAAACTTACATTCTTCAATTGAGTTCGTTCGTTAACCACACATCAATATTTCTTCCTTATACTCGATCAAAAGAGTTTTTCTCGAGGAAACGCCCCTCTATATTCAATGTTGGCCACTTCAAAGACATCAAATTAAGGAAACCATAATTAAAAATAGGTTTTCAATAAATTATTTCATAACTAAATTATATGAAAAAATTTTCAATCAAATAAATTATGGAGGAAATAATATAAAGTGATAGTCGTAATGAAAAATTATAAAAACTGTCATACCTTGTTCCTCTCATTATCTGACATCTTAGTACGTCCCAATGTGTGGAGATATTTTTTAAAATCAATTTTTTTCTTCCAGATGATTCATAATTAATGTTCAATAACACAACAGATAAATTTAATGAAAATCATTAATATTTAAATTTAAATACCTCAAATGTGATTAATACCTTAAACTAGATAGTCCTCCAATGAGATATCATTTGCCTATACCGTTTTGTGGGATAATAATCCACGATAGGTACCACCTCTAACTACGTGCCAAATCTATCATGCCAGCCAATATAAAACTCATTTTTATAGGTTCCCCAAAATCACCAAAATCCTTTAGACGTGCTAGTCATGAACCATTACCATCAGAAAAATTAAACTAAAGCTGACAACAAAATATTAATTCATATGAATACAAAAATACTATATTGCATTAAATAAAAGAGATTTTTTACCCATATCCCTTCCCAAGAATTTTCCTTGACTTCATTTTACAACTGTCTCCATGATAATGGGATGGTATGAATGTTTTCAGAGTATTTGGCATGTGTTGCAAATAAACTCTGACATTTCATCCCTTTTTTTCAATAATTTGATTTTCTTAATTGTAGTCCACCATCAACTGTGTGCGGAGGTTCCACACAACATGTTTTTTTGTACTACCCCACCCCTGCCTCCTATCAGTAGATGTATCTGTTATGAAAGAAAAATAAATATTTCATTAATAAATGTTATAATTAAAATAAATAATGGTATAATTTTGTTTAGGGTTCTATAAATATATCTACGACAGTCTCATCATTGGGCACCATATGAAAAGAAGAAACTGAAAGAACACCCTATACAGGTGTAGTTTGTCCCTTTAAATTCTCTGTAGGGAGATACTGTGGCGTATAATGAGTCAAGGAAGATGGAATATAGAATCTCAGATAGAAGAAATTAGATGTAAAAGAAGATGGCACAAATGGCTGGCCGAATGCGGGATGGGGAGTGGGGATCATCATCAGATATGGTAAAGATGGGCGATGAGACTCAGATATAAAGGATGGTGAAATCATGGGAGGAATAAATATCATGCATGTCCATAAAGACACACTAAAATCAGAATGTGGGATAAATGGTATGCCATTGGGAGGGTCATGGTATAATCGGCTACGCCATCCAGATCACCAAGCTCTCGTACCACCCCCCTCGTATGAACACAATGAGTACTAGTAAAACTACAAGTCTCCTCGTCAAATAATTTTAACCTATGTTGTGGATCCTACAAAAATGTTTAAAAAATTAATTCCATGGTATTATATATTATTTATATATATTTGAAATAAAATATTCACTACAAGCACAAGTGGTGGAATGCCCATCTCATCCATGAAATGATTATTGTCCATCATATTTTTACATTGAATCTCATCAATTGGTTGTATTTCCTTCATTTGAAAAAAATATGGATGTAATTAGATAAGGATAAATAATGTGTAACCCAAAAAACAATGTAATGAGAGGAAATAGGGGGATTCATTGATAATTTACCAATCAATTTTTTAGGTGATATTGAATAGATATATAATGAATTCAATAAATAATAAAAGATATAATAATGAAATTTAATTTTGAGTAGTTTGGTTATTTACTAAGTGTCATCGGTATATTAAAATCATTGAACATTGATTCTGAGTCTTTATTTCACTCAACAACCAAGAGAGAGATCATACTAAATTATGCCTCTGGAAATTTCAACATGTTATATATTATGAATAATTAAACCCTTATGATAGTTTGAAATGATGATATAAAAATATGAACATGGATAAGATATATACCATAGTCATAAGGGTTAAATCACTTGCTGAAATTATGAAAAAATTTAATTTCTTTTTCCCAAGTAGATGATGCATGTTTTTATACATGTTTTGTAGAAGAAGACAAACCATCACGTTCATTATATGGTGAAATTTTAAAGGGATATTAGAGTTTTAATAATTTTATACATGTTTAATAAAGCATTGAAATGTTCAAAAATTTATAAATTCTGGTTTTTTAGGTTTGAATATAGTTAAAATACAAATTAGAAAATTCCATTCAAATAAAATTGAAAACAATAAGAATTGAAAATTAACACAATAGACAAGTAAGATAAATTGTATTTGTAATAAATATTAAATCAATTTGAATAATTCCAACCTTAATAACCAATGTCAAGATAAACCAAAATAATTGAGAACATGGATGGATGATTCTATATATTTCCCACCACAACTTCAGGATCAAAGTCAACTCTGAAAATTGAGCTATTGGAGTCATCAGAAGTAATAAATCGATCATTTCCAATGGCAGTAGGGATAATTTCAATTTCATTATCATCATCATCAAAAATATGTCTTGGAATTACATCAATAATGACAAAACAATTATGTCAAAGATGGTATTCGACATAAAAAAAATGTTTTTCCATTGCTTCTAATACATATGGTTCATCAATAGCAAGAGTGTGAGTCATATAAATTACTCTAAATCCAAAATCATCAATAAATATTCCATTCCTCATCATCGAATAAAAACACCATCATTTATACATCGTGACTTGTCCATGAGAGTAATAATCCAATATTTTTATTTTTTCAACGACTCCATAGAAATATACATTTTCCAATCATGATCTACTATATTATGCAGTGATATAATAGTTTGTTGTCACAATAACCATGACACCATAATTTTGTGTTCCCATGTATTTTTCTTGTTAAATGATAATAAATATGTACCTATTGATAACAATTCATTTATAGTCACAAGCCACAGTATTAGGACCAAAATCCAATGCTCTTATTATCTCAGAGACAGGGTCAGCATGGAAAATCAATACTTGAAATTTAAATTAATATTAAACTTAATTAAATATAGATTTAGTTATTTAAAATAGTAATATTTTTACCTTAAATTTTAACCAAGAATAAAACACTTTTCTATGAAAATTTTCTCTCATTTTCAAAGATAAAGAACAATCATTTATATTTATCATTGATTTACTTTATATAAGAAAAAAATTTGAATAATTTAACATATATATATATATATATGTAATATATACATATTTAATTTACATACCTGATGTAGTCATTGAACAAATCATGGTTGAACTAAAATGTGCGATGTGCCATCTCCCTCTCTTCAGGGATTAATGTAATCAATGTATATGATCGAAGAATCCCTCCTATTTGAGGAAGTGATTGAAAATTGGGTTCAATTTTATCATACTATTTTTCTTTATTTCTAATTGGTCTCTTCATTCTATTAGTAAGATCAGAAAAATAGGTATGGCATAAATCCATACATTCTTGATCCATGTAATCGTTCACGATAGAACCTTCAGGGTGATTCTTGTTTAGGACATGAATATTTAATTTGTACAAATTTATTTTAATTGGATACATCCAATGAAAATAAATAGGTCCTATGAGAAGTATTTAAATTGGAATATGGACAGTGGGATGCAACCTTCATGTGAAAAATGATAGAGGAAATATTTTCTATAACTCACACAAAATTAATAGGGCATCTGTCAACCTTTTTTTTAAGAATTACATGGACAATATCTTATCAAAAATATCTCTAAAAATATGGCAGAACCAAAAAATAGCCACCATTAAATTATTTTACAAAATACGACAGATTTCTATTAGAATCAACTCATGTAGATGGACATGATAATCATGAGTCATCAATGTTTTAGCTTCAACACTCTATTATTGACCTGTTTAAATATGTTTCTTGAATATCCATCAATAAAAATAATAGTATCTATAATATCTAGAAATTTCTTTGTTTCTGTATGTTTCATCACATAATATGTACAATGATCTTTCCATTTATTTTCACTGATACATACAAGATGAAATTATCGTCTGATTCCCCAATCCACCATGTCACGCCAAGACCATAAACCATATTTTTTCATTCCCTTAACATTTAGAATAATTTAATGCAACATTTACCATATATTTTTTTGAATTTGAATTGCGTCTAAGAAATGAAATAACAACATGGTTGACCAATAAGGATAATAAAAAAATATACTCCTCTTCTTCCAATTGTAAAAGGTGTTAGTGGAAACATTATTTCTCTTTCCATATTTCATTCAACCCTTCCCAAATTAAAAACTAAAATCATTCAATGCATTAATAAAATTAGTTCAAGACATATACTAAGGTGGATCATCAGTCTCAATGATATTTTCAAATCATTGATGATTATTTATATATGGATGAACCATTGGAAATAATCATTGATGTCCCATAAAACTGAAACTATAGTGATGTTATAGTCTTCTGGGTATTGTATTCTTCATAAATGTAGGACATAATAGTTTTTTCTTTCATTCTCCATCCATACATTATTTCATAATTAGAAAAATCATTGATCATCCGCATAAGCAAAACACGCATATGAAATATGTCTTTCAGAAATTAATAGTATGATTTCACACCCCAATTCCAAAGTAGTTTCAACTCTTTTATTAAAGGTTTCAGGTATAATTTTATATCATTTTCGGGATCATAAGTTCTAGATTTGAGTATACTCATGAAAGTGAAAGGTTTATTCATATACAACCATGGGGGAAAGTTGTAAATGTGTATAAAAATTGTTCATGTGCTATGCGAACTAAGTATCTAACCAAATAGATTAAAACTATCACATGAAAGACCCAACCTCACATTACACACATCAACTTCCAAATCAAGATATCGAGCATCAAATAATTTCCATGAAAATCCATCTACATGGTGAACATACTCATCATTACTCTTCTTTATATCAGTATCATTGCATCACATTTTTATTGATATTTTTTCAGACATAAAAAGATTTTGGAGTCTGGGGATCAATGGAAAGTGCCACAATAATTTTTGTGGCACACGAGATGCTGTATCATAAATTTTTGGATTCTAGCGGGATGTTCCACATTTTTTACAAGCATTTCATTCAGTAGTTTTCTCGTATAATAAACTACAATATTTCAGGAACGAATGAATTTTTTATCTTAAAAACCCATGTTCATCAACTAACTTCCATGCCATATAGTGGTTCAATAGATTATCTTCATCATATGGATGTAACAACTTCAAGAAGGTAATAATGTAATTGATGTATGTATTAGAAATACCATACATATTTTTCCCATGAAATAATCAAATTCAAAATTCTATCTTTTTCATTTTACTGCATTGTCGATATACTGGAGTCAAGGCAGTATCATTCAATTTTTTCACCCTGATAACATCATCATTTTTAGTAGACGCATAATGTGTTCTCATATAAAAGTCTTCATGGGTTGGAATCCTTTATTTTTAATGATGATGAATAAAGGGAAACTAGGCATATAATAAATTCTCCAATCTAGACATCTCATTTAGATCATCAGCAATTTTAGATTTCATTTTCTACCCATTGTGATACGACGCAGATTAGTTTTTGTGGAAACTATATTTGGTTATGTGGTAGATGACTTCATTATAGCACAACCAAGGTCATATAACACAATTATTACAAGGGTAGTGTATGAGACCACTATATAAAGTATTGTGAATGAAAAATATAAAAATCTCTCCAAATTGTTATGAAAATCGCTTGAGATCCGATCAGTTTCGTACATTAAAATTCTATCCATTCATTAAATAAAATTATAAGTCATTTCATCAAATGAAATTAAATAATATTGATGTTTACTATAAAAATGATGGTTAAAAGTTCTTCATGGATTGAAACATCTTGGTAAAACATGTGGATCATGATCCAAGAAATATTAAATGAATCTAAGAAGAGTTTTATGTCATAAGATGAATGTTCCATGGGGAAAAGTATCATGATTACATGTACCTGAAGATATCAAATTATGTGATTTAATTTTATTTTCCAAATGGGATAATCCACCCCCTTTTTAGATATCAATAAATTAAGTGGTTTCTAGTTGATGTAGTGAACTATTCATGGGTTGATATATTATTGTTAAAACAATGTGAAGATATACTAATTCAGTTATGCGTTCCTAAATATGAGGTGAAATGTGTGATGGGATTTTTTCTATTTATCACATACAAGAGGACACCTTGGATGTGATTAAACATTGTTCATGATATTACAAAGTCAAATCTATTCATCAAAGATGCAGAATTTATAAAGAGGGGTTTTTAAACAAGTTATTGATTCTGAAAATGGAAATATTTTGAAAATTTAGGATATTTCATAACACCCAATACCCAAAGGTGATGTATTCATTATGCGAGTGGTGTTTAGGTAGGTGGGGGTCGAAGGGGGTGTGGGTGTCCAGGGGGTGGGGGTGTTTGGGGGGGTGTGGGGTGTAAAGGGGGGTGGCGTGTCTAGGGGGTGTCTAGGTGGTGGGGTGGTGGGGGGGGTGGGGGGCTATCCAAGGGGTGTGAGTGTCTAGGGGTGGGGGTATCCAGGGGGGAGGGATTGTGTCCCGAGGGGGGATTTCTAAGGGATGGGGGGATGTCCAAGGGATGGGGGTGTCCAGGGGTGATGTCTAGGGGTGGGTGGGTGGGGCTATCCATTGGGGTGGGGGTGTCTAAGGGGGTTTCCATGGTGTGGGGTGGTGTTCGGGGAGGGGGGGGGGTCTAGGGGATGGTGGATATCTAGGGGTTGGGGGTTTCCAGGTGGGTTGGGGGTGTCCACGGGGTGAGTGGTGTCTGGGGGGTGGTCTGTCCAAGTTGGTGGGGGAGTCCTTGGGGGTCGGGGTGGGGGTGTCCAAGGGGTGGGGGTGTCCAGGGGGTGGGGGGCTATCGAAGAGAGAGCAGATGTCTAGGGGTCGGTGGGGTGGTGTCTAAGGGGGATTGTCCAGGGGGTGAGGATTGTGTAAGTGGGTGGGGGTTGTCTAGTGGGTGGGGGTGTCCAGGTGGTGGTGTGGTGTCTGGGGGGGGGATGTCCTTGGGGTGGGGTGTTTTGGGGGGTGTGTTCTCTAGGGGGCGTGGGTGGGGTGGGAGGGTTTTCTAAGGGGGTGTGGGTGTCTAGGGGTGGTGGGGGTGTCTATGGGGTGGGGTGATGTCCAGGGGGAGGGGTGTCCGTGTGGTGGGGGGATGTCCAGGGGTGGGTGGTATACAAGAGGGGTGGGGGTGTCCATGGGGTGGGGTGGTGTCGTGGGGGGGGGGGGGGGTGTCCAAGGGGGTGGGGGTGTCCAGTGGGAGGCTGGATTTTTCAAGGTGGTGGGGGTGTCCAGGGGGATGGGGAGGGAGGGCTGTCTGCGGTGGTGGGGGTGTCCATGGGCGTGGGTGTGTCCAAGATGAGGGGCTATCCAGGGGGTGGGGTGGGGGTTGTCTATGGGGGGTGAGGGTGTCTAGGGGGTGGGAGAGGGGCTGTCTAGGGGGGGGGGTGTCCGGGCGGGGGGTATCCAGGGGGTGGGGTGACAAGGGGGTTTGGGGGGCTATCCATGGGGGTGAGGGTCAAGGGGGCGTGGGGGTGTCTAGGGGTGAGGGGTGTCTAGGGGGTGGGGGGTTCTCCAAAGGGGTGTGGTTGTCCTGGTGTGGGGGATTTCTATGGGGTGTTGGTGTGTGGAGGGGGTGGGGGTGTTTAGGGTGTGTGAAGGGGGTGGGGGATGGTTGTCTAATTGGCGGGGGTGTCCAGGGGGTGGGAGTGTACAAAGGGGGGATTTTCAATGGGGGTGACCAAGGTGGGGGGGGGGGGTTGTCCTTGGGGTGGGTGTCCAGGGGGTGGGGTGGGGGTGTTTAGGTGAGGTAATACCCATATAATACCTTGAAAATTACCTATACACAATCCAATCAACATCAAAATTTCAATCCACCACCCAACCAATAGCAAATTCATCCTTAATATCACAACCCATCTGATTATTCATTGAACAAAAACTATAAATACAAAATCAAAATGCAATTTTTAACTAAACTAAATTCCATAGAAACTAAAATATCAACGCACTAAAAAATGGAAAACCACCTACACCACTTCCCCGACCATTTCCAATCCCTTCACATGGACCATCATTATATCCATTACCCACCTCGAGACAATATGACTAAACAAACGCATCAATATCTTTAATTGGCGATATATCTCACCAACACCACCATTAGTTCATCTGGTTCACTAAATCTACACAAAATTATTGGTTATGAATACATCAAACAATGTTGATTCACATAATCACAACACATGAAGTGTAGAACAAAAAGAGAAAACAAAATCAAAGAGCACTTATTGGTTATACCATGCCACAGACCGCACAGACCTCTGGTTTAGGCCAAATCAAAATAGAAAACCAAAAAATAGATAAAGAAAATTAAAATTGAGGTATAACATATAGATTTGAAGTATATAACTAAAACAATTACTTGATTCAATATGGATCTATCGCGTGGAAGGCGTTTTTCAACCTAGGCTAAAGAGAGATCTTCATGAGAGCTTTGGTTTAAGGATGAAATCACGCGGACAGGGGAACCAGATCTACTGTGTATTTGGGGGAAATTTTTCCCAACAGTTTTAATAAACCTTTGGTATACATTAAAAAAAATCCTTCTTAATGGTTTACTCAAACCATTGCGAAAAGGTTAATTATAAATACATTATACTAACAGTTTGTTCAAACAGTTGGGAATGGTTGATCTGAAACCAGTATACCAATGATTCCTTTAAAACATTAGCATAAAAGTGTTGGGAAAGCCTCCATTTCCACCAGTAATCCATGAATGGACCATATTGGTTTAGTGTCTAGAAACTGGGGAACATAAAAAATGGTTCATAAGATATCTTCATTGACTCCTGTTTATTTTTTCATTTCTAGACCCATTTATGACATAACATACTTAATACTCTTCTTTATGACATGGGGAATTGAAGCAAATAAAAGAGTGAGATCAAGTGATCAGTAAGGGTAAAAAATGGATATATAAATCAAATCATAATCATTATACATTAGAAAATTACATATGAAAATATTACCATGTATATCAAAGATCATGATATTCTTCCATAGAAAAAATCATAAATGTTCATAAGAATCAATGAACGTAATTAAAAAAGTCAAAAAATAAGAGATGAAATTATTTGGAATACACATAATCTTATAAAATCATTTCATATTAGTCTAGTATCTTTACAAAGGCCATCATAGCAGACAAATTCTATTACTGAACCGAGTTCACTCCTCCTTCCAGCCCTATAGTATTGAACTGAGATCATTACCCGTTATATCCATGTATATATCATGATATATAAATCATTACCCAATGAATTGTATCGATATATATGTACCAACAATCTCATTATGATATCATTATTATTTTTTCCTAAAAAAACTAATCACAACATAACTAATGGAATAAAATGGGTCTCGTAACCCTCATTCCATCTTAACATAATCCATGTAAAAAGGTTTTCATAAATAGAATTCCATAAAAAACATGATACAATAATAAGATTAATAGAGATAGAATTATTGAAACATAACCCTATTAAATAATTCCATATTATATGGAAAATAATTTTTATTGAACAATTGAAATAAATTCCAATGGAAAATACCTTTTCTTTTTCAAAAACATTTTCACTTCACAAAATGCCACACAATTTTAAATGAAAATGATTTATTTGAAAATAAATGTAAATTTATGTTAAGGAAGATTCATTGAATTATCGTGTTATGAAAATGTAAATACACTTCATGATATTTAAGTTAAAATAAAACATATTTCTTATACTTTTGATGAATAAGTCAGAAGGTATATCATATTGAAAAATGACAGAATATTTCTTTCATAAAATTTAAAAATAATTCATAAATTGGTAAAATTGAATTTAAATTTATTTATAAGACTATAAATAATATTAAATATGTAGGAAACATGTATGTGGTTGATAAATATACTCTAGAAAATACTCACCTATAGAAAATCATAGAGAATTATGAGATTTAGAAAGCATACCTTACCTCAGATCTGATTTCCATTTTATGTATCCAATCCTCCTATTTAAATATTTAAATTATTTCATTGGCTTATTTAAGAATTATAGTCATTTTTATGACATCATATTTGATCACATTATCATCTATTTTTTATTAACATTATTACTCATCCATCGGGTGTTAACTTCATTACATTGATACGCATGTTTTATCAGATAAGTTCATGTTCTAATTATTAGGTTAGATTTATATAATTTAAAGAATTATATTAGTATATTATATATAATATTTGTTAATTCCATTCATTTATATGATCCTGGTTTAGTTAAGATCTTGTATAATGACACAATCGCATCGTGGAGACGGTAGGTCGTATGTACGCACAATCAATGATATAATTTCTAGAATTGTTGAATGGTATTGAAGTGGATGGTGTATAATATTTCAAAATAAATACAATTTAATAAGAATCATATATGATTATTATTTCCATAATTATACCCGTCCAAGTAAGGGGGTGGTGAAAAATATTTTACACCATGGCGTGGAGATGGTAAACCGTATATACGGACACATGTTGATTTCATTTTTTTAGGATGGACAGAAGATGCGATATAGTTATTTAATAATCATAAAAAACTCATAGTATATGATTTATACTAGAGTTATTAATTTATTATGAAATATTTCATGAATATTTAGTAGAATAAGAACGAAGTTTGAATGAATCGGTAGAGGAGATTACATCTTCTTCGACATGCTCCCTCAAAATCTCTACCTAAAGAACTAGAGTTAGTCTTTGACTATGAAAAAAACCACTAGAATGTAACTGGGGCTGTTTAAAAAGGAAATAGGCATGGTATAGCTGATATTAAATGATCAATGTGATGTTAATAGGTGAGGGAAGTGGTTCCCCTTTATAATTGAGGTGAGGGGGCAGTGTTGGGATATCCAAAAATATTAAATTATAATAAAAACAAACCCCCTAACAAAATATAAAAATTAACCCAATTTATAATATGAGATGAGACAGGGTTGTAATCTCATTATCCAATAAATTTTAGACACATTTTTCTATCAATTTAATCATTATAATTTTAATTAACATCTAGTTTTTCTATTTATTTTTTAACTAGGGTAATAAATATTTCAATATTAAAAGGGTGAAATATTTACATATATGAATCCAATTAGAACATAAATAAATACCTTTGAACATTTTATACCACATCATACTAATAATATATTTTTTAGAAAAATTATTATGTTTAAATAATTTTATAAAATATTATTTTAATAAATAATCAATAGTGTCAATTTTGACACTATTCAATTCCCTGATATTTAAAAATTATAGATAACAAATTAACATCAAACCAATTATTTTATTATATTTTTAAGAGGTCAAGATAATCTGGAAAATATATTGTGCATATTACTTATACAATATTATTTTTATTTTAATATTTTTAATAACATTTAATTTATATTTCCCTTAATAAAATAAAAACTACAATAGTTTTGTTTAATTATTTAATATTATAATTTGATTAATAAAAATTTAAAATAAAATACTATAAAAAATATAAATCATCTATATTTCATAATAATATTTATAATATAATATATCGTATGTATTATCCATCCTTAAAAAAATTTTATTCTTATTAAAACGTGAATGTGAAAAGTTTATCGTCACTTTAAATAAAGAAATATATGTGTCATAATCTCTTCTATAAAGATAAAAATGGTAAATAATTATATCCATGGACTTTTATGTTATAAATATACTCACTCAATAATATTTAGTCATGTGTTTGAGTATTTTAATTATTATTATCATTTAAATAATAATTATTTTATTGATTTCTCATCAATTAAATAATTTTTTCATCATTAATGTATAGGCTTTTAATGTAATTATTTATTTCCTAAAAAATACAATAAAATTATCATTATAATGAAAAACCTTTTTTTTAAATGACTATTTATAAATTAATTTTTATATTAAATATATTTATATTAAAAATAAAATAGTAATTAAATTTTGACTAACACATATTTAACTTTTCTTTAAATAAAATAAAATATTTTTTCCAATCTCATCCAAGTTGCTTCCAAAGGACACAATTTCATCCCAAGGATGATTTAGGTCTAAACATATTCATCCAATGATATTAGGAAAAGTGTTAAGGTAATTTAATAATATCATTTTCATTCTTAATTACCCCCTTCACCCTTTTACCATATAAAGAAAAATTACTGAACTTACTGAACATAGTTCCCAAAAAAATAAAAACAAACTATTTACATAATTTTGAAGTACAGATTAAAAAAAATTAATCTATTTTTTAAAATTCAATTCCCAAATTTTTCAGTAATTATTTTAAAATTAATATTGTTTTTCGAGAGAGAGAAAGAGTTTCATAAGTTAAAATATTACAAAATATTGAAATATTTTTCCATCTTAATTCAATATAAAATTTATTGTAATGAAATAAATTATTTTGAAAGATAAATATATATAATATTTATACATTAAAACCATTAAATATTATAATTTAACTAAATAAATTATTTTGATGAAATAAATTGTTTTTAATTAATATTTCTTGTATTTTTATTATTATTCAAAACTTTAGTATTATTATAAAAAAATAAAAAAATCTCCCAAAGAAAGTTTTTATATCACAATTCTGAAGAATATTTATATTTTTTTAGATAGAAATTATTATTTTATAAGGCCACATACTTAAAAATTACATAATATTGAGTCAGGTCAATAATTCACAGTATTGATTTTCAGGTTTAGAGTTTTAGAGAATTAGGCCATAAATATTATATTAAATATTAAAAATTACAAAGTAGACACTTCTGCTCTATCCAAATGTTTTCACAATAATAAAAATCCTTAAATTAAACAAGAATTATTTTCTTGATAAAAATTTTATTGAAATTTTCTTTTATCTTATCCTTCCTAATACCCTGTGAAAAACATTTCAAAAACCTAGGATTAGCATAAAAATATTTGTATGGAATATAAAATAAGAAATAAAACCGTTAGTCCATGAATAGTTATAACCAATGAAAACATTTTCGCAAAATAATTCTTTAAACCATAATACTTAAACTACTTAGCTTACATAATTTAATCATAAGATTCCTAAAAAATATCATATAAATCATTAAACACAAAAGAAACTTGTGGCATCCATATCATACTTAAATTTTATCATGCACATCTAAATAGGGAGTAACCTTCATGGTTACATTTGGAATACACATCATAATATATTCCCTAAATCACATAAGATAAACCTTAACATTTACCTCTATCACATTACCCAATGCATTGGAGAGTTGTCATGGGCTCACCATCCCTAGCTTTATCATGAAACCACTTGTATTTTCATTATCACAAAACTACCCAAAAAATATACAAGTAACATTATATAATAATAACACATAAAAGATTAAAATTATGAACATTTCACTCATTAGTCACAAAAATTCAATTCAAGTTATTGAAATATTCAATCCATTTCCAAAACCATTTGAAAAAAATTAATAAATGGATTTTTGAAACAATGTGTCTTATACCACTTCAAAACATTTGAAACAAATAAAAGAATTATAATTTTAAAACATATTTTACATATTAATAAATCCTTAAAACCATTTTGAAAACATGGAAATTAATGAGAACAATTTAAATGAATAATTATTGAAAACTTTTTAAATTATTTTTTAGTTAATGTGTCACATCCACCTTTTTAAATTATATTGTTATTTTATTAATTCTTGGATTAGGTTTCTTTTTTCAGGGTCTGTGATGGATCTTCGATTAAAATATTTGTTTTTAATATTTTTAGTGGGTTTCGGGCCTGTGAACCATCACCTCACGGTGGGAGGTAGCCGCATAATTGCCCTAGGTGCTTGTGAGAACTCCCAAGTGGTCTGAGTTGAGGCACACAACTTGCAAAAAGTTTATTTTTCTATGTAATGAGTTGGCGGTGATCCAGTTTTCATAGTAAGATAAAGAAAATGATTAAAATTTAAAAATAATTCTCGATAATAATAATAATAATTTTATGTTGTAATTTTTTTTATTAAGAGTATTAATATTATTAATGATATTGTTACTATAAATATTTTGTTATTATTATTATCATTATTATAATATTATTATTATTATTATAAAAATAAATGAAAAAAATCTACCCTAAACTTAGCACGACCCCCCCCCATTCCCCTCTTGATTGGACACGCAACAACACCCCCTACAGCCTCTATTTCCCTTCGCCCCCACCGGCATGCTGACCAGCCCCAGCGGCCCTCCGCTTCTCCCTGCCACGCATTCGGCCAACCACCATTCCCTACCCCACTCTGGTCTCTTGGATCTAGTAGGCCACTTTGCATATCCTCCTTCTATATTCTCCCCTCACATGACCCCCCCCCCCCCACAGAATTACAGGCTCCCTGCAGACCACTGCCTTACAGGCGCCTCTCAGCCTCCCCTCTGCCTGCCAACCCAACATCGCCTCCCAAACCACCTCACCTGACCACGATTTGACCACCCTCACCCAGCCTCATGGGACCCTGCACCCTCATGTTCGTGCTATGACCACCCATGGACCACCTCTCGGGCCTCTGACCACCCGCAACCCGACGCTCTAACTCCGACCAGACACCGCTCCGGCAAACCACCTCATTGCCGGAGCTCCAACCTCTATGCGCCTGCACCCTGCCTCTCTGGAAACCTATCTGCATCTGAACTCCCCTTTGTAGCACATCTTCCCCCCTCTAGTGTGCATATTTCACCTTGTGGTGTGTTCTTCATTTGGGTTATTTTATTATTCATATTAATTAAATCATAGTGTCGAAGTTATGTGTAGTGCATTTGTCATTTTGTTTTAAGGAATGCAAGGAGTTATTGAGGATCATTTCCACCTTCCGCGGAAGCATCATCATGTTTTCAAACATTTGAGGTAGGCGAAACCACATGTTTCATTCCAATTAAGTCCATTTAATTCTTTATTTATTTTAGTTAAATCTTTGACTTTTTTCGCATTCTCACAATTCAATTAGTTAATATGTTATAGTGTTTTCACATTTATTGGTTTTGATAGAAATATCTTTGATGCCTTTTCTCTAGTTAAATTTATATGAACATATTAAGTGTTTGTCCTATGGATGTCAAAAGTTGTTTTGATAATGTTTTCCATGTGAAAATATTTTTTACAATACTCTCGAAATGTTTATCATGGAGTTTTCTAGATTTGGGTAACGTATTTGACCTGGTCATAGAATCATTAACAAATTCTGTGGTTTGCTTATACAGATTATCTATTCCTTGTTTCATGTGCTTATGAAAATTTTTTAGAAATTCGTTTTCTTGTCCATAAAAGTATTTGTAAACTAGTTGAGTCTTGATAGCATTGTATAAAACTGGCCAGTTGGTTTATCATATTATGTCGATGTGTGAAACTTATTTGGTTAAGTCATTGGGGTGAATTATCTTTCAAAATAGGTTATTTAGTGTGTTCACATTGTGGTTATGGAATAGTGGTTGTGTTAAAAAATATTGAGAAGGGATTGATGTTTCCAATACGAGGGTTGGTGTTATTTCAAATAAGGGGAGTGGTTAAATTTGATTTTTAAAAAGGGTTCCTGAATCCCAAAGGATGGAGGTTCTTTTGTGAATTTTCCAAATGGTGGTATTAAATTCATCTCAAGGATTTGGTTCATTTAGATTTATACATTTAAAAGTTGTAATGGTATGCTATTTTGGGAAAATGAATTTAGACATGACAACTCAAAGGCCCATTCGACACATTCAATTCAATGGTGATACTTGGGAATTGATTTTGGATACATGCGACTTAAAGGCCCATTGGGCTCATCCAACTAATTTGTGGATTTGTGTTAACTTTTAGAATGGGTTGTGCATTGAAGCTGTGTATGTGTCTGATTAGAGTTTTATGTATGTTTAGATAACGATTTTGATATGAACATGATGTGACAACCCATTTGGAACTTTGTATAATGTGAATGATTGAACATGTTTATGTGGCACTCCTGTATAGTTTAACCCTTTATGGGTTAATGTATAGGAAGCATTTGTGTTGGGGGAAGGCAAGTGTAGTGAGATGAGTCACACGTGTGAGGGCCTTCCTACCTACACAGTATTATTAAAACCTCCATGGTTTCTTTGGAGTCTTATAGTTGATTGTGTGATGGTTTCTTGGCATCACTGATTATACAAGTTGGTACCCACTGGTAGGTTTTTAGGATAGATGGTGAGTGCAGTTGGTTTCTATTGATGTGGGGGTGACCTGTTTGTTATAGACATAAGAGTTTCACCATATTCCAGAAGGTGGTTCCAAACCGATTACATCAATGGGTTTTCTAGAAATTTTCCGAATCACCCACAGTTTTTATTTTCTTGGCTTATTTACTTTCATCTATACTTGTTTTCCTAGATTATACTGTTACTTGTTTCTTTTAAAACTGACTTGTTTTCATTGTTTGGATTTTGTTTGCAAAATTACAATCTGTTTCAGAAATGGTACGTGGTGTCCATTTGGTTATTAAAATTGGTAATTCATGTTATTTTATTAAAATATAGAAAACCTACTTTTATAATTATATATCAAACTTGTTTTATTGAATTTATTTGGAAAAGGAGATGTTGGATTATGTTTTTCATCTTGGAAACCCTACTGATCATTTTAATGAACATGCCTATTTTATCATTTCAGTTGCAGTTTTGATTTTTCTTAGGATCCTAGTGAAACTGCTCAGTGTTGGAGCATGTATGTGTCTGTGTTGGGTGGTGACCTATAAGGTCACAGGGAGGTATGTCCGGTTTTATTTTTATTTTCTGTTACTAGAGTCTAGTTTTATTGTTCAGTTTATTCTTGTGTATTTATCTACCTTTTATGGGAAAAATCTTTCCAGCAAGTAAAACAAGATGCTCGACACTAGTTTCCAGCCCATGGGGATTGGGAATGCCCTTCGGGCCATGTCCCAGACCGACTCGGGCGACCGGTTCAGGGTCAACCTGGGCTGGTTTGTTAAAAAATTGAATCAGAGGACGCCCTTATTTTTCATTGTGTCTGATAGATGGATATTAGGAATATTGGGACTCCGGAGGTATGTACGAGAAGGGAGTCAGGAACCCTTTCTTGTTCCGAACCTCGAGTTGCTAGGGGTAGTCCGAGTTTTTAGTCATCTGTTTTTATTTTGGAATTGAGGAATGACCATGGAGGTGGACTAGTGTCATATCCTGGCCTTAGATAATGTGGTGGCCCACGTGGCATCTGATTTCAATGTTGAGATTCCCATAGACATTTATGCTTTCTTGGGGCATGGTTCACTACCATATTGCCAAGTTATGCGTAACATCTAGTTCCTCATCCTACTGGTTTTTTGTATGTTGGGTTTTGTTTTTTTATTTATGTAAGTGTGTTTTTGAAAATGAAAAGGGAAAATGATTTTTGAAAAATGCAATTTGGTTTGAAAAGTGGGTTTTGTATATGGAACGTAACCTTGAAGAAAGGTGGTTTTGAAATCAAAAAGGGAAAGGGGTGTTTGAAAGAGGAATTTTTGAGTTGTGTTTTTATTTTCTTGTTTCTTTTGAGATGGTTATTTTGGTTGAAGGTGCTTTATTTGATGTTTCTTCATCATGATATCTGTTTTGGCTATATATTTTAATGTTTTTCAAAAAATGCCACCTTGGAAGGTCCCCAAGGTTTCTGATTAATCATTCCCAACATTTGGTCCTTCTCAGACGTTGCATGTCCTTCATGGTGATCGAGGTCCTTTAGAGGTAGTAGAGTAGCTAGAAGAGGATGAGGGTGCCTTTAGGGCATTGGGAACTCTTAAAGATGTCAGAGTGCGTGCTATTTTGGGCCTGTTCGAAGGTCCATCCCCAGACTAATGGGAGTTTTTTCCCCACCGTCACTGTAATTTGGGATAATATTGGATTTTTTTAAATATATATTCATCTAAAAGTCCATCCCTAAAGAGGTTACGATGAAAAAATGTAAAAACTCATTCATCTTCAATAAGGCCAATGGACGGTGAAGATTTATGTTGACTATTTTAAGGAAATTGTGTCATTTTCACTGGAGGTACCATCACAAGATTTGATTAATACTTCTCTCTTCATCATGGGTCTTCATCCAGAGATTATGGAGAGAGTGCTCCCTTCTAAGGACCATTGTTTCGAGATGCTGTTGGATGATGCATTCTTACCTGAGTTGGTCTATGGAGCGCAGATGGTTAGAAATCCAGTGTATTCGGTTTCATGAAAAGGTTCCCCAACTGGAGAGAAGAGTGTTCTAGAGAAACATGTTACTAATTATTTCTCTCTAGTGGTTCTGAATTCTAGTTCATCGAACCATCCAGTGGTGTGCCACCAGTATTGCTACATCCATCATGTGAAGCCATTATGTCTCATCACTCTAAAGACATGTCATCATTGCGGGTGTATAGGTCATCTAGAGATGTTTTGTTGGAAGATTTTCCTAATGAAGAAGTTATGACTACAGGAATTCCAGTTCCTGACTATGAGTAATGAGATGCTTCAACCATTAGATCCCCAGCAATAGGTCTTAGGGTGATGCTCATGCATAGTCAGGAATTTCCATGGGTGTGATGCCTTGGTCCGGGTTTTATGTTCCGTGTTGGCGGTGGAACATTTTAAGTATCTTCATTCTTGTTTTTTTGCTTCTAATGTTTTCCCATTTTTTATTTCATTTTTTATGAAGTTTGGATGGATTAATTCTTTTATAACCCAAACAGTTATGTTTATCTGGTCATGGTTTTCTGAATTGTGTGCATTTAATAGTAGCGGGCTTGGCCCTTGTATGGGTTAGTCTCGGTTTAGATGTGTTTGTTCAAAGATGTATGTTCCTGTGGAAGAATATGTGGTTGTAGTTATGCTCGAGTACACTCCTTGGGTTACGTTTTTCTCAGATGTTTTCTTCTAGTGTTCAAACTTTTGGCATAGGGGTGAGAGATCCATGTTTCCGTAGATATGTTGTTTTCTTGTGATATAGAAGATGATTTGGATAGGTTGGATGTTCCTGCGTCTCCCCCCTTCTAAGAGTGTTATGTTTGGGTGTTAAATTTATTCCCTAGTTGTGTTCTTATGATAGGGATAACCACTTAATGTTCTTCCTTAAAACTAGGGTTCAATTGTTTCTTTAATAGGTATGGTGTGACCTTTGTAGAGTAAAGATAACCCAAGATTCTCAATTTTCATCTGTTCTTCTGGTTCTGTTTGGTCATGGACACAATTCTTTATCAACACACGACTTCGTGAATTTCTGGGGGAAGAGAGTGTCAGTGGTGGGTAGAATTGTCACACCTACATTTTTAATTTTTATTTTATTTTTGCAATTCTTGTCTTTGGGTTCTCACGCCAGGGTCTGGGTTGGGTCCCGGATTAAAAGTTTTGCTATTTAATATTTATAGAGGGTTTTGGTACAGTGTGTGGTCAACGCACAGTGTGTGGTAGCATCATAATCACCCTAGGTTCTTGTGTGAATACCCAAGTAGTCCCAGTTGTGGCGTGAAACTTGCCTAGGATTTATTAAGCTATGTGACTAGGGCACGATGATCCAGTTTTCAGAGTATGATAAATACACAGATTAAAATTTAAAAATAATGCTTGATAACAATAATGATTTTACATTGTTATTTATATTATCTTTAAGATTATTATTAAGAGTATTAATATTATTAATGATATTATTAATGATATTATTGCTATTATTATGGTATTATTATTACTGTATTATTATTATTCTATTATTATTATTATGATTATAAAAGTAAATGAAATAAATTATCTTCCCTAAACCTAACGCGAGCCACAACTCCCCCTCATTTCCCCCTTGATTGGTCGCGTTGCGGCGCCCCCTACGTCCTCCATCTCCCTTTTCCCCCACCGGCCTATTGACCATACCCACCGGACCTCTACCTCGCCCCACTGCGCATCCCTCCAGAAACCTCCCCCCACCGCGCTCCAGTCTCTCGTCTCCAATGGGCCACCATGCCTATCCCCCTCTTGCCTTCTCCTCTTTAGCGTCCCTTTGCGGACCACCAAGTTCCCTCCTAACCGTCTTTCTACGGCTGCCTCCAGGCCACCCATCCACCTTCCAACCTTGTGTCGTGCCTCTAACTAGTCGCCTCACCTGAACGCGATCCGGCCACCCTCGCCCAGCCTCACGGGAACCTGCACCCAGCTACTCATGCTCCAACCACCCGCGGACTGCCGCTCCAACCTCCGGCCACATGCGGCCCGACGCTCAGGTTCTGGCCAGACATCGCTCTAGCTTGCCACCTCCTTAACAGAGATTTGGCCTCTACGAGCCTGCACCCCACCACTCCAGCATTTTGTATTATTGAGGCGGGGGTTGAAAGTGGTGGTTTAATAGTGCATCATTCACTTTGGTAAAAATGGGGGTTGTCCACATTTAATGAAACTGAATTAGGGGGTTAATATGGATGTAGGAAGCTATGGTGGGGTGACATTTCATTTTTTTTGAAAAGCTACTTCTATAGGAGTTACCAAAGTTGGTTGAAGGGGTGGAAGGGGTGGGCGTGGGGGTTGATGTTTCCTTGTCATCCCCATTATCCTTCAATTCCAGGGTCTAACAGTTTTCCCCCTCACCAGAATTAACTAATTAATTTTCTACTACTTCTTATATGTTTAATCTATGTTCTAAGATTCATTTATATGAGTCATTAAGTTTATATTTTATAGGATTTCAAAGTCTCATATCTGAAATATTTTTGAGTTGAAAGAAGTATTTTTGAAATCTTATAATTGTATTTCATCAGCAATTTTTAATAAATGGTTTTTATTTTCAATTACTTATTATATGTTTAATCCATGTTTTAAGTTTCATTTCAATAGATCATATGGTTTATATTTTATGGGCTTTCAAAGTCACTTACTTGAAACATTTTTGAGTTTCAGAAAGGTGGTTTTGAAACCTTTTAAATTATTAATCAGATGAAAACACCAATGATTCCACATAGCCCAGTCAAAATGGATTGGAATCTTGCTATTGGGTACTTACACTATTTGTATCATTCTTACGTTAAGGGGTATTTCAGTGAACATGAGATTAGTAGTTTTTCTTGCAAAATGATGATTTTATATGTTCATGGTAATGTGAATATTCAAAGGAATGAGTTTTTACTTCCCCATAAATTAAACAAATTGGTTGAAATGTTTGACATTAATACATGGAAGACATAAGGCTATGTGAAACTTAAGGTGGATTATCTCCAACCTGAAAATTTTGAAGGAACATGCACATCTAGTGGGGAACTGACACATTTCATTTAAAGGTTTGTCATAGCATTGCACATTTCTAGAATCTCTCTTCTTGATGGTATAATACCTCCCTTCTCATCTCACATTACCAAGAAAAATTATCTAGAGCTTTTGAGGTTGATTTATACTCAGGGGCATGACAAAATTGCAAAGATGTTTCTATTGTGTGTAAAGCACATAAGATGGTTGAGGTTTTCATTGTTGGAATGCATCTGAATGCTACGACAAAGTTCGAAGGACTAAGTTAAAATTAAAAAATTTATTAATTTCTTATATATTTAATCAATGTTTAAAGTTTCATTTATATTGGTCTTATAGTTTATGTTTTATAGTCTTTCAAATTCGTGTACTTGAAACATTTTTATGTTTCAAGTAGAATGTTTTGAAAGATTATAAATTAATTTTTATGGACCTTTTTTAGGAAGTTTTTGTTGTTTTCAACTATTTCTTATATGTTTAATCAATTTTTAATGTTTCATTTCTATTGGTCTTATAGTTTATGTTTTACAGTCTTTCAAAGTTGGAAACTTGAAACATTTTTATGTTTCATGTTGATGTTTTTGAAATCTTATAAATTGTTTTTGGTGAACATTTTTTATGAAATAATTTTTGTTTTCAACTATTTATTATATGTTTAATCAATGTTTAACGTTTCATTTGTATTGGTCTTATAATTTATCTTTTATAAGCTTTCAAAGTCACGTACTTGAAATATGTTTATGTTTCAAGTGGGTGGTTTTGAAAGCTTATAAATTAATCTTTATCAACATTTTTTATGAAATTATTTTTGTTTTCAACTATTTATTATATGTTTAATCAGTGTTTAAAGTTTTATTTGTATTGGTCTTATAGTTTATCTTTTATAGTCTTTCGAAGTCGCGTACTTGAAACAGAATCACACATCGGAAACGCAGAATGTACTGTGCAGGAAAAGGAGAACCAGAATCCCACATCGGAAATGCAGTATTGTTTTCAGGGCAAACCCCCTTATAAAAGGGAGTCCTGGGTGAGGGTATCCGTCAGAATCCAGACTGCTGTAATGGCAGAACCGCTGGATAATAAATAGCAGAAACATTCTACTGAAAAGTTTTGTTATATATATATATATATAAAACAAAACAAAACAATAAAAATAAAAATAAAAATTTTAAAAAAAAACTTTAACCAAAGGAGGCACCTGGTGTGCCGCCTTTGTGGTTATTTTTTGGGCAAAGGCGGCACACCAGGTGCCGCCTTTCCATGGGCAGAAAATTCCCCAAAGGCGGCACACCAGGTTCCGCCTTTGAGGGGTAAAAAAATAATTTTTTTAACCTATATGTATTTTGAAATTTTTTTTTTGAAAAAATGTATATAAAAAAACCCTCTTCATTTGGGTTGTGTTTTTATTCAAATTAATAAATCCATAGTGTCCAAGTTATGTGTAGTGGGTTTTACTTGTAGTTTTAAGGTGTACAAGGGGTTCTTGAGGATCAGTTCAACCTTCCATGGAAGCAGCATCACGTTTTCACAGCTTGGAGGTAGGAGAACCAAGGTATTCATTTTTAATTAAGTCCATTTAATTCATTATTGATTTTAGTTAAATCTTTGACTTGTTTCACATTATTTAAATGGAATTAGTTAATATGTTTTAGTGTTTTCAAATTAATTTGTTTTTTTAGAAATACTTTTGAAGTATTTTCTCTTGTTAAATTTATATGTACTTAAGAAGGATGTGTCCTATGGATGCCAAAAAAAATTTGATAATGATTTCAATTTTAAAATCTTTTTCACATTACTCTCGAATAGATTATCATGGTGTTTTTTATATTTGAGTAACTTATATGACCTGGTTATAGAATCATTAACAAATTGTGTGGATTTCTTATACAGATTATTTATGCATTGTTTGGCCTGCTTATGAAAATTGTTTAGATATTTGTATTCTTGTGCATAGAAGTATTTATAAACTGGTTGAGTCTTGATATTATTTTATAAAATTCTGCGGTCGGTTTATTAACTTGTGCGGATGTTTCGAAACTTATTTGGTTAGGGATTTGGTGTGCGATTACTTTCTAAAGAGGTTTTTGAGTGTGTTCGCTTTGGTGGTTATGGAATAGTGGTTGTGTTTAAGTATTTTGAGAATGGATTGATGTTTTTAATATAAGGGTTTCTATTATTTCAAATAACAGGAGTGGTTGAATTTGAATTTTAAAAATAGTTCTTGGATTCCAAAGGATTGTGGTTCTTTTGAGTGTTTTCAAAGAGGTGGTTTTAAATGTATTCCTTAAGGATTTGGCCCATTTGGCTATATAAATTTAAAAGCGATACTTGTATGGTGTTTTGGGTAAATGAATTTAGACATGTCAACTCAATGGACCATTTGAAACATTCAATTCAAAGGTGATGTTTGGGTAATGTTTTTCGTTAATTTGTTTGTAAAGTCTCATTTCCTTTAACATCTCATGGGTGGAGTTGTGTTAAAATTTAGAATGGGTTGTGTTTGGAAGTTGTGTGTGTGTCTGATTGGAGTTATAAGTATTTATAGAAAATGGATTTGATATGAACATGATGTGAAGGTATGTTTGGAACTTTGTTTAACGTGAATGATTGAATATGTATGGGATGTGCTCATGTCCAGTGTAACCCTTTGCGGGTGAATTTATAGGAAGCATCTGTGTTTGATGATGGCAAGTGAGGTGAGATGAGTCATGCGTTCTAGGGCCTTCCTATCTACTCATTATAATTAAAACCACCATGTTATCTAGGCATCATATTGTTAATCAAGTTATGGTTTCTTATCAGCCTCGATTAGACGGGTTGGTACCCACTAGTAGGTCATTTGAAAATATGGGGAGTTTCATTGGTTTCTATTGGTGTGAGGGAAACTAGTTGGTTATAGACATAAGAGTTTCACTATATGCAGACAGGTGGTTCCGAACTGAGTACATCCTGGGGTCTTCTAGTGATGTTTAGGATCACCCATGGTTTGTCTTTTATTTTCATTTTTAATTTCCATTATACTTATTTTTACAGCTTATACTCTCACTTGTTTCTTTTATCACTTCCTTGTTTTCATTGTTTGGATTTTTTTTGAAAGATTATAACCTCTTTCAGAAACAGCACATGGTGTGCGTTGGGTTTTAAAAATGGGTAATTGATATTGTTTTATTAAAATATGGAAAACATACTTTTATAATTATATTTCAAACTGGTGTTAATGGATTGATTCAGGAAAGGGGATGTTGGATTCTATGGTTCATCTTAGAAACCCTAATGATAATTTTAATACCCACACCCATTTTATCATTTCATTTGAAGGTTCAATTTTGCTCAGGTTCTTGGTTCATCTCCTCAGTGTTAAAGAATTCTTGGGTCTGAGTTGAGTGGTGACCTAGAAGGTCCCAGGGAGGTATGTTCAGTTTTATTTTTCTTTTCTACTTCTAGAGTTTAGTTTTATTGTTCTGTTTATTATTGTTTATTAATTTATATTTTATGGGACAAATCATTACCATCAATTAAAACATGGGGCATGACAGTAGTTTTCAGCCCAAGGGGATCAGGAACTCCCTTCGGGCCATGTCGTGGACTGACTCGTGTGGATGATTCAGGGTCAACCCGGGTTTGTTCATGACATAGAGTGTCTCGCAACACTTGAGAAACACTTAAATAAAAATAATTGAATAATAACATCAAATGAAACAATAAATATCAAGATAATATAGAAACTCATGATATAAAAAGTCAAAAGGGTTGTATATACACCATATAGGATATTAAATGTGCACAATATCAAGATATGCCTCAATGAAAGGAGATTGAGGCATAATCACTTTTAAAGATCATATCATTGGATTAAGGATAAATGAATGACATAATTATCTATGATATAAATAAATACGCCCAATATAAGTGGATATTCAGTGTGAAACAATCATTAGTCATTCACAAATATTCTTGGAAAAACATAACTAATGAAATGGATATTTAACTCAATGAAGGTAGATTATGTGAAGATTTCCACTACAATGTTTTTATAAATGACGTAAGAATATATCAATGGGGTGATTATGTGTAGATAATATTTTTTTACAAAATTTGAAGTTGAAATTACAACATAAATAAATAAACATTTATTCCACACATAATCACGGAATAATATAATCACTGATGTATGTGTAAAAACCAATGACTGGAAATTGAGTTTAGAAATTTCCTTACAATGATCATTTTGTAATTATAATTAATATATTTTGTGTTTTTAATATAAATACACATAATGAAAGTATAAGTAATTGATATGACATCAAAATTTATTTCTGACTTAATCATAGTATGACATAATCCATAAGTAGAAGAATAACCCAATGAATGAAAATTGGGTTAGGAAGTTCCCTTACATTGAGATTGACTTATATTGTTCAATATTAATATTCTTGAATAATAAACTGTTGGGAAAAAATACCTAAAGTTATAATTGAATCAATTTTTAGGTGATTGTGTTTGTTGACAATGTGGAAATCCGTGCTGTGACTGTTGACAAAGTAAACCATGAGCTAAAATTTTGTTGACAAAGGGGATTTCTTAGTGGAATGTCGAGTTCAAGATCTGTGGTCAACGATACATGTTTTATTCAAGAAAGTCGACAAAGGAATGGATGATCTGAAGGAGGTACAAAAAGAACAGACACAAAATATTTCAAAGGAAAGTGGGTCATGCAAGTATTGGGTTGGTCGCGCAGGTTACTGGGACGGGCAAGGAATTGCATGCCGAAACATGCATTACGAGGGTAGCAATGTGCGCCATCACGCAGGGTGTTAAAAATGCGTATAAATACTGGACCACCCCTCCTCATTTTCAAAGAAGTTCAACACATAGAAAAATCAGAACTCCCATCGCGTAGGTCTAGTGGTCGCGCAGGTGGTGGTGTGTCGCAGAAGTAGGACTTGTGTGCCAGATTTGAAGAAGAGTGATTGTTGTTTGTTGCGCTCCAATATTGGTTTGGGAATAAAGGTAAGTGTGTCGCGCAAGTTTCGATTTGAAGAAGTTTGTATCACGCAAGTGTTTGAGGTGGAATTGCACGCTAGTTTTGACTTTCGCGGCGATACTTGTGCGCCGGGTTTGACTTACGCGTCAAGTAAGGTTGATTCCCCAGTAGTGTTTTCGGGCTTCTTGGATGATGGAGGTTTTCCTGATACCTTCGGTGCAAACTGAGATTCATCTACGGGTGAAAGTTGTAATTCAAAAGAGCATCTACATACAGAGGAAGATGCATTCTTTAATGAAAAGAAATAGACCTACAGGTATATAAACTGTGAGTGGATCCTTTCCAAAGTAGCGTGAAAAGGAAGAGGAAGAAGGTGATCCTCTCCACCGGCAGTTATCCAGAGAGATAAATAGGTTGTGTCTCTTGGGAAATCAGTGTGCTGACCCTAATCTTTGTAAAGGCAGTGAGCCTGGGACAGAGTGATTGTGCCCGAACTATGTAATCCACAGCTAGTGATGTATAGTGGAATTTGGTATGACAGAAAAACTGTCGGCGTATGCTCCCTGGACGTAGCCCTTAGTGGTTAACCAAGTAAAAATTGTCGTGTCCTGTTCTTTCTATACATTCTGTTTATATTGTGCAATAGGAAAGAGAGAGAATAGTATTATTCTTAACAGGGAAATAATATCTGAACATGCATTAATTCTAAATTATTCATACCATGATTCACCCCCCTATCAGGGTATTCAGCCTTGTGGACCTAACATAAAAATACATTAATTTATTCTTTCTTTAGAATTTTTTTAAATTTTATTATTCCTTTTATAACAATTGTTACCATGTAATAAAAATTACATAATTATTTAAGTTCATATATGAATTTTCTAGGAGCAGTGGAAGTGTGTGGGTGGATGTGCGCACTTGGCAATTTGTCCTTACAAATGATCAATCCGAGATCAATATGATGATAAAATCCAGTCTCCACGGATCGAATCACAAAAATAAACAAAGATAATTGAGGTCCCAAAACCACAATGTATGATCATTACAGGTTGATTATAAATAATTTAATTAATTGAAAATAAGTGCCTTTTGAGTGTTTTTTGATCGTTGATATTCTTAGTCACATTCTGATGTGATTTGTTGTAGCATCGTAGAAGCCATGTGTAGACTTTCTCAAGGGGTGATCCACACATGATATCAGTTCAAGTTATTGACATAATCAATCCATTCTCAAAGCTATTTTTAATAACAAAATACCTAATAATGAACATTTCATTAACTTCTATTTTTAAAAACATTATGGCTTGTAGAGGAATCCAAATATCAAATAATACTCTCGCCGACGGAAAGGTTGTTGTCTCCATGTACGTTAAAAAGAAACATTCCTTCTGTCATTTAGTAATACGCTTCATAAAAAATATTCCTGGTTAAAGCCATGGAATTACATTAAAATAAAAATGGTATAATTATTCACTATATAAAATAAGGTCGTGTATAAACCAAAATATTCCTCAAAGAATGGAAATTGAGACAAATTCTCTTACAATTATCATATAATTTGATTAAGGATAAATCAATGAAATAATTATGAGTGAAAAAATAAATACACCTAATATAAGTGGATATTCAGTTTAAAAAAATCATAGGAAATTCAAACATATTCCTTGAAAAACAAAACCAATGAAATGGATATGTGACTCAATGAATAGAGATTGAGTTAAGATTTCCATTACATTTTCATATAAATGGTGTAAAAATTTATCAATGGGGTTATTGTGTGTTTAAAAAATTATATCCACATAAAGGGAAGTTGAAATTACAACATAAATAAATAAACAATGATTCCACCCATAATATTCTCATAATATGATCAACGAAGAATGCATAAAACCCAATGAGTAGAAATTGCGTTTAGAAATTCCCTTACAAAGATCATTGTGTTAATAAAACAGATCGGTTGTGTGTATTAACTTTAGATAAACATAAATAAATTATAAATATAATATAGAATATCAAATTTAATTTCTCACAAAATCATACCCGGACATAATCAAGAAGTATAAGATTATCCAAATGAATGGAAATTGGGTTAATAAGTTTTGTTTCCTTGAATCCGTCTTGTCTCGTTCTTTCATTATATTCTTCAACAATAAAATTAGGTTAATTTATACTTTCTCCAGAACCATTTTCATGTTTGTTATTAATTTTATGTTACTTAATATCATGTTATAAAAATTATATAATTATTTTAGTTTAAATGTGTCATTTTGTCAATACTCAGTACTTGAGTCGAAAGTGAACTCGTTTTGATGTAAATTGTCCATGAATTGAAAAGTACCTCATCTCCATAACATTATTCATAATTTGAATATCATATATATATATAGTATATATATATATATATAATTTTCATTATACTTTGATATAATAAATAAAATTCACCATTTATGGAGACGGTAGGTGGTACATATGTATGAACGCTACTTTTCTTTTTTCATATAAAAAGAATAATAATAAAGTAATATAAATGTATATTATGATAACATATTTTTATATATGTAATTTATATATTTTAGTTTTTATAAAACAATCAATTATACATTCCATGTATAGCAAGAATGAGTCATATAACTTTTAGGTGGTGGTAGTCCAAACATCCTCCAATAAATTTATCATATTTACCCATCATGGAATGCATAAAGGTATATTGTAAATAAAAATTTCAAATTAATAGAGAAAATATAAATATAATATATTCTTATCCATCATATATAAATACAATCAATTATAATGTCCTCTATGAGAGGTGGTCGGTGAAAATCGAACAATCATCATTTCATAATCCAATAGTTCGTCGTATATAGAAACATTATGTTCGTATCCATTTGATATTGGTGTGTATAAGAGTAGTTTAAAAACATATCATAACAACATAAATATATATTGAGGATACCATTTTTGTTATATAATGACATAATAAGAATAGAATAGGGAGTAAATATGGAAAATAATGGAAAGTAACTTGATAGAAGACGTTACCTCCAAATCAGGTAACTTAATTTTATTTGAGAAAACTGGAAATCTTGAATTATTTTATGCCCAAGGTAAGGCTTATAAGAGAAAACTATGGATTTTGGGAAGTTATTTTAGTAGAATTTTGATGAGTGAAGGGGATGTAGAGGTGTGAGTATGTGGGTAGAGGTGGTGGCCTTTTGTAAGACAGAGGAGGGGATCTTTAGAAAATTCTTCAAATATTATTTTATTTTAAATTGATTTTAGAAATATAATTGTACCAACGTGATTTATTTCTAGTATAAGATGATAATGGGTCAAAATACTCTCAAAAAATAGGTTTATACATGTTTATGTCACAAAATTAACCTTATTTTTTAGCTTTAACTCTTAGTTAATATCATTAACACTTACCATGTATTCTTGTATTTTCATAATGTATGGTAACTATAGTTACTATAAAATTCCAAGAGAACTAGAAGTGGAAAACTAATGAAATTTGTAACATTATATAAGTCAGTTAGACGAATCTTAAAAGTTAAGGACTATTAAATCATTTAATAATATAGGATTTGTTTTAAAAACATATTTATGTCAATTTTGACACTATTTAGTAATGTATTTTTGTTAAAGTCATAAAAACTTTACTACATTGAAAAATGGAATTAAATCAAATATATTCTGTCAATATAGTATATAAAATTTGTGTATATATTCAAAATATTCAAATTATATTTATTTTAATATTTATAATATAATTTATTTGAATCATTCATTAATAAGGTAATCAATACATAATAATTATGTCATAAATTAATTGATTTATTTAATGTATAAAATTATATATAAAATACCATGATTTAATAAGTAACATTATCTATATAATTACTCTTTATAGTCATAGATATAAATTATAAAACACTATATTAAATTTTTTTATTACAAGATACATGTTTTTGTTATATTTCCATTTTCTTTAAATTACTAATTATTAAATGTCATTTTCAAATCCAAGTGGATCACAAATGAAAAAAGATATGTTTAAGGATGATAATGGTCAGAAATAGAACATTCAATAGGATTATGACACATTTTAGGGTAGTTTTATAGTTTTATAATAATATTTTTTAGCCTTATTTTCCCGATTTACCATTTAACCATAAGAAATAAAAATATTTACTGAAGTTACATTTTATAATGTCCAAAAATAATTGGTAACTATTTAAAAAATTCCTAAATAAGGATTCCAAATATGGAATCCATTATTAAAAATTAAAAACACATTAATTATTGTTAAAAATTGAAAATTAATTCTCACTTTCAAAATGAGAAACTGAGTTTTTAATATGTAAAAACTATTAAAACATTGGCACATGTTTTTGTCCAATTTCAAAGATTGACTACCTAAATTGAATAAAATTAGATTAAATTATAAAAATCTATTCCATTTATACTTTAAAACCATTAAATAATATTATTTAACCATATAAATTAATTCAATGGAAAATGTTGTTTTATATTAAAATCTTCCTTTTTTTATTCTTCAAAACATGATAGCTATCAAAAAAATATCAAAATTTCATCCAAATTAAATTTTGATGTACCTATTCTAAATTAGAAGTATTTTTTTTTCAAATATAACATTTAATGATTTTAAAAACTAAATTTAAAAAGGGTAGTCCATCAAAAGTTGGAAAAACTACATTTATTTAAAAATACTACTTTTATTCAAAAAAATTATTTGTTACTATATAATATCTAGAAAACATATAAGATGAATTTATAACATTAAATTGAATATATAACAAACATTTTTCCTTAAATAAATATCCATAAAGTGTGATATGATTTTATAAACATCATTTTTCTCTTTTTGGAGAAGGTGTTCCTAAAAACACATCCTTTATATTCAATTGGGTTTGTTTCTGTTTCCAATAAATTTGGTAACCAATGAATCATTATTTATGAAATTTTAAACCATTTTTTCATAATTTAGTTGATACTATTCATTCTATCCATTCCAGTGATTAGGTTATAATGGTAACATTTAAATAATAATATTCAATTTTTTGTTTAAGTTCAATGTAGCATATCATGTAGCAATTGATCATAGAGTTTCTTTCTTAAAACTATAGATGTTACATCATTCACATCTTATTCAAATTGCATCCTCTCAATTTCTAAATGTTTCTTGGTAAGTTCATTGAAAATACCACTTTGGAAAAAGAGTCAATAAAACCATCAATTTAAAAGTAATAAAGGGAAGCCCAAAGGACACCCAAGATAACACATACAAGGATTTCTTGTAGTACTAAATGGATATAGAAGAAATAACTAAGCATATTGTTCTGATGGAGAGTGATGGAAAAAATGATTAGGAGAAAGATATCAATTAGAAAATGACAAACTTGTGATGGGTTAAATGGTCTTTGATTCCCTAGTAGGAAAAGTAAACAGAAAACCTTTTTGTTTTAAGGTCTGTTTCATAAAGTTGAGGAATTTATTTTTGATCTTTAATAAGAAAATAAGGAAACATACTTACTTTTCATGTAGAGTTTCATCCTTTAAAATATATCTTCCAAAATCCCATCTTTTCTTTTAATGATATGTATTCAGGATGACTTGGTCACACTGAAGTGCTAGAATAAACATCTATAAAATTAAATAATCCATAAAAGATGAACCATATATTTCCCTTATCATTATACACTATCCAAAAAAAAACATGTTAGTACATGATCTGATAATCATTAAAAGATAATCATCATTTATAAAATTAAATACTACTCCCAATCTCCAAAATTCAACAAACAATACCCCAAAGTTCAACAAATTCCATTCAACAGCTAATTGTCCTTATAATTACACAAAAATAATACTCCAAACTGAAATTGAAATCCAAAATTTAGAAGGATTTGATCACATAGGCTTTCAGGAAAAATCATAGAATTTATCTCTAAATAACATCAATTATTCATAATGTATTATACTTAATGGTAATTATACTAATCACATATTCTCCATGATAAGATATTCATTTCCATAAATAACCAAAATCAACATATGTATAAAATAAAAAAAATAGATTATTCCAAAATAAAATTCAACCATTACTCCTCAAATAAAATCCAATAATATTCTATTTTCATTAGGAATATATGGTTTCCAAAATATCAAAAATATTTCAAAATATCATTTATAACATAATCACAAAATCATTTTCTTATACTAAAGATATAAATTTAATAAAACCTATGTTTCCAAAATCAACTTATTAGTTATCCATAGAAACATTTAAAAATAATAAGTCATACTGACTAGGGACTTTATGTAGGCTTGTGGTAGGCGATGTGCCCTTGTATCCCTTCAGTTGTGGGTTCGATTCCCACATCCTTTTAGGATGCAATGGGTTTTCACCCATCATGCAGGTTGTCCCATTTTATAAAACTCAAAAGTTACCCTAACATGTTTTAACCTCAATGGTTGTCTTATACCTATCATTTTCATCTGAACTCATAATGACCAAAACATCTTAATTCTTGAAGTCATATATATATATATTTACATATTTTCACCTCCATAGGATAAAATGAAACTATTTCTTAAACAATGAACAACATACCTTGATCATGGTGCCCACCTTGTTTCATCGTCATCTTGTTCACATAAATAGAAGGTTCATGCATTACAAAAATGATTTAGAGATCCTTTAAAATAATTTGCTTCCTTTATCCAAATACACCTTATAAAATATGGGTTATATGGGTGTTCACATAATAATAACTTTATAAAATAATAATTTATGAAATTTAATTTTAAAAAATCTGGAAAAACTTGATTTTTATAAAATAGTCATACCGAGTTTGAGTTGAAACATTTAATCAATGGTACTTTTTAAATACCTTAAGTATGTTCCTAAAGACTATAGTTTAAATGAAAATATAAATAGGTTAAGTAAGGGTATCCTTCTTTATCACCTTTTCCAAAATCATAATATTCTTCAAAATCTCATGATTAGGTGAAATATTTGAAAATTCCTTGATAATATTTACCATTATTTAAAATATGAGAATATTGTAAAAAATGATTTAATTAAATACAAAACATTATCCACAATGTTATCGAGGTATATTCTAGGTGTTTTATATCTTAAACAACTTCTTTCAAGTGATATATATGTAATAAAAAGTTTCAATGTCATCCAAGCCTGACTTTGCAATAACTATTGCAAAAAAGTCATCAGCAAGAGATAAGAATTTAGTTTGAGATCCTCCTCCTTCAATTTGTAACCAAATTTCTTTGATCTGAAAATGTTATAAAATAAGGATTCAACTTATAGAATAGACATAGATAATTACCATATGGTTATCCAAAACATATAATCCCTAATGTTTTATAAACCAACCTCTAAGACCAAAATATAAAAAATAATCCTTATAACATACATAATCTAGAGTTTTTATCAAGAATTTTCATTCTTTCACATTGATGATAATTTCAGGTTTATATTTTTAGATAACTTTGCCATAACTATTACATTACATATCAATTAGTACAAAGAATCTACTTTTACTCCATCATTTTTTCACAATAATAAAACACCTTCAATAATACAAGAATTATTTGCATGATAAAAATAATCATTCATTGTTACTTTCTGTAATCCATTCTTATACCATGTGAAAAATATTTCAAAAACATTGGATGAGCTTAAAATCCTCATTAATGAATACAATTGTCAGTCAGTTAATATTTTAAAGCCATGAAAACATTTTAAAAAAATCATAATTTTTACCCATAAAACATAAAATACTTAGGTTACATCATGTAATCTAAATATTCCTACAAAACATCACATAAATCATAATCAATAAAGGTAATTTGTGTCATCTATATCATACATATATTGTATCTTTCACAACTATATATGGATTAACCTTCATGGTTACTTTTGGAATACCCATCGTAGTATATTCCATATATCTCTTAATAGAAACTATAACGTTTACACCTGTCACATTACCCAATACACTGGAGAGATATATCGGGCTCACCCACCTTAGGTTTACCACCAAATAAACCATATTTGTAAAAAAATGACCTAGAACCATAAAATAATCATAACACACAAAACAAGCATAAAATAAAGATAAAGTTTCAAAATTGAATAACAAGAAATCAGTTCATGTAATGTAATAATAAATCCTTTCTCAAAACAATTTTTAATAACAGAATACCTATAAAATAATACATTATTTATTTTTCTTTTTAAAAACATTACGACATTTAGTGGAATCGAAATATCAAATAATTCTCGCGATGATGGAAAGGTAGTTATTTCCGTGTATGTTAAAAAAACATTCCTTTTATCATTTAGTGAAATGCTTCAAAAATAAAAAAAATTCTTTTTGAAAACCGTTTAATTAAATAAAAAGAAAAAGCATAAAATTATACACCGTATAAAATAAGGTCTTGTATAATCTAAAATATGAATAATGAAATGGGATTGAGACGAAGCCCCTTACAAAGATCGTATCATTAGATTAAGTATAAATCAATGACATAATTATGTGTGAAAAAAATAAATACACCAAATATAAGTGGATATTTAGTGAAAAACAATATGATATCATTCACACATATTCTTTAAAAAATGAAACCAATAACATGGATATTTAACTCAATGAATGGATATTGAGTGAAGATTTCCCTTACAATGTTCATATAAATGACGTAACAATATATCATTAGGCTACTTATTTTTCAAAAATGTATATCCACATAAAGGTATGTGGAAATTAAAACAAAAATTAATAATCAATTATTCCACACATAATCATGGAATAATATAATCAACAAAGTATGCATAAAACCCAATGAGAGAAATTTAAGTATATAAATTTCCATAAAAAGATCATTTTTTTAGTAAAATAAATCAATTGTGTTTATTCACTATAAATACATATAAATAAATTATAATTACAAGATATTAAATCAATATTTATTTCTCAGATATTCATTTTAGGGAATAATCAAGAACTAGATTATTAACCCAATGAATGGAAAATTTGTTTAGAAGTCCCCTTACCATGAATCCAACTTGTATCGTCCATTCATTATATTCATGTATAAAAAACATAGGATAATTTATACATTATTTAGAAAAAATTTAATGTTTATTATTGAATTTATATTACTTATTATCACATTTTAAAAATTAAATAATTATTTAAGTTCACATGGGTCATTTTGTCGATATTCGGTACATGAGTCGAAAGCGAACTTGTTTTGATGTAAATTGTCCATTTATTAAAAGGTACATAATCTTCAGAATATTATTAATGATTAAAATAGAATATATATCCTGTATATATGTATTTATAATTTCTATAATATTTGGATATAACAAATAAAAGGTGTTATTAATTGATATAATAGGTCGTACGTACGCATTAACACTACTTTTATTTCATTGTCATATAAATATAATAATAATAAAAATTATAAAAATGTATATTATAATTCCAGTATTATATTTAGGTTTATAATGTCTCATATTTTTAATAAAACCATCCTTTATATGTTCCATGTATAGCATGAAAGAGTCATATCACCTTGAGGGAGCGGTAGTCCACACATCCTCAAATTAAATTATCGTATTTTCAAATCATGGAATGAATAAAGGTATGTTGTAAATAAAAATTAATTAAGTATATATAAAATATAAATATAATATATATAACATAGATAAATAATTTTCCATCATAATGGTCACTATGAGAGGTTGTAGGAGAAAATTGAACTATCATTGTTTCGTGAGGTAGTAGTTCACAGTGCACATAAACAATATGTTCGTATCCATTAGATGGCGGTGTCTGTAAGTTTAGAAATATAAATTTTCATAAAAACATAATTTTATATTTAGTATACTGGTTTTGTTATATAATTATTTAATAATAAGAGCATATGGAGTGAAGAAAGAAAATAAAAGGCAGAAACTCGAGAGAAGATGTTACCGCAAAATCAGGTAACTTCTTTTGATTTGAGCCAAAAGGCTTTCTTGAATTGCCTTATTCCCAAGGTATGTATTCTAGGATTAAATTAGTTATGTTGGGAGATTATTTTAAGAATCTTTTGGATGATCCAAGGGGCTTTAGAGGTGCGAGTAAGTGGGTAGAGATGGTGGCCTTTTATAAGAGAGGGGAGGGGCACATTAGGGAAGTCTTGAAATTTTAATATTATAAATTTATTTTCATCTTATATTAGTTTAAAAGAGATATATTTATAGTCAATGATGATAATGGGTCTAAATCATTACAACCAATAGGTTTAATGAAAGTTAAGTCACAAAATTTACCTTCTCTTTTAGCTTTAACCCATAGTAAAAAACATTAACTCTTACCATTTCTTCTTGTATTTTAATAATTTATAGATAATATAGTTAATATAAAATGAAAAGATAATCACAAGTGGGTAATTAATGAAATTTATAATATTATATATGTTAGGGGGATGAATATTATATTTTTAGGACTATTATATATTTTAATAATATAGTATTTGATTTAAAAACATATTAATGTCAATTTTGACACTATTTAGTAATTGGTTTTTGGTAAAGTCATAACAAATTGATTCCTTAAATACAAAGTAATTAACTCAAATATTATATGTAAATATCATCAAGAAATTTTGTATGGAAAAAAAATATTCAAATTACATTTATTTTAATATTTATAATAACTCTGTTTTAATTTTCATTAATAAGGTAATTACTACATCATCATTGTGTCATAAATAAATTTATTTATCTAATGTATAATTTGTTTAATAAAATACCATTATATATGAAATATTATAATATTTATAATTAATATTTATAGTCAAAGAGTTATATAATATAACCCCATCATAAAATTGTTTTAGTAAAACATACATGTTTATGTTATATTTCTATTTTGTTTAAATTCAAAATTATAAAATGTCATTTTCAAACCCATGGGGCACCAAAATGTCACAATTTCGGCTAAAGGATACTCAAGGTAAATAATATATCATTATATAGGATTAAAACACATTTTAGGTTAGTTTTATATTATTATAATATAATTTTTTACACTTATTTACTGGATTTACCCTTTAACCATGGTAAATAAAAATACTTACCGAAATTAATATTTATAATGACCAAAATTAAAAGGTACCTATTTAAACATTTTGGAACATCTGATTCAATATATAGAAACCATTTTCCAAATTCAAAACAAAAAAAACTGTAGTAATTAATTTAAAATTAATTCTCGTTGTTAAAACCAAAAAGAGGGTTTTAAAGAAATAAAAACTATCAGAAAATTCACATGTGTTTATATTCAATTCAAATGTGAAATTACATCAAATTAACATATTTTCATTAAATGATAAAAATATATTCCATTTATACTTTAAACACCCTAAATAATACGATTTAAAAATATAAGTTATTTCGATGGAAAACGTTGTTTTCAATTAAAATTGAGCATAATTTTTACTATTCATTATGACATGATATTTTTCAGAAAAATATCCTAAATTCAAAAATGCAAATTTTGATGCATATAATTTTTATAAGAAGTTTATTTTTTCAAATATAACATATATCGGTGTCAAAACCTAAATTTAAAAAGGGTTCTCCATCAAAATGCGGTAAAACTATATTTAAAAAAATTCTTCTTTTATCCAAAAAAAATTCATTTGCTCTTATATCATATCTGGAAAACATATAATATTAATTTAGAACATTAGATTAATTATATAACATATATTTTTCATTAAATAAAAATCCATAAATTGTGATATGGTTTTATAAATACAATTATTCTCTTTTTAATTAGGTGTTCATAAAACACATCCTTTATATTAAATTTGTTTTTATTACCATTTCTAATAAATTTAGTAACAATTCAATCATTAATAAATAATTTTTAAACCATATTTTCATAATTTAGTTGATTATATTTATTCCCTACATTCTAATGGCTATGTTATAAAGGTAACCTTTAATTAATAAAATTTAGTTGTTTGTTTAAGCTCGATGTAGAGTATCATATAGGCTATTGATAATAGTGTTTCATTTTTAAAACTTAGGAAGTTACATTGGTTGATTATTTGAGTATAATTAGGATGAGTCAAGGGGATTTAGAGGTTTGAGTAAGTGGGAATATGTGGTGACCTATTATAAGAGGGAGGATGGGCACTTTAGAAATGTTTTGATATATTAATTTTTTCCAAAATTAATTTATAATTATATATGTCGCAAAGTAATATATTTATAGGATAAGTTGACAATAGGTCTAAATCCTCTTTGCCAGTAGGTTTTAGACACATTTTGGTCAAAAAATTAACCTAATATTTTAGCTTTAACCCTTAGTTAAAAACATTACATCTTACCATGTCTTCTTGTATTTTCATAATATATGGTTTCTGTAGATAATATAAAATGGATATAAAACCAAAAGTGGATCATTAATGACATTTTTAAGATTATATAAGTCAGTTTTTTTGAATCATATATCTTTAGGACTATAATATCATTTAATAAAATAGTATTTTTTTAAAACTCATTTATGTCAATTTCGAAACTATTTAGTAATTGATTTTTATTAAAGTCATAAAGACTTGATTAATTCCAAAAAAAAAATGAATTAACTAAAATAAAATATGTCAATATCATCTAGAAAATTTGGGTATGGCATATAAATAATAAAATCAAATTTATTTTAAAATTTATAACATCATTTATTTGAATCTTTCATTAGTATGGTAATTAATGCATCATCATTATGTCATAAATAAATTTATTTATTTAATTTATAAAAAATATAAATAATATAACATGATTTAGGTAATATATTTACTTTTATAATAACTATTTATAGTAATATATAATAGTTATATAACCCTATATTCAAATTTTTTTATTAAAAGATACATGATTATGTTATATTCCCCTTTTCATTAAATTTAAAAAATATAAAATGTCATTTTCACACTCAAGTGGCTCCCAAAATCGTCAATATCGGCCTATGGATTTTCATGGTTTTAAAAATCTCGTACAATATGATTAGGACACATTTAAGGGTAATTTTATATTATTATAATATTATTTCACACTTATTTACATGATTTACCCTTTAAATATGGTAAATAGAAAATAATTACTGATGTTACAATTCATAATTTCCAAAAATAAAATGTAACTATATTCCCAATTTGAACCTTATGATTATAAATATTGAATCCATTTTTTCAAACTAAAAACACTGAATGTTTTGTAATTAATTTAAAATTAATTCTCCTTGTCATACTAGAAAGCGTGTTTTTAAAAAGTAAAAACCATCAAAAGATTGACATGTGTTTATATCCAATTCAAATGTGAAATTACTTAAAATTAACAAAATTGGATGAAATGAAAAAAAATATATTCCATTATCAAATTAATACCAAAATGTAATATGATTTAAACATAAAAATTATCGTGATGAAAAAATATGTTTTCAATTATAATTTAGCATATTTTTATATTCATCAAAACATCATAGTTATTAGAAAAACATCAAAGATTCATCCAATGTGAATTTTTATGTCCCTATTCTAAAGAAGAAGTTTATTTTGTCAAATATAACATATAAATGTGTCGAAAATTAAATTTAAAAATGGTTCTTCATCAAAAGGCGGTAAAACTGCATTTTTAAAAATTAATTCTTTTATCCAAAAAATTGAATTATTTTATATATAATCTCTAGAAAACATATAAGATAAATTTAAAAAATTACATTAAATATATAATATTTTTATCATTAAATAAAAATACATGAAGAGTTATATGATTTTATAAACACAATTAATCTCTTTTATTTAGGTTTTCCTAAAAACACATCTTTATATTCAGTTGGTTTTTATTTCCATTTTAACAAAATTAGTAACCAATGAATCATTATTTAAACATGTTTAAACCATATTTTCATAATTCAGTAGATACTATTCATTATCTCCATTCCAACACTAGTTTATAATGAAAAAAATTAATTAATAATATATTGTTGTTCGATTAAGCTTGATGTAGCATATCATGTATGCTGTTAAACCTAGTGTTTCAATCTTAAAACTAAGAATGTTACATCATTCCCCCCTTTTGTAAATTGCATCCTCAAAATTTTAAAATTTTGCTCGGTGTGTTCATTGAAAATACCACATTGGAAAAAGAGTAAATAAAACTATAACATTAAAAGAAAGAAAGTGAAGTATAAATTCCACCTAAGATACAACATACTAGGATTCCATGTAGAAAAACATTGATATGTAAGAGAAACTAACCATCTTGTTCTGATGTAGAGTGATAAGAAACCAAGATCATGAGAATGTTAATAATCTGAGAACCATAAAACTGTGATGGGTTGAACGATATTTAATTCCCCAATAGGAAAAGTGAATGGACAACATTTTTTGTTTTAAGGTCCTTTTCATAAAATTGAGGAATTTATTTATGATATTTACTATGAACATAAGGATACATAAAAAAATTTTAAGTATAGTTTCACCGTTTAAAAAATATATTTCACAAACTCATATTTTCTCCAAACGATGAGTATTCAAGATGAATTGGTCACACCATAAGTTCTATAATCACTTCTAGAGAATCACATAATACCTAAAATATGAATTATATAATTCCCCTATCTTTATACTTTATTAGAAAACATATTGTTTATTAAAATATCAGATAATACCAAAAAATGACAATCCATTATAAAATGAAATACTACTATTAATCTTCAAAAGTAAAACAACAATAACCAAAGTACAACAAATTCCATTCAATAAACATTTTTTCCTTAAAATTATTCAAAGCAATGCATACTAAAATTGAAACCCAATATTCAGAATGATTTGATCACATATTCTTCAACAATAAATCGTAACATTTGTCTCCAAATAACATCTACTAATCTTAAGTTCTAATACATAAAAGTAATTAACCTAATCACAAATTCTCCATGAAAGGTTAATCATTTCCATAAATAACCCTAATCACCATATGTATACAATGAAAACATATATTCATCCAAAATAAAATTCAACCTTTACTCCTCGTATTAAATCCAATAGTATTCTATTTTCCTTATTTATATTGTGTACCTAAAAGAGAGAATATCTTCTAAAATAAAATTTATCACTTCATCACGGAATCAATTTCCTATAATAAGGATATCCATTTGTTAAAACATATGTTCTCCAAATAAACATATTCCTACTCCATAAAATCATTTAAATAAATAGAATAAGTCATACTATCTTGGGACTTCATGTAGGCCAGTGGTAGGAAATAAATCATTGCGCACATCTGTTGTGGGTTTGATTCCCACAACCTTGTGTGACATGACGGGTTGTCGCCCTTCTTGCGGGTTGTACCACTATAAAACTCAAAAATAATGCTAACATGTTATAACCTCAATGGTTGTCTTATTCCACTCATTTTCATCCCAATTCATAATGACCTATATATCTAAATTCATGAAGTCTTATATATATTGATTTTTTATTTCACATCTATATGATAAATTAAAATTGTTCCTAAAGAAAGAACATCGTACCATGATCATACTCTCCACCTAGTTTCTTTATCATATTGTTTACATAGATAAAAGGTCCATGCATTTCAACTATGATTTAGATATCTTTCAAAATAATTTTCTTCCCTCATCCAAATACACCTAGTACAACTTGGGTCATATGGATTTCCACAGAAAAATTGTACTAAAAATAATCATGTATGACATATAATTTAGAAACATTTGACAAAACATGATTTTTATAAAATATATTGACAGAATTTCATTTGAAACATTCAATAAATGTTATTTTTAAAATAACATAAGTATGTGCGGAATGAATATATTTTAAAAGAAAATATAAATTGGTTACACAAGGGTCTCCTTCTTCAGTATAATTTTTAAAATCATAATATGCTTCAAAATCATATGATAAGGTAAAATATTGGAAAATGACTTGATAATATTTACCTTTATTTAAAATATGAGAATTTTGAGAATTTTTTATATTATATACAACCAATGATCCATAATGGTATCGAGGTATAGTGGATGTGTTTTAAATATCAAATAATTGATTGCATGTGAGTTGTATGTTATAAATCATTTCATAATCATCCATCAATGAATTATTAATAATTGTTGCATGAAATTAATCATGAATAGATATGAATGTTTTTTTAGGTTCTCCTCCGTACATTTTTAACCGAAATTCCTTGACATAAAAAAGTTATACAACAATGATTTAATTGAAATAATAGACATAGGGACTCACCATGTGGTTATCCAGAACTCCTAATCCCTAATGTTTTCTAAGTCATTCCTCAGAAACCTACTATAAATTTCTAGACATAAACGTAGAATAATATTTAGTTATCTCAAGAATTCACATTGAGGATCTTATTAGGTACAATGTTTTAGGGAATTATCCCATAACTATTATATTACATCTCAAAAATTCTAAAATATACAACTACACTCTATACATATTTTTTCACAATAATAAATATCTTTTAAAAAAACAAGATTTATTTTCTAGAAAAAAAAATTATTGAATTATTCCATTCCCTTATCCTTCCTTACAAATGTGATAATAATTTAAAAAACATGGGATGATCATAAAAATCTCAGTATGGAATATAAAATAAGGTATAAAACCATTAGTCCATGAATATTTAAAACCCATGAATATATTTTCTCAAAATCAAACTTTTCACCCACAAAACATAAAATACTTAGCCTACATAATGTAATCATAAGATTCATACAAAACTTAATATAAATCAAAAAACATATTTGTAACTTATGACATCCATATCATACATTCATTTTATCTTTCAGAGTTACATAGGGAATAACATTCATGGTTACCTCTGTCACGTTACCCAATGCATTGGATAGCTATCATGGGCTCACCCACCCTAGGTTTGTCACAAAGGAACCCATATTATATTTATCACATAACCTCTGGTAAAATTTCCAAGTACTATTATATAATCATAACACATAAAATATTTAAATTATCAATATTTCACTTAATCAATAATGTATACGTAAAAACTGACGAGTGGTCTGAATTATCATCATTGTTATCATCATTTATCATTTCATATCCAGTAAGGGTGTTGTGTAGGTTAGCCAATGTTAGATCTCTTAGGTATTTATCTTCTAAAACCAAAAACATTTGGAGTGAACTGAGGTGGACGTTTCTTCAGGATGAGATTCACAATATTTAGGTCCTCAATGAATTCACTATGACCTCGCATGTCTTCCACCACCACATTTACCCTATCAATGAATGCATCAAAAATCTCATTCAGGTTCATTATTAGATCATCATATTTGTTAAAAAACTTGCATCTTTTCTTCTCTAACCTTTTTATACCCTTTATATATATTAAATTGATTTTCCACATGCCATGCGATGTTTTTTATGACATCACCTTCATATAGATAACATTGGATAGAGATCCCCCAAAATCATTGATTTCCATTGCTTCAATATCCAATTCTATTTTCTCGGCTTTTTATAATTATCTACTATTAATATCGGATGTTATACCATGAATTACTGCTATAAACACATCCATTCACAAAGATCATAAGTAGTGTTGCATCTGATTCTTCTATAACTGAAAATTGTTCATGTAGATAATCAGAATCCCTTTGTGATTGGTGACCTCAATTTGAGAGATAGAAACACTGATATAAACCTTTCCATCTGATACCAATTGTTAGGTTCATGAGGCTAGATACCTTAAGAGGGGGGTGTGAATTAGGGTATGAAATATTAAAACAACTACCCCTTTGATATTGTTTTTTGTTAGACAATACTCTCTTATCTCTCCTTCCCATTGCAGAGTATGAACAAAAGATTAAGCATGAATAGGAAAAAAAATTACTCTGTTCACCCTCACTGGGATACATCCAATGAGAATACACCGAAAATGTGTCTATATTCAAAATACACTAAAATTGAACTGCTGATTACATAGTTTAGAGCAGACTCATTGTCCCTCCTGGTTTACAACCACTCACAATATGAAAGCCCACCGCTCTCTCAACTAAAGTATGATCACTTCTTCTTCATAAGATCCCCTCAGAGTTTAAATAATTGTAGGTACCTTCCTTGTAAAAAAATGAATGCATCTCTTCTATATGTAGATGCTCTATTTATGTTCCACTTTCATCCACTGAGGAATACCACATTACCAGAGGAGTACCAGGAAATCATCCAACTTTCATGCATCCCTTGAATGACTGGCGCACTTCTCCAAGACATGTGTTAAAGTTTAACCAAACCAATTGCACAAAAATACCTTAATCAACACTAATCTTTGGTGACTCACCCCCTTTGATGCCCAAATCACTATTGGTGCACAACTATCAACTGCGATGCACCTTATGAAAAACATTATACTTGCGCGACCTAACCACCACTTGCACACCCAAACATACCTTCATGAATGGAGCTCAAATTCTTTCTATGTGTTGAGTTTCAAGAAAAATTATGAGGGCTATCCCTCTATTTATAGGAATTTTGGCCACCCTAAGCGCCGCACACATATCTCCATCCAACTGGAAAGTCCAACCGCCTCAGCCTCTCTCACCCAAGTCACCTTCCGTGACCAACCCAAAACATGGGTGCCACTCTTTCCTTTTCTAGATTTTGATGTTATGGTATTGAGAATCACATGTCTTGCAACATTAAAAGCCTCTAAGACACTGGAAATCAAGACTCTTCACTAAAAACACTTTTCTCTATTTTTTAATTTTGAGGCCCAAAAACTTGGAAAACATTGGAAAACGGTGAAACTTTGTATATGGTCTTTTTGTACTGCCTCCAGATCATAAATTCCTTTTTTAGAGGTTCTTTTGATAATAATTTTTTTATACAACATCTCTTGAACTTGAAAACGCACCATGTAATCCCCCTTTTGTAAAAAAATTTAACATCGTGGTCTGATTTGTCAACAAACACAACATGGAGGATCACATAGTCAACAAACACAATCACCTCAAAAATACTTCAATGATACCTTGTGGGATTTTTTCAAAACAAGGACCTTTCCATATGTAATGAAACTTACAAGTCATCATCTTCAGTTATGATTTGTAGTGTACAACATTATCTCAAATATGAAACTCCGTTTTTTGAATAATATTATCATTATATGATTTTGATCACTCCTTGTACAACCTTGAGTTTTAATTTGATGAAAATAGAGTCTCCTTAATCTCTCGAATTTGAAGCTTCATTTGTATTCCATATTATTCCAAATCCATGTTACATTTCTTTATAGTCGAATAAACATGATGTTCAACCTTCATGGAGAGATGAAATGCCTTAAAAAAACAATCTTAAATGTGGACATACAGATTAGTGTTTAGTATTCACTCTTATAATCCCAAAGTGACTCATTAATGAAAATTCTCTAATATTTTTCATTCGGTTGCACAGTTTTCTTAAAAATTCGCTTCAACACCAGATTTGTAGCCACATCATGACCATTTTTTTGAGGGTGGAAGGTTGTTGATGTTTTATGTGTCACCCCACAATTCTGTTTTAGGGATGCCAAATTTCATTTGAAAAAGTGTTCCCCTTTTCCACTGATACGGTCCTTTAGTACTCTAAACCTATAGAAAAATTGAGCCTTGAAAAATTCCACTAAAACATGAGAGATATCAGAATTTTTGGCATTCACATCCACCCATTAACAAACATGATCAATGGCAACCAAAATTCTCAAGAAAACAAATGATCTTGGAAAATAACCATAAAACCAATACCCCATACATAATATTTCTCAAAAAATTATACTGGAATATGAGTCCTTTAATCTCTCTTAGAAATGTTTCATGTTTTCTAGAAATGTGATCAAGACATTAAAAATAGATGAGAATCATAGAATAACATAGGATATTAATATCTGGAATCTAAATTATTAATAGAAATCTGTTGGGGTCCAATGTGTCCCCTAAATTAATATGCGTAGCAGAATTGTGGAGTAGAGTCAAACTCATAATATAGAAGAGACCTTATAATAACTTTATTACTACACATACACTAGAGGTAGGGATAATCCCACACATAAAACTAATACTCACATTTTAATTTTTTGGAATTATTTTTCAATAAATTAGTAGCAAATTCAGAGGCATTAATATAGTCCACTAAATCAGAATACTAGAGATGTTCACAAAAGATGCCATAAAGATGATCATCGGGGAAAGTGTGTCGATGTGGTACCTAGTCAATTGTGTCATCCACTATTGTGTGAGAAATCCCACTCATGTGGTACACCACTGTGTTTCATGATCCCTTCTAATCCTTTATCCAAATATCAAATTATTGAAAAAGGAGAATCCATTAGATAAATTGTAACTCCCCAGGTAAATAAAGAATATTCCATTTTTATATTTATCCCTATTTTTGGGAAAAATTTCAATATTAATTTAAATGGAACGCTATGCTCGATGGCTTACCCAATACGCAACAACGAGTTCCTTTGAAATCTTACGTTGCACTCTAATAATAAAATAATATTATAGCCGTTGTATTAGGGGGAATGAATATAAATAACTAAATTATGATATATATGTTTGTTAAATGTTTTTACTTTTATCCAATAAATTTTAGAGGCTTAAAATACAAATGAATCCAATCTTAAGCATTGAATACACTAGTATTTTTAAAAGATTATTTTACTACCTTTTGATGGCAAACCATTTTTAAATCAAAATTTTGAAAATTTTATAAGATCTATTTTTCAAAATAAACATATTATTTATGATTGGGTCATAGAAATTTTCCATGGGTTAATTTTTGGTATTTTTCTGACAATGTTCATTTTTCAATGAATAGTAAAAAATAATGCATTTTACATCAAAACTGCTTTTTCATATAACTTAATTATATGGTTATATTATCTTTTTAATTTGTTTTAAAGTATAATTGGAATATATTTTTACCATTTAATATAATTATGGTCATTGGTATTAATTTAACTTTGGAATTGGGCATAAACAAGTGCCAAACTTTTCATAAATATTGTTTCTAAAAAACCCGCTATTTTTTTGACAACGGGAAGTTTTTTATAAATTAATTATTGCAATTTATGTGTTTGGAATTTGGTAAAATGGATTACATATTTGGAATCATAAGGTCCAAATTATTTAATTAATACTCTTTTGTTTTTGGGCATTATGAATAGTAACGACGATAATTATCTTTAATTATCTTGATTAATGAGTAATCGGGTAGTTAAAGATAATAATATAATATCATAATAATAACAAATGACCACAACATGAGTCATAATGCTATTGTTTGTCTCCTGGCCGACCATGGGATGCCTTGTGCCAAACTTGGGTGCCCCATGGAATCCCTTTTGTGAGAAAGTGACTTTTTATCTATTTATTTTTAAAGAATGTTAAATGTAACAAAGAATGTATCACCAAAGTAAAATATTTTTAATTTTGTCTATATAAATGATATTTTGGACTATAAATAGTCATTGGAAATATAAATTTATTTTATACATCATAGTATTTTTTTTTATAATTTTTAGACATTAAATAAATTAAATTATTTATGACACCATAATGATGCAGCGATGACCTCATTATTTAACGATTTATATAAAATGGAAAGATAATGTAAATTCTAAGACTTACACATGTCAAAAACCTATTGTATGGGTGGATTTAAAACCCTTATCACATTATCCTAGAAAAAAATCAATGTGGGACCATTAAAATCCGAAAATCATTCTAAAATAAAGTAAACTTTATTTACATTCCAAGAGTTCCCCTCCCCTCCTCTTATAAAAGGCCCCCACCACTACCTCCTTACCCACACTTCCAAAGCCTTTGGCTCGGCCAACCCCTGCCCATTTTGTCTCTCCACATCCCTATCTAAATCCATGAAGCCTCACTTTGTGAAGAAGTCTTCCCAAGGAAGCTTTTGAGCTCAACCCAAAGGGAGTTACCCGATTTTATGGTAATGCATTCACTTGTGTCCTTTTGTTTTATTTTTCTTCTCCAACCCCCTAAATACTTTTTATTCATTTATTTTGTAACAACTCCAGTATCTTAAATATACAAGAATGTTGTTATAAGATGTATTCTAGCTACACTTACACACACCTTCGTCTAATGGTTAAAGAACATACTGTTTCTGTGGTTGGCAATTTTCTGCCTCACAAAACGATGATTGTTCAATATTCTTTTAACACCTTTAAAGGTGTCTATTATGGTATTTATGTTTACTATATGCTTCTGTATTTTATATTTAAACCATACCTTTATTCTTTTCATGTTGTGTAAATGCGATAATTTCATATGGGGAAGTGTGGACCATCGCCCCCTCAAGTGATGTGACTCGTACATGCAATACGTGGAACGTATAAAGAATGAAATTAATGAAAATGTGTGACCTATATAACATATATATTATACTTTAATTATAATATATATATATATATTATTTATTTTTAATCCTGTTAATATGACAAAGAAAAAATGAAAGTAGCGTTCATGCGTACGTACGGCCTACCGTCTCCATGAACGGTGCTTTTCGTTTTTTGTCTCCAAATTCTATGTAATAGAATAAAATGAATATATACTGGATATATATGATATTTAAAACATAAAACTATTCTGGATATGATTTACCTATAACTACAAGGAAAATTATTTTCAACAAGTTCAATTTTTTACTCACATCGACAAAAACGTCTGATATGAACTCATATTATTAACCCATTATTTTAACGTTAAAATATCTGATATGAACTGAATAATAATATTTATAGGAGTTCATTAAGAAATTATAATTTGACCAAAGTTTATTATTCATGAATATAAAGAAACGAACAAGACAAGTTGGACTTGAGTTAAGGGATCATACTCCTCTCTTTCTTTTTAAGTACACTCTTTTATGTCATTACTTTTAAACTCATATTTCATGTGATTGGGATGTTCTTTTATATTACTCTTACTGTAATTTTTATGTACATATGATGAGATACCCTATTCTCTCTCATCAATCCATTTTGGAAGTTTTGAGTGGCGCCGTTAGGCTGCCGAATTTTCGTAAGAGATCTAACCTCTCTCTTTCTTTTTAAGTACTCTCCCTTATGTCACTTCTATTAAGCTCATCTTCGTTTTGTTGGGGGATGATCTTTTTTATTCATATTTCTGTAAACTTTATGTTGATGTGATGACAGAACCTATTTCCTCTCATCAATCCATTTTGGAAGTTTTAAGTGGCACTGTTAGGCTGCCGAGTTTTCGTAAGAGATGTTTCATCTCACTTTTATTCCCGTGAGATTTATGCTACATTTGCCACAATTTCCTTTGAGTGGTTTATGTACTGCCCATTATTACACTACTTTTGTAATATAATTCCATTTATGGGTATTTACATATTCATTGTATGACACTTATTCAATAGGGTGTACTTTTAGAAAGTTACCCAAGTCGGTAAGGGAACCTTTAACCCTCCTCTTTTTAAAAGACTTCGTTTGTTATGTCTTTTAATTCACATAATATTATGTTGGGATATGTTCTTCTATATCATGATTTATGTAAATTTTATGTCCATGTTATGATATTCCCTTTTTATCTCTCATCATCTCATTTTCGGAATTTTTGAAGTGACGCCGTTAGGCTGTCGAATTTTACCAAGGGAACTTTTTAACCAAATTTCAATTTCTTTGTGTTCAACATGTAGTTATTGAATATGTCATAATTTGAATATGTGTGAATGAACTTTTACTGTTTTACACTTCATATACAATTATATTGGGTGTATTTATATTTGTCACACATAATTTTGAGATTGATTTATCCTTAATTTAAGGATACCTTATTTATAAGGGATTTCATCACATTGTACATCTCTATTGAGACTTCATTGTTGTTATGCACTAATTCACTCTTATATGGTGTATATACTGTCCTTTGGAATATTATATCATGAATCCATTTATTCTCATGATATTATAAAGTTCTGGTTAAATGTTATTTCTCTATTATTGTATTCAAGTGTCTCTAATTTTGGTAAAAACCCTTTAACCAAAATATCGCTTTAAATGTTTTAATGATTTGTTCTTATTAATATCCTTGTATGGTTTTAAGGTTTTATTTATATGGATTTAATAGTTTAAAATGTTAAAATCTTCAAGGTGATATGGGACACTTTGATTCAAAAATTTCTTTAACAAATGTTTTAAATGGTTTTGAAAATTGTTTTTTAATGGATTCATTATTTCAATATCCTAAAATGTTATATTGTGATTGAAATGTGGAAATGTTATATTTCCTTTATGCATGTTTTATGTGATACATTTATGTTATGGTTCTTGGGCATTATTATGAAAACGGGTGGTTCAGTGATAAACTAAGGGCAGGTGAGCCCGATATATCTGTCCAATGCATTGGGTAACGCGAAGGGGTTAAACGTTAAGGTTTCTCCGAAGATATTTAGGGAATATACTGTGGTGGGTATTCCAAACGTAACCAATAGGGTTACTCCCTACGTAATAAAGTTATGAATGCCTCAAGTTACCTTTATGTCTTTATGATTTCTATGATTTATTCATGATTTTATGAGGTAAGTTAGAGTGCCTATGTTTTATGGGTAAATTATGATTTCATTATTATGTATATATGAACTCATGTTTCCTTTCCATATTTTTATAACCCTTACTCAGCTTTTTATGCTCATCCCAAGTTTTTGAAATGTTTTTCACAGGTCAAGGGAAGGGTACATGATATGATGATAGTGTCAAGGAAGTGTCAAGAAAGGATCTATGTTTTATTTTAAATATGTTTCCATTGATGGGAAAAATGAATAATATATTTTATGTAACCACTTTGTTTAAATTTGGAATGTAATGCATGTTTTATGATCTAATTTTCTAAAACTCTAAACCTGAAAAGATCCTCAATGTGTAATCTTGTAATAACTCAAGATTAAGTAAGGTTTAAGGATAGGGCCTTATATAAATCTAGACTTTTCAACTGGATTATTCAAAAGGTATCTTAGAGCTACATAGTCATACAAAAACTACTTTAGAGACTAATAAATTTGAATGGAATTTAACTAACGAAAATATGAATGAAAGAATATATTGTTCGATTTTATTTTTAGTTTTATTAGGAAAAATCCATTTTCCATGATGCATAGGGAATAACATGGCACCACCCTTCCACCCTATGAGATATGAAAACTCTAACCATGAAGTTGGATGCATCACACATAATCTCTCATGGAATTCACCACTACAATGACTGTATGATTATTGGAGTGTTCAAATGGTTATTTATATCATAAATTTATACCTGGTAATGAATTATGAAGAGATGAAGTCAATATCTTTTTGAAGTATTAGAGATAAGGGTAGAGTGATCATACAGATATCCCAGATGAAGTTTTATTAAAATAATTCATACCGTAAGAAGGATCTATCATCCAAATAAATATATGATATGGAAAGGATGAAATAATATCTATTATAGATCTACTAACCTCTATCACATGTTTTATCACTAAATTCCCAAATAAAACTTCATTATATCCAATGAAATGAAATAATAAAAGTGTAAAACTAGATTATTTTCAATACATTGATTCAACACATGTACAAAACTAAATATACATTCATCCAATGAAGATACATGCACTGTAAATTCTTCCCTAAAACCTCCATCAAGGTCTCAATGAGATAAGAAAAAATACAAACCATGCATCTCTCAAAGGTACCTAGGGTACTACATAGAACAAATGGAATCCTTCAGTTAAAAAATGTACATAATGGACAAGTGAATGTTGTTTTATTCTCATCCAATAGAGTAATAAGAACCTATAAATAATCATAATATCCACTAAATAAACAATTTCTTTTCTTCTTAGTTGTCTCTAATTCAGTTTATCAATAAATGGGAAGGTTAAATAGTCCTTATGAGTGGATTCATTTAGTTTCATATCAATAATACAGACTCCCAAACTATTTTCTACCCTCATTTGAACTCAATCATTTATATCATTCACAATAAGAGTAACACCACTTTTCTTAGGAAGAACCTAAATATGACTCACCCAATCGTATCTTTAGATGGGATAAATTATACCTTGGATGAAAAATATTAAAATTCCCTTTTAACATCTTCTAGAAGGGTTGGATTGAGTCATTTTTGTGGATGCCTAGATGATTTATCACCATTCTCCAAAATAATAATATGCATGAAAATAGAGGGGCTAATACCTGTTATGTCAGCCAAGGTCCACCCAGTTTTTCTGATTTTATCACAAAAACATTTTAAAAGTTTATATATTCTTCAAAATAGATATTGATTGAAATGAAAAATGTAAAAATCTCACCACGTGACAAGAATGAGTATTTGAGATTTGGTTGTAATGGAGTAAGATTCAATTAACGGGGTGTTGTATGGTTTGATACATTGAAGTAATTGAAATATGTACATAATGAACATCAGTACTAGAATAGAGATCATTAAAATCATAAAAAATTTCATCAAATCCATCCATATACTTAATAAGAAAGTCATAATCAGTGTAATCATGATCAATCTCAGAAAATTAACCATGATTTCTAAGAGGCGATATAACACATGATTTTGTGTTATAAATACATAGTGATCATTTCTCGGAAATGGTAGTGCCACGAACTCTTAAGTGTGTGAATCAGAGATGCATGTTCAAGGTCATGGATATGATAATTCTTCTTGTGAGACCTAAGATATCAAGATCCATAGGTAAATACATGATTTCCTTGTATAAGGACAAAACCCAAGCTTGAACCCAATGAATCACATTAGAAAACATAACCCTAACCAACTCTAGAAGATTCAAAACCAATGCAGTATTAATAATACAATTCATCTCAAAAAAAAATACAAAAATATTTCATTATAAGAAAACTCACCCCTTCTAAGCTAGATCATTCATTGAGGAATCCAAATTTGATAATAACATCTTGAACCGGTGATAATATCCAGCTAATCCATACAAGCTGTAAATATTGAAAACATTATGTGGTTTCTCCCAAGTTATAAGATCCTTTAACATCTCAGGATTCACGAATATACCCTATTTAGACAGCACATATCCCATTTATATTATTTTTTGAATATATAAATCATACTTTTAAAGCATGGAATAATGATGTTTCTTTCCAAGAAGATGCAGAACTGTTCATAAATGATGAAAATTATCCTCCTAGAATTTTGATTAAATGTTGATTTCATCCCCAAAGGCCACAAAAAAAGAATCTATATAGTCATTGAAAATCTTAGTCATCAAATACCAGATAATTATATAAGATTTATTTAGACCAAAGGGAAAAATAAGGTACTAATAAAGACCATACCTACTATAAAAATCAATTTTACCAATGTGAAATTCGTTAATCATTAATTTATTGTAACCCAATCAATTGGCGAACATTTAAAAAAACTTATCCACTTTCAATTGATCAATGAAATCATCAGTTCATGGAAATATATACTTTTTCTTCATCAAATCTCGATTAGGATTTTTCTAATCCACAAAAATGAAATGTGAACCATCAACCCTCTAAGAGAAAAGAACCACCACCACCCAATGTGACAAACATGGGCATAATAATCCTTTCTCAAAAAGATCTCCCAATGAGGATTTTATATCATTCATTTTTATAAGAGCCGTGTAGTATGAAAGAATAAAAATTTGTTGAGTAATATAAATTAATTCAATAGAAAACTCAACCTCTCTCACCAGTGGAATACAAAGAAATATAAATGATACACATCAGGAATCTTGACACCAAATAGAGGGATATCACTACTCCATGATTCCCACTACAGATGAAAATGAGAAAATAGTTATTACCTTCCACAACTCTTGATCATAAGGTTCGACCATGCTCAACCATCCCATTACCCATGAAATAGAAAAGACAGAACAATGGGTGTAGTAAGGTAGACCTGTCGAAGATAAGAATAAATCCATGATTCATTAGAAAAAATGAATTCATTCCAAAAATGAAATTAAAAGGTTTCAGGTAGTGGACTAGAGAACTCCAAGACAACAAAGAACCTAATAGAGAGAAGACAGAAGAAGGACTATGGATAAACTTCTCTCTTTTTTCACCAAGGGGTGTAGTAATATCCCATGCACAAGATAATATATTCATTAGATGATTTATCATAATAAAAATAAGGGTTGAAATAAATGTGTTTGAATCACCAGTATCAAGAAGAGAATTCAATAATGATGAACCTATACTAATGGTTCCTCTCATAGTCACTAGACTCGTGTCTTCTTCCTCTAGAAACTCATCCACTACACGAAGTAGAATCATTCTAGATCCATTTGGGTGGATCCATTTTATACGTGAAGAATTTGATTTCCCCACAGTTATAATAGAAGAAGATCATATTGTTCCACAACATAGAGTATAAGTATTATGGTTGAATATTTGTAACTATCCTGAATGTCCATAGGATCTTCCGTTATTGGGAACTTCGGTGATAATTCTTTTAGAATGTCTTGGATTTCCTCAATGTTATCTTTTAAAAGGACTTCCCCTTTGCATTGGAGGAGGTCTGGATTGACTATGACTTCAATAAAATCTATAATAATCATAACACTTCCATTTTCCCTTGATGAAATCACACTGCAATTGTGAGTAAAATGAATTCCTAGCAGCCCTAACATTCCATCCAGATCCATCTCAACTATAATTTTCCTGTCCACCACATCAGCATATGTGGTCAGCTTCAACAAGAGACCCTTTGAATGGATATCTAATGGACATACCAACTCATTCCTTCGAGACTTCATCATTTCATTATATACAATCATAGGTTAAAACAACACTAACTCAACAATGTGATTTGAATACACATTCATGGTTTAGTCGGTGGGCTAACGGATGAACAACACTACATCATTAGACAACACCATTGACGTTAGATTGAACTACTCGGTGAAAATAACCTTGAAGTCATTCCACTCTAAACCCTAATCTTTCTTTACAATCACCATCATTCACACCATCTCATGCTCAGTTTTTTCTAGCAAGAAGGTGTCACACTTCACCTTGACCTCGTATCGTGTCTCCACGAACTCTACAATATTTTCTATCCTACCCAACAATTCATGTAAATATTAAGGATCAATGGATTCATTGGAAATTTATGGTATTTAGTGAAGTAGCTTTTGAGATAGTTTTTGAAGATCATCCCCCTAAGGATCCACATTTGGAGCTTGAATGGTGACTAGAGGTGTTAACTATCAAAGATCTTAGACAGTGAAACCAATCACCTCGACTAGATTTGGGTTTAATGAAGGATTTTCTCATTGTGGTTCATCATCACCTTGTCATGAATCACATGTGTTATCAGATGCATAATTATAAAAAACATCTGTATACAATAAATAATACATTATATAAACACTCAAATTGGGCAGTAAGGGAAATTATTCCCAACTGATTGAAAAATAAGATTTTTATTCCCCTCAACTAAAATAAAAATAGAAAGAAAACTATAAATAATCCAAAAAATGCCTTTCCCTGACCACCCCTTATGACATAAGGTTCATTTTAGTAATAGATATCCATGAACTCAATCCCAAATACCTCATATGTCCTGATGATATTTCACAATGCATACTTACCTCCAGATAAAAAGCTCAACCACAAACATCCTCCCACTAATACTATTTTATCACGATCCTTCCTGGGTACCATTGTAATATAAAAATTGTGTCGTCCCTAACATATAATGAAGGGAATTCCTAATCCCCATGGATCGATGACTAAAACCTCACATAATACAACATGAAATTGGGAATGAATTTTCAACAAAACATATAATAAGAAAAATAATAAATTCAATATGAATAAAAGAGTAACTACACTAAGAGTAACGTAAAATAAGTGAAACAATATTTAATGAACAATGTACTATAACCCAAGTACCATAACAAAGGAAACAATCCCATGTCTATAAGGACAAAACATACCAAAACCATGGTTCGATTGCAGGATCGACCTCCAATAGATCTTTTCCCCTTGCTCAAACCTGGATAGAGATAATCTATAAACACTTGAAGAAACAAGTAGGTTATGAAATAAAATGACCAGTATGTTCTCACCAAAGATTCTATATCAGTTTCCAATAATATAATTTCCAAATCAATATATTTATTTTCTAAAATATACATTTTTTTTATTTTAAAGCATAACTGAACAATTCAATATATATAGTACAAATGATGGAAAATACATTCAGTAAATGATTCATAAGTTATCGAATATTTCTATATCAATGTCATAAATAAAATATATATATATATATATTAGTTTATATAAATTAATAATTTATGTAAATTAGTTCTACAACATTGGAATATATTTATATCGTTAATATAAAATAAGTGATCAACATGTTCATCATCCAAATAATTATGAATGTTCCATGATATTGTAGTTTGAACTCTCTAAGTGATCATAGAAAAATGTTTATACAAACATAACTATGTAACATTCCAATGAAGAATTTTTAATTACCCATCAGGGATGTGACAAACTGCATTTATGTTTTAGAACATTGTATAGGCACAGAATTCATCCAAATAATTCAAATTCTACCTAGGGCTTTCATGTTCTCTTACACAATCAATGGTGGGGAAAATATTTTAATACTACATAAAATAATATTAAATACCATTTCCACATTTCATGTTCCAATATTAAATTTTATAAGTAAAATAGGTTTTAATAAAAAACGTGCTTTTCCATCAACATAAAACCACTAGGATTCCATAAATTAATGTTTTAAGCCTTTTTCAGAGGTTTGAAATCAAATAAAAAATGAAGTCCACAAATTTCACATTAAATTTACCCAATAAAATTTATAAATTTAATTGAATGTGTTTATATAGATTATCAAATTTAAATTTAAAAATATAAATCATTAAATTTCCATAAGCACTCCCTAATTCAATGGAAATGGGTTTTTCAAAATTTTCATTCTAATACCATTTCAAATATCTCGATTCACTAGAATTGGGTTTTATCAAATCTATCAAAAGAATGTTCATGAAATTGAATTTTAAATAAAAAATTGAAAGAAATCAATTTATTCATGGTTAATCAGTTTGAAAAAATGAGGCAACACCACCAAACAATTTTCCCAAAACACAACACTCAATACCAAACCTACCAATGATAATGAAGTTGTTGATGACCTCATAACTCTAACAAGTAATGACATCCAATATCATAGTTCATATATCAATTAATATAAAGATGATCCACTGAAATCTCAATGGAGGAGAAAGGGATTAAGATGAATAATAATGAAGAATACATACCCTATAATTTCACCTCAAGAGAAATCATGATCTAACATCAATCAAAAGGACCCCGAAGGGTTGGAGGGATCGAGGATCACCTGGGGAAGGATTTGGGTTGAGGGAATGAAGTTGCAGAGGAGAGGGAAAAGTATATCTTTCATTATTCCCATTTAAAAACTATTTTTGTGGTATTACAAGATGTTTAATCCCACTAAACATCAAGAAATAGTAAATTTTAAAAACTACAGAAAAAAGCACAACTTTAAAATCTAATACCGATCATTAAATGACTCACAATGTGTAAAGATTCATCATGTCTTGTACCTTTCATGAATTAATACTTTCACAATATGTTCACAGTAACAATTACATGTCATGTAGCATAGTTACACAACATGTAACCCTTAGGAAGAAATCAAAAAAGGATAGTTAAAGTAGATATTCCAACAAATCCTTTACATCACCATTATAGGTATCCTCCCAATTTATCCTCAAACCCACCTAGTCAATGAAATGGAAAAAATGTGATAAGATTAAATATGTACCTATCAAGACATTAATGGGATGTTAAAATCCATCAATCCACCTATAAGGATTATTTGTTCGAAAATGGGTCATTGAGCTTCTCTCACAATTTGGTCCCAATTCAAGCTTTGATGAGGATGTTATGGCCCAAATTCTAATGTGGTGTCCAATCTGGTGATTCCATCCCATATTGGACATTATGGACTATTTAGTCAAAAAAATGCATGATTTAGATCATATGTCATGAATAAAATATGGATCTCTTTAAGTCAGGAACACAAACTCAAAATTTGTGTTCAAATAAAACCTAAAAAAATATTTATATATGAAGTAAAATAGTGAATTCTAAAGGGTAAAACTAGAATTTTCACCAAACATTAAAATGAATGATCAAATACCACATATTTTATAAATAAACATATTTAAAAAAATGTGAGGAAATTATATAATTTATTATCAATAAAATTTTCAATAAAATTTCATTTTATCAAATTCCATGTATGATTTAAATCCATAGACACCCTTATGATAAGCACATTTATTTTCCCCTATTACATGATTATGGTACCCATTTAATTCCATTGGTAACACTCATGTTTAGGTTTTATTCCTTATTTATGATTCATTATATGAATCAATATTCATGAACATGTTATAATGGGTGTTCCTAGATATTTGGTTCGTTTTGATGATTACTAATGCTTAAAATCATGTCATAATATGTGTAAATGAAAAGGGCCTATATAGTTGGTATAATAAAGGTCACATTATTATTGAATATTAGGGATATTGATATATAGTTAGAAACGTAGGGATAAGACTATGTATTAGATAACATATATATATTTTGGTAAGTATATAGTAAATCGTTTATCGAGAAAATACATCATTTTCTAGATATGTTAGGTGTAAGTGGTTATGGAACATGTGTAAATAGGAGAAACAACTCCAAAAATGTGTTCTCGGCCTGACTAAGGGTAACCTAGTATATGAAAATAATTCTTACTATGCACCTGGTTTGATACTCCCATGGGACATGCTTTGGTAAATTCAGAATCTTAGTACAAACCATTATTAAGGGAAAACAATTTCCATAAGAATATATTTTATGAAACATATAATAACTACCCTAGATTGAATCTTAGAGGACCACAAGTTAGGATATACTTTTTCTTTTAGAAGTTTACTATTTTATGTTTAATGTATAATTTTTTTGGTATGTGTTGAATCGTGGTAAATGAACTCTCTTTTTCTATGTTAAGCGATGAAAATAAAAGAACTCATTCCAACAATCAATATGATAGTCAATGTTATTATTTTCTTAATGAAATGACAAATATAATGGTAATGGGGGGTCAAAACATTATGACATTAAATGGTCACCTAGATAAGGTTATGAATGGCATCTTTAATCATGTGGAATTCCCTCTTTCTCCAAAGAAAGATCATGTCTCCATCGAATTTGTCTTATGGAAAATTTATCCCATGTTTAGTGGGTATTCTGATCACATACTTACAGAACAGTGGATTAAATATATAGAGATGATATTCTCTTTCCTAATGTTCTAAGAAGAAGAGAATGTTGAGCTAAATTATAATCGTTTTGATGGTGAAGTTGATTAGTGTCGGACACTGATCAAATACACAATGTCCAAGGAGGACATTGAACCAATGGAATGAGGTGATTTCAGGAAAATAATTTTCAATAAATATGTTCTCCAAACCCTCCATCTAAGTATGTAAAAATAGTTCCTTGTACTTAAGAAGAAGTTAGATGATTCTATCAGGGCTTCTGAGCAAACATTACATGGTTTTTATGACATGCCTATGGAATTTTCATTAACACCAAAAGAAAGGTGGGTCAAATATTTAGCGGACTAAATCCAAGTCTATGAAAAGAATTGGAAATACTAGAATTTGACACCTACAAGGAGATTTTATGTTGTTCCCTTAAGGTTGAAATGGAGATAGGATACACTCATTGGTCTCATGGGCCCAATGAAAAAAAAATAAAATAGATTCTATTATGGGTGTATTAGTAGATATATCCCATTATGGAAATAAAAACCAATATCCCATGTGTTAAACTACTGTAAAAAATAATCCTATGAATTGTCAAAAGGGAACCTTTAAAATCTTACAATGTGGATAAATGGGGAATATGGTTAATTATTTCCAAACGTATATGAAGATACCCACTAATGTGGAATAATATTGGAATGTTAAAATCAACAATTAGACAATAATGTAGTGTTACAACTACAAGGAACATGGTCATTATGCGAACCATTTCACTATGATAAGGGTAGTTGGGGGAAATCACCAACAATAACCTCTAAGGCAGTAAGGAAGGGAATATACTATCACTACTACTAATGTAGAGATTGAAAATGATGTGTTCATAGGTATAATAAATATTCATTCAATAATAGTGAATGTACTAATTGATTCATTATCTATGAATTATTTCATATGTTTTATGTTTAGTATATCTATTCAATCACCGTTTCGAAATTTGGTGGATGAGTTATCTGTGACAACTGAAAATGAGAAAATTTTTGCATCCAATGTTTATAACTCATATTTGGTTATTGTTTTTGGAATGATCTATGATAGCTCTGACCTTCACAGTCCATTAATTTTAAAAATTTATGGTGTTTGGGGTATCCTAGGGACCATTTCTAAACCATTAAGGAGTTTTCCATTAAATTAGTTCCTCCGAAACGGTGGAATCAGTCACAGTGGCACCAGTCATGACAACCCCGTGAAAAAGGCACTATGACAGTGGAACTGTGATGGTGGCACCATAGTGGTCACACCGCCACGACCACACACTGAAATAGTGGCACCGTATACGGTTTTCCACCGAACCGGTGGCACCGTGACGGTGGCCCTGCGATGGTGGCACTGTGACGATGGCCCCTTGAAGGTGGCACCGTGATGATGGCATAGTAGCGGTCGCACACTGAAATGGTGGAAAGACTTACGATGTTCCACTGAACTGGTAGAACCATTACAGTGGCACCATGGTGGTGGCAAAATTATAGTGTCTCACCAAACAATTTCCCACCCTTTGTTTTTTTCTTGTTTCGGAAGTTTTCTAGTTCCACTCCTACAACATCTCTTTTGACGTAAGAGTGTTTTAATAACCTCTAAAAGCCTTTTTTAATCTAGTAAACGATTTTTTAAACCCCCATTAATTGGGATACCCTTATTTTAACAAAATGTGTGGTTTTTTCATCAGTTTCACCCATTGTTTCCATACTTTTCAGCCTCACCCCTCTTAGGTTGTTTTTTCCCGATTAAATGAAACACTTTAACTCACATCCTTTATCACTATCTCTGCAAGGAGAATTATTAAATAAAAATTACTACCATCCTTTGTAACCACCCTATAGTTTTGAGAATCCATACCCCACCTTTAAATAGGTTCAATATTTCATTTCTCGTAACAACAAGATCTCGTCATTTATCGCACAGAGTTTCTTTTTTCTTCTTGGCTGGTCTCATTTCCTTTCCTTAGTTTGTTTGGAGTCCCTTTTCCCAAGGATAGTTGTGAACCCATGTTGGAGCCTTTCCTACTCACTCATGGAGTCATGGGTGTTCCTCCCTTATAAGTCATGTATCTCTAGTTCTTGGCATGATGAATAAAACATCGTTCGATGATCATCTAAGTAGGGTTTTCCTTCTTCTTTATTTATTGTGTTTCAAGAGGTGTGGGTACGATAATGTTCCTTCAGGGATGGATGAAACTAGAACATAAAGAAGATAGAAAATGGGTTTTAAAGAATGAATAGGTCTGTTTGATGATGCTTAATTGATATTTTCTCTTTTCTTATGTGTTGCGAATTATATGCGCTTATGTCCACTGAAAATAATATCTGTTGGTCATCCTTCCTTTAGCACTAAAGAACCTCTATATTCATGAGGAACCTATGATTGAATGGATGTAACATGGAAATTGGTTAATCACATAAACTTACATGATTAAATGGATTCCATATGAATAATAACAGTTGTGTGACCACCCTGTTAACCAAACAGAAAGATGAAACTTATTGAATGGGGTGATTAAATCAGATAGATCCCTTGATCTGTTTTGGTGATGTGTATGGTTGTTTTGTTTGACGCCTTTTATGGTGGCCTGGATGGGGATGGGATCCTCTCATTTTGAGTTTTTGGTTGCAGAACTAAACCCTTGTGGGGCCAAAAGATGTGGCATGGTTTGGTTCAAGTACATCAAGGGAACTCACTTATCCCTTTTGTTGTTGTGACTTTACAAGAGAACCAGGTGTGAATGTTGAAATTACTGATTGGATATTTTTTTATTTATTATCTTGTGGCTATGCCTGTTAGTTTCCCAGTAGTGAATAATTATTTAAAAGGAATCACTCGAATATGAAAACAATAATTGGTTCAATGGGGAATTATTTTCTGGGAATCAGTCATTCTATAGTTTTGGATATTGTGCTTTTGTATAAATGAATAGTATATAGGTTGTTTATATATGGGTTGGTTTTGGAACACTTAGGTGGGGATGACCGCTTGTTTACCTACACATATAATTTTTTTTGTGTATCTTATTCTCACTCCACCCAAGTTGAGAACCTCATGCTAAACACCATGATTTTGTTGGGGAGGGTGTTTTCCCCAACATCTTATTGGGTGCATGGTTATTAGCTCATTTCCTCTCCCTCTCCTGAGTTTCCCAAGACTCTTCAGGCTGGATGTGGTGGCCTGACGTCCATTATAGCCTAATATTATTTGGTAAGGGTGGTTATGGTGGTTGGCCATGGTGTGTGCGGGTGGGTTTGATTCCCAAGTTTCTTTGAGATGAGGCCTAGGTGTCTTAAAAAATGGAAGTTGTTGTTCTTTTCCAGACATATTTGGGTGAGGGAAGTAGTTGTTAGGGCCTAGGTAATTGTGGGCATGGTTACGTGTGGTTGTGGTGGCCCATCTGCATGCAGGAATTGTCGTCGTTGTGGTGGCCCAAAAGGTTTTTGTTGGGGGTGGTAGTGGGGAAGCTATGAAAATGAAGGTGGAGGTCTGTTGTGTAGGATTTCTTTAATTACTATTTGGTAAAGTGGTGTGGGGTACCCAAAAAATGATGTGATATTAATATTATTTTACCTAACTTGTGTTATATGGGGAGCAGTCCTTGGTGATGTTGGGTGGATAGTTTCCTTTCTAGGTTCTTGGTTATTTAATTTTTTCTCATGGGGAATTAGAATGCCTCCCTAATTATACATGAGAGATTTTAATTTTCCCAAATGAGTATACCTATATAATAACCCTACATATATAAAAATTGTTTCATGTTTCCAAGAGGACTTCAGGGACCGTGCAGGATAGTATAAGCTCGGACATCAGGATAGATTCGGTTTCTACTTTCTTTTTTTTGGAACTTTCCCTTTGGATTTTTAATGTACTTGTATGGTTTTATCGTTGAACATTCATATGGGAATGGGGTTTGGATTTACATTAACCATCAGTTTAAGATTTATTGTGGGTTTTACCATCATATCTCCCAATCCTACAAAATAAAATGGGTAATACATTATATATTATGTGTGATCATATTCCCTAATTTCTAGTCACCACTCTGGGGTCTACTGAATAAAGGACTTGAGGGTCATTATATCTCCTTAAACATGATGAAGGAAGGGTTTTGTATTTTGTGGTCCCTTCCCTCATCTCGGTGAAGGCGGTTTGTGACAGAATGGTATCAAATGTAGGATGAAGCTCGGGGTTAGACATAGTAAAAATATAATGGGATTGTAGGGAAATAATATTATGCAATCTTAGTTTCTGAAATAGGCCAGGGAAGGCAGTCTTGGACATTTGATTTTAGACCCCCACCCCCGTGACCCAATGCAAGTACTCTAGATCTATCAAACGACCAAGGGAGGCTACACTTATTACAGGGTAGAGACCCTATGAATGTTACATGCAACATAATGAACTATGTTATTCTGTGTTCTGAGTGATCATGTAATCTATGTAAATAACATGTTTAAGAAAAATTTAAAAGAAATATTATGCATTACTTAGGCTTAGGCATTCCTTTTTTACCATTCCTCTATGGAACCGGGATGATGACCACGAGTATTGTGGGCGATCGAGGCCTAAGAGGATGATCTAAATGATTAACAAGAAGGCTGATCAAGAGGAGGAGGATGAACGGTGGAAGAAGTTGCTTTGTGCCTTTTAGAGGATGACCCTTGGGAAATATGACTGCAGCGTCTCAAATATGGAGACCAATAGCTGTCTTGAGGAGTTGGTGATAGAATTCTGCTTGATCTAGACTCTGGCTAAGTACAAGGTCCCTTTGGTAGTCATTCTGATGAGGGTAGAAACACGTCAGTGTTGGATGCTCTACCATTGAGAGAGGATGGAGTTTGAGATTTTTTGGGCCGACTTCAAGAATGAGTTCCGAGTGTAATTCCATTCTTCTACAATGATGGATGAGAAGAGGCAGGACATACTTTCCCTACAGTAGGGGATTATGTCAGTGAGGGAGCTAGGGATCAAGTTCAAGGATCTCCATAATTTTTCTCCGGACGTTTTTCCAGATGAGGAGTCTCCGGAAAGTCATTTAGAGGAGGCACTCTGATCTTCTCTTTAGTATGATTTTACTCCCTTCACCATTTTGATGTACTTATAGGTCAAGAAGAAGGCTAAAGTGGTGGATAGGATTCACACGCTAGGAGGTGTTCCAAAAGATGGGATCTATTTTGGATCTTCAAAGAAGAAGGCCATCAACATTAGTCCTCCAGTGTTAGGGCATTATAGGTTTTTTCTAGTGGGGAGCATGCCCCAAAAGTTAATGTTTAGATCTCCTTATCCTCACCCCTTCCTTGTGGGCCCTGGACCGATATGCTTCATCTATGACAATAATGGGCACCTTCAGAATCAATGCACAAACTAAATGTATTACAATGGAGGTGGTTAGGTTCAATTCCCACCTCAGTAGCAGTTGATTCCATCGAACCCCTTTCAGTAGGAGCAGTAGTGAAAAAAAGCTCCCACTCCTCCGAGAGTAGACGTTGCAGGAGGAGACCGACCTCAGAGCGTTCCTTAGGGACCTCGACCAAGGCATGGTCGGGTAGGTGGCCTACATCCAAGGGGGGAAAGTAGATGGGCATGAGAAGTTGTTGGCCACAAAGGCATCAATTCTAGTAGGGGTAGAGGTTGTTTGAGGTACGATCAGTTTTTTTGTACTCCTGATTAGACTTTATTTGATTCAAGAGCTTCTCACTCCTTTGTTTCACCAATTATATCCCTAACCAGGATCTATATGTAGAGAGAATTCTTGTGACTCTAGTTTTGAGTACACCAATCGGGAGTCATATCTACTCTTCTCACGTTTTTTGGGGATGAAGACTGATGTTGGGGCCACATCAGTCTAGTGGGGACCTTCTTTTTCTATTGATGCAGCCATATGATTTCATCTTAGGCATCAATTGTCTATTATCTATGCATGGAATTAGAAACATATTCCAAATTAGGGTCATTTTTTAGATATCGATGGAAAATGTGTGACATTCATTACTGAGTGGAGTTTCCAGGAGGGTAGACAACGAGTAGAGACCCTACTTTCCTTGTTAGATGAGCTGTCAGTGGAGTAGATAGATATAGATATAGTGGATGCCCTGGGGTTTGTTATTGAGTTCCTAGATGTCTTCCCTAGAAAGGTGGTGACACTTCCCCCTCAATGTGATGTTGAGTTTGGAATCAGCTTTCCACCTAGTGCCTGTTCGATTTCGATGGCTCGCTATTGGATGGCGCCTTCTAAGTTGCAGGAGTTACAGAGTCATATTGATGATCTGATGTATAAAAGTTTTGTCTGACTGATTGAATCACCATGGGGTGCTCCAATCTAGTTTTAAAAGAAGGAATATGGTGGTCTCTGAAAGTGTATAGACTACTAGAGGCTCAACTAGGTGATGATCAACAACCTCAACCCCCTCATGAGGTTCGACGTCTTTTTTGATCACTTGATGGGGGAAGGATTATTCTCCAAGATTGACATATGGTTATGATATCACCAGTTCAGGGTGAATGAGGGTGACATCACATAGATTGATTTGAGGAGCAGATATGGGTACTTTGAGTTTGTGGTCATGCCATTTGGAATTACGAATGCACTAGCTGTGTTCATGGGGTTCATGAACTATGAGTATCTGGAAAAGTGCATAGTAATGTTTATAGATGACATCCTAACAGACTCAATATTAGTGGATGATCACACCGATCATGTTTGGATGGTTTTAGAGGTCCTACGACAATACCATCTCTATTGGAAGTTGTCCATGTGCAAGTCCTGGACATGAGAGGTGCACATCCATGGACACACTGTGTCTGGGTAGGGAATAACAGTGAACCCCATGAAAAACTAAGTGGTTGTTTCTTGGGAAGCACTGAATAACGTGGATAAGGTTCATAGTTCCCTGGGTCAAGCTGGTTACTACCATATATTCATGTCTAACTTCTCTTGAGTTCTAGCACCTTGGAAAACATTGACCAATAAAGAGCATACTTTTTTATGGAGTGAGATATTCAAGGAAACATTCAGTTTTTTAAGGTGTATTTGGTTAGTTAACTAGTGCTGATATTTCGTGAAGAAGGGGTAGTCTTTGAATTGTTCTGCGATGCTTCTGGACTTGTCTTGGGTGTGTTCTAATGAAACAGTAGGGTGTGATCCCTTACGGGCCTAGAAAGTTGCATCCCCAAGAGAATAACTATGCCAACCATGACATGGATCTTACAACAGTCATGTTCGCATTTATGTTGTGGAATCATTAACTCATCAGGGAATTCTTTGTGGTCTTCAAGGATCACAAGTACATGAGATATATCTTCTCCCAATGGGATGTAAAAATGTGCCAGTAGAGGTGGATGGAATTTATTCTGGACACTGACATTTATATTTCATACACCTTAAGAAAGAGGATCATGGTGGCCAATGCATTGAGAAGGAAGTCACATAAGGATTTAGTTCGAGAATCAGTAGATGCTTAGAAATCAATGGAGGAGTTGGCTTCCCTAAACCATGATGCAAGGGAGGAGGACGACCGGGGTTGTCTATTCCATATGATAGTGCAGTCTTATTTTTTGTATCAGGCGGGGGAGTCTTAGAGGGGGGACATAGAGGCCAAAGTGATTCACGATCATGTTGGCTAGGGCAATGATCTAGTAGGATGTCCAAAAATAAACAAAATCAGATGTTGTTTCCCTGAATGTTGTTTATCCTGGGCGAATTGCGTTATAGAGTTCTTGGTGAGTACCACAACTCACCCCTAGTGGTACACCATGATGTTTCCAAAATGTACCTTATCTTGAGTAGCTTGTTTTGGTGGCCCAAGGTGAAATGGGAAGTATCAGGGTTCATGGAAAAGTGCCTCATGTGTCAGTAGGTGAAGGCTATGCACCGTGTTTTGGGCGGTCTATTTCAGCCTTTAAATGTCCCTCAGTAGAAGTGGGATGACATCATGATTAATTTCTTCATGGGAAAACCTTGTTTCCAAGGAGGCTATGAAGCTATCTGGGTAGTGGTTGACCAGCTAACAAAATCATTTCACATCCTGGAAATCAAGGAGTCGAGTGAGGTGGATGCCTTAACACAAAGGTACATGGATGAGGTGGTACAATATCATGGAGTTATGAGGTCTATAGTCTTGGATCAGGATATACAGTTTACATAACGGGTCTATAAAGTATTTAAATATTCATTTGGCACCCAACTATGCCTCACCACTACATTCCACCCCTAGATATATGGGAAGATAGAGTAGACCATCCAAACAATGGAGTTCTTTCTACAGGCACGTGTTCTAGAGTTCATAGGAATATGCGTGCGACACTGTTCAATGGTGGTGTTTTCCAACCAGAATAGATATAACTCTACCATTGGCAAGGCTTCATTATAAAACTTGTATGAAAGATTATGTCGTTCACCCATGTGATAGACAGAGGTCAAAGACATAGTTGTTTTTGGCCCAGAGGAGGTGCAGAACATGACAGAGAATGTTCAACTTATAAGGGAATGGATGAAGGCAACTATAGATTGGAAGAAGTCATATGAAAATCATAAGAGGAAAACCTTGGAGTTTGAGGTCGGGGACCATGTGTTCTTGAAGTTACATTCTCCATGTGTGAAACAGAGGTACGATAGGGGAAGTATGAATTTTCCCATGTTTTTCAGACCCTTAGAGGTGTTGTGCGGGTCGAAGAAGTGGAATATCAGCTGCTGCTACCACCATAGCTACTGAGGGTTCACGACATATTCAATGTGTCTCAGCTCCGTCGGTATCTACATGATGATTCAAACATCCTCAACTAGGGAATGCTGATGATGTGACATTTGTAGAGAGACCAGTTATTATCGAAGATTGTGAGAAGAAGGTGATTCCTGGATGAACCATTCCCTCAGTTTGTGTGTTATATATGCATGGTGGCCTCAATGAGGGTACTTTGGAATGGGAGGCTCAGATGCGTGCCCAGTACCCTGAGCAGTTTAGTGTTTTGTTCTGTTTTGATTTGTACATGAATTTGATGAAGTTATTGACCTTGTTAACTATGAAATGGGATATTTCCCTTGTTCTATGAATTTGGGTAATGAGTCCGGACTGTGGGGAGGGGAGGACCTGATCCCAAATAGAGATTCATTAAGAATAATGTGATTTAAACCATGTGTGTGAGTTAGTTCCATCAATAGCTGATAATATCATGACATGGAAGAAGGGACACCCTAATCTATATGACTGTATAGTATGACCTTTACATGTTTTTGTGGTTTCATATGGGATAGGTGTTCCTAGTTGTCAAGGAGGTTTACTCCTGATAGATATCTTGCAAGGTGTTCATTTGGGCCCCCTCTCTTATCTTCAGGTTTACTCTTGGATTATCGAGGTCAATAATAGTTTGAGGGGTATCTGATGTAAGGGACCAGGCCCTCCTGGTCCCTTACATTTTCAAATTTCTAGTGTTTGGGGTATCCTAGGGACCATCGGTGACTCATTAAAAGTTTTTCAAAAAACATAGTTCCATCTAAATTGTGACACTGGTCACAGAGGAACTGTGGCGATGGCACCATAGTGGTCTCACAATCATAGTCTCACAACAAAACGGTGGCACTGTGATGGTGGCACCGTGATGGTGGCACCATGACGGTGGTACCATAATAGTCATTCCCTAAAATGGTAGCACCTTTTACAGTGTTCAAATGAACTAGTGGCACTGGTACAATGTCTCACTATATGGTTTCCCACCCTTTTTATCCAGTTTCTGATGTTTTCCAGTTCCACTCCCGCAACGTATCATTTCATGTAAAAGTGTTTTAATACCAATTAAAAAAACTTTTTAAATCCAGTAAAATATGTTCTCATCCCCCATTTATTTGGATACCCTTGGGTTACCAAAACATGTGGCTTTTACCTCAGTGTCACCCCTTTTTTCCGTAATTTTCATCTTTGCCCCTATTACGTTGGTTTTTATAGTTAAAAGGAAACTCTTTAACTCACAACTATTATCACCACATCTCTAGTGAGAATTATTAAATAAAAATTAATTCCATTGTGTGTGACCACCCTACTACATGGATAAATCACGATCCACCTTTAAATCCAATCAAGATTTCATATTCCATAACTCTAGGATCCTGCCTTTTAATGCATGAATTTTCTTTCTTCTTCTTATCCAGTCTATTTTCCATTCCATGGTGTAGTAAGAGTATGTATTTTTGAGGCTAGTTGCGGGCCCATGCCAGAGCCTATCCTACCCACTCATGGAGTCCTTGGTGTTCCTCCCCTATAATTCGCGCATCCCCAATTATTGGAACGAATAAGAAAACTTCAATCATTGATCGTCCAAGTAGGGTTTTCCTACATCTCTCTTAACTATGTGGCATGCGGGCTGGGTACGATAACAATCCATACGGAATGGATTAAATCAAACATCAATGAAGATAATAAATGGTTTTTAAAGAATGAATGGGTGTGATCAATGATTTTGTTCTTCTCTATTATCTTTTCTTATATGTTGGGAATTATACAGACTTATGTCTACTAAAAATCGTGGTCGTTGGTGGTCTTTCCATGTTCACTAAAGAACCTCTGTTTTCTGGATAATCTTTTGATTGAATGGCTATAACATGAAAATTGGTTAATCATGTATACTTTGTTGATAAAATGTATACCAAGTGAATAATAAAAATTGTGTGATAACCCCAATTAACCAAAAGGAAAGATGAAACATAATGAATGGTGTGATTAAATCTGAGAGAACCCTAGCTCTCTTCTGGTGATGTGTATGGTTGTTCTGTTGGATACCATGTGGGGTGATGTGGATGGGAATGGAATCCCCTATTGTTGAGTTTTCAGTTGTGGACCTGAGGCTGTGTGGGGCCTTATGATGGGTCTTGGTTTGGTTCTAGTACATTGAGGTATTTCACTAATCCCTTTTATTGTTGTGACATTACAAGAGAACCGGGCGTAAATTCTTAAATTACTGCTTGTCTATTTTTTCTTCTTGGGAATGTAGATATGCATGTTAGTTTCCTAGTAGTGAAGAATTATTTAACCAGAATCACTCAAATATGACAATAAGAATGGGTTCGATGGGGAATTTTTTTTTGGGAATGAGTCGTGCTCTGGTTGTGGTTGTAGTGTTTTGTATGAACGAATAGTAACAATGGTGTTTGTGTATGGGATGGTTTTGGATCCCTTAGGATGGGATCAGTGTTTTTTTACCTATATGTATAAATATGGTTTTTTTGTTTCTTATTCCCTCCCCAACCATGTTGAGCACTTCGTTCTGAACACCCTCATTTCATATGGGAGGGTATTTTTCCCAATATCCTATTTGGTGGATTATTAGTAGATACTTTCTTCTCCCTCTCTCGTGTATCCAAATACTTGTTAGGTAGACTATGAAGGAATGAAATCTATTATAGCCCAAGATTATTTGGGAATGGTGTTTGTGGTGTTTAGCCAAGGTGTGTGAGGATGGGTTTATTTCCCAAGTGTCTTTGGGATGAGGCATAGGTGTCTTCGGGCGTGTCATTAGTTTTTCTGGACCATGTGTCTTTAGGTGTGGAAATATTTGTACTAGACTCGGTTTTCGCAGGTGTGGTAACATTTGGTTGTGGTTTCCTTTGTGTTTTCAGGCGTATCCATGGTTTTGGTGTCCTAAAATATTGTTGATGGGGTGGAAGTGGGACTGGAGTGAAAATGGAGGGGGGGTCTGACTTATAGGATGACTTCAATAACTATTTGGGAATGTGGTGCGGGGTACCCAAACATCGATGTTCTATTACTATTAATTTACCTGACACATATTATTTGGGTAGTGTGCCTTGGCGAGGTTTAGGGAATAGTTTCCTTCATAGGTGTTTTGGCTATCTCCTTTTTCTCATGGGGCATTATAATGTCTCCTCACTAGTGCACGAGAGCTTTTGGTTTTCCCTACTGAGTATACATGTATACACACCCTATGTATATAAAACTACTTTTAGTTTTCTAGGAGGACTTCAGGGACAGTGCATGATCATACTAGCTCCGATTTTGGGATAGTTTTTTTTTCTTTTATCTTTCTTCAAGTACTTTCAATTTAGAGATTTCTTGTACTTATATGGATTTATCGTTGAAAATTCATGTGGGAATGGGGTTTGAATTTTCTATTACCTTTTGTTTGGGAGTTTTTGTGTTTTTTACCATCATATCTCCCAATCCTACTAAATAAAAACGGCAATTCCTTCTATATTACGTGTAATTCTATACCCTTGGTGCGAGTATCCACTCTAGGGACTATTGAAGGTGGGACTCTTGGGTCATTATCTATCCTTCAACATGAGGAAGGAAGGGTCTGGCATTATTTTTTCCGTTACCTCATCTTGCTGAACGCTGTTCGTGACATTAAACTCTAATATAATATTCTGATACTCCCATTGGTATATTTGTTTTCTATTTTGGTCATGGATTGGATATATTTATTGAAATCCATCATCAAATTTGGGGAAAGGGATATCACTCTTCACATCCCAAATCATCATATAATTCTATACAGTTATGAGGGGAGGATAAATATCCTTCCAATTAATTTTCTCAAGAGTGTATATTACTACCATATGTGAATGAATATTTGGATAAAATTATTTTGATAAATCAGAAAATCATGCTCGAAGACATTCCCATCATCTAGGATTACACTAATGTGTTCTCCAGAGATCTTACAAGTCTTCCTCCTGATTGGTAGGTTGATATTTCAATTTAACTTATTTCAACATCTCAAACTATATCTAATACAATATATTGACTAGACAATTTTAATGTGGAAAAACTGGATAAATAGTTATAGGAAAATTTTCAAGGGTTTTATACAATCGATTAATTCACCCTAGGGTGCATGAGTCATCTTTTTAAAGAATATTGATGTATCATTTCACCTCTTCATTTATTATTGTGAGGTCAAAAATATAATTATAAAGAACATGTATCTCCTACCATAGATAGATGTATTGGTTGATCTACTACACAGGGCTATATATTTCTATAAGGCGTATCTTCGGTTAGGATATCAGCAACTAATGGTTAGAAAGAAAAATACTACCAATAAAACCTTTTGATCAAGGTATAGACACTATGATTACATAGTGATTCTATTTAGACTCTATAATTATCTATATATATTCATGGACATAATGAATAGAGTCTATATTATTACCTCAAAAAATATTTGGTAGTCTTTATTAAAGATATTATGATATACTACAAGAGCAATGAGGAACATTAGGGGCATTTGAATACTATGTTTAGGACTTTAAAAATGGATAAATATATGAAATGTAAATTAAATGTGATTTATGGATGAAAGAAATATAATTTTCTGGGAATGTTATCACCAAAATAGAGATATTTTTAGAACCTTCCATGAAAAGGCAAATCAAAGAATGGCACATGAAAACATCTGTAATTGAGATCCACATATTTCAACATCTTTATAGGTAATACTAATTTTTATTAAAGAACTTGTCATGGTTTTAAAACCAACCAATAAATATGAATCTAAAGGTAGATATGTTCTTCTAGACCACCTAATGTGAATACTTCTATAAAGAGTTAAAGAACATGCTTATCACTACACCAGGGATCAAACTACTAACTAGTGTGGAACTCTTTGTGGTGTACATTAATTCTTGGAAGAATGTATTAACATGTGTGAAAATGAATAATTAGAAAGTGACAACCTAAACATAAATTTAGTTCAAAATTAATGATAAAAACTCTACGACTCATGTCCTCGAGTTTCCAGCTATGATCATTGCAGTGAATATTTATCAACATTATCTATATGGGGAGATGTATGAAATAAATATTTATCATAAATCCTAAAATATATATTTACCTAGAAGGAACCTAATATGATCCAATATAGTTTTTTAGATCTCATTAAGTATTATGACTTCTCAACCCACTAAAATCATGGTATGAAAAATAATGCGGCAGATTCTCTAAGTAGAAACAATCACGTATAATTATCAATAATTTTAATTGAGAAGGATCAAATTTTATTACAATTGAAATGGATGGAATTGTGGATCGTTAAGGTAGTAACATCATTAATTATTTGACAAATAATTTCTCAATCATTTATCAAGAAAAAAATAATGTATTCTAAAAGAATTGATGTGATGAAGTAAAAGAAGGAGGAAGTTATGAGAAAGGGGAAATTGTCAGAGTTTAACATTGATGATTAAGGAGTTTTAAGATTTGGTTCAAGAATATGTGTTCCATCCATTCCATATAAAAAATGTACTTCTAAATGATGAACATATCTAAACCATCTCTATTCACCTGAAGGGCACAAGCATGTCTCGAGATCACATGGAGAACTATTGGAGAAACAATATGAAAAAGGTGATCACATAGTATACATCAATGTTTGTGGTATGTCATAATGTTAAGGATGATAAGGAAATGTATAAGGGGGATGATTCAACTACTTCCGATACCAACATGGAAGTAGCATAACATTACCATTTACTTTTCACTGTACTACTAATGTCATCTAGAGGGAAAAATTCTATATGGGTTGTTGTGGATCATCTTACAAAGACAAATCATTTTATTGAAATTCAAGAGGAATTATCACCATATAAAATTTCATGGATATATATCATATAAGTGGTACGTATACATGTATTAATACTATATACTATATCTAATTTAGATCCATTATTCACCTCCATGTTCTAGAAAAGTATCTTGTATTCTCTAAGCACTAAGATGATCATCAGTATGTCCTATTATCCAGAAAGTAATGTCCAACCCAAGAAGACTATTTAAAAACTAAATACATGTTGAGATTATGTAATATGGACTTTAAAGGATGATTCAACCAATTTAGTCTACTACTCGAATTATCTTACAATAATAGTTTCCACTCAAGCATCCAAATTACCCCATATGAAGCCCTTTTTGGGAAATGATGTAGAACACTAATGTGATGGGATGTTGTTGATGTAGGTAAGTATATTAGAACTAAAAATGGTGGATAATGTGAAAACCATTCAACATCACATTAAATTATTTCAAATTATACAACATAGCTCTATAGAACTCATTGACAAGATCATGAATTTATGGTTAGAGACATGGTATTCCTTCACATATGTCCATGGAATAGGATCATGAGATTTGGGAAGAAAGGGAAGGAAAGTCCTATGTACATCGACCCCTTTGAGATTATTCATCATGTTGGATATGTGGCATATCAACGAGAACTTCCAGAATCATTATATCAAGTAAATTATGTATTCCATGTATCCCTCTTGAAAAAGTACATACTTAATCTTTTTTATTTACTTTATTCAACGGTGATATAGTTTGAAAATGATCACTCATATAAGGAGTATCTAGTGGAAATCTTAGATCATTGAGACAATTTTCTACATAATAATAATACGCATGTGGTCAAAGTACCATGACATAGACATTAGTATTAATAGAAACCATGTAAACATGAGGAATCAATAAAGGAGATGTACCCAAAGATGCTTTCACAAAAGTATGTAAAATAAAATTTCAAGGGAAAAATTTCATAAGGGGGAAGAATGTAATGAAATGGAATTCATTTGATAGAAATTAAATTCTTATAATAATTCCATATATAATAATCACATTTTCAACACAATAATAATATTATAAATAAATATTTAAAGAAATATGATGTATGTATAGATGTTAGGGAACCTATGTCAATGAAATAGTATCATGAAATTTGGAATTGTAATATGACCCATTAAGAATAGTAAACTATCCAATCTAATAGCTACCTCACCTATGAAAGTAAAAATATATATATGTATCATATAAATGGTAATACGATATAATTATACCATAGTATTAGTAAATAAATGTTTTAGAAATTATTATTTATATGTTGATATTTTTCTAAAACATAAGAATTTATTTTCAATTTTATAATTTATTGAATGATTTAAATGAAAATTTATTCCAATAAATGAAATTCATAAATTAATTATTTTTTTTATAATTTTATTAAAACAAAATTTATGAGTATTTATTTAAATTGTATAAGTGTTATAAAATAAATTATAATTTAAAATTATGTAATCTTCAAGTACATAATGATATTTTAAGAAATTAAATTTATCAAATTCAGAAAATTATTTTCATAAAATGTATTTTTTTTGAAATCTATATTACATAAAATATTTGGGGGTATTTTTTTTTGTTTCTTAAAAAATACGTGAATTTTTTTGAATAGTAAAATTTGATAATTTACTATAAATGCTAAATACATGAATTTTAGAGTCATTGTTGACGAAAGTATGAGTTAAACACCATTGATTCAATCTCACATGAATTATTTATAGTATTTAGTCTCTTGAATCAATACTATTTCAGGACTTGAGAAATATAATAAACTAATGAATTAAATAACGAGAAAACACCCCTCTTCTCCACTATAAGTACCACCACTCACCACCCCTTCCTCACACACATCTAACGAATTGAGGATTTCCAAAAATATTCAAAAATATATCTACCACACCCATGGGAATTTTTTCTCATCAAAATACCAAAACTATTTCCTTAAGGATGTTTTCAAGGAGGATAAATTCATGAGGTAAAGTCCTCTTTCCTTTTCATTTAATTTCTTTACATGTTATTGTCACATACTCTACTCCCCATTACTCATAAAAATAGTATTATAACTCCATTAACATACATATTCTATAAATTTATTATTAAAATGGAATAATTCTTCATTAACTCTCCTTATACACTTTATGTAAATATATAAATGAAAATGTTGTTCACGAGGAGTTAATTTATCACCTTCATGGATGAAATTTTTTTATTTTCCCATAATGTCTTCAAGAATAGTCATAAAACTATTATTAAGGTAAAAATATATAATATATGTATTTCATCCTATATAATTTTATAGAATACATATTATGGTAAATAATAAAACAGAACAGGTATTTTGTGAGTGAAAACTACCTAAAATGATCCAAACGAATATCATTAAAACCATACCTAATGAATCATCTTAACCCAAAATAACCAAATGATTTAAGTGATCATTTACCCTTATGGATGTTCATTCATAACTTATAACTTCAATTCTAGATTTGTATGTCCATTTTACAAGATCATTTATCCATTTATACAAGCGAACTGATCATTAAAACTAAAAAAAGAACTTCCAAATGATGAAAATGAAAACTATAACTCTTCAAAAACTCCATAAATGAACTTAATAAAATTATAAAAAAATTTAATTTTATAAAAGTTTATTTAATTATTAATTAATAAATTTAATTTTATTATTCAGGACATTATGATGAGGTGAATAACTTTTTCAGACATATGGTTAGGGATCCTACGCAAACATCCATGTTTGTGTTTATTTACACTATCTATCTATCTACCTCAATGTAATTCATATTTATTTTTATATAATTCTTCTACATTCAGTTTATATGTTCCAAAGTTTTGAATCAAGATCATATCATCCTTCATTGATAGATATATACATGTTTTAAATTTTTTCCCTTCATTGTTCTTCCACATATGTAATCCCATTTTAAGAAAGTTCCCGAATTATGACCCATTTTAAATGAACTCCATTATTTATTTTAAGGTCAATTATGGTTTTCTATAATATATTATTCGTTTTACACATTAAATTATCTTTAATATTCTTCTTTAGAACACACTAAAATGTTTTATTATTTTAATATTCCATAAATAAACTTTTTAATGTTTTCACCAAGGTTGACATAACATATCTTGATATACATTTATTTTCCATTAATAATTTACATGTATGATTTAAATAAATGGAAAACCTTCTAGTATTATTATTTATTAAGACATATAACATGATTTTGATACCCGATTTTTTATGGGTAACCCATATGTTTATGTTTGATTCATTATGTATGATTCAATATGTGGATCACATATTTATGAACTTGTTATGATGGGTTTTCCCAGATAGAACTCCAATTAATTGGGTAATGATTAGTATCATGGTATTCAATGTTCAATGGTATTGGTGGGTAGCCTTGAATTATGCCCAATGTGAAATAGTCTTTTTAGTTATCCTTGAATCATTCTCCTTCATGTGCAATGATTCTTGACTCATGCTAAAGTCATGTATTATGTGGCATCAAAATTACTGTCCTTCCATTATAATATGATTCCATGTTATGTATTTTATGATTACATATGGTTATTACTTTTCATTTCATCATGATATGACTTCTAACCCATGCGTTATTCTTTATTCAAATTTTTATTACCTTCCCTGGCTATTTAGCTCAAACCTTTTTCATGTATTCCCTAGGATTTTCTATGTAAATGAATGTGATAAAAGGGTGTTAGGTGATCATTATGAAGATGTGTTAAATGTTGTTTTTATTTTTGATTCATTTTTTTATTTTTGTTTAAAATCATTGAAATACAAAATACATTATGATCATTGGTTGTATTAGATGGTTAGTTATTCTTAACATTATGTAATAATTTTTGTTAAAGGAACCTGATTCGATAGTAAATATTTATAGATGGATTACTGTCTTTTATTCTATGGGATAAAAAATTATAATTTTGAAAAAATAATTATTCATAATGAAATAATATTCTAGATAATTTATTTATTTCAAATTCATGAATAAATCATTGAAAAATGTATTTATGGTATCAATACAATGTTGAATACAATATGAAAATAGAGTAATAATTTCATAGTAAAATAAAAGAAGATGAAATGAATTATATAATAACTACTTAATTTTGCATGCATTTATGATGTAGTGATGTTATATAATTTTTAGTTATACCACAAATGGAATGAAGCAGTAAGAAATAGATAATTTGATATTCATTTTAGATTGATTTATATAATTAAATTTGAATTTTTAATTCTAAATCAATAATTATTATATCATTATGGTAAATAAAATTGAAGGAAATATTTTTTTAATGAGTGATGTTTTTGAAGAAAAATGTTAGTAATCCTAATTATGTTGGATTATCATGAAAAAAATAAATACAAAAGATATGTATGTATAAAATCATATTGCTACTTTTTATGAATATGATTATTCACAATGGAGATGTAAACAAAGAGTGAATAAATTTCATGTTCTATTTTATATTAATTTTTTCATATGTTTTTTTACTAATACATAAGAATAAAATAATAACAAGAACTCACCACACATTGAAAGTTTATTAATATATAATTATTGGAATACTCTTTAATTTTTATATATGATTTATATATTTGAAATGTGTGGGATGGACTTATGAGTGTGATGTTCCAAATTATATTTTACAAAATTACGTGACACTAGAACAAACATATTACCCTATTTTTTTCTTTAGGTCTATAAATAAGGGAATTATCATCTATATGAAATATAAATAATTATATGGGTTATCTTTCAGATTTATGGAGGTGATCCTTGTAAAACAGATGTATTATATATGTGAATGTATTTCGAAGTGATCTAAATTCACATTATTATTTCATTAATGTTAATAAATTTTTTTATCATATATGCGAATAGAAACATCCATTCACGAACCTATGAATTATTCTTATTAAAATATGTGTTCCTTTTAAAATTATTTAGATATATGGTTTATCTAAAACATGATATTTTTTTAGAGGTCATCTCTAATTGAAGATATTTTCACAGAATTTTAGTTGTATAAAATGGATATTTTTAATTCAGTGAATTGAAATTGGATACCCATTTTAAAATGAGAAGGGTTATCAAATATTAACTGGGCATTTTTTACCTTTTATATATATATTATAATATCTTAGAGAATAAAACTAATGACTTTATATACATTTGTTGAAAATGTTCCAATGTCATAGATTAAATGAATGAATACTAAGAATTGTTCTCAATATAAAAATTCAATTAAAAAATTTTTATCAAAGATTTAATTTATTAATTTAAATTTTATAAATATAGAAAAGATAAATTTGGATAATATTAAAAATTTATATAATGTTAGTGACAGTGTGATGTGATAAACATTATATATTTCTATACTGATTTTTAAAGATCACAAAGTGGAAGATGATGAAACACTATATATATATTCTGAATAAGTATTAATTAAATTATGATCAAATTCATGAGTTTTTATGAGAATTTAAAATCTAAAATATTGGATATAATATGCTTGAAATCAAATTTTTTGGTGATATTGTCATATCCGTATAAGATAATGATCTAGGAACACTATATTTTTATAACTTATCTATATTTTATCCTCATATTAGATGATAAAATTATACTTTTTCATGTTAGAGGGTAAGGATAAAATGAAAAAATCCATTAGACACTAAAAACATTTTAATTATAAGAAGGATATTGATATAGATAAATATAGATATTTATATTTGGATTTATATATAAATATAAAGATTGAGAAATTTTTTTCTATTATATCATTAAATGTGATAATTATTAATGGATAAGTTAAGGGAAATATTGTGTTAAATTTTTTATATGTGGAAGAATTGTTAATTTTACAATAAATTTTATGATGCTTAAAAAATATTTATCTAGTTATGAATAAGTTTAAAGTCCAATGATAACCTTTAATAAGTAACAATGAAATGATGAAAAATAATGGATTTATTCAATGTTTAGGGTAATTAATCTCTCAAAAAAATTTATAAACATACATTCATTTTCTAAATATAGTTAATATAGATATAAATATTATGTGGTAGATATATATATTTATATATAGGAAATAATTATAATTCATATGGTGAATGATGAAGAATTAATTTGTCAGGAAAGAATTAATTTTGGAAAGCAATGATTTACAAACATAGAATGATTTTATGTTACAAGGATAATAGAGGGAAAGTTTCTAAATTGTATCAATTATTGAGGATAATATTATAATTCCAAAAATATATATTCAATTTTACATAATTTGTGAAAAATCAATGTTGAAAAATATTATAGATGATTAAATATAATGATGATATTTCTCATATGTATAATAATAATAAGACAATGATAAAAAATTAGAATAAAATTTTTATGTACAATGATAAATAGGTTTAAAAAATTCAATAAAAATTGTATATGTTATATGAATAAATAAATTTAAATATAGTTTAAATTATAAAATTTGATACATCATAGAATGCTTAATGATGTATAAATACTTTGGTGACAAAAAAATCGCATAATATGGTTGAAAATAACCTGAAAATAGAGTGAAATGATTTATAGGATTTATAATTTTATAGTGAATGAGTTTATGGAACAATCATATAAATATTAGAAATCATGAAATTTTGGAAACTCAAAATTGATGTGTAAAACATATATAACATGTAAACCCAAAAGGTATTAAAATTTGTTTTAATTTATGTTGAACCAGATAAGAGTGCATAATTATTTTATTTTTGAAAATGTAGCTGATATTTTTTTTATTAATAAAGGAATAATGATAGATGTGAACATTCAAAAAATGGTTCATCTATTGAGGAATATATGATTTATATTGATATTTATGCCACAATAGAGGTTTCAGTAAATTTTCATGACTCTTTTGGTTCAATTATCAACATTATTATGATCCATGGAAGTTTGGAAGGAATTTTTTGAGTAGAATTTTTCCATTTTAAGAGGTAATTAATGATATTAATAATTGAAATTCTATATAAAAATGATAGAAAAGCATTCAATTACCATAGAAACTCATTGGAAGAGGTGGATAGATGGATCCCTAGAAATAATTTATCAATATTCTTCCATACCAATAGGTAATGAGTTATAATACTAAAAAAATAAAAAATGATGTAGATCAATGGTAAGGAGAAATGTTTTTTTGTTGAAGTTTCGCAAAATGCCTCCAATTCGTATAATCCACAGATTTATGAAATTTGAATTTCCATTCAAGAATAAATAAATTACAAATTCCTAAAGGATTATAAACATTTTATTTATTTATTTGTAACATTATTTATAAAAGATCATTAAAAATAAACGTTCTTAGATAAGTTGTGAAATGGAATGGAAAAAAATATAATAGAAAAAATTTATTCTTTGCTATACTGAAATAGAAATTAACTAGTTTGTATCATTAGTGTCTCAATGGAAATAATGTTATGTTTCCAAATGATAGTTTTTTGGTATAGATATTGGAATAATTGATCATTTATTCATGTTTTTATAAAATTAGGGAAAATCATTTTCAATTTGATGATTCTAGAAATTCATGTTACTTATTATTGAATGAAAAATTAAACTAGGGAGTATAATACGTTGAAATTATTTCCAAAGGAACATAATAATAATTTCAAAGGGATTTTATTTGACATAACTATATTTATTTAGAATAGTCAATATATTTAGTCAACCTAATAAATAGGGAATATTACTACTCATTCACATATGATGGTAATGATTCAATCAACCCATCCCAGGGAACATATCTGTTAAAACATTTTGGGGTTAATTATTAGGAAATTGAATAATAAATATATCTTTTTTAATTTATATAATGATGAAACTAAATGAATTATTTATATTATTATTATGACAATTAAATGACATGAATTATGAATGTAATGAATTTTAAATGATGTTTTGATATGTATTGTAGTTTCTCTTAAAATAAATTGTATATATATAATTTTTCAAAATACACTAGTATATTATTTAAATATTATCATTATAAATATGGTATCCAAAAATAACTCATTTAACTATGTTGACACAAATGAAAAGGCGTTTTGGAATGGAAGAATAATTTATTTATGGAGATATCTAGAAAATATATTCTAAAGAATAATATATCATAGTATTTTCGGGGAAAATATTTCAGTGTAATAGATCATATGAAAGTAATTTATGTACATGAAAAATTAGGATATGTATACATGTTTGATATATTAAAACATTAACCTTATTTTATTAATGACAGTTTTTTTAGATTCCCCTGGTGTTTGATGTTACTGGTGAAAATCATGAAAATTATTAAATGAGTGGTCAGGATTGAAAATTTCTATGTTATCGATTAATTGTATGACGATAAAACTATTATATAAAAGAGGTTAAATATTTTTGATACTCAATAATTTATGGGGATGAAACACACAATTTATGATAGCACACATGATGAATCTAGTTTCAGATGTTATTGGGATGAAGTTTTTTATTCTAAATAGCCTGAAAATGTTTATGGAAATAATCATTGATTGGATTATGTATAGGATGGGAAGGTATATTCATCCATTTAATTTGTTTATTGAAAAAATAATTCATCTCATACAAAACTATCATGACATTAGGAGTTCCAAAAAGTAATTGTAGATCAATTATAAAATGATTAAATAAAGATAACATTGAGGGAAAAATAAAATACCTCACCATGTTAACATGATAAATAATGAGATTTTTAATAAACCCTTAAATGTCTATAGTGGATTGTTTTCAATAATTAATAAGAATAAAGTAATTTATAAAATGAATATTTGGGATGGTTTCCATGATTGAGAACATAAATATTATTGGTAATAATAATTTATTCTAGATAAACTTAAATGAAAATCAAGATGTCATGAGAAAAAAAATATCTTGGGATTAGTAGTTATTTTCATGTTTAATTAAATAGATTTTTATGAGAAATTATCACCATTATAAAAGACTACAAAACATTATAAATCTTTATATATTACAATAAAATTTAAATACATGAAATTATAAATGGATATAAAGTATTCTATTTTAAATAATGATTTTGAAGAAGGGATTTATATTGAAATACCTTTTGGATTTGTGGTTGTTAATTATGAGACCTATTTTTCTTGAATATGAATGTATTTTATAGGACTGATAAGGAACCATGATCTTTTTATTATTTGATGGACATACACATGAAGATGTTAATATTATGAAAATGGTTGGTTGACAATAATATCTACATTATATATTAAAATTAGTTATCTATAATTGAACATATTTAAATAGATGATTTTTTTTTGAAAATTTCCTGAATATTATAAAGAATTTACCATGGAGATAGAGAAGACATTTGAAAAGATCACACTTACTCATATGAAAATTTTTCAGTGTTAAAAATCATTTTATGAGGAAGTTTAAAATCTTCCCTCTTTGGAGAATAATGACTTGGAGCTTTTAAATAATTTTGTGATAGATGATTCAATGTTGGATTCCACTCATATTTTTGTCTAAACTAATTTTCAGAAAGGTATAGAAGAAAAGAAGGTGGATCTAAGTAAATTTAAGATGTATAATAGAGGTGTTCTATATTTTATAGCTCCTAGGTAAGATATTTTCTATGTTTTTCACTCAATCCCATGAATCAAATTTCATAATATAAGTAACATTTTATAGATAGAAAAAATATTATGTAGTATATTAATGCTAATACGATAGAAAAAGTTGTGTGATTGAAAATATTTCTTTCTATTGGATCATATGAAGACCAGACTATGACATCCCTCCTTCTCTACATTGGCATGAGAAGGTAGGAGGGTGCTACTAGGCCTTAAGATACACCCCCTGAGACACCAAAGGATGTAAAACATGATGAAGGTTTTCACTATATGTGGTGGACAATTTACTATGAAATAATAAAAAAACTAATCCAATATAATCAAACATAAAAAACCACTATATGTATCATGATAAAAATAAAAACAACTCAACATTTAATTTATATCATAAATAACCAAAGTGTACTACAATAGAATCCAATCTAACATCAAAGTAAATAGTTGATGATTAACTATTAAAACTCCAAGACCACTAGAAGACTCCATGATCCACAAACTCCATTCTACAACATCACCAAACATCCCATGGATCACAAGGTTGTGCTAATGACATGTGATAATTTCCCTTTTCCCATGTCCTGATAGATGACATCATTGAAGGAACCAATGTTCTAAAGCAAGGGTGTGAACTAAAACTGAGTAATATTTCCCCAATGACTTCCCTACTCATTCCAGTAGGATAGAAGAGGTAGAATCAGTTATATAAAAACAATTTATGTAAATGAAATTCAAAAATATTTTAAAATTAAATATAAGAAACTTTTAAAATAGCTTATAACTCAATATAAACATGTGCTACAACAGGAATTTTTTTCAGTAAAATATTTTCAATAAAACCACAAGGCCATGCTTTAAAAACATTCCACAAGTTCTTCTTGGAATAACCTATCAACTTTACCTATTCACACCACCAACCTTGCATTCTTCATTATAAGAGTTCCACACTCAAGGGTGGTCTCTCGTCGATTTACCATGTTATCACAAGGAAATTAAATTCCACATTCTATTACACCTTTGGGACCAAAAATATGTTCATACTTCATCAAATACTCATAAATGATATATGAACACCCAAATGAATTATACCAAAAAAATTCAAAAACCTACAAGCCAAAACCTTTTCAGTAAAACAATATTTTTATTGAAAATAAATCTCCTTCAAACCATTTCAAAAATCCAGCAATGACATATTTTTAAATCACCAATTTAAAATCTTGTATCTAAATAATATTGCACATTAAATCCCCATTATTCCACAATTTCATTAAAAACCCTAAATAACCAAAATAGAGGATTTATATCATGATTTTCAACAAGATTTCAAACTCAATTTCAATCAAAAAAGACAATTTGAAATAATTCCAAACAATTATAACAATAGGGGTGGATAGTGAAGCCACCAACCATGATGGTTTTTGCAAAAAAGATAAATGGATAATGAATTCCAACAAAACCAGGGGTTCTCTATGAACCTACAATATATATATTCCAATAACACAACCAAGGCCAAATATAAACATATTACGAATCCAAAACCATTGATCAAACCACAACAGGTGTATATATAAGAAACCGAGAGAAGATGATAATTAGATCTACGAAACATAAAAATAATGATGAAGAATGAACACATATCTGATAAATCTACTTCTAATCACCAATTGAAGCTTTCAGATCACCTTAAGGTCAAGGGGAGAAACTTCCTAGACCATTAGGGAAGAAAATACTATGTTAGGTCCGTATATGAGTTAAAAGGAGTCACCTAATGTCAAAAATGTGTTAGGTACACTTGTTAAGGTGGTTATTTTTACCCACACACGATTTTTTCACACAGTTAGACAAACTGTGGGCGAACAGTGCATTAGCTACATCCTAAAAGATGACTCTTCGCATGGTCTCCAAAATCATACTTCAGCCATGACTAAACCACTACCTCAAAGTATCCAAACCACATGGTTTCTTACTACGGCAAAAAAGGCATTTAGCGGCAGTTTTTTTCGTTTCCCGGCGGTTTAAACCGCCGCTAAATCCATTGGCGGTGGTTTTGAAAAACCGCCGTGAAATCGTGCGTCGGGAAACTATTCGCGGCAGTTTTCAAAACCGTCGCAGAACATTTCACTGAGGGTTTTTAGCGGCGGTTTTTTTATTTTTTTAATTTTTTAATTTTTTAATTTTTAATTTTTTATATTTATTTATATATATATTTATTTATTTATATATTGTTAATTATATATATATATATATTTATATATATATATATATATATATATTTATTTATTTTTCGTATTTATTTTATTTATTTATTTTTTCGTATTTATTTTATTTTATTTATTTATTTATTTTATTTATTTATTTTATTTATTTATTTATTTTTTTATTTTATTTTATTTTATTTTATTTATTTATTAATTTAATTAATTTATTTTATTTTATTTAATTATTTTTCGTATTTATTTATTTTACTTATTTTATTTTGTATTTATTTTATTTAGTTAGTTTATTTTATTTTATTTATTTATTTATTTTATTTATTTATTTATTTATTTAATTTATTTACTTAATTTATTTATTTAATTTCGTATTTATTTTTTATTTATTCTCATTATTTAATTTCGTATTTTTTTTCGTATTTTTTTTATTTATTTATTTATTTCTTATTATTTTATTTACTTTATTTATCCTGGCATGCACATCCCATGCACATGCACATGCACATCCCATGCAATAAAAAGAAATTCTACGTTTGGTGAGATTAGAACTCCTCACCTCTTGGAAATTTTCTAAAGACTTTACCACTCCAGCAAGCTCGCCATGTGGTTAATAAATAGAATTTAATATACATATATATATTAATTGAAAAATCAAATAATACATAAATAATAGATATGAGCTCAATAATAATAAATAATAAATAATAAATAATTAATAATAAATAAGGAATAATAAATAATAAAAAATAAAAAATAAATAAATATAAATAAAAAATAATAATTAAATATAAATAATAAATAAATAATAAATAATAAATAATAAATAATAAATAATAAATAATAAATAATAAATAATAAATAATAAATAATAAATAATAAATACATAATAGATATAAATAATAACTAATAAATAATAAATAATAAATAATCAATAATCAATAATCAATAATCAATAATGAATAATAAATAATAAATATTAAATAATAAATAATAAATAATAAATAATAAATAAATATAAATAATAAATAATAAATAATAAATAATAAATAATAAATAAATATAAATAATAAATAAATATAAATAATAAATAAATATAATTAATAAATAATAGATAATAGATAATAAATAATAAATAATAAATAATAAATAATAAATAATAAATAATAAATAATAAATAATAAATAATAAATAATAAATAAATATAAATAATAAATAATAAATAATAAATAATAAATAATATATAATAAATATAAATAAATAATAAATATAAATATCAAATAATAAATAATAAATAATAAATAATAAATAATAAATAATAAATAATAAATAATAAATAATAAATAATAAATAATATAAAATAAATAATAAATAATAAATACTAAATAATAAATAATAAATAATAAATAATAAATAATAAATAATAAATAAGGGATAATAAATAATAAATAAATATAAATAATTAATAATTAATAATAAATAAATATAAATAATAAAGAAATATAAATAATAAAGAAATATAAATAATAAATAATAAGTAAATATAAATAATAAGTAATAAATAAATAAATAAATATAATAAATAATTATAAATATAAAATAATAAATAATAAATAATAAATACATAATAGATATAAATAATAAATAATCAATAATCCATAATCAATAATCAATAATCAATAATCAATATTCAATAATGAATAATGAATAATAAATAATAAATAATAAATAATTAATAATAAATAATAAATAATAAATAATAAATAATAAATAATAAATAATAAATAATAAATAATAAATAGTAAATAATAAATAATAAATAATAAATAATAAATAATAAATAATAAATAATAAATAAAAAATAAAAAAATATTAATAATAAATTATAAATAAAAAATAAAAAAGAAAAAAGAAAAAAGAAAAAATAAAAATAAAAATAAAAATAAATAATAAATAATAAATAATAAATAAATATAAATGATAAATAATAAATAATAAAAAAATATAAATAATAAATAATAGATAAATATACATAATAAATAATAAATAATAAATAATAAATAATAAATAAATGTAAATAATAAATAATAAATAATAAATAAATAATAAATATTAATAATAAATCATAAATAATAAATAAATATTAATAATAAATAATAAATAATAAATAATAAATAAATATAAATAATAAATAAATATAAATAATAAATAAATAATAAATAATAAATAATAAATAATAAATAATAAATAAATATAAATAACAAATAAGAATTAATAAAGAATAAATAATAAATAATAAATAATAAATAATAAATAATAACTAATAACTATTAACTAATAAATAATAACTAATAAATAATAAATAATAAATAAATATAAATAATAAATAACAAATAAAAAATAAAAAATAAAAATAAATAATAAATAAATATAAATAATAAATAAATATAAATAATAAATAATAAATAATAACTAATAACTAATAAATAAATATAAATAATAAATAATAAATAATAAATAAACAAAAATATTTAATAAAAAATATATAAAAATTAAAAAATAACCAGTTACAAATAATAGATAATAAATAAATTAAAGTATATTATAAATAATAAATAATAAATAATAAAGGAAACACTTGAAAAAGTATGAAAAGACCTGATAAGGGATGAAAAATCCTGAAAACGCGTGAAAAAGGACGGAGAAGCATTTGAAGAATGAGGCATTAGAAAGAATGAGAACGCATGAAAACTCGTGACATCTCTGGAAAACTCCTTGATAATTCTTCATAATTATCATAATAACCTATAAAAAACCATTTATAAAGATAACAAGTCATGGAATCCCAAATAAACAGAAATAAATGGAGCTACCGTTAAAACCCGTCAAAACGGCCATAAATAGACAAAAACATTGGACTCACATTAACGAAGATAACATATGATCCAAGAGTTCGTTTTAGATCCGCAACCTGTCAAATCAAAGATCCTGAAAAGATCTTCAACCTGAAAGGTGAAAGAGTCCGAATGGACAGGTGGATCGAAAGTTATGACCCTTTAAAAAAAAGATGACGGGGAACGGGTGCTAGAAATGAGGCATTGAAAAACATATCAAACCTGATACCCACTAAAAAGGTCATAACATATGATCTAGGAGTGCATGTGGGCGCCGCGACCAGTCAAACTGAAGCTCATGGAATGAGCTATGATCTGGCATGTGGAGGAGGCCGAACTGACACACGGATAGAAAGTTAGGTCTGTTTAAAGGCAAGTTCCATGGGACATCAGTGATGGAAACAGGGCGTTGGAGGCCTTCGGAGGGGTTTTTGGGGTCGTAAAACATGACAGAAGCATGCTTGTGTTGCTCTAGTGCGTAGCTCTCCTCGCTGGCTTCGATTTGATATGTGGTAGAGCCCAAACGGACACCCGGAGCGAAAGTTATGGCCGTTTGAAGTTGGAGAACTTTTTTCAACTTTATTATAACTCTAATATCATCCGCACCATATACCGTCTCACGGTTTTCATTATATGTGCCTCTAGATCTCTTCATGAGCACCGATTTGACTAGTCGTGGCGCTTCAACGGATGCCCGGATCAAAAGTTATGGTCGTTTTAGTGATTTCGGGGATTCTCGTGTTTTTTTATTTTTTTCATTTCATTTCGCGGCGGTTTTACCGAAACAGCCGCTATTTCGCGGCAGTTTTTTAAAAAACCGCCGCTAATCCTCGAATAAAATTAAAAAAAAGTAATAAAATTTAAAAAAAAAATATTTGACGTTTAGCGGCGGTTTTCTTGTAGTGTCTCATTGGATGTTGCATGGATTAGACAAACCGTGTGCCGCCCATGCACCTTACCTTAAGCCAAAAAACACAACTTATGTTCTAAATAATTCACTAATATACATTATATAATAAAATTAAAAAATAAAGCGTTACATACAAGAAATTAGGGGTGCTAAATTCTCTCCACCATTGGCCTTTCCATCCCTGGAATGTAGAATAACATCAGTGACTTGAATGACATTTGTCCATTACTCATGAATTTCCATCTCTTGTTTCATTGTCCCTTCCTAAATGTGACCATTTTTCCACTAAACCAATACTAGACTAATGATTTTCAATTCATGATTTTATCTTGCTTATCCACAATCTGCATCATGATATATACCGACGAGGCATCCAACTTTAGGTCAACATGGTCTCATCTAACCACATGGTCTAGATCAGGATGATACTTTTTCACCTGATACCTTGGGAACACATTATGAACCTCAATAAACAATGGTGGAAATGACTATATATATTCCACCTCTACAGCATGTACAACTATCTCAAAAGGGCCGATGAATCTTGTAGATAAGATTCAATTATCCCAAAAATTCAATGAACAAGCCTTGGAGAAACCATCAAGAACTCATGATCACTCACTGCCAATGAAAAAGGTATTTAATGACGATCCACATAATAATTTTGACTAATCTGAGCTGGCTCTATCTATTTTTTATCAAATGGATCTTTTCCATTTTATCATGGATAATGATTATCCCAACAATTGAAGTACCACATGTTTCTACAGATAATAATACATAATGAGAAGGGTGACCATACAATGCTTCCAAAGGATACATATGTATCGAGGCCTGATCGCTTTTATTATATGAAAACTCTATTAAGTGTATGTGATCTTCCCATGAAACACCAAAATCCATTACAAATTCCCTCATCAGGTCTTCTAAAATTTATATCGTCCTTTCAGATTTTCCATTCGTCTGTGGAAGATATGTTGTACTCATAGTCAACTGAGTTCCAAGGAATTTCTATAAGGTTTTTTGGAAATGAGAGACAAACATATAATATCTATCTGAAACTATTGAAAGTGGTACGAAATCTCTCTTTAGCACTTAATGGATATAGATATTTGACATATCCTCCACCATTTGAGTTTCACGGATAGGGATGAAATGAGTAGACATTGCGAGATGATCCACTATAACCCATATGGAATTGTGTTTCTGAACCAATCTTGGTAGACCTTTTAAAAAATCCATATCTATCTACTCCAAGTTCCACAGATATGTAAAGACTACAAAATACGTACCGGTCATTGATGTTATGCCTTAACAAGATGACAAGTTAAGAACTTTTATACAAACCCACACACCTACCATTTCATACCATTCCACCAGAATAGTGCTTTCAAATCCTTATACAAATTTTTTATTTTAGGATGACAATCCCTTCTCAAATGATGATAAAAATTTATGTGTTTTACCTGACAAGCCATACGTACAACTGTCATATTCCTAAACCACAACACTGGAATCTCATCCAGCCTCAGTATCTTAATGTCCTCCCCACAATTGAGTTTTGAACTCATTTTAACACATTCATTAGTTGATGTCTATACATTATATACCATCTTAATTAAATCAAGAACCCCAAAAAATGAGATGAAAACCAAAAAATTAACTTGGTCTTCACATTCCACATGCATTTCCATTATGAACAACATTAGTTTCCACTCATCTTGTGCTGCCTTTTCCATCTTAGTATATTAATTTCTTCTTAATGCATCTTCCATTGTATTTCCTTTTCCAATTTATACATCATGTAAATTTCCAACATCTAAACACGATACATCCATATACTTAGCCTCCAATTAAAATCACATTGTGAGAAAATATGTTTCACATTTTTATGATCCATGGACACCATAAATTACTCACTAAATATATAATAGTGCTAATTATTCAAGGCATGGGAAACTGTAGCTAACTCCAAATTGTTTTTTGGGTAATTCTTCACATTCAATCTCAACATGATTAATCCATAATCAACAACACGGTCTCCTTGCATGAGATATCATCCCAACCTAGATCTCAAAGAATCATAATACAACACAAAACCCTATCTCGGTTCCTAAAATATCAAGATATGTGCTGATGTAAGAGGAACAATATACACATGGAAATAATTGTGGAATTATTCAGTCTAATGGAATGGATCATTCTTATATTTAAAATATATCGATGGAAATTAGAGTAATGGGAAGTCATGAAAAATGTGTCGGTAATAACCAGCGAGACGAAGATAACATTGTATCTCAAAGGAATTCTTTAGTGGTACTTGGTGATAACAGCTTCTATCATTTCTAGATCAATAGAGAACCCTTTTTAAGAAATTACATGTCCATTAAATCATACATATTATATCCAAAATGCACACATAGATTGTTTTTTATAAGAGATAATCTTTCAAGATTCCCAAAACAATCTCCAACTATGGCTCTTAATCATCAGTTTTCCTTGAATACACCAGCATGTCATCCAAAAATAGGACAATGAAAGAGTCTATATATCTATTAAATATATGATCCACCAAGTTAATAAAGAGTGCTCATTCATTAGTAATACCAAAAGGAATTACCACATATTCATAATGGCCATATCTACATCTGAATTATGATTACAGAATATCCTCCTTCCCAACTCGCAATTGGTGATATCCTGATAGCATTTATATATTAGCAAACCCCTGAGCTACCCTAAATTGATTAAATAGAAAATAAATGCATGAAAGTGGATATCTATAATTTACCTTAACTTTGTTAGGATTACAATAATCAACACAATGCCTTAATGTTCCATCTATGTTCTTCACAAACATGATTGGTGCTTCCCATTGAGATGTGCTCATCCGAAGGAATACATTTTTTGATCTCTTAAAACTACAAAATAAACACCATTAATTCAATTTGGAACATTAAATTAGAGGTAATTGAGATAGAAATTCTCCCTATGAGGAGATGAATCTTAAAATCCATGAATCTTATGGGTTGAAACACGAAGAAACATTCGTGAAAAACATCTAGAAATTGATCCACGACTACTGGTAAAATGTTACCCTTGAGATCATCCATTGATATCAAAAGTCAAAGCTACCATATAGTTAGATATTATTCCCAATAAGGGTTCCAACAATCCCATTCCACTTGTCTTTATAATACTATCTCCTATGAATGGATTCGCGACACCATACTTAGTTTTCAAACTAATTATTATTCTATAATAGCTGATGTGATCCTCAAACATTGTCAACCAATCTATTCCTAAGTCTACATCATAGAAATCTATTTCCAAAACTGAGAATTCCCATTTCAGTTCTTATTTATCAATAGTTATAGAACATTCTATACACAATTAGGCTCAACATTGTTTTTGGCCAATATTTGTTCGAAATTTTTTGCAAAACGAATAATATAATTTTTTAAACATATAAAATCAACAACATGATAATAAATGAAAGAATGTGATGAACTAGTATCAAAAAACACTTTCATATCGTTCAAATTCAAAATAATTTAACATATCACTGTAGATGGTCTAAAATGATCATATAGAATCATCTTCATGACTACATATAATTGATTCATCACAATACTTTACTCCTTGTTTCCATACTGATATTTCCTTTCCCAAGGAATGGTATTCCAAGAATAAACATGGTTAGCTTTGTTCTACTAAATAGGTTGATTCTTTTTTCCTCAACCCCTTGAAGTATATGATGCTTTCAACACCTGAGAAGTGTCCTGAGCACCTGAACATTCAGAACTAGGACAGCAGAACTTAATATGTCACATAAAGTTTCAATTATGGCGTGATAGTTTTGGTGATGTATAATATCTCTTCATGTGGTTGAAGGGACCAGATTGGAATCATCCTTCCTTTATCAAGGGTCTCAGAGGGAGATTCATCGATCCATCTGTTTGATTCTGATTTCCTCTTGCACCCTGGAAGTTATTATACCTCTTATAAGGCCCTAGCTGTAAACATTACTTAATCTTGAGTTACTTCAAGAATACACGTTGAGGATCTTTACAGGTTTAGAGTTTTATAGAATTAGATCATAAAACATGCATTACATTCCACATTTAAACAAATTGGTTACATAAAATATAGTACTTATTTTTACCATCAGCAGAAAGATATTTAACATAAAACATGGATTATTTCTTGACACTTCATTGACAGTATCATGACATCATTTACCTTTCCCTTGACCTGTGAAAAACATTTCAAAAACGCGGGATGAGCATAAAAAGCTTAGTAAGGGATATAAAAATATGGAAAGGAAACAAGAGTGTATGTATACATAAGAATCAATGAAATCATACTCTACTCATAAAACATAAGCACCTATACATACCTCATAAAATCATGAATAAATCATAGAAATCATAAGACATAAAGGTAACTTGAGGCATTCATAACATTCTTACGCAGGGAGTAACCATCTTAGTTACATTTGGAATACCCATCACAGTATATTCCCTAAATATATTCAGAGAAACCTTAATGTTTAACTCCTTTGCGTTACCCAAGGCATTGGAGATCTATATTGGGATCACCCGCCCTTAGTTTATCACAGAACCAACCGTCTTCATAACAATGCCCAAGAACCATAAAATAATCGTATCACATAAAACATGCATAAAGGAAACATAACATTTCCAGTTTTAAATCACAAGATATCAATACAGCACATTGATATAAAAACATTATGAAACCCATTTTCAATACCAAAATAAAAGAAAAGTAAAACATGGTATTTATTTTTCATTCAAAAAAAGTTATGGCTTGTAGAGGAAGTCGAAACTCAAATAATTGTCACGACAGTGGAGAAGTCGTTGTCGCCACATACGTCCAACAAAAAATCATTCCTTTTTTTCGTTTAGTAAAGTATTCATATAAAAATATTCCTTTTGAATAAACGTAAAGGTTAAAGGGGTTTATACACCATATAAAATAAAGTTGTGTATAAAACAAAATATGCGTCAATAAAAGGAGATTGAGACGAAGTCCCGTACATCTGGTCCGACTTGACTCGATCGTTCTTTAACCACCTAAATAATAATCATGGGTTAATTTATACTTGATTAAGAAAATTTTTCATTTTCATTATTTCTTTTATATCACTTATTACCATGTCATTAACACTATGTAATTATTTATGTTAATAACGGTCGTTTCAACGATCATTGGTACTTCAGTCAAAAACAAACTCTTTATAATTACAAGTTGTTCCTCTATCCATTATATCCAGAGTTATACTAATGATGTAGATATCCTATATATCATATATATCTATTATATACATGAATTTATAATATTACACAACATTTAGAGGTAAGAAATGAAATGCACCATTCTCGGAGACGGTAAGCCGTACGTACGCATGAATGCTACTTTCATTTCTATTTCGTATTTTATGGAATGGAATCATAATGAAATAAAGGAATATTATAATTCCAGTATAATATCATATATAATATCATTTACTCCATCCTTTATACGTGCCACATATGGTATTAACGAATCAAATCACTTTGAGGGGGTGGTAGACCACACATTCTAAAATGAAGATATCGCGTTTACCCATAATGGAAACCATAAAGGTATTCCATTAACGAAAAATACAGAAGCTTAACTAAAAAAATAAAAATATTATATATCATCTATAAATATAATGTCATCTTAATGGCCTCCTTTGAAGGTGTCATATGACTGTTGAACAATCATCGTTTTGCGAGCCAGAAATTCTCCATCCACGGAAACAGTATGTTCTTTAACCATTAGATGTCGGTGTGTGTAAGTGTAGCTCGAATACTTCTTATAACAATATTATAGTATATGGGAGATACTGGTTTTGTTACAAAATAAATGAATAAAAAGAGTTTATGGGGTTGGAGTAGAAAAATAAAACATAAGAACACAAGAGAAAACACTACCTTTAAAATAAGTAACTCTTTTTGATTTGAGGTCAGAGGCTTTCTTGGAAAGACTTCTGCCCAATGTGAGGCTTCTAAGAGTTATATAGGGATGTGTAGAGACAAAATGGGCTGGTTTTTTCCGAGCCAAAGGATTTGAGAGTGTGGGTAAGGTGGTAGAGTTGGGGGCCTTTTATTAGAGGAGAGGAGGGGCACTCTTGGAAACTAAAGATAATATACTTTGTTATAAAATGATTTTCGGATAACAAAGGTCCCACAATTATATATTTCTAGGATAAGGTGTTAAGGGTTCAAAATCCACCCATCCAATAGGTTTTTGACAAGTGTAGGTCTTAGATTTTATATTATATTTTCATTTTATTTAAATCGTTAAATAATGAGGTAATCGCTGCATCATCATGGTGTCATAAATAATTTAATATATTTAATTTCTAAAAAGTATAAAACAAATATCATGATGTAGGAAATATTTTTAATTTTCTAATTAATATTTATAGTTAAAAATATGACTTGTATAACCCCATTTAAAAATTGTTTTAGTAAAACAACTCATGTTTGCGATATTTTTACTTTAACATTAAATAAAGAGATATTAATGTCATTTTCCTTCCAAAGTGGCTCCATGGGGTCCCCAAGTTGACCCATCGATTGTATTGTTTGCCATGACACATCAAATAAGGGTAGGACATGTTTTATGTTCATTTCATATTGTTAAAATATTATTCTTACCTTAAATTGCACTAATTACCTCTAATCGAGATTAAAAACTTAAAGATTACTATTCACCAAAAAAAGTATTTTAATCCCATTGAACAACATTTTACTTCTTAATGACAACAATGTATGTCAGATTTTCTAAATTCAAAATACAGAGGTGGTAAAATTTCATTTAAACGAAAAATCAGTTTTTTATGTACCACTTAGTGGTTTCACTATTCCTCAAAAATTGAAGTTTTTCAGAAAAATACCAAAACTTCACCCTAAGATATATTTGATATTACAAATTCAAAAATGATTTCAGTTTTATAAAATTTAAAAAATATAAGTTACATTAATTAATTTAATAATTAATTCCCGATGTCTGAGCAAATAGCGTGTTTTTATGAAACAATAAGTATCAAAAGATTGACACTAGTTTATGTCCAATTTCAAAGTGAAATTAATTCCAACGACCACTATTGGATTAAATGGTAAAAATATATTCTAATTGAACTTTAAAATAAATTTAAAGGATAATCTAGAAATATAATTAAATTATATGAAAAAGCAGTTTTGATGTAAAATGCCGTATTTTTCACTATTCATTAAAAATTGAACATTGTCAGAAAAATACAAAAAAATTATCAAATGTAAATTTCAATTTCCCAATCATAAATAATAACTTTATTTTGACAAATAGAGCTTATAAAATTTTCAAATGGTTGATTTAAAAATGGTTTTCCATTAAAAAGCACTAAAACAATCTTTTAAAAATATTAGTATATTCCATGCTTAAGATTGGATTTATTCTCATTTTAAGTCTCTAAAACACTATATAATTCATTAATATACATAGATAAAAATATCTATTATTAATTAATTACATGGGATGTTAAACCTCTTCCTCTTGTTCTCAACATTAGATTTACCACCATTTTCCAAAGGCATCATGATTATTCTTCCTCTCATAGCTCATGAGATTTCTCATTCATACACTGTCTCTCTATTCACCATAAATGTATATTCTATAATGCAAAACATAGCAATATTTGAGGAAATATCCTATATAAACCCTGATTCAATGATGCGTACCTTCAAGGACACACTAGAAGAAAATATATGTGCAAAACCACTAAATTCCTGAATTTATCCATATACTCAGTGAAATAGAAATTTTTTACATTAGGATTAAAAATTATGTCATCCTTTGAATCTCAAACATATCACTATGGGAAATATAGATATTTGCGATGGGTCATTTGCGACGGGATCCCATCGCAAATAGCCTTTTGCGACGGGGCCCCGTCGCAAATCACCCTTTGCAGAAAACGTCGTCGCAACTAATTTTTTTTTGCGACAGGCCCGTGGCAAAAACAATTATTTGCAATGGGAAATTGGCCCGTCGCAAATAGGTTTCTGGTTTTTTTTAAAAAATATTTTGCGACGGGCCCGTCGCAAAAAGTATTTGCGACGGGCCATATTCCCGTCGCGAATGGTTGCTTCGAAGAGGGTATTTGCGACATGAATATATTCCCGTCGCAAATAATAATAAAAAAATTAAAAATAAAAATAAAAATTTATTTATTATTATATAAATCAGTAAACATATTTATATTGATATAAATATAATATTTATTTTTTAAATATGTTTTAGAAAGGAAGAATGAAAATCAAATATGAATGTATAAGATGTTCAGTAAAAGAGGCTTATAAAATAAATTAAAAAATATTTTTAATTAGTAAATATGTAATTTTTATCAATTACTAGTCATTTAATAAATTTTTGAATATAAAAAAAATAAAAAAATTAATGAAAGATGGAAAATAAGTTAAAATTGAAACCCAAACTTCAAACGGCCATAACTTTTGATCCGGGACTCCGTTTGAGCTCCACAGCATATCAAATCGAAGCCTGTGATGAGTGCTACAGCGCTATAGATGGGTGTAACCCATCCAAGGTTGTTTCAAGGCCAAAAAGGCCTAGAAGGCCTCCAAAACTGAGTTTTTAGTCGGGGTACCCCGGGTTTTAACCGTTTAAACAACTATAACTTCTGCTCCCGATGTCCGATAAACCTCTACCATATATCATATCAAAGATCGCTTCATGTTCTTTGATTTGACTGATTGTGGATCTGAAACGGACTTCTGGATTAGAAGTTATGGTTGTTCAAACATTCAAATGGATATAACATCCGATCCGGATGTCCGTTTGGCCTGTACCGCATATCATATCAAAGATCGTTTCATGTTTTTCGATTTGACTGGTTGTGTAGTTGTAACGGACTTATGGATTAGAAGTTATAGTCGTTTTAACATTCTCAGTGGATTTTCACCCCCACATTCTTATGTATTCATTCATAACTATACATATATATATATGTGTGTGTGTGTGTGTATTTGTATCTATTGTATATATGTATTTATTTATTTATTTATTTATTTATACATATACATAAAAACCCATATTTTATAAATTTATTTAAAACAAAGCTTATAAATATATATTAATTAATATACAAATAAATATACGAATAAAAACTTATGACTACATATATATATAGAGAATACATATATATTAATATACGAATAAATATATATATTTATTTATATAACCAAATATATTTATATTAATATAAATCTATATTAATATACGAATAAATATAACTATATATATATAGATAGATCATTAAATGTATAAAAAAATGAAATGGCTTAGTTGTAAAGGTTAATGCGTGCATGGGGGAGGTTTATTCCTATTTATTATTAATTATTCCTTTTTATTATTAATTATTTCTAATTATTATTAATTACTACTAATTACCATTAACTATGAACAATTAATATTAATAATTTAAATTTATTAAATAACAAAACAAAATAAACACAATTAAATTACAACTAATTAAAAATAAATAAAACTAATAAAAAATTTAAATTAAATATTAAATTAAAAAGAAAATAAATACCTTTAAAATTGATATGAGGTTGATCTCCGATAACTGTTGAAGACATCATTATCAAATCTGGAAATAAAAATTAAACTTAAGAAACTGTGAACTCTAAAAATACAGTTTTGAGAGAAGTTGAGAATGAATGGAAAAAAACGGGTGGGGGTATTTATAGGTTAGATTATTTGCGACGGGAGTATATGCGACAGGATACCCGTCGCAAATAGTATTATTTGCGACGGGACCCGTCGCAAATACATGAGCCCGCATTTTTCACGGTTAATGGTTAAATAGTTATTTGCGACGGGACCCGTCGCAAATATTGACCTGCCGACATACTATTTGCGACGGGGGGTATATTCCCGTCCCAAATAGTTTTTACCACCGCCGGGTATTTGCGACGGGGTATATTCCCGTTGCAAATAGTTTTTACCGGCGCTGGTTATTTGCGAAGGGTGGTAACCACCCGTCGCAAATAACTTTCCCGCGGTTTGGCGTGCTTTGCGCCCCAAGCCTTTTGCGACGGGTGAGATTTCCCCGTCGAAAATAAGTGGTTATTTGCGATGGGAAAATACCCCCATAGCAAATAAGTTTATTTGTGACGGGATTTATTCCCGTCGCAAATTACCCGTCGCAAAAACCCATTTTCCCCGTAGTGTATGATGATTGAATTTTTTATTGAAGAATTCACAAAAATCCTCCCAAATATGTCCTTGATATAATCATGCTTGAACCACAAGATTCCATAAATTTCATGCAAGATAATTGAGAATATATTTTTCCAGCTTGAAAATTAACTTTGTGGGTGTGCTGATTAAATTGATGATATTATTCATCATTTTCAGACAAACCTAATCATTTTCTTATTCAAAATCACCCCGAATGTTGTGGGAATTATATTTCTAGAACTAGATGGAATGATCCACTTTTCTTGGTGCATCCCTCAAATGACATATGTCTACATCATGATATTATTGGACTATACTATGATCCATCTCTTGGTTCAATTGTTTCTTAGGAGAAACCATATTCTCCAAACATTCTACTAGTTTATTTCAATGATGCCTACCAGGTCCCATTTGATAAACAAACCACAAAATCTATAAGTCTCAGTTTTTACCTACATAAGTCATAACATTTCAAATTCAACCAGATCTATAATCTAAAAATTTCATTCAAAAAATAAACCATTTTCAAATTCATCCACTTTTGAAAACATCGAACATGATTTTGAAAATAAAACCATTTGAAAAATACATTAACTATTCTTGTTTCAAATTATTTCATTTTAAAACAAATAGAAATTTTTTTAAAAATGTCAACATAGTGCATCAAATCATATTTCATTACATAGAATATGATATAAAATCCTAGTGGTAATTCATTCCACTAATGTTTGTCATGCTTGTCTCATCGGCTAAGACCATGATAATTTGAGTTCAAAATCCTATTAGTGTCTCCAAAACACTTTTGTACCATACTCCCTTATAACATAATGTCCATTATAAAATGGATATCCGTGTATTTATATGACTTCCATTTCATGTCACGATAATCATACTCCTTTCTTTGATTCCAAACCAAAGAATAAAAAATAATGAATTAAACATTGAAACCATGAAAACTAATGACTAATTATTCCAAAAGGAAAAGAACATGATGATACCATTTATCTCAAACATGATTTTTGACTGAAAAAAAAACTAATACCATTTGATTCAAATTTGTTTTTGGAATGAACAAAACTAATAACTTTTGTAGCATCCCTCATTATCCTCACTGGAATGAGAAGGTGAGAGTGTGATACTAGCCCTTAAGTGAAATCTCCAAGTTTACAAAGGCTAGAAATAAAAGATCAAGGCTTTAAATACATACCGGGGATTATTTACCATTTAAGAATAAAACAATCTAATATAACCATACCATACAGATCACTATATGTTGCATGATAAAAACAATGAATACTAAACTATTTAATTTTTATCATAACCCACCAAAGTGTACTACAATATAATCAAAACTAACATCAAAGTAAACAACACATGATAAACTCATAAATCAAAATGATTCCCACAAGACTTTATGGTCCAAAAGATACATGATCCAACATCACCAAACAGTCCATGAATTACTAGGTAGTGATAAATACATGTGATACATTTACTTTTCCCAAGTCCTGCTAGATGACATCTGCAGAAGCACCAAAGTGAAAAAGAATGGTTTTGTAATAAAACACAATAGGTTTTCCACAATTATTTCCATACTCATGACACGATAATAGAATGGTTATTATCATTTATATAAAAATAATTTATATAAAAATAATTTCCAAAATATTTTATAATTATATATATGAAACTTTTAAAATAGTTTATAACTCAATAGAAACATGTTATGAAACAATTTTTTTTTACAGAAAGCTACATTCAATAAAAGAAAAGAATCAATGATTTAAATCCATTCATCAGGTTCCACTAAGCATTACCCATCCACTTCAGTTATTCACACCACTAACCATGCATGATTTTTCATTACAGTTCCATATTGACGAATAGTCTCTTGTTTATCTACCATGTCATTATAAGGTAATTATTTCACATGTCCCATTACACCATTGGCTCCTAGCACAAGGTCAAATATAAAACAAGCCTCTTAAATTCAGTATGAACTGTGATCCCAATTATTCCCAAATACTATACATAAAGAAAAAATACAAACAAAGTTAATAAAACAATATTTATATTTAAAAACCATGTCCAACCATCAATTTAAAAAATCTTGAAAAGTTATATAATAAATCACCATTATAAATAGACAAATTTTGAAACTATGATATTAAATTATATTAAGAGGAGTCTAGATTGATTCCACCTACATCAAAAGTTTTTTTGAAGATGATAAATGGATGATGAAATCCAATGAAACCAGGTTATAAATCCATGAACCTTTTTTAGATCTCTTACCCTAACACAACTAAAGAAAAATCTAAACTTATTCAGTGCCCATAATTATTTATATCCCCACATTAAACATATATCTATGATACCAAGAGAAGAGGATTGGTGGATCTTAGAAACCCAACAAGAAAAATGAATAATGAACACATACCATGAATAATTTTCTTTTAATAAATAATTGTAGTCTTCATATCACATCGAATTCCATGGGATAAACATCCATGAACTTTAGGGAATAAAAATCTGTTATTTAAGCCACTCAAGAGAGAAAAACATGGATCCTAAATCCAAAAACATGTTTGATCTTCTATTTATGGATGTGGCTTTTAATCATGCACAATTTAGTCACACTTTTAGAAAAACTGAGTGCAAAAATGCATTAGATACCTCATTAATGATGACCCTTCACATAGTCTTTGTGCAGGGTATCCAAAACAGTGCTCAAACCATGCCAATACCACTCCTTAATGTTATCCAAACCACATGATTTCTCATAGGATATAACATAGTGAGGAATAATAATGTTCTCCCATGCACCTTCCATTTAGCCCAGAAAACATAAGTTATGTTCACTAAAAATTTGAAATAAAATTTATATACATAATATCAAAATAAAAATTTTACATAATAGAATCATGTGGTGAAACACTAAACAATCAAAATGGGGTTTTTCTAGAAATCAACCCAACAATAGGTGACCTCTAATAAGATAATGATATATATTCTTTAATCTAGTAATTATGCATGAGAAAATATTTTTTTATTTTGGTTGAAATTGAGTTTGAGGTGGATACATTGTTTTCATCAATGTCTAGTATGGGTGTTCATCTAATGAATACCCATTTACTAGTGGAATGTGTATAAATCACCATTTGAAAATACATAGTAGAATTTATCTGAACTCATTCAGTTACAAAACATAGTCAGATACTAGAATACAAGACCATCATCATCAGTTCACAATGATATACGTCGTCTAGTGTAACTCTAGGGTTCTTGGGGATCATGTGAAGTGAATCATTCATTATTATTATGCTTGAGGGAAACTGGATTCATCACATCTCTATCTAAAATCCATGAAATATTGGAATCACATATCATATTTCATTAATAGAAATGAATTTTTGTAATGAATTCCAGGGAATCCTTGAATGAAACATACTTGTATTTTTTTCAAATAGGCACATTTTTTTATAATTAATTGATATCTCTTATCGAAATATTTCTACCAGAGTGGCTATGAGAAAAACACACTTCTTCATATCAATAATGTATGAAAAATTTGAGGTAATGGAGTGGATGGTATTATAGAATCATCTCTCAAACATCCAACTGGGGAATTAATCATCATTTATTGAAGGGGTCCCCAAAAAACTCAAGGAGATGTCATAAAATAATGGTGGACTAGGGTATTATGTAAAATTATATGAATAATTAATAGGTTTTATGAATCATATTTTTCTAAAGTACCATGTTTTTTGGAAGACACGTTATCTTGGTGAAATAATAAAAATAATGTAAGAGAATTTATATATGACTAGAATGCTCAATATTTGACATACATGGTATCAAATGTTTACCCCAAATACAGTATTTTTAATCTTAATAATGATTTTTATATCAATAAATTATTATAGTTAACTTAATTTTTACCGTTTATATATTTAAAAATTTATTCTACTCCTCAATGTGGTCTCATGATGAAGTATTCATATAAAATGTTATGAGATCATTAGTGAATCAATTCCACATATCCTAATGATACATCATAAAAAAATTACCAAACAAAAAAATAACAACATATAGTAGATTAAATATAATATAATAGCCAACGAATATACTCTATTGGGGATAAATACATACATTAAGATTCTAGAAGAGAACATGATTGATTGTTTTGATGATAGATCATTATTAATATATTTAGATAGTGTAATATAATGTTTAAGAAGATACTACATATCAATAGAGTTGTGATGAAAATTTCAAGGGCTATATGGAGTATGGAGGGTGATGTAAATAAATAGTATTTTTCTTAATTTATAAATCATAGGAATAATATTTTTATACGGATAATGTTTATTATATAATATAGTTCATAAAAGGGTGATAAGGAGCATGCATGGAAACTCATCGTAAAATTCACTGAACAATTCCTTTTGGGAACACTCAATAATTATTAACTGATATGTCATGGGGGAAATAAAGATGAAAAAGTTATACATTATTTTCTCAAACTAGTATAAAGAAGGGATAAAGGAAATATGGATAGAATATATAGAAATAATTAGTTCCAATTATCTATTTCTGAATGAATCCTGAAAGATCATTGAGAACCAATTGTTTCCCAAGATCATCATAGATATCTCAATTGTACACCATCAAGAATAATGTAATTGAATATATTCAATAATTTTATAATGTATGAGGGATTAGAAGGGTAGTTTTTTCATCCATGGTTGTTTTCATTCTAATGTTTATAGTCCTACCTGATCGCAACCTTTATAGAACCAAATGAATAAAAATGTTCTTATATAATATCCTATCATTAATCAAGAACATGATACATGGATGTGTAATTAAAATGATTATTTTTGAAGAAAATCATGTCTTCATACATGGATTGAACATATATAGTACATTTTTAATTTTAAATTCTATGATGCATTAAGATAATTAGTAGACTCTAGGATCTAAAATTATTTTCAGTGTTTGTATTGATGAGGTACAAAAACAGATGGTGTGGGGTTTCATTGTTAAGTTTATGAGATAATTTGATATCATACAGTATATTGGTGATTTTTTCATTAGATCCCATGCATCACCATGTATCCAAATTTTGATCATGGGAGTGAGTTAATGATTCTACTATAACTTCTATTGGTTAAGAAAAATAGGTTTAGTGTAACCCAACATGTATATAATGGAAGAAGTAGACATCACTAGAAACATTATATGTATCATGGCAAGGGGGATGATCATGGATTTCAAAAATTTTTCTGAGTCAAAATTAATTTACTCCTTATATTCATTACAAATAATATATTCCGTATTTATGGAATGTGATGATCTATATTAGAATTCATTAAGAAAATGGAGACTAATAGGAAATGCATATGAAAAATAATTAATTAGGGATAGATAATTTTTTATATCCTAATAAAACATTTCAATAAATATCGTAAATGTTGGGCATGTATTGTATCAACAATACTAAATAATTAATATTGATTTTGTTTCTCACAATTAACCTTGTTGGTTTTATAATGAATTTTTCTTTAGTGAGTCTTATTTAATTTATATATGGGTCAATGAAATTTAATGTTGCAAGAATTACTCTAGAAACACTGTTTCAAACCTACATTCGGTAAATGAATGTATGGTTCATCATCCCAATGTTATGCTGAAAATTGAAATGATTGAATATGTTATAAACCCTACATTACGCTAAATATTTTTCATTTGTATCACAATACATACATTTATAGAATCAACAAACATATTGATCAAAAACCCAACATTGAGGTCCAGAAATATTCTGCATATCCTATGATCATACAATTTGAATGTATGGTTAATCATTTCTACATTCAGGATATTATGATAACAAGGTTAATGTTTGTATTATATTCGGTAAAATACTTTTCTTTCATTTTTTACGTAAGGATGAATGTATGGTTAATGAACTATATGTTGGTAGGAAACATATGTTACAAGAATGAACCCTACCCTACACAATTCAACTATATGTTGTGTTTTCAACAAAAAAGTTCTTAAGATAGGTTTTAAATATAATATTTCTATAATAGTCGAGTCATAATTGAACTCTGTTTAGTGGATTTTTATGATTGTTTCAAAGAAACTTTTTTATTGAAAATAACTCAGGTTCAAAAGATATGTTATGAATCCCATAATCAATTTTAATTAGAATTTCCATGATCAACCAGGATATTATTTTGGATCTGGAATATTGATGCAATATATCTATTCTATATATTCTTTAAGATTATCTCTTATAAAATATCTCTATGATAAAGATTCAAATATGTGACTGATTTATTGAAATTTTCATTTATAGTTCAACTACATTAAATGATAAAATCTATGTTATATAAAACATTGCACGTGCTTTAAATGTTCTATATATTTATGTCTCAATATACAACTACTCGTTAGTTACTATCTTATTGAAGATCATATATTCACAAGGATAACATCACAAAATTTCATTATTGATGATATAATTTTCTGAAGAATTAGATCCTTCATATTGGAGTTACTAATGTTGCAACTATGAAGAACAAAAATAATCAACAAATACATATCTTTTGATTTATTGGAGTTTCAACTACTCGAACACAATTTTGGTCAAGTATCAAATTCTTGATTTAAACTGTGGATAAATAGATCTCTATAATAGAAAAATAAGGATTTTTTATTAGTCTTGTTGTAATGATGTAGACTTCCTACACTCAGTTGTAGATTTATGATCTTGTGATAAGAAGACCATTTTAGTTAAATTTACCACGCTCACAGAGAGTGTATTTTTTATAGTGGACTATGTGATATTTATTCCTAGAACCACTATAAAAATGTTTTCTTATTTAATTCTTTTTATCCATTTCATATTCATTTAATAGAGAAGAAAACACACCTTATCTTCATAAATAACAGAGGTTTTTAAAATCTAGAATTGTGATGGATGTTTAAAATAACAAAATTCACTTCCCTCCTGTGTTACATTGTATATTTTGACCTAAAAATTTTTATCAGATGGTATATTTTGGATTAATTTATAGAAATAAAAAAAGGAATATGTTCTATACAATGATTGTAATGGATGAACCAATAGAAGGAATTTCTATTGTATATGCTCTATACATTAATAGTGAAAATTATGCATGTAGTAAATCATGGATGTTTATCTATCTAAAAAATGATGGATTTAATATCTAATAAAAAATCATTACTCCTTATATGATTCCTGAGAAACTATTATAGTGGAATGTCAAAACAGATGTTGATAATTCTATCAATTCTAAAAGGATGAGTGATATTATTTATGTTCATCGCCCAGATGAATTTAATCATGTATCAAAATGTACAACTGACTATGAATATGTGGGAATCTATAATAATTTATTATGATAGAATAGATAATGTTAAATATATGGGGTATGCTATAGCTAAGCTATAATTCAACACATTTAGAATGACTGATGGTGAAAGAATCACAGAAAAGAATGAAAGGATTGTAGAAATTGTCAACAATATTTTAGGATTATTTAATCCCATAAAACAATCTGATCATGATTTAAAATAAAAAACAGTATTACCTTCTAAATGGAATGGAATATAAGATGCTATTCAAAAATCATCTTGTTTCAATTATATGACAATGAAAGAACAAATTGAGACACTTATGTTGTATTAATATGAGATGAAAAATGAATATGAAGATCATAAGATTATAATAAAGATAAAATATATTGTTCTGAGGTTGAAATCTCCGAAGAATTACATAAGAACAAAGGATGAATTCAATGATGTGAAAAATTTATATTCCTCATATTATAAAATGGAAGTATCCCAGTTATACCGAATGTTCTACAAATTTTATAAGAAGAAAATATGATTTCTAAAGTCCATCAAGAAGGATGAAAAATAATATAGATATGTTTGGTACTATGAATGCAATAAATTGGGTCATATGAAACATAAATTTCCACAACTGAAAGATGACTGAAAAATCCTAGAAGATATGTAACATAAGAATACAAATTTTGATCCTAATGGAAAAAAGATAAATAAATGCTACATGGAGTATATTCGAAGACTCATGTAGCTCTTTACCATATGACTTTAAAAAAGATAATGAAAATATAAAATCAAACATTTTATTTATGGAAGAAGTGGAAAATGTATAAACATATTAATCTTTAGATTCTGATTCATAAAGATGCTCAAATGAATGATTAGATGCATATTTCACAATGTTAGAAGAAAAATTTGATTCTTTGTTAACGACGAATAAGTCATTTAAAAAACAGTCATAATTTTTTTTAGTTTAAAGATATACCATGATAAAAAACATCAAGATTTACTTGAAAAATTCAATTCATCTACTTAAAACTATATTAATAATGAAAATAAAATCAAGGATTTAATGGATGAAGTGGAATCCTATAAAAGTGTGGCACCTTTTTTTTGAGAAAAGGAGAAAATATCTTAAATGGGAATCATGGAAATAATTTAATTAAAAATGGAATGATTTGGAATACTACATGAGGGGAGAAGTAACATTTTTATAGAAAATATTTTTTACCCAATTTTAAAAATGATAGCCATTATAATTATTGAAAAAGAATACATGTCACTAATAATTCTTTTTTGAAAAATACTAAACATTTTTGTATTAAAAATGTTTTGGTTTATAATACTTTTTTCTAAATCTAGTGATATAAATTATTGAGAAAAAGAAGCCCTGGATTTCTAGATCATTTACTATTAACACTTCAGGACCCATGAATATATAGGTACCCAAAGAAACATTTTTAAAAATATTTATCAAGAATATTGTCATAGATAAATAAAATACATATGGTATATAGATGGCGGTTATTTTTTTAATTCAAGTGGAGACTTAAAAAACATTAATACACTGACTCAAAAAGATGGAGGACTAGTCACTTTTAATGATAATGAAAAATTAAAAATAGTTGGAGTTGCAACTATTGTAGGTCTAACTACTATCTCAATAAAAAAGTACTCTATGTTCAAGGGAAAAATCACAACCTAATTAGTATATATCAACTATTTGATAATGGATATTATATTGAATTTTCTAACAATTCCTTCCAGTCCTTTAAAAATAAATTCCTTAAATTTAGATCACATTTAATGGATAACATTTATACTTTTGATTTAAATTCCTTGTGTAAACAGAAATTGAGTTGTTTAACTGCCAAGATATTTGAATCGTTGATTTTTCATAGAATAATTGGGCATTGTAATATAAATTTTTGACATGAATTATCTATGAAATAGTCAGTTTTTTATTTTCATAGTCTATATTTGACAATGTTAGATTTTTTGATGAAAGCCAAATTGGCAAGAAATAGAGATATTCTTTCAAATATATTAACAAAATTTCTAAATCTAAACCTTTAAAACAAATCAATATGCATTTGATTGGACCATATAGAGTAGCATGTTTGGATAGTAAATATATGTTTATGTTTTAGTAAATGATTATTCTAGGTTAACTTGGGTTTATTTTGGAAAAATATAATGTGAAGTATTCAATATTTTTGATAGTTTTTGTAAAATTGTTAAAAATGTAAAATGTTTTCAAACAGTTTCATTGAGAATTGATCAAGGTGGGGAATTTTAGAAATAAGAATTTAATTTTTTATCTCAAATCTTGGTATTTAACAAACCTTCTACACACCAAGTACACCACAACTAAATGGAATTGTTTAAAGAAGAAATAGAACTATTAATGAAATAGAAAGGACTATGCTAAATGAATACAATTTTCTTACTTATATTTGGGTAGAATTTATAAGAACAATATTTTACATAATTAATAGAGCTTTAGTAAGGATTATTTTTAAAAATAGACCCTCTGAAAATTGAAAAAATAGAAAACCTAATGAAAAGTAATTTAATGTTTATGAATGAAAGGTTTATATCTTGAATACTAATAATAATATTGGTATGTTTGACCCAAATGATTATTATGTAATATTTAGGGGATATTATACAACATTTATTTTTTATATAGTGTATAATAAAAAGTAAAGGATTTATGAATAATCAATTCATGTGGTGTTTGATGGAACTAGCCCTTTTATTAAAGAGAAAGGTCTAGTAGATAAAGTTAGTGAATCTTTTGAAAAAAATTAGAATTAAAACCCTTAAAAATAATTTTGAAAATAATATTTATAAAATTAAGTCTAGTTAAAAAGAATATGATACTAAATATCCAAAGATGTGTGTTTCCATGAAATTATAGATGATTATATAACCATCCTATATAAATTTTTACTGGTGACCTAGTCATTGGAATTAGAACATGAAAAAATGTAGGAAAACTCTCATAATATTTTATCATTCTATCTCAATTATATCCTAAGACTATTGAAGATGCCTTAGAAGAAGAGATTTCGATGCTATAAATGAAATAATAGATTAATTAATTAAAAATGAATGATGTTTGGGAACTATTAAAAACACCAACTAATTAAACAGTTATAAGAACTAAGTGGGTCTTTAAAAATATATAGGATGATAAAGGGATCCTCATTAGAAATAAAGCTACATTTGTAGCTAAAGGATATAATTAGGAAGAAGGTATAGACTATGAATATTCCCTTTCCCTTCTTATTGACTATAATCCCTAATAACACTTTTAGATTATGTATATTATATGAATTTTAAATTATGTCAGATGGATTCCATGACTTTATTTTTATATATCTATTTATTAGAGGTTGTTTATGATGAATATTCTGCTAGTTTTAAAAATCCTCAAAAACCATAATCTATTTTTAAGCATACTAAAGATCTATATGGACATAAACAAGAACATAGATCATGGTATGAAATATTGAGTTTATTTATTTTGAAAACTGTATTTACTGTTGGAATGGTAGATCATATTTGTTTAATAAAGCTGTTTGTTGTAATATTTTAGTAGTTCAAATATATGTTGAGGATGTTATTTTTGGTTCAAATAATAAAAAAATTATATTTATTTGTCCAAATTAATTAAAAAATAGTTTTCAATGAGTATGTGGGGTGAACTGTATTGTTTTTTTGGATATTAGATTTATCAAAAATATTATTGAAATTTTATAAATAAATGTAATCAGATGATTTACTGAAAAATTTTGGACTTAAAAATAGAAAGACATTACAACTCCCATGTCTACCAATATAAAGCATGATTTGGATGAATTAAGATAACTAGTATACATCAACATATATAGAGGTTTTATTGGAAGTACGATATATCCTACTACAATTAGAACATCCATTATGTTTTCTATATGTATTTGGTATATATTACAATAAAATCTAAAATAGTCTTATCTTACAGCAATTAATTTTTTTATATATTTAAAAATATCTATTTTTTAATATCATTATTATCCCAACACATATTTTTTAATTTAATTTCTTATCCATATGGTAATTTTAGAGGATGTACATTAGATAGAAAAAGAACCTTCAGAACCTATCACTTTTTAGGAAAATCATTAGTATCCTAGTCTAGTAAGATACAATACTTAGTTTCCCTGTCAACCACTGAGGGAAAATATGTGTCTAATAGGAGTTGTGGTAGACAAGTATTGTGGATGAAAAACACCCTACTAGTCATTATTTTAAATTTTAATATTATACCTATTTTATGTGATAATACTAGTCTGATAAATATTTCAAAAAATCTTTTGAGTTATTCTAGGTCATATCAGATTGATATAGTGTATCATTTTCTAAGAGGTAATGTCCTTGAAAAATATATGTCTTTAGAATTTTTTAATACCCAATATCAATTAGCATATATTTTCACTAAACCACTACCCAGGGAATGTTTTGGTTTTATAAAGGAAAGTTAGGATTGATTAATTCTTAAATAAATGAATGATTTTATTTATTTTATTTTAATCTCTATATTTATATTTTATGTAGTTTATATGTTTTATATAGACACTTATCACTCTATATTTTATTTACTTAGGAGTTTGATAATTTATTAAAAAATTGATAATTTTTTTCCTTTTCAAATTTAACTATTAATGAGTACATTCTCAATAGGTGCGAGAAAACAATTTGCCTTTTTCATCTCTCTTTATCCTCTCCTACACATACCTTCAGTTTACATAGTATCTCAATCATTCATTCGATTCCCTTTTTTTGAAACCTTAATCCTTCAATAACATAAATCTCAAAACCTTCAGATATGAAACCCTCTCAATGAAATTAAGATTTTGAGTTGGTTGTGGCTACTTATATGTCAGGGAAATCTAACAATGTGCTCAATGTAAATGTAATCTATTTCGATTATTTAGATTCGATAAATAATTCTCTAATTGAAGAAATAATATTTCATGTTATTGAATATTCATTTGGATAAGATAACAAACCATTAGTATATGAAATTTATTTCATATAATTTTTTTAAATTCATCAATCATTCTACGATTCGATAACGATATTATTGTATCAATGATTGATGATTCAGAATTTTATTTTTCTTCTACGGATATGGTTGAGTTGTTAAATTTTCTGTAGGTGGGAGAGATCCAATTTTATTTTTAGAGTATTGGTAATGGAAAACATTTGTTAGCAAACATTATTTTTTCATTTTTTAGAAGAAGAACTATAAATAAATTAATTACAAAAGAGCATACTAATGTTTTCTGAGTAATGATGAAATTAATTCAATATAGGATTTTTATAATGACTGCTAATCTAGATAAAATCTTAAATCCTATCATGTAGGTCCCAATTTATTTTGAATCACATCAATTTCAATCTCTGTTGGTTTTGGATAAGGTACATAAACCATTGAATCCACAAAAAAATATAGGATAATATCCATATGGAAGGATTATTTATTTTTTGATGTGAAGAAAAGGAAAAATTGTCAATACTGTTTTTGTAAAAACATTTCATCACAAGAAATTATTAAATTTTGATACTGTTAAGAAGTTAGTATTTTTTATGAGAAATTTTTTCAACAGTCTTCTTCATGTTGGTGAAAAACATAAACAATGTCTAGTGACTATTAATCAAGGAGTGAAAAAGGATGATTTTTCAAGTTGGATCCATAGAGGCAAAATCTAATCCAGAAGGAAGTTTTGTTCAGGGAAGAAGAATTATAGTTGAAATTATAGAGACTGTGCCTGAATCAATATGAGTAACTATGCATGAGGCTCTAAATGGTTGGGCATGTTTACCAAGAGGCTCATAGTCAAGAACATCAAAGCGAATATGTCGTTATTAATACAAAACAATATCTTATTATTCATAATCCTGATTCTACTGAAAGACTTGCCTTAATTTTTATATTACATGGTAATTAATTTCCATGTTTTTTCTTGGTATGAGTTCATAATAGGGAAGAAATACCTAACCCTATAACTCTATCTCCTAAATCATTTGATTCTTAGGATGAAGACTAAATTATAAAGTTAAATCCATTATAGGATCAGAACATGAATCTTAGACAATAATTGGAAGCTGAGAAAAACGAATTTTGAATATTTTTAAAGTTCTACAGTTCCAAGATAAAAAATTTAATCTCATAGTATCCATCTAAATAAATTCACGGAAAGTTTTATTTTTGTTTTATTCCTTTATGAATTTATCATCAAAATGACAAGAGAGTTTAGTTTTTGAAAGAATAATTTATTATGAAGTAATATTTTGATGATATTAAGATGATTATATGGAGGGAATTTCAATATCTCATGGAATGAAATAGCAAATAAACATCCTCTCAAAAGACACCTCTAATCCTGATCAGATGTTTGGAACCAATTACCTCAATTTTTACTTCAATCATAAACTGCACACTCTTCAGTTTGATAGTAATCTTTCAAGTGTTATTTTAAAAAATAAATTGCATTTGGATAGTCAAATAACATCCAATGAACCCTTTTTGAGATTAATGATTACTAAAGATGAGTATAGTTTTACTCCATTCATTTAGTTATAGGAATATGTGAATGAATTTATTATGTTTAATATGGTTAATATTCTAAATGTTGGTCAAGATTCAAATAATATTCTTCAATAGAGGTCATAAGTCATCCACAACCACACATATAGCTTTCTTTTGAATCTCATTAATATCAATGGTATTGTCCAGGCCATTACTCATCCTAATTTTCCGACTACATCTAGTAATTATAATCATATACCCTCATTTTTAAGACCCTACATTCAATAAGGAATTTACTCTAACATTAAAAAATTAGAATTTTTTAATTTCAATTTACTATTTTTGAGGCTTAGTCTTATTTTATTTTATTCAAGTTCAATATATAACTACAAATCGTAAATTTATTTCTATTCCCACTATTTATAACTATTCATTTATAGTTATGTTCTACATTTACTGTGGTTTAATAAATTTATTCTTTTGAACTGTGCTTTTGTTATCCAAAAAGGTAGAGGATATTTATAAGAAAGGGGAGAATATCTATGGATAACATATATAGAGATAATGATTTCATATAACAATGTTTCCATTGAGAAAATAAAAAATTTTCAACTATTTATTTTCCATTATCGAAAAAATATATTGAAATAGAAATATTAAAATATTTTATAAATCTATTTTATTATGTTTATTATGAAAAAATTTTCATTAAATTTAATTATAAATTGTGTTAGGAATTTTGTGATCATAAATAAAGGGGAGATTTTTGGGCATTTATTTTCTCTACAATACTCAAAATTTCATAATGATTTTAATGCTCACAAATAAACTTTTTTTTTTCTAATGAATTTTTCTTCAGTGTGTTTTGAATAATTTATATCCATTTTAAATAAATTTAACTTTATAATAATTATAATGTAAATACTATTTCAAATAATATGTTCGGTAAATGAGAGTACAGTTCATCATACATATGTTACGTTGAAAAGTGAAACCCTTGAATATTATATCTACCCTAAATTATGATAAACAATTTTTGTTCAGATCAATATACTTAAATTCAGGGAATCGTAAAATTTATGGATTAATATCCCTATGATGGAATCATGAAATACTATTCATACCCTATATTCAGAATGTATGAATGTATTGTTAATCAATGCTACATTAAGGATATTGTGGTGGAAAGGTGAATATATGAATTACCATCCCCACACTACTTGTGTTCCCTATGTTATGTGAAGATGAAAGTATGATTAAGAAACCATATATTTTTAGAAACCCTACACTATGTGAAAAACCCCTACGCTACGTTGTTCAACCCAACATTGTGTTTTTAATGAAGTCGTTTTTAAGCTTCTTTTTTAATCCAAGATTGCTGCAATGGTCATGTCAAAATAGAATACCAATTTGAGGATAGTTATTATTTTTTCAAAGAATAATTTTCATAAAAAAAATCATAGATGTTAATAAGAGATGTTTCAAATCCCCTGGCCAATTGAAATTTGAATTTCCCAAAAAAGAATTAAGGTATTCTATTTGATTTGGAGAACAGAATAAATCTATTTTTTTATATATTATTTCAAATTATTTCTTCCAAAATATGTGTGTGATTAGTGATTCATATATGTGAATTATTTATTTAAATTAAAATCTATAGTGCTACTAAAAAAACTGATCAAATATATATTATTTAAAAAATATAACTTGCATTAAAAGTTATACATATTAAAATCTCATGTTACTACAGTTTTTTGTTGCATCCTTATTTATGATCATTTTGTAATAAGTATCGCTTCAGAGTATTTCATTCTTGAAGGTATTTTTTTCTAATGTATAATATCTATCATCTGTCAATTATTGCTACTATAATTCTGAAGAACAACCCAAATCAACAAATCAACGACTTTTGATTTATTACAGTTCTAACAAATCATTATCAGTTGTAGTGAAGTATCAACTTCTCAATCAATGTTGAGAAAAATCAGTTCTCTGTTATAGAACCAGAATACTATTTTATTAACATTATTATAGAGGTTTAAATTGCATGCACTCAGTTTTAGATATATGGTATTGAGATAAGAGGACCATTATAGTGAAATTTACTAAGATCATAGAGAGAGATTAATTGATAGGGTGGACTGGGGGATAATTGTACCTTGAACTACTATAGAGAAATACTTTCTTTTTTAATGTTTATCCACTGTATATTCTTTTCATACAGAAGAAAACTATGCTTATCTATATAAATCAATGTGGGTGTAAAAATATAGAATTGGGAAATATTTTTGAAAAGATCCAATATATCCCCTTCTAATATTAGATTGAATATTACAACCTATAAATAAACAAATCAATGATTATATAGGGATTAAAATGTTTTACCACTAGATGGAGTAATATATAACTGCAATAAAAAATGAAAATATCAAGATGTTTTTCATTGATGTAATCAATAACCATATCATAGCTGTCATTTGAATATTGTATATTTTTTTCCGTCCCTTGAGGTAAATAATATAAATTGTAAAATGAATACTTATGTCCATGCCAATGAAAATTAATTTTGTAATCAAGGAAACTAAGGGAACCAACAATGAACATAAAAAATTATGACTTCATTCATTTCAGATGTCTATGAGAGATGTAAATCTATTGGAATTTATAGGAACATGATGGAAAAGATGATTGAGTGAGGTGGAATTAACATGATATGTGTATTTGGGGCCATGTAGTGAATACATGAGAGTATTTCATGGGATAGAAATCAAGGTAAATCATTATGGGTTAGATTTATGAATTCCATGTATAAGGAATACTAGAGATTCTATTATTTATGAGCATGGATGACTTCTACCCTCACACATTTCAAGATCAATAAGATATACATTTTTACCTAATGTTATTGATGGTGGTACAATGTGGTAATAGTATTTTCCGGAGGTATTACTATGATGTTTTTATCCCCTAATTCATTAGGTTTCAACTCTAGATAGATCACTTAGATAAGTGAGCACATATCCAAAACATACCTACAAGGAGCACTATAATTTGAAGAAGATCACTTATTGGAATATAATCATGGTCGATGAACTAATAATAATTTCTTCTGATTCAACACCAATATTAATCAATTACCAGGAGTTATACAAATTGATAGATGCAATCAATGATTCTGAAAAACGTGTGATAATTTCATTATACATCTAAATATCTATGAAGAGTAATATTCCCATTTTTAATTGAAGAATACATACATTCCACATGATTAAAATGATTAAAATATGGGTATTCATTATTCCTCATATTTACATTACGATGAGTCCACATTTTCATAATCGTTCTACTAAATCATTTTTAATTTATTATATCATTATGTCATATGAGAGTACATGGATGAGATTATGGGGACTACGGTTAAAGGTAATTTGATTTTTGGAAAATATCATTTTATAGTTATAGGGGGATTGATAACTTACAATAATAAATATAAATTTTTCATATGGTGTTTTTAGTTGTTTTTTAGTGTAATGAGAGGAAAGGAATCAAGAGAGAGAATCCATGCAATAATTTTTCCTCTTAACTGTTGTTAATATTAAATGTCTTGTGGAAAATATTGGTGATTTTAACATAGTAAGGGGTCATTAGCTCCATTATGTGCTTTACTCCATAGTTCACCTTACCTGTAGAGGGAGTATGTAGGCCCCACTATGTGTTGTTGTTTAAAAGAAGGAAACATCGTACAAGACTATATATGAAGGTGGAACACTATTGTGTGCATGGAAAGATTAGATGGGGTGGATGGATTCCTAAGGTATGGGGTTCAATTATCATCATCATTAGAGTATAAAATGAAATAGGTAATACTATTTTGGAAATGATAAGGGAAATGTAAAACATAATTTCATTGTATAGGATTTATGACATCAATATCATGACGTTGGAGTCTAATTAAAAAATTAATAATAGGTTTCTTGATGATAATATCTTCACCAAATTGTCATTGTCCAACTATATCAGTATTTTTAGGGTGATCATTGAACAAGTCATGTTTGTTAGTAATACATGGTAATAAGGAAACATTAGTTTTTTTATATTCTATATAGACAATTAATATCAACTTAAAGACCCAATGTATTTTGATGTATTGAGTCTAAAATTATTGATTAAAACATCATTATATGTGTTGATGACCTATGCATTCACTACATTCTCATAATTATATTCACGAAATAGTTTAATAAAAATTTAATATTGAGTGAGATAAATTTATGAGATAAGAAATTATTTACTAGAATAGTGATGAGAAATATTTACATATCTATTATATAGATATATAAATAATGGTTAGGTAATGATGATTATATACAACCAAAATTCAGTGGAATTTTATTCCTTTGACATAGGTGTATATAATGAAACATTAAGAAATAATATACTATTACAATGATAACTATTTCACCATAGTATGTGAATACGACTCAAAAAAACCAAACAGATCTGATTGAAGTCAATGTTTGAAGATATTAAGGGATGTGTGAAGTTTCTTTAGTATACTAGTTGTGATAATATATCTTCCATCGAAAATTTATTAAATCTTTTACAATATTTATTCTCCATGAAAATTGATATTATGTATCATTTCATCATTTTTATTTTGTAATGTAATTTATTTATAAATAATTTTTCCTATAATGTATAATGTTGTTGAAATTTTTACTAATCCTTTATCAAAATATTATTTTCAATGATTGATGTTTATGATGGTAGTTCAATGAGATTCCACTCAAGAATATAGTATGATGATTCCATACAAACACTCAATTTTTATTTTGATTGTTATTTTCAATGTGAAGTAATGAAAATGAAAGTCTAAATTAGTTTATTTATTTATTATTCAACAAATGGAGATTTAAATGAATCTATTATTAATTTTTTATATGATGGATGAAACTCTTGATTATGGGGATAATGTATATAGATATTGTTATTAAAATGAGAATATTATGTAAAACATGAGGGTGTGTTAGAAATTATGAACTATTTGAAAAATTTTATTGGTTGTGTCTGAAAGAATATGTTATTCTATAAGTTTCAAAAGGGGTATTCTAACCAGGTCTGTTTTGTTATGTGAAAAAATGTTATTATTATCAAGTGATATCTCTGAAGATATTAGTGATATAAAAATTATATATTTGTTTATTATTTGTTAATGTTGTATAAATAAGATTAAATGTTTTGATGGAATTAATATAAGACAACTATTTTATACAAAACAATGTCATATTGATCTATTTTATTGTTTCCTAAATCTAGTTTTATCATTTAGTATCATAATTATTTAATTTTTATTCATGGAAATTTCGGTTGACGTTCTGAATGATTTCTGTTCATTAAATTCTAATAATATATAAAGGCATATATTTTTAATCCCAATATATAATTGAATGATTTTTATTACCTTAGGATATTTTCAATATAATACTCTATATTTTAGTATATTCCCTATAGAGAAATTCATAAAGGAGATGATATTAATGTGGATAATGTGAAATATTTTATTTGATAGAAAAAAATAATATTAAATATCACATTAATTTTATCCCACTATGATAGGTGATTGAATTTGGTATATTTGAATAGTCAGTTGAGAGTGATAGTTTAAAATTATAAGAACTATAGAATAGGAGTGAATACTAATAAATTCACTTTGTATGCATCATATGACCTTGATTACCAGTATAAGACATTGTGGAATGGTTGGGAACATTGATCCATCTCTCATTACATTGATTTAGGGTGTTGAAATTTTAACTAACATATAATAATTTTGAAGAAATTCAAATAAAGTCATATGAGACACATCAAAGATTTCAATTAGATGTCATTCATCTACTTTGTAATATATCGTGCAGTCTCCAATTAAGATTTATATATGTGTAACACATTGGTTATATATGTAAGATGTTTAAAATATTTGTATTAATTTTATTACAATTAAGAAATTACACATAAGACATTTTGATTTAGTCATAATAATTTAATAGGATATAATATTTAGGGATAATCGAATTACATTTGGGAAATTTGTAGGGAATTATAGTTAGAAAACGTTGATGGTGTGTGTGACTTTTCTCATCCAAAAAATAAATTCTTACTAATCCTATTAATATGAAGCCATTTAATAGATTAATGGTACATGGATGACATATAATAAATCTATTTATGTCATCTTATATGTATGAAATTACTGTTTTCATATTTTTTTAATTCTATTATATAAAAAGAATTAATTAATAAATTTAATTAAAAATAATAAATATATTCTGAAACATTATCATTCACTTTGTTCAAAATTTAAATATAAAAAATTATTGATTCAATCTAGTCTAGTTGATGGTTCCCATATAGATGATCTATTATAAAGAAAGGATAAAACATGAAATTACATTTGTAACAACTTAATCACATTTCATCAAATTTTTTCTAGAATAATGTAACATAGATTTGTGTTTTAAAATAATACCAATTAAGTGGGAATCACGAGAACTATTTAGAAGGAATACGAAGTAGTTAATTCATTGAAATATTATCTTCCGTTCAAATATAAATATTTTTATTATTATATGATGAAAAATAATAAAGGAATATTATATCATTATAATGAGGGTTTTTATAAGTAGAATTATAGTAATCAAAAATTTACAATTTCATAATTAAATATAGGTAATATAGATAAAAAATAGATTTTTCTTATGGTCAAATTTCTGAACCACCTTATTTGTGACATAGAAACAGAGAGTGAGTAGAGATGTTTCATTATTCATTGTGTATGAAAATTGAATAGGTGTCTTAGATATTTTCTTGAATAGAAGCATTAGAGGAATTTAGCACCCAATGCAACTCTATAGAGGTATGATTCAAGGATGTGACCTGAGTTGTTATATATTATTCATATCATTGTAATGTGTGGGATTCACATGTGTGTGGGATGTAATGAAACACTTCTGGGAGAATTATTTTAACCAGAGTAAAATGATATTCTTACTCATTTTTACTACCTTTCAATAATATTGGGTCTTATGGTCTTATATAAAATTAATCGTGATACAATTTTTCGTTATATTTTTTAGATTTAAGACATATAAATATGTTATTCTTGTCATTGGTTTGGGTGAATGTGCTTTCTTGGTAGTGATCTGATTTCAATTTATTGGGCGGGGAGAGTCATTTCTATGAAGGAACACAAAAAGGATTGTAACCCTAACTCCCTCTCTCAACGTTCAGCATTGATCTATGGGTTTATTTTCATAAATAAAAATTTAAATGTTCCACAATTACTGGTTATATCCATTATACATACATGGATATTATGATCCAAATAATAATTCAAAAACTTTTTCATGATTAGAAACAAGAATATTTCCATATCTCATTTTTAAAAACATTTTATCTATTCTTTAATGATTGTGAAAAAAAAAATTTCGACACAAATACAATAACTAATACCCTTGAGATTGATTTTGTAGTTTGAATATCTATAACATTCATATTATGTATATCTTATTTAATCTCATTGAAATAATTCTAAACCATAGATACTAGTAATTTAATTTTTATTGGTCCTTCCATTATGGTATTGCTAAATAATTTTAATAATGTAATCCAAAATATAAGTTACATTCATATATATTGGTTTCTATCATGATCTATAACTTTTCATCATTTACTTTTGAAAAATATAGACCCATAATGTATGATCAAAATATATATCATAACAATATTTTGAGCCAAGAATGATATTTTACATCAACTAATAGATATTATCACATAAATAATATATGATGATTTTGGGATGGAAATAAAATGAAATCAAATAATTTATGATTATTCCAAATATATGTGGATAAATCCACATCCAAATACTTCATAGGGATGAATAAACACTATTAATTTCTAATCCTGATGGTTTGATATTTCTAGCCAATGTAACTCCTATAGAACTATATGATCAATACACCAAACTATTTGGGTCAAATAGTTACTTGCATTCAATGTACTTAAAAATACTTAGGAAATTAACATTTTGGTAAACAAATAATGAATGATCTAGTATTGAATGGATTCTCACAATTCTTATTGAGAGGGTTTTAATTTTATAATACAGCTTATTTTAATATATAAAGTATTCATACTTATTTAAATACTATTTATTCATAAGTTATATATATATATATTCTCATATTATTATTCCTTTTTGTATTCATTCTTCTAATGAATTAAATTTGTAATCCATATTCCATCTATAAATCTATTGTGTTCACTCCACATTAATGTGTAACTATTTACAAAAGAAATAAGTTTCTATTATTAACCCATTAAAAAATAATGGAATATTCAAACATATTTAAATTCATCACATTTATATGGTATTCAATCTCTTGATACAAAGTCATATAGTAATATGAGAATAAAAAATCCCCATGAGATATAATGTAGAGATATATTGAAAACCATTCACCTTTCTAGAAGAGGTAATTGTCCCCCATGCTAGTGGATTGTCAAACACAAAATCCAACACATTGGGGAGACATTACCCAAATTAGAATTCAAATTTTTTATCTATAAAATGATATATAACCAACTTATATTCAGTTAATATTATAATTACCTTAACTAAATAACAAATCATGGTAAATGTAGATGGAAACTAAATTTTATAGAGTCTCACATAACATGATAAATAGGTTGATATCAAATAAAATTGGAAAATCATGTATATAAATCATAATCATTGGTGTCCAACCATTTTTTATTATTACATCATTGGGGTGATAAATAAAATATTAGTGATACATTCAATGTTCTATAGGTTTAGTATCTGGGAAAAAGTATACTCATGCAGTAATTATATATAATAAAATCAAAACATTATTTAAATACCACTTCAGAATCCCAATAAAATATTTGATGTAATACATAGTAAATGTAAAAAACCAATGATATTCCTCAAATAAATAGATTATATAAAATACTAGTGAGCATTGGGATAAAATAAAATAAATAAGGTTCATGAACCATTTTTCCGTGTTTGATCATAATAAACAGAATCTTATCAACATCAAATGATAATCACTACAATCATTTTACATATAGTTGAAAAATGAATGGAATGTTTCTTGAATATAATAATGAAACATCAGAACATATTTTTCAAAAATCATACGTTGTTTTGAACAATTCTAACATCATCTTCATAGATAACATTTGTGATGAAATCTTAAACTAATAATTAAGTAAAACAAAAGAAAAATGATATTGCATAATAAAAATTGTATAATAATATATATCACATTAATCACTCTATTGATAAGTTAAATAAATTTGATCAAACCTACCTTATCATAAAAATATCATAATCATCAATTTTCCCAAAAAAATATAAATATTATAGTCATGATCAATAAACACATTAAATGAAATGGGTTTGGTAATAATTTTATAAATCATCCACCATGAAATAACCATTGGGTTTCACAAAATGAATAAGTTAATTATTGTTTTGAATAAAATATATTCATTATACAATTTATAAGAAAAATATTAGTGGATTTAAATTCATTATTTTATAGAAAATAATTTTATAACCCCCATTTTTCCATTACAATGAATTTGAGAAGAAATTTGAATTTTTTTCTTTCAGATTCCTTTAACGTGTGAAATGTATTTTCCAAAAATAGATGATAAAAAATTATATTTATACCACTCTATCAATTATAGAATATGGAGTCTATCCCATGATAAAACGTTGGTGGTAATATGATGTGTTTTAATTATCCATGAAAAATTAATAACTAATATTTGATCAATAAAATACTAATTAAGTAATGTGAATCCAATTAGTGATATAATTTCAATAGAGAAGCATATATATATTTTCCTTCTCTATTTTTGAGTCTGAAATGTATTATTTTTCCTTAGTCTATGTATAAACATCTTGTCGGGCAGTAAGCTTGTGTCCAAGCCCCATTTTCCTTTTTATTAATTTCTCATCCATTCTTTTACATTTTCTTTTCTATTCCCCATATGTTTGTTGTGAATTCCACTGATGGGATTCAATCACTTATTAAAATATTGTATATGGAAAATTATAGAGATAAAAATTGATATTGGAATGGATGTTCCACGATGGGGCTTGGTATGAGTTGAATTGTCTTACAAAAGTGGTGAATCACAAAAACATGCCCAAATTTGAAAAATTTAATCCACATGATGTAAATTTTATTTTCTTCCATAAATCAATTTTTATTGACCAATTTCTAGTTTTAGGGACATATTATAATTTCTTATGATAACATAGGTGTTGATCTATAGATTTTGAAGAGAACAAGGGAGTTTAGACTGATTTGATGTGTTTACTACTATGAAATCCCAATCACATATCATGTAGTTCCGGAACACACATAGTGTTTTTACCCTACTAGTGGAAGATGTTATTTATATATATATACACCATGTATATGTGTATACACAAAATGTATTATTACTTGTACACGTAGCTGAGTAATTGGTTAGCCAATCTATGTGGGGGTACATTCTTGTGTAATGTTCTTGGATAGACCCTGGTTGGGATAAACACTATATGGAAGACTATGACTACAAAGATACATGGAAAATATATGTGATGTAGGTGGGTAGGTATCAAATGTTGGATATATGACACTTACATGGTATACATTTATGTACTTGGGTTTTACGTGCTATGGATAACTATTGTACATTCCCATCGGAGGATTCAGGGATATACGTTGTGTACATGGGTATACACATTTTTTAACCCATCTATGCAACCCTTTTAGGGGTTTTCAGGTTTTGACACACCATGGAAGGAACATTATGTATTAGTGGACCTTTTTAAGAATAAATACATTTTTACTGTAGTGGTGAACCACTTGAGATGATTTGAGGTATCCTAAGAGGTATTTCTTAATTTTTAATAACATGATATGTTCTTACTATGGTTATAACATCCAGATATCTCTTGATATGAAGAACTAATTTTGTGGTGGTCCATGAGACATCTTCTAGACTGATATTCATTTAATTTTCCTAATAGTACATGATTTAATCTTATCATTTGAACAATATGAGACTGTTTATGATCCACATGACTTCCTATAGTCAACGATGATCCATTATGAGATTCATTCACTTATATGATAACCTAGAGAATCCCATATAAGTTTACTATACATAATTCCTATTTTTGATGATCCAGTTTTGGATTTCTATACTAATATACACTATTATTTAGGGTCCCATGTAGGAATATTATTTCATTTTTTTTATCTAAGGCTCCTGATTTGTATGCCCATTTTATGTCTGAACATAAGGGACCTTGAAGGTACCCCAGTGTTTGAGTAAAACCAATCTCGTGAATTGGGGGTCTGGTTAGAGACTCTTAGGGGATGTCACTGTTTAACCCACCCTAAACATATAATCACATGAGGTAGTGGAAATAGTGGTGGTTGTATATGTTTAACCGCCCTTACTCTTATTTATGCGTTAACAAGATTAATTTTTATCAATTTATAATTTCCATATGTGATTCATAAATTTTGTATATATGATCATAATGTGAGATGATTTTTGATTTTAGATCCCCATACATAATTCTTGGGACACATCTTATGTTATTATTCAATTCTTTGGATACCTAAATGTATTTCTGGTGGACTAACATTTTATTTTTTAATTTTTTTGTTATATGGAAACCTAGAGGTACTTCCTTAGATATGAATATTAGACCTGAAATTTATTACGATTATATTATTTAGTTACCCAGATGAAAATACTATTATTTTCCCTAACATATTTAATAGTGGATGATTATACCCAAGTGATCAACGTGGATGATTAAACTCTTTATGATCAATTAAAATAATTCAGTGTCGTAAATGGTTTTTCCACATCATTGATTTACTAAATGATGACTAAACTCTCTTTATAGATTTCTAGGATGTTCCTTAGGGTTATTTGGATGAAACATTACACTAAAAACTCTTAATAAATTCTTAGGAGTGGAATTTTTATCCTCTTATATGAGTAAATGTAAAGCATATGCCTTTATATAAATGGAATTCCTTATACCTATACCTATATTTAGGGATTATCTAATTAAAAACGTTGTGTTGGCCTAAAGACTAGGATTTAGGGTTCATATGCTGTATTAGATTGACAGGGGATGGGTAGTATAAAATATTTCCCAATTCCTGATTATAATATATTTTAATATTACCAAGATTTATTCATTTTAATTATTAGAAGCATTTATTTGTGGTCTGCATACAAGGAAATGTATCCCCCTTTTGTGACGTACCTTTCATAGATACATTTCCTATATCAGTGATGTTACATATTTTTTATCTGGATTATTTGGACAATGGTTAACTAATTGTAAATGGATAGATTTAAATAAAACATAATATTCTTTTTGATGAATAAAATCATTAATATGATTTATTCGATCATTACTGGGATTTTTATACGTACAATCGATAGTTAATTTTTAGGTTCCTTACTTTTCTCCTTGATGTTGGTAGAAATCATCATTTCTCTTCAAAAATCATGTTCTTTTTATTCTTCTCTCCTATAGTGGATTAATTTCAAAACACATTTTTTGAAATTACCTTTGTCATTTTTCTCAAAATTTTGATATATAGGTGGTTGGATATTCATTCCACCTCCTCATTTGATCCTCCATTTTAAAACTAAATACTTCATTTTATATCTCTACAATTACAGGATCATTCCCTATACTCAATTTTTATATCGAGATAACACCGAACTATTTCTATGTATATCCTAATATATCATATGTATGTAGCAATTATTATGTGATTCTTCAAACCACTGAAATATCTACAAATTTTTCAATTGTTGTTAAGAAAAATACATGTTATTTCTTGTAATCCTTGTGAAGTAATAGTAATAGTTAATCTTGTATTATCCCCAAATATTATTATTATTATTATTTATGAATTAAATCTCTACTTTTTTTCAGAAAATTTCATCGGAAATACATTTTATGAAATAAAATCATAATGTATTCCAACTTTATTTCATACATTCTAGGTATAAGCTTCTTCTTTTATATCAATTAACAACATTAATAATCTAAAATATATAAATTAGATATATCTTTGGTTAATTTATATTTAATATAACATTAGCTCATAGAAAATGTATTTTCAATTAATATCACATACTTTCCCAATACATGTGGATTAGAAGATCTTATAAACATCAATGGAAATTTCCACATAAAAGAGACTATATGTAGTTACTACTTCTTAGGTGAATGAATATCATCCACTATATTTAGGTTGAGTCCCAAAGACTGAAATAGACAGTTAATATTGTAAATGATATTATGAACTTTACCACCAATGGAAATGGTGATTTCATCTAGAAATTTGAGTCATTGTACACCACATGGTTTAATATTCCATGTTCAAACTATTTTATAAAAGTGATAAGGATTTAAAAATTAATTTAAATAAATATTGAATAAATATTTTATTCTTATACACTATTTAATTATAAAATCATGTATTTTTGTGATCACTATGTTTAGCCTTTTTTTGAAATGATCTGTTTATGATAATGTTCATTGATATTTTGAAAATTTACTCGAAACAATTACTTTTTGTATATATCATTATAAATGGTTTACATAGAGTTTGTAATTAATGATATATTTTCTCTCAATATTAGAAATAATAGAATTTCGCATAGCTTATTTCCTATGAACTAGGGGATGATTTAGTTAATACAAATTTCCCTATTATTCACGTTATTATCCCTATTTTTGAAAATTCATGATGCAGATCTACTTTGTGTATCCATATATAAAATTCAATTCATATAAGACACATGATATTACACATTATGAAAACATATTATCCATATATACACATTGACTTATAATTATGGTATTGACAAATTTTTTCAAATAATTATTCCTAAATTTATTAAACTATGAACTGATAACAACTATAAAAACCCTATTTTTTTAACTGACTATTAATTAATCGTTATAATAAAAAACAATATTGTGATACAATAAAATATCCACATAAATAATATATTTATGAAACTAGGCTCAAATAAAATTTATATATAATAAAAATTAAAAAAATGTAAATATTTATTATTTATCATCATAAAATATCTCGCATTCTTCTCAGTACATGTAATCACTATATTGTATACATAATATAATGTTTTGATCTTAAATCCACGTAAGGGGAGAGATAACATAGAACGAACAAGGGTAATGATTCAATAGTAAATGGGTTAGAATAATCAATATCATCATATCATATGCAATAAATTATCATCATAATTATGAAGAAAATATCTGATAGAGGTGTGGAATATGATATATGAATAATAGTGAAACAAAATTTAATTTTATTCAAATACCAGACATAGTTTACTACAAATATAGAATATTTTTTGAATATAAAATATGTACATAACTAATGAAATAATAATTACATACAAATTAAAAAACATTATCACATATAATACTAATAATATAATGAGATATATAAAATTAATCATTGTTTTGTGAGTCAATATTATTCCTAGAACACCCATCACATAATAAAATTCTCATGATGATGCATGTCAACTATAATGTATAAAAATTGTATTCATGAAATAATCACAAATAATGGAATATTTTTGTTATGGAATTAATATATCCAACAATATGGAATAACCCTTGGGGTAGAAAAATGAATAAGGGAAGTTATTTTTTATATAAAACAACATCATTCTTGATTGGATCATAAATAAGGAATTAGGAGTAATGTTTATGTTCAATAAAAATAAATACAATTTAATAAACCCATAAATTGGATTATAAATTATATTTATAGGGTTTTACAATGTATATTCCAGAATGAAATGGTAATGATAGTCAAAAAGGATTATTGGGACACTATATAAATAAAGATTAAGAAAATTTTGTGAATAGTTATAACAAAAAAATAACGAATTGGGATCCAGAATCCCCTTTCCATAAATCTTTATATATTTCATCACTATTTTCCCTCAAAAATAATAAAAAATATTTTATTAAAAAATTTAACTAAATATAGATTATGTTCATTGATTTCCATCATGTTCAAATAAAATCATTTTATTGTAATATCTGATGATAATTATTAAAGTGGAAACATTTTGATATGGTATTTTCATTAAAATATTTCATAATTCTTTATGTAATGTATCATGAATTAATTTTATTCACGTATTATTAATGTTAAATCACGATTCTAAAATACACAATTATTTATAAAATAATATTTTATAATTAATTTATCATAATCATCCATATGGGTGGTGGAATTAATGGATTTGTAAACATCCTCATTTAAATTTAAACGAATTGTAGGAATATATTATCCACACAAGAAGTTGTGAGATATAAAATATTTATAATTTTTAGAAAAACTAATATTTTTATAGAATATTAACATTATAATAATCATTTTAACATACTTTTTAATTATTCTAAGAATGTTTGAATTAGAAAATAAATAAAGGATATGAAATTTTAAAAGGAACTCACAATAAATGGATGAAAGGAAATTACATATTTCTTAAATCAATTTCATTTTTCTAACCATTAACATCTTGAAATATTTGAGTTTTATTACATTATGATATCCCAATGTATTATATGGGTCCCAATCGATGGTGTTTTTGTAATGTTTTTTGATTGATAAGTAGTGGAGGAGTTTTTTACCAAGGGTTGAGTGAGGGGTTATATATACAATAACGGAGGTTTATTTTTGTTAATTTTATTGAATAAAATATTAAATCCAAGGTTAACCAATCTATAGTAATATTTTTCACTATATGAAATATTTTTAAATAATATTACATTGTTTTTAACAATTTAAAAACATTATAATCCCAATATATTAATTTAATAAAAATTAAAAGTTGAAAATTGAAAAAAAAATATATTATTTTAATGTAATGAATTAGTTAATATATGTTTGATATCATTTATTATGTTTGGAAAAATATTTACTGTATCTCAATGACATAAATATAAAATTAAATATAATTTCTAAATGAAGCCAATTTTCTATAATTTATTATCTTATTATTACTTCATGAATGAGGTAATTATAAATTCAAATTTTATAAACATAACTACATTTTTATTATTCACCAAAAAATTGATATATTTTAGAAAATCATAAAAAAATCACCCATAGGTCATATATATATGGTGATTTTAAAAATGAATTTTTTTTATCAAAATAATTCCAATCCCGTTTAATTTTATTTTTTAATATTAAGATAATCATTATCATCAAATACAGTAAAATATATATTATTATAATTGTTTTTTATTTTATTTGAGTTTTTAATCTAGATATATATTTTAGGAAGTTATAATATTTATATTTTTATAAATTACAAATAAGGAATAATATTTATATTAATTTTTATTATTATGAGTTTAAATCATTATTCTAACGACATGGTTATTATTCCCCAAATTCATGTTAATATTACTTAATGAAAAAGTTTCTATTAATACTGTCACATTTCTTTTATAATTGTAACATTACCTCAAATATTTACTTATTTATTACGTAAATAATATTTACAAAAAATTCCACCCATAGTATAATATTTTTATTTTATATGAATTCAATTTGTTTATTGATTTCATATTTCTTTTTTATAGTTTGTTACATGGTGGAATTAATTATATTAGTTTCAAATGATCTATGTTTTTATACTCTTTTTTTCAATTTAATATATTTTACCAAAATGTAATACATTTAGTTTTTATGTATTCATTTACAATATTATGTAACAATCTCCAACAATGAAATAAAGATTTGTTTATTATCTCGGTGATGTATGTGTAAAACACTATGTTATATAATATTACCCTGATTTATTCGAAAAAATATAACATATAAACTTTGTTTCATTACATAAACAATATTATAATTTCATAAATAATTTTCAAAACATGAATATTAAAGGAAAATACTAAAAAATAAACACATTCATGACTTTAGATATCATGAAAATGAATTATATATATTTTTTCATTTTATTTTGGGTTTGAAAATTAAATTTTCTATGTCATAATACAGTTAAATTATAAGAAATCTTTAAATAAATAGTAAATTTATCAAAATATAACTGACATTATCTATTTTAGGAATGTGATATTTTAATTTTGATAATAATATTACTAGTCTTAAATAATGACTAAAATTTTTGTGGCTCTGACCCATGCACCCATATTATTTTTTGATATGAAATTCTATCGGAAAATATGAATCATTTAGATGTATATTATTTTACAAAAATGTAATCCCCATGTCATATAAAATTATTAAGCCTATATTGTTTTTTGGTATATTCCCATATTATTTTGAAACACTAGATTGATTCATATTTTGATATTTCTTATATTATATGATATGAAACATTAAAAATACATTGTCTCTCTATATATTTTGAATTAAAATATAATCCTTCCACAAATTATAGTAACAAAATGAAAATGATTTAATAATATTATATTATACAAAATGAATCTTTATGAATTATGAAATGTATTTTTTAGAAACACTAGTGCATTTTATACATTTAATAATTTAAAGTCATGGTTCTGATAACATTAATGGGTTTTGAGAGATCATATTATGATCATTAACAATTGAAATATCCAATAAAAGTTTCTCATCCATCTTCAATGATCGAATGTCAAATATAAATGAAAAAGTACCTATATCATCATAATAATATCCTCTAATATTCATCCGCATGGGAGACTTCATAACGATGATGAAAAACAATTAAAATAGTTCTTTTATCCTTTGAAGGATTTCCTCAGAAAATGGAACCATTATCGCTTCACATTGATTCCCCAAAAGAATTTGGGTTCTATTACATCTACTATGACATCAAAATAATGGTTAATAGATGATATTTTTTCCAAATTGATTTTATGAAAGGTTTTATCGCATCTGATATCTAATAACAATAAATACAAGATCCCATTTATTTTTAAAGGCCTCCTCCCACTATAATTTAAATTAATACATTTTCATCCACATTTGGTGCCATGAAACTCAACCAATTAATTATTTCGTTCTTCATTGGATCTATTAAACATAGTCAACTTCTATCAACTGAATTTTAAATTTCATATAAGTTGATAAAACTTAAGGAAAACATATGGTAATGACATGTAAGATGAATATATCGAATTCGGTTAGTATCTCAAGCCTGTCATAGAACTATAAATATGAATGAAGTGTATCATATGTTTCTTTATAGTACACAAATATTGTAAGTTGATATTTTCATCTCATGATTATCATATTATATACGAAATATTATTTTATCATATGATTCAATATTATTTAAGGTCACATCTAACTGATAATCCCACATCTCTTTTTGTGGTGGAGTAATAGAATATTATTCCATAAACATATTACTTTATAACTCCTAGAGACCAATAGTGTTACTATATATAGAATCTTCCCTTTGAAAAATATGAAATTCCATGTATAATGTTAAACATCATAGAGTGCGATAACTTATAGTTTATTTAGTGACAATCTCTTAATTATTTTGAGTTTTGAAGATAAAGAAAATGAAAATTTCATCTAAAGCACACATTTTAAAAATAAATAACTTACACTAGTGACATTGATTATATTAATTTCATTGTACATATTTCTAAACTAATTTACCTTCCTTAGGATTTTAATAAGACTTTAAAAGAGTGATAACACTAAATTTTTCTCTAAAGTATACATAAGATGCTTGAAACTAACATTACGGACAAGACATTGATATAATATAAGGTAAATTTTATAACATAAATTTTTATACATTATCCCATGAAACCTAATCCATTTCCCCTAAAATTAAATAAAAATTAGTTACTATTGTATGAGGAGATCATCCACTGGGAGATTTATGGGAAATTGGATTTCCAAGTGAATTTTAACATTATTAGTTATCTTTTCTATCAATTGTAATTCATAAAAAAATCTATTATTATTAATTATAGAAACATGAAACACTTTTAGACAATATGATATGAATAATAATAGTAAAGGCCTAAAAATCAAATTTACCACAAAAAATTTAATATTAATGTGTGTTTACGATAATGATATTTAAAATTTTTTATAGAACCATTAAATTTAAACCAAGTGGATAGAAACATACATCAGATATATGTCATGAAATTATTACAGATATGTAATATTAATATATCAATCTAATTTGGATTTTATAATGGATACTGATGGATTTTTTTCACTATTGTAGTATTATATTTCTCATATATTACCATCATAAAATAATTCATGTTAATTATAGGGATGTTTATACCATATATATTCCTCATGACTCATTATAAATATCAATATGATGATTGTAATGTTCATCCATCTTGATCATGATAATTTATTGAAAATAATGGTAGAAATTACTTCCAATCTTCATGGGTTGAGAATTTTTCACAAATATTTCAATATAGTAGAAAACCCCATAAATATTATAGTAAAAAATTTAACCACTAATTTTTTAGTGTGTTTTGTGGAATTAAATGATAGTTATAGGATTGGAAATAAGTAAAAAGTGTCTATATTAATATTTGATTTAATATATCATGACATTACATAATTCATATTATACGATGATGGATGAAATATCTAGTGTTTAAAAATGAATAGTGAATGAAAATATTCATTTTATTTAGGATTGTATGTCATATTCATTGATAAATCACATCATGGATATTATTTTTTGCGTGATTTTTCTTATTCACATTATATAATACCGAATTATAGGGAATATTTAGGCTATGATAATTTGATGGGGAACTAATGGTCCAAAATAAGGTCATGAAATACATCTAAGAACTAATCACCTAATCCTAGTTGGGTGACATGGGAAACCATATTAATTAGCCGATCGAGAAAATAATAATATGGGAATATAACTATAAAACTGATATTTTATTCATTTTATGACAAAAAACATCATCAATGGCAACAAATTCTTATATGAAATTCCTTTTAACCGTAACAATGTTGTGTTTAGGGGTCATTTTTAAAGGTTCAAACTGGTGTGTTAGTATTATAAGGATTATTCATTGAATATGGAATTCCAAATCAGAAGCTTTCTAAGTAAAATATAAAAATTGAAAATGGGATTTGAGGAATAAATTGGATGTTTTGGATGATTTTTCCAGTAAAATTATCATAATTATTTAACATGCTTGGAACTGTAGAGAAAAAATTACTACGCTGGTTAAGGGTTTTCAGCTATAAATTAATGTTCTAGATAAAATATTATTAGGAACAAAAATACCTAATAATTATTCCTTCCAATAAATGTTAAATTTAGAGAAATACAACCCTTTAATTTTATTTTAGTTTAGTTTTTATAGAAAATACCTTTTCTAATAAAATGTTAATTTTTTCTGGATGATCCAATATATTTCATAACCATAAAAAATTAATATATATATATATATATATATATTCACTATGATAACTTAGGACCTTATGTAACCCAGTAGTGAATGAGGGTAAATAACTTTGTCCGAGAGATAAATGTAAAATATCAATCACTATATATCATTATATTATCCATGTAATAAAATAGTTTGATATGATGTATGTTTTAAACATTATACTATATATATAATGAGTATAAGAATCATCTCACTATTTTTTCATGAAATCGTATTATTTATATGAGGATATTTACCAGATGAAATGGTGGCTGTACCCAAATGGGTTGTTTTAATATATAGTATTACAAGGTAGATATTAATTGATATTTAATCTAAAATTTCAGTTGATTCATTGATCTAGTGAGTATATCATAATATTTCTATTAACATTTATTTAGTACACAATAATTTCAGTTTTATGTTTTATTGATAATATTAGCTTTTCCTTATGCTAGGAAGTGATGTATTGGTGAGGATGGAATTATTCTTCATTATAACAACCTTTGTAGATTATTAATTAAAGAAATAATATATGTCAATACCAATATAAAACCCTATATACTAATATCAAACAAACCATTAAAATAATGTATTTTGTGGTTAAATGTAATAAAATATAGAGTATATATTTCTTTATAATTTATAGTCATTCAGATCATCCTTGTATATTTGGTATATTAGGTTCATGAAACATGTGGAATCGGATAATATAATTGAATTTCATTAGATTATTGTTAATGGTAATGCAATTTAATTTCATAAAATAATAGGATAGATGACATTTATTTAGTTATAGTTGATATGAAATTAGCATATATGATTATAGGTACCCTATTTATAAAAATTATTGAGTTTTGAAATTTTTTTTTGAAAAGGTTTGGATTATGGTAATTTATGATGATGGATTGGACAAAGTTTGTTCATTTTATCAATTATTTTTTTTAGTTTTGATATTTTGACAGGTTTGTAAGAGAAAAATTATGCTTTATAGTACGTTTTTATTGAATAATGATACCATTATGAAAAAACTATACCTGACACACAATAATATAGGTTAAAAAAATAATGTTGTTTGGAGAAAACTGAAACCATAATTCAATTAATAGAAAATAATAGATTTTATATTTTATACATTATTGGATATTAAATTTTTAATATTGAAGACCATATTTAATATATCATAAAATAATAGGGGATTGGCCAGAGAATTCTGAAGTCTAGATCCTGGTACAAGGAGACATCAAGAAATATTTTTCACCACTACATATGGCATCAAGTAACAACCTGATATTTTATATGTATTTTATTGAAATAAATTTTATGTATTTAATATATTACAAAAATCTTTTCCTAGATTTTCATTTATCCACAATATATTATAACCAATATGATATGATTGTTCGATTGATGACTATTAATATGATTAACCATATTATATAATATATATACTAATGTTTTCATCGATTAAAATTGATTGATAAAATACTACTGAATGATTATTTTTTTAATAAAATAAATGAATGCTTAAAATTAATTTTTTAAAATAAATGTTATCATATTATTTTTATAATGATTAAAAAATAATATAAAATCATTTGATAGTATAAAGAGTTATTTTTCTAAAATAGTTATTCGGTGAAAATGTTCTTTTTCATTATAAATTAATTAAAACATTTATTATTAATAATTATAATTTAACGTTCATATTCTATATAGAATTAAATAATTTATCCTTTATCTCTTTTTTACTAGGAATGGAAATTTTTTATTTTATCCATAAATTAATGTTTTTTAAAATATAATATTTTTATTAATACAATTTTAAAGATAAAGACATGTTTTTAAGTATAATTATATTTTAAATATTCATTTTGTATTTAATATTTTGTTTTTCATGTTTAAAAATAATGAAACTTTATACTTTTTCTATATTTCATTGTAATAATGGGAAACTTTTTTACCATGTTTATGGTTAAAAATGATTTAAAAAAGGGGGACAAATATATTTATATGTTTAAAAATTAACCATAATATTTATATTTCATATTGGATTAATATATTATTACCTTATTTTATCATTATATAAAATCATATTCCATTTCTCCCATTTCACCAAAAATATCATTATAAGAAATATATATATTATGTAATTTCATTTGTGTCCCACCACTATCTTATGTGTGGTCACCATTTATTATCCTCTATTTAAAATAATTTGGAACTATAGATCACCCAAAACCTCCACAAAATCCTTCTTAGATTCATTACAATTTTTCATCATCTATTCATCATACCCTAAGACCTTCCTATGAAATATAATTGTTTAATCGAATGGAGGTATAAAAAAAGAGGTAATTTTCTTAACCTACTCATTCAAATTTTATTTCATATTTTATATCCAATAAATATTTTATTTAAATCCTATCATAATGAATGAATTATAATAAATATAATTATTTTTTGTTGTTATTATTGTAAAATCAGTTTTCTACCTCCTTTCCATCAGACGTGAAATAAAATTATCACATGTCCGTTCATGTGGAAAATTGGCATCACATAGTGATATGATTCATTTTCCACCAACAAAACACATTGATGTATGTAATAATTCATTTAAAAAATATTATAATTATAATATAATTATTATTATATAATAATTATTTATTATTTTTCTTTCTTTTAATTTTTTATTAGAATGTTAAATCCAAATTCATTTTTATATATAAAATACTATCACTATAAATGGTGTAAATAATTTTTCTATCACTTAATTATATGTGTAAAATATATTAATATTTTTTATATTAATTTTTTTTATCAATTTCTTGGATATGATACAACAATGATCATGTTTAAATTGGCTTACCCATCGAATTCAAAAAAAACAAATCATAGAGAATGAAGTTATCACCCAAAATAATGAATCATATTATGAATGATTATTAATGAACATACAATTAGATTTAATAAGATAATAATTTATGGCATTAAGCATTTTAATATTATTATTTTATTCCTTAAATATAAATATAAATATATTATATTGGAGAACCTAAGAAACCATTCAAACATGAGGTAATGGATTCTCATATCACTATTGTTTTTGTGAGAAATATGTCATATTCATCACTAGTTTCATTAATGTGGAATTTATACTACAAGATTGATATTTTATATCATTATTAACTTTATATTAATCATATATAAGGTTTTCTTTTATGAAATTTTTTTCATTATAATTATCAATAATATTTTTCCAAAGGGTTAATGGATTTATCATACAATGACACTTTTAACATGGATTATTTATTACGAAATTTATGATTATGGAATTATATGATTTTTTATGTAAAAATATTTTGAATTTAATATTAATTTATTTATTTATTGATACTATAATTTTTCCATTCATTTTATTCATTCAATGTACAGAATATCATAAGATTAGGTTTTTTAGGAAAACTCACATTATCCATCTCTTCAATCGATAATAATTTTATCAAATGTCTATATTATCTTTTAAATGGTCTTGATAATGTTTTTATAATTCATTATTAATTTTTTAGATTCATATTTCCCCATTATGGTCTTTGTATGGAATGGTTTTAATGGTTTTTTTTCATTTTTTGAATGACATTATTTTTACAAGAAAAGTGTGAATGAACATTAAATTTTTAATTCTGTCACCAAAATGAATTCACCATCTACCATGAATACTCTTTTTTATATGAATCCATTAAAATATTTAATTATTATTTTTAATTAATTTTTTTATTATTCATTATTTATTATTATTATTTTATGTAAATATTTTTTAAATAAATATAACATTTTACTTAATAAATGTTCAACTAATATTTTAACATTATATCTATCAATTAAATAATACATTGATGTTACCTATGATTAATTGGGTATGCGATAAAATTATAACATCACTATTATTTAAATATATGGTTGTTAATTAAATTTATGAATTCTCAATGAAAAAGAACTTATAGTACTATGTATATGATATGAATAAATGAGAATGAATCTCATGATCTTATTGCACGTATATGATATGATGTTGATAATATGATGGATTGGCTTATTATATTCATTCAATGATGTTGGTTAGGAATTATATTTTATTACTTAAAAGTGTATTTGTTTGACAATCCCAATCTCGGGTTTTAACTTAATCTATATGTAAGAGTATGGATGGTAATCCCAAGACTAATATGTGAGGAATATATATTTTGGTAGACATGTCATGTAACTTTTCTTACTCTGATAGAACCACAATTTGAATTCCACATTATATTACATTTAATTAAACAAAAGATATGATATCAAGGATCATAATTTTTGATACACTAATTAATATTTTTCTTATGAAGAGAAAAAGTCTTATTCCATGATTTGGATCTTCAAATTTCTTTTTTTGGAATTTAAATTCTAAGATCATATTATCAATCCCCTATAGTAATTCAATGATTACATAAAATAATTAACTGATATCTCCAATTTTTTCCCCATACATATATTCATTGATAAAGATATATTTCTTTTCCTCATCCTAGGTTATGGTGAAATTTTTTGAAGGTTATATAGAATAAGATTATAATGGGATAAAAAATACCTCCTAGATAATAAATATCATTAAAAAGATTAAATGATTATATTTATAGTGTTTGAAGATACTAAACCATTCTAGTATTTACATATGTGACTTTTATAGACTGGTTTGAATATTCATCTAGAAATAAAAAATAATTATGTATGTCAATTATTGGATGCCATAGTTGGTATCAAATTTACGTATTGTTATTTTTAGAATCTATTTTTTGAAAATTTTAGTGAGAACCTTAATCATAAGACTTGGTATGGGAGAAAGTTGTACGTCATGGTAAAAAAAATGAGTACTGTTAAACTAAAAAATATACCCATGATTATATATTGAAGAGTGGATGAGGTTGTGGAATTTATGAACCTATGGGTAAAAACTCTAAATAAATCCTATTAGATACTAATTGAATCATCACTAGTACATGATCACTGGGACTATGTATTCACAACTAGATAATCATTATTTGGGTATATGTTTTAGGTAATTTACATTTTCAGAGTATACTATTTTGATGTGTTTGTATATATGAAAACAATTGTTGACCTTGGTTATACATAAGGTTACATAGTTTTAATAGTAATATCAATGGTTTAGATAATATATTATTATTTATTCATGATTATATGATTTCTTATTATGATTAATATTATGAAATCAATGGTTTTTTATACTCAATCGATTTAACAAGAACATACAAGGTTAACGATGAGTGTGTTGGGTAATTAATGGATTTAATTCAAGGGGAAAAAAATAAAATATGATTTGGAATGAGAAACAATACTACTATTCATAGTCCACTATGATTATTCATGATTAATAACTTTATCATGGGTGAGTTTCCTAACACACCAAATATGAAAAATATGGATTTTCAAGGGGGTTTGAATGATTAATACCATAGTGGAAATAATATTAAATATTATATTTACTAGTAAATTTAGAATAATTACATAGGGTAAAGATTCAATGGAATGAGGATATTTAATATGTGTGGAAATAAAGGGAATCAAAAAACTAGTTTTTGAGGAAAAATGGAAAATTAAAATTAAAAAAATATTCTTATGGATCCACAAATATTTTAATGTATATAATGTGGGGAACTAGGGAACTTTCCAATTAAATTTTCTATGCCATGGGATAACTATTAGACTATTATAGTGATTATATTAGGTCAAGTTATTATATAGAAAATGCTTGGTCAGGTACACATATAATCCACTCTAGATTAGGGGAATCCATGATGATGTTTATTAGAATTTGTTCAATATAATTATTATCATTAATCATTTATTGGGATTTTTTGTTATTTTTTCATGGGTTTACCTTTGTTTTATAGAGCCCAAATAAATTTCTATGGAATGGAGGAATCATTTGACATTATAAATAAATATATGATCATATTTTAGTGTGAGTATGTATTTTAATTTTAAATAGTAAATATAACCATTTAATGAGTACTATTACCTATTTATGATCTATATTTATCTGAAATTGATAGAGAAACACTCAACATCGATAACATGCCTGCTATTTTACAATATTTTGATAGATTTCCTTCATATTTTCACAGTCTTCAAGTTAATAGTGATGTAGACATTTTTATATCTATCATATGTGGTTATTAAAAAATTTATAAGTCTTCATTTGGAAATTAATTGATTTTGTAGTAGGAATTAATATAGAAAATACATGAGAATCATTATAATGGATTAATATGACTATGTATGTCACCATGGGTTCCAGATTTTATTTTTATATGGATAATGATTGATTAATGTGACTCTTCATTGATTATAAATAACATAACATGATCATTATTATGAATATACCCTTATACACATTATTTTGGTTTTATTGATCAGTTAAATGGAGGATGAAACATAACAAATATTTACCATTATTTTGGATTCTATTAATTGAGTTTCAAAAAAAGAAACAACAAAGATATATTTATTTTTCTGTTATAGACACTAATAATAAATATTGATTCCATATTCAATTACATATATCCTAAATATTAATAATGATATAATGAATATTTTTTTTCTAAATACCACAATCAATTTTTTGTATTCTTTATAGATTATATTATTATATTATCCCAGATCAATTAAGAGATACATTATTTATTGAGAAAATTATTTAATATCTTGAGGATGTTTAATGTCAGTTACAAATTCATAAAGTAAAAATAATTTTTATATAATGAATAATTATTAATAAAAATGATCAAAATCTAGGGTATATGAGTAGATCCTTCTATAATGGATGTTCATTAATATTTTCCCAGTCTATCAATTGTGATGGTGATGTATAATTTACATGAATTTTGTAGATATCATAATCACTTTGTGATAGTTTCTCATTATTGAATAATGTAATATGTAAGTTAAAAAAATAAAAATCATATTCCATTGGAAATATTAATGTGATGAAAATTTCATGGATATAAAGATTGTGTTTCCTAGTGAACATATAGAGGCACATCCCTATAATTGGTAAGAGTTTTTTATCTATGGTGTTGCATCTATAATGGAACATTTATTTATTTTTATAAATAATGACATGGGAATATATTATTAATCTTATTAAGTAATGGTCCTGGAGTAGAAATACCTAACCCATGACATAGATTTACCCATAGTATGGATTGATTTAATGATATTGAGTCATTATCATTACATAAAAATATGTTACCAAAAAAATTATTGTAAAAATTTAATATATATATATATATATATCCATCCTAAAAGTGATTGTATACTACATTTATGATGTATTTATTTTTTTTAAAATATATTGACAACCCAGTGATATTTTAATGGAATTATTATATATATAAAAGTAAATTGATGTTACTTATTCTTCACTGAGTATATTTTACAGTGATATTATCCTTAATAGTTTTTTATGATTTTTCTTTATAAGTATTATGAAATCACGATTGACCTTGTTTTTGTTTCCTTGGTAAATCTATAAAGAAATTAAAATTACATTCATGATCATGTTGTTGAAATATATATTTGTTATGATTATTTTATCTGTGGGACTTTTAGATACCTAAAATGTATTCATCAATGAATAATGTTTTTTTAAGTCAATAGCTACATGGGAGGTTTTCACAATACTAAAGTATGGTACACCTGTGGCTAGACAATGCTTAGAGGAGGTACACTAGTTATTAAACAAAACCTAACATGATGTGATTATCATGGTAGGTAACATTGAAATATTAATTTTATGATAATGATAGTTTTAAACTATTTATATATTTGTATATGATCTATTCTTATTTAAATAATATGATATATGGTGTTATAAATGTTGATTATTCTATGATTAATCTCCTATATACTAAAAAAACCATATTCTATGGATATGATCTATCATCATCATCATTTATCGTTATTAAATTATTAAATATTATGATCGTATTGTCATTCCATAATTATTTTAAAAAGGAAAATCCCTGGATTATTATTGATAAAAAGAAAGTCAAAAGAAGTACACAGTATGGATAGAAAACAGAAAAGAAAAACTTAGCTCCCATTATCATGGAGGCCAAACTTTTTCCTTAGCTTGTCCCCTATGATACGTTCTTTATCCCTTATATATCATCTAATACCACCCTTTCTAATGTTCGATTTCTAAGGGGTATGGAGAGGTATTTATTAGTGAATTTTTAAGAAATAAATATTATCGGAAAAACGTTGGGAATGATGATCAATATCATTTGTGAAATAAGATGAGTATATATTTATATTCCAAATAAACTAATATTTTATATTTATATATAATTTTCTTCATAGTAAATTTATAATATTCAAATAAAATGACATAATATTTACGTTTGTAATCATTGGGTCACATCAAGTCAAAAAGAAACAAATTGTGACTTCACATAATGAGTTTGAAAACTATTTCAATTTGGAGGATCCTATTTTATAGTACCATAATGATGATGGAAAGGAACAATTGGAGTTGTTATAATTTTCAATTCCAAATTTATTATATAAATCAAACAACTAATTTGAAATTTAGTGGGAATATGATATAAATAATTCTATTATAGTAATGTTCAGATTTATTTGGTTTTATGATTATAGACAAAATGATAATTCTGGTAAAATAAGAAATGGAACAAGATATTTTATTATAGTTCCTGAAAAAATGATCATATGTCTATATTTAATATTCTAAAAAATAAAATTTGAATATGAACTATAGAACCTACATTTCATTAGACTGAAAACAAAACAAAACATTTCATTTTATATGGTTGTTGGAAAAATATAAATTGTAATTGGATCAGTCCGGACTAGAAATTTCACATATTATATTTCATAATCTATTTCATTTTTCCATGATGGAGGTTGAATATATATATTTATTGTATGGTTATATAAGCATAACCAAAAACAAACATTATAATGGATGGTATAATTAATGTGTTATTTGCGTAATTGAGGCTTTATAATATTATTATATATCATTATATTAATAGTAATTTGTGAAAAAATAATGAAACCAAGGTATATAAAAGATGGTTCTTTCTATAAAGGACTAATATAGATGTATCCATTTAGTGATGTCAAACAATGAAGCCACATGTAATCTGTATAGCCAATTATTTATTTGTTTTTGACAATAAATAGAAAAAATAGATATAAAATTATTCATAACATTTATAATTTATATATTAAATTTGTATTCTGCAAGAATAGCTTTACCTCCCACATTGAATAAATAATCTGTAACAAATTGTTTCCATTTCTAAATATTTTATGAAGATTCCAAAAACATTATAAAATTATTAATCCATGTGGTTCCACTCTTAATTATATTAGCATTCATATAATTAAATTGGTTTCAGTGAATATTGTAAATAATTTTTTTTACCATTATTTAAAATTCACACAGAAACTATCTAATGAAATCACATGATTTCTAGTAACAATTTATTTTATATAAAATATACTCTTTATTTATTACAGTACATTATGTTCTATTAAAAATATGACCACACAATTTCATATTATTTCAATAATCTCATGATGTAATGTTTAATTAATACAATCTATATTTCATTTTACTTATTTCATAATGTGTTTTCCTTATTAGCATTATATTGATAATAACATGGTTTACTAGTGTGTTCTACTCTCATAATATAGTATATTTCCATATATGAAATAGTGTTATGTATTAAAACAATAAATGATCTGGATCAAACCTCAAATAAATTTGATATTTTATTATAGATTCATTTATAAAATTTTCAATTGATAAAAGTGTTTTAAATAAATAGAATATATCACCTGAAATTGAGAAACAGAAACTAGGTTGAAATATTTCCACATGATTTTGATGAAATGTTTTTAAATTTTTATCATTATTTTATAAAAAATTGAGTAAAATTGAATTTTTATAGATCACTCCTCATATATATAATTCCGATTTTTGTTAGAAATTAATCATATGACATCTAACATGATTTTTTTGGGGTGACCATACATACGTGTCTCCCTTTGAATGTGTTGGATCAAAATATTTTCATGAATAATTTCATATACAATCGAAAACATCTTTCTTTCTTATAATATTATATTACATAAAATTGGATTTAGGATTCAACACAAAATATACAATATTTATGTTTTTTATTCATTAATAACATACCTTTCAAATTCATAACATAAAGGAAATTAAAACCTTTTACAAAATAGGAATAATTTTTTCATCTACATGGAAATTCATTAAATTAATTATTTTAATGATTTATTTGATAATTTCTGACTTGATTCCATGTTTATTCCATATAGAATGTTATTTGAAGATCCAATTTTAGTAGGGATCAATAAAGCTATATAAATTATAGTAAATCCTATAAAATTTATAAATCATTAACACTATTCTAGTTTGGGAATTAGAACTCATACAAATCATCATGGGGTATCTTGCATCAAACTCTATCTGAAGACATTTCCCCACACATTGATACCATGTGATCATAATCACATGATTTCTATTAATAATAATTCATCAAGCTATAATTGTACCATGATCACACCTATTTACACATCATCATCCATTATAGCCTCTTAGTATAATCTCATAAAACCTATTTTCTCTAAGATAACCTTTATTTATTAGAAAAATATTCCCACATAAAAATGTAATTTTTCTATTAATAATTTTTTGAAATTTGGAAGGCCTATGTAATGTAATGTTAAATCATTAATTTCAGTTAGAGCAGTCTAAATACATGACATCATTATAAATTTTGTACAAACATCTACCAGACACTAGTCAAACAAAATCAATCCTCCCACAAATATGATCTCAATCACATTCTCTGGTTTTCATTCTCACCTAAAAACATCTTCTTGGGACACCATAAAACTATGTTGGAAAGCCAACATATTCTCTTGGAAATAGCCTCTATAATCCTATAGGGTGCATTACAATGAGATATGTCAGATATTTTCATCCTTCTATGTATAATTAATTGATATATGTTTCACTAATTAATAACCCGAGGGTATTTTAATGATTCTATATATGTAATTTTTTACTAAATTAGGTAAAATGTTAACACATTTTTCATATTAGTATTGATGCATGATTTATATAATGAAAATATTATGGGAAATCAGTCCCATTAATTCCAAATTTGTAGTTAATAATCATGATATGTAGACTTAATTATAATAGTAAATTTGATGTGAAGAAGTAATAAATATAAATTAAGTCTTCTAGAATAAGGGGACTGAGTTTCTGGAATATTTAGACCTATATACATCACTAAATTAATTTATTATTTCATTAACATTTTGTATCATGACCTTCCCACCAATTATATAGATCCATATAGGTTTAGTGAGACATTTTATTCATATGATAAAGAATAGATAACTTATTTCATTGGGTTTGTAATATTATTTTCTTCTATGATTTGATTTTTTTTCTTAGTTGAGGTAGTGTGTTGTTAACCCAGTTTGATGTGGTGATTGTCTTCCATAATCTATAAAAAACTCTTATTCTTAAAATATTATGTTCTTAAAAAGAATCTTGTCCCTTTAATAAACATCATATGATGTATTTGAATTCTATAATTGATATTTGTTTTAGAATTAATGATCAATTATAATGAATATCATTATTTAGATAGGTCTAGATGAGGATATTTTCTATGTATTCATACACGTGATCTTGGAGTGGAAAATACCACAGTACTAGTAAGTAATTGGAAAACATTTGTGTTATTAGTGTTTTAGTAATCACAGTTACAAAATATGTGGGGTTTGGGGTGAATGATATTGAATCACTCAGTTTAAAAAGATTTTGATAGGGAAAAAAATATAATTATGAAATATAATAGGAAACACCTATTAGATTCCCTAATGTTTGAATACCTATCTAATTGACTCAAAATTTAATTATCATTATGCATCTCTTGAGAAAGCACCCCCACTATATTATATTCATTGAATGATTATATTTATATATATATAGAAATATAAAGACAATATATATAATCCATAGTATTTTTCGATGCCTTTCATAGAAGATAACTATGGTAATTCAATCTAATTCACATGAATTATTAGAATTTGTATATAATTTGAGACACAGTAAAATGTGAATCACTTTTAAAAGAAATTATATGGAATAATTGGTTTATTTATCACTATTTTTATTCTTTTTTCCACCCCTTTGACTCATTTATATAATATATTCATGATAATTTAAATAGATAAGTATTAGTATCCATGTATCTATTAATAGTATTTGTGTAAAGTTTCCTATGATGCATGTGGTGAATATTTAATATAGTATAGCATTAAAAAGATAGATCTAATGAATTAATTACCCTAATTCAGAAAACATTAACCTCAACAGAATTGGTGAGGACAGTCTATGTGCATCCCTAAGACCTAGGTTCAAAACAAGGCATAGGTACAATTCTGGGTAATATAGATTTACTCTAGAAGCATTGTAGCAGGTACTATAGTAGGCACTGTAATAGTTATTGTTTGGTACTGCAGTAGCCAAAATTGTTCAGCATGGGCCACCTGTTTGGGCTTGTAGTCCTTAAGGCCTTCGGGCCACCCATTCCTTTGGGTTAGTAAGGATTTAGAGTTACCTTTAAGGAATTTGGGCCACCTCATGGATTTTGGGAAACCTCAAGGAATTTAAGGCCATGTGATATGTAGATTACCAGATAGATTCTACAAGGAACCGGCTTTAGATGAGGATTCAAGGGCGAGATGCATTCACCAGAGCAGGGCTAAACAGATTTGGAATAATGAGAGGGTATGACAATTCCATCAGTACTGGGCATATTCATCACTGCACAGGACAACTTGATGAACATTAATGAAATGGTGGGGAGCTAATAACCATGAAAATTCTAGAGAGGAGTAGTTTCAAGTAGTCATAGTCTGTATGATTTATTTAATACCTACAGGTCCTGTAATTTCTCCAAAACCATAGACAATGTAATCTCTTAGCCTACGAGACTTATAAGGGTTTCCCATCAACCCTTGAAAAGGGGGGTTATCCAAATCAATAATGAAATAATACCTTCAGGACTTTCATGAATTACCATTATTCACTACTATCATATAATCCTAAAATATGGAATTTCTATTTAACTAGATCATTTTCAAGAAAGATATCCATTCACTATTAGAGGCAAAACAAAAGTATATTTGACACCACATGGCTTTTATATAACATATCTAAAACATATAGAGTAACTAAATACAAACCCAAAATATCGCCTCTAGAATGAACAATACAATAATTAAAGGATGAATGATAAAGAAAAACAGAAAATAGTTTATCCAAATCATAAATAGGTATATCTCCCTATAAGAAAATATGATAATAGAACCATTGACTATGGTTGTACTATATAACCATGTATTGGAATCCTTAGGCCACTATTGTTATTGAAAATTATATATACATTATTCAAGACATTGGTTAAAGATCAATTTAAATTTGGTTTTCCATATGGTCATATGTATATAGCTACATTCCCAGATCATGGGCGGAATTATTATCAATTATTTAAAACTATTATAAGTAGTGATTTTATCATATGATATTCCACTATTATTTAAAAGCCATTAACACTAACCTATACCACCTTATTTTTAAATATATATGTATACCCACTCAAAGTATTATTACATATAATATATTTACAAATATAATAATAATATGTGCTCCTAAAACCATGATCCATATAGACTATGAAAAATGGTGGCACTTCTTTCTAAGATTTACATCATCTATGGTTATAGATAATTATATGATACCACAACATTCTTGGTCAACATGAACCATGGTAATATGAAACACCTATAGGTAAGGCCCATATGAATCATTGACATAGTTCTGTCTAATGGACATGAACAATACAAAAAAAAGAGCATGTCTCTTTCCCAATCATTTTACATGAACATAATCAGAATTTATATTTTTCATTAATTTGCTACCTCTACATTACATTTTAAAAAAAAACTATATTCCTTTAAGATATTTCCATAATTACAATGTAAAAATTGACCATAGATGTAGATAGATTCTATAGTAGTGTTAATTTTGAATTAATTTTATTATAAAATCATATCGATTGAATTAAAAACTAATTTACCTAATTATGAAATTTAGAATTTAAAAATAAATTGAATATTTATTAGAGTGAAGTGTGATAAGAAAAAACCAATATTTAATTGGTGTTAGTTTTGAAGAAAATACCACTAAACATAATTATGTACTGGAGAGTGACTTTTGGGAGAATTTACATGAATATGATGATTCTATAATAGAAATAAATGTGGAAGGAAACATTATTTAAAATTTATTTACTTATGAATTTATGGAATCAAGTGTATAAAACAATATGCATTATACTATATTTAAAAATTATAGAATATTATTGATGGTCTTAACAAGAAATATTAGTTCCACTATTGACGTTAATTTTGGATATGATTGATTAGAAGAGTCATTGTCGTTACTTTGGAAGGATATTTTCATAAAATTAATTATAAATATGAAATGAGATTTCCTGTATGGAAGGGTAAGAAAAATTAATTTTGAATGGTATGATACATTGAAACTACAGATATGTGATTATTATTTGGTTTAGTCCTGTAACATTTTTCAATTTATAGATATCATAAACATGCCACCCATTATAGTATTGTTTTATTGAAAATGGAATGCATTATAATATTAATCATATAGAATGATTCATTTGGATGTACTATGATTCATCTAATGAAGTATTGATTTAAATTTTTAACACACAAATTATATATACATATTCAACATTTAAATATATAATTCATTATATGAAACACATTAGTTACTATTTTATTCATGAAAAAGTTGGATGAACTAGTTGAATGGTATTTACTAATACATTATAATGAATGCAAAATTGTGTAAAATAATTGGGAATTATCCAGGGATTTATAAAGGATCCCATGAACATCCTATGGAGTTTTACTCTCACATTTATTAAAATATAAATTACCTCAATACCATAGTCACATACCTATTCATACTTCTCTATTGTGAAGATTCATTAGAAAATAGCGGATGGGAGAATCCCACCAGTATGAAGAGTGACTTTTTAAAATCCACAGGCACCTCTTGAGAATTTTTTTTATTTTGAATTCCTCTACAATGATATTAATTTATCATATATTATTTATGTTTCACTGTTTGTATACTTAAGGTAAAAAACCCCATGTTTCATAATTTATAATCTGAAGGATTCCATTTATCATTTATTTTCAATATTGGATTTGGGCTATCATATTTCGTCTACAATATTTATCAATTTTTATTTTATCCTTTGAAACCTTGTAGTTGTATCAAATACTTACAATGACTTTAGATTAGTGAAATAATACATGATATGATATCTATGAAGTTATATTGTATTTATTATACCATATCTTTAAATATGAATGGATATTTTTTATGTATGATTATGTTACATCATACAATTTTAAGATATCCCATCCAAAAACTCAGTAAATATATCTTATTTTTTATGAGTTATAGAATATTACATGAGAATTCATTTGTTTAGTATGTTAAATCCATTAAATTAAAAATCTAAATGTATGAAACTTCAAATATGGGTTATATATGAAATATACTGAATACTAAAATGTTATATTATTCAATGAAATATTTATTTTAATAATCCAACTATTGAAGTTCATTATCACATGGATCGTATATGACTAGAACATGATTTGAAAGATTCACATATATTTTGAAAGGTCTTATATGAAATAGGACCAAATAAGTTTTCGTATCAACTCATATATTCAATATGGTAAAATATGTAAATGACTTTGATTGGAAAGAAGATTCCATCTGGAGTATAATTGTTAATGAATTAATTATATTTTAATTGTCGTAAATTTTCAAAAATGTGAATGAGATCAATATATTATTTCCAAATATTCTCGATTTTTGGAATATAGATGAATCATGAATATGATTTCTAGGTTATGGTGTCATATACATAGTATAAATTTGTAATAGTTCATTTCTAATGAAAGAAACGTTGATAAAATTTATACTAATGTTTATTTTTGTAGCTAGTTTGTGAAAATGAATCATTGAGGTGAAATTAAGAAGAAACAACTAATGAGTTTATATGAGGGAGTTGGTGGCCACATTGTATTAATTATCCTTGTAAGGTATCTATGTTATATAAATTCTTATTTCCTATTTTTATGTTTATATGATACTAGATATAAACATTAGAAATTTTAATAGTCTATATGATTTAAAAATCAAGGGAAGAATTTACAATGACTTTACGTTCGATTCAATGGATTAGGAAGATAATTTTTTTCCATATATTTGAATATATGGGAGTACAAAATGTTCATATTTATTTATTTAATGAATATTCATAGTTATCTCATTTATCATTTATAATTATAGGACATGATGGTAAACCAAGTGTAATTATAAATAGAATGAGATAATGAATTACATACGCATGATTAACGATTTCAATACTTATGTAAATAAATTTACTCAATAATGGGGTTTTATCATAGAATTTTTCATAAATATGATGAATAGACATACCACCATGATTATGGGAATATTTTGAAGAATAATATTTTATCCATGAAAATTATCCAACCACATAGAATGAAATATATGATATGGTATCAATCTTGAGGTAGCAAGATATTCCCACTAAAAAGAAATATGTTCTGATTAATATATATATATATATTTTGTATGTAAAAATGATATTCGAAATAAATATTGTTTTAATGTGGCTGTTTGTGGTATTTTTTAACAAACAGAAGTCCAATGATAAAAAATAAAATGTTATAAAATCATAAAATCATACTAAATTTGTATTAATATCTTTGACGTGTTTAATGTATAGTGGTATATATATAAGGAGTAACATTTAGTTTCCATATAAATGTGAATTTATCTTTATCTTGATGTAGATTTGGATATATTTTTACGTTATAATGTAAATCGTTTTGTAATATACCAAATGATTTCATGATATGTATTATATTAAATGGGTATGAAAAATTAAAATGACTATCATTGAATGTTATATATGTGGACAGAAAAATTTATTAACATGATAATATTACATATTAAAGATTTAATGTGTTTAAAATTTTTTAATGATTACGGATTTAATAATATGATTAATAGGACAAATTAATAGTCAAATTGGAGATCATAAAAATATCATACTCACCAAAGATATTAATGCGAGAGGGTTTTTCACAACCTTACCCACATAAGATCACTTAATTAATAGTAAGATGATTATGATACCACAATACTACCTCAAATAGTCTAGGGGATAGTGACTATCATTGAGTTTATATGGCACATAAGTGGGTGGCCTTAGCCAAAGATACATGTAGAAACATAAACATCTCCGTGAAAAAAAAAATTCTGAATAGAAAGACAAAATGGATAATAAAATTAATGCATAATATATATCCCACATCATTGTATTACAAAAGTATGAGAAATTATAAATGGTGAATTAGAGGCCGGCTAAAACTATAAGAGATTCTAACATGCTAGCATTGAGGAGAATATTTTTAGATAGAACTCCTGGAAATAACTCATCTATATTGATTAAAAATACTCTAATTTATCTTATTAGATATTGTGATTCATCATATGAACTATAATCTATATAAGACACAAAATGTATGCGAAGATCCAATGCAGGGGTGACTATAAAATAAACAAAATGATACCCTGATAAGTCTCACCATAAAGAATCAATAGAGATATATTATATGATCAACATGAAGGCATGACAAATAGAATCTGAATGGTCATTCCTATGGGTACATTCGATGATGATGTAGACACGTTAAATTAGAATATCCCTACACATTGATAGAGAATCTTACCTATGTCATGTGGGTTACATATCAGGATTTCGATTAAAAAACTACTATGTGAATATCACATTGAGGATTTCAGTAATTCAATACATGACTCATCCTATGGTGGAATGAAAAAGGACCACACTTTAAGAAACAATTAGGGATACATACCTCTATCCATGACTAAACCACAGTAAGGATTACTCATCTAATACATATGAAGGGAATTTCAAGATACCATCAAATATATTGACTAATGGAACTCACCATATAGATAAACATCCCACATAAAAAGAATATGTACAAAAAATTTCCCTTTGATAAGGGAATGCAATTTATAGGGGGAACCTATGAGTCTCTACTATTTTGGGTATGCCTGTTTCCTCTGACCAATTACATTTTTTCATTGTTCCAATGTACTTTGTCTATGCATGTGTACTTTTTTAGTGCTCATGTACTATATCCTTATCTTGGTACTCTAGAAATTTTTGTGCCCATGATCTATGGACATGCTCATGTACCTAAATTTTTGTATTCCCCTATAACCTTATGATAATGTTTGAACCGCCAAAAAGGATTCAAGTGGAATTTGGATATCCCATATAATTTTTGACATATAGCTAAATATACTACCCTATCCACCATAGAAACTAATATAAAAAAATGTGTTCTTCCAAAGTAAAGACCATATATGTTAGGATATTCTAAAAACCTAGTACCTTTAATGCCTCGTCATCCACAAACCACCACCTATGATGCAACTATTAAATATAATAATTAATTCATATAAGATATTGAATAAAATTTATTCACAACTATATGTAAGATTCCATCCACCTAATCCACCCAAAAACTGATCCACATTGCGTAGTACCATTGCATTACCAAACAAAAGAATAACACATCCAGTCCAATTTTTTATTTTTTAATTCCATCAAAACATTCCATTATTTATATAATTTATTCGTGGAATGTTAATTCTAAACTAAAAAATGTGATATTTTTATTTCCCATTTTTTATTTCACAACGATAGGTTTTTAGTTATTGTGTTCCTTTTTGGAAATTGGAATAACAACAATGAAAACATGTAAAATTCAGTGAACAAACACAAGGTTGAGAAAATGTCAACAATCATGTCTGAGTTGACATTAATCTATTGATAGAGTACATTTTGAGAACATATGAATGAGAATGGTTTTGAAAATAATATGAATTACTATTTCGGGATGATAAATAAACGCCCATATGTTTGAAATTGTCCTAGAAAAACTTTTTTAGAATAAAATTTTCATGTTTTACATGTAATAAGAAAAAATAGAATAAATACAATGAAAATAATCATCCCACCTGAGGAATATATTTATCATAGAAAAATAAATAATCTTGAAATTTCATAATTGGTCATCTAAAATAACTATTTTGATGATTGAAAACACCATGATAATAGATTCGTAACCAACATGCCATTTTCATTCAAAAAAATTTCTCCTAAATGGCTCCTCTAAACTCTCTTCAGTTATATGGATAATCATAGGGTTTTTCTATAAATTTTTTATATATCAGAGTATTAGGTTTTGAAATTAAATGATAAATTTATTGAATGAAAAATTAATTAATAATTATTCCTCCCATGATCAGTCATAAACCAAATACTCTACATGGACTAGGGTTACATCATTCATATTGTAAAAAGCATATTATTTATTTAATGAAAGTCTCACATTTTTCATATTAGGCCTCATAAAATTTCATTTATACTATTTATGAAAAAGTATATTTGTATGATATAACATTTAAATAAAAATTTATATCCCCACATTTTATATATATGCCCCAATGCCCCTAAATATCAACATGAGTTTATTCAAAAATAATCATTAAAACATTCCGATTTATAATAAGAAAAAAAAAATTCATCATATTCCCACCACCGTAGGGAGTTTTTTTATAAATAAGTTATAGGGTTCACATATTTTTTTTCACACCAAATAGGTCTCATGATGAATATCTTAATTCCATTGGACATGATCTATATCTCCCTCCCATAATGGGTATTATTCCATTGGACATGATCTATTCTTCAATACAGTGGGATGGGTTGTCAACATACATAACCAGTTGCAACATGTTAAATAGAATATTTACCATGTCATACTGCAATAAAATTTCTATGTGTTATTCCACCATAAAAAACCTATTTTGTATTTATAACAGGCTTTTGATTAGAACAAACATTACACCCCTACCAAATATCATTAGTCCCCATCTAGGTGATACCTCTAGGAAATCAATGTGTCCCTTTTAAAACACTTAATGAATCAATATATGGTCTCATAATTCTCTAATAGATTTGGGATGCCATTACCCACTATTGTATGATCTCCACCTTCGATGTTTTTTCATTAATTAACATTATGTACATCAGTGATGGATCCCATATAAGAGTCTAGAATTTTAGATAGAATTATGGTATCCTATACAGGGACTCTAATTTTTACATATAAAATGTGGATTTGTAGGTACCCATAAAAAAACTTCCAAAGATAGTGATCCTCCCATTTATAGGAAAATTCCATTAAGAATTTCCACAACACATACTCTAGAACAATAATAGTATGATCATTCTAGCCATTATTCTATAAGTGAAACTCAGTGCTCAACTACATATTATTCTAAAGGAAATTCTATAATCCTATCCATAATTTTAACATCAACCATGAATTAGGTTCATAAATGATAATGGAGGGAAACCAAATTATATAGACTATATCCTGCCCCTAAAGGAATCCTAATATATCTAAAAAACATTTTTCTCATATAGTTGGGATGTGGGATGTAGAGGTAGCCTATCTACGATCACCCATATTGTATAATGACCACTAGCTGATCATGGATGTCCTACCATGATGTCCCTAGAAATATAATCTTGTATCCACTAGTTTTTTACAAGGATTTAATTCAAACCCACTTGAACATTTTTCATCACCATAAACTACAGAAATTTGAGGCATTGAGATACAAAACCAAACATGAAGCACTTCATCTCGAACTATTTGAGATGATTCTTATGGTCCTAGAATATATTTTTGACGCCTAAATGTACTATTAATGGTGATGTAGGAATACATCATTGTACATCCTTTCATTTCATCTCTATTACTATGGTTCATCCTTATATAATGATCATGTCCTACACATTGTTAGAAAATCAATCAGGACCATGTATAGTGGATACCAAAACATGTATGTCCTCACAATATATATTTCAAAGACAGGACTTCATTCCACATTAATGAAGAGGAGGGGTGAAAATAATTTACTCATTGTATTCTTCACAACCCTCATCAACAATGGGAAACTAAAAGGACACCATCTAATATGAAACATATCTCAACAACAATGAACATGTCCACTCACTAAGAGAATTTATCATACTGTTCCCCATCCTAAGAGTTTCGACTATGAAAAAATCATAATCACGGAGGATCTCTATCCACTTATTTAGACATATTTTAATATATTTACATTATAATATATACATGGAACTCCACCAATGATTATCGAATAAAAATAACTATCCCATATGTCAGTTTCACTAATTATTTAGGGTGAAGCCCACATATTTATTCTCTAAAAGTGACTTCCACCATTTTTATAATACAATATTAGCCACTAGGAGACATAGTAAATCACCATATAGATATACATTATGAAACATCCAAGATAGGTATATATGAAATATAAAAACACCAAATACTCAAAACTCTCTTTTAGATGTTTCAATATTGGGGAACTCATTAATATCGTCAAAAAAAATCCTAAAAACGTCTAGAAACTATATGTCCACCAAAATGTATTAAAATAGAATCAATGGATACATGGTTGACTAAATCATTGGGAAAATTGGGAAAAAAGATCTGTAATATACTAACATGAAATGGAATATCTACACCACTAGCACTCATCATTTTTGGAATGGATGTAATACTGGTTATTAGGGATTGGGTTTTAATAGTAATAATTTATTTTTCTTCATCATATGGGCCTTTTGTTTTCTATATTTTTATAGAGTTCAAATCCTTCCTTTTTATGGGTTTCGCTTTGGAGACACTATTTGAAATTAATGGCGAATCAAGGAACCATTGGGAATAAAAGTTGATCTAAGTCATTGTCTGGCACCAATATCGAGTTAGATTCTTTCCACCACATATTTTTTCATTTATCATTATAGTGTATAGTATATGTTTCATCCTAATCCCACATGAGGCCATCCTTTAACAATGAAATACATAATTATATATTTTTTATTCATTTTCCCCTATTTTTATTATCTGAAGATTGTCTTATATATTTATTCATGTTGTTCAGTTATCTAAATAGTGCATATTTTGTCTTGTTTACTTAAAATTATTTCAATTTATTTAATAATTTTTTTTCATTAATTCATTTTTTAATTCATTAATTAAATAGTTTCTTTAGAAAATTTTGTAGTTTTCTACTAATCGACATCATCAATGGTAGTATAGTAATCAGGTGAAAAATGATTTATATAAACATCCATACTGTTTTAATTCTATATAATGTTTATTTAAATTTAATTTTGAAAAAATTAATTAGCATTTATTTCTGAATGTTTTTATAATTTCTATAAGGAATATTCTATTGGAAACCTCCTATAGTAGGATATGATTCACCATTGAACATCACAAAGGGTTATTCAAGAGTATCTCTTTGAAATCCAATGGTATGAAATCTTTTTTTCACTATATATAAACCATTGGATTACTATAAACTTGGATTTAATTTTATTTTGGTTGTTTTTTTCAATGTTTTCTTGAATGTTAATCAATAACATCTGCTCTCTATTTTTAGTAGTGATTCATGAGCCACTGCATTCTATTTTCAGCTATGACACATGAGCCACTACTCATTGTTTTTAGAAGTAGGTCATGAGAAACTACACTTTGATTTATTCAATATCCAAAATATAATCCACTAGAAAAAATTTATTTATAAAATTTTAATTATTTTCTATTAAAATTATATTAAAAATAAACTATTTGTTAATTATTATTTAATAATACATTGAAAGAAATTTATAGGTTTTTAAATTAATTGTAACATTATTTAATATAAATTTATTCATGAAGATCGACGAATAGGGCATTCTATTTTTTATAAAAAATCCCTTTTTTATTCAATCTCGTTGATTATGTTATTTATTTTAATTTTTAATATTTTTATTCATTTAAAAATGTAATAAATAGCCTAATTATTATTTCATTTTTATATATCTTGATGAAATTTAAAGCCCAAAATTATTATATTTTATTCATTGAGGATTTAATAATCTAAGGTAACAATAATATTTTATCATTATTATACACTAAATTGTTTCATGATGATATTGTACATGGAAAAACTCGTAGAGGGTCTTTTTTATAAATCTAGGAGATTTATTTAACCAATAATGACATATAATAGTGTAGATAATTCAGCAGAGATATCATGCAATGCATATTCTACATTCATTCTACTAGTAATTATATATGAACATATGTTACTTTTTAATTATTTCTTTAATCATATGTGTACTTCTTCAATGATATTTTTTCCTTCTAAGCAATGAACCATCAATTGGATTCAATATCTTTAGCATTTCTGATCACCTTCTCTTTTACCAGTATTAGTTTTATTCATGTAATCATGTTTCTTTCTGGTTTTATTTCATTATTTTTGGTTTATGATTTTCAATATTAAAATACTTTCCTTCCATTATTTGTTAATTTTACATACAATAAGGATGGTAGTGTTGTGACTCCTGATCAAAAATCATGTAGGGAAACAACGATTATTTTCTAAATCAAGATTGTGTTGTTTGTAAATGTTGATTAAAGGAAAGGGTCTTTATCAATGTTATCACACATTTAAAAGTTGCGTTCTCAGTGGGTACCAATCTTCTCGATGAGTAGAGGAGTTTGAGGTGAGGAATATGAAATTTTTGATACCAACTACTAAAAATCCTCGTGACCTTTCAATTTATTTCTGATAAAACTCATCTTATGAAAAATACAGTCACCACTGATTACTATTTTATTATCTTTGATTTTATAATTTAATTTTTTAAAAGTTATATACTCCCCTCCTCATTTAATAATTTCAATAAATAATGATTCAAAAGTAGTTATATAACATAGGTAAATAGCTATGTGGTTATGATATAAAAAAATTGTGTGATATCTTGGTCAATAGATACGTGGTTCCAATATAAAATTGTTAATATAAAAACAATGTATATGATAGATCCTTTATATTTAAATATTTTCTAAAATTATATCACAGACTTAAAATTTAATGGAATAAAAGAAATGATTTATTTTAAGATGGCTGGTGACAATTCCAATTATGATTGAATTCTTGAGAAACCCCCCTCATTGTTGGGAGTGAATATGGATACTCAAATGATATAATGGGACCCATGTTAAAAAATCCAATAATGGATCACTGAATTATCATGGATATACCTGATGATCTACCCAATGTTGATCTAGAGGAACTGGTCGGTAATAACATGATAAAATATATTTTGAATTACAATAAATTTTTTTATTGGGTTTTATATGTAAAAGTGTCTATATACATGATTTATCATGTAAAACCACCCATGGAATATGGAGGATAACTCATGAAAATCATTTTGGGACTGAAAATATGGAGAGAACCAAGCATTGAATACTCTCAGTAGAATACTAGGACTTCAAGATGCTAGATGTCCAATATATAGAATGGATATTCCATTAGATTACATATATAAGTAATAGTATGAGGGCCCTTGGAGAGGAATTTTAAAACAAAAATAAAGTGTAATAAATAATATTAGTTATTCCAAATAGAGGGCATGAAAAATGTATCCATTGATAAGAGTAATTATATTAAGGATTATAATTGAAAATAACTGATAGGATCCCAGATGATGTATAAGTTAGAGATGAAGAATATTACTAATTAAGTGTCATCTAAATGAAAATTTATTTCTTTTGAATATAATATAATTTATAACATTAATTCTTATAATGTTCTGTTCTATGGAAGTTGAAAATCATGGATCTCTTTAGTAAGAAACATTTCAAATATATGGAAAATAATATGGTAAGGACACAACTAAATGAATGAATGAATATTATTAAATGAAATGAAATTGAATAAATAATAATGAATTTTCAAATCTAACATGTAATAAGGGTTGTATTAAAGGTAAATTTAGACCTTATTTTCAAATACTGTGCAATAAAATAGGTCAATTTTCCCTAAATAGAATACTGTGTGAATTAAGGACTATTTTTTACATATTGTATCATTAGGAAAAATGTTAACCATAATTCACTATCTGAAAATAAAAATGATATCTCATATGGTTCTATTTATTATTAAAATTTAAATAATTATAGAGTTATAAATTTTCATAAATAAAATGATTAATTAAATAATTTCAGTTTACAAAATATTAAAAAAATTAGAGAATTTTAATGTAAAAATTTGAATTTAGTCAAGGAAAATGATAAAATAAAAACAGGATGTAAAAATATAATTATCATATTTTTCCAGAAATATGAAAATAAAATTAAGTATGATTTTATGAATTTGAAAATGAAATATAAAAATTAATTTCTTAAATATATTCTTATAGTAAATGATATTGACCAGGATTGAATATTTAATTTATTTTTTGGAAGATCTAACTAAACTAAAAAACTAGTGTAATAAATAGATGAAAAAAAAATTAAGAATCACATCTTATGGATCCCAAGAGAATGATTTTTCATATTTATAAGAAATAGAAAATTTTAAAATTCATATGATGAATAGAATGATTAATCTTAAATTTTATATATATGGTTTTATAAATTGAAAATAACAAAATACTAAAGTCTGTATTTAATAAAACAAAACACAAATAAAATGGTTTTTGGTTAGAAAAGTTTGAAAACAAACATGAATAAGACTACATTTCATAGATGATCAGAAGGAATTATTTCTAAAATTACTTTATTTATATATATAATGGAAAGTAATTATACCAATGAATGATAAATGATATTCCCTTAATCTTTTTGTTATATTATAAAAATTATATGAAACATTATTTTTAATATTAAAAATGAAACATATGAATAAAATATATTAGAGGGAAATTAATTATATAAATTCATCAAAATATATGACTATAAGGGTACCAAAAGGATGCTAATCATATCTATTTTTATTTATGGTGGTCACTATGATTAAATAAGTAAATGTTTTCCACTAACATGCATATTATATCCTATAATTCAATTTGATATACAAACATACTAATTATTTAATATATTTTTTATACATATTTTATTTTTTATTCGATTCATGTTCATTAACTCCTATTTTTTTCTAAATTAGTGAAATCAATTTTAATTTATATAGTTAAAATTTTAGTTCAAAAATTTCTAGAAACATTTTTATTTTTTCAATATATAATTTTACTAGAATTTTATTATGTATATTTAGATATTCATGAATATAGGGGGAGTTTCCCATAGTTTTAAATTTTAAATAACATACTACAATATACATTTTGAAATATGTGTTTAAATATTTTTCTTATACAAACAGAAAATTACACAATTTTGTGGAATTAATTTATCAGTAATGGAAATAGGGAAGTCTTTAATTCCCATAAAAATATCATATGTGGTTTATAATTTTGTTTTCATATTTTATAGTTGGATTTTTTTAATTATGAATTTTTATAAATTTTAAATTTTTTAAAAAATATTTAATTATGATAAGGTTTATTTTTTCCATGTATCGAAATTAAGATAAATTTTATGGTATAAATTATTTATTTAAGACATTTTTTCTTCTAATTTTTTCAATCTAAGTCATTCATTTAAATTGTAACAACAAATTTTCACAAAATTGTTTTCATATATTTCCTTGGACTAATATTAATATTCATTAATATAGAAGGGGTTTTGTTTCTATTCCCTATAATGAAAACAAACCTTTAATTTATTTTGGAATATTTATTTACTTTTATATATTCATGGAAATCATTTTTACGTGATCATTGAATATAAAATTTTGTAATATGTTTTGTTTTTAACATAACATACAAGAATATTTTTTTCCATTATTATGTTTTGATAAAAACTATTCACATTGATTAAATAGTTATTAGTTCATACTGTTTAAAATTAATTTCTTTAAAAAAATTACTCTATCTTAATTGATTATTTCATTAAATATTATTCAGAATTAAAAATATCAAAATAAAAAAATAGAATATTTATTTGAAAGTAGTTTATTTGTTTTAAATGTGAATCTCTTTTAGATAAAAACATTAATGTTCAAAAAATGTTATTTTTCATAATATTATACTATTTCTTATTAATTTTTTATTTTCTTATTTTTTTTTGTAAAAAAATTTCCAATGATTTTGGAGGAATCGAGATACACCTCAATAACCTAGGGGACCCATTGGGTAAACCCCATTGAGGTCCCATATATGTGTCCTGCAAAGCACGATCATATGTTCATGGGTTCAGAAGAAGTGGCTAGATAGGAAATAGGCCAATCATTGTGATATTTAATCTTGTGCTTATCAATGGTATCAATATTAAGCTAAGGACCAACACATGATCTATAATATACACCTCATTCTTGTTATCTATTTTTTTGTGGGATAAAAATTTATATTTATTATTCCTCCATCATAAAAATCATAGATAGTCATGGTTATATGTTCGTCCATTAGACCAAAACATTATCCTCTATCTAATAAATGTGTTGATCACATGCTCATATGTTTAACTCCTTTTCTTATTTCTATTCTAGATGCGTTTAATTTAAACCATACTTCCATGGGGATCCATTGCTCATATATTCTCCCAACCATGCTTTCTTGTTTCATACAATATTCTATAATCTTTCACAATAATGTTTTTGACATGGTATAATATATTTTTTATTATGGATTTCTTTTGAATTGTAATCTCTACATTTTCGTTTTCTTTGGTGTCTTCCATAGTCACTATGTTAATATAGTAGAAATCCATCCAATTTTTTTGTTTCTCATTAGTGACAGCATTGGACATCAATAGTGAGTCTAGTTACTATTTTACACCAATAATGAGTTGAGTCACTACGGGACATCTATGGTGAGTTGAGTCATTTTTGGACAACAATAGTGACTCAAGTAACCATTGGAAACCAATGATGTGCCAATTAACCGTTGGAAAGTAATAGTGAGTCAATTTATTTCCACTACATGATTATTAGTTCTCTTTTTTATAGCATGGAAGAAGATTCATAATTCTCCCTTGGGTGATCTTCCATCAACATTCAGATGTAGCATTTATTTATTTTTGTTATTAACTTTTTCTTATTTTTTTATAGGAATATTATCTTATCTATTTATTTGTTTTTTTATATGGTTTAGTAGTAGAACAATTTTCTTGATTTAATATAAATATATCATGGTAAGTTATAATTGTTTTCTTTTATTATGTGGTTTTTATTGTGTACATCAGCAGTTTCTTATCATAATTATTTTATTTTGAAACCATTAGACTTCACCAATAGTAAAACATTATTCATGTTAAAAAATTGCATCAATATCCTTTATATTTTCATTCTATATGAAATTTTAATCAATTTAAATTCCAATATATTATTCATATATTGTTTCTTCTGGTTGTATGCTAGTGTTTTTACTATTCCACCACTAGATATCTCTAATGGCAGGTCATTATTATGCCTGGGAATCTCCAATGGTGAGTCAAGAGTCATTGTAGGATATCCAATGGTATAGTTTTTTTTATTTCTTATACTTAATCCCATGGTAGTTAATTGTAATATAATTAATTTTGTACAGATTAGTTATTTTTATTTTATTCTTGAAATTTCATCGATAACATACGCTATATTTTTTTTAGCAGTGATTCATTGGACACCACTATCACTTTTCAATGGTTATTATGAGCCACTACTCTATGTTTTTATATATAGATAATGAGACACCACTCTCTATTTTTAGTGGTATAAATAATGAACCACTATTAGTCCATAAAAAAATTTCTTAATATTTATATCATATTAAAATATTTTTTAAAATTTCACAGTTTAATGATTTACTATTTAATAATGATATATAATTATACAGTGTGTAAAAATTGATGTATCATTATTTTTTAAAATATATTTTTGATGATTGAAGTCAATACAATTCTCTCTTTTACAACTTTTTTTTATTTTTTAATCTATAATGTTATATATGTTATTTCAATTGATTTGTAATTTATAATTATATAAATTGATATAATATATAGATTACATATTTTATTTTAATATTTCATGAATAAATATAAATCCTAACCGAAATTTGATGTTATTTTGGGATGATATAACAAACAATAGTAATGGTAATATTATTTCATTGCAATTCACTAAAAAGTATCGTGAACATATTAGGCATGGGAATTCTCTAAGTGGAACATGTTTTAAGGATATGATAGACTCATCCATATAATAAAAACATATACTAGTGTAGATCATTCGACACAAATATGTTTTGATACCTCTTTGAAATTCATCCTTCCCTTAATTATACATGGAATTCATTAACTTATATAATCTTTTTGTGATCACATAAAGACTTCATCGTTGACATTTGTTCATTTCAAGTGATCAATGATCAAATATATTCATCATCAATGAGATTTGTGATCATATCTTATTTTCCCAATATATGATTTTTTTAAATATTGATTGTTTTTGTTTGTATTTTATTGTGTTTGGTTTATGTTTTTCCAATAAAAATAATGAATTTCTATTATTTGGTAGTTACACCTCTTAAAATGATTCTAGGATTGTTAATCCCTATCACAACATAGGTATGAATACTAGGTTGGTCTCTTTAAACAAGAATAAGTTTTAGATCCCATTTTTTTAAATGTAATGGAATATAAAAATGTTCACAGACCTTTAAAAGTGATGATTATAGTGGATACTAATATCCAAAATGAGTAGAGAAAGTTGAGGAGTGGACTTGGATCATTGTTTTCCAAACCACTATAAATCATCTTCATCAGATATTTTATTTGCACAACAACTTAACTAATGATCAATGCACTAAATACAGATTAATATCATCTAAATCTTTTTTTTTTACATTTTCTGTAATTATTTTAAATATCTATTCACCCCTTATAGTTATAATTCTCATTAATAAATATCCATCTCTAGAGACCAATGCCAAAATAATTACTAATATGTGATATAATTTCCTAAAGTATGTGTATTCATGCGGCCAAGGGTCTCCATACCCAAATGAAGAGGAATAAAAACAAAAGATAGTAACATCATTAGTAACAACCAAGCATGTTTCAACATATATGGAATAATAGAGTCAATAGTGTAATCTGAAATGTATAGTGTATAAATACATTCCGAACAAGAGATATGTCCCAACCATAAAATAACATTAAATTTAAATGTTGAGAGATCCTATAACCACATATAAAATCCCTTAAATCCAAAAATTGTCTAATTAACATGTGTATACAAATGGTCTTCATAAATCACTAATGAAATTTCCATCATCGACATTAGACACAAAACCTATGAGAAATTCCTGGGAAGGGGTGAGTATTTACATACAGAGTAGGGCACCACCATAACTAGCAGGGGGGGAAATTAGAGAAAAAAATGAATTAGATATCTCAACCCATATAAATAAATGAAATCCAAAAAACATGGATATATATATATATATTCATAAAATAATTGATGACATAAGAGAAAGTGGATATCCATCACACAACCCATCCAAGGAAATGATTATTCCAAAAGTACCAATGTTCAATTAATGATTCCTAACATATCACTTGTTTGTCTGAAGAAGTAAGCTTGTGGATCCACACCTCGTAACAATTCTACACTACCACTATGGAATAATAACTACACAGAGGACCAATCTCTTTGACTGAAATGGGATTTCTACTCAGTATATTGATATAAAAATGCCTCCCTTTTCCATCAGGGTTGTTTCACTATGTAGATAGTTAGAGGACCCATTCCCTATTCTGTTAGGGGATCATCTCTATGTATATAATAACCATTGAATATCCTAATACTACTGTAGCGCTGTGTGAATAAATAGTGAAACCTTTCATAGTCTATCAGGGGTGCTCCAATCTCTAGTTATAGAATAGATTCCATGTCTTGGATGGTGGGTTATGCTATATGGATAGATAAAGGACCCCATCACTAGTACATCAATTGGTTAAAATATATAGGTTGAGGAAACATGGCCTATAGAAATTCGATATTTTGAAACTATAAATAGATATAGGACCCCACCCAAGTTTCTTATATTGGTTCAAAATGCTAAATAGAGGACCCATTCCCTATCCAAGATGGTGTCTTCCATATTATAGATGACCTAACCAGATCAATGTCATCATCGATCAAATATTTAAGAAGTTTCATGGAAAGTACATCACACATATTACGTGAATATAAATAATTAATTACACAATCTAGTTCTGCATAAAAAAACTCAGTTTAGGAAACTATAATACCAGATTAACTAGATACAAGAGTTGTATTCCATAGATGGAAGAACATGACGTATGGGGGGGGGGGGTCAAATGGTGTGTGGACCCACTCCACTTATGGGTCATTCCCTCTCCATCATATGGATTTATGGACATGCAGAATTACATGACATATAGTACTATCACATCAAATATCTCATCCACTTAGTAACAAGTTGTGTTCTCCTTGCCTGTTCCTGTTTACATTTCCAATGTGCCATTACAAGGCATCTTCCAGGTCATTTTTGTGCTTGTTAACTCCTAGAGTAGACGCCGATTCATCAAAACTGAATCACAAGGAATATGGATGGGTTCATATAAGGAAACACATATTTAGCTAACATAAAAACCATATCTATCATGGTTATTAGTCAATATTCCATGTTTTATTCAGACTACATGTAGTGTAGTCTTATTTTTTTGGTAAAATTCTAAATATAATTCATTGATACTGTATATTTCACTCCAAAAACTAAATCACACCTGATTTTCACCCCATATCAATGAATAAGGCCTCCATTCATCTATTATAGCCATTTTATTATAGGAAATTGGATTTTCGTTTGTCTGATCAAAACTCACATGTTCTTCTCATACCTATCTTGCCATGACCAACTACTTCTGGGATCATATATCATTGATTCCATCACACCTACTAAAAATCCATTATGATTTATCAATAAATATCCAATCCGAATGTTGGGAAAAAATACACTATTAATTCAAGTGTTTGATCATGCTCAAATCCACCATGATATAGTCGTATCATGACCCAGTGGTCCTATGATGAAGAACATAAAAAGGCATGGGAAAAATAAAAATATAATGGAGAAATTTTCATTGCAAAATTGTTCATGGAAGATAAAAAAATTGAGATTAAAATTGGTTATTTCATGAATGAATCAAGAAATAAAATGAATAAATAATTTATTTCTATATTTTGGGTCATGAAAATGATTTAATTGAAAATGGACAAAAGAAATAATGATTTAGTCATTATTGGTATTATATTCATTATGAAGGAATCCTCAAATTAATATTTTTAAAACATGTTGGATCAATATTTGGTGAACTAAATAACTACCAATAATTGGGATGAACTATTTCATTTTTTTCACTTCAATTATCTGGGAAAATATTTTTGTTTGATCACCCAATTTCGATTCCCAAATATGGGTGGTAGAACCTCCTCTCAATTATCCAAGGATTATGTGGCTAACAATTGGGATAACACATAACAACAAATTTATAATGGAAACTAATTTAGGCCATTTAACGAATTATTTAAAGTAATTAATTAATTAATTCACTAAAGTTACCCTCTAAGAACAAACTTATATAAATACTATATTGCATTTCTTTTTTTCCTAGGGTAAATCAAATAACCCTAATTCAAACATGGTCTCATATTTCCATTTTCATACTATGATTACGATATATCCAATTACTCATTAAAAAATTACATTTTTTATATAAAATATTTTTTATATTTGAATGATATTAATTCTGGGAACTCTGAGAATTTGAATAACATGTTGCCTTCTCTTCAATCTAGGAAAATATTCCTTTTCATATTTAAAAGTCTTAGAGGGAAAAAAGTCTCTAAATAATTACATAATTTATCATTTTCATCATCAAAAAAATATCTAAGAAAAATTTTGTGATATTTGGCATAAATCTAGATCTCTTTCTCCTAGAGGCCCTCTTACATGCTCTCATGTTTCTATAATAGATATCGATGGTCAGACCTGGGTTCTTCATGAATGCTACTCCAACCGCAATTTATATATTTCCCTAGTATAAAAAATTCTTGGGATCATGCAAGTACTCGTCATCTACAGAGAATGGAAGATATTATACAATGAGTCCAACTAAATGGTTAAGTAATGGCATTCAGAAACCATGCCAACCCTATAAAAGATCTCAAATATCACATTGTTCCTTGATGAAAACTGGCCTCCCTGTCCAAATATCTATAATCCTCATCGTATAGAGACTATTCGAAAATCATTTTAATCCATCTTTAACTACATAGAAATAATAAATTGATATAAATATGATTTATGACTTACCTTTATTGTCCCTATCTACTCAAGGATTTCATGGACTTTCCCCATCATTTCCCGCACCATCTGTCCTAACAAGACAAGCCTCGCCAATCTTAGTACAATAAAATGGAGTACATCATGATCTACTATATTGGTCTTCCAATGGTTTCATGTATATATTTGAGTGATATATTTAATTATAATGTGACTACACAGATGGTATATGATCCCCCTAGCTTTAGACAATGGATAACACAAAAGACCTCGACATATCCTCCATCACCTTGATAGTTCACTCGATCATCCCCTATATATTGGAGTAAAATAATTAAATCATCCTCATCTATGTATCACATGATTCTTGGAGAACTCTAAAAATACATGAAATAAACCTCACATCAGGGATGATGACAATAATTGAGGTGATTCCATGAATACAGATGACCTCTGTCACCTAAAACTACCCCAAAATCTACCTAAATCTACTCAATAATATAAATGTAGTGTGTAAAAATTGTAACTTAATCAACTATAAATCATATGGAATTATGGAATCTTGTTCTCTATGGATTACCTATCATCATGTTCATGAATATTTTGTCCCATTTCCACTCTGAGATCTCAATGGGATCCATCAAATAGGAAACAAACTGGTTCTTATCCTTCGCCAAATGAAATGTGAGGCCCAAATAGGGGAACATGGTGATGCTCTATTTCATGGAAACCCACCATAAATATCAGAGACGGTCTCATAAAATTGTCCCTATTGTAGGATTTATATCCAAAGGATAAATTTGAGACTATCATATAACCTCTTATCACATCATGACCAGTACCACTGTCCATCCGTGCAAAAGGATGAAGTGATTATCTCCTTCCAAAAGATGATTATGTGAATCTCTTAAGGGTATAATTTTTTTACGACATCATGTTTTATGTCACCATACTGACACTGACTAACATTCTGATAAAGAATAGGGATCAACACCATTTACTAAATAAGAGAGGCACCCTCCTCCTTAGTTAGGGGCGTCTGAAAGGAAGAAAAATTCTAAGATTCCTCCTCTAATAGGTGAGAACATGAAATTTTATAGGGTAATATCTCACCACATTGTCCATCCTAGGACTATATACTATCTCATAGTCATTTTACAGAAATAAATCAATCAATATCCTCTGATTCAGGTTCATGTCTCTATGTGGGAAGAAATACTTGAGACCCTGATGATTTGAGTAAACAAAAAAATTTATCTCCCAGAATATAGTCCATCCACATCCTTATATAAAAGGATAACTATATCAATTGTAAATCACAACTAATGTAGTTACTCATATAGGGTATCAAATTTATTGGTCCATATGTAATCATTCCCTTAAACAACAACAACATAAATCTAAACCCAGCTCTAGAGGAATAAAAATACAATATGTACTCCACAACTGCCATAGGTAGTCTCTAAAGAGGAGAAATCATCATCCTTATCCACCAATCATGAAAGGATCTATGTCACATATTAGTCTTGGTAAATGGATTCCCTATCTAAATCATGGTTTTCAAAGTGGTTACAGTCTTACAGATATCTTCCAAAAACCTAGTATAATACCACATGAAGATAAGAATACTCTTCACCTCTTACGAGATCTTTAGTGGACCCTATGAAATAATAGAATTTATGCCCAATTTTTATAAAGATATTCCATTCTTATAAAACATTCCCAAAATATTTATCCACGTGGATCAATAACATATAAAATTAGAGTATAACATAAATATGGTTCTCCTAAATCAAGTCTATAATCACCCTCAAGTTCTCTATATACATCACCTCTCATACATAGTATATAAGAATGTATTCAATGAAGAAGAAAAATATTGTTCCATGAATTGATTAATGATTTGGATCATGATATAAATAAAACTATTGGGGGAATTGGCCATGCTTAGGGTCACTAATGAAACTCAATTTGTTTGTAGTGTCCTCATAGTACCATATTCAGAATATAAACCTCATAAACTTTCAACAGGTGGTGGATATACCGGACATCAATCTTCAAGCTCTATCTCACACACCAAAACTGATAATAAAGGTCCTCATTACATTAAAACATTTTATTTTTATTTATCATGTCAAAGTTTAGTTGATGATAATAAATAAATCTTTGAGATATGGACATTCATTTTCATGAAAAGAACCAGAGCATCATCAGAGGACACACTATGTCTAATGAAATCCATATATCAAAGGCCCTCTATCTAAAACCACAGCTCCCATATCTTTTTAGGGGAATATTGATATTCTGAAAAATATATCTGAGTCGCCATAGAGTGCATGTAAATTGAAATCATGATATAACAACATGGTGGTAGTCATAATGTTTCATCATGAAAGATGCAAATATAATCCACCATGACTAATGGAATCTAGATTCCTAAACATCACACTACTATAGAGGATAAATATTAAATATAACAGTTTTTGTGTTGTAGATTTCATATTATAAGTCCCACACTCTCATCAATGATATCTCTATCACCCATAGTGGATAACCTAATCCCATTAGATTGAAGTAATCACACTCATATGAGGCAATAGTCGATCTAGGATTAAACTAATTAAACCCATCCCATACCCAATAAAATTTCACAAGATCCCATCATGATGACCAAAATTTTCCCCAGGATAATATCTTCACAATTAGATAGCACACACATATAGTAGATAAATGATATCATTGAATTGATCCTTTTAAGAACTTCATGAAAATGGTGTGGGGGTAAATATTGAACTGGGATCTTTATCTATCGCACCAAGAGTAAAGAGATAATTAAATAATTCACACCCATGGATACTAGTACTGAAGAATATGTATAATAAAATGTGTTCCTACCAATAATAATATCATGATCTATCATGTCATAAGCCACCTTAGCCTAATTCTCCTCATAATCCCAACTATTGACTTACATTGCCTAATGTGGGTCTTCTTATGGTGGTGATATAAGGATATAATTATTTTATCAACCCCCAAATGATCCTTATCATGGAGACACACCTTCTCCTCTACTATTATAACCTCTCTAGGGGACTCTCTAACCTCATCATGGAGATATTTGATCACAATGCTACCTATATCCTGGTGACTCATAAATTCCATAGCATCGAAAACACATTGGTTTAGGTAATCATGTTTAATGTGAAATATCACATAAAATTTATATAATATATCATCTTTATAATTCCTTAGTCCATTGCATTGTCCATGTTCCACCTAATAATGAGTTTGAATCTACTCTTGGAAATATATCATGTGTTTAGATACTTCTGACCAGTTCATTCAAACTACATCAGACAACACAACATTGGATTCCCACTACCTACTCCATCTACATGGAGTCCCTCATATAAGAATTACTTTATCACTATTTTACACTGTAGAACTACTTCATATTTTGGAATTCATAGGGCTACTATAATTTAATGACATTCTATAGGAAGTCCATGGTCAATAATTAACACCCAAATTTATCCATCCAAAATAATGTTTAGGTATTATCATATAATGGAAATTAAACACAAATGATACTAAGAAATATTTTCTCTCCCTACTACATCTCCAAAATCTACAAAATCTAAACTGGTTTCCAGACTGAGGGGTAATACTCATAATGAAAAATCATATAGAATTCAGACCATGATAATTCTCTCTCATCATGATTAATTGGGTCTATTTTCCACAAAAAAATTAGTTATTATATATAAAAGGTTTGATTCTAGCATTACCATTTGATTAGTCATGGTATGGACAATCCAAAAAACAAAAATCACCAAATCTAGAAAATCATCCATTTAATGGGGATCTTCACTCTAAGGATCCTCAATATCCTCTTATAGTAGAACTCAAGTGATTCAACAAGACTACACAAATCCTTATCCTTATCTGCAAGTGTAATACACTACTCTTTAGGTGGGGGTGTTTTTCCTAACATCTTGGATGAAATATCTCACACGATTCACCCCGAAATGCATCCTCAACACTCATCAAATCTATATCATAATCCTAAAATACTAACCTGTGTATATTTATTCAAGGAATTATCCTGAAAATTTAACCATTATTTATAATTTCCATATAAGAATATATATATATATATATGGGTATTTGGATCAAGATGTAACGTCTAAGGAAGATATCCTATATCATTTTTCCAACAATTTTCACTTCATCTGATGTCTTAGTTAGAAGAGTCAAAAAAAATGTACTCAGAGTCCTAGTGAAAGGATATGTCAATTTAAGTATAAAAACTAGTCCCTTGCCTTAAATATGCACCCAAGGAGCAATAAATATATTTCTTTAAGTTCCTAACCAAAACACAAAAGGGTTCATGGCCCTTTATATCATCTTATTGTTAAAACAATATTGGTAATAATCTTTCACAACCCCACAATCCTACTCTTATATGACTGGTAGATAGATGATCAAATTTTACATCAATCCCTCTTCCATATGTCAGTGGATCAAGAGTATCCCCAATTGGAATAACTATAATGGTGTTATGTTCAAAATTTTCATGTATAAACTCACCCAACTATCTCTATCTAAAAATATGGATGAATAAACACGAATAAATATAAAATCTACAATAAGAACCAGTATGTATGAACCTATATAAAAGAAAGGAATATTGAAACAAATATGTTACATATTAGGAATAATACATTCCAAAATATAATTATTTTCCAACATGAAATTGACTTGAAAAGTAAATGATGATGGAGCTTGACTCCAAATATCTTAGCCTGAAACATAAAATTTTGATTAATGAAGGTTGGTGTGAAAATTATACATTGAAATTAACATCATCCATTCAAACATATACAAAATAAACTAAACATTTGGTAAAACACCATGAAATTATGAGTATATACATACCAAATATAACACCCAAAAAACTGATGTGCAACAATGAGAAAAAATATAAGTAGAAAACAGAAACCATAACCTAAAATGAAATCCAAAAACAAGGATATACATATAAACACATTAAATAATCCCAGAAGAGATATAATATGGATCTCACTCTCATATCTTACCTCAAAAACATGGTTTCCAATTGATCTAATGGTCCATCAAAAAATTCCAATAATCTTGTGTTCTTGTCCGATGAAGTTATCATAAGAAACAACACTTATTCAACATGTCACACAATAAAGGTCATTTAATCATGAAATTGAGGACCCATTCACTAAAATTACATTAAGGTTCCACTAAGTAAATAGATACAGGACAAATAGCACAGTCCCAATTGGGGTCCACTATGTAGTTAGATTTAGAACCCAGGACACTGTCTCTCTAGGGGTTTCTACTTAGTGGATAGAGGTCCCACACCCTATATCGGAAGAAGGATACCACTATGTGGATTGTAAATATAATCATGACCTATTACATTAGTGGGGGTTCCACTCTATGTATAGATGACATGTACGATGTCCCTGTACAAGGGATTCACTATATGGATATATAAAGGACCTACACCCTATTCTATCTGTGGGGTTCGACTCTGTAGGTAGAGGAACCAATCCTTGTCCCAATAGTAGTGTTCCACTCTATGTATAGATAGAGGACCCACACCTTATTCTGTCAGAGGTGATCCTATCTAATGATGGATACGTAACCCATATCCTAGTAGGATAGTTTGAATCTATAGATGATTTTAACCAATCACTGCCCTTACTAAGCATATTCTAAATGAGTGTAATGATGAAAACATCTGACATCATATATCAAAATTCCACTATGAATACAACTATAATGTTTTCTGATTGAAAACACTCAAGGTAATCAACTATCAAACATAAATTTATGTTCAAATGAAGGGGATATGAGGGAAGAAGACTCCTCAAATGGATGTAATCAACATTTACGGAAGATCAGACATCATGTGGACATGATCTTTTATCTAGAATAGAAATCTATAGAAAACTCATTTTCTGGATATCTATCATAAAAGGGTTATATTTATATCACATCGTTTGTCTTTTCCACCCAAGTAAAATCCATGTTCATCATCGATGTTCCCGTCCACACTAGTCATTTTATAGTACATGGTCTGTTTCTAGTAATAACATGTCCATTTACTCGTGGATTACATGTTTGGTAATGAGCACTGAGACCTATGGAATGTGGGTGTGTTATGAATTGGAATGTGATATTTAACTCACCCTAAAACCCTGGGATCCCTTTACAGGGTTCTACAAGCATTGTTATCAATAGACTACATGGTGTGTAGTTAGATTTTTCAGATAAATTAATACAACATCCTTGGATCATAGATTCACTACTCCTACTAAATAACAGCTGATTTTATTATGAAATTACATTTTAAGGAATATATTCACTGATTACATACCACTAATGTCAAAAAAAATATGATTTTTGTTGATATACAAAAATCATGTACATTCCACTTGAACATAAAATTCTACTACCAACATCACTTCTAATCCTGAATGTAGAAATCTAACTACTCTACCGACAATCCTAACCAATTCATCCTAAAATATAAAATATTATTGTTGTTCCTAAATCCCCTGTGATTTCGAGGGTCCAATCGCAATCAGATCCTCCTAGAAATCATTGAACCATGTATCCATATTCCCATTGTGAATAAATTGAATAATGATAGGGATAAAAACACAAGAAGAATTGTGATATCATAATTGGAAAAGAATTCATGAAAAAAGATAATGGAACTGGGGATTACAAGGATTGATTTATGGGATAATCAGGATATAAATTCAATAAATAAATTAAATATGTTCAAGAGCTCATATAATGTTTTAAATAAACATATACCAATGAAATAAGTATTTTATCATGCTAAACCTATTAATAATAAATGGTAAATCAGAAGATTATGATGCATACCTCAGTTTAGATGGATTTTTGGTAATTTACATATCTTCCAATGACCAGGAATATCTATTTTATGCACTATTCTTTGATTCACTTTGACCCCCTTATTGTTTGACCACTAGACCTCAATTCACCAATAAAAGGTGACAAAACTTCATGTAAATTATTCTACTATTATGAATCTGACCCTGGTAATTCTGTATAATAGAAAATTTATAAGGGATCCTAGTTTTGGTAATTTAATGAATTAATTAAATGAATGAATTAATTAACATGTTAAACATACTCACCAATGACCAATTTATTTTTACATAATTCACCGACCAACATGAGGACGCACCTAGGGTAAAATAAGTTATCTATTCTCATCCAATCACTAATATTTCCATTTCAAAACACAATTTAGGATAAATCTATTTTTTCGTGAAAACAAGTTCTTATGAGATATGTTATATATTTAATATTTTTTTATCAAATTACCTTCAAACACATTGTGATATGAATCATTAATTGTATCAATTGAAGTCTCCAAAAATATTCCTTGATATGTTTCAATGAATATTAAGGGAAAATAGGTTATCTGAAAACACTATAAGTTCTTTCCACAAATATGGATCTATCATCGTATGTATCATATGATCTTCGTATGTCTCGAGATTCACTCATCTGAAATCGAGTACAATAGTATTTCATTGATGAAAATAATAATAATTTTTTCAATAATGTTTGTAATATCATCTTCATAATCCCCATTTACACTTCTTTGGAATTATTCTCTCTAAAGGGAATCAAAAAGTATTTGTAATGATCATAGAGACATTATGATTCCTTATTCAGTATATCCTCATCTTGAAGACATAGATGGTGCTGAACAAACATTTTTTCTGTCTTTGAGAACTAAAATTACCATTTAGACTATTATAATATGATTTAAACTATGAATATTGGTTACTTAATCTTAAAACTCATATGGTATATATAGTAATAATAAACACATAATTTTAATCCCAATCACCCTTTTTGGAGAACAAAACCAGTCAAGCCTATGGAGAAACACTACATTTCATAAATCACATCCTATACATATCCCCCAACCACACATACATATGTAAAATAAGTTCAATATCTACCCCATTTTCATACCATGATATTGGGGCCTTTACATGGTTCGTGTCTTTACAGATGTCGGTATCTTAGTGGTGATGTAGGCACATCATGTCTGTAGAGAAGAATTATTTATTCACCATCACTATGTAAGGAAGTGAAAATTACTGGAAATATAAATATATATGAGTGATAATAACATAATCATGAGTAATTAGTGTTATCCTTTTATTTATTAATTTACCCTCCACATCTTGAGATCCCTCACATTGATGATGGAAATCATAATCCATAAACTCCGATTCACCCCTTCATCTACCTATAACATTGAATATATGAATGAATAAAATAGATCCAATGATTACCTATAATTTATTTATAAAGAACCAAAAAAATAAAAAATTAATGTATGATGTTCCCTCTACAGATTGTATGTTCACACTATCAGTAGAAGTTTTTAATCAATGAATGTCCATTGATTGGAGTGTCTAAAATAAAGGGTCAAGAAAATAGATGAAACATAATTTCTATTTCTAAACTAATTGATATAGTAATTAATGAGTGGATTTCACTTGTTATCACTAGCCCTATATCTAATGTTTAGAAGACAACGATTATACCAAAAATACTCTATGAATCGCCTAGGACATAATCCTCCACTACCTACAGCTTCCATCATCATTGTGCATAGTGCACACTGACTAGGTATGGTGGTGGAAACATATAAAATCATAAATTGCCTCATGATTCAATTTAATCTAATCTTCTATGTCATTCATTATGTGGACATTCTTAGTCTAGAAATCATATCAACATTTGTTTTATATTAATAATCTCCCTATCTAATGAATGATGTGTCATAAAATTCCATATGATTTGTCTCTTCCTATCATAATAGTAACATTTCCCATCCCTTGATTCAATGGACCCATATTGAGAGACCTAATCATTTGTCCCTCTACCCTAAGATTATATCTAATGATTCATATCACTATATCATTCTTGAGTATGATGTTGACTACATTATTCTGTTGTTTCCTTTCCAAGGTTATATATGAAAGAATGTTTTTAGGTTAATGATCTTCCATGAAGCTCTCCACCACCCATTATCACTCCGAAAATACATAATAGGTAATAATTCATAATGATTCAACTCTATCTTGGATATCTCTAAATATTTCACACTCAGAAATCCATTCTCGATAAAATGAATCCTAATCACATCTATGAAGTATCATTAATTATTATTGAACCTCAACATATCCTATACTACAGTAAATATTCCCTACTAGAGATCCATAATATCATATATTTCTACTTCCCACAATAACACTGGATAGAACAAATCTATATGTACATAGTTAAACTATGACTATAAATCATTCACCATTACAGGAATATTTGTACACTGAAACTATAATTAACCTACGAGGCTATGGAGAAGGCACACTACTAGGACCACCATCTAGTTTGTAATGATCCAAAAAATGTAGTAATCCCACTCAACCACATCAATAAAATACTCCTCTTCCGAATAATCAATATTTCCACGAATCCATATGGGTCACTAACTCATAATCTCATGGAGCTCTCCCATACATTAAACACCCTATACTAGATCTATCAGAGACACATAATACTCAATAGGTGGTTTGACAATAAGAAAACCAGAAAGTGGTACTACCTCTAGAATAATTCTATAATGTGAAGAGACCTTAACATGATTATCATAATCACCATCCTTCAATGAAATTATTTCTAGAAGTTATCATGGAAGAATCCTGTAAAAAAATACAAGAAAATGTTATAGGTAATTATGGTGAGATTACTCTATATGAAAATTTAAACAATAAAACATTCTAATATATTTCATTTACAGATGATTTTTCCTTGAAAAAAGTGAACACTTATATTGAATCACAAAGATGGTTATAAAATAGATTCATTACACACCACATCAACACTAGGCTTCATGTCCTGAAATCAAAAAATGAAACACTTAACAATTTTTCATAGGACTCAAACCCATACTCTTAGCTAAAAAATCTATAAACATTGTTCATTTGATAAACATGATATGAATCTACTCCATCATGACCCGACTTATTAGGAAAATATTATATGATGGTATGCCAAGTGTGACAAACAATACCCTACTAAAGTAGGCCATGGTCAATAAACTATTGTCAAATATGAATAAAAAATACATTGAAACCCAAATAATAAGATTCATCTAAAAATAAAAAAAATTCACAACACTAATATAATACATAAATAAAAAAACAAAAGATATCAAAATTCACACCTACATCTAAATCCCATATTATTGTACCATTCATATTCATGAAAATATATAGTACCAAATACAAAACCATCATAACTATAACATTTTACAACCTATATGTAATGAAGGTATTTATATCAATTAAGACTACTAGAACCAACCATTTTATCTTTACAAAATGTAATCCATCTACTATTGTTCCTCATTGGGCTTCATCACATGTAAATTCAACAAAATATGACACAACATGCCCTTATAGATTCCATGAAGGGGTGAGTATGAAATACCTCGTATGATAAAATGAAATGACCAAACATAAAGAATCATGAGAGATATAAGTAATTTCATAAAAAAAACGGAATGAAAATTAGAAAACAAGACAATAGAAAAAATATACCATATATACACCTGATTTACACCAAGAATAAATGTACAATCACAAACACAATACCATCCAATGATTCATCTTAGGGAATCCATGTATCATTCATCTAGGATAACTCATTCCTTGTGCCCTGCTAACATTGATGGTGATCATCTGAGAAGTAGTACCTGTTGGGTAAGGATCTTAAAATATCCAGACACAAAGATATGTTAAATGACCATAGTAATTTGGGGTATACCTAATCCAACCTAGAGTAAAGCACTAGGATGTGGATGTCACCCCCCTAGAATTCGATAAGTGTATGCCTAATAAATACCATGAAGGAATGATAGAGGATCACACAATGGTCCACAGAGAGTAATAAATGGCTCTATTTGAGAATAACCCAAAGAGGTAATAACTCATCATATGATCATGATGGGATTACATATATTTCCTCACACAGACATAGTATGGGAATGAACCATATAAATACTCATCTGGAGTGAATTAAACATGGACTTATGATTGAAATATGATAAGTACAAGAAATGTATTTGGAGTTAACACTATAACATTAGTAGTATGTGTATGCCCATGTTTGGTGGAATATTCCCCATTAAATTTTCTCATGATCATATACTATAGGTGTGCACATGTACTATGTTAATTTATAGGTTCTTTAGAAATTTCTAGTTATTTCGGTTATACTTGTGCCTATGTAACCTAGTATTTCTCCAATACCTATTCATGATTGTGTATTTGAATAGATGGGGTTCATGATGCAACAAAAGCATAAAGAAACAACTTATGTATAAACCCACATGGAACGTGATTTTTAACATTTTTTTGAACACTATATATCATAGAAATGGTAATAAATGGTGTTTGTTATTCCGAAGAAGATGTTTTCGGTGTAGACATTTCCAGAATCTTGGTAACTATTACACATGATCACCAATAATATTTTCACTTATGATGAAAATAAAACCACAAAAAATAACATTTATGACATGATGAAAATATAAATATTCCACTGGGGTCCGACTTACAAAAATACAATATTCTTAGGGGAACACCTCCCATTATTCCACATCATTGAATTTCTGAACTACAGATGAAAACATTTTATCTTCACTCGTATCATTAATATTCATTACCACATCCCAATAATAGCCTCCTTCATTATAATTATATCAATATTAAAACCTCAAAAATGAAACATTACACCATGAACCCACTACCTTATCATTGTATTTTAGTTATTATTATTACACCAATGAAATAAAACCCTAATGATTCGCACACAAAGAAAGATGGGATAAAATAAAAATACCCAGGGGTGAGTAACATAAATATACCACTAATTGGATTGAACTAAATCCCATTATATATGAAATTAAGATCATACAATAATGAAAATTTATTGAAAAATAATATCAATTTTTAAATATATGATGATAAATCATTATGTGTTACTCAATGATCGATCCATGAGTACATTTATTAGAAATATTGATTCACGTTAATCCCATAATAATCAATTGTTGGTGAATTCACATAGAATAAAACATATTATACTGTCATTGGATCAATCAATGATTAATAATATATCATGTTTCATCATCACTTGCATGATATAATTACATCATTGATGAATATTATCACATTGGAAACTGATTGGAAACCCACATTATGTTTTCATTAATTAAAAGTTCTCATTCGTGGATCCATTATAATTCATTATGTAATGAAGTAAAAGAAAGGGGTTTTCCATTATTTGGATTATATAGAGGATTATTAGATTCATAAAAATAAATTATAAATAAATTAATAAACTTATTTACATAATTTTTTAATATGATCCCTATTAAACTTAAAACCTAAGAAAAAAATGTTCAGACACACTTTGGGTAAAAACATGAATTACAAATTTGATTAAATTTTTTTACATTCAATCAGATAGTCCATTTAGGATTTATTAATTTATATTAAACAAATATTGTTTGTTTAATGTAATATATTTTATATTTTTTTTATGTCAATTGAAGATATCAAATCTATAGAGTTATATAAAAACCTGAATCATAGATTCGACAATATACATTAAAATATTATAAATTTAATCATCCCTATAACTTGGTCATATCATTATTATCTATTTTTTGATAGAAAAGTGGTAGGAATTACATATGGTTGCATTGAGTTAATAACCCTTAATGTACAAAAAATATTTCTAATATAGAAGTATAAGTTTTATGATATACTAAACTAGTGTTTATGTATGTTTTTCATTTATATTATTAAATTTTTTAATAATTTAAAATTTTTCACACAATAGAAAATAAAATATCCAATTTATCATTAATAGTCATTAGTAGTATATGTGTATATATTGATATATATGTTTTTTATTTTTAATGATAACTAACATATAAATATATACCTTGGAGGATATCAGAAATGATGTTTTACATGGTGTATAATATTATTTTATAATATATTAAGGATAATTATAGAACAATTATTCAATCAAGATATGAAATATTGGTATGATTGAACAAACATAGTTTTTTCTAGGGATAAAACACTTGGTATTCCACAAGGAGTGTTATAATCCATGAAATTGGTATATTATATATGAGTGTATCAAGTTTTGAGTACCTTCTACCTGCTGTTGGTGAGATAAATATCATGAGAATAGTCATTTGTTGATACCATTATCATGAAATCATTAAGGCTTAAAAAATATGGGGTAGTTCTATATGGTGTTGACCATGCTATTCACTAATGAAAATCCATGATGGGACTTATATAATTAAATTAATAGTATAAAATCATTTCCCCCAATTGAGATATTACAATGAAGTATGTGGTAATACCTAGATGGAAATATTGATATTAAAATTTATTCATGTGATGTATATGTGATGTGGTCATCCATAATAGATAATGATTTGTGATTTACTCATAAAATTTTTCAATATAAAAATATGGAATATAAAATATATGTGTTTCAATTATATATAAATTCCATAAATCATTACCAATGATATCTGAATGTCTTGGGAAAATGGCTTATAATAGAATTCATGCTTATATGTAATGCAAATTGTTGATATTGGTATAGAGATTGATGTGTTTGATAGTTATAACAGATGATCCCATTATATCTTCAAAGAAATAATTTCGTTAATAAAGGAAACTTTTTATTATATTTATATACACACATATTGTTATTAGTTATCGTCACTAAAATATTTAATAGGTATGTAAATAATGTATGATTGAATTGGGATTGTGTATGACATAGAGAAAAATTATAAATGTTTTAAATGAAAATCCAAAATTGTTATTGGATCGGTCTTCACAAGGTAATGCATATAATGTTAACAATAGTATTCATAATTATTTTCTCATTATATTCAACATTTTTGGATATAGATTAAAATATTACAATATATAATAAAATATTTGTTGAAACAATGTCGAGTATAAGTGGATGTAGTGGAATATTGAGATAAATAGTGATATTCTGACATTTAATTACACATATGATGTATTTTTTCGTATATAATAACTTAAACATGTCAAATAGTATGACATGTAAACACCATGGGGATATGATAATTTTCGGTTTTGGTCATATCAACCTTTTTTATATAATTACATTTTATATAATGTGATGTATTTAATTCATTTTTTTATTGATGATATCTTATATATAATAAATCATATTAAATTATTATTTTTCAAAAACAAGGATTAATTAATGGTTGTGGATTGTAATAGAGTCTACATTTAAATCATCTATATATACGTCATCATAAATTAACTATTTTATATGATAAATTACCTTGGTATTTGATGTTTCCTTGATACAGTTTCACGAAAAATCCAAATTGGATATTTTCATGTTTTATAACACATGTGGAAATTAATGTTGACTCAAAAATAATCCTTGATATATTTAAAATAATACTATTACCATGTGATGGTGGTGTGCACATGAAAGACTTCTTTGTAAAAAAACTCTTCATCCCATCTACCTCTTCACCCATTTCATTTCAGAGTATCAAGCATGCCATGATTGATAACAAAAACACACTCTTATGATGTTTTTGCTACAGAAATTTTCATATTCATCCACAATATATGAATAGTGTTTTAATAATTTTATTATATAAGGTATAATATTATTAGATTCCTATTTTTTCGTGTTAATGGAATAATGTTTATAGCATGGTTAATATTTTAATTTGGTTATGGAATATATTTTTCTATATTTATAATTTTTTAGTTACTTATTAATATAGTAAGTTAATAATAAGGAAATATTAGACAATATAAAGATAAATCATCATTAAAAACACTATGATAATTAAAAACTAAATTACATTATCCTTCAAAATTAAATTAACCAATAATTAGAATCCGTATCTCTTCTCTATGATAAATTAGAGACCCATTAAATCCTAACATCCCGAATATAATAGTAAAAATAAATTTTAAATGGGGTGGAAAATAAAATTTTAATCAAGATGTGTATGTGAATATTATAGAGTGATAATTTTATGAGATAACATGATGTAGTGGTTTAGATCAACAAAGATATATCACCTATCTATGTGGGTCTACCTATAATTAAGTACTACAATATTATTACCGACATTGTGGTTATACAATAATTTATTTCCCTTTTCATAATTCAATTAATTCATTAATTTTTATTAAATTAACCATTTTTATAAGGTATATAGAATGAAATATATAAGATATTTTCTCAATATTTTACTACCTAATAAAATGGATTCATCTTTCCATCTAACTATATTTATCTTCCACAATTAGTTTATTATGAATTGTCTTGTATGACGTGTATGAAAATATAAATATAGGAGGTGTCTTAACCTTTATAAATTTTGGGGATTTTAAATATGTTTTTATTTTTCTATTGTTTTATTTACCTATAGGATAAAATATGATCAATATAATTTTAACACCCTATATAAAATTCTATTATGATATGAATTAAACTATAAAGAATCTAGGGAATAATATTTACTATAAATGGATTTTGGTGGATTGTACTCTAGGATACATTCAATTGAGTTTCTAACTTTAAAATTCGTAAAACATTTACATTAAACATATCCCACAACATAGATCCATATTATATAAAAAATATGATTATAAATTTAATCTACTGTAAAACAAAATTATGGATCAAACAAAATATTCCCTAATATATAATAAATACAATTCTATCTGTGATAAATAAAATCCATTAATATTAGATGTACACGAGGATTCAGTTAACCAAAATTTTATTATATTCAATAACAATTGCCATTTGTCCCATGGGATTATACATTTTTTATAATTTTTTGTTCTATATTTGTTACACTACAGATTATGTTCTTTTAATATAAATTTCTTGGGGGAAAATTGAATATGTTATCTCTTAATAATGGTGATGGAAAATTATTAGAATATAAATCTCAAATGAACAAGGGGTATATGATGACTCATAATGTTATATATGATGTATCAAGGATGTTGGAACATTTATAGTGGGTGAGGAACACGATAGTAGATTATTTAGGATTTTGTTTCAGAATCATCTGTACCCAATGATTCTCTTTCCAATTTACATTCATTGATTTATGATCAAATTTTAGAAGAATTCAACCCTTCCTGTAGTCTCTGGTGTGGAATTATTTTGGATTAATGTATTTTACTACTAGGGAAAAGGTATATTTATGGGTATGTGGTTAAAAAAATTCAAATTTTTAGTCAATTGTTCCTTAATAATATTCAAATAAAATAAAAAAAAGGATTTTAATTCATTTTAGTATATTGGTATAATTTGGATATTAATATGGGAATAACATGACATGATTGTTCCATTGTAAATTAATTTTATTATTTTATGGGTGAATGGATTGAGTGATTAATATAGATATTTACTAAAAATATGGTATAATGGATGTAATATAACAATTTTACTTTGACAATTATCCCTCATTTAAATCCTTATGGAATAATGAAACAACAAAAACCATCCAAAAAAGGGTACTTGAATTTCATTACTATGGTAAAATACTACTTCAAGGAATCATTTAAATTCATCATAATACTAATTTTTTATTTTTATCAAACCTCTGAATACACATTCCATTAACACTACATCATGTCGTATACTCAAAAAACAATAATGTTCCAAAAAAAATTCAATGATTTGAAAAAAAATAGGGTTACAATATAATAGAATCTACATTGTTATGATATGGGTTATTGGGTACTTTTTACATATTATTATTTTAATGTAATTGTATAATTAACAGACTATTTTGTATCAATCTATGATGCTAGTATTTCTTTTATACTCACCAAATAATATAATTTCATCATGATATGTCTTCAAACCTTGAATGTATTTTAAATCTCTGGTATGGGATTTTATTCTTATGATAATGCATTATCATGATCGACCCAAAGTTTTTTTTGTGTGAAAGGTAATGACTTCATGGTTTCCTCCATACACTTCCATGATTCATTCCTATTAGAGATAAAATCCACTCTCATCCTACCCATCGACAAAGAGGAAAACCACATTGCTACCAACCATGATTTTAAATTCCTTAAAATACATACACTATTATATATCATGTTTCAAAAAGAAAAAACAATATATTAAAACATCATATAATGAATATGTTATTAGTAAAACTATAATATACTCTAATATAGAAATAAATTAATAGTTATTTCCAATAGAAGATAAAATTTGTATATACCATAACATTTATATAGTTATATTAAATAAATATTTTTATTTCTATTATATGTTTTCCTTTAAAAATTCATATTAAAAAATTTTAGAATATATATTTTAAAAATGTAAACTTCCCTTTTCAACTCCTCAAAAATAAATTATGTTAAGATTAATTTTTGTGATTTTCAGAAAATAATTTTTTTAGGTTAGCTGTTAAAAAATATACTGAATTTTCAAAAAACACAATTTCAATATAAAATTAAATATTTTGAAACCATTTTGATAAATAAAAAATATATAAAATTATAAATTAAAATAGTGAAATAAAAAAAATAATTTCCATTCATAAATTCGAGGAATATCATTTTAATAAATGATGTAATGTTTTATGAATTATATTACATATATGCTTGTTTAATTAAATTTTTTATACGGTAAATTATGTTTTGGATTTATTTTAATATAAAATAAAAACAAAATTGAAAAATAAAAATTGTATTAATATATTTATAACCAATAACATTGATAATTATGTTTTTATATATATAAATGGTATGTAAAAAAGTAACACTTCTCTAAAAGTAGGATTTGAGATGATACATGCACTGATGTTGATATTACTGTCACTTTTCAGAGATTAAAAATGGTTTAAAAGATTAATATAATTTAGTTAATGACTATAATGTTTTTTAATATAGAAATCTTAATTCATGGTGATATAATTTCTTCTTTTATGATTATTGATAATTAACATCACAATAATTAAAAAAATATTTAATTTTTTTAGTAATATAATGGAATTTATATTGAAACAAATAAATTTAAATAATTTAAATAATTATTATAATAATTTTGTTATCAAAATAATTAATAAATATTTAATTAAAAATTTATTTAGAATTTCGGGAAATAATATTTATATCAAACAAGAAGAAATGTTTTCATTAAAAAGACATTTCTATACATTTTCTCTCTATAAATTGTAATAAAATTTATAATTTTGTGTATATTAATTTTACGAAACAAAATAATTTATTTAACATTCATTTATATCTTTCTATAAAAATATTTACGTCATTTTCTAAAAATAATTATTCTTAATGAAAAATTATTTGATTTATATAATTTATAAGTTCCAAGATTTTAACATTATATAAGCATGAATTATAATATTTTTAAACCATTAAAGAAATAAAATATTAATTTTATGAAATAAATTATTTTATTTTGAATATTTAAAACCAATTTCAATTATATTCAGAACTAAAGAAATATTTTACATTATTTTTCTTTATTGAATTTTTTTTCCTCTTCTCATTAAATCAAATATTTTAATGTTCTCTTTGAACTATTGATTTTCATGGATGCCTTATAATTTTTAGCCAGTTAAATATAATTTGTTTTGTATTTACAAACATTATTCCAGATAAATATATTATATATATGATTATGTCATAATTAAGCTAATTAAAAATTGTTTTATGGGTTTAAGTGTTTCTATTGGAAAAATAAAATTTCTCACATGTGTATATATTAATTCTGATGTTTTTTTCAGTTATAAATTTATAATATTTCATATTGGTAATCAAGAAAATTTTAATTTTTTAGAATAAAAAATATTTACAAATCTTAAAATGTAGTTACACTTATAAAAAAATATAGTAAAATTTCATTTAATAATGGGAAAGTACAAAAGATGTTATGAAGATGTTTCAAAAATAGTGGCTGAAATTGGGATGTTCCAAAACACATAATCATTCCTTATATTAACTTTTCATAATTCCTTGACCATTTAATAGTTAAATTAAATTACAGGAATTCAATTGAAATTTCGAAAATTAAAAATCCCTTCACTTATAATTAGGTAACAGTTATATCACATAAAAAATATGATATCCATTGAATTTATACATGATATTATACAATTTATTTCTTTTTATAACCTTATCTAGTGAATATAATCCCTTTTTCACTCATAGTTATCCAAAGAACATCAATTTCAAATGGACATCAAAGGAATGATCAAGTCTCTAACTTAAGTATTCTCTCATTTTTATGTGTTTCTTATTAATCATAAAATTCCATGTATCATGTCACAAAAAAAAACATTCTTAATTATTTTTATTTAGTATTAATATAATTATTCATATTAATTTTTGAATCCTTGATTATTTATTTCTATAACCATAAAATATTGAAGGAATGTAAATTATGTGTGTGTACGGACTACCACTTCTAGAAAGATTCATTTTTTTCCTTTTATTATAGTTTTAATTCATAATCAAAATTTAATAAAATATAATTAGACTATATAAAAACCCCAATATAAAATAATTATCCTTTTTTATGATGAATCTTTTTTCATTTTATTTCTTATCTTTTATTATGCTCACGAGTCAAGTTAAAGCATGTAACTGTTTACGTATTTTTATTCACCTACATAATAAATTCTATAATACTATCTTATAGAAAGCTATGGGAAAATTCAAAAACTATTTTTATTATATTATAATAATATTAATATTTTCATATGGTTAGAAGAATTGTATTATATTTTGAAAATTTTTATTTAAAGTGTCATGTTTATTTTCTATACATACTGTAATAAGGAAACACTTAGTCTATTTTAAAACAATGTAACTAAAACACTTTTTGAGTGGTTTAAGAGACATAAATGTATATATAATATACTACATTTGTTATATTTTTTATAAATAAATTATGAACATGTTATCTAAATATGTGAAAATTATTTCAACATTATCAAATGTGGAAAACATTTAAAGTTATTTTCACGTGATGATTGAGTGTAATTTATAATTGTCCAATATTAAAATAAAATATAATTAAAAACCATGACCATAAAATTTATCATATATAAAGAAGTTTATGAAATAAATTATTGAGGAATATATGAATGATTTATAGAAACTTAAATTGTTATCATCGAGAAAAATGAAACATGGTAAAGATTTTTCATCTCAATATATCCTGATTAAAACATGTTTTAATTTTATATACAACTTACTTATTTATATGGTATGTATATATTTGAATAATTAATTTTGGAATAAAATACGATTTATTTCATCGATGTAATAGAAACATATGATCATCAATGTTCTAAACAGATTTTTAAAAAATTATTATTGTAATAAGTGTTTTTTAGGACATAACTCTCTTTAATTAGAAATGATTACACTTCATTTACTAGTATAATTAAAAAAAGATATATTGTAACATATTTTTAATTTTGGATTTGTTAGAAACATATTTTATATTTAAGTAATATTTCACAAAAATTTCTTCTTCATTAATGTTTTTAATATTTTGTTAGTATTAGGTATTCCCATTTGAGTTAATTAATTTTCCCACAAAATCATGTTTCATTAATTTCCAACAAATTTCTTCCATCTATACAATAAATTCAAACTAATTATATCTCTAATGATATTATTTCCCAAATTTATTCATTTTAATGAATGAATTTTCATCTTTATTTTAATTTTTTTGAGTTTTAAAAATCTATTTCAAAATTATTTAAAGGTTTTAGACATACATTCAAAAAAATGTTATATCTTACAATTTATTTTTACTTTTCATAACCATTGTATCTTTTATAATTGTTAAATTATTAGTTTTTTTCTTAAAATAAAAAATTTCATTGAATACTCATCCTTTTTAAAATTTGTATGTTCTTTTCTAGTCTACAATACTAAATATTAATTAAAAATTTATTCTTTTAATGAATTTTCAACTCTAATTGTTTTAAAAATAAATTATTTTCATGTATTTTTTTGGAAATATTTATATTAGGATATCAAAATTCTTCTATTTATCTACAATTTTTTAATATATTATTCATATATTATAGTTGTTATTAAACACATTATAATTTTGTTTATATCCTCTTCTATTTATCATTGAAGTCTTATCGCTCAGGAATTTATGATTTTATCATCCTCTATATGATACTATGGTATGGTTATTTTTTAAAATGGATAGTATTTTTGTTCTATTATTTACTATGTTAATTTTTTGATATGTTTTGGAAATTTTAATGAAGTCCTTTTTATTTTCATGTGTTTTTTATGAGATGATGAATAATATATTTTCATGTTTTATAAAAATGTATGGATAATGATATGGGAGGTACCTTTATCTATATACAATTTACTGTATAAATTATAAAATATAATTAGATATATGTGTTATGTATTCATTTTAGAAAGTAACTTGGTTAAAAAATGGCAAGTGTGATTGAATTTAGCTATAAAAATAATTTTATATGTAAACATGATAGGGGTATCAAGGTTATACATTTAATAAAATACATTGTTTATAATTTTTCAAAAAAATATTTTTTATTTTAATGTTATTCTAAATATTAATGATTAATTTTTTATCAATGATATTTCATAATTTCATGATTTTACATGATGAGTATTTCAGGTCGTTTTGTGATGTTCAAATGTTTATGTCTTATATTTCATTATTCTTAAAGAAATTTTTAATATGCTATGATTGTTTATTATTTTTTATTATTTTAAAATATTGTATTATGATATATTATTATTATGTTTATGTATTTCTGATGTTAACCTTGATGTTTATTATATGATATTTCATGGTATGTTCTTCCACATACTCAGCATCTGATCCCACCCATTTTCAATGATTCCATTAACTATATTATAACGTTGAAAATATCATGATATATATAAAGTATAGGTTCTATCCGAGAATTATTATTGATAAATTATCCCAAGGGTAATAAAATAAGATGTTTACATAGCTAATATCTAAGACACCAAACCCTTCGGTTTATTAGTTGATCAATTATTTTTGGTATGTATTATTTAAATTGGGAAATTAATTTATTATTAATATAATATAAATATTTTGTCCATATAGTTGGTATCTATAGATTCTCGAGAGTTTCATACATAAATATCACATCGATTTTTATTAATATTCAATAAATTTGATAAACAAATATCTGAGGAATGTTATAGTTTAGTGTATATGGGAACATAAAACATATTCCCCTTATTTAATAAAAAAATAGATATGGACCATCATGATCGTATCATATTGTACTTCTTTTATGAATACCCACCCTAAACCATTTTTCTAAACCTTACGAAGGAACCATAAAAATGGGTGAGATTAAATTCCTAGTTAGTGTAAACATAGTGGGAATAAATCTATGGAAATATTTTAAAAATCATATAATCATAATGTTCTGTTATAATTCCCATACACTAAAATAGATGATCTAGTGAATTAAATTATTACATTGGACTGATTATAATGATAAAAATCCTGAAAAACTTATATGTTTACCATTTTTGGAAAACCAGATTATATACTTGATACACATAGAATGTCTGGGAAATATAATTTAATACATAAAGGGGTGCAACAAGATTTATTCTTCATTATCATTATACAAATTAATATTAATATCCATGGGAAATGAAACTAAATAAGGGTGAGATCAAATGATCAGTATGGGTAAGTATACAATTGATGCAATCATGAATCAATAAGAAAAATCAATATTTAAAAGTAAATAACTAAACTGACATTTCATTAAAATAATATAATAATTCATAATTCATATAGTAAGGTAAATAACTAAAACAAATGTCATAAAATTAACAAAATGAGATTGAAATTTATCTATAGATAATGTTAAAAGAGAAATATAATGGATAAATAACAAATAAATCTAAATAAAGGAAACTCCTGTCTTTTGGATTCCATGTTTACTATGTTCATTGATCTTTTTCTATCATGATCTATTCTCAATATAGTTTAAGGTACTCTAATTTGGATGTATGATTCATCTTATGACACTAATTATGCATCAATGATCATGAAATAACCAGTCCTAAAACTGTATCATACCATTATATTGTACTTGAAAAAAAGTACTGTGTTTTTATTTATAGGATTTTATCCAATGATAATACTTATGCATTGAGTTAAAATCAATAACTAGTACCCACCAATGTCTTACCTGCCTAGAGCAGTCTTTGTATATCTAATAATCACTTTTATAAATAAATAATGCACCATATCATTAAATATATATATATTGAATAAATACAAATAATTTTTTCAATAACTATCTATTATAGGATAAGTAACAACATCTATTTTTGATATTGATGAATGGAAACACCATTGAAAATTTATTTAATAAAATATTATGGAACATAATCAATAAATAACCCGAAATATCTCACACCACTTTGAAATATTTGAATCATAATCCCCATGACGTAATACCATTAATTAAAAGTTATAATATATTGATAATATTTGTATCCATGATATACTATGTAAAAGGGTAGTGTATACACAATAAAAAATAAATAATTCGTGAAAATTTGGTATTCCTTGCAAATTAAAATTGTGACAATAATCCCTTACCTTGAGTCCTCCAAGTCCCATGTGTCTTTATCTTCAGGAATAATAATCATACATTAAATCCTTAAAAAATAATCTTATAATAATTATTATATAGTAATAGAACCATTTTCATGTTTATTATTACTTCTATTTCACTTGCTACAGTGCTGTATACAACTATATTAACAAGTAAGTTTTGATTGAGGGTTTTTTTCGAATTTGGTTCATGGGTTAAAATTGACATCGATATGTCAACAATGGTCAATGAGGTTATTATATAAAAATCTCAAAAATATTAATCATGACATTATAATAATATTTATACATAAATTATACATTTTAAACCAATCATGAATGATGGTAATGAAAAGTTAACCAACGTTACAATCATGTAGATGAACAGTCATACATATATGTGAGTACCATTCCCATTTTTCAATGATCATTATTGAAACAATGTAGGAAAAATTATATAATTATATAATTACTGTAGAACAAAAATACTAGGATATTTAACAATATATGCATATATATATATATAAATGTATATATATAATTCATGTGATGTAAAATGATTCACATCACGTCGAGGAGGGGATACAGTCTCAGAAATGGAATCAAATTTATTTTTGATAACTTTGTAGGTTATTAGGTGCTTAATATTATGGATTATTCCATTATGAGGATTAATTTTACCCTAATCAACATAATATCATTAATTAATATATTTTAACAAAATGAATTTGATATTATTATAATATATATAAATTATATTAATTACAAACTTATATGTACTTTTTTCCAAATTCAATTAAAAAGGTGTAAATGTTATGTTTAAAGATAATGTTATAGATGTGGTGAGAAATTGGGGTTTAAATGGGATAATTATACAAATTTTATTAATTATTTATATCTTAATTGAATATAATAATGATTTAAATTACCTAAATTTCAATAATAAATATTTAATTGAACTATTGTAACATTAATAAAAATTAAATTATATTTTAACATTATTAATTAATCAAACGATATAGAATTTTCCAACTAAAATGCATTAGTTTTACTATTCAAAAAAAAATAATACTTCTAAATATGATTAAAAAAAATAACCATAATAAAATTTTGGCATTGCAAAATAAAAAATAAAGTTTATTTTGAAAAACAAAATTTTTAGGAGTTTCAAATATTTGTTTTAAGATAGGTGCACCATTAATATGTGGTAAACAAGTTATTTTTTATAATACAAGATAACACATTTTTGGATCTAGATTTAGCTTAAAATGTTGATACTTGTAATGAAATCTAAAAAAATTATTCTAAATGTAAAATATTGTGTTGTCTTTGGGTGTTACAATCTCTCAATTATAATTAAATTGCATCCTCAAAATTTTATATGATCTTTTTAATCTAGGGTTTTATATTTGAAAATAATTTTTTTGAAAAAACCCACCTCATTAATTTGGTTAACAGAAAATATTCATGATAATAGTGACATGAAAGTATATAGATCATGTTACTAGGATCTTATATAGGATAAAAAGTTGGAAAATGAAGACTTGTACATGGAGAAAAGAGAAAATTATTATAGTTATTGGTCACAAGAAATTAAATGATCAATTAAATGTTATGGTCTTCCAAACCATCAATATATGATGATCTTATTGATAAAGATGAATAACTATATTTGAATATGATATGATAATATTTTTATTTCAATATATTTTTCTGTGAGTTGAATAAATCTGTCACCCTATAATAATATAAGTAAATATATGTTTCTATGGAAAATAATAATTCCATTTAACTGAAACGTGAACTATTTCTATTATATATATTATAAGAAGATTCATCAAATAATTAATCAATTCATTAGCCTCTAAATATTTTTCCAAACATATTCTTAATCCATATCATAAAATGTTATCTCTTCAAAAATATTATGATCCAACACTTTAGCGTCAGTTCCATTAAAGTTAGTATTATCTAATAGACATTATCTATATCAATAAACTATTTATCTAATAATAATTATCTAAACATATGTATAATATTAAGAGTTATCATTCACTCAACCGTGTGTTTTTTAATGTTTATCTTTATACTGAATCACTACTATTTTTTATCTATAATGATCGACATGGGATTTTAATCCATTAGTGAAAAATTTATGAAGTACAATCCTTAAATAGTATATAATTCCTATATGTATAATATCATTAACAATATACTTTTACAACATTATTCAAGGATCCAAATATAGCATAAAATTAATCATTCATCTTATCTTGTGTCATTTACATAAGATTTCCCGTGATCTCTTAGATTCTTTTGAGGAATATTCTCTTGAAACTTGGTGAATTAATTTTTCTAGTTTTTCATCTAATAATATTGTTAACACTAAATAGTTGTGTTTTCATTTATTATTATTCATTATTTTTCATTGTGACCCTCTTCCACACAGTTATAAAAAACTCCCACTACTTTCAATAATTTCCACAAGTGATTTAGTCCACAATTATCTCATGTGGTATAATACTTAATTTCCTTATTCCATTTATCCATTATTTTATATTTCATCATCTCAATCAAATTAATACATTTACATCAATATGTAATGGATAATTTATTCTATATCTTCATTTCATATAGAACACTTTATTTGTATGAAGAAAAATATTGACACACTAACACCCATCGAAGACATGGATTACGTTCATCAAATAATTAATAAATCTTGCACTCTATGTTTCATATGAAATCCATATAATGCCTTTCTAAACATGTAATGGTAGTTTAAACTTCTCAACAATTCCTTCCTCCATTTTATTTAATGTACGGAATATTACCTTCAACTAACTTGTTTTTACAATGGAAATGTTTTTCAAAAAATGTGTACTTCAAAGATTTCCAATTAATGAGTTATATTTACTATTCATCCATATAATTATGGATCAAATAACTCCATCTATAAACATATCTCTTGAGACACTATACAACAAGTGTAACATTTAACTATTCCCCACATCACAGTGCAAGTAATTTCTTCTATAATGACATAGTCCATTACTCAGCCACCATTGAGTTAGTTGTCCCAATAAATTATGGCTACCTCTATCACTTAAAGTGATACAAAATCAAATAATCTAGATGTGGAACTAATTTCTCCATATAGTAATGGTTATCTGTCATAACCTGATTAAACATAGAAAATATATTAAGACCATACTCAATTCTAACACCAGTTGTATCAACTTTCTCAATAGGGAATGATCTACATTATTCATGACTATTGATACCATTATTCTATAAAGGTTACACTTATAAATAATTCCACAAACTATATTAGATCATAAAATTAAGAACTTGTTATAATTAATAATATTTTGTATCACTAAACATAAATTGAAACATCTTTGTGCAGCCAATATCATAATCATAATCATGGTTTCATTAGGGATATTTACATTCAAATCCATCATAATGAATTTTAAGGAAAATTAAATTTATCCTATGCGTATCCCTTGAATGTGTTGACTTAGGAATGCTGTAATACCGATTTTCATATACCATGTAACACTTGAGTCAGTCTCGATGCACCTTTTTATAGCTATTAAATGTATGTATACTTTTTACATAACAATATTCAATTATCGTATCTAGACAATGATGTATTTTTATGAATGTCTGTATAATCTATACCTTACAAAAATTTAATGATTCTATTCTATAGATGTAACATCATACAACTATTTTCCGGTATTCATAAAACACTACTTTTATCATTCATTGTTTGGGGATTGTTTAATGGTGATTCCTGTGAAATATTAATTTCTTTTAAAATTATCTCATCTTGTGAATGTTTGGTAAAGGATTTCTTGAAAACATGCTCCCTATCAGCAAATTTTGTGAAAACAAAGAAATTGGTTATTTTTCATTTTTTGAAAAACCATGAAACCATATAGGATATCCTATATATCCTATTTTAAATTAGTGCAGAGAAATGTCCCATAGTTTTTCAAAACCATGCGGTTCTAGCTAAAAAACCATGAAAAACTGTTAAATAGTATGAAAATCTAATTTTAAAAACCCAAAACATCTCATTCAAGTGACCAAAAGACCTTGCATAATCCCATAAATTTTTTATTCATTGGTAGCATCCAATAGGGAAATTTTTCCCCTTTTCAACTTACTAGATTTGGATTGAATATTGGTGATCAATGATCGATCTCCACGAGGAAGGTTTCTTCTTATGTGTTCTCTATCTTCCACTCTCTCACATTCCATCAATAGGATTTTTTACATCATAGTGTGTTCTCATAGGATATAATACCAACTGATTTTGATCTTAATCCAAGATTTTTTTCTCAGATCACATTTTTTACATTATTTATTGGTGAACCCTTTTAGGGTTTAGTGTTTACAGATCTGTTGATAAGGATGTAGGTGTTTATGTCATGATGACCAATTTTTGTCAACATATAATTTCATGATTTTTTTTAATTATCTTTTTTTTATAAATGACATTTCAGTCAATTAAATGAATAAAACAATTCCATTGAATTGGGGAATTTGTGATGTTTTTATTTTGCCATGAATTGGGAAAAAACCACCAATTCCGTTGATTTGGAATGTGATTATGAAATTGATGGAAAAATAAGGAGATTTAAATTGTTGAATTTAAATGTTCAAACTAATGGAAATCATTTCAAATAAATAATTTCACTAAATATTGGAAAATCGACTTGAGATATTGAATTTTTAATAGATTTTGAATTCTTATTCAGGAAAAACAAATTAAATTTGATTTGATATAAATAATTGTGTGTTATCTCTTGAAAAAATCATGTTTTAATTAAAAAACCATTTTTATAATTGGAATGTTGGTATTTTTAAATGGGATAATGAGATTTAATTTTATATTAATGATTATTAGAATATATTTCCCATCCTTAATTTGTACTAGAGTTCATGATCGCCTAGGTAGTTATTGAGTAATTTGAGACAAACTCGCTATGATGGGAATTCTTTATAACAGAATTGACATTTTAAAATAATAGAAAACACTTTTAAAATATCATATTACATAGTTGGACGTATAGAAATCCTATCATTAAAATTTTGGGGGATGTGTGTACCCATTTTGGTTATTATAACTTGATTTTGTGAGGATCCCATAATAAAAAACTATCATACCTATTAGAATACGACCATGCTACTCACATATTTATATATGATATATAAATTTTTTCTAATGTTGGTTATCAATTTTACATGTGTATTGATTCATATAAACTATTTTATATTAAAGAGTTTATTTTAGAAACATTTTTCTGTGTATCCTTCATTTGATATGTATTCTATCTTTTGAAATGTAAAGCATGATTAGTTTAAATATTCTTTTGAAATTCCCAACCTGCTTTTTTGAAAATTTAATGCTCTTTATTTGTTTAATTAATCTTGTTATATTATTATAAAATATTTGGAGAGAACCTAATGGGTTTTTAGGTTAGTCTATACATGTTCTAATAAGTGTTTATAGATTATCTCCATCTAGGTTTTAGTACGGATTATGTGAAACTTGGAGGTGGTTATAGCTATTGATCTGTAAGCTTGTAGAGTTTCATCCTCTAGAAATTTGGATGTTAAATTCAGTTATCTAGTACTTTTATATGCTATACTGGGTTGTTTATACCTTTTTTACTTCTTCATCACCTCTCCCTATGGAGTTTATTTTTAATGCATACTCTATTTTTATCTTTATTCTATGATTATTGTGGAATATTTGTTCCACCATTCATTTCTTAAGATTCCAGGTGTTAGTCGCTATCCAATAGTGATTCAAAATTCCCTTTTATCCACATAATTATATGCTCAGTAGTTGGGTTATGAGGATACCTGGGCTGCTTCATGACAATGTGATATCATATGTGATATTGCTATTCTTTTCCAAAAGTTCGTACGTATTATTTTATTTTTATAAATAATTACTATGTAGTTATATCTGAGTTCTTTTCTAGTTATCATCACAATGAAGCTTAAGTGAACACGGATTATATGGTAAATTCTTAAAGAGGATTAGTTCAAATATTTTCACTACTTTTGATTTGTATGGGATGTAATCCATGTCTTTGTTACCTCTATGTTTTGATTAATCACCCTCATTACTCTATTTGATTAAATTTTTTATTTATTAATTGTTGTATCGTGTAATTTTTTTACATCATACCTCTGAAATGATGGTTGAATAATATCCCAGAAGAATCTACTACTTAACCACATAAATCGAATCATCTTGTGTAAATTAGTCTGGTTGAGGTGACCATGTGTGCTATCCCATCTCTAGGACATGCACCACCACTTGTTTCTATTCAGTCAATAGTTATAGAAAACCAGAGCGACATTCTCTCGGATTGTTCTTCGAATATTACCCACTTGAATGCAGTAGTGTTAAAGGATCATATGATCCTCAAGAGAGTGATTAACTACTGAGAATGATGGAACATTTCTTTTGGTTCATAGAGAAACATGAGTATAACATTGTTATGTTTTCCACCATTGTGATGGAGGGAACACACCGGAGATGGTTGGACACTTTGGTGATGTAGATGAAAAATTCAGGCCTAGAGTCAAAATAAATTAAAATTCCTTTCAATGACCAGCTATATCGAGACATGATGTTGTTGTCCAAGGATGAAATGTTTTTCTAATATGAGTAGACTCACAGGACCTTGACTAAGTATGCAAACCGTTTATCCAAGCTAGTGAAGTTTTCACTGAAGATAGTATCAAATGAGAAGATTAAGGAATAATGGTGTGATGTGGGACTATGAATGGATATATTTTTCTTCATATTTTCTGACTAAAGATACCTTTTCATTTTGATGTGTTCATTAGTGCGATGATGATTGAAATGGACATGGATGGTATGTCAGGTTTATCATGAGATTCTTTCTCTATAAGTTATAGGGTATATTCCTTCAATGAAAATTGAAAACGTAATTATTTTCATGGTTTTTCACTATAGAATTGTTCTTCCAATCATCCTATAGTTCTTAGAAAATTTACTTTGATTTCCAACTTGTGTGTCATGTCTAGGAATTCTATGAGGGTTTTCAATGAGGTACCCAATATATGTGGTTCTTGTGGATACTCAGATCAATTACATAAATTCTCCCATGTTTATTCAACTCCCAATAGTGGAACAAGATCATTAGATCCTTATAAAACACTGGGTAAAAAAGATACATCAATGATAATATAGTTCCATCCATAGGCATCCAAAATAGAGCTATATCATGTAGTGGTAGAGTCTACATAGGAATAAGATATGGGTCATGCGACTGTGATATGTACTATCAATATCGATTCATCATTAGTTACATCATTATTTGATTCATGTTCGTAGCATTCATTTATTTCAACAGATATTTTTAATATTTGAAATATTCCCCTAGAGACTTTATATTATGTCATGGATATTACTAAACCCCTTAGAAAATAGAGAAAGCATGTTATCAATAGTCCAACTTGTTTTTTATATCTAACTAATGTGGAAATTTCTTGATGTTTTTTGGTTCTTTACATGAAAGCACATGGAGTCAAATATGGGATGGATTTGCTCTTCGAAAAAAATCCCACGATTGGTTTCTATCATCAACAAGTAAACATTACTACAAAAATTGTTATTTCGATGAATTTCAAATAAAATGAGACCCAATATCAAGAAGGGCCGACCAATGTTATTATTTTTTGGTGAAATTGATAAATGGGGTTTATTTTGATATAGATAGGGATTAATTGAGTGGTTACCTCCCTCTAATTTTCAACAAGTTTCCCAATATGTTCCCATATAAATTCACATGTTTTACACCTATTAGAGATGTGGTGTTTTTATATCAACATAGTTCCAAGTAAAAAACTATTTTCCATTCCTTCTTACCAACTAGAACAAAATAAAATGAAAGAGTTGATTACTCAGTTGGATGATCTTCGACGGAATGGCTTTATAAACCCAAGTTCATCACCATGGGTGACACCGACCTATTCTATATGTTAAGGAGGATAATGGATATTTTCACTGATGTGTTAATTTCCGAATAATCAATAGAGTCAGAATAAATAAAAAATATTTATTTTCATGGATTTATGATCTTGATTATCAGTTGAATATGGTGAAGTGGTTTTTAAATTTTATTCATCAATTTATCTACCATCAGTTGAGAAAAATATATTCTTGATATCTATAAAACTGCTTTTGGAGTACATGTGACCATTATGAGTAGCTTGTTATTCAATTTTTTTCTAACTAATTCTCCTTTAATCTTTTGGGTTGTAATGAATATGAATTTTAATGTGTACCCAGATTATATTGTTGTAGTATTTGTGTATGAAATCCTTATTTACCCTGATGATGAGGATGATCATGTTCATCATCTAAGAACTATTCCAAATATGTTAAGAAATCACTGATATTATATAAATATTTTGAAATGTTATGTAATTATTCAGAAAGTTAATTTTATGGACACATGGGGTCAGAACATGGTATACTAGTAGATATTGATATGGTTAAAGATGTTATGAAATGGGAGAAACCATGGAATGTTTTTTACATTTAGAGCTTCTTGGTTTTATGTGGGTATTATTGCATATTCCTTAATGGAATGTCAATGATGGCTTCTATGATGATGGATATGACTTAGAAGGTGGTATTTTTATTATAGGATGTAAAATTTTCATGTTATTTTTTAGATAAAGAATATTTTGATGGATTATCCGATGTTGAATTTTCCAGATTATAGGCATTGAAATGTGGAATTTTTTGATGTGTATGCTTTATTTTTGGGAATCATTCTTATTTAATGTTTTCATCTCATTCCCTATGGATCTCATCGTATTAGCTCGCATGAGAAGAAGTATACATCCATTAAACTTGAACTTTTTGCTATGATGCTTGCACATTGGATCATTCATCATAACATTTACGAAGAAAATAATACCATGTGTTTACACTATAATATATTGATTTAAATATTCACCAAAAAATATTTCAATCTCTACCTGAGGAATTTGGTGGAATACCTACAGTCTATTTATTTTTACACCACCTTTACCCATGGGAATGGTAGTGTCTTTGAATATGCCTTGAGTAGAATATATTCGACCTAAACAATGATAGAATCAACAAAACAGTAGAACATTATAGAACTCTTTTTATAGTTTCATATTGGAGTCCATTAATTAGTGATTGAGGTTTCATTAGACATTGTTTAGTCGATATCATATCTTCATAAACTAAATATCTAGGATCAGTAGATTAAATACGAGCTCCATTGAATTGGAGAATAACTTTATAGTGGGGAGACCATCGTTATGTAGTCATTGTCCAAGAAGGGAATTATTTTCTATTAGAATATTTTTTTGTTCTTTATTAGTGAAGAAATATGTTATGGGGGATTTCCATAATCCTAGTGGGATGTATACCCAATAACCACAAATTTTTTCAATAGTATGTTGTTGTGGTTTTGGGGGCCAATAATGAGATAATGAATTGATGAGTTTTTATATCCTTTATATGTGTTAAGAGGTTGTGTTCAAGGACCATACACCTTTGGGATTTCATCATCCACCACTAGTGACCATATGAATATGGGATGATATTTTTATGTATTTTTCAGTATGTTTTCCATGCACCCCAAAAAAGAAGAATTATAAATGGGTTGTGAACTAAATTATTATGAAATCTGATTAATTCATTCGAATTTTTGATAAATTGTTTTTGGAGTTTCAAAATGCATATGTGAAATAGAATGTTCATTTACAGATAATTCCAACTTATATAGTCTCTTATACAAATCATTAGTTCAGTTATTAATAATGGAAAGGACTTCATGAGGTATTAGGAAATCATGTCTGATTGAGCATGGAATATCATCCACATTCTGATGGCCAGACAGAAAGAGTTATACTGATTCCTAAGGATATGAAATGCCATTTTTTTCTCTATGTAGTGGGTATTAGGATGGTCATTTAGGAAAGGTTTTATTTTATTATAACAATAGTTAACCATCTATGATCAGAATGGATCCAATGGAGTCATTTTATAGCCTTCACTGTTATGTTGGTCATGGATTGGTAAAATTTACATGGTTGGACCAATATTAGATCAAGAGATGAAAGGAATAATTTAGATGTTTCATTATAATATTTTGACTACCTAGATATGTTACAGGTCTTATGAGGGTCATCATGATAGACTATTTGAATTATGATATGGTGACCTAGTTTTCATGAATGTTTCACTCTAGTTGGGTCATTGATGGCTTGGGAAGAATGAGAAACATGATCCTCATTTTGAGGGACATGTTGAGGTTGTTGAGGTAGTGGAAAAATTTTTCTTATTGTTAATCACTCCCATCACAACTGAAATTAATACATAACATTTTCCATGTATCAATTGTATGAAAATATATATCTAACCCATATCATGTTTTCAGATTGAGTGATCTTGATATTGCAATTGATTTATCTAAGAATGAACTACGAGTCAGAATAGTTGATTCTAAAACCAATGTACATTGTGTGTGGACATTGCATTTGGTTCAAGTTCAATGGAATCATAGTTATGGTAAGCACAAGATGTAGGAGAGGGATGAATATATGAGAGAGTAGTTACCTCATATTTTTTCATGGATTCATTTTATTAGGCTTCCTAGGGAAACAAATTTTCTATGGTAGGGAGGTTTTAACATCATGTTACTATTTTGATGTATTCTAAAACCCCAATATTTACCATGATTTTGTTGGGTTTCATTTAAGGGTGAATCATTTGAAATTTTGAATGTTTTGATCATTTATAGGCTAGTTTATGGTTGGTGCATAATTTTCAAAAACCATGAATCCTCTTAGGAAAAACTATGGAAACCCATATTGTGGGGGTTTCCATGGATTTCTCACAATTTTAAAATCTATTTACCCACATAATAGAATACATGTATCGTATTTAAATGAAGACCACCTATGAGAATCTCTATTTTTTCTAATCATGTGGCTATTTCATTGAAATATAGTGATTCTTTTAATTAATCAAAAAATATTTTTAAACATAATAATCCTCCCATTTAGGTGATCATCATACATAGCATGACCCCATGTGGTTTCTTCTTCTTCTAGAGCATCCAAGAGTTGATTTTGGAACCTATATAGCCTCATGATTGTGGATTAATGTATGAAAAAGACTTCTATATCTCCACCCATTTTGTTTAATCTTCTCGTTATCTGTCTCCCTCTCTATCTTTAATTTTCTCCCCATGGGTTTTTAGATCATCGGGTATTGTTGGATGATATAATAGCCACTTATTTGGATCATAAACCGAGGTTCGTGTCTCAGATGATATTATTAACCTTCTTAATTATAGAATCATGTTTATGGTTTGATGTCTTTAGATCCGCTCATCTAGAGGTAGGTGGTTCTATCAGGATTCCCAATTTTAATTAACCCTATATTGATAGACTTTTATTGAAAATTAATTTTATGTTATAAAATATATTTGATATAATTAATTGAATAAAAACCAAATTCCATTGAATTTGGTTTTTTTGGAAATTTGATTTTGGAATGAAATTAAAAAACCCCCTCAATTGTATAGAATTTGGGTGTGATTGTGAAATTGATGGAAAATTGTTAAGTATTAAATTGAAGAATTTAAATTTTAAAATTGATAGAGATTTTTTAGTTAAAATTTTGAATGTAATTGTGGAAATTTGAATTGTGAAACTAAATTATGAATATATTTCAATGTCATATTTAGGAATATTTACTTATAATGGATTTATTTAAACATATGGGTTTTATCACTGAAAAATGGAATATTTTGATTAAAATACATTTTGGTTTTTATATGGAAAATTGGACTATCAAAATAGGATAATTAGATTTAATTTTATTTTAATGTTTTTGAAAATAAATTTCTTATAATTATTTTTTTAGGGAACATGCAAGCCTATAAATTTAGTGAGTTATTTTATAAAAACAATATTTAAATGGAAGTACATGGAATATGATTTATATTTTAATGTAACAATTTCAATAGATAATATTCCCCATTGAGACATATATGTGTCCTCTCTTGTCAGTCCAATGGGGTATGTGTAAACATCGCAGTTATTATCACATGAGTGTGAGAGGATCCCATGACATGGAACTATCATACATCTTGAAAGATGATCATGTTTCCTGCTAATTTATATATGAGATATAAATTATCTATAATGTTTTAAAACTATTTTACAAGACAACTAATTGGTAAAGTATATTTTATGTATAATTATTTATTTAAACAATATTTTAATGTGTTTCCATCATTTGAAATGTATTCTATCTTTTGAAATGTAAAACATGATTTTTATAAATAGTATTTTCAAATGGATAACCAATTTATTTAAAAATTGAAATTTCATTAATTTGTTAATTAATAATAGAATATTTTTATGGTATCCTTAGAAATACCATAATGGTCTTTTTTCTCTCAAACTCCATAGGCCTTTATGTGTTTGTAGATTATATCTATATAAATTTGAGTAGGGGTAATTCTATATATTGAGGTGGTTCTAGTTGTCTATATGTGGACATGGAGTGTTTATTCCTTTCTGACATGGGATGTTCTATCCTTTTTTAGTACATTTTTATGGTACTTTGGTTTGTTTATACCATTCTAACTAATGGTACCCTTATCCATTTGTAGTTTTGTTTGTATTCATGATGTATTGTTTATATTTTTTCCATGATTATTTTTTGAAAATTTATATAGAAATTAATTTTTTATGATACCATGTTCTAGAATCAAATATTTGTGGATAGGGAATTCCCTTTGTGCCATGTTAGTGGTAGATTAGTAATCAGGTTACTAGGGTACTAAGGATAGTTTGTGATAATAATTACTCTCAATGTCTAATTGAAAACTATATCACATAATATATGATTCCCTAAATCTATATTCATAGGTTTCTACTAAATATTATTTGTTAATAAAATTAACAACCCAACCATATAATCCAAAATCTAGTATATTAATTTATTACATTAGCACAATTTCAAGAAATAATATCATATTGGACTAATTAGTTTAGTAGTTATGTGCATCCAAATTTCAAACATGAAACCCATATTACATTGGGATGTAAAATGAAACATATAACAATGACTAATAAACACCATACTTGAAACTCATTTCAATAATTCATCTTTGTATCATTGGTAATGGAAACACAATAAAGGTGAGATCAAATTCTCATTAAGGGTTATATTATAGTGGATTTGATCATGAATATATAATATAATCATCATGGAAAGGTAAATAACTAATCACACCACCCATTTAAAAAACTGGATAAGGAATAATCACTATGGAATGGTAAATTATTGGTGAAGGATCCATTCAATCAACATACTAATAATGACATACATTCATATATAAGGTCAACAAAAAAACACAATGGTTAACTAATAACTAAATCTATAAAAAGAAAATTATTTATTATTAGAATAATTTTTCCAAGTAACATGATACCTTTACCATCCATAACTATTTGAAATATAGTTTAAAACACAATTATTTTACCAAATAATTCATCTCAAGAGTCTACAAATGCATTAAGGGGATTTAGTTAACAGGTAACCAAACTATTTCATACTGGTATATTATTCATAGAATAAATTGTTAGTGGTTATTCAAAATCTAATTTCATCCCATGAAACTACAAACAAATTTATGGTTTATATATAACTGGTCCCTACACTTGTCGTACCTGCCTAAAGATGTCCTCATTTATTGAATAATCAATTTAATTAATAAAAAATGTTCTTTATCATCAAATACAGATAGTGAATAAATACTGTGAATTTATTTCTTATTCCCAAATGGATAATAACATTTAAAGAGGGTTATTGATGTTTATTAATGTAAATACCATTGAATGATCATTGAAATCATTCTTGTGGAATATAATCATAAAACAATCCAACGTGTACCAAACCACATTAAAATAATAGATTCCTAATGAATAATTAGGAATAACATTACATGATTTATAGAATATAATGAGAATATGGTCATTCATAAAATAAAATTTCAAAGGGTAGTATATACACCATATAAAATAAATTTTTGGTTAATTTTTTGTATGCCTTATGGAAGAAAAAGTGAGACTTAAATCCCTTACCTTGTGTATGAATTGTGATGTGTGTCTTTATCTTTTTGAATATTAAACTTATGATTATTTTTTTCATGATTTTCAATTTTTTTAATGTTCATTTTTATTTCAAATCAATTATTACAATGTTTTACACAACTAATTAAATAGTTTTGTTTATTTTGGGATTTTTTTTGAAAATTATTTAGTGAGTTCCAAACAACCATGGTATGTTGACTATGGACAAAAGGTTCACTGTATAGAATTATATAGACTAATAATAATTAAATAATTATCAAATTTATTAAACAATTATAATTTTGATACTATTAATTAATTATAGTTAAGAGAAATGAACCAATGTTACAATCTTGGAGACCGTAGGCCATAAATATGCATAACTAACATTCCCGTTTTTAATTGACCAGTGTTGAATGAATTGAAGTAACATTATATATATATATATCTAGAATGATCATTATATAATAAATAACTAGTTATCTAATCATATATACTTATAAATTGAATTATTGTCATGTAAAAGGATTTTGAAAGTGTCGAGGTAGTGGTAGTCCACACATCCATGAACAACATCATCAATTTTTTATTATATAAAAAGTTAATAAAAAAATGATGTATTATATATAAATAAAGTTAATTGTGTCAGGAATATCATATATATATATATATATATATATTTTATGTATTCTATTTTTACTTAACTTCATCCTTAATACATTTTATTTAATTTGTTAAAGTATGATATCACTTTGAAGAGGCGATAGTCCACACGTCCAAGAATATTTTTATGTGTCAATTTTAGTAGTATTAAAAAGAAATTAATATCATATATATCATATAAAAATATGAATTCAATAATAATTACCAATCATCTGATGTTGTAATTTAAAAATGAATGACATCATTTGAGGAGGTGATAGTTTGCGATACAAAAACTATAATTTCATTACCCATTTAATTGACGTATGTGTAGGACTAGGCCAGACCCATAACATAACAGCATCTAAATAAATTTAGGATAATTATTATTTCATATAATCATGTAATAATAAAAATTTATTCTGTGGATAATGAAATAAAACATAAATATAAGTTTGAAAAAAGTTTCCTCTTTCTATGTTAACCCTTTTTCTTTTTCACCAAAGGGATACCTTGTTATGGTTTATTCTTAAAGTTAGGACTCTATGTTGAGGGACGGGATGTTGGGATAATATTTTTGCAGATTAAATATGACTAATAGTTTAGTTTTATATTCAAGGAAGTGGAATACTGAATTCTTATTTATTTTGTGGTAGGAGTGACATTCTTGTAAATACCAATATGTAATCACTTTTGGGAGGTCTCACTTACCTCATATACTTATAAAATTAAAAAATGTGGAAAAAATGTAAATTATGGTCTAAAGTTAGTCACACCACACAAATATAAAATTATTTTTATTAATTTGTTCCTTAATCATTATGTTTTATTGTTTTCATCATTTTAGTTTATATTAAAAAAGATATAATATCATAATTTGTTTGACCATTAAAACTAAATTAATATTACACTTATTAGAAAATGAATACAAATTTAATTATAAATGATACATCTAATTTAAATAATATATATCTCATTTGTTTCGCGAATTAATTTTAAAATATGCACATGTAATGAACAAAAAGACTACATAAACCTAAACCGTGGTAACAATGTTTTTTTACTAATTCTGCTTCAATATGTAAATTATAAAATATCATTTATCCCATGAAATAATCATATTTTATTTTTAAAAATGAAAAAAATAAATTTCTATAATATATGGGTTTTAATAATTTTATATCAAAAAAATATAATTTATTTTAAAATAACATAAATTTTATTATTCACATTATTTAATTAATTTTAATTTAAAATTATAATATAATATTATAATGAAAATATATGAATTTCATAAATATTTGACACGTTTTATTTATATAAAAGAAATTTTAAATAATAATTCATTAAATTTAAATCCCTTCTAATGTTTTTGACGTCATTTATTATATTCAGTAATGTAGTTAATAATCAACGTGTTATTATTTTTTAAGTTTTTAATGTTAATAATGAGTTTATAAATATTGTTCATAAATTATTATGACAAAAAAACTCATTTAAGTTACAAATAATTTTTATAATTGAATCTATATTTGTTATTCCATACTCTAAATCATTATAAATGTTAAATGTAAAGAATGTACACGTTTTGTCTTATTCATTACCTAAAATATTATATAGGTCACACTAATATAATAGTATCCCAAGAACACGTAAGAATTGAACCAAATGAGTATATTCTCTAACTATTTTCATCAAATTACTTTTGTAAAATTTTCATGGTCATGTAAGCCTTAATTATTATGCTTTATACCCTTATTAAACTAAAATTTACCTTTATCATTGAAATTAATTATAATTTCATTCATAAATAATTATGGTCAGAAATTAATTTGATCTTATTAGAAAAATGAATATTAAAATAATTACAACTATTTGTGGCAATTTTTCCTAATTTCAAAAATATATGTGGAAATATTAATTTTAATGCTAATCCCACATTTATGGTGAAAATGTTAGGTTTTAATGGGAAAATTTTGAAAATACCATTAACACGATATAAATAATGTAATTTAAAAATGATTCAATTGAACTAAATTTGATTCATAGATATATAATTAATGTAATTCTTAATTACAAAAATAAAAATATAATTTATCATTAATAATTATTTAGTTGAAAATTGATTTTCTAACTAAAATGTAGTATTTTTCCATATTAATTCAAAAAACGAAACATCTCACATATATAAAAAATATATACCCTAATATAATTTTTATATTATGAAATATAATATTATGTCTATTTTGACAAATAAAAATTTTAAAATCATTAAACATTAGTTTCAAAATATGTGTTCTATTAAAAGGCGGTAAAACTAGGATTGGCGTTAACAGAATATAACTCATTATTTTTTGTAGCTTAATCATACCATGGTGTAATATGTAATGAAATATAGAATATAATAAAAATTTACTCTAAAATGAAAATATTTTTATTTCTTGTGGTGTTATAATTATGGCCATGAACATATAATATAAATATCATATCCAACCTGTCATAGATCATGAACATGATCCATGGAATAAAATTTCATCATTTTAGAAAACATAGGGAATAATAATGAAAAATATTCTTAAATCAGTCATGAACCATATTATTATGTTAAAAAAGTGTTGATCCATCATATATCAGTATACACATTTTATATTCCAAGGTTAACTATGAATAACATCCACATAGTTTATAAGTACATATCATATATTTTCTATTGTTTATAAGAACACACATATTTCCCCTTGTGGATCATGATTTAGCTATTTCACATAGTGGTTCAATACTATTGACATTCTTTACATTGTGATAACATATGATATACAATCATACCTAATTCATTATATTATAAAAAGTGTCTTACACCTATCATAATGAAAACCATTTTTATGTTTTCTACAATATCATAAGAAATTCATCATATATTTTCATCATAACCCTTGTAGTCAAAAAGTTAACCATAAACATTTAATAAATTATCTACTAAATAACCAACGAAAAACAAATGGTTTCCATAAAAATTTATTCCACATAAAATATTATCATCTATATAAATAATTAGGATTGTTTCATTCCAAATTATACCCAGAATAACATAATTATCATCCAAGGATGTCATCATATAAGGAAAATGACTTTGACTAATAACTTGTAACATTTCATGATGAAAATTTCTTTTCACATTTGAAAAAAAAAATTTAATTGTAAAACATTTTTAAAATACATTCATTTGAAAATAATCTTGGAATATTAGAAATCAATCATTTAAAATCATTTTTTACATTTTCTGAAGAAAATATCATTTCTGTTTGGAAAATCACGTTTAAAAACTAAAAATAAACCTAATTTTCATAATTTATTTTCGGTTATAATAAACATTGAAAAATATAATGGATGATTTAAAAAAATAATTTCATCATGATAGTGGACAATACTATACAATTCATTCAAATTTAAAGAGTGATTCCTTACATATTTTTGTTAAAATGAAAAAGACAATTGTTTAAAAAATGTCTTGAGAAATCCTTTTAAAGAATTATATATAAATTAAAAAATGGGAAATATTTATATAAAAAATATTTTTTAAATTATTAATAATATATTTTAAATCAATTTTAAGAAATAACAATTTTAGAAGAGTAATAGTTTTCAACCAAAGAGGGAAATACTGGTACTTTTTTAGAAAAACTATTATTATATACACTTAAGTATATATAGGGAGGAAAATTAATGGAAACAATAATTCTCATGAAATAAATATGATAAATTAAATTTCATGATTATTATGAGATATATATCACAATACTACTATATTGGAAGCATAATCACAATCAATCATGATAAAATATTAGATTGTAACATTCAACAATTACCACTTTGGTAGCATTGAATAATAAACATCATGAAATATTAATATTAAATGAAACATATAATATCATTAAAATAATTCTAATTATGATATAACATGTCAAATTATATGTATATATAACTAATATAAGAATACAATTGCATAACTTATCATATGTCTCAAATAAAAAAATTTAACAAAAATTCATTACTTCATTGGTAAATATCGAACAATAATACCCATTAAAGAGTTTCAATAAAATTATTATGTAAATACCAATTATTTTAAATATATTTATCGTAAAATTAATTCATAGGTAATATATAAACCACATAATAGAATCATCTAGTTAGTATGGCAGGTGTCTTAAAAAAATTATAATTGAGATAGAAATCATTTACCATAAGTCCATATATTATTCATAAATATTAAAAAATACATTATAATAATTAAATAAAATTTGAAAATATATTTCATAACCATAAATATATATAACATTAAATATATTATTTACATATGAATTATTATTACATGTCCATTAACATTTCCATGTCAAAGTCACGTTTTAGGAAATAATTGCTCTGTTTTTTCAGCTATATTTTGATATTTTATTTCAAGAAATCATATATTTATCATATTTCCATATTATAAATGATGTATATATCATATATTTTATTTATTGTTGTATTTAAAATTATCCATCAATGTTAGAGATAAAATATTAAATACATTGTTCATGAGTTGGTCGGGCCATATGAAAGCATGGACAATGTTTCCTTTTTCTCAATAGAAAGAATGAACATAAGATAAATAATATATTAACATCATATAATAATTTTTATTTAATTTTTATATAATATTTTTATTAAACCCTCCCATATTACCATCCATGTAAAGCATAAAAAAATAACAACACTTCATGTGGTGGTGGTCCTCCGTACACACAGATGACATTATCATATTCTCATTAAACATGATGTATGAAGGAACGTGTGATATAGTTATTAATTAAGAGTAATAACATCATATTTATCATATTAAAATAGTTAATTGACCATTATATCTGTTTGTGCGAGGCTATGATGTAAAATGAACAACATCGGTTTGTGAGGTGGTACTCTCCCATACACACGAAAAATGATTTTGAAACACATTCGATAGAATATGATAATAATTTAGAATATTAAATTAGCCTAATTTATATTCATAATATAAAATATATTTTAGTTATTATAATCAAATATTTCTATTAAAATTAACAGAGTTGGTGGATAAATTAAAATAGATGTCTTGATTTGGGACATTACCACTTCTTCAGATAACTTATTTTGGTTTGCACAAAAATGCTTCCTAAGATAGATTATTAACATAAATAAGTATTATATAATAAGATTATGATATTATTTTATTTTATTTTTTTTGTTGTTGAATGTAACAACTACTTTTGGTTTTTGAAATGGAGAGAAAAGTGGTGGTGTTTTATAAGTGAGGTGAGTGTCACACAAGTATGTTTTGAAAAAAATGTCGTACCAACATTTTTAAAATTTCAAAAGGAAAAAATTCGAATAATTTAATAAAAAATAATATATAGGGCCTAAATATTTCTATTAAATGGGTTTTATAGCGGATTTGGATTAGTTTTAACCATAATATTCTTAGTTTAACCACATACAAACCCATCTTTACCTTGGCCATGGTAAATAATTTCTTTCTCTTTTAAAATAATTTAATGTTAAAAATATTGTTTATCATATTAGATAATATATAGTATATTTAATTTAAATATTATATCCGTATTCCAAAATTTCATTCATATAATTTATAATATTAAATTTAAAATTAATCATACATACATTATGAAAATGTTGACTTTCAAATTGAATAATATTCAATGGAATAAAAATCCTTTATCTAAATCATCCCTATGAAAATTATTCTAATTAACTAAATTGTATTGAATGAAACATATTTTATGTAATATTACTATTAAAACCATTTTATAGAAAATGTACAAGTATAATATCTATATAATAAAATGATGTTTTCAATAAAACCATGTAATATTTAGTATTGACCAAAAATTTAATCCTTAAAAAACACCGAAACCAGCCTTAGGTTATTGTTTAATTCCAAATTTAAAAATATGGGTTTCTATATAATTTTATTCCATTTTCTTGGGGAATTAAAATTATCGTATGTGTGGAAACACAATGGAAGTTAATTGTTAGAATAAATTTATTTTTATGGATAGAATTGGATTTATTATTTTGTATTATCAAGAAAAAAATATAAATTTAATCCATTTTATTTATTATATACTCGATTTATTTTTTTAAAATTATTCCCCATAAGTAATGTGTATAATTTATTTTGGTAGAACATTTTTGTATACATAAAAATATTTTTTTATCAAAATATTACATTTATTTTTAAGTTGTTTTTATTTGTGTTTTAATTTATTATAAAAATTATTATTATTTAAATATGTAAAAAATATATTATCATAATTTATTTAATTCTATTCACACCTTCAATTCTAATGGATAAATAATATGTTTCGTTTTAAAAAATAATTTTGAATAGAATGTTACATTTTATTTAATCAGTATATTGCATATATCACAATATAGACTATCTATTTTGTATTACACAATATAAAAATATCATTACAGATAATAAAAAAAATAAAAAATAAAATATTTATTTAAAAGATAATATTTCAAACCATATTATGGTCTTACATTCTACCCCCTTATAATGAATCTCTCCCTGAAAAATTCATAACTTTGGTACCAATAAATAGGGATGCCTATACGAAATTAAATCATTAGGTACCCTTGTCGTATCATAATGTCAGTTGGTTCAAATAAAAGACATAGACCGAGTTAGTTTTCTTGTATCATGGATCATTCTCTATTTTATCCATAACCTGTACCAGTTATTCCTCGTAGGAAATTTCATTCTACAGTAGTGAGACCTATGAATTCATTGCATATGATGGATCATGTATGTAATTATTACAGAGATATACATGGAACAAATCTTGAACCTGAGATCATATTTTTGGATGATTTAATCAAAATGGAATCATCCATATATCATCGTGAATTTATATGGTATTAATATACCTTGGTCTTAGGGTTTTTTTTATCGGAATCATAGTTTCATTGTTTGATTGTTCTTCAATAAATTTACACTTCATTTTTTACTCCAAAAAATAGAGATGAATTTCCTTATTCTTGTTCACTAATGGATCACAATATCCATAATTGAATGATGAGTCATTAATTATTTCTCAAGTTATAAAAAGTAACTATCATTATTTATCCAATATGAATAAATATTCACTTGATTAATTAATACATTATTATATCAAACATTATCCTATATTAATCCTAAACCATTCTATAAATCATTAACCCTATTAAACATCCTAAATTCAGAACTTATAAAAATGTTCACAAACATTATCACAATAACTATAAAATTAATAACCCAATTGTTGAATTTTATTTGTCGATTTTCACATTACATATATGTTAATTTCTTAGTTATATGTTTTCCTAAATGTTGTAAATAAACAAAATAACACAAAAACTATATTGAAAACATAAATTATTCCTCATTCATTGAATAAAACCATAGGTAATTTAATATACTTATAAAATCCAATTATACATTATATTTCGTAATTGATAACATTAGTGACTTTTTTAACAAATCATTAATCAGTTTCACGGTAACAAGTACTATGAAAATTACATTATTCATATCTATCATCTCTTTATAAAATTATAAAAATATTTTCTCATCATTTGGAACACATTAAGGGTTATATTACATTAACCCAAATAAAAACATGTCATTATGTCACTTTTCTTTGTCATCCACTCTATTAGTTATATTTTCAAATATAAATAATAAAACAAATATAATAAACCATATATATATATATATATATATATTAGGATCCCTGTTATATAATTTTTGAATTCCAAAAAATAAACACATCAATCATCTCACTTCCCTCTAAAACCATTTTCGATGATTTATTATCTTATTCCTTACTATATCATTCCTACAATATTAAATATTAATTATTTAATAAACTTTAGCAACCACAATTTATTCAATAATATCACAATTAAAAAATTACCATTAAGGGAACCCATATCTTTCATATATCACCAATAGTCACACATCATTAACATTTTAACCACTACTAATACCACCATGCTTATTCAATTAATGAACTTATCCATTATGACATTTATTTCCAAAATTTCTATATACTCAACTATTGATAAATTTAGTCATTGATGATTTTATAGGGAGTCAATTTAAATATTCCAATGTATTATATTTTATTCATTTTTATTCTATGATTACATTATTGGTTTACTTATTTAAAATAATAATAAAATATTCATATTCCTATAATAAATACACTAGGATTATTGTTCCCACATTATTGATATATAGGAAATTAAATATTCTAACCTTTATGGTCACCATCACCTGACCCGTCATTGATATATATTATTCTATTTCTTGGTTAGTGAAAGTGTTTCGTAAGGTGAGTTTTTTAATCATATATCGGGACAATTGATTTGGAATAATAAAAATATCAATAACTTCAATTTTCATCCCATTAGGTTTCTAATAAAAAAAAATTCTACCATATTCAATGATTATCTAGTTACATTTAATGTCATCAGTTGACTAAAAATAAAAAATGTATAATGTGATCAAAAATAATTATACTATGGAACCAAATAGATAATAAAAAATTACCAAATGTCTATTTCATGAATTTGTTAAGTTTATGACACCTTAAGTTTATCCTATATCATCAATGGTAGTAATATAAATATTTTAACATTTTTAGTTAAGAGTTTGTGAATTTTAAAATCATATATATTGGGATTTTCAAACTAAGTGTGATTTAAGGATCAATTTCAGGAAGTATGTTATGATATAGTCCACCTCAATGCGCTCTCTCCAAAGTTATTATCACTAGGATCCTCTCTGGTAGGGCCGCATCCACTTATAGTATCAATATAGGGACTTATTTTATTAAAAAACACATTATATATCATTTATAAAAATCTAGAACAAACTACAATAATTATAATAATCATTATGCATATCCTTAATTATATCTATAAAATATCCTTAGAAATATCCTATGATATTTAACTATTTTATTCTCATAATTGTTTCAAAATGATAAATAACCCTTTCCTATGATTCCATCTAAAATAACCTACGGTTTTCATTGATAAAAATCACATCTTTCTTGAAGAATATTAAATTAGTTTGATTAACACACAACTAATGACCTAAATACATTAGTTTGATTAGATACTAGTATAAAAATATTCATATTCAACAAATGATCTCCAGCTTATCTCACTATGATCTTCTCATGTATTATTACTCTTAGGAAGACCATATGTAAACCGTTATATATATCTTGGAGAATGAAACATATGAAATGGTGATATCAAATGCCCAGTATGGGTAAAAATAAAAACAATAAATCTATAAAATTTTGAAATAATAATATATGTATAAGGTCTTGTAATCATTAACAAATATTATGATTTTCATACCCAAACTACCATGGACCATAACCATGAATCCTGGAATAAAAAATTATATTATCATTAAAATGTTATATAAGAGCGAGATATCATCATAAATAAATCATGAACCACAATATCATTCTATAAATGTTTTTTTCCATCATAAAAATTCTATTAAATTTCATTCTTCAGGGTTAAATATGATGAATATAAATGTATTGTATTTGGACTTATCACATATTCCCTATTATAGACCAGGACACACTTGTTTTCTATAGTGGATCAGGACTCATCTATATTCCATAGTTGATCAAGATGGTTGAATTGTTTCAAACAGTTTTCTCATAATATATAAATATTTGCTTAATGTGTTGGAAGGGGACATAGGTCCCCAAAATATCATTATGAAAAATATTCTTATGTGTACCGCAACATGATAAAAAAGAAATCATTTCATCACATCGTTCTTCATGTAAAGAAAACATGCTTCATTAAAGTTTTATCAATTCACCATGGAATATCTAATGAAAATTAAACGGGATATATATTCATTTTATCAATATAGAAATTAACAATACATATAAATAATAGGAATCTTATAATTCAATCTCATCATCGATAAATAATTCCTATCATAAAATTATTACACCATAGATAGAAAAATATTTTTAAAAAATAATATTGATGATTTATTAAGTAATATAGAATTGAAACTAATTTTTAATAAACATAAAACAATATAAAAATATTTATCATTAATACTAACCATTTATTATTATAAAACATTCATTAAAAACCCTTTAATAGTTATATAGATGAAAATATTCATTGAATTATGAAAAACAAATTTTTAAAAATTAAAATATATAAAAATAGGAAATAAATTTATTAAAGTTAAATTTTAATATTATAAAAGAATAATTAAAACAATGATTTGATTACGATAGAGAAAAATAAATTTCTTGTTGTAGATATCAAAATAATAAAACCTTCGAAATATTTAGTAAAATCAATAAAGGCATAGTTCCAAAAATGACAAAACCATTTAATTAATTATTTATGGTATATAGTATATAATGGGGGAAAACATTAATAATTTATTTTAATAATGTTTCAAACATTATTAAAGGAAATTTTATAAAAAATATTTTTCTAATGAAATGGATTAGGATTCATAGTGATAAAAAATACAATATTTCATAAAAATATTCTTTTGAAATCTTCAGTACATAACAAGATAAAACGGAGGGAAAATGAATTCTCATGAAATTACCATATTATAATAAAATTAATTAGTTTATATAGGGTATTATAATTATATATTATCAATGTAAGGATAATAAAAATTATTCTTAAAATGTTTTGATATTCTAATGTATAACTCTTACCAATTTGGAAATTATGATTCCTTATTTACATTTATGAATAACATAAAATGAGAAATATAATATAATTAAAGTAAGGATATTCATTATATAAAAATTAAAAGGTTACTTATGTAGCCCCCAAAAAATAATATAAGTGTATAACATACCATATGTCTCAATAAAAATTGAGACAAAAATGTCATACTGTTTGGAGAATTTTTGAAATGTAAACCTTATAAAATAGAGATACACAAATGGTATTCAAATAAAAATAATATAATTAATATTAAATATCAAATACATTCATGGGAATTATTTACACAATATAAAATATATATGTGGTGAATATGGAATGTGTCTCACAAAAATATACGACTCATATGAAAATCGAATTCTATAACACTTGACTTCCTCTATATATCTTCAAAACTCCTATATAGTATTAATTTTTTTTTATAAATATATTAAATAATTATTTATATATATCATCCAATATATGATTTACTTGAAACCATCAATTACCTGTTTATTTAGTATTTCCTGTTAATGTTTAGTTTCAAGAAAAACTTGATTATTTATTAGTGTATATTTTGATTTATTATTTTTTGTTTTATTAAATTTATCATGTTATTGTAATCTCTATATATTTTGACAATATATAAATTCCATATATATTTAGTATAAATTCATTTATATTTATTTATAATAGAAAGAGTAATAATATGTAAATTATAATGGATTGAGAAGGCAAGTTGTACGTATGCAAGAACATTGTGTCCATTTTTAATGCAGAATAAAATATATAAATTTAAACTATATATTATTATTATAGAATAATTTAATGTCATATATGCCAAATATTTTCATTAAATTAGTATATTTTCACCATATGTTTAATTTGTTAACTAATCACTCCGCTTTATGAGGCGGTAGTCCGCAATACAAAAGAAATAAAAATTCATATTACCACCAGAAGGTAATGAAGAAGGAAAATGTGATATCATGATTAAAATGTGTAATAATAACATATATATCATATATAATAGATAAAAAATAATTATATCTTTTAGTAAGATATGGTGATGGAAAATGAGAAACATCAGTTTTCGATTCGGTAGTCCTTTGTACACATGAATTATGATCCTATATCCCATTTAATAGAATAATAGAAGGGTTTAGGTAATCTATTAAAAAAATAAAATCTTATTATATGGATTATAATGATTTTATTATATAATCATGGTTCAATATGAATTTATGGAGGTGGGGGAAATAAATAATATAAAATTCTTGATTAGGGGTGTTAGCACTTTTTTAAACATCTTTTGGTTTAAACGAGAAGGCTTAAAAGGATGGATTTACTACCAAAAAATGGAATATTTAATAGAAAAATGGATTAAGTTATGATAACATGTGGTTTATGGCTGAAATTTTATTTTTATTCTTTATGAGGTGATGACATGGTTGTCTATTTATTTGAGAGTAGTGGAAAATAGTAATTTTTTTGAAAAATTGTGGTGCCCATATTTGTCACCATGAAAATAGATCCAAAATGGAAAATAATTGATAATATAATATATAAGTTTGATATATATATATATATCCATTAATTGGTGTTGTAAATGTTTTGGGTCATTTTTTACACTTATCTCTTATTTTAACCATAGTGAAACCATTGTTACCATCACTGCAATAAATAATTTTTAAATTTTTTTCTAATCATTATGGATACAAATTTGATAGACCATAATATATAATAGTAATCATTTTGAATCAATTAGGGAAAACATTTTTTCAAATTTCATTCATATAACTGGATGAAATTAATATAGACCTAATCCATTAAAATTGATGAGAAAACATATTTTTACAAAGAGAAATGTTCAACAGAATAAAAACATTATTTTAAAATATAATATAAAAATTATTCCAATAAACTAAATTAGGATAATTGATATAAAAATGATGAAATTTTCGTTTTAAAATTTTTTTAAAATAAAAAAATACCTTATAAACTATTTAAATGAAGAAATTATTTATTAAATAAGAATATCATATTTTTCAAAATTTATAAAAAAATTATTGTTTTTGAAAAAATATATCATATTCAAAAAATAATAATTTTTTTATCAACTCTAAAATTATTTTTTTCATATTTTTTGAATTTTGGGAAAATTAATATTCAAATAGGTTTGAAAAATAAAATAAACGTACATTATAGAAAAAATGTAGTTTATAAGTGTAAAATTTGATTTATTTTCATATATTCTCTTGAAATCACATAAGATAACTATTAAATATTTTTTTGAATATATTTTCTAAAAATTTAATTACAATAATTCTCCAAAAAAGATTTTTTTTATTGTTGAGGTAAAATTAATTTTTATATAAACAATGGTTTTCAAAAAATAATTTCCTTTATTTTGAAATACTTTTTTTCATTTCAAAATTTTTAGTCACACAATAATTATTTTTGTATACATGTTTAAAAAAATATTATAATATTTATAATATTCATATTTATAGTCAAAATTCAATAATCATAGGGATACATATATTTTTAAATAAAAATATTTTATATTATATCACATTTATTTATGAAGTCAATGTTCATTGAAATGAAAGATAACTCAGTGTTACGTCTATGACAATATTAAATTAGTTTTGTGTGTAATAGAAATTGAGAAATGATTTAATTTATTTGAGAAAATATATTTCATATAATATCAAAGTGATCCTATATCATATTAATGTTTAACTATTTTCTACATAAGTTTTCTTAAATTTTGGTGATTGTATTTGTTCACCTTGGCATTAGGGTTATATAACAAATTTAATACTATTTGATTTTTTTAATTATAGGATAATATAATTGATTATTGGTAAATTATTTATTAGATATTTTTATCTTTAAATATATCACAATATTTATATTAAATGTGGAAAAGGATCTGACCCAATTATAAATAATTTAAAGAACCAAAGAAATTTTATTTTGTGTATATAATTCAATTGTTACCTGGAACTTGAAAAATATGCCTATCTGCACACACAGTATAACACATATAGGGCATATTATTTGGTTAATCATGGTTTCATTAAAAAGAACATGGAGGGTTGACTTATATGTTACATTGAGTAGTATATAATTATTCAATATATTGTCACTTTGATCAAACTAATGTTAATATATGTTGAAAAAAAAATAATAGGAAAATGTGAAAAAAATAAAAAATAAGGATTCTTTTAGTTGATTTAAATTCTAGGTATATGAAAATGTACCCATATTTAAAAATTTTTATCACTGATTCCAAATAATTTGGTTTTAGTAATGGATTTTATAAGAAGTATACGAAGGTGAAAAAGACAATGTAGATATTAACTCAATGAACAACCCATTATAATTGTATATGGAATAAGAAAACCTATGATTATTCCAAACCAACATTTATAGAACCTGATTAATGAAATTTAAATCGTCAGAGTCTAAAAAAAAATCTATGATAATAATGATAGAGTCTATTGACTAATCAAATTAATGAGATGATGGTAGAAACATGGTCAATTTATTATATGGAAAAAATAATAGTCGAAGTGTAAAATTATTTTTCTCAAAAGAACTAGGGGGTTCTTAACTTATTGAAAATGAGTCCATTGGTCATAAAACAACTGGGGGAAAATAAATAGTTCAATTAATATAAGGAAGGAATATTGAACATGGTAATGGGAACCACTAACAATTCAATGTCTTGTGTGTAGAGAAACGAAGAATTATCCATGCTAATGCCCAAATCCAAGGATTTTTTAGATGTTAGGAATCCACAACCTGCTAGACCATGAGATGAAATAAGAACCTATATATTCAATATCAATTATGTGTATATTTTTAATTATGTTTTTATTAACATCCACCCTTTTTAGTGGATTTATTCTAGTTATATTAAAAATGATGTATATTGTTGGATATTTTAAGAAAATTAAATCACCCCCATAACTGATTTTTATTTAAAGGAAACTATATTCTGGTATGATTGTCAGTGTTGGGTATGTTAACATTGTGCAATTAATAATACACTCCTCTATATGAAATTGAATATATTTTTTGAAAGAGAATTGTCATATACACATTAATTTCAAATTACATTGTATAATAATGAAAAACAAATTCTAAATCATCTATGGAAATTTATTAGTGAATGGAAAAAAATGAAATATCTATGATGAATATAGAATCCTTCATAGGGGAATTATACATTTCATTGAGATATATTTCATTTAATTAGTAATGTAAAATAATTTTGTCCCATAACTTACTTTGATAATGATGATCATATCACATTAGATATAATATAATGGGTATTTTTAAACATTTCTCCACCTTTTTCGATCCCTATATTTATGTTTTCGTAGAATATGGAAGGAATACATCGTTTTAATTTGTACAATGTAAATACACAGGATTTTATATTCTTCAATATGATAAAATGTTCTTTACATGGGTCACATTCCAAACCAAATGTAAAAAATGAAAATAGAAAGATGAAATTATTAATAAGTATAAAATTAACACTAATATGTTACACCATTAATATTTATGATTGATAATTGTTAATTGATAAATATCAATTAATATTGAATTGGTTATTTCATAAAAATATGTTTTCTTAATATTATATATATTATTTTAAAAATAAAAATTTTAAGATGTTATGATTTAAATTTGAATAATGTAAAATTAATTTTTAAATTTTGAGTAAATAATTATATTCATATGCATTTTTTATATTTTTATAAAATAAATTACTTTAATGTGAATAGTTGTATGATATAATTTATACTAATACCATCACATATTAATGAATAATATATTATTGTAGCCTTTATTATATAACATAGAAATATACAAATATATTTATTTATTTAATGTATATACAATAATTTAATAATTATATTTAATTTTAAGTACCCATGAATACATTCCATAAAACCAAATAATATATTTTGAAATTATTTTTTATCTTATTATTTAATAAAGATAATATAAGAGGAATTTATGTTATAGATATTTTTCTTATAGCTATTTTTTAATATTTATAATCATATTAAATTTTTTATTATTTAAGATATGTATTTTTTATCATCAATAATCTTTATGTTTAAAAGTATTTTTTTAAATACTTGTTTTTATGTGTTACTTGTTCTAAATTTAAGATTAATATTCTTAAAAATAAAATGTGAATATGACATATTTATAATTATATTTTAGATAATCTATTTTTTGTTATTATATATAAACAATTTCATTTATGTGTATAAAATTATTATTGTAAGAATTAAGGTAATTAGGATTATAATTATGAAAAAAATAATTTTTTATTTTTTATTGTATTAACATCAAGAATATAAATTGAATCATAGAAACGTGAATCCTATAATGAATTATTATAATATTAATTATAAAACCTAAATAAATATATTAAAACTAATTAAATTAGTAATTCACAAAAACCATTATTATTATATAAGGAGTTGTTTTTAAATAAAATTATTATGAAATATAATTAAATAATAATAATAATTTATAAATTTTAGGATATTAATTTCATAATATTTAAAAAAATTTGATTAATCTTGAGTGTATTATCTTAAGATATTTTGAGAATATTCCAATAAAATTGACTCTTACTCAAAAAATGTGGGATATATGAAAATTATAATTTCCATTTTTTATAACTGTATAAGAAAAAAAGGTATTTATAAATATAAACAAGGAAATAAGATATGAAATTGATGAATAATATAATACTTTTCGGATTATTTTGTTTACATATAAACCAAATTTCAATTTTTTTATAACTTAATCAATATGTTAGTTCATTATTTTATTTTTTATCCATCATCTTAAGATTGTTTTTTCATTGAGAGGACACATTTTTCTTTATCTTGGATTCCTCATTAATATTATCCCACACATTATGAATAATTTTATTTTCTGAAAATATTAATCTTGAAATGATTATCATATATAAATTTAAAATCTTAATAACAATAAATTTAGAAAAAAAAATCATTTTATGGTTTTAAGTGAATTTATTTTGAATTTAAAATTTCAGGAAAGATGAATTTTTCTCTTGAAAATTTATTATTAATTTTAAAATCATAATACTAATATTGACTAAAATGTATAATTTTAATTTTGGTTATTAATAAGAATTAATTATTCAAGACAGTAGTTACCCCTGATAAATATTTTAAAATAGATTGATGATATTAACTAAGGAGTGATGGATAATTTTTTTTTGTAAATTGTTGGTTAAGGAATGGATTAATAAAAACTCCCAAAATTTATCAAATATTCCCTTTTGGTTCCTCTTAACCTCTAATAATTTAATTAATTTATTAAAATTTATGGTAATTTCCAAAATTTCCATCTTATTCACCTATAAAAATTAAAAAATTCCACTAAACCGAGACTCAATCATCGTTTTAATTACTCATTTGAAATCTTTCTCTATACTCTCCCAATAGCCCTATCATACCAAAACAATCCCATGACCCCTCATATTCTACCTATGTAATTCAATTTAAAATATAAATCCAAAGAATGACCGTTCCTCCAACAAAAGTATTATCTCATTCATATGTTCTTCATCATAATCATAATATTAAAATAATCATATCACAAAATATATAGTATATTAGGTATAATTATTATTTTTATATATTTTTATGTTAATGGAAAAATCATTTTTTATTAATTTTTATACACTTATAGTAATAAAAAATATCTATTCGTTGTGTGTGTAGGAAACCACCACAAAAAATAATCATTTTTTTCCGAAACAATTCTAGTTTTTGGATCTTTTAAAAATAATTTTACTATAACCATTTCCATCATTAAAATAGATTCATTATTATTGTACTATAATTTTTTTTGGATCCAATGATATCCCTCCTTAACTATACTCACCGATCGAATAAAATTATGTTCAATTTTGGGTCGGTTTAACCACTCACATGACTGATGCTATAAATCTCTATTACAGATGAATATGTTAAAATTTTCACTAATAATATTATATTATAATAAAAAATAATGATTTTTATATGGTCATGAAATAATAATATTATCAATTTACCTTAATATTAATATTTTCTCATTCACTAAAATCATTAAAATAAGGTAAAACCAATTCTATTTTCACACAACATAATGGAAGAACATCTGAATTAGCATGAGAAAATAAAATAAAATATATGTTATATAATAAAATATTGTTAAATATATATTTTTATATGGTATCAAAGATGGGAAATAATATCAATATTATAGAACATGCACAAATTGGTAATGTTATTAACACAAGGTGATTGGGAATAAATAATCACTAAATTGTATATCAATAATAAATAATTATTAATGAGGGATATAAAATACAACATAATTTAATAATGTTATAATATATATTATTATAGTAGATATTATTTTTAAAGTAAGTCAGAGTATCATTGACCACAAAATAAAATAAGCTGTATCTTTTTTTTCCTTAACATCCAATCACTAAGACTTATATAAATGTAACCCACAAATTAATTATTTTTATGGAATATATTTATAACAAGATTTTATTTTTGAACAATATATTATCTAATTCATTTACTCTATATAACCATAATATTTATAGTCTTATAATGACTTTTTATTTTAAAATTACAAATTATATAAGGGTTTTTTGTGACTCAATTTGTATCCATGGTTCATAGTTAAAATTATTTATCTATTATCAATCATTAAGGATATATTCATACATATAATGATTTCAGTTTGTATATAAACATTTTTTTATTTCAAAATATTTTATTACACCACATTATTCATTCTATTATTAATCTAATGTTTTATTAAAAATTTAATTTTTCTTTTTCATTAAATGGATTTTTAATTCCAAATAATGTTGTTAATTAAAAAAACTACTATCCATTATCAATTGAAATTTAAAATTTATTTTATCACCATATATCATTTTTATCTCTTTGATTCATTTTAAATAATGGTTTCATCATATTTTTAATTATGTGGGTTTTGAAAAAATTTATATGAAATTTGTCAAAATTCTTTTTTTCCATCCAATCAAACTATTTTTTTCATCCACACAAAATTTTATTTAGATAACCATTGTGTAATTTATTAGTGTTCGGGTAATATGATTTTTTAAAAAATAATGGTTTTAAAATTAATTTCAAGAAAACTTGGTAAACAAATATGTCCATATCATATTTTTAAATTAATGATTATTTTTCAGGTAAATTTTTCCAATTTATATATATTTCTTCTTTTTCGATCCTTTGTATCATTATGTTAACATTTTATTAGGAAAACATCAAATAAGGTTTTATATATTCATATAATTCTCTCTAAGAAATTATATTGAATGTAAATTATACTTTACATTTTGTAACAATGTTTAAAATGTATAGTGAAATTTTTTTTATCACCACTTAAATTTATAATTTGATGATTATATCTCATGATGTTATGTTTTTATCATATTCTATATGATGTAATTATATGAAATATTTTGTTAAATGATAATATTTATATTCTATTAATTCATAAATTCATTATATTTTATGATTTTGAAATATTTAATATTCCCTTTTTTTTCGATATCATTTTCTGACTAAAATATGAATTTATTATTTTAAAGATCCACTATAATTAATGATTTATGAGGTGGTTGAGACTTATATCACTATGAAATGAATTTTTAAAAGGAATATATCTATTGAAATATATATTTTATTTTAACAACTTAATGATTATCTAGTTTGAAAAATGGTGAGCGTGATGACGTTTAGGTCTGCTAATTTTATATTTATGTTATTAGGTTAATTAGTAGTAAGATTAACAAAGATAAGAAATATTATATTTATTATTTCCCCCTATATCGATGTTTTATTAAATAGGTAATATATGTGATGATATTATGTGATAGAAATTGTAAATATTCTATAGGATACATATTATGGTTAAATGATTATAGGTATAGTAAAATAATGAGTTTATATATCTATTCTCCATGGAACTAAACCGTTCATTATTTTTATACTAGGAATTTTTGTTAGATTTCTTATTGAAATTTTGATATTAATATATTATTTACATGATGTTTATTTTAGTTATCTATGAAAATAATCCATGTTAACAACTACTGGAGTCCATTAAATATTTCACAGTTTCATTGCCTCACCCATGAATGTAAAAACTAAATGAACAAGGGAGATGGGTATAATGGATAATAGTGATTACAAAATGATCAAGCAAAAAACACATGGTAGATAAATTTATAAAATAAGCATTATATATGGATTTAATCCATAAAAATGAAGAGATATATTTATAATGTAAACTTAAATAATTTATTCTGAAATGAGGGGACAACACTATGTAATTTATATTCACATAACTATAAATTCCATATAAAATTTATTTCATTTATGAAACATGGTGTTACTATATAATCATATGACTATATCCATGGAAATATAACCCTAGTGTTGATATGAGGATGAATAACCTAATAAATTTTATGATATTTAAATATTTACATATACCATGATTATATATTTTTATTCTATTAAAGTGGGTTGTTTTAGACTAGTTTGTTTTAGTGACAATCCTTATTCTCTTTTATTATAATTGTAATATGTACCTTTTATAATTTTTTTGACGAATACTCTCACTATAATACCATTCATATAATGGAGTTCTAGGGTATGGTGGGGTGAGATTTCATTATTAATGGACATGAGAAATAGAGAACATTCCTTTGGTAATAATGATTATATAGGTTTTCTCTATATTGAAACACATAGTAGAGGTATAGAGTCCACTATTATACTTGAATGAAATGGTTGGAATATATTCAACAACTTAGTTTTCTAGGAATAATAATCATTGAAAATGTAGGAATGAGTGGTGAATTATATTGATTCTATCAATTTATCAATAATTAAATTAAGTTAAAATACTAAGAATAATAATAATAACATACACTTTCTTAATACCCTAAAGGTTAAAAACCATTATGGATAAATATTAATTTATCATTAATATTTCATTTAATCAAAACCATGATATACCATTTCATATTATTTTAATTAGTTTTAGTACAAAACCAAAATAAAAATATATATCAATGAGAATAAAATTTGTTTTGTATGAATCATTTTATAAAATATGACCATGACCATCAACAATTATATACTTTTTTTATATTAAATTTTCCGTGATTTTAGGTATATGAAATCCATATATAATGTCACAGATTTTCCTTTTCAATATTTATTTAAAAAATTTGATATTATCATTAATGAATCAATTATTTATTTATCCAGACATCTCATTCTCAGGATATTACAAAAAATATATTTAAAATAAATTTGAAAATTTTTAAAATGGTTTTTGTGTTATGAGAAAAAAATTATTCAAATATAAACAACAGAATAAAAATTCATTTACATCAATAAAACTATACATAATAATTAATTTTTTCATTTTCAATTTGATTTTTATAATTTTTATTTCTTTAGTATAATTGATTACAACAATTTTGTATTAAAACTAATTTTGTATTCTTTCAACATCTGAATATGTTTTCTACATGATTCATACATTAATTAAAATATAAAAAATTGAAAATAACATTTTACTTAGTTTTATAACATTACATTACGTTTTTAAGTAAATGTGTTACTTTGAGAACATCTAAAAATAATTATAAAAGTTTTATTAATTTCTATAATCAATGATTTACAATAAATAACTGACATAAAACATGTTAAATATGAAATAAACATTATAAAAATTAATTGAAAATATAAAAAATTCATTACAAAATAATATATAATCAATATGAAAAACTTAAAATATATAAATATATTTTTAATAATATAACAAAAAAAAGAAAACTATTTTAAATACATCAAAAATAAGGAAAAAAATACCAAAATATATATTCATTATTATATATTTCGAAACAGAACTAAGTGTAAACCAAATTTGGTTCAATTTTTAAATGATTAAAAATATAATATCATTATTTGTGTATCAATATAATGTGAGGAAAATAAATAATGATATGAAATTCAACTTGAGAGATATAACAAATTATCTTCTCCCCCATAAAAATAAAACTAATTCATGGAAAATAGTAAAATGCCACAAAAAATATACACATCATGTGTTATCTATGATGATATATAAAAAATTAATCAACAAAATTTGTTTCCTCCACTAAATATATTCTTACACAGAATGGATTAATACTATTAATATTAAATCAATCACAATATAATTTTACATTCTCCAAAAAATTATAATAATTATCAAATTGAAATTATATTAAATTATAATAAAATTTTGTACTACACAAACCATATTTAAAAAATATACAACAACAATCCACAAGATATATTATTTATAATTAATTAATTAATCATTGGAAGATTTCTATGTTTCAAAAATGAATATTATATAAAATGATATTCATTATATATCCAAAAGTAAAAAAATATTTTTTATAAAATATTCTAGTGTATTATTTATAAAAAAAATAAAATTATACATATACACCATAAAAACAATTCATCATTGAATTTAAATTTTATGTGTCTCACTAGATTCAAAATAATTCCACTATTGACCTAAACTAGATTACAATTTCAACATTTAAACACACTTTATATGTACTATTAAATGAAATATTGTTTCCATGTGCATATCAAAAGATATACTAATAATCATAAGTATAATTTCAATGAAAAAAATATTTAAATCAATTTATAGATGAAAAGAAATGAGTAATCTAACTATAATCAAATTTAATTTAATTAATAATGACTCTAGAGTACCTTTTGAGTGATTATCCCGGCCATTTATCTTTTCAAACTATATGTCTATTATTTGATATTAGTGAATCACATTTTTGACATTATTGTCTCCTACTAACTAATTTTGTTATTATCACATAAATTCCCTTAGTTGATGAAAATTTATCTCAGAATAGTTTATTCTCTTATATTAACTTATTATTCTATTGTTTAAACATTTCCACCTCGTGAGAACCATTGTTTTACTATTCAATAGATAGATTCAGAAAATTACATCACTTCACTAGAATATAATATATCTTCTATATTTCTTTTCAGGCCTCATCTCATAACAATAAAAATTTAATATTTTTAATACATGACTTTAATGTATAAAACATCTATAGTGTTATTATTAAATCTTGAATATAATATATATGAGCTTGAAGATAGTGATGTAACCTCAAATGATTTGGATCAAATGAATAATTTTATAGATTATTACTCTATATAATATCATAAAATATTAGAATTATATCATGTAGAGGAATACTTATTAATATTCCATTGATGTATCATATTTCATTACATGCTAGGGAATTTTACAAGGAACACCAGATAATTAATCTTTCATATAATAGATTTTCTTTATTATTTAATATTATACGATGAATTCTCAATAATATATTTCATGGATTTGCTTTATTTATTTATTTATCCATAATAATCCATAAAGAATAATCATTCATTAATATAAATATTAATAGTTAAATGGAAATGTAAGATACCCAATAAGATATAAACAGAACATTAAAAATAATATTCAACCATTCAAATATCCCATGGAATTTAATTGATATGAATTTTTAGGTCCTACAAAAGTGATGGAAATAAAAAGGTCTGATATAAATTTATCTCTATATTTATTTAGGGTAATTATGAAATTAATGAGGAATTTTAGAAGTATATTTTAATAATAAATAACGTTATTATTTTAAATATTTATTAGGTATTATGTGCCTTTGTAGTATTATAATAATTCCAATATAATATTAGAAAAAATTATTTTAGTGTCATATGGATGAGAATAATCCAACATAAACACTTTAAAATATCTACTATAGAGTTCTAATGTCTACTAATGAACTCCCCATAACAAAGATTAATATCTTAATACAACAATTCCTTTTATAGATTTTCTAAAAAACCCACAATTTAACTATTTTAGTCTAAAAATATATTTTCACATTGGTTCTGTCCAAACTGGATACCCTTTACTTATATAGTGGGAAAATGGGTATCATTTTTAATTCATGGATTCATTTCAAGAAATTATAAAATTAATAAACTCAATAACTATTTTGTGATATTATTGATTACTAATCAATAATTAATATTTAAATCAATATTATTATAAATCTTTAAATATAAAAACAATGATACTAGATAATTATGGAGATGACAGTTTTTGGAGTAGAGTATTTTTGGCACGACCCTTTACTGAAGTGGAACAACAAAGCCATGAGAAATCACTTGTTTTATTTAACTATATGTATTTTATATAGAATAGAAAATTAAGGATTGAAAATGGTTCATAGCATCTATATATGATATATCTGAATATTATTCTTCTATAATATCTTAACCCTTCATTAAAAACCCTTTATTGTTATTGTTTCTGATTAAAACATTCATTAATATTCATAATAAATTATTCTTCATGCACTTAAAATGGATACCCCATTAATACTCTCCCTAATCTAGTATGTAAAACTATAATTGTATAAATATCAAGGAAATTATATTTTATATACATGTAAATATCATGATTCATCTATCTAGAGTAATCATATAGTTCTCATTAACAATGAATTATTGATATCAAATAGTTGTATATTATAATGTTACATTACATTCTCCCCTACATAATTTCACAACAGGGCTTTAGAATTGATTCACCACATTACTAAGACTGCTAAAAATCCTATTGATATTACATTTTCCACATTTCATAATCATTGAAACTATAACCATTTTCCTAATATTAACATTATAAAACATGTTTTTATAAAAGTGTGTTATTCTCATAATTTGTTTTTATCCCATATAAGATATAGAATATATTCATATTTTATTAAAATCTTTTTATTATAAATTTAAAAAAAATAATTTTTTTATCATAAAACTAGTAATATGTAGATATAAAATATAGATAAAACACTAGTATGTAAAATTAGAAGAATTAAACAAACTAAAATGAGAAATGAAAACATTTGAGAAACTAGGAATATTAATGCTCAATATGTTGTTTACGCTTCGTGGTTTACTATGTAATTAATAATAGATTATTATAATAGTTATATATGTTGAATCAAATATGAAAAATTTCCTTTCATATAAATGGATCATGTGATATTTTTCATGAATTCCATTGGTGATGATGTAACATATGTGTATCCATTAAAATATATAAGCTTAAAATTTTTATCATCTTGAAATTCAAATGAAATTCGAAAATAGTAGATTTAGTATAATATTTTTGTACCCAAAAACGGTTATATTGACATATATTTAAAAAATTATCCTAAATTTAGAACTCATTAATAAAAAACACAATATGACATATTAATCTTAATATATGGTCCAAAAACCAATGAAAACTCAATATGAAAACTATAGAAGATATATAAGAATGATTTTTGAAGGAAACCCAAATTATAAAAAACTTAATCCAAAATTTATCCTTCATTTAAATGATGAATATTTATATTGACAGATTATATGTAGATTATAGTAATAATACATCATTTCTAATGTTTATTTATTGAGATATGAAAAGATAAAATATAAAAACGAATGTGGAAATCATTATAAAAGGGGATATATTAGATCAATGTATCTATTATTGGAAATGATATATTATGTTAAAAACACACAATATGATATATTGTAACATGAAATTACATGTTGAATGATATTTGGTAATGATTAAACCATAGTAAATTTTATATAAATATTTGTTTATTTTATTTCAAAGAAGGATGTACACAATGGTTACTTCATCGATTTTATAACACATGTTGTAAAAATACTAAACAGAAATTAACAATATAAAACAATCAATAAACTATATATAAAATCACCATTAGGAAATATATAAAAGAATTTACAATTTATAAAAATATTGAAATAATAAGTTTCTGTAATGAAATACATCAAAACTAAAAAAAATCCATAACACATATTGTGGTTTCTAAGATGTTTTTTAATTTATTACAATCTAGATATATAGATATGTTATTTACTGTCAATCACTCCATAATATTATATCTTACTCTATGATATTTTTGTAGAATAAAAAAACATTACCATGTTAGAAGTTATTTCGTTTTATGAATGATTATAGAAAACTTTGAAACATTGAATGGTTTTCATAATATAAGGCATTGGATAATTAATAATATAATTTGGATCCTTTATATCCAATTGAAAAATATTCCAATGAACATGTGACATAAAAAACATTTTCTGGTGATAAAATTGAATTTTATTTTTGCGGGAAGAAAATTTTATAGAAATGAAATAACAAATGAATAAAGAAGATTAAACTGATCAATAATTAAGCAAATATTTAGAACTATTATGTGAATATATATATGTAGTTATTGATAGATGATATGGAAGAGAAATGAAAAATACTCATTGATTATTTTTACATATTTTTTTATAAATATTTGATAGTGATATGTGTGTAATTAATTTTATGAATCTCTTTCTTTATGAATTGAATTTATGAGAACAATGAGTGGAAGAAATTATGATTGATAGTGATCAAAACCTCTTCATTTTAATAAAAAAATATATAAATATTTTTTTCATATAAGTACATCATTGGTGAATTCTATTTATATATAAAAATTACATAAAAATTTTACATCACAATTTAACTTCATTTACTTTTTACAGAATTATATCTTAAATGTTTTCATATATTTTAAATGGATAAAATAGTATTTTCCACATGGGAATAATGTAAGATCCCAGTTTCATGAAAGGTATTTTTTGTTGTGTTTTGGGTTGAACCCTTTTGTTTTGGGGGATTTAAAATGTTTCTTGAAAGTGCGATAGGCCTAGGGGTCTTCCGGGGGCTTTGGGCACGGAAGAAAGGAAATCTGGACAAAAAAGCCTATGGCGCATGGCCTGCGCACAGCCAGGTAAACCATGCAGCCTACCCAGGCTAAATCGTGTGACCCTTCCTCCTCCAAATAGATGTGTGCAGATGGTTTGCGCACGGTTTTCCAAACCGTGTGGACAAAACCTATGGCCACTTAATGTTGTAAAAATTACAAGTTTTCCACTTTGCGCTTTTAAATCTCACTCGGGATTTTCCTCCAATTCCACCCTCTTCACCCTAGGCACAATCCAAATCACCCAAGTTCTTGAAGAGATCGATATCCCTAATTTCTAAGGTGTTTTTGGTGCCGTTGGTTACAGATCAAAGCTCCGGGTAAGGCTAATCTCATCCTTGGTTCTTTTTTTGGTTTAGGGTTTATATCTTCTCTTCCCCTTGTTCTGAAGCCCTAAAAACCTATATTTTGGGTGAGTTTTAGGTTGAATCTCAAAGGGTTGGTTGGATCGAGGTCTAAGGACTCGATTGAGAGTGCGTTCAACTGCTGATTTATGTTAGGTGTTTTACAAGGGATATCCCATAGTTATTTGGGTATTTGTGCATGTTTAGTTATGTTCTTATTTCTAATTGGTCATGTTTTGGATAACCATTGCATGTTTGGTAATAATGGTGTCTAAAAAAGAAAATGGGAACCCTCACGATCCCCGTGGGATGTGTTGGGATGGACTTGACCTAATTTAGGTCCATCAATGGGATGTGATGGATTTTCCCGGGTTTCAGGACTGTTATAAAAAAGTAGCCTTGTTGTAGTAAATTGTAGATCCTTTGACGTACATGTTGGCATGATTGGTTGAAATTGAAATAGAAGTTAGGTGAAGCACCTATACTTTCCAATAACCAAGGGGTTATTTGAAATGGAATGAGTGGTTGGTTCATGAAAATGATGAACGAGTTAAATGGGTTAATGTGTAAACTGATTTAATATTATAACGGGATATATTATGGGTCTAATGTTCAATGCTTAGTGATATAGGAATAACACATGTGAATTGGGTAAATGGATAAATGATATGAAATGGTAATGTGTTAATGGGTTAAGGAATGATGTGGATTCCCATGTGGGTTGTTGTGAATAGTGCTTTCCGAAGGGAACTGGTTTGGATGGTTGATGGTTACATATATATAAGCATGTGCACAAGGCTTCGTAGAGTGGGATATGACATGAGGATCTACACCCACATGTCGAGTGAAGACTAAGGCTCTATACTCCACCCTAAATGCATGGGTTTGGAAAGGGGACTAAGGGTCTATTCTCCTAATTGTTGCATCCACCTGGACTGAGGCTTCTAGGTGAGGTTATGGTTTCTATGAGGGGATAGTCCAAGTGAGATAGGATAACGATGTGTTTACCCTCTTGCATGTGATTGTTGGCCTTAGACCCATGTAACATAATTTAGGTGTTTAACCCATGGAAATGTGACGAAATGGTAGGTGATGATAATTGGTAATAAATGAATGGTAATGGAATGGCAATGGATTGGTTCTAAACATGCTAATAGAACATTAATTAATTAATTGGAAACTATCATTCATATTCATTTTTCATGCACTATTTGATTATACTGGATATTTTTTAGACATCGATGGTGGTGGCCTACTGAGTTGTACTCACATCCTGCTCGGGCCGTCGTTGGGTACCCGAGTAGACTTCATGTTTGTATGTCAAGAGAAGGGCAAAGGTACTTTCTATATATTGAGTGAACATGGATAGCACTTGGTGGAGGATCCGGACTTGGAGTCGGGACCATTTTGGGGATTTGACCATTGTCTTTATTTTGGGCATTGTTCACTTTTTCACTTGTAGTATGACATGGCATATTTAATATTTGAAATGTTTGTTAAACATGTTCGTTGTTTTTTGGTTCTTGTTTCCGCTATTTGGTTTATTCTGTTGTGAATTACTCTGATAAAAATGGGGTATAGTATCCCCACTTGACTACATATACACCCGCTTCTAGTCGAAAGCCTTTGTCGTACGGGAAAGCACAATTAAGGTCAGGTAACCACCTGGCTTGGAGCACTAGTTTAGTGGATTCTCTGTCAGGGATGTTACAAAGTGGTATCAAAGGAGGTCTTTCTTCTCCTTCACCGAGGTTTTGTTTTTTGGGATTGGTAGCCAATGGATTAGATGTGTCGGGCCTTGGTAATGAGCTCGTTCTTGGGAGTAGCAAACCTAGGTACGAGGGAAAACCCAAGTCACCCTCAGTGGGAATTGTTGTTCTTGGTTGATTGTTGTTACAGTTGATGATATTTCATAGTTGGGTGACACACATGTGGTTTGATGTGACTGTTTCATGATATTTGGCTTGTGGCGTTAACGACATGAGGATTTTCATTCATGCATCATTTTTAGGCACCTAGGGAGATGGGCGACATGCATTGTGTTAGGCACACACACAGGGTTGGTGTGTGAGGCAGGAAGTATGGTGCATCATTCATTTCATGAAACTAATAAATAATAAAAATAATGAAATGAAACAAGTGGGTAAATGATGTTTAATGAAATAATAGGGTTTTAAACAAATTGGAAAATGTTTTTGGGTTATATCATGAAAAATGGGTTATTCTAGCTAGTAAAGTGATTTTGATGGAGTCATGAAAGTTTATGGTATGCATTCTAAAACAATGTGCTTGGCATTGTAGAAAAATTCCACCATGACGTTGGTTACCAGATGGGTAACAAGAGGATATTGCTGAGAACACTCCTCCAATAGAGGAGCATGAAAATGTGGGGATAAATGAAGGTAGAGAAGACCAGTTCTGGGAGAACTTGGCTCGCCTCATGTAGATGATGGATCGGGACCCAGGGCGGGTTGCACCGAGTATGTTTGAGCTGACCAGGGAGTTCCAGCTGCAGCACCCTCTGACCTTCACCAGATAGGGTGGGAAAGAAGCAGTGTCGTTCGGGTTATAGTCTGTCCAGATGATATTGGACAATCTGGAGACCCCTGTTGAGAAGCGAGTGAAGCTGGACGCTTATATGTTGTGAGGCCAGGCTAGGAGTTGGTCGGACATTCAGGCTCAAATCAAGAAGGATGAGGTAATGTCATGGAAGGTTTTTCAGGAAAGGTTTCTAGAGCATTTCTACCCAGAGACCTTGAGACCGGAGCGGGCTACAGAGTTTATGTGCCTGACTCAGGGATCACAATCGGTGATGGACTATACTAGTCGCTTCACTGATTTGAGACGCCTTTTCCTAGTTTTTTCAGGGGATAATGCATCAGTATCTAGGAGTTTCCATGATGGTAAGATACATGAGATCATGTCTCAAGTAAACATATTATGCTTGATGAGGTTCGCAGAGGTAGATGACCAGGCACTGATATCAGAAGGAAACCTGAAGGGATCTTCGGGTAGTGGGATTATGGTGCCATCGGAACAGACGAGCGGTGCATATACCGAAGGTCCAAGGAAACACAATGAGAACTCACAACCTGGTGGAGGTCTGAAAAGTGGATGTAAGAGAGAGTCGGCCTCTCATAGTGGAAATTAGGTGTTCTACTATCAGTGCGGTAGGTCGGGTCATATGTGTGGTCAGTGTCCTCGACCTCTAGTTGAGTGTCTTTTGTGCGACAGGATGGGGCATGTGCAGAGGTTCTACAGGAACCCTCGGTAGGTGGGTGATCATGTTGGTGGAAGGCTGGTACCGGATACAGGAAGGGAATTAGTTGCCCCCTATCACGCAGGCTATTGGAGCTCCACGAGCAGTACTGGCAGGGGCGGTGGACGTGGAACTCCGGGGAAAGATCTCTCATGCCCGCATGGCAGTGTAGCATAGTTTACCCAGGTTGAAGCCTGGGGTAGAGGTGCAGGTCAGCTTCAGGCAGTTCAGTTTGCGCCTAGTGATGGCAAGGCCGGAAAATCGACTCTTCGAGGTATGATTCTTGTTGCTTCTACTTTTTCTAGTTCATTGTTAGACACAGGTCCAATACACTCTTTTATATCGGCTCAACTTGTGGTAGCTCTAGGATTACTTGTGGAGTGGCTGTGTGGAGTAATGTCAATTGACACTCTGTTGGGGGTGCGAGTTGAGGATATCAAGTAGTGCAAGGGTTGTTCCTTGGAAGTTGGTGGGTATCGTATTTTGTGGGACTTGTTCATTGTCGAGATGTCAGGTTTTGACTTAATCATGGTAATGGATTGGTTGGTGTTGTATTGGGCCCACATAGACTGTTATCGTCGCAGAGTATCATTCAGGTCTCTTGAGGGTGATGCTTATGTCCACCATGGCGAATGGGATGTCCGAGCAGGGTGTGTAGGACCGTTTGGCCAGTTGTTGAATGGACTCACGACTTTTTTGGCATGTATCATCCTTGATGACAATGAAATAGGTGTGCAGTATGTTTTCCCTCCTATGATGGATTAGTTTCTGGATGTGTTTCCTGAGGATTTCTCAGGGTTACCACCCGATAGGGATGTTGAGTTCATGATCGAGTTGCTACCTGGAGTGGAGCCAGTTACTATTCCTCCATACCGAATGGCACTAGCAGAACTCCATGAATTGAAGGTTCAGCTTGGCGAGATGGAGCATAAGGTGTTTATCCATCCTAGTACATCTCTGTGGGGATCACCCGTTGATTTTTCAAAGAATGTCGTTGGGTCGTTGAGGTTGTCTGTTGACTATCGAATGATAAATCAGATGATGGTGAAAAATATGTACCCTAATCCAAGAATTGATGACATGTTTGCTTAGTTGAGGGGTGCATCAGTGTTTTTTAATATTCATCTGTGGTCAGGTTATCACCAGCTGCTGGTGAGGTCTTCTGACATACCACGAACAGCTTTCCGGAGTCGGTACGATCTGTTTGTGTTTGTGGTAATGCCTTTCATCTTGACCAATGCTCCAGCGATGTTTAAGGATTTGATAATTGGATCTTTCATCCCTATCTATATTAGTTTGTGGTTGTCTTTTTGGATGATATCATAGTGTACTCGAAAACTCATGACGATCATGCCCAACATCTTGACATCATCATGGGTATTCTAAGAGAGCATGAACTATATTCCAAGCTAACCTAGTGTCAATTTTGGAATGGTGAGGTACATTTTCTATTTCACATCATCTCGGAGGAAGGTGTGTCAGTGGATCTAGAGAACATGCAAGTAGTTGTATCTTGGGAGCAGCCCAAGAGTGTTTCTAATGTTTGGAGTTTTCTGGGTTTGGTCGGGTATTACGGAAGGTTCATTCAGGAATTCTCTCTCTTGGCAGCAGCACTCTTGGGCTTGACCAAGAAATTAATCAGTATTGAGTGTTATGAGGCTTCTAAGAATGCCTTATAAGAGTTAAATAAGAGGCTGACAACCACACCTACCTTGATCTTACCTGAGACGCGTTAGAAGTACATCGTGTTTTGTGATGCAACAAGAATTGGACTAGGCACTGTGTTGATGTAGGATGACCAGGTTGTGGCTTATGGGTCAAGGAAGTTGAGACCCCATGAGCGGAATTATCCCACTCATGACCTTGAGTTGGCTGCAGTAGTGTTCGCCTTGAAGTGCTGTAGGAACTATCTATTGGGAGAACGGTTTACCTTGTTTACCGACCATAAGAGATTAAAGTACATCTTCTTTCAATAGGATCTGATCCTCTAGTAGCGAAGATGGGTTGAATATCTCCAGTCATTTTACTTTGAGTTGGTGTACACTCCGGGAAATGAAAATAGTGTTGATGATGCTCTGAGCAGGAAGGTTCAGAATCAGATGGTTCAGGAGTCCAACACCGAGTGGAAGGTGATGGATTTGTTTGCAGAAATGCACCTGGAGGTGCCGGAGGAGAGTGTTCAGGTAACTCTCGCATTCTTTAGCGATGGAGTTGACGCTTTTGAGTCAAGTTAAGGAATTTTAGCTTGATGATCCTGATTGTTTGAACATGATCAAAAACCATAATGGTGGGGAGATACCTTCTGGCTGGGCCATTGGGGTGGATGATGTTGTTCGTGTTCGTGATCGTGTGGTTGCGCGAAAGTGTGTGCGGGAATAGTTGATGCGTGAGTTCCATGCATCAAAGTGTGAAGTTCATCCTGGTTTGAACAAGATGTACAGTGATCTCCAAAGGCGGTTTTGGTGGCTCGGAATGAAGAAGGATGTTGTGGGCTTTGTGGCATGATGTCTTACCTGTCAGTAGGTGAAGTCTGAACATTAACGCCCATGCGGTTTGTTGCATCCATTGCCCATTCCAGAAAGGAAGTGAGATAGTGTGACAAAGGATTTCTTCAAGGGTATTCCGAGGAATCCATGGAAGAATGACGCAATATGGGTGGCTGTTGATAGGTTAATGAAAGTGGCTCATTTCTTACCGATTCAGGATACCATTACAGTCAACATGTTGGGTGAGATATATGTTTGGGAGATAGTGTGGTTGCATAGTGTTCCAAAAACCATAGTTTTAGAATGAGATCCAAATTTTACATCGCGTTTCTAGAAGGGGTTGCAGAAGTTTCTTGGCACGCATGTGTTTTTTAGTACATCTTTTCACCTGTAGACGGAAGGCCAGTCGGAGCATACGATCCAAGTGTTGGAAGACATTTTAAGAGCATGTGTCTTAGACTTCAGTGGTTCTTGGGAGAGACACCTATCATTGGTTGAGTTTTCCTACAACATCAGTTCTCAGGGTACGATTCAGATGACACCATTTGAGGTGCTTTACGGGAGGCCATGTATATCTCTGTTGTGTTGGCTAGAGGCTGATGAATCTGATTTGATGGAACCTAGTCTCGTGTAGGAGACTTCGGAGAGAGTTATGTTGATCAGGAAGCGGATGGCTACGGCTCAGAGTAGGCATAAGAAGTATGTAGATCGGTGGCATAGACCTCTTGAGTTTGGGGTGGGTGATGAAGTGTTCTTTTGGGTGTCGCCAAGGTGGTGTCACCGGCGGATACGAAAGCATAGTATGTTGGCGCCCAGGTATGTGGGACCTTTTGAGATTGTGGAGAGGATCCGACCAGTGGCTTACTGATTGGATCTTCCACAACGGTATGGTGAGATTCATGATGTGTTTCATGTGTCGCAGCTTTGACAGTATCACCCTGACCCATCTCATGTGGTTTTTGTTGAGGATGTGGAGCTTGAGGCTGATGCATCCTTTGAGGAGCATCTGGTTCATGTGGTGGATAGTAGTTAAAAGGTCTTTTGAGGCAAGGTTATGCCATTAGTGCGAGTACTATGGCTGCATGGGAATGTTCAGAAAGAAACATGGGAGCGAGAATCAGATATCCGAGCTCAGTGGCCCGAGCTCTTCTCTTCGGTGGAGCATTGAAGCTTGGAATCTTAGCTTGAGGACGAGCCATCATAAGGTGGGGATGTTGTAAGATCCCGGTTTTTTGAAATGTATGTTTTGTTGTGTTTTGGTTTGAACCCCATTTTTGGGCTTTAAAATTTTTCTTGAAAGTGTGAGAGGCCTTAGGGGTGTTCCGGGGGCTTTGGCACAGAAGAATGGATATCTGGGCAAAACAGGCCAGGGCGCACGGCCTGCGCACGACTAGGTAAACCGTGCGGCCTGCCCAGGCTAAACCATGCAACCCTTCCTCCTCCGGACAGAAGCTTGATCACTTTTTGTGCATGGTATTCCAAACCATGTGGAAAAACAATGTGACCACTTAAAGTTCAAAAAATTACAAGTTTTCCACTCCAGGATTTTAAACCCAACTCGTAATTTTTCCTCCCATTCCACCCTCATCACCCTAGTAGTGAACAAAATCACCCAAGAGCTCCAAGAGATCGATATCCCTCATTTTTAATGAATTTATGGCGCTGCTGGTTGCGGATCAATGCTCCGTGTAAGGAAAATATCAGCCTTTTTTCACTTTTTTGTTTCGGGTTTGTATCTTCTCATCCCCTTGTTCTATAGCACTAAAACCCCATATTTTAGGTGAGTTTTAGGTTTAAGCTCCAAGGTATGGAAAGATTGAGGTATAAAGACACGAATGAGAGTTCGTTCAAACATAGATTTAAGGTAGGTGGTTTATAAGTGATATCCCATTGTTATCTGGGAATTTGTGAATGTTTAGTTATGTCATTGTTTCTCATTGGTTATGTTTTGGATATCCTTGGCATGTTTGGTAATAATGATGATTAAAATGGAAAATGGGAATCCTCACGATCCCCTTGGGATGTGTTGGGAAGTACTTGACCTAATTTAGGTCCATCCATGGGATGTACCAGCTTTTCCCGGGTTTCAGGACTGTTATTAACAAGTGGCATCGTTGGAGTAAATTTTAGGGCCCTTGATGAATATGTTGGCATGATTGGTTGAACATGATATAGAAGTTAGGTGATGCACCTAGACGTGGGAATAACCTATGTGTTATTTGAAATGGAATGAATGGTTGGTTCATAAAAATGATGAACAGGTTAAATGGGTTAATGTGTAAAGTGATTTAATACCATAACGGGATAGGTTATGGGTATAATTTTCAATTCCTAGTGAGATAGGAATAACACATGGGTTTTTGGTAAATGTTTAAATGATGTGAAATGGTAATGTGTTAATGGGTTATGGCATGATGTGGATTTCCATGTGGGTTGTTTTGAATAGTGGTTGCCGAAGGGCTGTGGTTTAGATGGTTGATGGTTATTTATATATAAGCATGTGCACATGGATTCGTAGAGTGGGGTATGACATGAGGATCTACTCCCATGGGTCGAGTGAAGTCTGAGGCTCTAAACTCCACCCTAAATTCACAGGTTAAGAAAGGGGACTAAGGGTCTATTCTCCTAACAATTGCATCCACCCACACTAAGGCTTTGAGGTGAGGTTATGGTTGCTATGAGGGTTTAGTACTAGTGAGATAGGACAACTATGTGTTTACCATCTTGCATGTTATTGTTGGACTTAGAACCATGTAACATAATGTATGCGTTTAACCCATGGAAATGTGAGGATAATTGGTAATAAATGAATGGTAATTGAATGGAAATGGCTTGGCGATGAACATTCTAATGGAACCTTAATTAATTACTTTTCAACTAGCATTCATATTCATTTTCCATGCACTATCTGTTTATACTGGATATTTTTTAGAAACCATTGGTGGTGGTCTACTGAGTTGTACTCGCACCCTGATCGGGTCGTCGTTGGGTACTGGAGCAGACATCATGTTTTCAGGTCAGGATATGGGTAAAGGTCGTTGCGAGATAGTGTGATAACATGGGTATCACTTGGTGAAGGATCGAGACTTGGATTCGGGGCCATTCTGGTGATTTTACCATTGTCTTTATTTTGGGATTTTGTTCACATTTGCACATGAAGTATGACATTGAATATTTACTATTGGAAATGTTTGCTAAACATGTTCCTTGTTTGTTGGTTTTCATTTCTGCTATTTGGTTTATTTTTTTTGGATTAATCTGATAAAAAGGGGGTATAGTCTCCCAACATGACTATATAGACCCCCGCTGCTAGTCGACAGCCTTTGGCATATGAGGAGGTGTGCTTAAGGTCATGTAACCACACATCTCAGTGCACTGTTTTAGTGGCTTCCGTGTTAGGGATGTTAAATATAAGGTCAATTGATGGTTGTAAATCATATATAAAAATATCACAATCATATTTATTCCCATTATATATTATGTTTGGGACCATTGGATGGTGATAGAGTTTTAAAAATCCAATGGTTATTCTTGGTAAATATATAAGTGTAATATTATTTTCACGGAAAAGGATATGAACATGATATAAGTAGTGTTGAAAATTTTATGAAACTCAGTGTTCTAGAAGACCCAAATTACAGCACATATATTTCCAAATGTGATTCGTGATCTCTCTAATTAATAAACGGTATTATAATTGTTGATCCACTAGAATTTAAAAAAAAATAGATAGAAATTAATTTTATTTTTAATTCAAATTGAAAGGAATAAATTATATAATGAAATTACTTTGTGAAACATGATTTACATGATGTATTTGGGAATGATGATATATATTATTTTTTATGTAATCAAAAATATTTAAATGAGACAACATTGATAAAGTGGAAAAATCTCTAGAATTATTGAGAAAAAATTATATGTAAATGATATAACCTTGTGAAAAAATTATACACCATTCAACTGAATTATTGATGTTTTCATTTCATTTAATGGTGTTTCTTATGAAATTAATAATTTTAAGATTTTATAGTAATTTTTTTAATGAATTATACCTTTTCTAAATATGATGGTGTTCCATCCAAAGGAATAATATTTTCTGGAACACCCAAAAATGTATTTCATATGAAATATAGATTCTTATGAGATCCATGGTATTCCGGATGGAATGAGAGAAATTATATTAAATGTTTTTTAATTAATAACTATGAAGAATCTTGATATTCATGAATATGGTGATAGAGAAGAGGATGTGATTAATGAATTATAATTATATTTTATAATTAGTAAATAAAACAATATGAATGTGATCTTTGAGGATATGATAACATTTTATTTACATAAATGTGGGAGTAATGAAGTATCACAACAAGATATGTGAGAAGGTATGTAAATGATGAAGGATATTATCATTAATCATAAAAAAAATTCTCATATAAAATTAATCTTAAAAAGAGGAAAAAACCATGTATGTGCTTTCAAAGAAAATGTTTTATAGGAATGTAAGATGAATATGATTATTACTCTATTGCCAAATTTTAATTGTAATTCAATTATGATTATGTGGATGGTATGATTTCAATTTAAATAAAATTAAAATATAAAATTTCATAGTAAAATTAATTACATTATTTTTTTCATATATATATGTGGAACATGAATATTACCCTAAAAACAAGTAATATAATATAATAAGAATATTAGGATTATTTTTTGTTCAATGAATAAAAAAATAATTCATACGGGAAAAATGTAAGATTCAATTTAATATATATTATAGTGAATGATCATGTGACAAATCAGGAATATCTTGAAGGGATTTTCCATTCAAATCTAAAAATTTATGGATATGTTATGTTAATTAGATAGATTTTGTCTTTGGTAGAAGATAATTCTAATAATATTCAATCCAATGAGGACGATGATATGAAAATGTGGACATATCATGAGGTTGAATAGGAATATTTTGTTCTAAAGAAGACTCTATAATTTTAAATTTTCACATCAGAAGAAACAAATGAAAAGGATAAAGGAGGCATTTTAATTGTTTTGAGAGTGTTAAATAATCAGTGGTTTAATGAATAATATAATATAGATATTTTTTTGAAGATAAAATTAAATTATATATGACATAATTTTTTATAAAGAATCGATGAAATAATTTTGGACATTTATAATAATTTTCAAGAGTTTATTAAAGAATGAGGATTTTTTAGATGCTAGAAAAATTTAAATAGAAGATCTTAAGATATAAACCAAATGAAATATTATATATTTCATTCTATTACACTATAACTCTTGAAATAAATTATCAATGGTTATATTATTACAATTGTATAAGATTATAGATAAAAATAATAAAGATCCAAAAATATTGTATTCATATAAAACTAGACATATAAATTAATAATTCTATTACATAAATAATAGAAGGTACATAAACTAAATATATGATAATTTTTTTAATCCTCTATCATAAATAATTCATGAGCTATAACCATCATGGGTTTTTAATGAAACTAGATTCCATGTAATGGAGTGAACTCAGAAGCACAATATGGGTTATCATACAATGGAAAATATAACATGTAAATAAGGAATCAATAATATGAAATCAATAATTAAATTTCATAAAAAAAATAGTGGTGTAAGAATAATATATCAATCGATTACATAACGATTAAAGAAATAATTTAAAGAATAACATGTCTCATATTAATGAAATGTATAATTTCGAACATCCGAAATATACCATCAAGGCCACGAGATAATACATCAAACATAAATGGGTATGGATATGAAAAATGTGTAACCATTTTTTACATCAGACATATCAATTCATTATGGGGATATATAAAATCAGGACCATCCATTCATAGAATGTTCAATTAATCAGTCATTTGAAGAAAATTGATAAATAATACATATCATTATTTATCTAAGTAATATCATATATAATCAATTCTATGTATCCAATAGTTATCCATATAAAAATAAAGGTTATATCGAATTTAAATATATCACAATTCAAAGGAAAAATATGGATACCTTAGTTAATATCTATAAATCTGAATAGAAACTATATAATTTTTAAAATTTAATATATTGTACCTTTACAATTTTAATGATGATGGAATAAGGATCCATGAAACTTTATTGGATAATGGTTATCAATATAAATTAGTCACCAAAAACATGTTAAAATTCATTATTATAGTTAAAATGATGTTTTGATACATCCCAAGTACATCCCCTTAGAGTACAGAACTAGTTGTCCACTTAGACCAATTTACTGCGAATATTGTGAAAATTGAGTTAACACACAATCAAAATTTACTATTGTTATTACCACAAAGAAATTATATAAAAATCCTAAATACAATTATTGTATCCAATAATTAATTTAATAAATAGGGATCAATACAACCATTACATTATGAAAATTTTATTTGGATTTCGATTTAACACTATATTTTTAACAATGATTTAAAATTATAAAATCTGATTAGGGTTGCTTAATAAGAGGGAATGATGATATCTCACTGGTAATATTATAATGGTGAATTAAAATTTTAACTAATAAAATTTTATATTGAAATAATGATGACTTTGTATTTATTTTAGAAATAATGGAAAAGAACATAATATAGTCCCTTTTATAGGAATAATAATGGTTGGGGGGAAATATCTATTGAGATGTAACAAGTTGTCTCCCTTTAGAAATATATATAATTTTTAATTATAAAATGTTATTTCATGAATTTAAAAAAAATAAAAAGAATGAAAATGATATCAGAACAACGGATTAAAATATAAAATGGAGAATTCCATGTTTGGTAAACATTAACATGAATGGTATAATCTTAAATAATGATATGATCACCATAGAACCATAGAAAATTCATAGAGAGATGTTTTTATTAAAAAAAGATCTATATTCTATAATGACTTATTTTTGAGTTACATGTAATATGAAGAAGGTGAGTATTTTTCATGCCCTAGTACAAACATACCACAATGATTAGGGGGTCTATGCATCGTTCTTTTATAATTTATTTTTTTTAACTCAGCCTCATTGACTTTTTTAAGGATACAATACACAAAATTAAATATAAAATACTAAAAACATGTGTAACATATATATAATAGTGAATGACATACAAAAATTAAAATTTTATTATTAAATTCATTACTAAATAATGTGACAGGTTTGTCCCCCAAAAAATAATTACTGAACTTTCTTTTCAAGTGGTTTCCAACACGTACCATCCATGATTGATGAAAAATAATTCTCAATGTGTTCTGATTCTCTATTCACATTAGAGAACATAAATATTCACACATCTGACTTCAATATATGATCTATAAAAGAATAATCCCTAACAAATACATGTTGTTCATGCACCACATAAATTTTAACTTATTTCAAATAAATTGGATAAACAAGTCTTCACATGTACACTATATACTATGCATGGACATATATTCTCTAAAACATAGATTACATTATTACTAAACAATATAGATCTTCACATGATTTTTTTCTCTTATTCTCTTCTAATATTATTCTACTTTAATAATTCTTGAAATTGAATGAATGATCCAAGACATTATAAACATATCCCCTAGTTTAAATTTTCATCTCAATTACTTGTTTTAGATAATGAAATGTCATAGGATTACTAGGGGCTTTATAAATGTTCCTCGAGTTCTGGACATGAACTGATGGAAATACTAGGCTAACATGTGTAAGGTGTACAATTTGTCCATGGACGACACACAATTATGTAAACCATGTGAGGTGGAATTTTTTTTGGATTGTTCCATCTTGGATAGTTATCACATGATTTACAAATTGTTTGGGGCTCCCAAGGTAATCATATGACCCAAAATCACTAGGATAGTGGATTACAAACTTTTTATGCATATTTTAGAAAACCATCCCTACAAACCAAATGACATGGAAATATTGGGTAGAATTACAAAATTTTCACCTCTTGTTTTTATGTTCTATCATGGGATTATACTCCAATTAATCTCTATCAAAGCATGGTAAGAACCAGAGTTACCAAAGCTCCTAAGAGGCAATTCAACAATGATCCTAATATGTTTGGATCATCTTTTGTTGTAGATCAATGATCTGGGTATGTCTAATCTATATATTGATTCACTTTTTATGGTATTCATTTTTCTTCCATATTTATCTGAATATATGAGATGCTATTTTTCAAATGATATCATGGTTGGAGATTCAAAGGGTGGTTGAATCTATATATATGTCTTGGATTATGAGTGCACTAGCCAATAAGTTCGATTTAGGTAGTCTAAAAGTTATATCAAATAGACTTAATGTATATTTGTGCATGCTATGTTTAGTTATCATTTTTCTCTTGTTTGATATTGATTGATTTGATGAGGATTAAAAAAATTGATGTCAAAATAATGAATAAAACCCCTCGTGGTTCCCATTGGACTCAATGAGGATTATTTGACCGATTTGGGGCCACTCATAGAGTGTGTCGATATTCTCGGTCTTAAAAATTGGTTACATAAGAGAAAAATTATTGTGTGATAATGTGGAGCCTCATTGGGAATGTTGATAAGATTAATGAAAGGGAAAATAAAATATTGGTAGTGTTTCCATACATTTTCTATGATTAAGAGGATTTTTAAATGGTATATAAATGGTTTAATAGTGTTAATTGAGATTGTGACTTGTGGTTTGTGAATTATATTATACATTCTTAACAAAGTAAGTGCATATAGAATATTAAAGCTATCGAATTGGTATTCAAATGTGAAATGTGAAATATGTTATATGGGATTTCATAAGGGAATTTATTGATTTTTAAAAAGGGTTTAATATAATAAAATATTTAAATATTCATAGTGATATTGGCATGAGAATGGAAATTTCTGTAAGGAAGATATTCATGAAAATGAAAAATTTGTTAATGGGTTATGGAATAATATTAATTTCACTATTAAATGTTGAATATTTTTATTTTTATATGTATTTTTTTATTATGGTTGAGTATGGTTTGTTAGTGGTGAATTGATGAAAAATAATGTTCACAATAATTGAGGTGTGGGATTGTAATGACCCACAGTTTCATTAATAGAAATACCTCTTGATCTAATTAAATGTCTCTTTATGTATATATAAAATGTCAACTTCCATGGTTTTATGTTATGAATATTTACCGTTGTTAATATAGACGTTGAACAATGATCACATGATTAGTATAAATATAGGGCTTTAACAAATCCAATTTACACAGACAAAGGAAGTGATGGCCTCATCTAGTAGAATTGCCCCATACGAAGCACATTTGTCAGAGGTTGGAAAATAGGTGGCGTCTTTGGGATTCTCTCTTGACCAAGCCCAAGTTGAGATTCATCATGTTAAGATCGAACGTGACAGTCTACGTGAAAAGTGGAAGTTGATTGAAATTACCACTCGCGCGATGTTATCCGAGCCACCCCAAGAGTCTGTCACCATCGCACACCATACCCTTAGGTCTTATGCGGCTATTTTAATGGGTTATGTAACAAATAAGTAGTACTATGTTCATGTAAATTATTTTTGTATATAATAATGAATATAATTTCTAGTCATTTTTGATACATTATAAATAGTTTTTAATGTACAAATAGTGTTTTTAGTTATTATTTAATTAAGAAATACATTTTATTAAATTAATGGATTTTTGAATTAAATTATATTTTAATAAAATGTAATTATTATTATTTAATTAATTTTTATTAAATATAAATGATCTCATAATTTTATGAATGCAATTATAATTTTTATTAAGGATTGAGAGCCATTTCTATCAAAACCCGTAAATTTCTGATAAAATTCAGTTTTAATTTTTAAAGTGAAAATTAACATATTTAGAAAATAATTTAGATAAAATAAATGTTATTTATGGAATCAGGATGTTGAAATTATCCAACAGTGAATTTTTCATAATTTTCTGAGACAGTCAAATATTTGGGTAAAAATTAAATACCATTTAAATATATAATGTGTTTTCTGACAACATAATGGCCCAATAGTGATGTCATAAAATACAATAATCTTCATGTTCGGCCAATATATGTTTTAAAATTAAAATAATGTGATTTTGGGTTTGTTTGACTTACTTTTAAAAGCATTAATGGACCCCTCAAGACTTATTAAAAACCTTCTATTTATAAATTAATTTCCATGGGAGTGTGACTCACCTCCACATAAGAAACCTCATTATTTTAAGGATTTAGGACTTTAGACTTATAAAATATTTTTTCTTATTCCCTTTTGCAAAAAACATGGGCAAAAAGAAGGGTATGGTTTGTGGTTTGGATTTATTTAATATAAGGTGTCCCAAACCTAAATAATAAACAATTCCTTCACCTTTCCTATATAAACACACCCAAGATCCCACTTCCTTCTCACTAAAAACCTTTGGAGCTCATCCAACCTCTGCACTACTCTCTCTAGAATCCTCCCACGGTTCCCCAAGATCCAAATAATCCTCTCAAAAGCCTCTCTCTAGCCTTTGGAAGCACACATCCATGAAAGGGTTTTTTCTTCGTTTCTCATTTTTGTCCAATTTTCATTAAGTTGTTTTTCCCTTTTAATTTCAATTATGAATGTTGGGGTATGGTTTCACACCTCCCTCATACTGTACTCTTTATGTTTGAATTATGGGAGGCCCCTTTTTTTCTCATTAAATTCCTCCCATGTACAACCGTTACTATGCCGAAATTCCAAAAGGAACTTCTCTCTCCACATTTACATTCAAGAAATACTTTTGTATCATGAATCTAAATTCCATTAAAATTGTTGGTACATATATCCATATGACCTAATTACTGTCCATTACATGTAAATATGATGAGGAACCCCTTTCTTTCTCATCAACCATTTTTATGAATTTTTATGTCACGCTGTTACGCTGCCAGAATCGCACCGATTTTCTCTGCCAATGTCATTGTGTAGTGAATAGCATGCCCATTTCTCCAAAAGGCTATTCACCTTTATGAACATTTACTTATTTATTATAAATATTCATGTATGAATTCCACATTCCTTTATCGTGTAATAAATTTTTATGTTTAATGAATCCATGTTTTATGATCAATGTGGCACACTAATGCATGAAATGAAATGTTTAAGAAGGGTGCGCCCTTATAGTGATCCAATGAATTGGGTAATGTATAGTATCGTGATACGTCATGTAAAATGAGTGTTGAATCATGCTAATTCAAGTGAAACGAGGTTTTACTCCTGCTTTATGTGCAATGAGGATTTAATCATGCTCCATGTGCAATGAGACTTGGCTCATGCTAATTTCATGTTAAGTGTTGTTGCCACATTTCCACGTTATGATTATCATGCTTTATCATGACTTTATGTTAATGTTTCTCTTGTGATCTATTGATATGCCTATTTTCTAACTTGTATTGTACTCCTCATGTTATTCCATTTGTTTTCCTTTTCTGGGCTTTATAGCTCACCCTTTTTTATACATGTCCTCAGGGTATCCCATGCAATGATAACTACGAGGGAATGTAGTGGTCATCTAAAGGATGATTTCAATAAAGATGTTGTATTTAATGTTTCTAGTTTTTCTGTATTGATCCTAATCCCCAAAGACACTAAACCTCTCGATCTTCTTTGTTTTATTAAGTGAAATTTAATTTAATAAATCTTGATTAAATTGTAATAAAAAGCAGGGTTGTCATAGTTGGTATCAGATGATAGGTTTAGTTATTTTTGGGATTAGGAATAGAAAACCCTAGTAAAACCATATACACAAGACTAAATATTATAAAAACATCCCTAAGTTTTGGTAAGTACTGAGTTAGTGGTTTATCAAGAAAATACATCCCTGTCTAGACACGAGCAGTTAGAGGCGGCTCTGGAACAGATGTATCATAGGGGTAAAACCTGAAAACACCGCTTTCAGCTAGACTAGAATGGAAAATGGTGCACGAAAATGGGCCTTGCTTCACTCTTGGTTACGACACTCCCGGAGGATATACTTTGGTAAATTCACAAGCTTAGTATGAACCATTATTAAGGGAATAGAAAAAACCCCTAAGAATATATGTTAGAAAGTAGATCATGAAAAGCCAAGATTGAAGCCTATAGACTCTTGAGTTAGGGAAATAAAAGATTATTTATAAGTCATCAAATTTTGTCTTTGGATTACCCTTTATGCGTTTCCCCTAACTTTACATTTATTCTATCCAATGTCTGGTAATAGGAAGAATCGAGCTAACAACTGTTGTGAAGATCAGTGTGATGACTGTACTAATGAGATGCCCAATCCAAAGGGAGCTGGAATAGAGATCTTTTTCATGCCTCATTCTCAGCTAACTCAAGATTTGAATAGAAACACAGGTCATGAAGAACATTAAACCCCCCGTAAGAAAGAACAAGTCTCTATCGAGAGCTTAATGAGACAAAGGCCTACTACTTTTAGAGGATCATCTAATCCCACGATCACTGAACAATGGATCAACTCCATTGAAAAGATATTCTCCCTCCATCAATGTTCGGAACAAGAGAAGTTTCTCCTAGAGGCCTATCATATGGAGGGTGATGCTGATCAATGGTGGACGTTGATCAAAAATACGAAGCCTGAGGTGGAGATCGAGGCGTTGGAATGGAAGGATTTCTATAAGATGTTTTTCGATAAATATTTTCCGCGCACCCTCCAGCTTAATATAGAAAGAGTCTTCCTTTACCTTAAGCAAAAATATGAAGAATCTGTTAGAGCGTACAAGGAAAACTTCACAAGGCTTGCACAATACACTTCTAGCTTTGTCGTTACCCCCTAATGCAAGTTTGACCGCTTCTTTGGTGGGATGAAGCCTAGCTTGCGGAAAGCATTGGTGATTCCTTGACTTCGACAGCTATGAGGAAATTGTCTGATGTGCCCTCAAGGTCGAAATGGAGATCAGGGAATCACAGGGGTATCATGGGGACAAAAAGTGTAAGGTGGAATTCAATGCTGGTGGTCTAATGGATAAATCCAATGGTGCTAAGAAGATCCATTACCCCACTTTTTAAAAGTGTAGAAAGAAGCACCCTGAAAATTTCCTTAAGGGGGAGAGAAAATGCTTCAAGTGTGGAAGAGAAGGGAAGCTATCTGTTAATTGTCGGCACAAAAGACCCGCCACTGCGATAGAGGAGAGGAACGCTCCATTCGATCCTCAACGCATTTTTCAATGCTACAAATTCAAACAACCAGGTCATTTTTCAAATTAGTTCCCTAATCCAAGGGTTTTCAGATACAATCAACATCCTCTAAGGAAGCAAGGAAGATCTTTATCCATCACTTCTGCCGAAGTGAACCACAAAAACGAAGTGGTGATGGATACGCTAGTTATTCGTTCAGTAATAGCGAACTTACTTTTTGATTCTGGTTCTACACATTCTTTTATATCTCACAAGTTTAGTAGAGAAATCCCAGCACCACCACAAATCATGGAAGTGAAGATGTCGTTGAGTAGGGAAAATGGGGCAATCATTGAATCCCATGAATAGAAGTCACCCCCTATTATAATATGTGGATTGAATTTCCCAGAAAACCTTGTCATACTCCCTCTGGTGGAATTTGATGCAATTATTGGCATGGATTGGATATCCTTATATATATCCAACATAAATTGTCGGGAGAGGGAAATCACACTCCATATGGAGAATCGACCCCAGATTCTTTACAAGTGTCGGGAGAAAGATGAATCTCCATAAGCTCCACCATCTCAAGCATGGATATTAGTTCCCTATGAGAATGTGTATCTGGATCTGATGATTTATTCCAATGAGGAAACCATCCTTGAAGAAATACCTATAGTGAGAGAATTCGCAGAAGTGTTTCCCAAGGAACTGTCTGGTCTTCCTCCTAGAAGAGATGTTGAGTTCTCAATTGAACTTATACCTGGGGCATTACCAATTTCCAAGACTCCATATAAAATGTCTGTTTTTGAGCATTATGAGCTGAAGAAATAACTAAAGGAGAATATGGATAAAGGGTTTATACGCCCAAGTGCTTCACCATGGGGTGCACCAGTTGTCTTAGTTAAGAAGAAGGATGGGTCAATGCAGCTTTGTATCAATTATCGTGAACTTAACAATATCACGATATGGAACAAGTATCGCCTACCACAGATCGATGACTTGTTTGATCAGCTATGTAGAGCACAATACATCTCCAAGGTGGACTTGCGGTCAGGATATTATCAAGTAAGGGTGAAGAAGGGAGATATCCCCAAGACTGCTTTTCGCACAAGATACAGGCACTATGAATTCATAGTAATTACTTTCGGACTCACTAATTCTCCAGCAATCTTAATGGACATAATGAATAGAGTCTTTAGAGATTACCTAGACAAATTTGTGGTAGTCTTTATAGATGAAATTGTAATATATTCCAAAACCAATGAGGATCATGAGGAGAATTTAAGAACTGTACTAGAGAACTTGCGCAAGGAGAGGCTCTATGAAAAGTACAACAAGTGTGAGTTCTGGTTGAAGGAGGTCTCATTCCTGGGCCATATCATCACATGAAATTGGATATCTGTGGACCCCTCGAAAACAGATGCAATGGAGGGATGGTTGAGGCCAACATCGGTAACAGATATCCGTAGCTTCTTGGGGTTATCTGGATATTATCAATGATTTGTGAAAAAGTTCTCACGATTTTCCAACCCTATTACAAAGATAACTCGAAATGTAGTAATGTTTTCTTAGAGTGATGAATGTGAAGAATGCTTCACTGAGTTGAAAAGGAGGCGTATCCCTACACCCGTGCTCACTTTACCCACAAGTGGGGAACTTTTGTGGTATTCAGTGATGCTTCGATGAAGGGCTTAGGCTGTGTGCTGATGCAGAATGATAAAGTGATATCTTATGCTTCAAGGTAGATGAAAATCCATGAGAAAAACTATCCAACGCATGATTTGGAGTCGGTAGCTGTGATCTTTGCCTTGAAAATCTGGCGGCATTATCTCTATGGAGAGAAATGTGAGATATATATTGACCACATGAGTCTTGAATATATATTCACACAGAAAGAGCTTAATATGTGCCAGAGATGATGGATAGAGCTCATCATGGATTATTATTGCTCAATACATTACCACCATGGGAAAGAGAACAAGGTGGCAGATTCCCTAAGTAGAAAGGACCCAGTGATTCTATCAACGATGGGAATTGATATGGATCCAATCATCTTAGACTTGATGAAGATGGACATGGGAATTATAGATAAGGGACCATCATCAATCATTTCACAAATTATTTTTCATCCTTCACATTTGGAATGGTTAATGGATGCTCAAAAGGATGATGTGGGAATACAGGAAAAAGTGGAAGCTATCAAAAAGGGAAAATCCTCAGAGTTTAATGTTAATAAAGAAAGAATCTTACAGTTTGGGAAAATACTAGGTGTTTCATCATGTCCGGAGCTGAAGAAAGAACTTTTGGATGATGCACATAGTTCAAATTTCTCTATTCACCCAGGGAGCACAAAGATGTATCGAGATCTCCAAGAAAACTTTTGGTGGGATAATATGAAGAAGGAGATCGCTGAATATACATCAATGTGCCTGGTGTGTCAGCAAGTGAAAATAGAGAGGTAGAAGTCTAAGGGGATTATGCAACCATTCCCCATATGAGAATGGAAATGGGATAACATCACCATGGAATTTTTCACCAGACTTCCAAGGACATCTAAATGCAATAATTCAATCTGGGTTGTTGTGGATCGTCTTACAAAGACTGCACACTTTATTGCTATTCGGGAGGATATCTCTTTGGATCAACTGGCACAGATATATATCATGGAAGTTGTAAGGTTGCATGGAGTATCACTATCTATTGTGTCTGACAGAGATTCAAGATTCACCTCTAAGTTTAGGAAGAGTCTTCAACATGCTCTGAATACTGAACTGAACATCAGTATGGCCTATCAACCTCAAAATGATGGCCAATCTTAGCAGACTATCAAAACACTTGAGGACATGTTGATAGAATTCTCAATGGACTTTAATGGAGGATGGGATCAACATATTCCTCTGGTTGAGTTATCTTATAATAATAGTTTCCACTCGAGCATCCATATGTAAACATATGAAGCCCTGTATGGGAAAAGGTGCAGAACATAGACATGTTGGGATGATGTTGGTGAATGTAAGCTACTTGGACCAGAAATGATCGAGGAAATGGTGGAGAATGTGAAAACTATTCAGCAGCATATCAAGGCAGCCCATAGTCGATAGAAGAGTTATGCAGATAACCGTCGACGAGACCTTGAGTTTAAAGTTAGAGACATGGTTTTTTACGAATATCTCAGTAGAGACCCGAATCCTGATGTACATGGACATTACATTACTTTTTCGGAATACTTAGTACATGACAAAAACACACACACAAGGATCGTAATAGTTTTAGTGTCTTTGGAAACTCAGAATATAATCTTCTAATCGTGGTGAATGATCTTCAACATCTCCAATAAATATCTTCTTTTTTTACCTAAAACCATTCTCTATATCCTGAGGAAAATAAAACATAAAAGGGTGAGCTCAAATGCTCAGTAAGGTTAAACAAAAGAAATATCAATCACACCATTTTCATAAGAACATAACATTTTGGAAATCTTAACCTGCAAAAGAGAGCATAATTTAATAACATGGGATAAATCATAGTAGTCACATGAAATCCCAATAATCATAACATAAAACATGAAACTTTGTGGCATACACACATAATCATAGAGAATCATATCTTATTAGTCAAGACTCATTGCCAAGACTATCTTAGTGGACAAATTCCATTTTTGAACCGAGTCACCCTCGTTTCAGTCCTGTTTCACTGAACCGGTATAACCTACTATTCCAGCCTTGTCTATATCATGAGATATAAAATCTTTACCCAATGCATTGGAGGGAGATATAGGTCCCACCCATCTCATAATGATATCATTCTTATGTGTGCCACAAAATCATAAACCATACATCATAGCATAAACCATGTAATAAAAATGGGATTCTTAAACATCATGACATCATAAAACAATTCATATAAGATAAAGAAATTCATAAAAATAATTACATAACAACATAGTCAAATCAATGTAATAATAGGGAAGAAACAGAACCCTATATTATCTTAGATGGAAAATAATTTTGATAAAACACTTTAACTCCATTCTTGAGAAAAATATTTGTTTTACTTCAAAAACATTTTTTCCTTTCTTAACATGTCATACACTTTTAAAGTAAAAGAAGTTGATTAAAAATAAACTTGAAATATTGTAAAGGAAGCTTCTTGGAAATATTGTTTTAAAAATCCATTCATGTCGTATAAGTTAAAAAAACATTCTTCGTACTTTTGTCGGAAAAGTCAAAAAGTACCTCGTACGAAAAACAACGAATGATTCCTTTCATATCCTTTACTAAAAACTCACCGAAGGGTAAAATTGTATTTAAACAATTGTAGGTGGATAATATTACATATTGTGGAAACATGGATTTGGATGATAAAATACACCCTAGTAAATACTAATGTATAAACAATCTTGGATAAAAATGAGATTGTGATATTTCCCTTACCTTAGGTCTGATTTTGCTTCGTATGTGTCCAAACCTCATGTATAATGATTTAAATAAGGTCATTAACTTATTATAGAATCATATTCATTGTTATGATATCATATATGGTTCACTTATGTCTTTATATTACCCGTTCTTTTGTAAATTCCATGTTAAAGAAGCGTTTTGGGTAAAATCGTTTCATTTATCGTATGTGTTCGGACTTGTTGTTCGTGACATTATTATTACTTATATCATGATATACTTACTTCTAGAATATAAAACATGATTTATATATCATATATATTCAGTATATATATATATATAATAGATAGATAAATGAAATGAAACACACCGTTCATGGAGACGGTAGTCCGTATGTACGCATGAACGTTGTTTTCCTTTCTTTATTGTCTTGAATTGAAGTAAGTAGATGAAATACATATATATATATATATATATACATATATCCAGTAGATTTAACATGTAATATATTTCATTATTATTCATTATATATACTTTATAATCATTCATGAATGGTTAATGTGGAGAATGAATCTCATCGCGTCGTGGAGACGGTAGTCCGTACGTACGTATGAGCGATGATATCATTCTCATGATCGTGAACTTGTGTTGAAGTGTATATATACTATTTCTGTATCATCATAACTTTATAATAATCATATATAGTTACTAATTACACCATTATATCCATCCAATTAAGGTGGTGGCGGAAAATAGATTACACCACGGCGTGGAGATGGTATTCCGTACGTACGCACGCGCGGTGATTTCCTTTTTCCGTAGGATGGATAGAAGGTTAATTAGATTTGTTTAATATTTATAATAACATATCATTATATAATAAATACTGATGTAATTACTTTATCATGAATCAACTAAAGATGAAGAAGTTGAAGAAGAAAGAAATTGAAAAAGATCGGTAATGGATATTACCTCTTTTTGACGCGCCTTTTCTTAACCTCTACTTAAAGAACTAAGGATGGTCTTTGAAGAATACCAAGACCTCTAGGATGATACTAGGTAAGTGGAGAAGAGATTTTGGCAGGGGTTGGCCGAACTTTAATGCTCAAATTGGTGTGAGGAGGAGAGGGAGGAGGTGCCCTTTTATAAGGGAGGAGAGGGGCACCTTAGGAAAATCTCAAAATATTATTTTATATTAAGGTTAAATTCGTTTTATAATGGTTCCAAATGGTCTTATTTAGAAGATAAAGTGGGGATGGGTCGGAATACTCTCATAAAATAGGATATAGACATGTTTAGGTTATTATTTTAACCTTTTCAATTAGATTTAACTCTAAGTTAAATAATTTAACTTTTACCGTGTCTTTTTGTTTTCTTACACTATATGGTTAATAAACTTATCATAACAAGCCAAAAGAACCCCAAGTTGTTTATTATTAATATATCTATCCTTATATAATACATTTGGATGAACCTTATATTTTTAGGAATTAAATAACAATTAATAATATAATATTTGTTTTAAAAACTAATTTATGTCAATTATAACACTATTTGGTACATGATTTTTATGAAATTCATAACAGAATGATAAGTTCGAACCAAGTTACTCATATCAACAGTAACATGTCATATTAACATAGAAAGTTAACGTAAGTAATAAAAAGTCTCAAATTACATTTATTTGGGCGTTTATAACATCAATTATGTCAATATTTCATTAATAAGACAATTACTGCATCATCTTTGTGTCATAATAAATGATAATTATTTAATCCCTAAAAATTCTTAATAAATTTCTAGGATGTAGATAATTGTATTAGATTTCTGGAGACTATTCATGTTCGATGTTTCATGAATTTTATCACTAAATTAAAATTATTATACTTATAAGATTTACGAAAGTGACATGTTGTCACATTCTTTGGTTTTAATAATAATTAAATTATTTTCATGGAAAAAAGTCCATAAAATGAACCTAATCAAACCCTTAGGTTATATGGGTCTACATTTAGCCATCCAATAGGATTTTTCCAAGTTTTAGGGTAATTTTATAATCTTATATTTACCCTTAATTACCCAATTTACCTTTAACTATAGTAAATAAAATTTACCGTAGTTACTATTCACAATACCCAAAAATAAAAGGTATCTTATTAACATAATTTTGACCCACTGATTCCAGATATGGAATCCATTTTTCCAAATTCAATACAAAAAATATGCAGAAATTAAATTATAATTAATCCAGTTGTCGAAATAAAATGTGTTTTTCTTTAAAACATTGCAAAAGATTGAATTGATTTAACCTACGAATTCAAGGTAAAATCAATGATAATGAAATAAATTATATTAAATGGTAAAAATATATTCTATTTATAATTTATAACCATTCAATATTATAATTTTACCACATATGATATTATGATGAAAAAAGTTGTTTTTAATTAAAATATAGCGTGTTTTTACTATTCATTAAAATATGAAAGTTATCGGAAAAATATCAAAACTTTATCTAATGTAAATTTTTATAACCTGATTCAAAAGAAGAATTTTATTTTGTCAAATTGAACTTATAAACATTTCAAAACCTAGATTTAATGTGGGTGCGCCATCAAAAGGCGGAAAAACTACATTTTTTGAAAAATACTTATTTTACCCAAAAAATTTATTTTGTTCTTATACCATGTTCTAGAAAATGTGTAAGATGAATAATAATGTTATAAAATTAAAAATTTAGTTAACACTATTCATAAAGGCTAGTTCATAACAATATTATAATAATATATCGTTGTTTAGTAAATCCTGGTATTGCGTACCACACACGCTATCGAGGAAGGTCGTGATTGCGTGTAATGCATGCCAAGTCAGGGTTTCGTGTAGTGCACGACTCCTTTTTTGCGGCGTATAATAGAATCCATCCATATTTTATTTATACATTTAATATATATATATATATACACACTCAATGTTGCGTAGAATAACTTCTATCAAACGAACTTGAAATTGTGTGTAACAAGAGCCAAGAAAATTGTTGCGTATACTGCAAGATAATACGGTGTTGCGTATAGAACAAGATAATAATGGTGTGTCGTACAATAGATGATATGAATGAAATTGAAAAAAATGTATCTTATAAAATCTCAGGTTGTTACATTCTACCCCCCTTAAAATGAATTTCGCCCTCGAAATTCATTGGGGTAATAAATGGTTTACTATTCGAAAGTTTCTTTAATAGAAACCCACATCGTAAAAAGGAATACCAAAACCAATATTTAAAAACAAAAGAATGAAACGTAAAGGTTACCAAAATATATTAATCACTAGGTTTCCACATAGGTGAAAATATGGATATGGAAGAGAAATCTAACCATCATGTTCTGATGGAGAGTGGTAGAGAACATGGCTATGAAAAAGCCAACAATCACAAAGCCATAAATTTGTGACGATCTAAGGTACCATCTGATTCATCAGATATAAGAGCACTAGGACAACATTTTTGGTTTTCAAGATCATTTCCCTAATGTTGATGAATTTGGAATTAGAAGAAATACTTTCGTGATTTTGGTATAGTCTCATCGTTTGTCATTCTTTGGACAATTTCTACTTCATCTCTTAATGAAATGAAGTTGAAAATGTCATTCGTGATGTGTTAGCAGATCATGTGATATAATGATGGGTCATTCCATATATCTCAAACAAAAGGTTACAAAATACATAAGACCATCTATAGTGAAGTTAATTGTATACGATTCCAAAAATGAACTTATACCTCATATATCATACTGCATAATAAAATAAAACTAGTTTCTACTAACCAGGGACGTCCTGTAGGCCAGTGGTAGGCGATAAAGGCCAGTCGCACTTCGGTTGAGGGTTGGATTCCCACATCCTTGTTCGACGCATTGGGATGTCGCCCGTCCTGCAGGTTGTCCTTTTTTCTAAAACTACATTACTATAACATCACATAAAACAAAGTTCTATCCTTAAAAAATACTAACTTATGGTTAACATAATCCATTCCAATCTTTAGGCTTATCTAAAATACTTCGGTCCAAGATCATCGTATAAAGAAAATGATAACTTGAAATGTCGTCAACCAAGCATGTGAATACCATCATTTATCCCCCATATATCTTGTTGGTCACATTCCAATCATGTGAATACCTTAATGATGTATTCTCTTCAAAAAATAAATACCCATTGAACCATAGTGAAAACATGAATGCAGTTAAATGTTAACCCTTTCCACATACCAAAATCCTAAAAATTCTATATACTCAAACCATGATATAACCTTCTCCTTATATCAGTCATGAACTCATGAATACTATAAAAAATTTAATTTTCTCCATATCCCTTCATTATGCGCATATCATCTACATTCCAAAAATATCTGAATAACCTTTCATGGATACTGGTAACATTAATCATACACTTTCAAAACTCAAGGAAAGACAAAAGTGTAGCAATCCTTAGATGTCTCTTTATTACATAGTACCATGATATTACTTATACAACATTACACATGATAAACATGTAATAATTCCACTACATTCTGAAACCATTGACCGAGCATCAACAATTCATTCATCTCACATCTCATTTGTAGTCTCTTCATCATCATCCACATAAATACTACCCATACGACCATACTGATTTTCTTCATAAGACTTTCCCTTAGGGAATTGTTTTGTATAATGCTCGTACATTCCACATTTAAAACATTTAAACATTGTTGATGTCGTATCAATACCATTATCCTCATCCCTGGTGTAAACTGAACCTTTTCCTTTGCACTTACTGGCTTTGTGTCCTTATTTTCCTCACCCAAAGCATCTTACAGTTCCTTTGAAACATTCTACATGATGCCTCTTCCCACATGATTTACATAGGGGAAATTGAACTTTCTTTCCTCTATGATCATCATGAAACTCCATCTTTCTCTTATTAGCCGAGTCAGGAAACTTACCAAATTTTACTTTATTGATCATATTATGAGATTGCTGATTCGGCATAATAATGATGTTTGGACTTTTAAATCCCATTTCATTTGGTTTCTCATGAAGAATATCATTCCATTGTCCATCATATCCTCCATTATCATGAATCATCTTGTTTCCAGCCATTTTGTAAAACCTAAAAAGAACAGTGTGAGAGGCAAAAATCATAATAAAGAGGTAGTAAATTCAATATCTAAAATCTTTGTTCTAATCTAATATTGTTACCATAGTTCTAGGACTATATCCTATATGTATACTTATCCTTAGGAACATCCCTAGACATACCTTAGAAATATCTCTAGGGATCTCACTAACGTTTTCACATCCTAGTTTCCAAAGGATGACTAAACATTTCCTCTGATACCAACTATAGAGACCCGAAGCTTGACATACATGGACATTACATTACTTTTGTGGAATACTTAGTACATAACAAAAACACACACACAAGGATCGTAATAATTTAGTGTCTTTGGAAACTAAGAATATAATCTTCTAATCGTGGTGAAAGATCTTCAAAATATCCCATAAAGATCTTCCTTTTTTTACCTAAAACCATTCTTTATATCCCGAGGAAAAGAAAACATAAAAGGGTGAGCTAAAATGCTTAGTAATGGTAAACAAAAGAAATATCAATCACAACATTTTCATAAGAACATAACATTTAGGAAATCTTAACCTGCAAAAGAGAGCATAATTTCATAACATGGGATAAATCATAATAGTGAAATGAACTCCCAATAATCATAACATAAAACATGAAACTTTTTGGCATACACACATAATCATATAGAATCATATCTTATTAGTCAAGACTCATTGCCAAAACTATCTTAGTGGAAAAAGTCCATTTCTGAACTGAGTCACCCTCGTTTCAGTCCTGTTTCACTGAACCGGTATAACCTACCATTCCAGCCATGTCTATCTCATGAGATATAAAATATTTACCCAATGCATTGGAGGGAGATATAGGTCCCACCCATCTCATAATGATACCATTCTTATGTGTGCCACAAAATCATAGACCATACATCATAGCATAACCCATGTAATAAAAATGGGAATCTTAAATATCATGACATCATATAACAATTCATATAAGATAAAGGAATTCATAAAAATAATTCCATCACAACATAGTCAAATCAATGTAATAATAGGGATAGAAACAGAACCATATATTATCTTAGATGGAAAATAATTTTGATAAAACACTTTAACTCCATTCTTGAAGAAAATATCCTTTCTACTTCAAAAATATTTTTTCCTTTCTTAACATGTCATACAATTTTAAAGTAATAGAAGTTGATTAAAAATAAACTTGAAAATTTGTAAAGGAAGCTTCTTGGAGATAATGTTTTAAAAATACATTCATGTCGTATAAGTTAAAAAAAACATTCTTTGTACTTTTGTCGGAAAAGTCAAAAAGTACCTCGTACGAAAAACGACAAAAGATTCCTTTAATATCCTTTACTAAAAACCCACCGAAGGGAAAAATAGTATTTAAACAATTTTAGGTGGATAATATTACATATTAAGGAAACATGGAATTGGATGATAAAATACACCCCAATAAATACTAAAGTATAAACAATCTCGGATAAAAATGAGATTGTGATATTTCCCTTACCTTAGGTCCGATTTGCTTCGTAAGTGTCTGAACCTCCTGTATAATGATTTAAATAATGCCATTAACTTATTAAAGAATCATATTAATTGTTATGTTATCATATATGGTTCACTTATGACTTTATATTACCCGTTCTTTTGTAAATTCCATGTTAAAGAAGCATTTTGGGTAAAATCGTTTCATTTATCGTAAGTGATTGGACTTGTTGTTCTTGACATTATTATTACTTATATCATGATTTACTTACTTCCAGAATATAAAACATGATTTATATATCATATATATTCAGTATATATATATATATATAATAGATAGATAAATGAAATGAAACACACCTTTCATGGAGACGGTAGTCCTTACGTACGCATGAACTTTGTTTTCCTTTCCTTATTGTCCTGAATGGAAGTAAGTAGATGACATACATATATATATACATAAATCCAGTAGATTTAACATTACATATATTTCATTTTTATTCATTATATATACTTTATAATCATTCATGAATGGTTAATGTGGAGAATGAATCTCATCGCGTCGTGGAGACGGTAGTTCGTACGTACGCATTAGTGATGATATCATTCTCATGGTCGTGAACTTGTGTTGAAGTGTATGTATACTATTTCAGTATCAATATAACTTTATAATAATCATATATAGTTACTCATTACACCATTATATCCTTCCAATTATGGTGGTGGCGGAAAATAGATTACACCACGGTGTGGAGACGATATTCTGTATGTACGCACGCGCGGTGATTTCCTTTTTCCGTAGGATTGATAGAAGGTTAATTAGAGTTGTATCATATTTATAATAACATATCAGTATATTATAAATACTTATGTTATTAATTTATCATGGAACAACTAAACAAGAATAAATTTAAGAAGAAAGAAATTGAAAAAGATCGGTAATGGATATTACCTCTTCTTGACGCGCCTTTTCTTAACCTCCACTTAAAGAACTACAGATAGTCTTTGAAGAATACCAAGACCTCTAGGATGATACTAGGGAAGTTGATAAGAGATATTTGCAGGGTTTGGCAGAGAATGAATGCTAAAATTGGTGTGAGAGGGAGAGGGAGGAGGTGCCCTTTTATAAGGGAGGAGATGGGCACCTTAGGAAAATCTCATAATATTATTTTATATTAAGGTCAAATTCGTTTTATAATGGATCCAAATGGTCTTATTTCGAAGATAAAGTGGGTATGGGTCGAATTCTTTTCATCCAATAAGATTTAGTCACGTTTAGGTTATTATTTTAACCTTATCAATTATATTTAACTCTAAGTTAAATAATTTAACTTTTACCGTGTCTTCATGTTTTCTTACACTATATGGTTAATAAACTTACCATAACAAGCCAAAATAACCCCAAGTTGTTTATTATTAATATATCTATCCTTATATAAGTCATTCAGACGATCCTTAGATTTTTAGTGATTAAATAACAATTAATAATATAATATTTGTTTTAAAAACTAATTTATGTCAATTTTAACACTATTTGGTACATGATTTTTATGAAATTCATCACAGAATAATAAGTTCAAAACAAGTTACTAATATCAACAATAACATGTCATTGTAACCTAGAAAATTAATGTATGTCATAAAAAGTATCAAATTACATTTATTTGGGCATTTATAACATCAATTATGTCAATATTTCATTAATAAGACAATTACTGCATCATCTTTGTGTCCTAATAAATGATAATTATTTAATCCCTAAAAATTATAAATAAATTACTATGATGTAGATAATTATATTATATTTCTGTAGACTATTAGTTTTTAAGTTTCATGAAGTTTATCACTAAATTAAAATTATTATACTTATAAGATTTAAGAAAGTGACATGTTGTCACATTCTTTGGTTTTAATAATAGTTAAATTATTTTCATGGAAAAAAGTCCATAAAATGAATCTAATCCGACCCTTAGGTTATATGGTTCTACTTTTATCCATCCAATATGATTTTTCCAAGTTTTAGGGTAATTTTATAAAATTATATTTACCCTTAATTACCCGATTTACCTTTAACTATAGTAAATAAAATTTACCGTAGTTACTATTCACAATGCCCAAAAAAAGTAGCTTATTAACATAATTTGGACCCACTGATTCCAAATATGGAATCAATTTTTCCAAATTCAATACAAAAAATATGCAGAAATTAAATTAAAATTAATCCCGTTGTTGAAAGAAAATGGGTTTTTCTTTAAAACATTGCAAAAGATTGAATTGATTTAACCTACGAATTCAAGGTAAAATAAATGATAGTGACATACATTATATTAAATGGTAAAAATATATTCTATTTATACTTTAAAACCATTCAATATTATAATTTAACCACATATGATATTATGATGAAAAAAGTTGTTTTTAATAAAAATATAGCGTGTTTTTACTATTCATTAAAATATGAAAGTTATCGGAAAAATATCAAAACTTTATCTAATGTAAATTTTTATATCCTGATTCAAAAGAAGAATTTTATTTTGTCAAATATAACTTATAAACATGTCAAAAACTAGATTTAATGTGGTTGCACCATCAAAAGGTGGCAAAACTACATTTTTTAAAAAATACTTATTTTACCCGGAAAATTTATTTTGTTCTTATACCATGTTCTAGATAATGTTTAAGATGAATAATAATGTTATAAAATTCAAAATTTAGTTAACACTATTCATAATGGCTAGTTCAAACAATATTATAATAATATATCGTTGTTTAGTAAATCCCGGTATTGCGTACAACACACGCTATCGAGGAAGGTCGCGATTGCGTGTAATGCAAGCCAAGTCAGGGTTGCGTGTAGTGCATGACTCCTTTTTTGTTGCGTATAATAGAATCAAACCATATTTAATTTATACATTGAATATATATATATATATACACTCAATGTTGGGTAGAATAACTTCTATCAAACGAACTTGAAATTGTGTGTAACAAGAGCCAAGAAAAGTGTTGCGTATACTGCAAGATAATACGGTGTTGCGTATAGAACAAGATAATCTTGGTGTGTCATACAATAGAAGATATGACTGAAATTGAAAATAACGTATCTTATAAAATCTCGGGTTGTTACATTCTACCCCCCTTAAAATGAATTTCTCCCTCGAAATTCGTCGGGGTTATAAATGGTTTACTATTTGAAAGTTTCTTTAATAGAAACCCACATCGTAAAAAGGAATACCAAAACCAATCTTTAAAAACAAAAGTATAAAACGTAACAGTTACCCAAATAAACTAGTCACTGGGTTTCCACATAGGTGAAAATATGGATATGGAAGAGAAATCTAACCATCATGTTCTGATGGATAGTGGTAGAGAACATGGCTATGAAAAATCCAACAATCACAAAGCCATAAATTTTTGACGATCTAAGGTACCATCTGATTCATCAGATATAACAGCACTAGGACAACATTTTTGGTTTTCAAGATCATTTCCCAAAATTTGATGAAATTGGAATTAGAAGAAATACTTTCGTGATTTTGGTATAGTCTCACTGTTTGTCATTCTTTGGACAATTTCTACTTCATCTCTTAAAGAAATAAAGTTGAATTTGTCATTCGTGATGTGTTAGCAGATCATGTGATAGAATGATGGGTCATTCCATCTGTCTCAAACAAATGTTTACAAAATACGTAAGACCATCTATAGTGAAGTTAATCGTATACGATTCCAAAAATGAACTTATAATTCATATATCATACCGCGTAATAAAATAAAACTAGTTTCTACTAACCAGGGACGTCATGTAGGCCAGTGGTAGGCGATAAAGGCCAGTCGCACTTCGGTTGTGGGTTCGATTCCCACAGCCTTGTCTGACACGATGGGTTGTCGCCCGTACTACAGGTTGACATTTTTTTTCTAAAACTAAATTACTATAACATCACATAAAAAAAGTTTTATCCTTAAACAATACTAACTTATGGTTAACATAATCCATTCCAATATTTAGGCTTATCTAAAATACTTTGGTCCAAGCTCATAGTATAAAGAAAATGATAACTTGAAATGTCGTCAACCAAGCATGTGAATACCATCATTTATCCCCTATATATCTTGTTGGTCACATTCCAATCATGTGAATACCTTAATGATGTATTCTCTTGAAAAAATGAATACCCATTGAACCATAGTGAAAACATAAATGCAGTTAAAAGTTAACACTTTCCACATGCCAAAATCCTCAAAATTATATATACTCAAACCATGATATAACCTTCTCCTTATATCAGTCATGAGCTCATGAATACTATCAAACATTTAATTTTCTCCTTATCCCTTCATTATGCGCATATCATCTACATTCCAAAAATATCTGAATAACCTTTCATGGATACTGGTAACATTAATCATACACTTTCAAAACTCAAGGAAAGACAACAGTGTAACAATCCTTAGATGTCTCTTTATTCCATAGTACCATGAGATTACTTATACAACCTTACACATGATAAACATGTAATCATTCCACTACATTCTTAAACCATTGACCGAGCATCAACAATTCATTCATCTCACATATCATTTGTAGTCTCCTCATCATTGTCCACATAAATACTACCCATACGACCATTCTGATTCTCTTCATGAGACTTTCCCTTAGGGCATTGGTTTTCATAATGCTCGTACATTCCACATTTAAAACATTTAAACATTGTTGATGTCGTAGCAATACCATTATCCTCATCCCTGGTGTTAACTGAACCTTTTCCTTTGCACTTACTGGAATTGTGTCCTTCTTTTCCACACCCAAAGCATCTTCCAGTTACTTTGAAACATTCTACTTGATGCCTCTTCCCACATGACTTACATAGGGGAAATTGAACTTTCTTTCCTCTATGATCATCATGAAACTCTATCTTTCTCTTATTAGTCGAGTCAGGAAACTTACCAAATTTTACATTATTGATCATATTATGAGAATGCTGATTCGGCATAATAATGATGTTTGGACTTCCAAATCCCATTTCATTTGGTTTCTCATGAAGAATATCATTCCATTGTCCATCATATCCTCCATTATCGTGAATCATCTTGTTTCCAGCCATTTTCTAAATCCCAAAAAGAATAGTGTGAGAGGAAAAAATCATAATAAAGGGGGAGTAAATTCAATATCTAACATCATTGGTCTAATCTAATATCTTTACCATAGTTCTAGGACTATATCCTATATGTATACTTATCCTTAAGGACATCCCTAGACATACCTTACAAATATCTCTAGGGATCTCACTAATGTTTCCGCATCGTAGTTTCCAAAGGTTTACTAAACTTTTCCTTTGATACCAACTGTAGAGACCCGAAGCTTGATGTACATGGACATTACATTACTTTTGCGTAATACTTAGTCATAAAAAAACACACACACAAGGATCGTAATAGTTTAGTGTCTTTGGAAACTCGGAATATAATCTTCTAATCGTGGTGAAAGATCTTCAACATCTCCCATTAAGATCTTCCTTTTTTTACCTAAAAACATTCATTATATCCTGAGGAAAAGAAAACATAAAAGGGTGATCTCAAATTCTCAGTAAGGGTAAACAAAAGAAATATCAATCACACCATTTTCATAAGAACATAACATTTTGGAAATCTTAACCTGTAAAAGAGAGCATAATTTCATAAGATCGGATAAATCATAGTAGTGAAATGAAATCCAAATAATCATAAAATAAAATATAAAACTTTGTGGCATACACACATAATCATAGAGAATCATATCTTATTAGTCAAGACACATTGACAAGAATATCTTAGTTGAAAAAGTCCATTTCTGAACCGAGTCACCCTCATTTCAGTCCTGTTTCACTGAAACGGTATAACATACCGTTCCATACATGTCTACCTCATGAGATATAAAATAATTACCCAATTCATTGGAGGGAGATATAGGTCCCACCCATCTCATAATGATAACATTGTTATGTGTGCCACAAAATCATAAACCATACATCATAGCATAACCCATGTAATAAAAATGGGAATCTTAAACATCATGACATCATAAAACAATTCATATAAGATAAAGGAATTCATAAAAATAATTCCGTCACAACATAGTCAAATCAATGTAATAATAGGGATAGAAACAACCCTATATTATCTTAGATGGAAAATAATTTTGATAAAACACTTTAACTCCATTCTTGAAGAAAATATCCTTTCTACTTCAAAAACATTTTTTCCTTTCTTAAAATGTCATTAAATTTTAAAGTAAATGAAGGTGATTAAAAATAAACATGAAAACTTGTAAAGGAAGCTTCTTGAAAATAATGTTTTAAAAATCCATTCATGTCGTATAAGTTAAAAAAAACATTCTTCATACTTTTGTCAGAAAAGTCAAAAAGTATCTCGTACGAAAAACGACAAAAGATTCCTTTCGTATCCTTTACTAAAAACTCACCGAAGGGTAAAATTGTATTTAAACAATTTTAGGTGGATAATATTACATATTTAGGAAACATGTATTTGGATAATAAAATACACCCCAGTAAATACTAAATTATAAACAATCTCAGATAAAAATGAGATTGTGATATTTCCCTTACCTTAGGTCCGATTTGCTTGGTAAGTGTCTGAACCTCCTGTATAATGATTTAAATAATGTCATTAACTTATTACAGAATCATATTCATTGTTATGATATCATATATGATTCACTTATGACATTATATTACCCGTTCTTTTGCAAATTCCATGTTAAAGAAGCGTTTTGGGTAAAATCGTTTCATTTATCGTAAGTGTTTGGACTTGTTGTTCTTGACATTATTATTACTTATATCATGATTTACTTACATCCAGAATATAAAACATTATTTATATATCATATATATTCAGTATATATATATATAATAGAAAGATAAATGAAATGAAACACATCGTTCATGGAGACGGTAGTCTGTACGTTCGCATGAACGTCGTTTTCCTTTCCTTATTGTCTTGAATGGAAATAAGTAGATGAAATACATATATATATATACATAAATCCAGTAGATTTAAGATTTCATATATTTCATTATTATTACTTACATATACTTTATAATCATTCATTAATGGTTAATGTGGAGAATGAATCTCATCGCATCGTGGATACGGTAGTCCGTACGTACGCATGAGCGATGATATCGTTCTCATGATCGTGAAATTGTGTTGAAGTATATATATACTATTTCAGTATCAATATCACTTTATAATAATCATATATAGTTACTCATTACACCATTATATCCATCTAATTATGGTGGTGGCAGAAAATAGATTACACCATGGCATGGAGACGGTATTCCATACGCGCGGTGATTTCCTTTTTCCGTAGGATGGATAGAATGTTAATTAGAGTTGTTTCATATATATAATAACATATCAGTATATAAGAAATACTGATGTTATTACATTATCATGAAACAACTAAAGAAGAATAAGTTTAAGAAGAAAGAAATTGAAAAAGATCGGTAATGGATATTACCTCTTTTTGACGCGCCTTTTCTCAACCTCCACTTAAAAAACTGAGGATGGTCTTTGAAGAAGACCAGGACCTCTAGGATGATACTAGGGAGGTGTAGAAGAGATTTTGGCAGGGGTTGGCCGATCTTGAATGCTCAAATTGGTGTGAGGAGGACAGAGAGGAAGTGCCCTTTTATAAGGGAGGAGAGGGGCACCTTAGGAAAATCTCAAAATATTATTTTATATTAAGGTCAAATTCGTTTTATAATGGTTACAAATGGTCTTATTTCGAAGATAAAGTTGGGATTGGTCGAAATACTCTCATCTAATTAGATTTAGACATGTTTAGGTGATTATTTTAACCTTATCAATTAGATTTAACTCTAAGTTAAATAATTTAACATTTACCGTGTCTTCATGTTTTCTTACACTATATTGTTAATAAACTTACCATAACATGTCAAACGAACCCCAAGTTGTTTATAATTAATAAATATATCCTTATATAAGTCATTTTGGCCGAACCTTATATTTTTAGGAATTAAATAACAATTAATAATATAATATTTGTTTTAAAAATTAATTTATGTCAATTTTAACACTATTTGGTACATGATTTTTATGAAATTCATAATAGACTGATAAGTTCGAACCAAGTTAATCCTATAAACACAAACATGTCCTATAAACCTATAAAATTAATTTATGTCATAAAAAGTCTCAAATTACATTTATTTGGGCATTTATAACATCAATTATGTCAATATTTCATTAATAAGACAAATACTGCATCATCTTTGTGTCACAATTAATGATAATTATTTAATCCCTAAAAATTCTAAATAAATTCCTTTGATGTATATTATTGTAATAGATTTCTGAGGACTATTCATGTTTGATGTTTCATTAATTTTATCAGTAAATTAAAATTATTATACTTATAAGATTTAAGAAAGTGACATGTTGTCACATTCTTTGGTTTTAATAATAATTAAATGATTTTCATGGAAAAAGTCCATTAAATGAATCTAATCGGACCCTTAGGTTATATGGGTCTACTTTTAGCCATCCACTAGGATTTTTCCAAGTGTTAGGGTAATTTTATAATATTATATTTACCCTTAATTACCAGATTTACCTTTAACTATAGTAAATAAAATTTACCGTAGTTACTATTCACAATGCCCAAAAATAAAAAGTAGCTTATTAACATAATTTAGACCAACTGATTCCAAATATGGAATCCATTTTTCCAAATTCAATAGAAAATAGTTGCATAAATTAAATTAAAATTAATCCCGTTGTCGAAAGAAAATAGGTTTTTCTTTAAAACATTGCAAAAGATTGAATTGATTTAACCTACGTATTCAAGGTAAAATCAATGCTAATGAAATACATTATATTAAATGGTAAAAATATATTCTATTTATAGTTTAAAACCATTAAATATTATAATTTAACCACATAAGATATTACGATGAAAAAAGTTGTTTTTAATTAAAATATAGCGTGTTTTTACTATTCATTAAAATATGAAAGTTATCGGAAAAATATCAAAACTTTATCTAATGTAAATTTTTATATCCTGATTCAAAATAAGAATTTTATTTTGTCAAATTGAACTTATAAACATGTCAAAAACTATATTTAATGTGGGTGCGCCATCAAAAGGCAGTAAAACTACATTTTTTTAAAAATACATATTTTACCCGAAAAATTTATTTTGTTCTTATACCATGTTCTAGAAAATGATTAAGATGAATAATAATGTTATAAAATTCAAAATTTAGTTAACACTATTCATAACGGCTAGTTCATAACAATATTATAATAATATATCATTGTTTATTAAATCTCGGTATTGCGTACAACACAGTCTATCGAGGAAGGTCGCGATTGCGTGTAATGCAAGCCAACTCACGGTTGTGTGTAGTGCACGACTCCTTTGTTGTTGCTTATAATATAATCCAGCCATATTTTATTTATACATTGAATATATATATATATACACTCAATGTTGGGTAGAATAACTTCTATCAAACGAACTTGAAATTGTGTGTAACAAATGCCAGGAAAAGTGTTGCGTATACTGCAAGCTAATACGGTGTTGCGTATAGCACAATATAATCATGGAGTTTCATACAATAGAAGATATGAATGAAATTGAAAAGAATATATCTTATAAAATCTCGGTTTTTTACAATCTCCATGGAAGAAGGCCATGTGTTTTGGAAAGAAAGGGAAGTTAAGTCCAAGGTAGATCGACCCCTTCGAGATTTTCGATCATGTCGGGGATGTGGCCTATCGACTAGCACTTCCACCTACCATGGACAAAGTACAAGATGTATTTCATGTATCCCTCTTAATGAAGTACATACCTGACCCATCACATGTACTGTCTTCTGAGGTGGTACAATTGGAAGATGATATTTCTTAAGAGGAGCAACCAGTAAAGATCTTATATTGTAGAGAAAAAGTTCTACGAAATAAGACAATGCCCCTCATCAAGGTGTTGTGTAGAAACCACATGTTTGAAGACAAGACTTGGGAATCAGAGAAATTGATGAAGTTGAGTTACCCACTTCTGTTTTAGTGTTGGAAAAGGAAAATTTCGTGGGCAAAATTACTTAAGGGGGAAAATTGTAACGACCCAAAGTTTCATTAATGGAAATCCCTCTTGATATAATTAAATGACTCTTTATGTTTATATAAAATGTCACCATCTTTGGTTTTATGTTATGAATTTTGACCATTTCTAATATATCCGTTGAACAGTGATCACATGATTAGTATAAATATAGGGCTTTAACAAATCCAATTTACTCAGAAACAGGATTCGATGACCTCATCCAGTAGAATTTCCCCATACGAAGCCCATTTGTCAGAGCTCAGAAAAGAGGTGGCGTCTTTGGGATTTGCTCTTGACCAAGCCCATGCTGAGCTTCATCATGTCAGGCTCGAACATGACCTTCTACGTGGAAATTGGAAGTTGATTGAAATTACCACTCGAGCGATGTTATCCGAGCCACCCCAAGAGTTTGTCACCATCGCACACCTTACCCTTAGGTCTTATGCGGCTGTTTTAAGGGGTTATGTAACAAATAATTAGTAGTATGTTCATGTTCATTATTTTTGTATTTAATAATGAATATAATTTCTAGTCATTTTTGATACATTGTAAATAGTTTTTAAAGTACAAATAGTATTTTTAGTTATTTTTTAATTAAGAAATATATTTTATTAAATTAATGGATTTTTTATTTAAATAATATTTTAATAAAATATTATTATTATTAAATTAATTTTTATTAAATATAAATGATCTTAAAATTTTATGAATGCAATTATAATTATTATTAAGGTTTGAAAGCCATTTCTGTCAAAACTCGTGAATTTTCGATAAATGTCAGTTTTTATTTTAAAAGTGAAAATTAGCATATATAAAAAATTATTAAGATAAAATAAATGTTATTTCTGGAATCAGGATGTCAAAATTATCCAACGGTGAATTTTTCATAATTTTCTGAGACATTCAAATTTTTGGGTTAGAATTAAATACCGTTTAAATATATAATGAGTTTTATGACATCATAATGACCCAATAGTGATTTAATAAAACACTATAATCATTATGTTCGGACAATATATGTTTTAACATTAAAATAAAGTGATTTTGGGTTTGTTTGAATTACTTTTCAAAGCATTAATGGACCCCTCAAGACTTATTAAACTCCTTGTCCTTTAAATTTAATATCAATGGGAGTGTGACTCACCTCCACATAAGCAACATCATTATTATAAGAAGTTAGGAATTTGGACTTATAAAATATTTGTTTCCTCTTACCTTTTCCAAAAACCATGGGAAAAAACCATGTGATGGTTTGTGGTTTGGATTAATTTAATATAAGGGGTCCCAAACCTAAATAATAAAGAATTCCCTCACCTTTACTATATAAACCCACCCAAGATACCACTTCCTCCTCACTCAAAACCTTTGGAGTTCGTCCAACCACTACCCTACTCTCTCTATAATCTTCCAACGTTTCCCCAATATCCAAAGAATCCTCTCACAAGCCTCTCTCTAGCCTTTGGAAGCACACTTCTGAGTAAGGGTTTATTCTTCCTTTCTCATTTTGTCCAATTTTCATTATGTTTTTTTTCACTTTTAATTTCAATTATGAATTTTGGGGTATGGTTTCACACCTCCCTCATACTTCCCTATTTATGTTTGAATGATGGGAGACCCATTTTTCTCTCATTAAATTCCTCCCATGTACACCTGTTACTATACTGAAATTTCGAAAGGAACTTCTCTCTCCACATTTACATTCAAGCAATACTTTTGTATCACGAATCTAAATTCCATTACAATTGTTGGTACATGTATCCATATGAACTACTTATTATCCATTACATTTAAATATTATGTGGAACCCCTTTCTCTCTCATCAACCATTTTTATGAATTTTTATGTCACGCTGTTACGCTGCCGAAATCGCACCGATTTTCAATGCCAATGTCAATGTGTAGTGAATACAATGCCCATTTCTCCATCAAGGTTATTAACCTTTATGCACATTTAATTATTTATTATAAAGTTTCTTTTATTAATTCCATATTCTTTTATCGTGGAATAAATTTTTATGTTTAATGAATCCATGGTTTATGATCCATGTGACACACTTATGCATGAAATGAAATGTTTAAGAAGGGTGCGCCCATATAGCGCTCCAATGCATTGGTTAAAGTATAGTATCATGATATGAAATGAGAAATGAGTGTTGAATCATGATAATTCATGTTCAATGATGGTTTACTCATGATTTATGTGCAATGAGGATTTACTCATGCTCCATGTGCAATGATCCTTGGATCATGCTAATTCCATGTTAAGTTATTTTGCCACATTTCCATGTTATGATTATCATGCTTTATCATGCCTTTATGTTCATGTTTCTATTGTTCTCTATTGATATGCCTATTGTCTAACATGTACTCCTTATTTTATTCAATGTGTATTCGCTTACGTGGCTTTATAGCTCACCCTTTTTTTACGCATGTCCTCAGGTTATCCCATGCAACACTAAGTACGAGGGAATGTAGTTGACATGTAAAAGAAGTTTTCAATAAAGATGTTGTATTTCATGTTTCGAGTTTTTATGTATTGATCTTAAGACCCAAAGACACTAAACCTATCGATCATCTTTGTTGTATCATGTGTAGTTTTATGTAATAAATAATGTTTAAGTTGTAATAAAAAGCAGGGTTGTCATTGGGATAATGGTCTGAGGAACCTCTCATGGGATGACTTTGCATGTAGCTCAATATCCACCCAAAGTTCACTTGTTTGGGAGGGAGATAGAGCTCTATTAACCTAATGGATACATTCCACCTTGTATGAGTCTTTGAGGTGAGGTTATTGTGATGTTTTGATGTATTATACCTATTGAGATAGGTACTTTTATAATTACCTTATGAGATTGATAAATTATATGAACAATTATGGGAATGTTGTAAATCTTGAACCCATGGATTACATTTTGATGATGAGATAAGTAATTAATAGGATGCAAATAATGTATTGATCAAAGAGTAGTGATAGTTAATGTAAAGGTTGTTAGCTAATATAACCCACATTATTTTCTGTACATTATATTTATTTAATACTTTTTTTTATATTTTACTTATTATCACCATCTATTTATATATGATATTTTTTAGACACCATTTATGGTGTCCTAATGAGTTTTAAGCAAACCCGGCTCGAGAGTGTGTTGGGTACCCAGGAAGACTAGATGGAAGAAGTTCTAGAAAAGGAAAAATTCATTGTTCTATATAGTTGAGTTGGGTATGGGACATTCATGGATGAGGTTATAGACATGGATTCCGAACCGATATAGAGATTATGATATTTGCCTTTATTTTGTGTTTTGTTCAATAGGAACTACAATATGATATAAAAAATTTACTATTATTTGTTGATTGTACCATGTTTTAGTGGATGGTAATTTATGCATGTTCATTAGTTATTCTATGTTTTCTCGGTTATACTATTTTATTTTTGGATGTGCCTCACTAGGGTAAAAATAATATAGTCTCCAAACATGACTTTTAGACCCTCATAACTAGTTGAAAACTAATGGCACCTGGGGAGGAACACATAAGGACATGTGGTGAACTGGATTGGGAAATGGTTTAGGGGATCCTTTATTAAGGACATTACAATGTGGTATCAATGGGGTCTTTTCTATGACATACTATTGTGGAAGAAAGACATGAGGTTATGAAGGTGTCAGAAATCCATCATGAGATCCTTATTGAAAGTAGATAAGTCATGTACGAGAGAAAACCCAATTAACCCTTGATGGGGATTATTATTCTTGTTGGGTGTTGTTACAATTACGGATATTTAACTATTAGGTAGTTCACATATTGTGTGATGTGATATTTTTATATTTCTCTCATGGATGGAATGGCATGAGGATGCGTATTCATTCATAATTCTAGGATCCTACATATGTAAGATAAAATAACAATGTAAGGAACGCATACATTAAAAGGTTGTGTGGGACATAAAATAGTTAGATGCATTGTATTTATTTAAAATGATGAAAATGGGGTCTAATGAAGTGATGTACATGGCTAAAGAAGAAGTAAAATGTTAAATAGTGATTAAATAATTGATTGTAATCAAAGGATTTAAGTTAATTAAAATGTTCTTGAAGAATTTGTGCGATGGGAAAAGTTTGGAAATGGTGTAAATGGTAAGACTTGTAATCAGGTGAGTTATTCACATCGGTTTTATCATGGTAAATGATAGGGATTTTTGAGGGTCGTGTACTGTGTATGACATGTCATGTTTGGATAGTCTATGTCAAATGGTTTTAAATGGATAATTGTGAGAATTCTATTATTCATTGTGGAATATTGATGTTTTATGTTCTAAAGATCATGTTTGGGATTGAAGATAAATTCCACCAAGAATACATCTGCTAATTAGGTGACAAGAGGATGTTTCTAAAAATTCTCCCCTTGTTGAAGAGAAATAAGATATAGTGGATTAAAATAAAATGTTTGATCAATTATATGTGAACATTACTAATTGTATAAAGACAATGGAATGGGATCCATGATTGTTTTAACTATGTATGTTCAAGCTAACCAGGGATATTTGGCAATAACATCATCCAAATTTTACTTGAGAGGGTGGGACAAAGGCCGCTGAGTTCTGGATAGAATCTATCCAGATGATTTTTGATCATATGGATACTTCCATGGTGAAGAGAGCCAACATAGATTCCTATAGGTTTCAAGGCATGGGAAATCACTAGTGGGATATAATGGTTCAGACATGGAAGGCTAGAAAAATGGTTTGGAAGGATTTATAGGAAAAATATTATGGAACATTACTACCATGGGTCCTTAAAAGAAGAGAAGTCTATATAGATTATGAATTTGACCCGAGGGTTTCATTAGTGATGGATTATTATAGATTTTTAAATTATATGCGCATATTTGTTATGATGTTGGATGGAGAATACGTGACTATGCTGAAATGATTCCAAGATGGGATTAGGCATGATATCATGTCTTCGGTGAATATATTTCGTCTGAAGAGGATTGAAGTTGTAGTTATCCAAAACCTTATCTAAGAAGTGGACCTGAAAATATATTCAGTTGGAGGACTTTTGGTGCCATTTGGGCTAACATGTGGTGTAGATTTTGAGGAAATGAAGCATTGTTATGGTAATTTTGAATAGGATGAGAGTTCATGAAATATTAAAAATTGAGGGTATATCCCTTAGGTCTGTGATCTGGTGTTTTATAAATAGTTTTGAATGTTGGGAACATGTAGGTTTAGTGTCCCTAACCACCAGTCGAGTTGTAGTGATGTTTCTATTTGGGAAATATAATAAGGATATTTATAAACCCTAAGTATATAGGCACAAATGGAGGTCAGAGGCATATTCTATGTATGGGTGTGGGGTCAGTCAACCCATATTAGGGTGGATGATGGAGCTCCATGGGTGATTCTTGTAGAGATGGAGGACAGGAAAATCTAGGCCAATATCATCCATACACATAGTGTAGGGATGTATAGGTTACCAAATATGGAACCCAATGTAACTCCTCATGATTTTGGGAATTGTTTTTTCCAATTAATTTAAACTATGAGATATTTTTCATTTCACATAACACTGAAGTATGTTTAATTTATATCAAATAACTATGTTTGTCTTGAGTTATTCAAAATACCAAGCTAATCATCCACTATACCAAAAATAAATTTTATCTTTATCTATAGATGACGTATAGGTAAGGTTTTTTTACATGAAATTATTACATTCCTCGATGGCTTATGTAACACGCATGATCGATTTTTACCAAAAAAATAATTTGTTATTAAGTTATTATTATTTTATATAATAATGTATAATAGAGGAGTAAAATTGGTGGTTATGAATAGTATTAACTAATTTATTAAAATATATAGCTTACAAAAAATATAATATGAATTAATATGAAACAAAATAATTTTAAATAAATATGAAGACCAGGTGAATGTAAAAGAAAATATTATTAATTTTAGGTTCACAAAGATATTATATCATAATAAATTAAATTAAATACAATTATTGAGTGATGATAATGTAATATATATGTTATATATTCAATAAAATGTATTTTTGATATTTATTCATTAGATTTATATAAGTAAAATAATAATAACCCCAATTTTATTCTTAAAACAATTGTTTTTATAAATGTAGTTTTATATATTTTTAATGGGGAGCCCATTTTAAAAACATAATTTGTAACATTTAGAAACAAAATATGTCAAAATAAACTTTACCATTTTATTTGAAACATTAAAATTATGATAGGATAATTTTTTTGAATTCTTCTGTAATGTTTTATTTTCTTAATGAATAATTAAAAACAATTGATTTTAATTGAAAAAATATTTTTCATATAATTTATATATAAAGATAAATTATATTTTCATCTAGTTTTAAAATTTAATTAGAAAATAATTTTATCAATTAATCCAATTTAGTAAATTGGAAAGAGTTCCACATTTAAATTGGATTTTAAATATTCGTAAACTTTTGATATATTTTTAACTTTAAAAACATATATTGTGAACCTATAAGAAAGATTGATTTAAAATTAATTTATGCCACTCGGTTGATTGGAATTTCGAAAAAATTGATTACATATTTCAAATCATAATATTTAATAATGAATTATTAGGTCAAATTTGTTTTTTACATTAATTTTTAGTGAATGTAATTAAAATTATATACATTGGTTAAGAAACAAATGTGCTTAAATAAAGAGTAAAACATAATTTAAGACATAAAAAAACCAAGAAATTTATCCAATACAAATTGGATGGACATATTCAGGATATTAACTTTAAATTTGTTTTTATTGTATGACTTTTTTTATGTAGAAACTTTTGTACACCTAACTTTTTTACAAAAATCATCCAATTGTGTCATTTGCTATCCCTATAAAAGGCTACCAACTATCCATTTTCATCACACCTATAAAACCACATAGGTTCGGAAAATATATACCCAATATATTTCATAAATTATCTCCCTTACTTCTTAAAGCTACTAATTGGGTAGAAAGTCTTAAAATATATCCATTTGGCACTAACCAAAAGGAGTCACTCGATTCAGATGTAACACCTTCTATGAAGCTTCTTTCTTTTATTTTTTATCCACCCAATCACATATATATATATTACTTGATTTTATATTATCAAATGTATCCTCAATATTCTATTATTTATTATGCTATAGTTTAGACATTCAAATACACACACCTACATCTAATTGGTAACATATATACTGCCTATGTGTATGACGAAATTCCTCTTCACAAAATGATGATAGTTCATTTTTCCATAATGCCTATCATGGTGGAAATTATAATAGAAAATATATTAATATATATTGTATATTATATTTATTATTTCTTTTTTATTCCTTATTCATTTTACAAAGCTTAAATTTTTTACATTCCATTTGGAGGAAATATGAAATTTTCTTTTGAGGATGTGTGGACTAGCACACCTCAAAGCGATGTGATATGATCACACACTACATGGAATGTATTAAGTATGGGTTTAGTGAATTTATATGAAACATATAACATTATAATTCTAATATAATGATATTATATATGTATATACATATATGTGATTTTATTTTTTCATTCAATACGATTATAAGAACAGAAACAACGTTCATATGTATGTATGGTAACTGTCTCCATGGACAATGTATTTTATATTAGACTTCTATATTCAATATATTATTATTATAAAATTATATAGTATATAAATTAAATTATTGTCGTCTTTTACACTCTTGATTCTTGATATATGTATAAGGACCTTTAATAAAAAAAATTAAGACACATGCAAAGAAGAAAGAGAATATTATCTAAACTAATTCATTAACTAAAGAAAGATAAAAAGGGGTAATACAAGGTCATAATTAAACAATATATGTTATTATATATAATAATATAGTTATTTAAATAATTTATACTATATATATATATGTATTTATTAAATAGGTGGTTTTAATGAGTATGATGAGAGTCACAATACACTGTAAGGGGATTTCATCTCACTTTATATTTCTATGAGATACTTGCTATGTTCCCCACTATTTCTATTTCAGTAGTGTATATAAATCCCATGATCATATTATATATATATATATATATTATACAAAAATATATGGTTATTAACATGTCTATTTTAGGATCTTTATTTTATGGTATTTATGATTGAAATTTTACCAAATAGGTGAACTTATTTTTTTTCAATTTTTCTTATTTGAGACTCATGTTTTATTACGTACAAAAATTCTTATTTTGAGGTGTATATAAATCCATTTTACTAATTATATTACGAAATTAATTCTGTTAATTATATTTTAATTTTAATGATATTTTATTTTCTTAATTGGCGAGTATGATACAAACTCACCAAGTTATAATAGTTCATTGAGACAATCTCATTACTTTTCACGATTGGATATGTTTATGCTTCCTTGAATGAAATATTATGATCCATATCTCAACGAAATTCAATAATTTTATTATCATATGGTTATTAATGATTTATTCATATATTAGTAAAATTTATTCCACACATTGGTACATAATATTATTAAGAAATTATTTTAAGAAAACAAGACTTTACCCTCCATTCAGTCAGAAATTTACATTCGTTCGAGTCCATGTTTTCAAAAACGAGGTTCTAATAATATTTTACCACTATCCATTAATATATAATATAAAATTTTACCATTTTTTTACTTTACCAATCTATTAAATAGAATATTTTTTTCTTGGTTTATTAACAATTAATTTTTCTATCCTTTAACATGAAAAATGGATTTTCATTTAAACTCATACGGCATGTACAGATTCACACACCTTAAATATTTTAAGACCTTTTTTAAAATTGTTAATCATGAAATTGTTTTTTTAATAAAATTTATACTTTATTTTATATGTTTTTAAGGAAATTTTTCCAGAATGTTTTCATTCCTTATTTATAAGATTTCATAATTTTTAAAATAAATGGTTGTAAAATAAATTGCAAGATAATTTTACATGTATCATGTAAAAATGTTTGTAAAACATTTTCATGAATTATTTACATTTTATCAATTTTTTTTCAAAGAAAAATGTTTTAAAAATTTTCAAACTTATTTTATATGTTTTCATGGAGAATGTTTTCAAATTGATTTGAAGTATTAATTATTGGATTTCATGTTATTTTCATTGAAAATTATTTTGAAAACTTTTTATTTTTAGAAAATAATTTTTAATATAATAATGGATTTTTTTCTCAAGAAACGTTTTAGAAATAAATTTAAAAATTATTTTCCATATAATTTTGCATTGGTTAATGATACCCATGCCCTTCTATAAAATGATTTAATGATAATTTCTTATTATTTATAATAAGATTTTATTCTTAATATCATGGCATTTATGTAACCCATTAATATTTTTTAGTTAATATGTTTATTAAATTTATTTCTCTATCATGTCATATGATTTGGTGAAATAATTATGAAATTTTTCTTTTTCAAAAGGATATGATGTGATTTCATGTTTATAATACCTATTAAATTTAATGTTTTAGGATATGATTATTTATTATATTGTGATACATATATCATTGATTTAATTAGGATATGTATGGATCCAATTATACTTACAATTCATTGGGTAATGATTTATATCTCGTGATATAGAATAATATAGTATTGGGAATGAACATTGACTACTATGAAGGCCATGGGAGTGAAACATGACTACCAAGATGGTTTGAGGAGTAAAATCATGCTACTAAGATGTCCATGAGAGTCAACTATGCCTACCATGATGGTATAGGTAGTGAACCCATACCACCATTACTGTCTTGGAAGTTATTTCATGTATACAATAGGAATTATATAATATGATTATGTATCTCCATAATTTATAGGGTTTTTTACTTTTTTTTCTTTAATTATTTATTATCTTAATTACATTATGATCCATGTATTATGAATTTCAAATGATTGTTATGATCTTGAATATGTATTGTATGATCTTAAAATATTATTCTTAAGTTATATACTATTTTTAATGTTAGGCTTAGACATTTCCTTTAGTTACCCATAATGAGAATATATGCTCACTCGTTATAATCTTTCCTTTCCCCAAATAATAAAGAATGGTTTTAGGTAGAATAAATAAAGTTTGAGATCATTATAACATATGTTTTGGATCTTTTACATGGATAAAATATATTGTTTCTATGTTTCTATAGACAGTGAAATAGTACAGTCCGCATGCTTGTATTATTTTAATGTATAGAAAATTCATCTAAAATGGGGTAATATTCATATATGTTTACCTTAGGTCATTATAGTTGGTATCAAAGGAAAGGTTTAGTCAAACTTGGGAAACATGGACAAGGACACTTAATTGAGATTCCTAGGTATATTTAGAAGGATATGTAATGTTATTTTTCTACAGATAAATATAAGGAAGAGTTAACATTGAGGAAAATTTCCTAGAATTTTTCTAAAGGATAGAGTAAGTGGATTTCTTGAAATACATCCATTTCTGGATACTACAAGTGATTGTAGCTCTGGAATAGATGTAAATACATCTAACAACTCCAACATTATGTTTTGGTCATAACTTGGGGTAATATAGTACAAAACAATGGGCCTTTTGTACTCATGGTTTGAGAATCCCAGGGGATATGCTTTGGGAATTCACAAAGTCTTCACAAATATATATGAAGTATTTATATTTATTTTCGATATGAAAAACCGTTTTATGATCCTTGGATGTCATAGATAGGGATGGTTTTATAATTTAGAAATTATAAAAGTAATTATTTCAGGTATATGTGGTTTTCTACTATGATAATTAATGCTCACACTATTCTTCTAGTTGTATTAAATGGTGGGAAATGTAAGGAACATGTTTAACATTAAATGAGATGGAATATTTACTAATGATATGTCAAGTGGGATGATCACTTGAGAGAGAGATGTTGTGATCATGCCTAATTAGTTTTTATGTAACATTATTACAATGTATACCACTACAAACTCTCAGACACACCATAGAAGATGAAAATGGATTTGTTGAGAGTTCCTGTAATGGAGACCAATGATGTTAGATGATTCAGTTTACTTTGTGTTAATAATGTTGAATGAATCACATATGTGAATATTGTAACATCCTAGATAAATAAGTAATACGAAACTTTACATATTTATTAATATTTGTTAATTAAAAATAAATTTTACATTAAAGGGGGCGCTATGTTCGATGGCATATCCAATATGCAACAACAGGTTTCTTTGAAATCTTACGTTGCACACTAATAAAATAGTATTTTTATTTTAAATGGTAGTCAATGCCTAGCTGTTGTATTGATGGGAATGAATAGAAATAACTAAAATATGATTATATATGTTTGTTAAATTCTTTTTAAATTATCCAATAAAAGTTAGGGGCTTAAAAAATGAATGAATCTAATTTTAAGCATGAATACTCTAATATTCAGTAAAAGGCCGATTTACCACCTTTTGATGGAGAACCCTCTTCAAATATAGTTTTTGTAATTTTTATATTTTATATTTGATAAAAAAATTCTACTTTATATTTGGGACATCAAAATTTACTTTGGGTAATTTTATGGTATTTTTCTGATAAAGTTTTTTTTAATGAATAGTAAAAATACTATATTTTAATTCAAAAGTGATTTTTAATCTAATTTATTTATATGGTTAGATTATCATTTTAATTGGTTTTAAAGTGTAATTAGAATATATTTTTACCATTTAAACTAATGTTGGTCATTGGAAATAATTTCATTTTGAAATTGGACATAAACAAGTGTCAAACTTTTGATAGTTATTATTTCATAAAAACACGCTATTTGTTTTGACAACAGAAATTAATTTGAAATTAATAAATGCAACATCAATGTTTTAAATTTTGTAAAATAGACATCATTTTGAATTTATAATATCAAATATATCTTAGGATGAATTTGTGGTATTTTTCTGAAGAACTTCAATTTTTGATGAAGAGTGAAACCACTAATTACTAGTTAAAAAAACTGACTTTTTTATTTAAATGATATTTTACCGCTTCTATGAATTTAATTTCTAAAATATGACATACATAGTTGTTATTATTAAGTAAAATACGGTTCAATAACATAAAAATAATTTTTGGTATATAGTAATAGTTGACATTTATTTACCTCGGTTAATGATAAATAGGGTAATTCAATGTAAAAAGATATCATAATAATACAAAATTACCTTAACACTTCTCATAACCTTATTGGATGATTCATGGCCGACCATGGGAATATTTGGGTCGATTTTGGGACCCCATGGAGCCACTTAATAGTGATAATGACACTTTAGATTAGTTAATTTAATGTAAAGGCAAAAATGGCACAAAAAATATCTTTTTGTAAATTTATTTGCACATGGGATTATATAAGATAGAATTTAGACTATACATATTCATTGGAAATATAAAAATAATTCCTACATCGTGGTATTTTTTTTAATTGTGAGACAACAAATATATTAAATTATTTATGGCACAATAATGATGTAGTATATACCTCCTTAATAAATTATTTAAGTAAATAAGATTATAAATAATAAAATAGCATCCAAAACCAATCCAATTATTATTGGATGATTTTATTTCAACCATGAGTCATCTTTTATTTTAATTTAATTAGTTTTTGATAATTAGAAATTGAATATCAATATATAATAAAATAATATTTTCACACATTCCTAAATAGCCCCTCCTCCCCCTTATAAAAGGAGACCACATCTAACAAATTCCTCACAACTCTCAATCCTTCTGGCTCGACTAATATATGCCCAATTAAGCTCCATTCATCCCTATACTCCTCCTAGAAGCCTTACCTTAGGCATAAGACACATCAAGAATTCCTTTTGGTTCAAACCAAAGGAAGTTAATCAAATTAAAGGTAATAGTTCCTCTTAACTTAATTTCTTTTATTTTACTTCTAAAACCCCTAAAATCATTTTATTCCATTAATTTATAACAACGAAAGTATAATAAATATACTATGATTTTTTCATGAGAGGTATTTTAACTACACTTACACACCTTTATCTAATGGGTGAAGAACATATTGTTTCTGTGGATGGAAAACTAATGCCTTACGAAATGATGATTGATCGATTATCTCCTACCACCTCTCATGGTGGCCATTAAGATGGAACTGTATTTTTATATGATATATATTATGTTTATAATTTATTATGCTTTTTTATTTTACATTTTTAGCCTACCTTTATGGTTTCCATAATGGGTAAACGTAATAATTTCATTTGTGAAAGTGCAGACTATCACCCACTCAATGTGATATGACTCGTTATTTCCATATGTGGGATGTATAAAGGATAGAGTTAATGATATTATATATGATATTATACAGTAATTATATGATACCAATGTATCATTTTGTTTTCATTCTTTTAAATATAAAATAGAAATGAAATTAGCGTTCATGTGTAGGTACAACTTACAGTCTCCATGAACGGTGCATTTCATTTCGTACCTCCAAATGATATGAAATTTTATAAATACATATACACTGGATATATATATGATATATATGATATATAAAACTTTTATATAATACATTAGATAATCGGATTTTTACCACACGGACAAATTGTAATTATAAAAAGTTTATTTTTGACTCATGTTCTGAACATTGATTAAATATCAATTATACAATCAAATAATTAACTAGATCTTATATCAAGATAATAAGTGATATAAAATGAAAAACAAACTATAAAAATATTTTTAATGAAGTAAAGATTAAATTTAGTTTATTATTCAGGAAGAACACAGAACCTACGAGTCAAGTAAAACACAAGGTAAGGGATTTCTTATCTCACTTTTAATTCTATGAGATTTCTATTGTTAGACACTTATTCATTGCATGTGGTGTAGTATTTACTGAAAATTGATATATATTATAATTATTCAAATTATATTCATGGTATTATAAGATTCATTTTGTGGTTATTAACTTTTGTTCATAGGACTCAGTTGATTACAATGTGGTAAAGGGTGTTATCTCACTTTTTATTCTCATGAGATTCATGTAATATTTTCCACTATTTCATTTTATATGGTGTTTGTACTGGCCATTATTTTACTCTTTGTGTAATATAAATTCATTTATGAGTATTTAAATCTTAATTTTATGATCCTTCTTTCATGTGGTGTATGTTTTGTATTTTACCAAATCGGTAAGTGAACCTTTCACCCTCCTTTTTTTAAAAGACTTCTTTTTTGTTATGTCTTTTAATTTACTTATTATTATGTTGGTATATATTCTTCTGTATCCTTATTGATATAAATTTTATTTCCATGTGATTAGATACCCTTTTTATATCATCAAAAAAATTTCTGAATTTTATAGTGACGTCGTTAGGCTTTTGAATATTTGCAAGCGAACTTCTTAAACCAATTCCAATTCATTGGGTTAAACTTGTACTTCTTGAATATGTCGTCATATGAATATGTGTGAACGACCTATAATTGTTTTACACCTAATTTCCACTTATATTGGGTGTATTTATATTTTTTCACACATAGTTATGTGATTGATTTATCCATAATTTAAGGATACCATCTTCATAAGGGATTTCATCTCAATGTACATTTCCATTGAGACTTCATTGTTGTTATGAACCAATTCAATATTACATGGTGTATATACTATCCTTAGTCATATTATTTCATGAATACCTTTATTCTAATGATATTATAATGTTCTGATTAAATGTTATTCCTCAATTATTTTTATTCAAATGCCTCTTATTTTGCTAAAAAATCTTTAACTAAAATATCGCTTTAAATGCTTTAAAGATTTATTATTCTAAATCATTATCTTTAAAGTGAGGGTTTTAGAAATGGTTTTTAATATTTATTTATATGTAAATTAATGTTTTAAAATTATTATTCCATTAGAATCTTAAAATTGGTATGGGACACTTTGATTCAAAAATCTATTTTTAAATGGTTTAAGAAAATGGAATGATTATTTCAATATCTTGATATTACTTCTCGTGATTTAAAATGAAATGTTATTAGTGTAATGTTTATATTTTCAATAGTTTATGTGTTATGATGGTACTTGTACATTTGATGGGTGGTTACATGATAAACCATATGACGACTGGTGCCGTGATAAACCAGGATGTTTGGTTACGTTATAACCTCTAATGCATTCAGTATGGAAGTCGACCATATGGCAATTCCATTTATTGATATTTTTGTAAGACGACCATATGGTTATTACACTTAAAAATGCTATGTCTCAAGTTACCTTCATATGTTATGTGTTCTTTATATGGGTTTTATGGTAACCATATGGTTAAAAAAGAGTAAGCAATGATCTTTTATTTAGTGAAAAGTATATACTAATTCATAAAGGGGAAAATTATTACATATGATAAAGTATTAATGGATTACATGTTGTTCGGAAAATATAATAGTTTTCATTCTTTGTGTATCCCTTAATGATATTTTTATGCTCATCCCATGTATTTTAAATGTTTTTCACAGGACATAAAGTGGAATAGGGTCAAGGATGCGATCAAACAAAATTGATGATGTCTAAAATATGGAACTAGACATGTCTTATTTGTTTATGAGTTTTTATTTTATAAAAAAAAGGAAACTGAGTAGAAGTGTCTACATGTAATATCCAAGTTTTTATGTAATATTTATGCCAAATTTTCTAATATTCTAAACCAAAAAATATCCTCAATGTAAATTATTCATTTAATTCAAGATTATGTAATGTTTAAGGCTAACTCCTTATAGTTGGTATCAGAGGTCGGTTTTGAAAACATTAGGGATAATGAGTTTTTCATAAACACATGGTTTGTCCCTAGGTCTATTATTTATATTAAATCCTTATTTTAAAACATTTTCATATCAAATATAGTTAGTTACAAATGGATGGAGGAGGATATCAAATGACATTCCTATCTATTCCTAATGACTTTCTTGCAATAATTATTGAAAATTCATGTTCGGATGATTGTGAAACATTATCTAGCATACAACTCACTTACAAGCAGTTGTTTGAGATATCAAACACCTCCACTATACCTTGTTATTATCTATGATCATGTGTTGTATTTAAAAAAATCATATTGTCACAATATTCTCATATTTTCAAGAAAAGGAAAATATTATCAAGGAATTTCCAAATATTTTAACTTATCACAAGATTTTTAAGCATATTATTTTTTTTAAAAAGGTGCTTAAGTAGGATACCGATGCACAACCTATTTATACTTTCTTTTATAATATAGTCTCTCATCACATATTTATGGTAATTTAAAAGTGCCGTTCATTGAATTTTTCAACTCAAATTGGGTCCCACTATTTTATAGAAATCATGTTTTATCTGATGTTTTGAAATTATATGTCATACATGATTATTTTACAAAATTGTTATTCTATGAATAGCCATATGACCCATATTGTACAAGGTGTATTTGGATAGAGGAAGAAAATTATTTTGAAGGATCTATAAATCATTGTTGCAATGCATGGACCTTCTACCTACGTGGACAAGATGACGCTGAAACCAAATTTACACCATGATCAAGGTATGATGCTATTCATTTATGGAATCATATTTTTTTTATCATATGGCGGTAAAATAAGACTTCAAGAATTAAGGTGTTGAGATCATAATTAATTTGGATTAAAATGAGAGGTATAAAAAAACCAAGGAGGTTAAATCATGTTAGGGTTATTTTTTATTTTTATAAAAAGGAAAACCCATAGGATGGGTGAAAACTCATCGCATCCGGCAAGGCTACAGGATTCAAACCCACAACCGATGGGCGACAAGGGTACACCGCCTACCACTAGCCTACTTGAAGTCCCTAGTTTGTATGACTTATTATATTAGTAAAATGATTTAATTGAACAAGAATGAGTTTATTTTTGGAATTTATTTTTTATCAAATGGATATTCATAGTATAGAAAATTTATTTAGTTATCAAGTGATAATGGTTGCTGTGGAAGACGTTCTCTCTTTTGAAGAATCACTATATGCCTAAGGAATATAGAATACAATGAGATTTAAATTGTGGGATAATGGTTGAAATTTTAGTTTGGAAGAATCTATGTTTTTAATATGGACATATGATGATTATATTTTTTTATGAATATGATTAACCTATCATGGAGAATATGTTATTATGTTAATTAATTTTCAATATGTGACTTTATGAGTAACTAATGTTATTTGGAGATAAATGTTATGTTGTATCTATGAAGTCTATGTAATTAAATCCTTATGAGATTTAGGTTATAATATATGTTTGGATTACTTTTGAATAATTTTAGGGATAATTTTTTATTGAATGGTATTTGTTGATCATTGTGTTTTGTTTGAAAAACATTGGAGATTAAGAGTAGTTTTTCTTCTTATAAAAGATTTTCCTTTTTGGGTATTATCTGATCTCTCACTAACCATTTTGGTTTTAGTTTATGTCTAAGGACAATGTAAATATATAGTTCTTCTTTTTTTTATTATGTGATTTTCTAGAAGATGATTCTTCGGATTTTGATGTGGCCTTGTTTTTGGAATGCTCATTGCTTGGTGAAATGATTAGTTTTTGGTAAAAACTTATTGAATGATGAAACTCTACTTGAAAGTAAGTATATTTCCTTCTCTTCTTATTATATGTAATAAATTAATTCCTCAAAATTATGAAAAGGAAAGTAAAACAAAAACATTTTTTGGTTTTAATTTCCTATTATGTAAACAATGAATGTTTAACACATCACATGTTTGTGATTTTCTGGTGGTCACCATTCTTCTAATTATGTTTTCTATCACTCTCCATCAGAACATGACCATTTGTTCTCTCTTCCATATCCATGTTTTCCAATATGGAATCATAGTATGGGTTATCTCGGGTGACCTTTTACATCTCTTTCTTTCATTTAAAGTGACAGTTTTTACTGACTCTTTTCCAATGTGGGACTTTTAATGATGTTACCAAGCCCATTTTTAAAATTGCGTGGACGAAATTCCCAAAAGGGGGGGAGGATGTAACATCCAAGATAAATATGGAATAAGGAAATTTGCATATTTACTAAAATTTGTGAATTATATATTAATTTTACATTAAAGTGGACGCTATGTCCGATGGCGTACCCGATATGCAACGACGAGTTTCTTTGAAATCTTACGTTGCACCCGAATAATTGTACATTATTATTTTAAATGGTAGTGAATTCCTAGATGATGAAATGACAGGAATGAATAGAACTAACTAAAATATTATTATATATTTTTGTTAAATATTTTTTCAATTATCCAATAAAATTTAGTTGCTTACAATATGAATGAATCCAATTTTTAGCATGAATACTCTAATATTAAATAAAAGGTCGATTTACGACATTTTGATGTAGAACCATCTTTAAATCTAGTTTTGGTAATTTTTATATGTTATATATGACAAAATAAAATTATTTATTATATTTGGGACATCAAAATTTTATTTGGGATTTTTTTGGTATTTTCCTGATAAACTTCATTTTTTAATGAATAGTGAAAATTACTGTATTTTAATTCAAAAGTGCCTTTTAATATAATTTATTTATATGTTTATATTATCTTCATAATTTTTTTTAAAGTGTAATTAGAATATATTTTTACCATTTAATCTAATTTTGGTCATTATAAATAATTTCATTTCGAAATTGGACATAATCAAGTGTCAATCTTTTGATAGTTATTATTTCTTAAAAACGCGCTTTTTGTTTTGAAAACAGAAATTAATTTTAATTTAATTAATGCGACATCTATTTTTTGAATTTTTTAAAATAGATATAATTTTTTAATTGGGAATATAAAATATATATTCGTCTAAATTTGTCGTATTTTTTTGAAAAACTTCAATTTTTTATGAATAGTGAAACCACTTACTAGTAGTTAAAAAACTGACTTTTTCATTTAAATGAAATTTTAAAACATCTGTGAATTAAATTTTGAAAATCCAACATATATGGTTTTTATTAGTAAGTAAAATATGGTTTAATAAGATAATAATAATTTTTCGTGAATAGTAGCTTTTGACGTTAATTTACAGCGGTTAATGGTAAATAGGTTAATTCAAGGTAAAAAGAATATCATAATAATACAAAATTACCTAACACTTATCCTAAACTTATTGGATGAATCATGGCCGACCGTGGGAATCTTTGGGTCAATTTTGGGACCATATAAAGCCACTTAGGAGTGATAATAACACTTTAGATTAATTAATTTAATATAAAGGCAAAAATGACACAAACAAATATCGTTTAGTAAATTAATTTGTACAGGGGTTTATATAAGTTATAATTTAGACAATAAATATTCATATTAAAGATAAAACTATTTCCTAATCATCGTATTTTTTTATAATTTTTCGTCAAAAAATATATGAAATTATTTATGACACAATAATGATGTAGTATATACCTCATTAATAAATGATTTAAATAAATATGATTATAAATATTATAATAACATCTAAAACCTACCCAATTATTATTGGATGATTCTTTATTGACCATGAGTCTTCTTATCTTCTACTAGAATTAGTTTTGGACTTTTAGAAACTGAATATAATTATATAATAGAAAAATATTTTCACACTTTCCTAAAGAGCCCCTCCTCCCCCTTATAAAAGGAGACCACTTCTAACAAATTCTCACACCTCAAAATCCTTTTGGATCGTCCAATATCTTCCCAATTAAGCTCCATACATCCCTATACTCTTCCTAGAAGACATACCTTAGGCAGAATACACTTCAAGAATTTCTTTTTTTTCAAACCATAGGAAGTTAAACAAATTTAAGGTAACTGTTCCTCTTAACATATTTTCTTTTATTTCAATTCTCCAACCCCTAAAATCTTTTTAGTCCTTTATATTATAACAAAATTAGTATCCTAAATATACTAGGATGTTGTCATGAAAAGGATTTTAACCAAACATACACACACCTCCATCTAATGGGTGATGAATATACAGTTTCTATGGATGACAAACTAACGCCTCACGAAAGGATGATTGTTAGATTATATTCTACCACCTTTCATGGTGGCCATTAATATGTAAATTTATTTTTATATGATATATATTATGTTTATATATTTTTTATTATTTTGTATATTAAATTTTTATCCTACGTTTATGGTTACCATAATGGGTAAACAAAATAATTTCATTTGAGGAAGTGCGGACTATCGCCCCCTCAAAGTGATATGAATCGTTAATTCCATATGTCAAATGTATAAAGGATAGTGATAATAATATTATATATTATATTATATTAGAATTATAATATACCAATGTATCATTATGTTTTCTTTCCTTTAAATATAAAATAGAAATGAATGTAGAGTTCATGTGTACGTACACCTTACCGTCTCTATGAACGGTGCATTTCATTTATTAACTCCCAATGATATAGAATATTATAAATACAAAATAGAGGATATATATGATATATATGATATATAAAACATTTATATAAATCTAGAGATAATGGAATTTTGAGAACATGGACAAATTGTAATTATAAAAAGTTCATTTTTGACTCAAGTTCTGAACATCAATAAAATATCCAATATGAAATAAAAAATTTAACTAGCTATTATATCAGGATAATAAGTGATATAAAATGAATAATAAAGTTTAAAAATTTTATTAATGATTTATAGATTAACTTAAGTTTACTATTCAAGAAGAAAACGTAACGTACGAGTCAATTAGGACACAAGGTAAGGGATTTATTATCTCACTTTTAATTCTATGAGATTTCCATTGTTCGCCACTTATTCATTGCATGTGGTGTATTATGTTCAGAAAATTGATATATATTATCATGATTATCATTATATTCATGGAATTATATGATTAATTTTGTGGTTATTATCTTTTGGTCTTATGACTTAGTTGATACACCGTGGTAAATGATTTCATCTCACTTTTTATTCTCGAGAGATTCATGCTATATTTTCCACTATTTCTATCTGTATGGTGTGTGTACTTACCATTATTGTACTCTTTATATAATATACATTCATTTATGAGTATATAAATCTTCATTTTATGATCCTTCTTTCATGTGGTGTATGTTTTGTGTGTTACCAAATCGGTAAATGAACCTTTCACCCTTTTTTAAGACTTATTTTTCATTATGCCTATTAATATACATCTTATTATGTTGGGTTATTTTCTTCTATATCCTTATTGATGTGAATATTATGTCCAAGTGTTGAGATAAAATTTTTATCTCATCAACTAATTTTTTGAATTTTAAAGAGATTTCGTTAGGCTGTTGAAATTTTGGAAGGGGACTTCTTAATCCAATTTTAATTATTTCCATTAAACTTGTACTTCTTGAATATATCATCCTATGAATATGTGTGAATGACTTATAATTGTTTTACACATAATATCAACTTATATTGGGTGAATTTATATTTTTTCACACATAATTATGTAATTGATTTATCCTTAATTTAAGGAGACCTTCTTTATAATGGATTTTATCTCAATTTACATTTCCATTGAGACTTCATTGTTGTCATGCACTAATTCACACTAATATTCTATATATATTGTCCTTAGTCATATTATGTCATGAATACCTTTATTCTCATGATATTATAATGTTATGATTAAATGTTATTCCTCAATTATTTTTATTCAAGTGTCTCTCATTTTTCTAAAAACTCGTTAACTAAAATATCAATTTAAATGCTTTAAAGATTTTTCATTCAAAATAATTATCATTAATGTACATTTTTTTAAAAAAAAATTGAGTATTTATTTATATGGACATTAGTGTTTTAAAATAATAATTCAATTAAAAGATTCAAATTGGTTTGGGACATATTGATTCAAAAATCTATTTTTAAATGGTTTATGAAAATGGAATGATTATTTCAATATCTTGAAATTACTTCTTGTGATTTAAAATGAAATGTTATTAGTGAAATGATTATATCTGAAATATTTTATGTGTTATGATGGTACTTGGACATTTTATGGGTTGTTACGTGATAAACCATATGACGGGTGGTGCTGTGACAAACCAGGATGGGTGGTTACGTTATAACCACAAATGCATTAGGTATGGAAGTCGACCATATGGCTATTCCATTTAGTGATATCTGTGGAAGTCGACTGTATGGTTATTCCACTTAAGAAAGATTATGTCTCAAGTTACCTTTATATGTTATGTGTTCTTTATATTGGTTTTATGGTAATATTTTGGTTACAAAAGGGTAAGCAATGATCTTTTTTTCAGTGAATAATATTTATTACTTCATAACGGGTAAAAGTATTACTTATGATAAATTATTCATGGAATACTTGTTGTTTTGAAAAAATAATAGTTTTACTTATTTTTGTATCCCTTACTGAGCTTTTTATGCTTATACCATGTTTTTTAAATGTTTTTCATAGGACATAAAGTGGGATAGGGACAAGGATGGGATCAAGGAAAATTTGTACTGTCTAAAAGATAGAACTAGAAATATCTCATTCATTCAAGGGTTATATTTTATGAAAAAAAATTGAAACTGAGTAGAAGTGTCTACATGTAATATTCAATTTTTTATGTAATAGTTATGCCTAATTCTATAGAACTATAAACCTAAAAAGTTCCTCAGTCTGAATTAATCATTTAATTAAATATTATGTAATGTTTAAGGCTGAATCCTTATAAATATTTTTGTGGAATATGATTGTATTTGGATTGTGGAAATGAGGGGAACAAAGAAAGTGGCTTCAAGGGGAAAATGAAGAGTTTGGTTAAAAAAATGGATGAGAATATTGACATCCCTATGGAATCAATGAAGGATAGGTTTTTTAAGTGCGTAAAAACAATTATTATGAAGCTTAATTTCCTAAAATGAAATCACTGAAAGAGGATCAATAAGGTACTATGAGTAGTGGTTACAATGCTGATAATGAAGAGTATGTAGATAAAATATGAATATAAGGATGTATTTTGTAATTAGATTATGTATCCTTGGTAATTAAATAAGGATGAAGTGTAATAATAAATGGTTTTATATATTTTTTAAATAATTATGAAATGGGTAATATATAATAATTTTTTAGTATATGTTTTTCCCTATGGATTTACAAAAACACGTTGAATGGTTCTAATGGAATTAAAAAAGAGATATAATGGAAATATTATGTCCATGTAAAACACAATATTAAGGAAACTATAACCATTAATACATTCTTTATGTTATAAAAATGTTTATTAGATTAATATATATAAGATATGAATATGTGAATTGGATGGTACTTATTTCCATGGAACTAATTAAGGACTTGTTGACATATAGATTATGATATGATGGATGAAGTTTACATCTTCTTTTATTTATGTAATACCAAATAACATATTAAATAATGAAGCATGCTTGTTTTCCTGATGTATTTTTCGTAATTCTAGTTATGACCATGTTTCAAGAGAATATATTATGAGGGTATTAAAATGTTTGAAATGTGAAAACCAAGAGAAAAATTGTGGTAGTTATGGGATTAATTTATAGGTTGAAGTCTTGAATCAATTTTTAGATTTATTGTATTCAAATAAGGTTAACCATTAATAAAAAGATTAATTAATACATCATATGATGATTCTATAAACTGTGTTTGTATTGAAAACATTGGTTAAAATGGTACTTATTGAGTAACCTTATTAAAAGGATGTCCATCTTATTTATTTCATGAAATTATATTATTATGTATTTTAAAAAGGAAAACATGTCTATGGGGTGACAACCAATCATGTGTTGAAAGGTCGCGGGTCTTGAACACATTATCGAGTGATGATAAGGGTTTCACATCTACCACTGGCCTATGAGATGCCTTGGATAATGTATAATTATTTTTGAAAATTAATATTTTTTATGAAATATTATTGGTAATTTTATGTTTATAGAAAAATTTATTAACCAAATTGATTGTTTACGAATATTTATAGATAATAATTTATTCATTTCATTATTTTATGGGCTATAAAATCTCCAAAATGAGTATTTTAAAACATCACTAATCAATGATAATTTATGGAAATACATATCATAATTTAATGGATGAAATTGAAATCGATAAAATCATAACTAAAGAATGATTTTTTATAGGAATATATCAAGTATTTATGTTTCCGTATATTCGTGGTCAATAAATAAATTACAAAAAATTATTATAATGATCAATAGAAATTTATTTTTCCTAATACAATATTTTTGTTAAATATACGACCTTTGAAATAATAACATATTCTTGACATTGTGGACCTCAAATTTTCATTTATAATGAAATTTATTTTTATTGATGACCTAAATCACTCCATCTATGTATTTAATTTTTTCTCTATGTCCAATATTCACACCCATCCAATGTTCTTATACGTGGAAACCATGTTATATATTACATTGGGAAATTTTTATGGTTCCAACATTTCCTTTTTATAGGAAGTTTTAGTGACTATTTTCATGACCTATGATTCTAGGAATTTAAAATTAAACCATTTTACATTTCATCACATAGATGATTTTTCAATGTGAAATTCATTTTAATAGAGATATAATGTAAGACCGGGAGATTTTGTGAATTTTTTTAGAATTAATTTATCCATTTTTATATTTTTTTTCTTCACAAAACATTGAAAATATTTTATTATATATCAAATAATTATGTTTTTCATGTGTTATATGCAACAAAAATATAATCATGAACTATACAAAACATAAATTTCCACTTGATATTCAATGAACACCAAAGTTACCTTGTTTTAAACTCCTCAATGACTTTCCATGATGACTTGAGTAACACACATGATCATGTTTAACCAAACAATAATATATTATTAAAATATTATTATCTAATATAATAAGATATAATAAAAAAGTTAAATTAGTTGTTATGAATAGTATTAACTTATTTATGAAACTATATCGTTAACAAAAATATAATATGAATTGATAGGTTGCCGATTTATTATAAATAACTATTAAAACTGATTAAATGTAAAAGGAATTATTATTATTTTTTGGTCATAAAGATGTTTTAATATAATAAATTATATTATATACCATTAGTTAGTGATAATAATCTAATATATTTGTTATACATTGAATATTTATTTTATATTAATTTAATATATTTGATAGATATAAGATAAGAACAAACCTAATTTTATCCTTATGAAAAAATATTTTTATAAATGTAGATTTACATAATATTAATTTAGATCCCATTTAGAATCACAACATTGGATCCTTTATGTAATTAATATGACAATATAAACATTATAATTTGAATAAAAATATAAAAATGTGTTTATGTTAATTTTTTTGTATTTTTCTATAGGGTATAATTTTTTTACGAATAGTTTTAAATATTGAATTTTAATTTAAAAATAATTTCTCATTTAATTTATTTATAAGTATAAATTATATTTAAAATTAGTTTCAAATTTTAATTAGAAAATATTTTTTAAAATTATACCAATTTAAGTTGTTGTAACCAATTTCATATTGAAATTCGTTATAAACACTTAACAAACATTCCTTAAGAAACTTGTACTCTCGTCTTGTTTGCAAGATTATTATGAAAATAATTTATTCCAATCCGATGATTGTAATTTATAAAAATGGATTCCATATTTTTAATAATCATAATTTATAATTACTAACTAGGTCAACAAAGTTTTTCACAAAACTGTATAGTGAAAGTAATTAAAATTAATTACATTGGTTAAGTAAAAATTAATCTTACATGAGGACTAAACATTAAATTAAGACCCGAAATGATGTATAAACATGTAAAACACCATTTTTGTTGCCCTATATAAGAAATTAATATACCTTTATTTATTTTGGATTGTTCGGTATGGGTTTTCTTGTCAAAACGTGGGTAATCCAAACTTGTTATAAAAAATACCATGTCTGTACTTTACCATCCCTATAAAAGTCTACTACCCCCACTGTTCTTCACACCTATAAAACAACTTAGGATTAACCAGTATCCACCCCATATACTTCCTAACATCGTCAAATTTATCCTTGACTGCTTCTATTTGGAATAATGATTTCCAAGGATGCCTTTTGGCAGAATTCAAATTGAGATACCCTATTAAGAGGCGACGACTTCCCTCAACCCCCTTATTTTTTATATTCTATCATCACCCCTTGACTATATATATTCCACTATAGTATTGAAAAAACAATATCATAAAAAAATGTGATTTTTTTTATATTCTTTTCAACTTACACTTAAACAGGTATATATCTAACGAGTAACAATCATACCGTTTATGTGTGTGATGATCTTCCAACTTCCAAATTGATGATTGTTAAATTTTTCATACCACTACCCATGGTGGTATTTTGATAAAAACTATATATATTTTTACATATCATATTTATTATGTATTTAATCTTCATTATTCCTGTTATAAAACATATCTTTTAACTTTCCTTCATTGTAAATACGATTTTTTTTGATGAAATGTAGACTATGGTCCCATCAAAGAGATGTGATTCATTAAAAAACTACATAGAATGTATTAAAGATAAGTTTAGTGAAGTTATAAGATATATAAAATATTAAAAATATATTATAATGATATTAAATACATATATGTAATTTTATTTCTTTGTTGCAATATTGAAATAAAAAAGTTTAAAACCACCATGTGTATGAACGACTTACCGTCTCTATGAATAGTGTATTGCATTCCATAATTCTATATAAATAAAATTATTATAATAGAAATATATTTAATATACATGACATTATATAATGATTTCAATATTCAATGATAATATAATTATAAGGAACAACAATATGACTTATTAAGACTCATGTGATGAACAAAGTGAATATTATCAGAAGTGAATACATTACAAATGTTTGATAAAAAGTGGGTAATATAAGGTAATAATAAAACCATATATGGTATTATATATAATAAAATAGTTCATTATTATATTTTTACAAAATTTATATTTATTATACAGGTGGTTCGAATGAGTATAATGAGCGTCAAGATACAAGGTAAGGGGATTTCATCTCACTTTTTTATCCTTGAGATACATGCTATGTTCAAAACTAAATCCTTTTTTGTGGTGTATTTACTACCAATTATTTTATTATATTTATATTATGATTAAATTTATTGGTATTAAAATATAAATTTTATGATAATTCATTCAAGGGTTTTATGTTTTAAAAGTAACAAAATTATTGAAATAGTTTTGTCTCAATTTTCCTTCTTTGAGACTCACATTTTATTATACACCTAAATTCTCTTTTGAGATGTATATAATTCATTTTTATATTCTATATCAGTAAATTCCACATTTTCATGATATTTTAAATTTCATGTAATTTGTTTTCTTTTATGGAGAGCATTATCTCATGTTACCATGTTATAAGAGTTATTTGAGACAATCTCATCACATTTCAAGGTTATTTTGATTCATTTCATTAAATCATATGATCCATATCTCAAGAAAATTAATGATTTTTTTCCTCTTTAATTAATTAATTATTTATTTAAATATTGGTAAACTTTCCTCCACTATTTCATACATATGATTGTTTATAATGTTATTTAAGAAAGCCCAACTTTACCCACACATCAGTGAGAAATATATGTTCCTTTAAAAAAAATTTCTCAAATTGGTTTCCATTAATATCATACCATATACATTAATATTTAAAATCCATTTTATCCTTTTTTTACAAATCTCATCAAAAGAATATTCTTGTTACTTTCTGAAAAAGAAATTTTTCTAACAAATTACAGTGCAAAAGGAATGTTTTTACCACATACATCATGTACAGATATAACCCTCCATCATTTCATAGAGAATTACGTTGAATTTTTTAAATGGATAAATTTTAATAATATTTTTTTAATGTTATTTTCATGTGTATTTTTTTCAAAAAAAATTCAATGCTTATTTAAATATATTCAATGTATTTTCATTGAAATGTATTCAATTGTTTTGGATCCATTCACAGGTTTTTTGTAAAATGGGTTTCAAAACATGTTCATGATTTTTTTAATATTATTTCAATGTTTTTTCAAAGATCATTTTTTTAATATTTTTTGAATCTTATTATACATATATTCATGGAAAAGAATTTTCAAAATTATTTCATTAATTATTTATATGTTCTTAGTTTGTATAATAAAAAAATTATTTTTAGATGGGTTTATGTTTTAAAACAAATAGGTAAAATTAAAACGTGTATTTTTAACAAGAAATGTTTTTGAAATATATTTTAAAAAATCCATCTATGATGAAAGATGTTGATGTTACATGGGACCCCCACATAAATGATCCAAGTGTTCCATTCATGTTATTTATATAAATGGGTTATTCTTATTATCATGGTATTTATGAAACCTGTTTCTTTTTCACAGATTATACATTTATGAAATCTATTTATAATTCATGGGTTATGATTTTTATGAAATTATTATGAAACTTGTCTTTTTTCCACTTGTTATTTTATTATTTCCTATTTATAATACTGATTTAATTATATGGGTAATGATATTACTATTTATGATCTTTTGGGACATGTATGTATGATTTAATTATGTATTGTGTGGGACCTATATATCCAACCATTTAATTTGGTAAATATTTATATATCATGATATAGAATAATATTGTCTTGGGAATGATCCTTGACAACTAATATGGATACGGTAGTGAACAATCACTACCAAGATGGTAGGTGGAGTGAACTCATTATATTGTGATCACCATGGGAGTGATCCATGACAACTAAGATTGTATGGGTAGTGAAACTATACTACCATGAAAGTCCTGGAAGAAATTATTTTTCTACTATAAAAATCATATTATATGCTTATGTGTCTTCCATAATTCCTTGTTTTATTTTTATATTGTACTTATCTAAAATATGATCTTATTTATTTTATGATCTATATATTATGAATTTAAAATCATTATTATGATATCTAATTTATAGGGTATTAACTAGAAATTTTATTCTCAAGATCCACAACCTATGATCATTTTATGCTGACAAATTTCCTTTATTAACCCTTACTAAGAATATGATATCTCACATTCTTATGTTTCCTTTTTCTAGGTTATGATGTAAGGTTTTAGGTATAAGTACAAAAATTTGAAGTCTTTTTAGGATATGTTTAAGGTATTTCACTAGGATAGATTATTTTGTTTCCATGATTCCAAAGACACTAAACTATTATGGTCTTCAAGCATGTATTATTGTAATGTGGAAAATATTCAACTAATATTGTGTAATATCAATTTATGTTATTCCTTGGTCACTATTCCCATTGTACATGGGTAGGACATATTCAGAAATTTTAGTGTACACTAGGATGTGTGGAGGATATAAAGTGGGAGTGGGAATATGTCAGTTGATGCTCTGTTGGTACTACACATTGTGAATATCAAACAATATAAGTGATGTTCTTTGGAGGCTGGTGGATATCATTTTATGTTGATCTCCCATATCTTTGATAAGTTGGGTTTTGACCTTATTTGGGGTATGTATTGGCTCTTTTTGTTTCTGTATCGTATCGATTTATACTGATTTAAAGAAATGTTCATGTCTCTCAATGGAGACATGAATGTCCTTCATGGTGAGTTGTATGTGTGATTATGTCATGCATTGAAAATATTCTAGTAATTAGTAGAATTCAGAGCTCATGTGGCTGTCATGTGATTGATTAAAGAGAATGAGAGAAACTGGTCCTCCCTCCCATTTTGGATCAATTTCAGGATGTGTTTCTTGATAAATTCTCAACACCTCCACCCAAGAGTGATGTTGAGTTCATGTTGAAGTTGCTTCCTAGGGTCGAACCTGAATACATTCCACCATATTGAATAGTACTCATAGAACTCCTGGAACATAAGGTTTAACTGGAATAATTATAGTTGAAATGGTTCACCCTTCCTAGTACGTCTCCTTAGGGTTATCCAGTACTATTTTCCAAGAAGGAAGACATGTCATTAACGTTATGTATTAACTATATAAAGTTTAGTTAGACGAATGTTATGAATATGAACCCAATTCAAATATATATATGACATATTTGACTAATCGGGCGGGTGATTTAGTGTTCTCCAAGATCTATTTGATCTTATGATATAATCAGTGGAGGTAGAGACCTTCAAATGCACATCAGACTTATTTTTAGAGAAGTTACAAGTTCCATGAGTTTTTTTGTGATGTCATTAAGGACTAAAAAAACAATACCTATGTTACTAGATTTAATGAACTATATATTTCACCCATATCTTGACCACTTAGTGGTTTTCCTTTTTAATGACATCATAGTGCACTCAAAGACTCTTGAAGATCATGCCATACATTATGAAACTTTTTTTGAGTACACTAAGAGGGCATAGGCTTTATTACATGCCTTTAAAATGAAAATTATATATTAATGAAGTTAATTTATTATGTCGCATAATTTAGAAGTTATTTGTTTTAGTGGATCTAGAGAATGTCTAGGTTGTGGTTTTGTGGGAGTAACCCAAAAAAATTTCATATGTTTGGAGTTTTTTAGGGATTGGTCGGTTATTACCGGAGGATGATTATTGATTTTTACCACTAAGCTACACCACAATTGAGATTAATGAGTATGGTAGTTACATTTGAGTATTCAATTGAAGGAAATAATTCCTCTCAAGAGTTGAGAATGGTTTTTACTACTCTACCAATCACGTTTTTACCTATTCCAATTAAGGGATACACCTTGTTTGATGATGTGTCTAGTGATGGAAATGGATATTTGTTGATGATGGATTATCTTTTTGTATCATATGGATAAATTAAGATGAGTCCTATTGAATTAATTTACCATACACATGATCTTGAGGAGGCTAGAGTAGTATATTCCCTAATTTTTTTGTGTCATGGGAGAGAGGTTATCAGTGTTTACCAATCATAAATTATTAGGTTCATCTTCTCTCAAGGGGATTTGAATCTTTAGTAGGTAAGGTGGTTCAATTACCAATAATACTTTTGTATCTATTTCATTTAAACACTATGGAAATTGAATAATGTTCTGGATTCTATGAGGTAAAAGACTTATAATAAGGTGTGGATTAAACCTACTCTGAGTGGATAATGATGGCCTTGATTGTTCAGATTCACATGGAGGTGCAGGATGGGAATAGAAAATGACACCAGGGTCTATGGTAGTATAGTCCACTATTTTGAGTCGGTTAAAAGATAGTTAGTAGGGGGATCCAGATATTTTGGATATGAAGGAGAGTCTTATTTTTGGGGAGACATCTTATAGTTTCTCTATTGGTGATGATGGGATTATCCGTTTTTTTGGTCATGTGGTGGTTCCATCATTTGCGGGGAGTGTTGAGGGTGTGTTACATGCATTGAAGTGGAATGTGATTCCTATGTTGACTAATATTTATAGTATTTTTCGTAAAAAGTGTTTGTGGATAGTAATTTATACATAGATTTTGGGTTTGTGGAACGATTCCTTACCTACCAATTGGTTTAGTAAATGCATCATTTCCCAGGTGGTTTGTTACAACAATTACCCAATCCATATTATATGTTTAATGACCTGATGATGGAATTTTTAGTTTTTAATCTGAGGTTTCTTTGGTACAATGATTCATTTTTTTGTGGTTGTGGGTATATTGAATAAGGATTCCCATTTACTTTTAATCTAGGAGAATTAGGCAGTAGATCGGTTGGGTGAGTTCTATGTTTGATATGTAGTCCAGTTTCGTGGTTTACTTAGAACTATAGTTCCAGATCATGATCCATTTTTTACACCGCAATTCAAGAAGATGTTATAAAAGTATCATAGTACTCATATGGTTTTGTTCATAGCTTATAAACCATAGACAAATGAGTAGTCAGAGCATACAACTCGAGTATTGTGGGACATGTTGAGTTCTTGTGTCCTAGATTTCAGTGGTTCTATATAAAAAAATTTATCGTTTGTTTATTACTAATACAATAATAGATTACATGTTATGTTTTAGATGGTACCTTTTAAATAACCTTATAGTAGACCATTTAGATCTCTCTTGTATTGGTTAGTAGAACAGGAGTCTGAGATATTAGGATCGAGTCTCATTTATGATACATTGGAAAAGGTTTGATTGATTCATAAGCACCTGGAAACAGCGTACTTTAGAAAAAATTCGTATTTAGATCGATGTCATAATCCTCTTGATTTTATGGTTAGTGATGAAGTGTTTCATTTGGTTTCACCAATAATGGGTCACCATCAAATATAGAAGCATGTCAAATTGGTGCCATGGTATTTGGGGCCATTTGATATTGTTGAGATGATTAGACTAGTTGCTTACTGATTAGATCTTCCATAGTGGTATAGTGGAATACATGATGTTTTATATTTTTCAAAAGCCCCAAAGTATCACCTTCATCCATTTAATGTTATTAATGGTGATGATATAGGGATTGAGGTAGATTTTTTCCTTTGAGGAGTTTTTAGTTTATATCATAGATCATAGTGAGAGTGTTCTAAAAAGAAAAATTGTGCCCTTAGTTCAATTTTTATGGAGTCATGGAAATGTTCAATAAGAAACATGGAAGTGATAATAATATTTTTGGGCCTAGTAGCATAATCTCTTTTCTTATGGAACATAGTCAAGCTTGAGAGAAAAGGGTCGAGGACAATGTGGGGGGGTTGTAAAATCACAGACACCATAAAGACCTATCCTTATACTAATTTTCATATGAATCACATTTTTTATAATGAAATTTTTCTAGGAGTACATGGTGCCTTATTGTAGGCCAAGGTATCAATAAATGAAATAAATTAAAAATTTTCCCAATGATTTCTAGGTGCACAATATGAGAATGATTGGAGCACTGTTAATTAAACAATGCGAGGAGGGAGAAATTTTCGACAGTGGAATCTTTTACAGTTGGTGGAAAGTTTATAAATCATGTTGGACTCCTATGGTTACCATTTTAACCTACTTCCCATGTATAGTGGCTCACACATTTTTTGAAAATGGTTTGAAAAAATGGGTGTGTAAACAATACGGTGTAGAAAAGATAAGTAATGTTAAAAAATTACCACCTACGATATTTATGATCTATCTTGAGATTCCCATTTATTTCACCACCAAAAATAGCAGGAAAATTATAATAAACTCAATATCCCAATAGGTTATTCTCCTTTGATCTGATGCCATTTGGAGTATCATTTTTTTTTGATCCTTGCTCTGGGTATGTCTAATTCATCTCATTCATCTGTTTTTCATTTAAAGTTTTTATTCTTCTGCCATTTTCAGAAACATATCTAATTCCCTATTTTTCGATATAAATATATCTAAGGTGTTTAATGGTTGGTTAAATCAGGATCCAAGGCTATGATTAAGAGTGCCCTCGCTAATAGATAGAAGGAAGATTGTCTAAAAGTTATATCCCATAGTCTAGTTGTAGATTTGTTCATATAATGTTTTGTAATTTGATATCTCCTATTGTTATTTTGATTCCTTATGAAAGGATTGGTAAAATGATTTTAAAAATTTTGAATAGAAAAAATTATGATCCACATTAGACACATTAATGATGGATTGATATATTTCAATACCCCCATAGGGTGTGCTGATATTTATAATCCTATAAATTTTCTATGTAAGTGAAAGGTCACTGTGTGATAATGTAGATACATTTTTTAGTATATTAATATGTTTAATGGATTTGAAAATAGTATATTGGTAGTGTGTATAGATTTGGTAAGACCATAAGGGTTTTTTTTGGAATTGTATGAAAATGAGTTAATCGGGTTTATTAATATTGGGACTAATGGATTATTAATTATGATAGAAATTTCAATTAAAGTTAATGCATATGAAATAATGAATATGTTAAATTGGTAATGGAATGTGAAATGATATATATATTATGTTATATTTTGAAATTGAATTTATAGATTTTTAAAATTAGTTAATATAAAGAAATTATTAAATTTTCTTAATAGACTTGGTATGAGAATGGTAATTGGACTATATGGGTTGTGTAATGAAAATTTAAAATGTGTTAATGGGTTATAAAATACTATTAATTTTCTTATTGAATCATATGGATTACGATTGTTATATTTATTGGTTATTTTTGGTTGATATATGGTTTGTGTGTGGTGAAAAAATGAAAAAGCATGTGCACGTTTCTTGATGTAGGGATAAAGGACTGAAGCTCCTCCCAGGGGTCATGTTGGACTGATTCTCTACCTCTACCCATAATGCATGGTTTTGGGAAGGGAAAACAACTCTATTCACCTAATAGTTGAATTCCAACTGAACTAAGGCTTCGATGTAAGGAAATTGTGATGTTGTGATGTATTATCCCTAGTGAGATAAGAACATGACTAATTCTTTTATACAAAATGATAAATGCCAGGAACCATCATGTGAATGATGTAAATGTCAAACCCATGGATTAGATGTTGATTTCCAGATAAGTAATGTAGAATATGAAAATAATAAACTGTCATAAGAGTATAAAAGGAAAATTAATGGATGTTAACTAATTGAACATAATATTTATTTTAATTACATGCCATTTATTTAATAATTGTATCTTATTTAATATTTAACGCACTTTCTATTCAGACTGGATGTTTTACATACACCATTGGTGGTATGCTATTGAGTTGTATTCACACACTTCTCTAGCCACTAGTTGGTACTAGATCACAATTCATGGTCGCAGGCCAAGAAAAGGGAAAAGGACTTATGTAATGGTGTTAGGGAGGGAATGGGACATGCATGGATACAGTTTGATACATGTATTAATGACTGATTAAGAGTTTACCGTACTAATCTATAATTTGGGGTTATTCAAATTAAACTGATTCATGGCATAAAATATTTACTATTTGTTGTGGTTTGTACCCTATTTTAGTATATGGTTATTTATACATGTTCCTCGGTTATATTATGTTTTTTCATCGACCGAATTTATTTTTTGATTTGGATCACTCTGGTAATGTGTTTATAGTCTTTCCATGTGACATTTAGACCCTCACTACTAGTAAACAACCATGTGTGTATGGGGGTCATCCTTGAGGTTATGTGCAGACCCGACATGGGGCACCAGTTTAGTGGCTATAGGGTCATGGAAATTACATTGAAGGAATAAATATTTATTCAATATTGATGAGGTATTAAATTTTTTATTCTTTATATTTTTTAAACTTAGTATTTTAATGTTATATTAATATCTGAACTAACATTTTCTTCAGTAGCATGTATTTTATAATTATTGAAATAATTTATTGAATTTTATTTCATGAATTATTATTTCTAATATACCTTGATCTATGATTGAAATGTAAATATATACTCATATAAAAACATTCAAAGGATTTTAATATTATATAATATTTGACCACATTTATATTCCCTGTATTGAATTCCTTTAAAATTTCAATAATAATTTTGTGTTTTCTTATTATAATTTATCTACAAAAACCACATTATTTAAATCCTCAAGAATATTTATTCACTTGTGCATGAAATCCTGTAGATCACATAACAACATAGGCATAATGGGAAAAATGTTATTTACTATCCCACATATCCCTCAACTAGTCTTCCTTTATCCATTTGTTTTATCATGAAATTTTAATTGATTTTTATATTAGATTCCGGGATGAAATTTCCTCGATCATTGTCTAATACACTTATACATTTATTATTATTATTAATTTTTTATATTCCTCATATTTTTAGATAAAGTCCACTATATAATGTTTCCTTAAGTATTCAATTACAACATGATTATATTTAAAATTATATATTTTTCATTAACAACATAAGTTGTCCAATATATATCAAACCACACAACACAAAAAAAATTAATGTTGGAATGAAATGTTACCATTAAAATGCAGTCTTTGAATTTTATGATGAATATAAACATTACCAAATTATAGTATATATATAAATAGAAAATTCCAATTTTATTTATAAATAATTAAAAAAATTAAATTATTATTGTTAAATAATAAATAAAATCATTTTGTTTATGAAAATAAGATTTCATAAAGATACAATTTTAGTTAATTATAATGATAAATATATTATTTTAAAAAAATTGTATATGTTTAAATTTTTTATAATATGGAAAATGAAGTATGTTATCATTAGTCATATAAGAAATTAAAATTTTTCTTAGAAAATACATGTTTGATAAGAAATAATAATTTTTTTATTATTTTATTAATAATACTTTTTATCACTTATTGAAGTTTATTGCTATAATTTAATTTTTATAACTTCCAACATTTTTTCAAATTATATATTGTGTCCATTTATATTTATGAACATTAAATCTTTTGACCATAAAAATCTTAGCACCCTTTATAAAATAGTTATTTTTAAATGAAATATAATTTTAAAAATTATGTGAGGTCAAATTAAAATCAAATAAGTTAAAATAATGATTTTATTATAATGATTAATTGAATATATTTATAAAATCACAATCATTTAATTTTCTTCACTGTTGGAAAAATATTAAGAACATATGATGTATCAAATATATTTTTTCTACAAAAAAGTGTCTTTTAAACATTATATGTTTTAATTTAAATGAAAATATTACCTTCTATTGTAATTGAGAGAGGGTAAATGATTCCAAAATTTGAATTAATCCCATAATAATTTTTTATATATGGCCATATTATATATTTATTATTAAAAAATTTTAAATGGTTAAAATATAATCATGATTAATTTGTGTTAAAATGGGAAAATATTATGTATCAAATTTTACCAAAACATTTAAAAATATATACCATATATAATAACATTATTTTGTTGTAAATTTAGACCTACCGGTTTCTTCCAAGCTTAGCCTCTTATACAACCAAAATATTATTCAATTACATTCTTACACCTTAACTTATTTTCTTTTCCCAAGAGTTATTCTTCTTCTTAAATCATAAAAGGATGTATCTTCCACTCACATTAACAACACATGTAGTAAAAAATCATCATAATTAAGTACCCTTTTTTTAATTTTTTAGAGGCCATATACAGGTTTCAATTTATCTATACTCATTAAAAATCTTGAGGACAATCATTTCTATTGTATACATTGAGGAAATATTCAAATTCTAAACATATGTATTACTTAACCACTAATGTTCCTTATTTATCCTTATCAACTACCCTAACCATATACCATTATTATGGTATATATTTATAATTAAATTATAATTTAAAATATACAAAATTTTTATCCTATTGATGTTTTTTTCTCTACAGAATCCCATTTAATTCAATAATGAAATGAAAAAATTACAAAGGAATCTATTCTTACTTTAGAGATAATGAATGGAATATCTAGTTTTCATCATCAAATATAATGGTATTTTATAGAAATGGGATTCAGTAATAGATCATTTATTTATTTCATAAATGATATTCTTTAAATATAAATAATGTATTATGTAAGTTATATTACACATGAGAGAACATTTTAAAACTAACAAGTTAAAATGAATATTATAATAGAAAAATAGTTTTTTAGAAGTTATAACATATATTAAGACAACAAATTGATATAAATATCCAAATTAGGAATCAATAAAATAATAAAATATTAATAATTTCATTGTATTTTTTATAATTATATTATAACTAAATAATATCTTCCATTTCGATACTTACATAGAGATTATATCATGTAATCATGTTGTTAGTTTAACAACATTCAAGAAAATTTTTAATAAATTTTAATCAAGGATGGTATTGGATATATTATATTTTATATTACTAATTAAACACTGATTTTTAAAAATTCGAGAATTGATTAGACACATTTAACACATTATTTAATTCATAATCATTCATTCAACAAAAATTACCAAAAAATTCATCTCTTACATTTTCATCCCAAATAACATCTATAATCATCAGAAATTAATTGATATCATATTGGATAATTATAAAATGTAAATTACAGCACCATTGATGATTTGACAAAGATAGACTATGTGAGAATATTGATGAAAAATCCACATCTATGAAATTAGATCAAAGAAATAATTATTAATCACACCCAATATTAGAAATAAATAATAGCACACAAATACTTATATATAGATTAATTATAAATTAAGTTTTTAAATTATTATTAATATTGAAAATTTTAGAAAATGTTTTATAATGATATTAATTTTATGTTATATATGTTATCTAAGATCTTTAGTGGATATTGAGAAATAATATATTGCATTCAATGTCTAAAAATAATGTTTCATGAAAAATATTCCTATTATCCCCAATTACAAACATTATATAGTGATAATAATTCATAATTAATATATTTTACTTCTCAATTCATGTTATATAAAATTATAAAATTTTGTTCATTAATTCCATGTTCTTTTGATTTCAAGTGTTGGTAATGTTTCCTGGGATATTGATAACTTAAAATATCCATTATTTTAGTTATAGATCATATTAAATAACAATTTAATTATATAATTTGATTCATTACACATAATATTTTATTTCCTAGAACATTTTATTCCTCTCTGGGGGAAATTATTTTTTTGTTTCATTGTTTTACATTGCTAAAATATATAATCAAAAATCATATAGTTGTTTTTTAAAATAGGTCTAATCCACACTAATGTTGGTTTAACTTATATGTCCCTATTATTAGTCTATAATATTATATCCTTTATAATTATAAACCTATTTATTTATTAATTCATACGACCTCCATATTTTCCAACACATCATTAAAGAAGGTTTGAATATTATTCTACTTATGATGTGATATTTTAATGATGATATTTAAAGTTATTAAATTGGTTTTCTATCCTTTAAAAATAAAATATTTTATCTTCCTCGCCATATTTCATGTAATATATTCAATGTATTTTCCATGATATATTATTGAATTTTATTTTTAAAAAGATATATTTTTCAATTTTTTTTGTTAAAAATTTGAAAATTAATCTTGAATGTGACTAAATGAATTCTTATTTTATGTTACCATTGAAATAATTTTATAACAAATGTTTTCATTTTTTTAATATATGTGAATATATCATTTTATCATCACTTAATGTTTCCTTGAAATTTCATCATTATTCCATCGTGGTTTTGAAAATTAATTCATAATCTCCAGGATTTATAATATTGACTTTTTTCAAATGTTCAATAATTTCCCTTATTTTAAATTAAATGTTAGTAATTTTCATAAAATGGTATTAAAAATCTTTGTTAACACACACTATTAATTTATATTATATTATAATATGATATCATATACCTATATTCTATATAAGCATTACGGTTATGTATTTTATTATCATGTATGTCAGTAACTTTGTTGGTTAGTTTCTCTTTGATGTAATTATGTGTGGTTTTATTATGCTGAACACAAAAATATTAACAAATGTATTGTGTGCTTGATAATACTTTAATAAATTTAGAATCTAAATATTCTCTATAGAGGATCCATTAATGATTCCTTGGAAACATTAATTTGTAAAGATATATGATGTCATAGTGAATATAATTAGAAAAAAAGTGTTCACACTAAAATTTATAAAATTATTTTCATAAATAATTAATTTCTTGACATAAATTTATCATTATACCATAATTGAATACCATTGTAATTTATAATAATAAATTTTTGAATAATCATGCATAAATTCTTTTACAACACCTTAGTAATGAAATTTCATGATATTATAAGGAATTTATTGTATTTATTTTGTATCCACTTCTACAAATTATTATCAATATATTTATTATCATATTATTACTCATGTATGATTCTTCATGTTATTATGTTTATATTAATATTTTATAGTACAATACCTACACACGTAATGTTATTACATAATTATATATCCTATGTTATGAATTTGATCCCTCCCATTTCATGTGTTTCCATTTCAATATGTTATGAAGGCAGATAATACCTATACTTTTGTTAAAATATTATCTTATGTGATGATTTTTTTGGAGATATTTAAGGATTTTATGGATTTCATAGTTTCATATATTGTATAATAAATTAATGTTTGTGGAAAAACTAATGGGTTTTTATTTTTATTTTTATTTCTAAATATTGAAAGCACTAAACCTAAAATTTACTGGAAATGAATGTATGGAAATATTTACAATAAGTCATTTAACTATGATTCAATCATGTTCATGGGGAAAAATAATTGGTATTAGAGTATGGTATAAATTACTTTTGTTTACAGGATGTTAGTTTATGAAAAATTTAGGGGTCAATAATATTAGGTTGATCATAATTTCAATTATACCAAAAATCTGACTTGTTTGTAGAAATAGTACTAATTAATTTTGTGATTATGATAAGAGATCATTTCAGAAAACTATTGGGATATGTATTAGGGAAAATAATATTTATAGTATCGATATGAAGTTATTATGAATTAGAAGTTATGGGGTTCTCCAAGAAATTACATCACATTATAGATAATGGAAAGTGGATACAGTTTTGGACCAAATTACCCAAGTTGAAATCACCCTAAAAATGGTTGTTTGAGAATTAAATTAATCTAAAAACATTTTACTATTAAGTGTGCTAAACACTATACTCCTTTCAAGAAATTGATGTGGTATATAATTTTTTAAAAAAAATACAATGTAAAATCCATTATAAATGATTTATTATGTTATGGAATAAGGTTATAGAATATAAAAACCTCTATATAATCGTATATAGGATTATTATTGATTCTGGTACAACTAAAATAAAATTTAATTTTTTTAATTATTATATCTTAATATTAGATTAATAAAATTATAATAAATATATTATATTGTCGTCACTTGTGATTAAAAACACTTTTTTAGTAATAAATAAATCCTATATGAATCACATTAAAAATAGATTCCTTGTATAATGAAAAAAATTTCCTAATGATAAACCATTCACGATAATAAAAGAATTGAAAAATATTGTGATTAAGATTTACTAGATATCATAAATGAGTATTAAAAATATGAACATAGTCGAGTTACCAAATAAACCAACATAGAGAGTGATAGAGTCTTGTGGTTGTTTTGGTAATAAACAAGATAATGAATGAGGATTCAGTTTCCTAAATGACAATAATGTTCAAATATTAACCGATGAAGATTGTCTAAAAAACTAGAAGAAACACCTTATTTCAAAAGGAGGGTATAAAAAACATGTTTCTAAGAAAACAATAAATAATTCAGTAAACATGATTAGTGGAATGGATCCTCTTCTTATTCAAATAAAATATATTAGTGTTAAAACCTTAATTAAAAATATATTAATAGTTTTTTCAATCATATAGATACACATAAAAAATTTCAATGGGGTTAAAATTTAAAATAGAGGGGACACAACTTATATTTGTGGGGAGAATGTTACACCACATGATTTTAAATTATATATTTTACATTAAAAACATTGTATGATCTATTTTTTTCATCACATGCATAGTCGAGGAAAAAATAAATTGTTTAATATTATATCATCTTATAAATTAATAAGTTTAATTGAGGGGTAAAAATAGATGTTAATATGTTATAAAATGTATGAATTAAATTTTTAATTAATTAATCTAATAGTAATTTATTTTCCAAATTCAATTAGTATTGTAAAAGAATAATTAATTGTATACTTAAATATATATTTTATTGTTTCAATTTCATATAGAATGATTTTTATTACATTAGGGAAAATAAAGGAATAGTTTGTATTTATTTATAATATAATCAATTAAATATGACAATATCTATCAATAATTTTTAACATGGAATGTAACAAATATATTTTATTCTTAAAAGATACATATTTTTTTTAATATTTTTCATGATATTTTTAATATTGATATATATCACCTTTAATATTTTTTTATATAAAATGATTTGAATATTTTTTTAATAAATTATAATAATGTTTTAGGATTTTATTTCATTTATTTCATAAAATTATTTTTCAAATATAACTATTCATGCCAATGTATTATTGTAATATTTGATAGAAATATATGTATTTAAATATAGTTCTTTAATATTTAAATGATCAATTTTAAAATACATAATCAAATATTATGTCTGAAAATATATAAGAATAAATTAAAACTCATTTAGTTTATAATAAATATTGAATTATATTTACCCCAATTAATTATTAAAAATAAATTTTTATTCCAAAAAAATTTCAAACATATTACTTTTATTACATTAATTTTTTATTTATCATCATTAAGAATTGAACTATTTCAAATGGAGCCCTGGTTTAGATTCATCACTTATACATGTCATAACAATCCTCATCATATCTATTTATTAATAAACTAATTAATATTTTAAATTTTTTATCAACAATAATAATTTTAAAAAATAGTAATCAAATTTGGCTCGTAATTTACTAAATAAATTTGAAACTAATACATTTTTTAGAAAATTTTTGGTCCATGAATTTTGAAAACACGATATATTGTAGGAAAAATTATCAACAAATAAGAACTCATAGAAAAAATTTATAGATTACATGATCAAAGATTAACATATAGAGAAAGAAGGCAACAAATAATATCGAAATAATATAGACAATATAAGTAGAACACCTCCATCATCTGTGAGTGTAGTAATACATGAGAACCCACCATATACTATGTGTTATAACAAACTTTTAAATATCAATCATGGAGGCATCCCATGTGATGAATTTGATAATTAATATCCAAAACATTGACCTGGTTAACTAATGTACTTATTAAATACATATTCTAGGTCCATACACACATTGGCTTCAAAATAACCAACATTTAAACCCATATATTCCCCAAGAATTATATTTCAACCCCCATACACTACATAATCCCAAAAATCATCTTCATTATCTGGAATGTGTGTCTTTTTTTATCCTCAAACATGTATCAATAATTTTATATAAATTCTCTAGAATTACAATACAGTCCCTAATAAACACATCATAAGAAAAAAACAAATAAAAATAATATATTCACACTCTGGAAATTGAGAAACATATGTACCAATACATTATCTTTCCGATGAAAGAGTAGAATCCTACACATATATGAAATACCATAAAATTAATGGTTTCATTATAATTTAAAAATACCATTTTCTATGCATCAAAACCAAAAAACTAAAGACAGTTTTGTCAAAGAAACCCCTTATAAAAAATAGAATAATCATTCTCAAAATATATAATATAAATATGAATATGGATTGGATTTTTCCTCCTAATATATTTTTATGATCATGTGAACATATATTTGATGATATGTATCAATGAATATAAATAAATTTTTATTTTTTTATAATATTTTGATTCTAGTTTTTCAATCCATTATCAAAAATATTTTGAAAGTTAAACATTCAAATATAGAGAATCAAACATTTCCTCATTCTCATAATCATTATATACGCATGAAACAATATTCTCCTAACACAATATTATATTGTAACCGTTTTCATCTTCACATTTTAATAATCATTAGGTGGTTTATATTTCATCACTCGAATAGTGTAAGAACCTCCAACATTGATATTTTATTTTATCCCTTGGTGACATTGAATTATTTAATTACTCCTTATTCTCATTACAACTGGTCTTAGTTCGATTTCCAAACTCATCCTCATTACTGTAATGTTAATTTTTTTACTCCAATTAGGTACCATAATATTTATTAATTAACAACATTACAAAATATAATAGTGTAAATACATTCATGCCAATACATAAATCTAACCCCTTCACATAGTATTGGTGTGTCATTTTTCTCATCCTCTTTTGAAATCTATGAGTTTATTATACTAGAAATAGTATATATTATGTCTATTTAGTCATCAGAAACATGAAACTATTAGGAAAAATTAAAATGTGGATTTTATTCATAGGAGGTACCAATATTAGACCTCCCCATGTCTACTTCCAATACAAAATAATGAACTTACTTGTAAAAAAGTCATTTTAAATAACATTAATTTCATTCCTTATTTGAAATTTTATTTTCTTTTTATATCCATCTTCTTCATGAGAATGAAAATTAAAAAAAACACATCAAAGTTCTATTTTATTAAAAAAATTATATATGGAACTCCAAACAGTTTTAAAGATAACCATAAAAGTATGGTTCTCACAGTCCTATAAACAATTATGGTCCTCTTCATCCATAAAATATATAATTATCAACGTCTTATGATTAATAAATCTAATATAAAATTTGGGCATAATGACCAAAATATAATTTACCAGTACCACTATCAATTTTAGTTAGCATTTTAATTAATGAAACAACTTCCTCTAGAATCGTAGTCCACTGGTAAAACTAACAATTCCTAAAAAAATTAACCAGAACATATTCTAGATTAATCTGTTTTTTATAAGGTTTCAAAAATGGATACCATTCATAAATGAGGAGAAAATATGGATTGATCATAATTGATCCAATCCACTATTCTATCTACTTTAGATCATAATATTGAAACATGGAATAAATGAAACTAATCTTATCAAATTCATATTCGCATTAGATAAACCATGGTAAATTGAGATTATCATTGATAAATAATCTATTCCCTAGAGTTTGAAACCCTAAGGTATGAAAAATCATTAAATTACTATTCAATGGGGGGTCATTATTCATTAAACAATAGAATCATAGTAAACCAATGTGGGGTACTCTCTTCATTAAAATTTATTGGAACAACAACATCATTCACCAAGGTGATTCTCTGAAAAATATTCACCCTAATGTCGCATAGAAAATGATTTTAAATTTTTCAAAATATTATATCATTTCATGTATTCCAATGATATAACTACCCATGACTCTTAAGATATTATTAACGTTTGTTTTCAAATGTACTTGTGATCAATATCAATAAGAAGTATCTTAAATATATTATGAGATATCAAATATAACCAATTTTAGTTTCTAGTGAGAGAAAAAAATTCCCAGTAATATTTCCCACATAAAACATATAAATCTCTTGAAATTTCATTATTACCATATAAATATCATTAGGTTCCAATGATTTACCCAATTTTCAACTATGAAAGGAACTCGCATCCACTAAATTATAGACAAACCTCTTGATTTTAATTTATAAAATACATTCCAAATTTTATTTATTCAATACCCTATATTCATTGTTAATCCGCTATCCTAAAAAATGTAAATCAATCCCATAATATACAAGGTAGGTTTAAGAGGATATCAAAATTCTCAGTGTATGTACTACTTAAACATTCATGTATTTTCTTTATCATTTGCATCCCCATAAAAAATAATTGTGAGAATATGTGTATAGATCCATCACTATATATTATATGAAATTTTTTTACTATATTGGTGTGATAACCATTATATATTCCCTTACAAATCAATAGAAAAATCATAACATTCCTCATGCGTGTGTGAGTACTACCACCTCTATGTACTTAATATTTCATTTTTCCCTCATTAACATACATTACTAGTTGTATAAAATGTGTTTGGATAATTATATATTATTTAAGTAATTGTTTATATTTTATAAATATAAATTATACATTATAGAATTGATATTATATATTAGGGATCATTGTAAATCTACCCACCTAAATTTATGTCAACAATAGGAAATCATTTTATTTATAGGTGAAAACATCTTTTTCAATTACAATTTTCATAAGACTATACCCAAGAATTATCAGCAACCACAATAACATATTTTTAATTCCATTATACGTTTTAATAATGTTATTATAATAAAACATTCACTTCTATGTATTGTCCCACAAATATAATGTAGAATGTTCTTGTTGGGTCTGCTTGACAACCTAGTGAAAAAATGAAAAAAATTTATATCTAGAAAGGATGGGGAAAATTAATATTGGATATTTATAATTAATTAATAGGGATTACAATCCATTAATTGAAATTTAAACAAATAAAACATTAATGAATTATAATACCTTCACTTATTATAAATTACAATAACATGTTCACTGCTGATTTCATCATCACAAATAATAATAAATACCCATAAAATGAAATTATAACATATAAAATAATTATAATGTATAAATAAAAATAAATTGAATTACTTGTGAATGTTGAAATCAATTAGTATAATGAATGAAAAAACTAATACATAATTTATTCCAAACACTCTAGATTACTAATACACAATATTAAAAATACTTTACAACTGAGTAATATTAATTTGGGGAACAAATATAAATAGAGATTATATATGTTGTATAGAAAAAATAGTGTAAAAAATAGGTTATGATGATATATATTTTTATTTATATCAGTTATTTAAGTGAATTGGTGTAAATTAATAAATAAAATATGGGGTTATTTTTATCAATATTATATTTTATATGATATATTTCATCCTGTCCACAATTATATCCTTAATATGAGGTGATTACATCCTAATTAAATAATATTACAATAAAATTCAATGTACATGAAATGAAAATTTTATTTTATTCCATAACTCACCTTAATATTTCAAGTTTCACTAATGTGATAAGGGATATTTATTAGTGAAAGTATTTTTTTCTTTAAGTTATAATACCAATACATAAAAATTGTTCCCCTATTTATTTTTGTTAAACTGAAAATTTTGTTTAACTATACATTCTCTTCCTTATTGGGGATAATTATTATTTAATTACAATATTTTACCTAGATTATTTTCCATATAAAAATGTATATCATTGTTTAGTATAATTCCCTTACTCATAAACAAAAATTATAACTCATTGATTTTATTTTCATTCTAGATAATATTATTTTTTATTATTTGACACATATTAAGGTGTTATCTAAAGTGAATTAGATATTTAAATTATCCACAATTAAAAACTTATATTTTTTCACTCATTTGGATTTTGGTTTTCAACAATATTTTTTGAATATATAAAAAGGTTTTTCTAACTTTTCAAGGTGAAAAAATTTATTTGAGGCCTAAAATTACTTTTAATAAAATTTATATCTTTTCATGGATAATTTATTAATTTTTTATTTTAAATTCAAAATTCAATGTTTAATAATATTTTTAAATAAAAATTTTATGTGAAACATACATTTATATATTATATAAATATAAGATATATTATATAAAATTTATATTTATTTTTTCTTCTCTGTAAACACATAATTCCACCCCCATTAGCATTTTTTAGAATTTTTTTTGAAATATTTATGATTTGACAATATAATTATTACACATATTGTTATATAAATTTAATATTTTAAAACGGTACTAGATATGTGATGTTTTCTAATAATTTCATTAAATAAAACTAAAATTTTCCCATTTTTAATAACCCTTATCTATTGACATTACATTATATTATGATACTATCCACCTTAACACTATTTGTGGACTGTTATCATCTAGTCTATTATTGGGTAACCTATTCTCTTCCTTTCTTAAAAATGATATAATTGAATTAAGTATGATTTCCACAGATTTTATAAAAAATAATAAAAATGATAATCACACACTCAGATGTAACCCGATATTATATTGTAAACTATTGATCTCTAGATATGAAATTTTCCCGATACCTTGTTATGATTCCTTGGTAATGATTTATGATTCCATGATAAATATCCTTAGTAATGAATATTCTACATTAATAGTGCTCTAATTCATTATATATTGAAATAATCTCTATAGATGAAATCTTTATCTTATATTTTCTTTATTCCTTAAGAATTATTTTTCATACCATTGTGAAAATTACTCATTATATGATTTTTTGAAAAATTGGTGATCGATATTGGTATTATGATTATGGATTTCACACATATATGTTATATCCAAATTTCTAGTTATGTTTCATGTATATATCTTCATGATATGCCTCCCGTAATATACAATTTCATTGTTTTTTATTATTTTGTTATAAACCATATTATAACCATGTTATGTTATGATTGAATTATTTATAACTTATTAATACCCTATTATTACATCTATTTTATGTTTTGATTTCCATAGTTTATGATGAAAATGAATACTTATTATGTGACTCGAAGTGCATCTTGTTTGAAGAATTATTATAGATGTTGAAGAAATTTTATCAATTTATTATTTTCATATTTAGTTATTAATTATTAATTTTTTTGAAAATGATATAGGGATTAATAGTTAATTTTTTTCCAAACTCTACAATACTCATAATATAAAATGTCATCTGAATTTATGTATTTTAAAATTCAATATAATTGATGTATTTATCAGATGATTATGTTAGTGGAAAATCAAAATTGTTTTAACAAAAATGGTCTATTTACAATATTCAAACAAATAATCATGATTATAATGATTATTCATATGTTCATATGAAATTATTCTTATATAAATACAAATTTTATCCATATGAGGTGTGGTGTTATGAATTAGTAAATGTAGTGAATTCAAAATTATAATTCAAAATATGATATTTATAAAGAAATATAATTGATATTTATTATCTACTTATATATATATATATATAATTCATTAATGATCGATATAATGTTCATCCAGAAAAAATTATAACATATTTATCCATAAGGGGTGATGATTATATGTAATGATTCACAATGAAGTATACATACTACGATATATCCATTTTTTTATTGTAAGGATGAATTGTAATCATAAAATAATAATATTAGTTTCTTTTTACATAGAATGTACAATATGAAAATAAATCAGTAAAACCCTATTTAATAGCTTATTCCATTCATCAGGATACCATAGTTTCCCTACTAACTATACTCAAATAATAACCCATATGATAAAATGGTTCCTATGTGGACATATTAATATTATAAAATTATTAAATAACTACATTATCATGTATGAAATCTAAGTTCAACAAGAACACATTCCAACATAATCTCGATTATCTTCAAAAATGTTCACTAAAATTATAGATAGTATAATAAATAACAACAATTATTATTATTTAATTGAAGTAAACCCCATTAATCATTTCATATAAATTAGTCATTGTATATAATAGTTTCAATTTAGATTGAACAATACATCCTCAAATAACTTTTAAATTTAATATGGTTTCATTTTATGAACTAGCCCTGATAAAATAGTACCCTAATACCTGATTTGGTCCTAACATATCATGATTCTTGTTCCCAATCACTATGGGTTGATGACTTCCACATGAAATCAAACATGAATAAATTGGAAATAATTTTCCCCTTAAACTACAGATGATAAACAATAAATATCAATATTCAAACACCATCTATTAGAGGATACAAGAAGGGAATAGGAAAAATCAATACAAAAATATTAAATCATCAATGTCAAAAAATCTATCAGAACTATTACATCAATTTCAATATAACATGTTTATTAGATATTCATAGGTTTCCATAATCACTATAGTTCTCATAAATCAAGTTTACATGCATTATATAATTGGAACCTTCCATTTTCATTGCCTTATATTATGATAATACATAATTTCCACAAGGAAAGTGCAGGTTATGAAAAAAAACCTTGTGTAACGTAGCTAATAATTCCCAAAGTAATTCTATAAATTTTCTTTACTGATTTAATTTATTTTAAAAAAATTCTTTTCATACAGTTTAGTTATTTTCAAAAATACACTATTTCAAATAAAATTAATTTAATGTATATAAAAAATATAGAAATTACATTTTACTATAAAAAATTTATAATTTATTTATTTTTAATAAAAATTTATATAAAAAAAGTAAAATATACGCATGTCATACAAAACATTGTATTACAATAATAATACATGTGATATGTTATTGGCTGAAAAACTGATACTCACACTTCTCAATCATGATCATGTCACAATATAGATTTTCTCAATCAAATCAACACCCCATTAGAGAACCCTTTCTGGGAAATAAATCTAGACCACATTTGTGGATACATTGTAGAAAATCATGTCGGTCCTAGTTTATGTAGTATTTTCTTCATCAATCCGTTTATTGTGGTGAATGTCCTACTAAACTTGTGCTAAATACCCACTAAATATTGTGTCTCACATTAGAACAAAAACATTAGTCCTATAAAAAATAAATCCTTAAGATTCTTTTAGTAACTTATAATTAAATAAATCGTAGACAATTTTGAAAATACAATTTACATTAAAAACAAAATTATAGGATTTCATCAAATTCATTCCATCTCAAATAAAATTTAATTTAAGAGAAAATTCTCAATAATAAATAAATAATTATCCCATTGAATGAAGATTCAATTAATGACATAAATTTATCAAAATCTATCAACAATTTCAATTCCATTGAAAATGGGGACATTTATAATTTCATTCCATTTTTAAATAAAACACCAAATCTTCTCAAATATGATTTTTTTGAACTAAATAAAAATTAATTTCAACTTAAAAATGAAATATATGGTTATAATTATAGAGTAATATCTTATGGAACTAGTTACCTTTAATCATTATCTAAAATCAACACAACACCTGCATTAGGATCCACCATAAAAGAATGAGGGAAAGGGATATAATTAATTAAAAACATTAACAAAGATCCATCAAAATTGATACTATATTAATCAATAACGTGATGATCTATATTTATTTTGGATGGAGATATTATATGATATGGAGAACCAAATGAGAGTACATATACTAACTAGGAAAATATTATGATCTTCCACCAGAACCTATAATCACCAGAAAAGATGTTTGGGGAGATAAGGAATTATCTAGAGTTCCAGAAAAAAGGAATATTTTTATAGAATAATGGAAGGTTGTATTATAACATAAATTTTGGTCTCTATATTTTTTATATAATTTTTAACGTGTCATAACCTCACCCATATGGTTAACCAGGTTAGGCCAAATGGATAATAATTATCATGTACCATAACTATGTGCATGATTTAGAATTCTAGAAGTGGTTCATGGTTTGTATGAACCATTAGTATAACCATGACTTAACCCTAAATACCCTCACTATCAAAAGGTTGATGTCCTGGATTATTGGTCACATGTTTTGAGATAACTATGTGCCACCCACTAGGTCCTCTCTATAGGGTGCACACATTTTGTGGCAAAACCACCAAATTTTGACTAAACATGTGAAAACTGTCATAGACACATGGTCTTCCAAAATTTATCAAACATCAACAATAATTAGAAAATAAAAGACCCAAATAATGTAGGATAATAAACTATTCATGAATTACATCAATGAAGTTAACATGATGTTACAACCATCCCAAAAGAAACACTTTTTCCTTAAAAAATCTTGTCTTGGAGAATCCATGTCTAAGGAATGAGGACTCTACTCACTTATCAATTCCACAATCTCCCATGAATCTTAAAAATATTAATAATTATATCATATAATGTAGACAAAAGGTATCACCCATCCATGATGAACCTTTGTCTCATAATCAACAATCATAAATTGATCGTTAGTCCTGAACAAATTGGGGCAAACACTAACACCACCCAATATCATGACATGAGAAGGGTTAGAAATATATGAATTAATACTAGGTACATGAAACATTTTTTTTATATATGTTAACTATGGTGGAAGTTATATATAGTATGTCACCTGCAATATAATCTCAACAATTTCAAAATGAACAAAAAACCTTAGAGTTAGATCCCTTATTTCCCTGGACATCGATGACCCTAATGAGGTTAAATTTTCAAAAAATACTAGCCATCAATTTTAAATTAAAAAATAAATCAATGGATATGACAATTTGATTTATACTAAATCTTGATGTGTAAACGTCTTGAGTTTCAATGATATAAATTAAAAAACACATATGAGTAAAAGGGAAAAAAAGAGGAACAAGAACATGAAGAGTTTAATGGTTTTGGTAATAATCCCAACATACATAGAGAGGCAGAATACTCACTATAATTTGGGAGAAAAATGAAATAGTTTTTCAGTAATTAATGATAGCTAGACAATGTGCTAAAAATATAGAAGATGATCCAATGTTCCACAAACTACATAGGAAGTTTGTGTGGCTACCGTGAAAGGTATCCACCCATGTCAAAATCAAAATAGTGGTTACTGGCAGGATGTCCAAAAGGTGATAGTAAATTGGGCTCTAAATTCAACCCTAATACAGTTATGGTACATTTCTTTGTCATTATTAGTCAGTCATTTCTATAACATTGCTGCTAAAATACTCTGTTGGTTCTTTTGGGTGAATAGTATGAGCCACAAGCATTCGGCCCAATGAAATTGGGCTATACTTATCAAACAATCTCCAACATGGAGCCTGATCCACAACCATGTTATGCAAATATTCCAATGAATAATAAAACATACTTAATCTAAGCTATTCCTATTTCTCACTCACTAGTTCATGGGTTTTACATTCACAACTTCAATTTCAACCTGTAGATTCGTGAAATACAAGTTGTTTTCCTCTTCTCCTATCATTATATCATCCTTTGTTATACCTCTAATCCTTCATTCATTAGTGGAGACTAACAGAGGCACAAATGATCCTCAAATTCCGAATTACGTTTAGTTTCGTTGACATGTCTACTAGATAATTGGTTCTAAAAAACATCAACAATGTTAGCAACACATCGTGTATCAAACATCTGAAGAAATGATACTTCAGCTGAATGTGCTTCATCTAGGAATGAAATACTGGGTTCTTTGTAAAATGTATCACAATATGACTATAATAATGCAATAAATTTTCCTCTCTCTTTCTTCATAACTCATCCAAGATGATTTTCAGAAAAATCATCTCTTTCCCATCTTCTATTAAAATAATGTATTCTGAATCATTTGTGGATAAAGCCACCACTTTATGAAATTGTGATATACAACTTACCCTAGTTTTTCTACAAGTAAATATATATCCTGTGGTACACCACCTTCTCTCAACATCACCTCCCAGGTTAGCATCCATATACCCCATCAATGAATTTCCTTTTCCAAAGTACAACGATACCTCCTTGTTAGCCTTCAAATAACTCAGTATCCACTTCTTAGCTTCCCAATGTTTCTTTCCATGGTCAGCCATGTACCATTTCACAACTCCCACTACATGAGTGATGTTAGGTAGAGAGAGGACCCTAGAATACATCAGGATTCCAAAATATAATTCGTATGGAAATTTATCCATGTACAAAACCACTTCTTCCATATCCGTTGATTGATCCTATGAGAGTTTGAAATGTCCTTCCAGGAGAATAAAGACCGGATTTTCTTATAGAATACATAATCTCCTTATACTTTCCCAATGTTGTTAGTTTGTTATAACATCAAGGTTCCAGCCACATGGTCTCTATTGATATTTATCCCCAATATCATTCTAGCTTCTCCAAGATCCTTCATTTCTAACTCCTCATCCAACTACCCTATCAACTCATCAATTCTCTGAATACATGATCCTACATTGAGAATGTCATCCACATAGAGAACCAATATAATACATTGATCACCAAAAGACATGATTTAGCAACATTTATCCATGACACATAATTTAAATTCATTTTTAGACCTAAATGAATCAGAATATTTGTTCCACTACCTAGGTGACTGGTTCAATCCATATAATCTATTTTGGAGATTGTACATCAGGTCTTCCTTCCCAGACTCAATATATCCCTTTGGATGCTACATGTAGATGTACTCCTCCATATATATGTGAAGGAAACTAGTATTGAAATCATGCTACCCAAGATGCATGTCTTAGGATGAAAAAATACTGAAAACCACCCAGATAGTGGTAAGATTCAATACTAGTGAGAATATATTAGTGAAATTCACTCCCTCCTTCTATTAGAATCCATTCACCACAAGCCTTTCCTTGAACCTAATCATTCCAACATGTTCTTCTTTTACTCAGTTTACCCATTTGCACTGTAACTATGTATTTCCTTGTTTTAAAGGTGTTATATCCCTAGTGTTATTATCATGCAATGAGGAAATATACTCCTTCAAATCCATATCCCACTTTCTCAACTCCTTCAGCTGCATTACATCGTTGAACATTATGGTTCTCTATCAACTATCAATAATAGATATTGCAAGTATGGTTAATACCTCTGCATAGGCCTTCTCACCATTGTTGATCTCCTTAACTCCACTAAGGTAGTAGGTTCCACTGGTTCACATTTTTCATGCTCAGATACACCTTCTGGATCCACATTATCTTTTCACGCGAATTCAATTTTCACATTTTCATCTTCAACTGCATGATGATCTTCATACATAACTCATTCACGAAATATCAGTCACCCTCGACCCGTGCCGGTCGAGGTTAGGCTCTTCCTAGGTGAAATACGCCCCAACGAACCCAACAGTACTCTCATATTTTCAATATGAGTTACCATTTAGATTTTATAAATTTTATAATAAATTAATTTTCAATTAATTATTTTATTTGCGGTGAAAAAATAACTTTTCTTGGTATCCTGTTCTAGCCAAAGTTAGTATCTTCTTAAGTAAAGCATGCCCTCACGAGTTCAGTGGTGGTCTTGTATTTTTATTCCAAGTTACCATTTGTGAGTTATAAGAATATGAAAAATAAAATAATCTATTTAATTATTTTATTTACAGTTATGAAAAATTTGGGTTTTTTAAAAGGAGGCATGCACCGTGTAATCTTCGGTCACGCATAGGGTAAACCCGCCATCCTGAGTGCAATGCTTCCCTTGGATTTCTGATCTGAGTTACCGTTTAATAGTTCTTCCACTTTATTAGGTAAACTGCTTACGCCTATTAACATAAGCTGAAAAAATATTTCGACGAATCATTCTGAGCACTCCGGGCCTCAGAATCGCATGCCGTCATATTTTGCAGACCCTTAAAATTCCCATTTAATTAAATAAATTACATGGAAATTTCAGGTCTTTATATTCTCCCTACCTTAGGGCTCTATATCCCCATAATCCACAACTCACAACTAAGGGAACAAGTGGGGTACTGAGCACGCATCTGAGCCTCTCATTCCAATTTGCTCTCCTGGAGGTTCCCGTGCTACCAGTGAATGCGAACCCAAGGTATTGACCATCCACGAAGAACCCGCTCCAATCAATCCTCAATCTCTACTAGAACCACTGTTAATGTCGCCCCATCATCAATTTAATGATCTCCAAGGACGATGATGTGAGAAGGGTCATGCACGTATCTCCTCATCTCAGATATGTGGAAGACGTCGTGCACCTGGTGAAATTGAGCTGGAAGAGCCAAGCGATAAGTGACCTCACATACTCTGCTAAGGCCCTTGAAAGGTCCGATGAATCACAGGGATAACTTGCCGCCTCAGCCAAATCATTGTAGAACTCATTGAGGTGAGACCCATAGAAATATGTGGTCTCCATCCTCGAACTCTATAGGTCTCCATCTTCTGTAATCATACAACTTCTGTCTGCTCTACACAGTCTTTATCCGCTACTTGGTGACCTGCACCTTCTCCGTTGTAGCTCTTACCATCTATGGCCAGTATAAAGTTGTCCGACATGGTGATTCGGTCGACGATCACCCAAATAGAGTCATGTCACATATATGTACATGGAATACCAGTCACGAAGTCCATGGATTTCTCATACCTCTTCCACTTTGGGACCTCTAAAGGTTGTACCAAACCTGCCGGAACCTGGTGCCATGCCTTCACATGCTAACAAGTGAGGCATCGTGAGACAAACTCTTCTACTGCCTTTTCATACCAGGCCCCCAGTGCTATCACCGATGGTCCTGATACATCTTCGCCACTCCTGGATATACCGCAACCGGGGAAGTGTATAACTCCCTCAACACTTCCTCCTGAAGTGCTACTAGTACCAACGTACATCCTCTAAAGAGTATGACGTACTCCCCACCAACAAAAAATCCATCAGGTGCTTGCCCGGTGGATATCTGAGCACATTGTGTCTCACAGACAGTGTCCCCAGGTTGTGCCTCCCGGACTTGATAAAGAAGAGGAGGAGTGATTGTAAGAGACTATAGGTAGGCTGCTCCATCCCTATCCACAATGGATATCTATAACGCGGCCAGATGCTCTCTCACCTCTCCTAGCATCTGAATTCCTGATATCCTACTGAGTGCATCCGATACAACATTCCCCTTCCCAAGAGGATAGACTATCTCGAAGTCGTAGTCCTAGAAAAACTTGAGCCATCAGCGCTGTTTCAGGTTCAAGTTTATTGGAGTGAAGATATACCTGAGACTCATCTGATCAGAGTAAACCGTAAACTGTTCACTCAACGAACTATGTCTGGGACTAGCCAATTGTAAATAACTCGAGTGCGCCCTTCTTCACCTACATCCTAAAAGAGCTTCTAAGATTTCTCCTTTATAGAAAAAAGAAATCATGTCTCATACACTAGATGAACCACGTACTTTGCCTAATACAGACAATCCTGACATGAACGGTACTAATTCATGCCATGGACGACGTCGTAAGGCCTTGACGCTACTACCATGATATTCAACCATTACTCTCTCCTCCAAGTCCTGAGTCACACTATCAGCATACGTTTGTGGTCACTGGGTATCCTCTAGTAGGAATATCGAATGTGATGGTCAAGACAACAGTTTTAACCGGAACATCTCAGTATCAACCACATAAAAAAGCATGAAAAGAAACATCAAAAGGACAAGTGTCTTCTATTAATGCATCTCAAGGTAAAATGACACAAATCAACCCCAAAAAATTACATCAACGAAGCTAGAAGAATCATGAAAAAGGACTCTATGCCTGGTGCTTGTCCAACTCCTATTCACCTGCTCATGGTGCTCAAGGTGAACTGTCTAGAGGTGGTGGTAGTAGTGCCTGATTACTTTGAACATCATCCTCTGAAGGACCTACTCCACTACCTCATCCATTGCTCAAATGATGCTCATTATCTTGATGCTGCCTCTATCTTTGTGGCTTCTGTAATGCCTTCTAATCAACTGTGTGGGGAGGCGGACAGTCACATGCTCATTGACCCCGTTTTCAGTAGGAATAACAGACCATTCTCCGATCAAATCTCCCATTCACTCGGGTTCCCCACACCCCCGATGGCACATATTGGGTTCATCTAACGGTAGATCTATCCCTCTTGTTCCCCCATGTCATTTTACTACTACCTTCTACAGATTACACAGTTACTATCAGAATGACATGTGGCATGTACATCAACTCCTGAGCATGCACTGAACATAGAGTCGCAGATTCAAACTCTGCCCTGAAAATACCCTCAATGTTTCCCCAGGTGAGGGTCGCCTCATTGTAAAACTGGAGCATCAGGCTCCACCACTTCTCAGATTCTCCCTGTAAGAGACTAACAGGTAGGAGCACCAATAAGTTAGCAGGTGTCCCAACTGTGTGGAAAACTCAAGTTAAAAACTCCAGCCAGTACCCAGCCGTCTAAAAATTTGTCTCTCCTCGAAACCTCGGAGGCCTATGTCGTAGGAAACCATGAAACATTCTCAAGTGGCACTCACCCTCTTCTCTTGGGGCTGGTAGAAATTGTATCCCATCGGTTAGTGGTACTGCTGGTGAATCTGCAGTGATGGGGCCCTGCACCGAGGCCTCGTCGCTCGATGGGCTACCATCGTGCTCTCCACTCAGAACCCACGCTGACTGACTAAGTGAAGACATCATCAAAAAAAGTAGGTGCACCATAGTCAAAACAAAATAATTGATGATATAACATAATGTAATCACGAAAAAAACTTTTCAAAGGATACACACACGCAATCAGTGTTTTCGGGCACTGAGTCGGAAATCAGAAGTTACAGTCCTAGTGTATAGATACGTCGGCCACCGCACCAACACCAGTTTCCCTAAACTGATAACCACACTCGTTACACATAATTTTATTGCTTCTCAAAAAAATCAGAGTCATAAGTTCTGTAGTAGAACCGACTCCTTTGATACATATTTTTCACAACCTATCCTCGGGACAGGTGTTGTGAATACCCCAAGCCCGCCTTCCATATGCCAGGGGATATTGACTATCACCAAAGGCGTAAATCCCTAAGTAGGTGTTCTATTTACTTTATAAAAATTAGTCACAAACAATCAGAGTACGCAACTAGAATAAAAAAACAAAGTAAAAATGAATAAAAAGGTAGTGCTGAAAGTAAGTGGGCCAATATACAAACCCTAATGAGCAACAAGAACAAGTATCGGTAAAAAGGGAAAACAACTCATGGATCATACACTGGGTAATAATAACTGAAGGGTAGGTACGGATCTCGAACAACTCTTCCCTAAGGTACGTCTTATCTAGTCATGCTCCGAGCAGCCTCCTGTCTATCACCTTTAGCCACGATCACTGCTGATCGTTGTCTGCACAGAACACAACAAGGTGCGGGAAAACCCGTGCAGGGGTGAGTATAAAAATACTTAGTAGGGGACCTCGAGTTCCCTCAAGGTCTCCCATAATCCACTATGATTAAAAAACAATAGAAATATACAATCACATAGTATCAAAAATCCATACTTAGGTATATGCTCATACATATACCTAAGTTACCAATCACAAATAGGCTCCAACACTTGAGACCTAACAAATTCCATTCCACAAGTTTAGAAACACTCCACAAAGAATGTACAACACAAGGTGAATCTAATAGGTACAACTCACAGAAGAAAACCACATGGGGTTCACCACAACAAATCCACGAAGAAGCATCCATGATGAAACATCCACGAAGAAACATCCATTATGAAATATCCACGAAGAAACATCCACCCTTACTTAGGTACATCCACATACATATACCTAAGTCGTCAAGAGTACACATCTCATACATGAGGTAAAAAGGAAGGTAATGACTAATCTCACGCCAGGTATACACAACTTAAAAGACAGTAAGAGATTATTAGTTGTATCCACTGAATCATCATTCACTGTCGAGTGGTAGATATCCGTAGAAACCTAAAATAGTAGTCTATCGATGTTTTCGATCCTACGTGGGATCTAGGTAAAAAAGTCATCGTTGTCGAACCCACGGAGGATCCAGGTCCAGTCTCGTCACTGTCGAACCCACAGAGGTTCTATGACCAATCTCATCGCTGTCTAACCCACAGAGGATCCAGGTCTAGTCTCATGTAACATCAAATGATGCCATCATATATGTAAAATGATTTTAGAATATCACTTTATAGAATTATTGAGCAATGTAACCAATCCATTTTGAATTCAATATTTTCAAATGATTATTATTTTTAAATGAAAATATACCCATTGAAAAATCACTTGTAAATATGTAATGGAAGATTAAATAAAAAAATTATAAATTATGGTAGAAAAATATATAAGTGTCATATAAGTTAAAATAAAATTCATTTCCTATTTTGTTCATCAAATTCATGAAATACCTTGTTCTAAAAACGGTTCAAAGAATCCCATAAAATAGTTTACTAAAAAGAAAGATATGGGTAAAAATAAATTAATAAATAAATGGAAAATAGTAAAAATAAATTTTAATAAATTTTAATAATTAATTGATTTCGATGAAAAATACTCCATAGTGGAGTGTGAACCATAAACAACCCTAATATTTATGAGATTGTGAATTAAAACTCTTACAATAAGTATTCTTTGAAACAAAACCACAATCAAATCTTATATAATAACATTAAATTTATTTTATATTTATAACATATTAATGCTCATAATTATTAAAAATCATCTATTTATAAAATTTTGAAATCCTATTTATATATAATTCATTATTAAATTTTTCATATCTAGGTTTTGACCACGTTTTTATCATTACTATTTCTGCTCGATGGTTCAAGTTCTTGTAAAGTTATTGTACTTCCATATTATCCATAATATTAATAATGTTATTAAAATCATATATATTTGTCATATGAATATTTATTTTAATTCTAAATATTTGTGATACAGAAATAAATTTCAGTTTTAATGGAGATTGTAGGATATGCTTATGAATAAATAAAGTTTCCATTTTTCAATAGATTCAACAGCAGAAAGTTAAATTTTCATTAATTTTTTTGAATATAATTATCATATCATATATAAATTATATATTCATTAAATAATTCCAAATTACCCTCCTTGTAAAATATAATACAAAAATTATTATCATCGCTTTGTGGATGTGGTAGTCCAGCCCTATGCAAAATAATGTGATCGTTTCCTCACAGATTGGATGAAAAGTAGTTAGTTTTTCAATTAAAATTATTAAATAATATTGTTTTCATAAATATTGTATATAAACATTAACCCATCATAATAATCATGATTAAAAATGGTTAAAATGACATTTTCACTATATTGAGATGAAAACAATAATGTTTAAATGTGTGATACTTAAACTAATTTTTTTATTGGAAAGAGTGTGTATAATGAATTTTTTATAATAATAGTAGTATTTAAGTATCTTTTTAACATAATTAACAAGTTTTATAAATACCATATATTTATAGGTGTTAAATAGGAGTAAACAATATTGGTATATTTAGGATGATTACATATCATTTGAAATAACCCCTTTAAATATACTCTAATGTACACTATGGATGGTATATTGTGGTTAAAAATATAATATTATTTTTAGAGGGATTTGTTATGGTAAAATGTATGTTTTTGGTCAAGATATAAGGTTCAAGGTAAAATGTATATTTTTTGATGCGATATAAGGTTCAATGAAATTTAAATATGTGATGGAGGTGGTTCCCTTTTAAATATGTTGTAGTGTACTATTTGATGTTTCAATAGATTAAATTATAAAAAAATAATTCATTTGATAAATTGATCCAAATGAAATAGATTAAAATTATAAGGTTCAATATGGTTTTATTCAGATAATCCAACAAAATTAATACATGTGTTTTTGTAGATTTAATATTTATTAGTTTTGTGAACACTTAGTACACATATTTTCGTTTTAACAATGTTACTTTTTTTTAAATATGAATGGTTCATTTTTTTACATATAGGGAAAAAATAAAAACTCAAATGGGACATTTATTCGATTTTATACCATACAATAACCAAATTTTCTTATATAAATATTTTTATTATTTTAATATAATATAACATAATATTTGTTTTATAAAATAACACTATTTCCAATCATTCCACTATAAATTTTATTTTATATTAAATATATAATCTCATTGTGAAATCAAATGTGATTATTTTACAACTCCGTAACATTTCAGGTAGATATATAATGATAGTGGGTAAGAATTACTCATTTAAATTATATTACTTTTATGTTTTTTGAATAATTTATTATATAATTTTATTGAAGGTAGAAACATTTCATCAGGGTTTGTAAAGTTATTGAGATAATTATATAATAAAAACAATCAAAATGAATTTATATCATGAAAATACGTTAACTAGTCTCAAAAATTTGAAATAAAATCATTCATAACTGATTTTTTACCCTATGTGGATGCATAGGGAATATAAAAAGTAATGACAATGTTATTTTGTAATATTCATTTTATTTCTTGTTATCTAAGTCATCTTTATTCCTGATTTTCAATTAAAACACTAAATCTCAATCCTAAGGTCTTATGAGTCAAATTAACTTCATGGTATAAGTATTATGACAAATAATTATGGCCTTATAACATATTTGTTTTCTTTACTAACATTATTTATTCATTACTATGGTTATAAATTTTACTGTGGTTAGTATTCATATTAAAATAAGCAATTTAAACAATACAAACCACATTATTATAAATAGGTAATTAATTTAATCAAATTAATACACATAAATGGGAGAAGTAAATTTTAGATTATGTGTGCAATATGACATTTAAATCATTTTTTTAAATAACATTTTTATGATTAAAAATAGATTTATTCTAATCAAATTCTTATAAAAAAATATTTACACATTTTTAAAGATTTGATCATGTTAATAATATAGTAATTAGATTAAACTCTTTCACTAATAAAACAATATTTCATTTATAAATATAGAAATACATTTCCTATATAAGATCCATATTTCCCCAAAAACATAATTTAAATTTAAAACATTTTTTGATTTTTATTATTATAATAATTTGATAACTAATGAAATCATTTTATAAATGTGTATACATTATATTTTTTATAATATAATTATTACTATTCTTAACCACCAATACAATATCTAAGAGATAATAGAAACATAATATTTTAATCAATATTCATGGTTTGTTTGAACTCAATGTCACATGTAAAGGGAGTTATCAAAGAAATATAATTATTTAAAGATAATTATTTCATAAAATATAATGGTGTTACAAACCTCATGAGAAATACCAATATTTTGGATAATAACTCACTTGATTTACGTGGTTTTTATAGAAATAATATAACAAAAATATTGTTTTTCATACATTCATATATGGTTTGATGACAAACAATTACACTTAATACAACATGAAATATCCATAATTATAATGTCATTAGATATTAAGAACATTACATAACAAAATAAAACATTAAATACAACTTCATTATAGAAATGTTCATTTACATGACCACAACATTCCTTCGTTTTTAATATTTCATGGGGTAACCTGTAGGCATACATAATAACGGGGTGAGATATAAAGCTTGGTAAAGGAGTAAACATGGAATAAAATGAGGAAGACAAATCATGTTAGTCAATAGTCATATCAGTGGAGCATAAAAGAAACATTAAAAGAAAGTAATGATATAGCATGATAATTATAACATGGGAATGTTGCAACAACCTAAATCATTACATCATAGGTTAAGTCTAAAAAGCAAAGATATTATAGGGGAAAAGGTCCCATAAAGGAATTAGGTAAACCCCTATCCAAAAATGATGTATCATGATACTGAACGTTAACCAATGCATTGGGGCTCTAAATAATTTTGGGCTCACCCATCACGTTCATTTCATTCTCATTATTATGTGTTCCACATAGATTATAAAGCATGGATTAATTCATCATTGTATTTTATTACATGATCAAAGAGTGTGGATTGAATACATGTATGTACTCAATTAAAAAGAATATGTGTATAAAAGTAAACACCCTTAATAGGGAATGGTTATGATAATCGCTTACAAAATTGTTCTGAAATGGAGATTCATGGTGCAATTTATGCAGCCTAATAATGTGACATAAAAATTCATAAAATGGGTTGATGAGAGAGAAAGAAGAATATAATCATATATACATGAAATTTAATGTTAGTGGGTCATATAATTAAATGTCCCAACATAATTAATTTTTTAAATAGAAGGCATAAAAAAATAAAGAAACATGAAAAAATAGGAGAAATGGAATAACTCTTATGAAATTTCGGTATGGTAATAGGTGCACATGGGAGGGATTAATGATAAAAAAAAGTGGTATCACATCATTGAAATATAATAAGGGATGTATAGACGATGTGATAAGACATATCCCATCATTTATAAATGAAAATAAGAGGCTGTAATAGTATACGGAAACATATATAAAATTGATAATAGAAAGACCCTTACATGAGTGTGTGACTTCAAAAGCTTGAAGAGAGGTTTCTTGAGATATTGGGGCTCCTTTGACGGATTCCAAAGAGGTGAGGAATGAGTAAGGACGTGCTCCTTGTATTTTTAATGAATAGAAGAGGGAGCATGGGAGGGATTATATAGGAAATGAGAGAAGAAATCATTAATATTTCACAAATATATGTTTTAGAATATATATAATTAAATACTGAAAACCACAAACCTTCCCATGGTTCTTCCCATGGTTTTTTCCAAAGTGGAGTGGAAAAAATTATTTTATACTATCAAGGCCCTATGATATTAAAATATTATCCTTTCTTTTATGGAGGTGAGAATCATTATTAATGAAATGAATTAAAATCATAAAATATATTATACATTTTGGAGGATTCACTATGGCTTAAAAAGATAAGTCAAAAAAATTAAGTCTATTTAAATTTAAGTAAAAACTTATAATTGGATGAATATCTCATTTATATTAATTTTTAGATCACTATTATGCCATTATGATTTCATAAAACACACTATATATTTTTATGCTTCCTAATTTTCTCTAAAAAATATAATATGTCTATGTTAACTATGTAAAATTTCCATTTGATAATTCTAACATCCTGATTCTTATTATAATATTCATTTTATCGAAATAATTTTCTAAATATTTCAATTTTCACTTTTAAAATAAAAATGGCATTTATAGAAAATTGGAGGGTTTCAGCAAAAACAGTTTTTAAAACATAATAATAATAACATTTGGCTTCATAAAAATTTTATGATCACATGTATTTAATAATTTTATTTAATATATTAATATATTATTAAAATAATATTTATTATTTCCCACAAATTTATTTCTCAATTGATTTTGAATATTATCCAAAAATATTATTTTGCTTTTTAAAAACATTAATAAAATGAACATATGTAAATTATTTTATACAAAAATTAACTTACATAATCCTAATTAAAGGGTCGTGATACAAATCTCTTTATTACAATAGCATACTCCCTAAGAGTATGTTATGTAATTGTGGGGCTTTCATGGAGTCGTTCGTTTAACATGGTTTGGGTGGTGATCTCAATAAGCTGGAAGTTTTACCTTAAATGGTACCTCTCATGCATAGGTTTTTGGATCTCGACATGGGTTTGGTCTTGGTAAATTCCTAGAAATGAAAACTCCATAGAATGAACTAATACATGTACTTCATAGGGAATGATCATACTGGTTGAGGTCATCACCTCCTTTTCCCGTGTAGAACGGATTATTTAAAACCATAAATTTATACTAGTCATGTGAATAGTTTTCAATGTCTATATTATAAATGGTTATGATATGTAATTGTCATTTAAATCCAATTGGATATAACAAAAAAAACAGAGTGCAACTATTTTCTATATACAGTTTACAAAACAAGATATTTAATTTAATCAAAATGTAAATTTCACTTATAATAGTTTGATTCATTGAAATCTTCCACACTTTAATTTAACCCTCAGAGTTTTCATTTCCCACATTAAAATTGATGAGGGTAACATTATTTCATCACCTCTACTAGTTCGTTCATTGGTTATTCAAACATTGTTTTTCTCAACAACACTTTGACCATGTGTATTTCTGTATTCCATATAAATTTTTCATTATGATCTTAGATCTTCACTGGTTTCTCCTCAGAAGAGAGTTCATTATCCAATGGTACCACCACTAAATTTAGTACATGAGTGGGGTCTCATATGTACTCTCTCAAGAGTGATACATAGAATACATCATGAACCTGAGATAGGTTAGGTGGGAGTGCTAGTCAGTAGACAACCACTCTGATGCCATCAAGGATATCAAATGGGATGATGTATAACAGACTGAGCATTCTCTTCATCCCAAATATCATTAATATCTTTCTTAGATATATATGGAGAAATAATATGTCTCCAGCATCAAAATATAGGTCTTTTCAATGATTATCATCATATATGTTTTTTCATCATTGAGTATCTTTGATGTGGTAATGAATAGGCTTAACCTTCTCCACTATTTCCTCAACCATTTAATGACCTAGCAGCTTTCATTCCCCAACATCATCCAAGCATGCTAGTGTTCTACACTTCTTTCCATAAAGTTATTCATAGGGAGACATTAGAAAGAATGAGTAGAAACTATTATTGTACGAAAACTCAACCATAAGAAGATGATGACCCCATACTCCTTTTAAGTCTATTGAGAATTCTCTTAACATATCCTCAAGATTCGTGATAGTCCTCTCAAATTGTCCATCAGATTGATGGTGGTAGGACATGCTAAAGTTTAGCACCGTATTCATATCACGTAGGAGATTCTTCCAGAACATAATGGTGAATCTTGGATCTCGACTGGATACAATATATAGTGGTACACCATGTAGCTTAACAACTTCTCTAATCTATATCCATGAAATTTGATCCAATATGAAATACTCCTGAATCATAATGAATTGTGATGTCTTTATAAGAAAATCCACCACAACCCAGATTGAATTGATTTCTTTAGGTGTCTTTAGAATACCGGTGATAAATTCCCTGGTTATTTTTCCCATTTCCATGTAGGAATTGGTAATGTTTATATCATCCCATTATATTTTTATTTTTTTTCCTTCACATGAGGACATATAATACATCTTGATGTATATTCTGTGATATTCTCTTCATTTTGTCCCACCAATAGTGTTCCAAGAGAACATGATACATCTTGGTGCCTATATGATGGATAAAGATGTTTGAGCTATGTGGATCATCCAATAACTCATTTTACTTGGTATTTGATGGTTACAACAGCCTATCCATTAACATTAAACTATGATGATTTATCAATTCAAAGAGTTTCCAATTTCTTCTAAATTCCCACATCATCTCTTTGAGCATACTTTAACCACCCCAAAAAAGATGGTTTAGAAATAATTTGTTAAACGATTAATGATGTTCCTTCCATTATTATTCTCATTTCCATACTCTTCAAGTCTAAGAAGAGAAGATCCTTATCAATTCCCATTAATGAAAAAATTGATGGATCCTTTTTACATAGATCTGATTTAACTTTATTTTATTTCCTAAGATCATATTGAATTGAGAATTTATTGTCTTTGATCAGATATAACCATTATCATTGGTTAATATTAAAATATTTATTTGTGGATATATACATTAGGATTTTGTTATCCATATTTATTTCAAAAATCACCCCAAAGAGGTAATGTCACCAAATTTTCAAAGTGATGATCATTGTCGCCAACTCCAGATCATTTTATGGATAGTTATTCTCATGAAAATTGAACTTCTTTTAAGAATATAAAATGACTTTGTAATTTTTCATCAACACATATAACATTCCCTTCTTTGAAAAATCACTGAATACCGTTAAAAGCTCTCACTTGTGGGTAGTGTGAGAAAGAGTGGAGTGACAAGACTCTTTTTCATCTCCATGAAGCTCTCATTGTATTCATCATTCCAAGAAAACTTGACTCCCTTCAGAGTTAGCTTTGTTATAGGGTTTGAAAAAATCATCAAATATCTAAAAAATTGAAGATTATACACAACTAATCCATGGAAACTACGAATATATTTCACATATGTTAGCCTCATCCATAATTAAATTTCCTCTGTCATTGTGTGGTCCACATATATCCTATTTCTTGTGATGATATTCCCTATAATAGAGACTTCATTCAACAAGAATTTACATTTTTTGTACATTCCTTAACGGTGTTTCTTTTATAAGGTATTTGACACATTACTTAAATTCCCCACATGATCCTTCCTAGTTTTTGAGTATATTAGAATATCATCAATAAAGACTGCCAAATATTTTTTGAGGTAATATATAAAGATTCTATTCATGAAGAAAATGAAGGTTGTTAAAACATTTGCGAGTCTGAATAGCATAACTCTAGAATGATAATGTCCATAACATGTAAGAAAATAAGCCTTGGGGATATCCTCATTCTTCACCATTACTTGGTAATATCCAAACTTTAGATCTAGATTGGAGATGTATTTTTCTCCATGTGGATGATTAGAAAAGTCATCAATTCATAGAAAAGGATATTTTTTCTTTATCGGGATTTTTTAGTACAACATAATCAATAAAAACGCACATTGATCCATCCTTATTCTTGATAAAGAGCACTAGTTCTCCCCATGATGAAGCACTTGGGCATATAAACCCTTTATCTAGATTCTTTTGTGGTTACTTTTTTATCTCATCATGTTCCACATAAGCCATTTTATATGGAGTCTTGGATATTCTAAACACCCTAGGTATAAGATCAATCGATAACTCAATATATCTCTTAAGAGGACGACTATGAAATTCCTTGACAAACACATCATTATATTCCCTCAAAATAGGCATGTCTTTGAGAATTATTCCTTAAATAGAATCAATCACCATAAAATTATATTCATGATCATATGGATATTAAATCCATTCTTGTAATGAGGTTGCTAAAGAAGATTCTTCCTCCTCCTCCTTGTACATGTATCGAATCTGGGGTTTATTTTCCTTATGGAGATTGACTTCCCTCTCCCAAAAATTTGTGTTTTCTCTATATAGAGAAATGCAGTCCATACCAAAAATTGTGTCAAATTCCACCCTGAGATGGGTGATAAGGTTCTTTAGGAAGCTAGATTCAGAAATTGGGATAGTGGAGGAGTTATATACAGGGGATTCTATATTTCTCCCATTTTCTATTTTCATTGACAACTCGACATCAAAGCATTGTGGTGGTGTTTAGATTATTCTATTGAACATTCAGGATATAATAGAAATTATAAACCCATAGTAAAAAGATTTGTTCCCTATTCTTGTATGAATAAATAGTGTACCTATCAACACATTGTTGTCAGGATTAACATTGGTGGTAATGATAGAAAAAGATCTCCCTTTTTTCCTTAGATGTTTTTGGTTCCTTCCAAAAAATATTAGCAAAGTGCATTGGTTTTAGAAATCCCCTTGTTCCATGTAGTTTTATAAATGTACAATGAACCAAGGGTTATCTAGAGAATTTTTTCCTCCATCACAGTATCAGGGTTTTCATGTTGGAAATCACTAGATAGGTTCCCTTCCTTCCCACTCCTAAAGCATCTCCTCACCCCATTCATGAAATTTTTTGGGTGATTTTTTCCACACCTTCGGAAGGTGGGGTGTTTAAATCTCTAAAAATTATTAGATCTCTTTGTTGGACCTCTAGAATTTGAATCGTCCATCCGCTTCTTATCCATGTAATACCCCAAAGATTCACTGATCTCTATTTCTAATATGAGGGATCATCTAAAAATTTCTTCACAGCTGTCAAAAGGCCTGTTTTAATTCTCTTGTTCCTGTTCGAGTATAGATCAAAGAGGTATTTTTGGGTTTTTACCTTGGATATATATTTTGGCACCAAATTTCAGTTAAGTCAATGGATTGGATTTTTTTGAGCAAACCGAAGGTATATATTAGATCAGTGGACAATCCCAAGACTCCTTAGGGAGGTGCACAAAAGGTTTAAGGACTATGTAAAAGATGAAAAACTACACAAAAGATAGTTCTTGCCCAATGCGATGTCAAGTAGATTCTTCCACACCATCCTTCTGAAATATTAACAAGTCAGAAGTGCTAAAGTAATTCAATAGGTGTGTAAGAAGACCTACCATTCTCAATATCTTCCACACCAAATGTGACATCAAATGAAACGTGTACAATTCCACCTTTCATACCACCACCGATATTTTAATTGGTAAATAGAAACATACCATGTCATTCTATGGTACCATTATACAAGATAATCTATCTCTCCTGTTCATGAAAGATGACCCCTTCCATGACTGCGCAAAAGACAAGGCCTAAAGGTACTGGATTTTACCCGAAGGGTCTCTCAGGGTTCCTCCTTTGGATGGGCCAACAAAGTATTGATCCTCACCCGCATCCTTCTACTCAAAAAAACATTAAGAAAATGGTCCCTCTTACATGCATGATTTTCCAATGGGAGGTGCCTATTTCTCCCCTAACCCCTGATTTTTCATGTTTACTTTCTTTTTGACCACAAACCCTCATCTTGCACACATGACCTCAATCTTGTGTGCACTCCCTCATATGTTATGCATGATTCATCCTTACCCTATGGCGCAATGGCTGATCCACTCTTATATGCATTACCATTTTCTTATGAAAACATCTTTAGTGATACCCTCTAGGCTTGTATAACATAATTTTAATGTTCTTTGAGGAGTGCTTCATGTTGTGTTGCCCTGCCTAGTGCTTCTTCACATATTCAAACTAATGAATACTAATTTTTCACATAGCCATGATAAATTTTACCCTTAAATGGATCACTCTACAACCCAATTAATCCATGGAATTACTAGTTCCTTCCATTCAATAAGGGATAATGTGCACCAATTATGTATGTTCTGAGAGTGAGGAAAAATTCCACATCTTTAGAAGTGAATGGAATTAAATTAAGAAGCATTCACTTCATCAACTAAGGAAGTTAAATTTTGATCCATGCCTAAGTAGAAATCCCCACGAGGACCATAGAGGGGTTCTACACCAATGCCCTCTCACTCCCCTCTCCCTCCACACTTCGTCGACATGCGCTCCTCGGGCAGTCTCTGCATAAGTCCTGACCCAACCTGATAGGGTGCTCCATGTATGAAGGAAATATACTCTTTGTATATCTAGACATCCTCTATGGGTTTCCCTCCCATAGTATGCCCTTTTACCATCTTTTGGATGATACACATGCATAATACCCACACCATACCTCATGAAAACACATTTTGTGATGCGATCATCATGTCTATTATTGTATCTTGTTTCTCACATCGAGCATGACTCACGGGGTCTTAGAGTAGGTATCGACCATGAAATCCTCATTGAGCTACATTAGCATTTAATCCCCATACCCCTATAGATAGAACTATGAGGACTTTGGTACTTTAAATTTTTAATAATGGTAAATAGGAACACCCTCTAAGGATCAATCCCATCACCCATTGTTCCCAACCACTTTAAATCAGTTCACCCTCATCCCACATGACATTAAATTGTTTGACACTTTCATCCTGCATGATCTTATACTATATGATTCCGAACAACATGGGTTTTGATACCTATATCATAGAGATGGTATTTCGGAAGTCTCCTTTATGTTCAACCATAAACACACGTAAACATCAGTATCCCCATTTAGGGACACACATCCCTACCCCCCCCCCCCCACCGTTGTGGGGTCATAAAAGTTCTTAGGTATCTAACTATGTGTAAGCCCCACATTCAACCCATACTCTTCCATCCATGAGTGTCCCTCTTGTGATGGGTTGATAACCATGAATAAGACCCCATCATTTCTTTGGGTTTCTTTATTTTTGTGTACACCTCATGTTTTTCCCCTATTCCTGAACTATGTACACATTGAACCATTCCACATTTGAGTATGGAACGTAGAAATACTCCAAAATGATGATTCTCCATTACCATGTCCCATACTGGTCCCTCCCTAGAGTGTTCGTGTCTCGAGAAGGGAATTCTTTAAACCGAGTGTTCTACATCCTTTGGGTCCCTTCCATGTGTCCATTCTCATGACTTTCCTCCTCTACTGAGTCATATCCCCAATTATATAACTACATGGACTATGATTCCCTTTATAGTGATATGATTAAACCAACTTTGAGGTTAATGCCATGTATCATCACATTCACAAAATATTTTTGGTTGCACCCCCATTCATTTTATCCCTTGAAACTTCATCCACGTCCATCCTGATTTTACCCAGGTGCTACCTCATGGTAAAATCATGCCATCTATATGGGTCGTTAACCCTTCATAAAACCCAACACTCTCTTGGGTTGTTTTCCATTGTGAACACCACAATTCCATTCCCCACCGACTTTAACTATATGGGTTTTGATATATATCATCTACATAGGGTATATAAGATGACTCTTCAATGTTCAATCCTAGACAATGGTAAACCATTGTGTCCCAATTATGTGGACCCATTCTTCTCTCTAATTATACATTTGTGGCATCTAAATCAGTTAGGAACTTTTGAAACCTTTACTTTTTGGGACATTCCTTCCAGTGTCTGCCCACATTGGTAATTATGATCCATCCCTTTGGTAAACATTGTAGGTTCTCCCTCCTAGGGATGTGCCCATCTAATCTGTTCTCATCAGTGTTCCAATCTATTTTATTTGTCTCTTGTAGATGTTAAACTCATAGAATACACAATTATAAACAAAGGATTCTGAGGAAAGCCTCAGAGACATTCCTCCAAAATATAGTTCCCCGCATTCAAAGTGGGACTCCTTGGCCGTCTGTGCCCTTAAGAAGCACTCTAATAAGGTAAAATACAAGTGTATGAGTGTTTCAGTTCCCAAATGCACTAGAAATTCCCCAACATGAATACTCTCATGACCAAAGGATTCTGGCCTTACTTGAACCCTTGGAATGACATAATAGAATAATTAAAATTATCTAATGTCCACAATGATATGGAACAAGGAAGAGTTGCATGTAAAATTACTTAATAATTAAGGGAGGCTCAAACTAGGGTAAGAATTCGAAGGAGGAATCCACGTAAGAGATAATGGAATCCCATCATTGCATTTCAATAAAAATGAAAACATCTCTAAAAAAGTGATTAATGCGGCACGCCTTTTGAAAGAGGTAATTTGGGGAAATAATCAGTGAATCTTCACAGATGATGTACCCCAAGAGAAAGCCTCAAAAACAAAAATGGTGAACCTGAGGTGAATGAATAATCCTCATAATTGGGATTAGTAGCATTCTGGGAATCAATAGATAACCATTTTCCTAGATCCAGGTATCCAGTGCTAGGTCCCTCTAAGAAAATAGTGGGCCTGGTGTGAAAGTCACTACGATTTGGTTCAGTAAATCGTTGGGAATCTCGGTCTGTCATTTTGTGAGTGTGGATCTTTCTATATAGACATGGAAGGCTTAATGATGTTGGGGCACCTGATATCCCATGCCTTTTATCTGTACTGATGGTGGTATATTCTTTCTTTGAAGGACCCAATCTACAACTACAAAAAACCAATTTCCTCCCACCCATTGATGCAGGGTATGCGGAAATAGGAATGCAACAATATCGCACGACTTCACCTGTTATACGACGACTCCCATGACCAAAGTTACTAGGTTACAATTCCCTATATCACTCTTCGAATTTATTCAAAGGATGGTGATAGATACCATTTTTCAATGATAAAAATATTAGGGGATCATGGTAATGAGGGATATGGCTCATAATGATTTGGAGGCTTCTATGTCCCTCTGACACTACTTCCCCCATGGGCCGGGATGGCAGCCACTGCTCCCCACTCTGAAAAACAATCATTTTGGGAGCCTCTCTATGGAATTCAATTATGACTCACTTCCTTACTCCAAAAAAAGTAAGGGGTGTTTTGGTCCACCCATCTGTGACTCCAACCATGGGACCACAAAGTAGGGCTCCCACCAAGCCATGATAATTCCTCTATCCAGTCCCAGAGACCAATGAACAAGTCTTCCACCCCCTTCACATCCGACCCTAGATCGGTTGAACCGATGTCAACACCAGGCGCAAGCTCTGGAGAATTCCCCCCATGTGGAATCATCTTCAATGACTTCAGTGGACTGATCGACCACAAATGTGTGTTACCATTTCTATGTTTTTACAGAGAAGGGGAACCACTATGCCCAATCTAAATTGAGTTCCCAACCACCGCCTGGGCTGGCTAGTTTGACTTTTCTAGTCTTTGGCATGAGATAAATCCATCACGGTCCAAACTATTGCGAGGAAATTCAGTATAGAGACCATACCCATACCACTATCATCTAGAGTGGAGTTCCTCCCCACACACATGTCTAGTATATAGATCATACTTATACTACCATCATCAGTCTAGGTAGAGGTCGTCCCTTTATTGTTGACCCTTGACACAAGGGTCATCCTCATTGCCATGCTCTCAAGAATGGAGGTTCCCCCCATATTTTTGGCTATAAAAATGGAGGATCACCTCATATAATCAATAGAACAAGAAGATTCATTCCCCAATCAAGAATTCCAAATCACAGATGTCCTCCCCATGTTCCATTCGACATTTTCTAGGGCGATCCTCGCTCTTTGTATGACAACCATGATCTTTTATTAAAAACATAAAACTGATTTATTACATAAAACATTCTATTGATACAACATGGAAGATCATGAGGTCTAGTTTCTTTGGGGATTAGGAACATTACAAAACATCTTAAAACATGAAATAAAACATCAATAGAGAACATAAGGATCATAAACATAAAGGCATGATAATTCATGATAATAATAACATGGAAATGTGGCAACAAAAATTAACATGGAATTAGCATGAGTTAATGCTCATTTCACATGGAGAATGAGTAAATCTTCATTGCACATGAAGAAAAAGTAAAACCCTGTTTCACTTGAATTAGCATTAGTCAACACCCTTTGAACATGACGTATCATGATACATTAATTTACCCAATGCATTAGAGCGCTATAAGGGTGAACCCGTCTTAAACATTTCTTTTCATGCATAAGTGTGCGACATGGATCATATAACATGGATTCATAAAACATAATCATTTATTCAAATAAAAAGGAATGTGGAATTCATACATGAAACTTTATAATCGATAAGTAAATGTGTATTAATGTGAATACCCTTGATAGATAAAAGAGAATTGTATCCACTAAACAATGACATTGGCTTAGAAAATCGGTGCAATTTCGGTAGCGTAACGGCGTGACATAATAATTCATAAAGATGGTTGATGAGAGATAAAGGGGTGTCTCATCATATGTACATGAAATGGAACGTAAGGGGGTCATATAGATACATTTCCCAACAATTGTAATGGAATTTAGAGTCATGATACAAAATAATTTCTTGAATGTAAAATAGGAGAGAGAAATTCTTTTCGGAATTTCGGCAAAGTAACGGGTTTACATGGGAGGAATTTAATGATAGATAAAGGGGTCTAAATTCATTCAAAAAGAAAGAAGGAAGTATTGGGGAGGTGTGAAACCAAACCTAAACATTTATAATTGAAATTAAATTGGAATAACAACATTAACAAAATTGGACAAAATTGAGAAAGGAAGAAAACCCCATACTTGGAAGTGTACTTTCAATGGCTTGACAGGGGCTTGAGAGAGGCTTCATAGGAGATTGGGGAACCTTGGGATGATTCTAGGTAGAGTAGGTCTGAGGTTGGACGAACTCCAAAGGCATTGAGAAAGGAGAAAATGGGAGCTTGGGTGGGTTTATAAAGTAAAGGTGAGGAAATTATTTATTATTTAGGGTTGGGACACCTCACATTAATCTAATTCAAAACAAAAACCAGCCCATGGTTTTTTCCCATGGTTTTTGCCCATGGTTTTTTCCAAAGGGGAGTGGAAAACAATATTTCATAAATCCAATGTCTGAACTTCTTAAAATAATGGGGTTGTTTATGTGGAGGTGAGTCACACTCCTAAGGAAAACAATTTTAAATGACAAGATGTTTAATAAGCCTTGAAAGGTCCATTAATGATTTGTAAAATAGGTAAAACAGACCCAAAATCACATTAATTTAATGGTAAAACATATATTGGGAGAAAATATGGCTTATATTATTTTATTTAATCACGATTAGGTCATTATGATGTCATAAAACACATTATATATTTAAACGGCATTTAATTTTTATCCAAAAATTTGACTATCTCAGAAAATTATGAAAAATTCACCGTTGGATGATTTCGACAACTTGATTCTAGAAATCGTATTTATTTTATCTAAATAATTTCCTAAATATTTTAATTTTCACATTTTAAATAGAAACCGACATTTATCAAAAATTCATGGGTTTTGACAAAAATGTCTTTCAAACCTTAATAAAAATTCCATTTTCATTCTTAAAATTATACGATCATTTATATTTAATAAAACATAATTTAATAATTATAATAATAGTTTATTAATATATTATTTCATACAAAATTCCATTAATTCGTCAAAATAGATTTCTTATTTGAATATGAACTAAAAAAATTATTTGAGCTTCAAAAAATATTTACAAGGTAACAAAATTAACATGAAAATATATTCATTATTATATAATTTTTTTTTCATAACCATAGTTCTAAGTTATTGTTACATGAACCCTTATAACACCCACATAAGACCATAGAGTAAGATGTGTGATGTTGACCGACTCATGGGGTGGCTCGGATAACATTGATCGGGTGGTAATCTCTATCAACTTCCACTTCTCTCGTAGGCGGTTCTGCTCGAGCATAACATATTCAATCTCAGCTTGGTCTTGGTCAAGAGCAAAGTCCAAAGACACAACCTCCTTTCTGATCTCTGAAAAATGGGATTCGTATGGGGCACATCTACTGGATGAGGCCATCACTTCCTTTGTATAAGTAAATTGTATTTGTTAAATCCCTATATTTATACTAATCGTGTGATCACTATTCAATGGCTATATTAACAACGATCCCAATTCATGATAGTATTTTAAAATCCAAAAACCAAAATCCAAAGAAGTATACATTTAATATAAACATTTTACATAAAGAGTGATTTAAATAGATAAATATGGATTTCCATTAATGAAATTTTGGGTCGTTGTAATTTTCCCCCATTAAAATATTTCTCCCTCGAATTTTTTTCCCACACTAAAATAGATGTCGGTAACTCTGCTTCATCATCTCCTCTGATTCCCATCTTACTTCTTCAAATAGGTGGTTTCGCTACAACACCTTGACGGGGGGAATTGACTTAATTCGTATAAAATTTTCTATACGATCTATGATCTTCACTGGTTTCTCCTCATAAGAAAGATCATTCTCTAACTATACCACCTCTGAAGAGAGTACATGTGAAGGGTCTGGTATGTATTTCCTTATGAGGGATTCATGAAAGACATCATGTTCCTTGGCCATGGTCGGTGTAAGTTCTAGTCGATAGGCCACAGCCCCTGCATGATCAAGAATCTCGAAGGGGACGATGTACCTTGGACTTAACTTCCCTTTCTTTCTAAACCTCATAACCTTATTCCAGGGAGATATGCATACAAATAACATGTCTCCAACTTTAAACTCAATGTCTCATCAACTGTTATCTACATAACTCTTCTATCGACTCTGGGCTTCCTTGATATGATGCTAATTGGTTTTCACCATCTCCACCACTTCTTCGCCCATTTCTATTCCAAGAAGCTTACGCTGACTGACCTTATCGCATCATGATGATGTTCTGCAACTTTTCGCATAAAGGGATTCATATGGTGTCATTTGGATGCTCGAGTGGAAACTGTTATTATAAGAGAACTCAAACAGATAAAGTTGTTGATCACATCTATCTTTAAAGTCCATTGAGAATGATCTCGACATGTACTCAATTTTTTGGATAGTCCGCCTAGATTTGCCATCAGTTTGAGGATGATTGGCCATACTGAAGATCATTTTAGTATTCAGATCATGTTGAAGACACTTCTAAAACATATAGGTGAATCTTGGATGTTGATCAAACACAATAGAGAGTGTTACTACATGCATTATTACAAATTCCTTGTTATATATATCTGTGCCAATTGATCCAATGATAAATCCTCCCAAATAACAATGAAGTGTGCAGCCTTTGTAAGACGATCCACAACAACCCAAATTGCATTATTTCCATTGGATGTCTTTAAAAGTATAGTGACAACGTACATGGTGATGTTCTCCCATTTCCATTCTGGTATGGACAATTGTTACATCATCCCCTTAGCCTTCTTCCTCTCTGTCATCACTTTCTGACAAACCTGGCACTTTCAGGTATATCCAGCGATCTCTGTCTTCATATTATCCCACCAATAATGCTCTCGTAGATCTTGATATATCTCTGTGTATCCTGGGTGAATAGTGAAATTTGAACGATGTGCATCATCTAAAAGTTCATTCTTCAGCTCCGGATATGATAGAACACAAATTCCTTTCCCAAATCTCACAATTCCATCTTCATTATCATTAAACTTCCAGGATTTCATTTTTCTGAAAGCTTCCAGTTTTTGTTGAATTCCCACATCATCCTTTAGAGCATCCTTTAACCTTCACAAAAGTGATGGTTGAGCAATAATTTTTGGAAGTATAGATGATGTTCCCTTGTTTATGATTCCATTGTCCATCCTTATCAAATCTAAGAAGATTGTATCCCTTTCAATTCTCATCAATGATAGAATCATTGGGTCCTTTCTACTTAGGGAATTTGAAACCATGTTTGCTTTCCTAGGGTGGTAATGTATTGAGCATTCATAGTCTTTAATCTTCTCTAACCATCTTCATTGGTGCATATTCAACTCTTTCTGTTTGAATATATAGATGATCCTTTTTTGGCCCCTATATATTTCACACTTCTCCCCAAAGAGATAATGCTGCCAAATTTTCAAAGAGAAGATCACTGCAGCCAACTTGAGGTCATGTGTTGGATAGTTCTATTCATGAACTTTCTATTAACTTAAAGCATAGGCAATGAATTTGTCATTTTTCATCAACACACAACCCGTGACCTTTTTCTAAGCAACATTGAATACCATGAAAAGTTCTCCACTTGGGGGTAATGTGAGCATGGGCGCAGGAAAAAGTCACCTTTTCAACCCCTTGAATCTTTATTCGCATTCATCACTCCATGAAAACTTTACACCCTTCTTAGTTATCATGGTAAGATGGTTGGAAAAGCATGATAAATTTCTCACAAATCATCGATAATATCCCGCTATCCCCAAGAAGATACGGATATTCATTACTGATGTTGGCCTCGACCATCCCTCAATTGCATCTGTTTTGGTGGGATCCACAGATATCCCATTACTTGTGATGATATGGCCCAATAATGAGATCTCTTTCAACTAGAACTAACAGTTGATGTACTTTTCATAGATCTTCTCCTTCCGCAAGCTCTCTAATACAGTTCATACATTCTCCTCATGATCCTCATTGGTTTTTGAGTATATCAGAATATCATATATTAAGACTACCAAAAATTTGTTGAGGTAATCCTTAAAGACTCTATTCATCAAGTCCATGAAGATTTCGAGAGCATTAGTGAGTCTAAAATGCATCAATATGAATTCATAGTGCCCGTATCTTGTACGAAAAGTAGTCTTGGGGATATCTCCCTTCTTCACCCTTAATTGATAATATCCTGACCATAAATCCACCATGGGGAAGTATTGTGCTCCACAAACCTGACCGAACAAGTCATCTATTCATGGGAGAGGATAATTGTTATTTATCGTGACTTTTTTTGAGCTCACGATAATCGATGCAAACGATCATTTCCCAATCCTTATTCTTGATGAAGAGGACTGTTGAAACCCATGGTGAAGCACTTGGGCATATAAACCCTTTATACAGATTCTCTTGTAGTTGTTCATTTATCTCGTCAAGATCCAAAACAGACATTCTATTCAGATATTTGGATATTGGAAATTCCCCAGGTATAAGATGAATTGAGAATTCAACATCTCTTCATGGAGGAAGACCAGGCAATTCCTTGGGAAACACTTCAGCGAATTCCCTCACAATAGGCATGTCCTCTAGGATGGTTTCCTCCTTGGACTCAATCAACTGATCCAGATATGTGTTCTCCTAGGGAATTAATATACATTCTTTAGATGATGGATCTAAAGAAGAATCATCTTCCTCCTTTACCTTGAAAAGAATCGGGGGTCGATTATCCACATGGAGAGTGATTTCCCTCTCACAACAATTTATTTTGTCTCTGTATAAGTAATGTCAACCCATGCCATGAATGGCATCAAATTCCACTAGAGAGGGTATGAAGAGGTTTTCTAGGAAGTTAAATCCATGGATTATGATAGGGGAGGAGTTATATTCATGGGATGCAATAATCGCACCATTTTCTATTCTCACATACATCTTCACTTCCATGACTTTTGATGGTGATGGAATATTTATACTAAACTTTCGAGATATAAAATAATGCGTAGAACCTGAATCAAAATTTTTGTTCTATATAATTTAATGATTATATAGTTTACCCGTAACCACTTCGTTGTTTGGGTTCACTTCGGCAGTAGTGATGGAAAATGCTCACCCTTGCTGCCTTGGATGTTGTTGGTTGACTCCGAAAACCCTTGGCCTAGGGAACTGATTTGCAAGATGCTCTGGTTCATTGCAGTTGTAGCAATGAAACACATGTTGAGGTTCGAACAGATAATTCATCTCCTCTATCATATCCACAGGTCTTTCTTTCCAATATTTAATATCCAGGTGCCCTTCTCTTACACACCTATAGCATTTTCTTATACCCTTTAGACAATTTTCACTGTGCTTCATTTTGCACCATTAGAAAGTGGGGTGTTGTATCTTCTTAGAACTGTAGGATTTATCCATTAGACCACCTTCATTGAAGTCCAACTTATGCTTCTTATCCCTATGATACCCCTGAGATTCTACGATCTCTATTTTGACCATGATGGAACATCAGACAAATTCCTCAGAGCTATTGAAGTCATGGATTGCCATTGCTTTCCGCATGCTAGGTTTTGTTTTAGCAATGAATTGGTCAACCTTGCATTTGGGGTTAATGACAAAGCCAGAAGCATATCATGCAAGCTATGTGATTCTTTTCTGGTACGCTCCAACAGATTCATCATCATTTTTCTTTAGGGAATGGAATTCCCTTTCCATCATAAGCCGTAGGGTGTATGGAAAATATTTATCAAACAACATCTTCTGAAAATCCTTCATTTCCAACGCCTTGAATTCCTCCCGAGGCTTTGTATATTTTATCAACGTCTACTATTGATCAACATCACACTCCATACGATAAGAAACCAGGAGAACCTTCTCTTTTTCAGAACATTGAAGGACGGAGGAGATCTTTTCGATGGAGTTGATCCATTGTTCAGTGATTGAGGGATCAGATGATCCATTAAAAGTGCAAGGCCTTTGTCTTGAGAAGCTCTCGATAGCGAAATGTTCTTTCATAGGAGAGCATTTAATGTTCCTCTTCACCCATGTTTCTATTCAAAGTTTGAGTTATCTAAGAGAGAAGCGGGACAGAGTCCAGAATTTTCTCTCCTGTTGGGTTGGGCATCTCATTAGTACAGTCACTACATTGATATTGACATTGGTTGTTAGCCCAAGTCCTCCTATTACCATCCATTGGCTGGAATAAAAGGAAATTTAGGGGTAAAAAATAATGGGTAATACAAGGGCAAAACTAACTAGTTATAAATTAATTTTGTTTCCTTAACATATGAATCTATTGGCTTCAGTCAATGTTATATATGATCTACTTTCTAACATATATTTTTAGGGAATTTTTCCCCTTAATAATGTTTTCTATTAAGCTTTTTAATTTACAAAATCATATCCCCCAGGAGTATCATAAGCAATATTTATGCAAGCACCATTTCCGTGCACCGTTTCCCATTCGAGTCTCGATTAATGTGGTTTTTTCGGGTTTTACCCATAGGATACATTGGTGCTAGAGACACCTCTACCTGCTCGTATCTAGACATGGATGTATTTTCATGATAAAACACTTTCTCAATACTCATCAAAACATAGTGATGTTTTTTATTATACTTAGTCTTGTATTAAGACTTCACTAGGGTTTTCTAATCCTAATCCCAAAAATAACTAAACCTGTCCTCTGATACCAACTATGACAACCCTGATATTTTATTACAAACTTAAACCAGATTTATTACATAAAACCTGCACTCGATAAAACATGGAATATCAAGAGGTCTAGTGACATTGGGGCTTAGGAACATTGCATAACAACATTAAACATGAAATACAACATCTTTATTGAAATCATCCTTTACATGGCCACTACATTCCCTTGTACTTATCATTGCATGGTATAACCTAAGGACATTCCTAAGAAAAGGGTGAGCTATAAAGCCCTGTAATGGAATAATTATGGAATAATATGAGGAATACAATACATGTTAGACATTAGGAATATCAATAGAGAACAAGAGGATCATAAACATAATTTCATGATAAAGAATGATAATCACAACATTGAAATGTGGCAACAACACATAACATGGAATTAGCATGAGCCAAGGCTCATTGCACATGGAGCATGAGTAAATCATCATTGAACATGAAGAATGAGTAAACCCTCATTTCACATGAATTATCATGAGTCAACACCCATTTCACATGATGTATCATGATACTATACTTTACCCAATGCATTGGAGTTCTATACGGGCGCACCCTTCTTAAACATTTCATTTCATGCATAACTGTGCCACATGGATCATCTAACATGGATTCATAAAATATAATAATTTATTCATAGATAAAATAAATGTGGAATTAATACATGAAACATTATAATAAATAAGTAAATGCGTATAAAGTTTAATATCATTGATAGATAAATGGGCATGTTATTCACTACACAATAACATTGGCTTGGAAAATTAGTGCAATTTCGGCAGCGTAATGGCGTGGCGTAAGAATTCATAAAAGTGGTTGATGAGATATAAAGGGGTGTATCATCATATGTAAATGAAATTGAAAGTAAGGGGGTTATATAGAAACATGTCCCAACAATTGTAATGAAATTTAGAGTCATGATACAAAATAATTTCTAGAATGTAAAAGAGGAGAGAGAAATGTTTTCAGAATTTGGGCATAGTAACGTGTGTACATGGGAGACATTTAATGAGAGATAAAGGGGTCTCCCATCATTCAAACAAGAAGAGGGCCGTATGGGGGAGGTTCAAAACAATACCGAAACATTTATAATTTAAATTAAAAGGGAATAACAACATTATGAAAATTGGACAAAAATGAGAAAGGAAGAAAAACCCTTACTTCGAAGTGTGCTTCCAATGGATTGAGAGAGGCTTGAGAGAGGCTTTTTGGTAGCTTGGGGAACCTTGGGAGGATTCTAGGTAGAGTAGGGAAGAGTATTGATGAACTAAAAAGGCTTTGAGTGCGGATAAAGTGGGAGTTTGGGTGGCTTTATATAGGAAAGGTGAGGGAAATCTTTATTATTTAGGTTTGGGACACCTCACATTAAACTAATTCAATCCACAAACCAACCCATGGTTCATTCCCATGGTTTTTGCCAAAGGGGATTGAAAAAAAAATTTTATATGTCCTATGTTCTAACTTCTTATTATAATGGGGTTGCTTATGTGGGCGTGAGTCACACTCCCAAGGAAAACAATTTAAAAATACAAGATGTTTAATAAGCCTTTAAGGGTCCATTAATGCTTTGTAAAATAAGTCAAAAAAACCCAAAATTACATTATATTATTTTTAAAACATATATTGGCCGAAAATGAGGCTTATAGTATTTTATTACATAACTATTGGGTCATTATGATGTCATAAAACACATTATATATTTAAACAGAATTTAATTTTAACCCAAAAATTTGACTGTCTCAGAAAATTATGTAAAATTCACTGATGGATAATTTTGACATCCTGATTCCCGAAATACAATTTATTTTATCTAAATAATTTTCTAAATATGTTAATTTTTACTTTTAATATAGAAACCTACATTTATAAAAAAATCACAGGTTTTGAAAAAAATGACTTTCAAACCTTAATAAAAATTACTATTTCATTCATAAAATTATACAATCATTTATATTAAATAAAAATTAATTTAGTAAAAACAATAATATTTTGTTGAAATACTATTTAATTCAAAAATCCATTAATTCATAAAAATAGATTTCATAGTATAATATGAACTAAAAACACTATTTGAGGTTTAAAAAATATTTACAAGGTCACAAAAATAACATGAAAAATATTCATTATTATATAGAAATATAATGTAAATAACCATTGTGCTATGGTCTTGTTACATAACCCTGTATAACACCCGTATAAGACCGAAGAGTAATGTGTGCGATGGTGACCGACTCTTGGGGTGGCTCAGATAACATTTCATAGGTGGTAATCTCTATCAACCTCCACTTCTATCATAGGTAGTTCCACTAGAGCTTAATATATTCAATCTCGTCTTGGGATTGGTCAAGTGAAAAGGAAAAAGACACAACATCCTTTCTGAGCTCTAACAAATGGGCTTCGTATGGGGAATGTCTACTGGATGGGGACATCGCTTCCTTTGTCTGAGTAAATTGGATTTGTTAAAGCTCTATATTTATAAAAATAATGTGATCATATTCAACAACTATATTAACAATGGTCACAATTCATAACAGTGTTTTAAAATCCAAAAACATAAAACTATGAAGTTTACATTTTATATAAAAATTTTACATAAAGAGACATTTAATTAGATCATGAGGGATTTCCATTAATGAAATTTGGGTCGTTACACCTTGGCTCATAAAAGAGGAGGTCCACCCAATTTCAGTGATCTACCAAACCTGAAGAACCATCCTGGGCTGGGAGGGAGGGTCGATGCCACAAGATCACGAATCTTGAGAATCCTCGGGTCATAATCGAACTCGTCCGGTTTTCAGAAGTTGAAGCGGAGTGCGAATCAGTGATGGAACACTCACCTCGATATTCTGTATAATAGTCTGGGGCAGGAACATTGCATGTCAGACTTGTCCAATCGAAAAGGGAGATGAACCAGATCCTTGAATCCTTCCACAGATACATACATAAGGAGGATTATTTGGATCCTTTCTATGGTAATGTTGTGCAATCATCCCTGTCATTGCAGGGTTCATTCTTTACCTCAACAATAGATCGCAAATAATTTTTATGGGGACCTATGGAAAATGAGAACCAGCCTGATCCACCATCAATGACCTTCCCCCCAGTGCTGGATATGGTGGTTAGAACCCCTTCATACAAGGATGTTGTGATACAACCAGTGCATTCTCTGGAAGAAACCTTAAGATGCAGTGATTTTTTGGATCATGTGCCATCCTCTCCACAAACTAGTCTACTGCTGAAATAATTCTTTCTAGTGCCGACACCAGTCTCTGAACCACTACAATCAATATATGGGTCAAACAATGGTCGGATTTTAAGTCAGAGCCTAGAAGATTGTGGCGAATTCTTACATCAGACCATTTCCCCTAGATGTTCTTCCAATTGAAACTACAAGATTAATTTTTCTAGAGTCCCTATCCTAGGATGAGGATATCTACTTCTGCCAATCCTTAGGTAATACACATTTGTATTTCCTTCATTAATTATTAGCTTACCCTAAATATTATTAACACTTCGACAAAATTGTGCAGCAATTTTGTCTATTGGTGTTGGCCTCACTCTCTATTTCTTAGCACCCATTTTTTACTTAGTTATCAATAGACCCACCTGGAATAATGCATTCAGATATTTACAGTGCTTTATATAGTCATTAAGGATACTTCCCCACATGTCTAAATCTATGGATGGGGGAAGTATGCTTCCATTCATTTCAGTGATTTCCTACACCGACCTAGTTCAAACGATGATATTGAGTATATGCCTTCGGGAATCATCATGGTATGTATGGTGGTTCCTGAGATATAATCAAATGGGGGCATTAACATAGTGTCTGGATAAGTTGAACATCTCACAGGGGAACTGCATCACCTGTTATACCCTTCATGTGTCAACAGTCACCAAAAAATATTGACACAAAGCCATATAGAACCCAATGGGTTGTTGACTCTTAGTCGAGACCCCAAAAAGGGTCTGGAGAATTCCGAGACCATCACACCCCCCGACCCATCTATATTAGTTAAAAATATGATGGATGATATTGAAAATGACACATTTCATTAGTATCTAACTGAGAAGAAAAATATTTTTGATGAACTCTTTTCTAAATGCATGGTAGAGCGGTAGCCATATTACGTTAACCCTCGTTCGGGGTAGTAGGGACATTCATATCTCCCCCCTTTGAGGTGCCCTAGGGTGATCTCGATAACACTGACCATTTAGAACAGGTAGAACCTAGTGGTTATGGATTTTGAAAATATTTTTCATTTCCAAACCCACCAAAGCTATGTGAAAACCATCCTCAATTACATGGATTAGGTTGTAAAAGAATCTACTCAATCTCTAATACTCGCTCCATAGATTCCTGCAGTGGCCTCTTGGGTCATCCCACCAGCCACTCCAGGATCCGCTCAGCCAACATACCACGTTAAAAAACCATCCAATGTATTTGTGGTCAGGGACCCTCACAAAGATTGGAATCCTCCCCATGATGATATGACAGATGCTTTTATTTCTTCCCTCAAGGCTCTTGAATCTCGATAGGTGGATGTACCACATTCTGGTAAGCCGTATCCAACATGGGTGAATAATATGACAGCACCACCAGGATTCATAAAATTTTCATTCTCCCCTTTCAATGGGATAGGCAATCCGCTTCAGCATCTAGACCACTTTATTTTATGGTGTCAACCCATGTTGGGATCTCCAGTGTTGTAGGAGGCTTCTAAGCTCGAGTGTTTTGTAAACACTAAAAGGGCCCACAATTTTCTGGTATGACCAAATACCCAATGGTTCTATTGATAGTTGGGAGTATCTTCATAGGAATTTTCTCTAACAGTTTACTTCTACCACCCAGAAGTCTAGTATCAATGCCCGCTTCATGTGCAACAGAGGGTAGGATAAGAGAGTTACCAACTTTATCACTATGTGGAAGGGCATCACATATTAATTCAACATGACACTAACTCTGGAATAGCTTTTGAAAATGTGAGTAGGGAATGTAAAGACTATACTGGTCACTTCTCAAATCACGTATAACTTCCAATGTGCATTTAGGTATTTCTATTACATATTTCATCATCTAAAAGGAAATTTACATCAAGCCAAGAAGGAATATACGTTGTCTCCCATGACTCCAACAAGAAGATAATTCAAGGCCTAAACCACTGATATCACACATATAGAGGCCCCTAGATGACCGGTATTGTAATCGGAAAAGCCACATCCACATCCTCATCAAGGGCCATCACCACAGGATCATCCTCTAGCTCAGAATTTCCTGCCTCAGAATTGACAAACACTACTGCATATCACACTGTCGCCGCCTTGGTTAGACAACTGGGTTCCACCTCATCGTTATGATCCACAATCTCCGCGTAAAGGCTAGGCTCCTAGAGCCCCTATCAAGGATCAACAAAACTGGACATACTAATTCAATGAGGCTCTGATCCCTGTCTATTTCTAATGATCCTTGGATCAGGGAATCCTCTGATTACCAGAATGAAGGAGGCACAAGGATAAAAAAATCACTTATCTCCCAAATTATTTATCCTATAATCGGTTCCTTTGAAATACTCTCAAGTAGTCTTATGTGTTCAAAGACTGGCTTCAGGACCATTTAAAAAAAACATAGTTTGGTTTTTTTCGGCCCCAACACAGTTGGAACAAGTGTCTGTAATGATTGATGTTGACAGTGAGGGTGAATGGTAGTAGGTTTCTAGAACAGAAATCCACCCCTACTACTTTTATTATATATACATGTTTAAATTGACCCGAGCTTTCTGAAATCACTTTACTACCTTCAACTACTTCCTCAGCATCAATGTCTTAGCCTTCAACCTCTCTAGATAGAAAGCATCAACGACACAAGTGAAAAAAATACCTCCAGTTATACCAAAGTCAACCCATAATCATGGCGGGCGTTATTCCCTAAAATATGGGGATTACACATAGAATCCTCCCCAAAATAGAGGACTCTTCATGTGACGATCAGGCGTATGAATCATTGAATACCGTCAAGTAGTTAAGCCCCTACACTGTTCTTGATAATGAAGAGTGTCAGCAGGATATTCCATTTTGTTCCTAGTTGACACTAGCGTCGATGAAGCTATGAATATGTATATTTTTAGAATTCATTATCCTACACATATATCCAATCTAGGTATGGAACCATGAATAGACAACAGGCCCAGCATAGAACTCAAAACTCACAGCCTTCTAATATTGCCTCGTTAGATTCACCCCCAAAACCGTTCCTATTGATTGACCATGTAGATCCTCCCTTCCATTCGGAATAATTAAATCATTCGGAATGTCAAAACATTATTTAATTCATTGGAAAAGATGAGGGTTCCCCCATACAAGGGAAGATCCACCCGTTATACATCACTGATTAGTTTAATGGAATAGAAGTTAATTATTGTCTTATCAACATGGGTTCTGAGATCAATCTCATCACGACCCAAATTCTCTGGAAGATGGGATTCTCTAAAAAAGATTTGAGCCCCCTCAAACATGGAGATTCAAGGTTACGATAGGATGGAGTAGACACTGGTTTGAACACTCCACCTCGAGACCCAGTTTGGTGGCCTATTTTTCAGCACTGAGTTCATGGTTGTCTCACATGACACTGCATATAATGCATTGATGGTTATTCCATGGCTCCACTTTCATACGGACGCCCCATACTCATACCACCAATTCCTTATGGACTCATTCAATGGTCGAGTCGGCATACACCAAGGTGATGTGTCTCCATTTTCCTCATGAAAAAGACAGTACATAGAGGCCTAAGATTACAAGAGTAAGGACTAGATGGTTCAGGATAATGTAGTTGAACAAACTACTATTGTGACTGACCCATGGATAGACATTGACTTTTACTTCATTCTCCAAATCCAACAGTTTTTTGGCACAAACCTACAATGGTGAACTATTCTTTCATTTCTAGAAGAAGTGAAAAGTGTCTTTCTAGGAATACAAAATGTTGGATGATCACTTTGTATTCCTATACAATTCATGCTCTGATGATTCTTGATCCACTTATACCAATAAGGTATCAAGATGTTCAGCCCATGGAATAGAAACACGTTATTATTTCTTGTTTCACTAAGCAAGGTTGAAATGGCTCAAGCCAACACACTACATCTAATTTAACATTATCATGAAAGGCCCATTGAGTCTAAGGCCCGATGGAATCATATTGGAATATGTTTTCATCTTGGTTTCAGTAGTTAGAGGTCCACCAATGAGGATTCCACTACCGATTAGGCTAGAACTGACATTTTTTCAGGACCATCCAACACAACAGAATGTCTCTCTACCGATGATCATATCCTTGAAGGCGATGAAGAGGATTTGGAAGACACACCAAAATTTGAGGATGTTTTCTCCAACACTTTTGATGAGTTGGTATAGGTGAACCTTGATACCGAGATAGATTCAAGAATAACACTAATTTGTGTCGCTATGCATATGAAAGAGAAACATAATTCTGTATAATTATTGTAGTAGTATAGAGATATACTTTCTAGAGCTATGATGAGATTTTAGGAATAGTTCATCTAGTGATCATCCACTACCATGGTGTCTGAATAAACCATCGTAGGTTCTAACAACCTCCCAGATAGTTGAAACCTTCTCACAGTTCCATAATCATGGTCATGGTTGATAATATATTTAAATCAAACTTCATCATGGATGAATAGTTCCCAAGATAGATACCCAACATTGATCCCATCAGAAACAAGAATAAATAGATTAGGGTCTACATGGAATTTTTGGATATCTACTATCAATATCTAAAGGATGATATTCCCCTTCCTGCAACAGAACTGTTGATCTACGATACCACTGAATTCCATGAACTCTCCTTTAACGATTGGTTTGAAAAATATAATCAAATGTGAATGGACCCCAAGGAAGAAGAGTCTACCACATTCAAATCACCTTAAGATACCTTTTTTATCACGTGATTCCATTTGATCTAAAGAATGTTGGTTCCACTTACCAGTATGTCATGCACCGTATATTCAAGATGATCCTCAAGAAATTGGTGGGATGAAATGTAAATGATATGGTGGTCAAATCATGCCTGTGTTGGGACCATATCCATGATCTTGAGAAGGTGTATGTCTTCCTCTAATGCCTCCATCTGGAGATGATCCCCTTGATGTGTGCCTTCGTGGTTACCCCGAGAATGTCTCTTGAATTCGTTTCCAGATATTTTGGCATTGAGATCGATCCAAATATTATCAAAGCTATTATAATAATTCCTCCTATGGAAAAAAATTAGGATCTCTGAGGTTTTCAAGGACACTTGTCCTATAGAATCTGATTCATTGTGAATCTGGAAGGAATGTGTAAACCCTTTTCCCGACTCTGGAAGAAAGGTGTTGGTTACAAATGTGATGAGGAGTGGAAAACCACTTCTGAGGAGATCCAGAATTACTTGTTATAGCCTTCAGTTATGATTCCACCTATTTCTGGAAATCCATTGGATCATTAAATGACTTCATATAATTATCCCTCTCTTTACATCTCACATAGAAGAACAATTATAGAATATTTAAAAGTTTAAACTATCTCATCCACATGATCCCCGATACAGTAACCAGATATTCCCCTTTCAAAAATATGTACCTGGCACTAGAATTCATAGTCCATAAGATGCGACATTACTTTCAACACCATGTGATATATCTAGTGTCTAGTGTGGATCTGTTGATGTACATTCTAAACTACCCTATGTTAACAGGATGTCTAGCTCTGTGGGTAGTAACCCTTCAATAGTTTTAAATCATGTTTTTCCACCAGAAAGTTTTCAGGGGATAGGAACATTAAGAAATCATCCGCCCCCCAAAATGTAGTCTCTAGATCATGAATTCCTTGATTAGGAAATCCCCTCAGTGGATCAATCCGTTACTTTTTGGAAAATAAACATTGATGGAGCCTTGTAGAGCCCTACTAGAAGTAGACTCAATGATCCCAGACCCAACAGAGTTGGCATGTGTATCATCTTCATCACTCTTGCATAACATATCTTTACATATTCGTTCATGTTGTTAGAAGGATACACCAACAATGAGGTCGAGTATCATTAGCTCATCACTGCTCCCACATTGGACCTTGAGATTGATGTTCCCCACCTGCATGTGAAGGGGGACTCTGAAATGATCATCAAGCATATCAACGGTTACAATGTCATCAGAAAGACAGAGCTTATACCCTTTCTAGAGCACACTCACTAGTTCATGGCCTATTTCCCTTCCCTGCCAGATGTTTCTCATATTCCTCGATCGAAGAACGGTCGACCTGTTGCCTTGACCAGCCATGCTGCATTTCTTGCAGAGCCTAACCAAGATGGTTTGATTATCTATGTAGTGCATCAAATGGCCAAGTATCCCATCACTCTAGATAAATGATGATATCCAGCAGGTAATTTTTCTAAGCATTGTCACATCCACATCTATACCCTCATCTCCACATTTCGTTGATTTGGTGTTCAAATATTGGAAAACTACCTTTATTGAATATCACTAGCTCGATAATCTCTCGATAGAGTGAGATGAAAGTGAGTGAGTCATTTGGTGTGTAATGTAGTTCATTCATCAAAGTGGTCCCAATCTTGAAAATATCCTATATAGATGTGGGGTTTAAGGGATTATTCTCTATAGAATTCAAGTAGAAGAGATTAACCAGGTTTTGCAGGAAATTCATTCTAGTTTCTATGGAGCTCATCAGGGAGGGACAAAACTCTCTCATTAGATCTGAAGGTTGGGATAATTTTGTCCCATCATGTTCCATGACTATATTGGGTTCACAAAAAGGTTCCATGTGATTTATATCCATTCCAATTTCTTGCATCAGTTGCTAGAGCCTCTCCATAATACCATATACTCATAGCCCTGTTTTGTTTGGGGACTCAATGTCATTGGACCATATCCACCAGCAACAGCTCGCTATTGGATGTTCATACTAACAACTGCATATTTATTTTCCAAGTGGGAAGTATTAATTCTAATCATGGAAGTTAAGGATCATTCCATCATTGAATTTGTGAGCTCTAATATCATCCACCGATTCAGAGTCCCTCACGTCATCCTCACTTATAACGACACCAACTTATGTGGAGCCAATCTGAAGAAATTTTATGCCATGTAAAATATCATCTCTAATCATACTACTATCTATCATGTGAAAAAAATGGATAAATCTTGGAATTAAACTGAACCCTATCTAATATTTTATAGATGAATGATGGTCAATACAAGAAGAGTTGGTCAGAGAATCTCCCCAACGCTCTACAGGCCTATCTGACAACGACTCATAATTCCCCATAGGTGACTCCATCATCCCTAGTGTACAAAACATAGGCAATACTTTCCATCAAGATTCAGTTTCCATCACTCCACACAACCATATGTGATCATAAGAGATCAGTCATGGTAGAAGATGCTTGTTTGGATGAACAAGAATCCCTCGATGCGAATAGGATTCGAGACTGACATAATTTAGAGAGGCATCAGATCATGACTGAAAAATAATTATATACGAATAATTATATACATTGATTACTACATGGTGACATAATATTAGACCTCATAACACCAATGATACCTGGCAGGAAGCGACCAATGATGGGTCCCAAATGGGAGGGAACTTATGTCATTAACAAGGTTTACCCCAATGGTGCATACTATACGGTCACTATGGATGGTGAGCGCATTACCATGCCCACCAATGCCAAATTCCTCAAGTAGTATTTCACATGAGTGGTCCCTATCATCCTGCACGATAATAAACATCAAAAATTCTGAGCTCTACAAACATAAACTAATATCCCTTTTCAAACATTATAATAAACTACAAGCATTGAAACTACATCCTTGTCAACGCTCAAGGACCATATACTAAAATATATCTCATCCACGACACCAGACATTAAACAGCATGGGTAAAACCACCTTTCAAGAACCCCTTAATTTGGTACTTCTAAATATTAACAATAGAATGGACCCCCTATCGTCCTAATCTCATGCCACCTTGGATCACCTACCATATTGGGCCAATGTCCCATAGGAACTTGACCAACAATTTGATACAAGTACCATCTTATGAATATATTCAGTGGTCGATGCTCAATTTTTTCTCCCATTTCAGGTCACATTATATGGATACTATGTTACAAACATGGTTGACAGTAATCCTCTATTGTTGTCATCATCCGCATAGTGTCCAAAATTTGGGGTGTGGTATTTCACCCATTTCTAACCCTTTGTCCCGTGCACACGACATTAAACTGGGTATTTACAGTCTGAGCTCTTGGACATTAAACTAAGATCATCCACATCCTTAACGCATGACATTAAAGTGTATGAGATTTCCAGAACTACGTTTGTATTGATTCCCATCCTTGTGGGATACATAGTGACAACCAATCCATTTTTTCATGTCCAAGCCTTAGGCCCCTCATCCTTCCCAATATCATGTCCCAAGTTAACACTTGGGATTGTGTGGTGAAATATGGAATCTTTGTCCTTTTTCATGACGGGGTACTTTTTTCCACTCCACACAGATCCCCTTGAGACACCATTCCCAATTGGTTCTTACCACATGATATTAAAATGTATGGGTTTCTAGAAAAACATATTGACTGATTCCCTTACTTATGAGATACATAGGAATTCCCAAAAATTTCTTCTTTATGTATAGCGAAACAAATCATTCCATCTCCTTGGTTTACCCATTTGGGTATAGTTCCATTCGATGGATTCATGTGATGAGCTACATACTCTTCTACACATATTCACATTGGGGTTAAAATAGCCTCATCAAGTTCCCCTCCCTCTAGAACATATTCATTTCATATAAGACCGTACCACATGACATTAAACTGCACAACATTCTAGAACTATGTTTGGATTATTTCCTTCCATCGCAGAATATGTAAGAACACCTTGACATTATATACTCAATTCCAGCCTTAGTTTCTTCTATTTCTTCTCCCCACCCCTTGGCCTAAGGTTCTGACATGGGATTTTGAACGGTGTGGTGTGGACTTCTTGTATCCTCATTCAAACTAGGTATACCTTATCATGCCATGTACATTCCATTTAAAACAACATTCCACTTTCTATGTTCTTACTAGATGATGTTAAACTGAATGACATTCTAGAACTATGTTTGGCTTGATTCTTTCCCTCAATGAAAATGTAGGAATGCCTAAAAAACATAATATTTGGGTTTATCCTGAGGATACTTAACCTTTTCGGCCCTTTTGGACTTATTCAAAGGTCTATGTTCTAAAACCTTAAACTAAGACCTCACCCATCCAACATAAAATTAACTTTTTCTATGTTTATTTCAAGTCATTGAATAGAAGATAATTTTTGTTCATTCATGAATGACATTAAAGGTGAGTACCCCTTCGTCCTAGATGACTTTAAACTGTACAACATGGGTAAAAAATACATTATTCCAGGCCCTAGGATCGATTACCCTCTTGGGAGTGTGTGGTGTAGTATGGGGATTCCTTTTCCTTATACACATCAGGATACTGTTTCCATTCCATACTCATTTCATTTCTGAGATATTACATTCAGTTACATCTTTACCTCCTTATGTTAAACATCATGGCATCCCAGAACTACTTTGGCTTGATTCCTTCCCTCACAAGATACTTCGGAATTCCCTGGCATGTTTTCCCCAAGTCCAACCTCATGTTATTCTATTCCTTATCTTAGTCCCTTGGCCCAGGTTCTCTATTGGGATCATGAATGGTGTGGTCTGTGGAATTCAGTCAACCTCTTTTTTCCAAGTTATTCTTCAATCACATGCACATTTCTCTCTTGAGAAACGTAAATCCCCAATGTCTTTAATACATGACCTTAAACTACAGGATATTTCAGTAACTATAAATGGCATGATTCCTCTACTCTCAAGATACATGGGAACACCCCTACATTTCACAGAAGGTCTAGTTGGGGTTCACTATCCCATTTTTACCCCTTTCCACCACTAACATTCTTGAGTTTTCCACCTTAACTGGGCCCCTCAACCTCTGATGATCCTTATTTGTGTGCTCAGATGTTTTCTGGTTTAGGACATATACTACTGAGACCTATATGATCATTACTTTGTTTAATCTTCATGATTCATGTGTCTCTTTGTTTAGGTGTACATCATATACCATATCTAAAATGACCCCCAGGTGGTACAAATTCTCAAAATTTTGGCCCACCTACCGTTTTGGGACAACATCTCATAGGATTTAAAACGACATTTGAAATAGGTTCCACATCATGGATATTGTCAACAGTTGACCCAAATTTGTTTTTTCCATCCCAGGACACATGATATGGATACTATTCTTAATATATGGTCAAGAGTTATCCAACATCATTACACCCACCCCATTATACCTGTAATATTGGTTTCATGAATCACATCCCATTCCATTTCATCATGTTCAGAATGAAATTCAACACCCTCGATGTTATCCCCCTATCAACCATTGTGCACTGATAGGACGAACTAGTGTCATGGGGTCATCTTTGATAGCTCATCTTCGTCCCCTACATTGTGATTCCATTCTTTGTAAAGATCTCTCCTCCATTAATTCCCACACCTAGCATGGATCATGTGTGATTAGGGATTTTGGTATGGTTTTTTCCTATATGGGTTAGTCACAGTCACTTTTGATTTGAACTCTGTTCCATTAAACATAGGGATTCAGTCCCCTAGTTCGGGAATCATGACTTTAAACTGTCTGTGTTCTCTTAGAAATTTGTAGCATAGTGCAGACTACATTTTCCTCATTCATTTCAGGTGGCTTCATGACATCAAATCACATATTTTTTCTTTGGGAATATTTACCTTTGTTTTAAACTCTATGAACATTAAACTACGACTTTTAGTTTCCTATCTCATCTTGTTAAACTGCATTGCATTCAAAAACAATGTTTGTCTTGATTAATATCCTTCTGGGATATGTAGCGACGCCTATAGATTTTTTCTTTTGGGACCATCCTAAGATTCATTAACCATTCAAGCCCTTAGTCCCCAGTTACGGTCAAAACTCTATGACCTTAAATTAAGAGACTATAGTCTAAGAAACATGACTTTGAAATATTTTCACCGATCTAGAAAATTTGAACTTCAAACTCAATGCAACTTCATGGTCATATGAAGTTAAACTAATATTCATATCGTCCTCATCAAAAGATGATAAACTATGCATCTATCGTCTTGACTGCATGTCATAAAACTACGAGGCATTCATGTCCCTCACCAAATAAGTCTTTTTTGGGGTAGATTTGTTCTTTGTTCAGACTGATACGCTCACCCAATGTACTTTCATCAGGGTGGCATAATTTCAAGAATGTTAGACTTTATTCAAACAACCCATCATTCCATCACCATTATTGGTGTGTCCTCTATCTAAAATCCTCCTTCCCTTTCACATTTGAATGATCCCTTTAACAATTAATATTCCTGAACATAAAGATATCATACCATCCTGGGTCCATGTTTCGGAGGACATTGAAGGAAAATTAAAGATTAGACTCATTTTTTCAAAATCGGTCTACGGTTGGACCTTGTTTGTTGGTCCACATTTCTGGCTAATGAGATATTGATGTGGTGTTTAGAATTCGATCATCAATTATCCTCCATTTCCATTACACCATCAGTGTCTTCCAAACTATGGGTCTATTTGTCATGACCCGTCATAGTGAGGCCCGCTCCATGACTCCCCAAGCCCGCCTCCAATAGGCCAGGGGCTGGTGACTAGCACCGAGTAGGCATGTCACTGACATTGGAGGTATTTCCTAAGTACCTGTACACACAAACACATCTCCAAGCCCACAAATGATGAAATGTAAAACACTAAGGAACAAAAATGAATGCATACAACTAAACCCAACCAGTAGAGTATGACAAAAGGTAGATTACTGTAAAAGTAATCTGGGCCAGAATACAAGCCCACCAAAAGCAAGAGTCTGGAAAACTGCAATGTCCAACCTGTATGCACAAAGGTATTGGGACTGACACTCATAGTCGTAGGAACGCCTCGTCCTGTAGGGACTCAGAAAGCTTGGTCCTGTCCTGGTCCGCCATGGACTCTATCAAAAGGATGCTCGTCTGCGCAAGACACCAGACATGCGGGCAAAGCCCGTGCAGGGGTGAGTATAACAAAACTCAGTAGAGGACCCCGAAAACCACAAAGAAATACAATGTAAAAGTACAGTAAACTATGCATAGTATATGTTTACAGAACATATAAAAAAAATAGATATACTCAAAACCCAGACCCGTGGTCTAGAGACAAGTCACACAACCACATACCCCCACAAGGGATTCCGTTCGAAGATTCTGTGATGCGATCGTTCTGGGAGAACACACTCCACGAGTCTTATTGCTCTGATAACGTCCGTCAGGGAAGTGTTGTTCATTGGGAACTGTCACAAGAGATATCTACACTCATTACGAGAGACACACTCCTGAGTGGGATAGATTTTGATACACAGATGAGGATCACTGCAAGGGCCATGGTGGATACCGCGACTCATCGAGAATTCACCTCCTAGGTAGAGTATCAACACTCGGTAAAGTTGGTCATGCCTATTCCGGACTCTACATAGGGTCTAGAATGGATAAAGGATCTCGATCTGGGCCTCTCGGATGGATTCCTGACTCTATCACAGAAAATTCCTGATGAAGGGATCATAATCCGGAATGAGGGAATGATACCTGACCTTTAGGGTAACAAGAAGAAGGGTCACTATCCAAAACAAAAGATGTTCAAGGCATAGTGAACAAAAGGACCAAGTTGTTTTCCAAAAAGTACACAGCGTGTAGAAATGATACACGCCATGTCGTCCAACCCCGGGTACTTCCCGTGTACAACGGACCATGTCGTGAGGCTGGTCATGTAGAAAAACATTGTACATGGCATGTAGTACGGAGTACACGCCGTGTCTGGGAAACTAGGGCTGGCTCCGTGTACTCTGGCCATGAGCCCGTACACGGTCACCAACCCATGAGATCCACACACAGGGTGACCCGCGATATTTACCTCACCTGGCCGGGTGATGGAGTACATGGTCGTGTACACCATCCCGTGTCCGTGTATCCCTGGGATACACACCGAGCACCGCGTAGTGGCCTCTACCGAATTGTACACGACGTGCCGCTTGAAGCCGTGTAGACCATCCTGTGTCCGTGTACTACCCGAAGTACACACTAAGCTTCGAGGAAGGTCCAACACACCGTGTGACTGGGGTCACACGCCGTGAGATCCTTCTATGACCCCAAAACCCTAGCCACCACCGTCAATACTAAAATGAGTGTTCTTCGGAAGTACACGCTGTGTATTCTGGAAATTTCCAGAAATGGTGCTCTTCGCCAGCGTGACTCCCATACTGCTCCGATCATCAATCTGGTCATCTGATCGTCAGAAAACATCTAGATTCTGGTCGTCCTGACCCCACGAATCCGCTTCCATCGCTTTGGTGCCTTTGATCGGCACTGAAAACGTGTTCTGATCTTCCTGCATGAAGAACACTCGAAGAATGCTCTTTCCGATATGGTACGATTCATCGTCTTCCATCGTCACTGCACCTCCACAAGGTTTTTGTGGTGTCAAACCTTCTTTTTGGGATCATTGCGTCATAGAACGTAGGCACAACGATCCGTTGTTCGTCACCCCACAAAGAACGTGAAGAACGCACAGGGAAAACGGAGGAAGAAAACCAAATAGCAAAATGACGAATGAACCACCACCATCGGTCATCACGACGTTGATCCACTCCCATTAATAGGCTTAAAACAGAGTAGAGATCAACATGAATAAAAAGAATGGATTATTTCCCCCAAAATCATCCCAATTAAAACCCTCCCGCAAGAACGTACTAATCCGTAGATCAACTTGTTTGTGGTTGATCCGCGTTCATCGTTTAAACTCTACAATGTGGAAAAAGAAATTCAAATAACAAACCCATAGCTTTTGAAAGGACCGATCATTGGCGAAGGTGTCACATTGCCGTTGTCATCGAGATCCTTCAACGTCGGCACAGTGATCCTCGATCACGAGCTATCGTCGTTTGTCACTGATAATTCTCTCTAATGCCTTATAGATTCGGCAGATATTCCTCTCAAGTGTTGCCAACGATCAAAAATTACTTAACCCATTAAAAATTAAAACATGTTGTCATTTAAGTACGCGGCAGAATTAATGACATTGACTTTTCATTTTGATGTTATTATGACGCGTCATTAATTTAGGAAATAGTTGTGCCATCGCCATGCTGCAGAATATGTTTCCTTAAATGAAATAAAATAAACTAGTTAATTTAATTTATTTTATTTTACTTAAAACTCCAGAAAATTAAAATTTTCCCCCTACCCCCGTCGGTCGAGGTTAGCATCATTCTTAGGTAAATTTGTCGTCATAGACGCTATAGTGAACTCATATTTTTAATCCAGGCATCCGTTTGGAAACTGCCACAACCGTGCACAAGTGCCGACTCACTTAACTAAAAAAAATTCAAACCACCATCCCGGGATCACTGGATCTCAGAATGATGGGCCTTCTTTGCTCCCGATCGTGAAATAATTCCATATAATATTTAAAAATAATAAATGGAAAATCTGAGACATTACATTCTCCCCACCTTGGGGATTTACATCCCCGAAAAGCCAAAATAAAGGTTAATCAAAAAGATGATTTTACTGGGCACAGATCTGGGCCTCCCGCTCCCATGTGCTCTCCTGATGATTCACGTGCTGCCACTAGACGCACACTAATTGAATTGATCACCCACGAAGGATCCTCTCCTACTGATACTCGATCTCCACCGAGTACTCAGCAAAGGTAACTCCATCCTCGATGTCCAGCTCTCCCCAGTCGATGACCTGCGATGGGTCATGCACGTACCTCCTCAGCTGCGACACGTGGAAGACATCATGTACCCAATGCAACTGTGGTGGTAAAGCCAGGCGGTACACAACCTCACCAACTCTGCCCAGGATCTGGAAAGGTCCGATGAACCACGGAGATAGCTTGCTGCCTTGGCCAAATATCTGCAACCCTCGTCGAGGTGAGACCCGAAGGAAGACGTGGTCTCCCTCTTCGAACTCCAGAGGTCTCTGTTGCCTATCAACATAAGACTTCTTCCGGCTCTGTGTAGTCTTCATCCACTCCCAGATGATCTGCACCTTCCATGTAGTAGCTCGCATTAACTCTGGACCCATGAGTGCTGACTCTCCAGGGTCGGTCCAGCAAAGCGGTGACCAGTAGGGTCTCCCATACAAAGCCTCAAACGGTTCCATACCAATGGTGGAGTGGTAGCTGTTGTTGTATGCAAACTCCAACAGTGGTAGGTGGTCCTTCCAGCTGTGACCAAAGTCCAAGATACATGCCCACTACATATCCTCCATAACCTAAATGGTCCTCTCTGTCTGACCATCTGTCTGTGGATGAAACGCTGTTCTCAAGCACAAATGAGTGCCAAAATCCTCCTGCATTCCCTTCCACAACCGGGATGTGAAGCGGGCATCTTGGTCTGAGACTATAGTCGAGGGGACACCATGAAGCTGAAATATCTCCTGTATGTAGAGGCATTACAAGCTCTCTACGGAACTCTACTCCCCGATAGCTCGGAAGTGGGCCGACTTGGTGAGTCGGTCAATGATCACCCAGATGGAATCATTCCCCTTGGATGTTCACGGTAAGCCCATCATAATGTCCATCGATATTCCATCCCAATTCCACTCTGGAACAACCAGGGGTGAGCTAACCCTGCTGGAACCCGGTGCTCATCCTTCACCTGCTGGCATGTGAGGCATCGAGAAACGAACTCTTCCACTGCCTTCTTAATGCCTGACCACCAGAACTGACGTCGGAGGTCCTGGTACATATTTTCCTCTCCGGGATGTATGTCCAAAGGGGATGTACAAAACTCCCTCAGGACCTCCTCCTACAATGCCACTTGTACAACAAGCATCCTCTGAAAAGAAGTATGTGCTCCCCACCTTGTGAATGTCCAGCAAGAGCATGTCCAATTGATAATTTAGCACGTAAGGTCACACAATTGACATCCCCATGTTTTTCCTCCCTAACTCGCTGTAAGAGTGGAGGGGTGACAACCTTCAACTATAGGTAAGTTGTATCCTCTCCATCCATGAAGGATAACTGTAACGCGGCTAATTGTTGTGTCACCTCACTCAATAGTTGTGAGCTCGACCTTCTCCTAAGAGCATCTGCCACATTTTTTCCCTTCCCAGGAGTATAGATGATCTCAAAATCGTAGTCTTGGAGGAACTCTAGCCAACACCTCTGCCTCAGATTAAGATCCTTCTGTGAGAAGATGTACTTGAGGCTCTTGTGGTCAGAGTAGACAATGAACTGCTCGCCTATAAGGTAGTGTTTCCACATCTTCAATGCGAATACTACCAATGCTAACTCGATATCATGGGTCACATAGTTCGGCTCATGAGGCCTAAGCTGGTGCGAAACATAAGCAATCACTGTGTGCCGCTACTTCAAGACACAGCCGAACCTGGTCCCTTCTATGTCGCAGAAAACTATGTACTCGACACCCTCCTCCAGAAATCTCAAGCCTGGGGCGCTCGTCAAACTCTGTCTTAGCTGCTCAAAATCCCACTGTCACATTTCTGTCCACACGAAGGGTTTCCCCTTCCTGGTCAAGGCCGTCATCGGTGCTGATATTTGGGAAAAATCAGTGATGAATCTCTAGTAATATCCTGCAAACCCAAGGAAGCTTCGCTCCTCTGTCATGCTACAAGGTGGATCCCATGCTAACACAGCCTCCACCTTGGCTGGGTCTATAACTACTCCATCTGCTAAGATGACATGTCCCAGAAAGTGGACCTCCTGAATCTAGAACTGACACTTTGAGGGATTCCCATAAATCTAGTGCTCCCGAAGTACGTCCAGAACCATATGCAGGTGTCTCGCGTGCTCCTCCTCAAACTCCCAGTACACAAGGATGTCGTCGATGAAGACTACTATGAACTGGTCCAAGTACGGCTGGATGATCCAGTTCATCAACCCCATGAACACTGCGGGGGCGTTCTTCATGCCAAAAGGCATCACTATGTACTCATAGTGACCGTAGCGACATCTTAATGTCGTCTTCAGTATATCCTCATCCTGCACTCGTAGATCGTGATAGCCTGATCGAAGACCATCCTTCGAGAACCAATATGCCCCTTTTAGCTGATCGAAGAGGTCATCAATTATTATAAGTGGATACATGTTCTTCACCGTCACCTGGTTCAGGTGCCGCTACTCCATGCACAACCTCAGACTCCCATCTGCCTTCTTGGAAAAATAAGACTGGAGCCGCCCAGGGTGAGACGCTGGGTCTTACGAAACCCTTTCTCTGCAAATCCACCAATTGCACCCTCAGCTCGCGATGCTCCGCGGGAGCTATCCGATATGCTGATGAGGAAATCGATGTCGTCCCGGGGTGTAAGTCGATGCAGATGTCAATTTCTCGGTGGGGAGGTAACCCTGTAACATCATCCGGAAAGACGTCCTCATACTCTACCACCATTGCTGGGAAATGAGAGCTCAAAACATCTACTGCTCCGAGGGTAAGGCTAGCCAACTCATGAGTGATCGGCTGCCCCCTCCTATGCATGAGCCCATTTTGTGCTGCCTGGGTTTCCTTTTCTCTGAAAAAGGAAAACATTGTTCCATCACGGTGGACACACCGCACTCTTCGCCTAAAACAGTCAATCTGGGCATGGACTGAAGATAACCAATCCATATCGAGATTGACGTTGTAAGGCCTCGACGCTACCACCAACATGTTCCAACCAAAACTATCACCTCCAAGGGTAATATCACACTTTCTGCAAAGGTGTGTGATCATTGAGTCTCCTCTAGTAAGTGTCTCCAAGTGTAAGGATTGAGTCAACGGTTCTACCAGAATCAAGAAGTTTTGTACAAGACATGTGGCTATAAAGGAATGACTGGAACCTGTGTCTATAAGTATGACAACTAAGGTAGAAAATACATAGATCGTACCTCGAATCATCCATGGATCCCCTGGGTCGTATGCCTCGACCACATGCATCTATCCCAGTCCTAGTCCCCCAGCTCCCTTAGCCTGGTGCGAACCTCCTCGGGGTGGTGGTGGAAGAAAGTCGAAGCGTCTGCCACCACCTGCAGTTCTCCCTGCTCCTCTGCCACGTCCGCTTCCTGGAGGATCTGCCTGCTCCATTCTATGCCTCTGCCTCGGTGGTCCATCCACCACTTCCCTGTCAGCAGATCGACGTGTCGGGCAATCTCTAGCAAGATTCCCCCTACCGTCGCATGTGTAGCATCGCTTCTCCCTAGGATGAATGGATCTAGCCTGAGAGACCTGGACTGTCAATCCCATGTCCTGGGTTATCCAATGACGTCTCCCACATCCAAATCCATGTGCCTGACGTCGGCTCCCTACTGTCGTGGTCTCCGCACCTGTCTGCATGTTGCTGACTGCCGGCGGCTGCCTGTGCTCCGCCAAGAAGCTCTCGATCACCAAGGCCCACTCAAGCACTCAGCATAAGTCGATATGCATAGAGGCACGGCACTAGCTCGGATGTCTCACCATAGACATCGCCCGAAAGTCTGAGCTCTGATGTACTGATCACTGACCATATCCATCGAGTACCTGGCGAGGTTGGTGAAACTCGATGAATAGTCAGCCACCGTCCTACTACCCTACTGGAGCTGAAGAAGCTCCTAGATGCGGACACATCTCAGCGTAACCGGAGAGATCTCCTCCCTGAAGAGTCTCTCAAACTCTGTCCATGAAAGAGTCTCCTCGTCGTGAGTCTGCGTGGTCAGACTCCACCATCATCCCACCGAACCCTGAAGAAGGCTCACTCCTAGGACCACAATTTGTATTGTCGCTGTCCTCACTAGACAGAAATCTCCGGTAACCGCCTCAAGCTAGTCCTCAACCGCCTGAGGGTCGGGATCGCCTCATATCCGAAGGTTTCTCTGTCTCTGAAACTCGTGGAGTGCGCTAAGCATGGTCTCCTCACCTGTGGGTACTATAGGTACCACTGGCTGCTCCACTGGTGGTATAGCAGGTGCACCACCTGGTGGCAACGCCTGGGTAGCTGGTCCCTGTATCGAAGCCACATCACTGAGGGGGTCATCCTCATGATCGTGCTGCTGAATCCTAGAAGGTACGCGTCGTGGAGGCATCTTTTAAAGAAACAATATGTTTCACGATCAATGAGTATATCTGGACAGCCGATAGTAAGGATATGGAAGACAAAACAAATTCTGATATGATTCATGTAACTTTTGTTTCCCCGCAACCAGTGTTTTCATGAACCGGGTCGAAAAGCAGGTTATCAGAGTCCTACCGTATGGATACATCGGCCATGGCACCAACATTGGGGTCCATGGCCTGATATCCGAACTCGAAACACTTAACACTGTTTCCCCAAACCAAACTCACAGAATCTTGGTCCTAAGGTAGAACCGACCACCATTGATACCACTCTATCATGACCCGTCCCAGTGGGGCCCGCACCGTGACTCCTTATTCCCACCTCCAATAGGCCAGGGGCTGGTGACTAGCACCGAGTAGGTATGTCACTAACATAGGAGGCATTTCCTAAGATCCTGTACACACACACACATCTCCAAGCCCACAAATGATGAAATGTAAAACACTAAGGAACAGAAATGCATGCATACAACTAAACCCAACCAACACAGTACGACAAAAGTTAGAGTACTGTAAAAGTAAACTAGGCCAGAATACAATCCCACCAAAAGCAAGAGTCTGAGAAACTACACAGTCTAACCTATAAGCATGAAGGTACTGGGACTGCCGCTCGTAGCTGTAGGAACGCCTCGTCCTATAGGGGACTCAGAAAGCTCGGTCCTGTCTTAGTCCACCCTGGACTCTGTCAAAATGCTGCTTGTCTGCACAAGACACCAGACGTGTGGTCAAAGCCCGTGCAGGGGTGAGTATAACAATACTCAGTAGAGGACCCCGGAAACCACAAAGTAATAAAAAGTAAATGTACAGTCACCTATGCACAGTATATGTTTATAGAACATATAAAACAACACAGATATACTCAAATCCCAGAACCGTTGTTTAGAGACAGGTCATGCAACCGCATGCCCCCGTAAGGGATTCCATTCGATGATTCTGTGATGCACTCATTCCTGGAGAACACACTCCACAAGTCTTATATCTCTGATGACATCCGTCCGAGAAGTGTTGTTCGTCGGGAACTGTCACGAGAGATAGCTACACTCATTACGGGAGACACACTCCTGAGTGGGAAAGATTTTGATACACAGATGAGGATCACTGCCAAGGCCATGGCAGATACCATGACTCATCCGGAATTCACCTACTAGGTAGGGGATCAATGCTCGTTAATGTTGGTCACGCCGATGCCTGACTCTACATAGGGTCTAGAATGGATAGAGGATCTCGATCTGGGTCTCTAGGATGGATTCCTAACTCTATCACAGAAAAGTCATGCTGAAGGGATCATAATCATGCGTGAGGTAGTGATTCCTGACCCTCAGAGGAACAAGAAGAAGGGGCACTAACCCAATCGAAAGATGTTCAAGGCATGGTGAACAAAAGGACCAAGCTGTTTTCCAAAAAGTACATGGCATGTAGAAATGATACACACCGTGTTGTATGATCACGGGTACTGCCCGTGTACAATGGCCCATGTCGTGAGGCTGGTCATGTAGAAAAACATGGTACATGACGTGTAGTACGGAGTACATGTCGTGTATGGGTAACTGGGGTTGGCTCCGTGTACTCTGGCCATGAGCCCATACATGGTCACCAACCCGTGTATTCCAACCCATGCGATCCACACACAGGGTGACCCGTACTGTTTACCTCGTCGGCCAGGTGATGGAGTACACGGTCGTGTACTCTATCCAGTGTCCTTGTATCCCTAGGATACATGCCGAGCTCCACGTAGCCGCCTCTACCGAGCTGTACATGCCGTGCTGCCTGAAGCCGTGTAGACCATACTGTGTCCGTGTACTGCCCAATGTACACGCCGAGCTTCAGGGAAGGTCCATCACACCGTGTGATTGGGGTCACATGCCGTGTGATTCTTTTATAACCCCAAAACCCTATCCACCACTGTTAGAACTACATGGAATATTCTTCATAAGTACACGCCGTGTATTCTGGAAATTTCCAGAAATGACACTCTTCACCAACGTGCCTCCCGTGCAGCTCCAATCATCAATCAAGTCGTCCGATCACCGCAAAACTTCCAGGTTATGGTTGCCCCGACCCCATGAAGCTGCTTCCGTCACTTTCATTCCTTCGATCGGCTCCTAAAACACGTTCTGATCTTCCCATATGATGAACGCTAGAAGAATTCTCTTCCCGATCCGGTCCGATTCGTCGTCCGCCAACATCGCTGCACCTACACAAGGTCTTTGTGGTGTCTAACCTTCATTTTGGGATCGTTTCATCATTTAACAGATGCGAAACGATCCGGTGTTCGTCTCCCCACGAAGAACGTGAAGAACACGCAGGGAAAAAGGAGGAAGAAAACCAAATAACAAAATGAGGAACAAACCTCCGTCGTCATTCGTCACAGCGTTGATCCACTCCCGTTAATAGGCATAAAACGGAGCAAAGATCAACATGAATAAAAAGCATGGATTATTTCCCCCAAAATCATCCAAATGAAAACCTTCCCCCAAGAACGTATGAATCTATGGATCAACTTGTTCATGGTTGATCCGCGTTCGTTGTTTAAACTCTAAAACGGGGGAATGAAATTGAAATAACAAACCAATATCTTTTGAAAGGATCAGTCATTGACAAAGGTGTCGCACTGCCGTCGTCATCGAGATCCTTCAATGTCAGCGGAGCGATCCTCGATTTCGATCTGTCATCGTTCGTCGCCGAGAATTCTCTCTAACGCCCTGCAGATTCTCCATAGATTCCTCTCAAATGTTGCCAACGATCAACAATTTCTTAACCCATTAAAAAGAGAAACATGTTGTCATTTAATTACACGACAACATTAATGACGTTGACTTTCCATTTTGATTTTATTATGACGCCTCATTAATTTAAGAAATAGTTTTTCCATCATCAAGCTACATTGGATGTTTCCTTAAATGAAATAAAATAAACTGGTTAATTTATTTTATTTTATTTTACTTAAAACTCCAGAAAATTTACTTTTTCCATCGACCCGCTCCGGTCGAGGTTACCATCATTATTAGGTAAATTCATCATCCCGAACACAATGGTGTGCTCAGATTTTTAATCCGGGCATCCATTTGGAAACTGCCACAACCGCACACAAGTGCCGACTCACTTAACTAAAAAAAATCAAACCACCATTCCGGGCTAACTGGAACTCGGAATTATGTTCCGTCTTTGCGCCCGATCTCAAAATAATTCCATATAATATTTAAAAATAATAAATGGAAAATCCGAGACATTACATTATTGACCCTAATTCTTCATTTCCCCTTCTGATGATTGACTCTGACACCGTTGGTGGAACCTTGTTCATGCATTAGAGCATGTTGGGAAAGGCACACATACTATTCTTTTACCCTATCCCCATGTTGTTGTCTCTCCATCAACACATATATGTTGGGAAGTACATCAACAATGGAAGACCCTTGAATATTCGATGAATAACTTTCAATCTCATAGACAAGTAGAAGATTATGTGGCTATCCCCTATTCCTCAAACAAGTAATGACCTAGGCGTGCTTAGGGATCGATCACTAGTTACTTAAAAATTATGATCGTGATGAAATAAAAATAAAGAAAATAATATAATATGTGATAATATGCATGTAGTAAGTCTATGCATGTAATTCAATATAATAAAATGTGGAAGAAAATATGTTTCATAAGATTGGAAAAAACATGGACCATACAGATCAAGCCCTTCAATATACTACTCCAGTACACCAACATTATAACATATGGCCAATATGATTGTTCATGATCCTAGAGATCTCTTTTTGTATCAGTAGATGTGGAGGAGAGCTCATTGGATCTGGCCTGCATTTGATCCTGGTCGACTTGGACTTCAATAATCTGATGGCTTAACTACACTAGTTTCTCCTAGGCATCTTCCAGTTGGGACGTCTACTATTCCATGAGCTAAGATTGGCTTGTGATAAATGTAACCCATTCATTCTACTTCTCTTAGAGGTGGAGTACTTCCTTCTCTGCCCCATAAAGATATGTGCATTCTTTGATTCCATCTGACACCTGGAAATATCATAGCACTCTCTACTCTATAGTATATTCTGATCCATATAATCACAAATTATTATATGAACATGGTGAGCATCCACCCATCCGATAAATAGAAAGTGTAGCCATATGCAATGTGACCCCATACGAACCATCCATTCTACATTTTATTGAATACGGAATCATTTGATGCACTTCAATGCCTTGTGTCACATCATATGAATCTCCTCATCCATGTCAGGATCTGATTTCTCCATGTCCTTAGGATCTGAAGGCCTGAACATAGGAAAATAAAAAGGACTTCTATGGTAGGGTCCACTCCTATCACTCTTTCATCTTCAGTGACCTCACCCCCACAGTCCAAGAGCTCTACCCTAGAAGTATCATCACCTATGATTGCATCATCATACTCATTAGTATAAAGGGTGGGATCAATTTTAATGATTCATTATATACAGATTGGTGAAGTCACTGGGATAGCTCCGGACGTTCTTATGAACTCAACAATTTGATGAGCCTCCTATCTTGTTATCACAACATTGGGAATTGATACCTCCATCAGCCAAGTTCCCCAATAAAATATGTGATCCTACAAAGGTAGAGACTCACAAGATGCATGTAAGGTAATCTCTTGTTCCTAAGTTACAGTAAGAACTACCACCATATGAGATCCCTTGGTTCATATTAATTCAATTATCGGTATTATATCCTTCTAAATGGTGGGATAAACATGAGACCATGAGGTAGTCATTTCAGCCCCTCTTTTTGGATATTAACTAACCAATTAAATCATGTATAGTCCTTCGACCACATCCACTATGGTCTATCCTCTTCTGTATTTTGTTCCGGGTGCATACTCATAGGGAGGCCTTTCAAAATCCACTAATAAATTATCATCCCCTACAGGGGGAAATTCCTGGATATCATCATCAATTTGTTCCTAAAGAATAAAAAGTTTGGTTGGTGGATTAAAATTATAAAAAAACACCAGTTGATATAATATTTGAGTCTCACCATGAGTTTTTTTTCGTCAAGTTCCATGTTAGAGCCTACGATTTCACCGCTCTTGCATGAGATTCCCAGGTTTCCCTCTATCTCCATTGGGGGTCCAAACTTCTAGGTCCCTCCCTTATGGATTCCTATTCCTCCTCTTTATCTTCTTCTATTTCATCTTATTAACCTTCTTCTTCTTATTAATTTTTACCCTCAATGTCATACTTAGGTGGAATTTTCTCAGGGTAGTGCTCCTTGCAAAACATCAATTTCACTTAGGGTTTTGGTTTTTCATACTTCCCCCACTAGATTGCACAAACGTTCATAGATATCAAATAAACATGTTGAAGATAAATATTTACACTATCCACAACCGGAATATTCTCTAGATGTGGATGTTTTAGTTCAGTGCGAACTAGATTTTTCCACATGGATTTAAACATAGTGTTGGATGTAACGTCTTCTAAACCGACCAAAAATTTGACAAAATGGAATCGATGGTCAGTTGTAGGAGGTATCTCTACCACATTCTAGGAAGTTCCCTAGCTGGTCCTTGAAGTCGACTATAGGACCAAATCACTTCAGAAGGATGACTCATAACTGGAATTTATGGTGCTCATTCCCCAGAGTTTCCATCTTGTGTTTCCCTAGATACTTAGCTCACCTCTGATCTCACTTACCTAGCAATGCCTCATCTAATATATTGTCATTCAAGCTCCACACTTTCCACTTATATTTTTCAAATGTGTCACCGAAAAATCACTGGTGCATATAATACTATCAAGTTTCCATCATACGCTGTTGATAGGATGAAATTAACATCAGTAGGGGGGAACCGTAATGAATTCACCAAATCTAGTAGTCATGAACATGATCCCCATCTAGAGAAGGATGAAGGGGTGCCGATCTTCTTGAACACTTGTAAACAACAGGATTGAAATTCACTACATGTACTAAAATTTCCTAGATAACCTATTCAGCACATATAGTTCAAAATATATTTCCCATTGATCAGGGCTAAAAGCACACCAACAATAATGCTTTACAGGTATTATATCTTCTCCTACATGCCTCATCCGTCATCTAACATCTCGCCAGCTGGGGTCTGAAATGGATAAATGTTGATGTTATATTTGTTTCCTATTTTGAGTGTGATCCCCTCTTCACCGATCATCATGGGATGAATTATGGAAATATTTAGTAGGGATGGACACAAACCACCACCCGAAGGTCGGATGACATTTAGTAGGTCATACCCACTATAATGAGCTAAAACCCAGGCATGAAGATTCTGGATTGGTCTGCATATTATCCTAGACATACCTCCACTTTATATGTGCCCCAAAATATCGTACAACCTGCCCAATATGGGCACTCCTAGATTGACCTTGTTCTTGGTATCCATGTTTATAGCCATCACAAATGTCCCAAGATGGACCGCTATCCCAGTGTCCCTTATTGGAAGTAGCCATCTGCTCAGAAAACCTATAAGGATCCCAACATATCACACATTTAGGTCCCTTTTTTGCGGGAGCCTCATGATTGGTACTCGCCTTCTTCTTGGACTATCCATTGTGATCCTTCCCTTCCCCACTGTGAAATGTTCAGGCACTGCATCTCCCAACCTGGCATTATTTCTATCTCGTAATTTGATAGAAATAGACTAATCCACCCCAGATAGGATATACCATTTATGATATATTTTATTTTCAACTTCTCCTTGTCTAACTCCAACAAATTCCATGTCAGAATATGGGTGTGAAACCTATCCCCCAAAATGTTCTCTATTAAAAGGAACTCATCATACTGGTAACTTTAGAGATGAATTATCTGAATGTAATGGATGTCCTAATGGCTGGTTCCTACTTACCCATGATGGAGGTGGAAAGTGTTTGTGTCACGAAACCATTGACTGGCCAAATCCTTCACCAGGTCTTGCTAATGGCAGAAATGGAACCATGATGTCCACACTACATTAAACATCCCAATAGACTGTAGATCTTCCACAACTCCTCGCATGTATGGAATACCTCGTACACCCATGCCCATTTATTCATAATGTGTCCCCCCAAACCTGAAGTCCCATTCCTACCAACCATTGTTCTCATCAATAATGATGCTTCTGAAGGTGATCACATAGTGAGGCAGATATTTTTTAGTTGGTAGATCGCTCCCTATAATAGGCTTTGTGTTTGAATTCAGCATGTAAATAGTTATGTTTTGTGATTCCAAGGAGGGGTGACTATTTCTCATGATATTTTACTATGGAAGGATATCCTCACATTTTACCCATGACCACGATGTGTATGTCTCAAAGCTTGGCATCATCTCCTATTCTAGAATGTTGAAGTTCCATATCAACGGACAATCACTCTGAACATATTCCTTTTGATCATATGTCAGCATGCCTAAAAGAATCTAATAAATAGACATGACCCTTCTCACATGATGATTCTTAGGATTTCTGCTAATCTAGGGCCTCCGTGTAATAGTGGTTGCATTCCTCCCACCATCTGTATATTCAACTACCATTTCCATCATGTCCTAAAATTCACAAAGGGTCATGCATGAAAGAATATGGGTTTGGAATGAAATATAATATAGAGCGTGTAATATGGGTGTTCACCATGAAAGATTCAGCTATGTCAAGTGCACACAAGAATTGGTAGTGGTTGGAAAATCACATGGTTGTGCACATGTTGCCAACTGAATCCACGATCTATCATGCAGAAAGGGGGATGTTTCAAACATGAGAAAAAAGTCTCTATCACACTGGAATGTCACAGTTTGAGCCTTGGAGAACCCTTGTGTATTTATAGGCCCATTCCCACTCTTTCACACACTCTGAAGTGGTTTTAACCCCTAATGGACAGTTTTTCAAGCACCAACCATCAAGAATTATACTATTTGTAATTTACCTCAGAATCCAACCTTTAGGTCCCCTTTCATCTCAGATTCCTAGGGGAGATTTTTTGGAACCGAATGTTGGTTAATGCTATGAAATAGATTTTTTTGACCAAACCAATGGTATATTTTGGATATGCGGAAAATCCTTAGAAAACCAAGGGGGTGAACACAAGATTTAAGGTCCATTCACAAGATTAAAAACTACATGCATGATCATGAACACCCAATGATATGTCAAATGGATTCTTCTACTTCATCATTCAAAAATACATCCATGTCATAAGTGCTAAGGAAATTTGGCTTTCATTCAAGAATATATACCACACAAAAGATATTCCATGAAAAATACAACATCAAATTCCCCATGCATGCAGGCCCCCCTGCACGCCACTAATGAATTATTCATCTATAAATAGATATGTACCCCATAATTATTTTGTACCATTTCAGAAGGTGAACTATCTCTCCCAATCATGAAAGAAGACCCCTTCTATAACCATGGGAAACACATGGCCTCACTGTACTACATATTGTGTGATAGGTATCTTAGTTGTTCTCATTCGGGTGGGCCCACTAGTGTTTAATCCTCACCCACTTCCTTCAACTCAAAGGTAACAATGTACAAAAGATCTCTTTTCAACACATGATTTTCCATTGATTAGGGCCTCTTTTTCCCCTAACCTCTGATTTTTCATGTAGACATTCTTCTTACGTGCAACCCCACATCTTGCACCAATTCCCTCAACCTTGAACATGCCCCTTCATATGTGTTCCTTGTGTCTTCTATACCCTATGGAACCATGTTTGTGCTCCTCTTAAATTCAATACCCCATTGTTACTCACACATATCTTGTGAAAACCTCTAGGCTTGAATGAAGTAATTTAAAAGTTCCCCATGGTGTACTTCATAGGGAGTTACCCTTCCTTGTACTTCCTTTCATTGGTGTGATAATGCCTATTTCTTATTCACATAGCCATGATAATTTTGATCCTTCAGTGGATCACCCAAAAACCTCATTAATCCATGTAATTTATAGTACCCTACCTTTAACAAGGGTTAAAGTGTGCTAGTTATGTATGTTCTTGTGGTGTGAAGAAATACCTCATCGTCTAAGCTATAAGACGTTAAACTACCAATAATTCTCATCCTCAACACATGAAAGTAATATTTTATCCCCACATAAGTGAGATCCCCTAAGAGAACTACAGAGGGGATGTGCACCAGTGCCATATCAGTATCCATCTACCTCTACACTTTTTTTCAATGCGTACAACATGAAGTCTATGCAAAAGTCCCATCCCAACATGATAGGGTGATCTATTTATGAAGACCATATACCCATTGTACATCTTGACATCCTCCTTGGGCTTCCCTCTCTGAGTAAGCCTATATATCCTCTTTGGTCTACACACCATGAGTATGCCCCTAAACATCCCTCGCAGACACACCTTTTGGGATGCGATCATCATGTATATTGTTTCCAATTTTTTCCCACAACGAGAGTGACTCACATGAGCTTAGAGTATTGTTTGACCATCAAATAATATTTGGTCTTCCAAAGCATGTAAACCCCTACATACTATACACAAAACTACATGGAATTTGATCATTTCCCATTTCAATCCACGTACATAGGAGGCCTCTCTGTGTTTCGAACTCAGCACCCAACATTATCGACCCCTTCATGTTAGATTACCCTTGTCCCACATGATGTAAAATTGTGTCCCCCTTTCATCCCATATGACGTTAACCTATTTTCCTTTAAAATACACAGGTTTTTATCCGTATATCTTAGATAGTGTATGTAGGATGTCTCTTAATGGTTTAATCATAAACATTGGTAAACATCGGTATCCCATTGATGATCCACCAACATTAGTCCCACCTTGTGCTGTTAGAGCTGTTCTCAGGTAGATAACCATGTATAAGACTAAAAATAAACCCATACTCATCCATCAATGAGTGTCCCTGTTTTTATGGGATAATAACCACATGTAATCCCCCAACATGACTTCAGGTTTATGTTCTTTTGTGTACACACCGAGTCTATGTCCTATTCACGAAATTCGTGGACATTGATATTTTCCCATTTTGAGAAAGGTATGTAGGAATCCACCCCTAGGATCAATCCCGTCTCTCATGACACATCTTGGTTCCTCCCTCGATCCTTTGTGCCTCTAGAATATCATTTATTTACCCATGGGTTCAACTTCCTTTGATTCCCATCTATGCATCCATTCTCATGAGCCGCCTCCTCAGCAGACTCATTTCCCCATTACTAGAACATCGTGGAATTTGATTCCCTACCATGGGGATATGTAGGAATCCTTTTGAGGTTACAGTCTAGTACCATCACCTTCACATCAATTTTTGGTTCCACCCCATTAACGTTATCCTTAAATTCTTCATTTATGGACATGCTAATTTTACTCAATCCACTACCTCCTTGTCAAATCATTCCTTCCATCTGCTCGGATAAAAATGAATAATCCCCAACACACTCCCAGGTTTTTGTTCTTTGTGTACATCAGAATTCCATACCCCATCCATTCAATCTATGTGTGTTTTGATTGTTGTCTTATTTATAGTGTATGTAGGAAGCCTCATCAAGGTTCAATATTAAAAAATGGTAAACCACAGTGTCCCCTATGCGTGGAACTATTATCCTTTATGATCCTCCCTTTATGGCATCCAAATAAGTCTTCATGGTGTGAAACATTTCCTTTTCAAGACATTCCATACAGGGTCCTCCCACATTGGGTTTTATCATCCATCCATCTGGTAAACATTCTATGTTCCACCTCTAATGGATGTACCAGTTTGATTCTCTCCCATCATTATTATAATCAGACATATTTTTATCCACTCTATGTTATAATCATAGAATACCACTTATTAAACAATGTAATCTAAGGATAACCACAGATAAATACTTCCAAAATATAATTCCCCAGATTCGACGTGGGATGTCTCGAGCCTCTACGCACTCAATAATCCCATTGATAACGTAAAAACATGGTGTACCAATGTTTTAGTTCCCTGAAATGCCAGTTATTCCCTAATGTGACTACTCTCTAGAACGAAGGTTACTTCCTTGAAATGACCCCTTGGATTGTCCTGATAGAATTAGTGTAATTAACTGAATTCCACATAGATATGGCATCAGGATGAGTTTCCCAAACAACACATTAATCATTAAGGGAGACCCAGGCTAGGAGAAAAATAATTGGAAGGAATCCATAGAAGTATATACAAACATTCAATCATCCTGTTTCGTTTAAGGAGAAAACTTCTCCGAAGAAGTGATGAATGACGCCCACCTTTGGAAAGCAGGAATGCGGGGAAACAATAAGTGAGTCCACACGGACGATGAAAACCCCGATGAAATCATCATAAACACTAAGATTATGAATTTAATAAATAATATTACCCAGGAGTGTCAAATCTAGAGTAAATAATGGCCCGTTATCAGGAATCATTTCTTTTTCGAGTTGAGCTCAATGATGTGTTTTCAGGATTTACCCCTGTGAACATCTATTCTATAGCCACATCCACTTGTTCGTATCCAAACAAGGATGTATTTTATTGATAAAACACTTAAAATATACTCACTAATATTTAGGGATTATTTTCTTATATTTAGTGTTATCCCTAAGGATTTAAGTATAGTTTTCTAATCACATTCCCGAAAATAACTAAACATTCCACTAATACTAACAATAAAAACCATCTTCATAATTACATCAATACATGGTATAAAGTCATAAAATTACACTTAATAAAACCTGGACAATCGAGAAGTCTACTGTTTTGGGAAATTATGAACATTACAAAACAACTTAAAATATGATATAAAACATCATTATTAAAAACTTTTTTTATATGACCACAACAATACCTTGTACTTAACATATCATGGGAATACCTGAAGTCATACATATGATAGGGGTGATATATAAATCCTAGTAAGGTATAATCATGGAATAACATGAGTAAGACAACAAATGTTATAAAATAGTTATATCAATGGATAATAAAAGAAACATAAACATAAAGGCGTGGTATAACTAGATAGTCATAACATGGAAATGTGGCTTCAAAATAAAACATTACATCACTGGTAAATGAAAAACATCGAAGAAATCATTGTTTAAAAAATCCCATAAAGTAATTAGGTAATAGCCTATCACAACATGTTGTATAATGATTGTAAATATTACCCAATTCATTGGAGCGCTATTTAATTTCAGGTGCACCCGTCACTTTCATTTCATTCTCATGATTAAGGGTGCCAGATAGATCACAAGGCATGGATTCATTCATCATCATAATTTATTCCATGATAAAGGGGTTTGGAGTATATACATGTATGTAATAAATAAAATTGTATATGCGTATAGAAGTGAACACCCATGATTGGGAATGGGTATGATATTCCCTTGCACAATTGTTTTGGAATTGATATTCGTTGTGAAATTTCAGCAGCCTAAAAGCATGAAATAAAAATTTAAAAAAGGGTTGATGAGATATAAAGAGGTATAAAATCATATAAAAATTATATTGGAAGTAATAGGGTTAAATAAATAAATGTTACAACATAATTAATTAGGAAATATATGGAATAACGTAACAAGAAAACTTGAAGAAAGATGATAAATGGAAAAACACTTATGAAATTTCAGCATGGTTACAGGTGTATGTGGGGGGGATTAATTTGAGTGAAAGTGTTATCTCATTATTAAAAAATAATAAGGACAATATGGGGAGGTGTGAAAACATAACCATAATATTTAAATGAAAATAAATGGGTTTTACAATATAAAGAAACATGGATAAAAATGAGAATAGAAGGAACTCTTACTTGAGTTTGTGACATCAATAGCTTGAAGAGGAGATTCTAGATAAATTGGTGTGCCTTTGGAGAATTAAAGAGTGTGGGAAAAAAATAAAGAATTGATTCATGTATTTTTAGTGAAGAGAAGTGGGATAATGGATGGGTTTATAAAGGATATTAGAGGTGAATTATTTAATATTTTAGAATAAGAGGTTTTGGAATATATATTACTAAATATTAAAAAGCCAAAACTATACCATTTTTCCAATTGTTTTTTCCAAAGAGGAGTAAAAAAAATTTATAAAGACATGGAAAAAAGATATTGAAATTTTATTCTTGCATTTTTGGAGGTATGTGATTTTATTAAATAAATGTAATTAAAATCATAAAATATATTATAAATTTTGGATGATTCACTAAGGATTTATAAAACTAGTACAAAAAATCGAAACATCACATTATTTTAAATTTAAAACATATATTTGTACTAATATATCTTTTATAGGGTTTATTACATCGCTATTAGTCCATTATGATATCATAAAACACATTATATTTTCTAAGGGTATTTATTTTTTACCTAAAAAATCGATTATCTTTGAAAATTAAGAAAAAATCACCATTTTATAGTTTTTAAATTTATATTACAATAATAATATTCATTTTATAGAAATATTTTTCTAAATATGTCAATTTTGACTTATAAAATAAAAACTGATATTTATTGAAAATTAACGTGTTTCGACAAAACCATTTTTTAAATATTAATAAAGAATATATTTTTCCTCATAAATATTATATTATTATTTATAATTAAAAAATTAATCAAATAAAAATATTTTATTAAAATATTATTTATTAATTAATGATAAAATATTTATTAAATCATTTTTAATAGTAACCAAAAAAATATTTGTTCTTTAAAATCAATAATGAAATAAAATATATTCATTATTATATAAAAAATAATATACATAATCATAATGTTAGGGTATTGATAAATATCCCTTTATTACAACAGAATATTCCCTAAGAGTAGGGTGTGTGATGGTGGGGATTTCATGGGGTCGTTCAGTGAACATAGTTTGGGCCATGATCTCGATGAGCATGAACTTCTCTCATAAACAGTTTCGATCATGCTTAAGTTGTTGGATTTTAGCTTGGGCTGGGTCTAGGGAAAAGACCATAAATGTTATCTCCCTCTGATGCTCTAATAAATGGACATCATAGGAAACAATCCTTCTAGTTGAGGAAATAACCTCATTTTTATATGTCTAAAGGATTTGTTATAACCCTATATTTTTAATAAGCATGTGATCACTGTTCAACGACTATATTTTCTATAGTAATGATACATAATGGTTATTTAAATCCATTTTGATATAATAAAACAAATTGAGTGCATGTATTTCCTATATCCATTTTAATATATAATATATTTAATTAAATTTAAAGGGAAATTTCACATATAATATTTCATGTCATCACAAAGACTTACTACTTGAAATGATTGGATAGTCCTCCAATCACAAAGTATTCTACAATCATCACAAGTTTATTAGAACCAATACAATTCCTAGTTTGACTGACATAGAGTGTCATTTTGTTCCAAATCATGATTCAAAAATGATAACTATTAACATCACACTCGCCACTACAATGTATTATCCAAAAAAGGGATATCATTTCCTACTCAATTTTTCACTTATAGAACCTTAAATAGGGTATCCTTTAAAAAATTGAATTAAAGTTTTTTCATATGTACATAATCAAGTATTTATTTCACCATATTCAAAGGAACATGGACACTTGAATTTCACAACCATCCATATTTATACAATAATTATTTATACAAGAATGTTTTAATTGATTGTAGAAACATATCTCATTATTCATCAATGTATCATAACTTTTTACTATTCTTATTCCTTCTTAATCATGATAATTATCTGGTTCTAAATTCTTTTTCCTTCCCACACTCAATATTTTTGTGTTATTTCTGTATTCTCACACTAAATTTCGCTTAGGATGAAACTATTTGTTATTGTTATAAATTATATCATGATTGATATTATAAAAAATACGATTTTGTAAACACCACATTATTTATTAGTAGTCATGATATAGTCTCGATGAAATAATTCTATATATTTTTAGATTATCTTTCATTCAGTATAATTTAAATTCCATATGAAATTATTTTGAATATATAATATATATGTGTGTGTGTGTGTGTTTTTTTTCTTCATTTTTTATTCTAGAAAATATTCATTATTACAATCCTCATGAATATAGTTCCACTTGTTTGTGCAGTCATATTGATCATGGAATATAAATGGATCATGAAGTTAAATTTATAGAGCATCCATCTAGTTACTCAGATGGTCAAACAATATCCAAGAATTTGATCATAATCATTTACTTGATCATGATATTTGATTACTTGAAGAAACGGTATTGAGAATCACATGTCCTAGTTATCCATTACCTAATAAAATATATTCTCAATATTCTATATTTTTTTTAAAAATCAACATTACAATGAATTCTTATGCCTGCAGTATTCTCAAAATTTATCTATGTATGTTATTATTACATACATTATTATTATGAAGATTTTTCTTATGAAAACATAAAACAATTATAATACAGATAATCATTTAATTTTAAGGAGGTGTGTGATGAAGATTATATATATAGTTGATCAATATACATACATCAAAACATGATATATAAAATAAAAAATATTTATTAATTTCTTCTCATATCTTCATCATTAAATAAATGGATGATACTTGTAATGTTTATTTATACGAAGTATCCTAGACTCATCATTAAGAGATGATGTCAATTCATAAGGATTATAATTGAATGGTTCTTGTTGAGATTTCATAATTTTTATGTGCATGGATGAATGCTCATCATTACTAAATCCATTCATAAGACATGATAAGCCAATATTACATATTTAAAAAACCAATAAATCCTCATTTGTTGACCTCTGCCACAGATCCTATGACTTTGTAGTTGAATCAACTCATTTAAAGTCATAATCCAGTGAATCTAGTGGTTCTTCCTTTAATGAATGGATCATATCAATTTCATTAATAGATGTCTTATAAATCATGAAATCTATGTTCAGCTTCAACGCATCCAAATCCAGGCTGACAACATTACAAACAAGTTCATTTTTTTAAAATATACACCGAATTGTTATATGAATCTTTATTTCCATGATAACCATCACATCAATCATCATGTATGATAGATTCATTATCCTAAATTTTTCCAAGTATTATCCCAAGATGAATTCTCCAATAACATTTCCCGTTTTCATGGTTATACACTCTGATTCTCCCCACATATTTACTATATAGTCTTCTTGAATGAAAATAAAAATTATTTATTTGTTATCATTAGTATTTAATGTGTATTTGGGTGATTTTTTAGAAATTTCAAAACATGGTCATCAGATTATGGGATTTTATGAAGTAAAGCCATTTTTTCTAATGGTTTTATAAATTTTTATTTGAGTATTATGGGGCAATATTTTATTTCAATTTTATTCAAATTGAAATAAAAAAATATATTCTTTATGATGTGTAATAGAATTTATTATTCAAGATATTTTTTTAAAAAAATTTAAATATATTATTGATTTTGGATAACACTTTATGGTTTTGAAAATAGATTTTCTAACATAAAAATATATAATTTTATTAAATAACGTAATATGGGGTGAAGGAGTCAGTTATATTACCCATTACATCAATTCTAAATCTTTATTATGTCATATTATATTATATACCGATATGTTATTCCAAATTTTTATTAAAAAAATTGAATATTTTAGTAGATTTTCAAGAATTTATCTTGTAATAATTTCAATGTGAATATTATAAATTTATTATCATTTATAAGAAAATAAATATTTATTAATATGAAATTAAATTATTAAAAAACACATATACATTTCAAAATTACACATTTGTAACCTCAAAGTAAATGTTTTTGTCATTTAGATTCTGAAATGAATTGTTTAATTAAAATTTTATCAATAAAAATATATATTATAAATAATTATTTATGTTAATATAAAAATATGGAATCAAATTTAATATTTTTATGTTTTTTAGAATGTTTTTTTAATATTTTTATTAAATAATAAAATTTGGATTATAATACATTTTATGTGATGAAATTTTTATTTAATATATAATATACATGGATAATAAGCATAATTACATCAAACCATGACATATTGTGTGGGAAATAAAAGTTACATAAAAGTTTATTCATGTGATAGTGAATATGGAAAGATAAAATAAAATATAATAATCTAAATGTGAAATGTTTTTTATGTAAATTTCCCATATTATTGAAATCATGGTAATAAATACACTTATTGATATTAAATTTGAATTTGGAATAATAATAAAGGATTTAAAAGTATATTTAATGAATGTGAGATGATTTTAATCCATTCGGAAATTAATTTATCGGAATAGAAGAAGATGTGTATGATTACACTGCTTATATTGACTCTGGTGGGTAGGGGTAATCATATGTCCCAACTAATTAATGAATTACATGGATGTAAAGGTTGTTAAAAGAGATATATATTCTTTTAGATATACGTATAAGAAATAGAAAATGAAATATGTGCAATATTGATAGTGGGACCTCATCCCTACACACTATAACCATGGACAATTGAATGAATGTAAATGGTTCTGTATATAAGATAGTTCATTTTATATATGATAGGGAACTTATGAGATAAGAAATTATAAGTAAATAATTATAAAAGATAAATTCAAAACATATAAGTTGTCTACTGTGGATGGAAATGTTTGTGAGCACTTTACTATACATAAATTCTGTTACATATTACATATAGAAAATCTAAATTATAAGGGATTCATAATCAAAACAAAAATTTGAATCTCATTGAAGAAGGGTTAAATAATTATTTGAATCCTTAATCATGTATTTATTGAATGCCATTTTTGCCCTTGTTTTTATTTTGAGATTCTTATTGGTCTAAAGGATTAGAAAAAATATATAGAATTTATCAAATGCTGATGTATTTGAGTTATATTATATATATTAATCATGATTGAGATAAGTCATTTGATAATTTTATAAGTGAATTATAAAGATAAAAAACTGATGTTCAAATTATAAGAGGGAATAACACATTCATGTTAAGGTTCAAAAATATGTGAGTTCCCCAATTAAACATTATGAGAAATATTATAAGTTATGATTTATACATTCATTGTTGAATGTACTAGTATGGGAAGATTTGTTATTATTCAAACTAAGATGGTGGAAATAGCGAGAATTAATATTATCTACAAGAGTCTACTCATTATATTGTATGAAAAATAAAAAAACATCGATATGTGTACAAAAGTGAGCACACTTTCAAACAAGAACACATTTTAAAGAAAATTTAAAAATGTAATATTTTTAATCCCAATGAACATAATAACAAAATATTCCAATGTAAACATTGAACCGAATGTTGAAAAATAGGTTTAATTCCTAAATTAATGAAAGTTAAATCTCATAGAACTATTGTAATGATTTATTTCAAGTATATTTGTATACAAAAATCTAGATTTTAATCCCTAGTGAGAATTGATAACTATAAAAGATGTCTTATAGAAGTATTCCAATACATTAATATATTAGTGTCTTTAAAACTAATTTTTATATATGAATTAAGAAAGTAATACAATAGAAAACATAAGGATTTATGTTTCAAATGAATTCCAATATGATATTGAACAAAAATAATGGGATATATATGATTAAATATGAGGTTAAAAAAAATTATGGAGAGAGTAATAATAAATGATATTAATTATAATGTCAAAAATAAATCATGACATTTATATTTATATTATTTCTATATTTATAAGAATATATTATATCAAATTCTTGATGTTTTAAAAATCAAACATTTAATAATGATTCAATGATTAAATAAAGGTATAAATAGGTCATTTAAGATAGACAATCCTTGATTCTAGGCATAATAAGAAGAGTGAATATGGATGAGAAAAACATGGATAGAGATAATTTCTCTATAATGTATCCTAGTGGATATGGAATCCATGAAATACTAATCTATTATGCTAGGAGAATTTTTTTGGAATAAACATAAATGTATGAGTCATGGAATATTCACATGAATGATGGGGAGGATCACATAGAGAAGTAGTGTAAAAGGGATTTTGTGAAAAAGAACACATTATTGCACCATAATTTGAATACAAATATTTTTGGAAATAGATATGACAAGTATTCAAAAGAGGTCTGATGAAAGGAATGAAAACTTTTATACTGTTAATTATAAATAATTAATTTATATTTATGTGAAAAATTCACTAATGGGTATAAATGTATAAATCGTATTCCCTTGGACATTGAAATTCAATGGGATTTATTGTTTATAAAATTGATGTTAGGGATATTTTCCTCAATGGAGTGTTTGTGGTGTATTATTTCATTGGATAATAATAGATTTTTACAATTCTGGATGATGAAAAAAATATATTAATTAAATAAGGATTTTTAAGGCATGAATCAATATCATAGATCATTCAAATTTATATTGAACATGGTTGTTTGTGCAGATGAATATTATGATAAGTGGTGATGACTAAATCCTATATAGAAAACCATCGAATGAAGTCAAAAATATTTTAAACATTTATGTTTTTAAAATAATAGTATAATGAAAATGTATACATTATTAATCTTGTTTAATAAACTGATTAATTGAGAGTATTAAATGACCATTAAATGTGATAAAACATATTATTTATATATGGAAGGGAGTAAAAGGGATGAGGAAAATATTATTTCTTGTAAAAAATGTGCAAGGTTTTTACTAAATACTATCTATATGAACGAATAAAAATATTTTTTAGAATTTTTCATTACTGAATAAAATCCTAGTGTACATGATGATGGAATCTAGATAAATCATATCCAATGTGATTGAATTATTAAAATCCTGATGTATTTGAAAATAGTTATACAAGATATCTATTATACATGTTATGATATTTGGTTTCAATCTAATATATATTTTTTTAGAATAATTACTCAAAAAAAATAATATTAACTAATTAAATTTGATAAAGTCGATTAAAATAAATGGAAAACATGATCTGGGTAATGGATTTCAACTCCAATAAATAAACTATGATTCTCTAAAATAAATTTTTATGATCCATGTAAGACTCATAATGTTTTATTTCACTAAACATTAAAAATTTCCCACATAATCCCTCATTAATTCTCTTCCAAATATATCAGAGTTTGAAATTTTCTAGTCTCTCATTGAATCATATTGAGATAAATATAGATTCCAAAAATAACAGGAATTTATATCCTCTTTATAGGATTCCCATTGACAGATTGTTCCTGGGTATATTGAACCCAACAATGTATATTGAAATCTATTTGATATGAACAGACATTGAGGATAGATGGATAGTGGTCCAAGGAAAAATATTATTATTTCCAATAAATTATATCACTTTTTTAACCACTAATATGATCTAATTCAATCATATTAAAGATTATATGTATTTTTGGAAAACATTTATGGGAAATTTCATGATGAAACCCAAATTTCAGGTCATTATATCAAATATTGATATTTTAGTGGTTATCTTCACTAATAAATCCAACGATATGCTTTAGAAGTAATTTTTGTTTGATTGTGCATTCACACTTTAATAATCGGTATACAAAAATAATTTTTAAGGGTAAATATTTGATATTTGTATAAATATATATCTTTTTAACACATATAAGGTATAATATATTGATTATTATTACACAACTAAGATGGGAAAAACCTAGGAACATAAATATATCATAAGGGAGATCCTTCAGGTAATAAACTACAGTGTATAAAGGATAAATGTCTCTTTAAACTAATGCTTGGAATAATATAAAATATAATATTTCATAGAAAAAGAAACTGAAAATAATTATTTTATAGAAACATATTTGTATATTAATGATCATTTCATGTAATAAAAATTCAATAAATTATAACTGTACAAAAATTATATCCTAAAAAACTTAAATTTGGAAAATATGGATCACCCCATTATACTAGAATCATCTCCAACACTGCTAATACTATAGAAATGAAACAAAATATTTTAAACCAATAAATATATTGGAAAATAATAATATAAATCCATTATAGTAATTTAGTTGTATATTGAGTTAAGAATACAACGGTATATCCTAGAGATAATCATACCATTAGAATAGTAAAACTACCATCTGTAATAGTAACATGACCGTTAGAAGCATAATTTTAATGAAAAATAATAAATTATGATATAAAAAATATTTATCATGATTTATTTAAATTGATATATATATATATTATAATTCCTCCAAAAATAAGTTGATTTAAAAACTCAATAAAAATATCAACTCATTTTTAATAAATCATATTTTAATATATTCTGTACTGATAAATAATTTTATATTAAAAAAATAAAATTAACTATTTTAGAGTTATATTTTTATTAAATTAATATCATTTTTTAATATAGCACGTAAAAATTTTCCAATGGTTATTTTATGGTATTTTATGAAATTATTCAAATATCATCTGAACACTGAAAATATAGTTTTTCACATAATCGGTGTATCATAAATTTCATTAGTCGTGAAGTTATAATGAAATAATCCATTAAAGAACTTGTTTTTTTTATGATATAATTTATTTCATAAATTCTTTATAAATATATTATTAATATTATATAAAAACCTAAAAATTACTCTCCAATTCTAAAAAATCAATAGTATCTTATTAAAATATTATTTTCTCGTTTTATCCACTGTTCCTTTTAATTAAACTATTGAATAAGAATTATAAAGGATTTACTATGTCATAAACAGATTATAGGATATTTATATATTATTTAAGATTAAAAATATTAATCATATATGTTTTCCATTTCATATATTTTTTTCTTCATTTTTTTCTAAAAATACATATATTCTCATGTATAAATATCCATTCTCCCTTCTATTGGAAATCCACTCCCCCAGCATTTCCAAATACAAAATACCTACCCAAAATACCAATCTCAATACCCTTAGAATACTTAGGGATATTCTAGAGAAATTTAACTCCATCAACTGAGGGAGATATCAGGTCATACAAGAGAAGCTACACCAAGAAGAGAGTAAGTCTATATTATCTCTTCCCTCTTTTCATCATATGTTGCTTATTTTTCCATATTTCTTTCAGATCCATATAATATAAATTATTTATATAGTATGTTAACATTATATTATTTAATTGAACATACTTTAATTATCAAATTTGTGAAAGATATAGATTTTATACTTCCCTTTCCTTCCCACTCGACAAATGTCCTGTCAAAGGCTAGTTAACCACATATGAAGACATATACATGTATAATCTTATAACAATATTAATGTATTGAATGTATTAATTGTATATAATATATAAATATATAGATTTTTGTATTATATTATTAGGTAAATAAAAATAGTAATGTATAAATTACATTTAAAAAATAAAGAAATCGAGGAAAAACAATAAAATTTAACGAAAAGTGTGATATCAAAATGCATCAATTTTAACGATGAAAGTTATTAAATATAATACAATGATTATGATTTATAAATATTTTTATAAATTAATAATATTATCTTATTGATTATTTTTTAACAAATCAATATTTATTATTGTGGAGTTGTAAAAGCAATGAAATAATGATTTAATTAAGGTAAGATGTTTCTCGAACACAGCTTCCTTTAATTGGGATATTCCTATTTTTAAAAAACATCAATGTGGATTTTTTTTAGAATTCATAAAATTAAATTCCATTTTTCATAAAATTCATTAGGGATATAAATTTTTATAATACAAATTTATGAAAAAATAATAAAATTTCCTAAAAGAATAATTCGTTCTGAAATACATCTTGTCTTCACGTGAGTTATTTATCCTTCACAGAAAAATGATGATTCAAACTCCAAATGTATTATTCTACATTTTAGATGTTGGAAATCCTTGTCTATTCATGAAATCATGATGGATGAAATTATGATAAAACCTACCCCTTTACATGGTTTACATCATGACTCTGATTAATATACCTTCTATGGAGCATGTATGATTATTTAAATAGTATGATGCGATGAGTATGCCCATAATTATATATCCCTACTATGAAATGGTTTATCTGATGTATATAATGAGATAATGTGTATTATGTGTTTATATGATGCTTGATATGTTCACCAATAATATTGAGTCATTATGCATATATGATTTGAGTGAACATGATGTCAGCATATTTCCCAACTATTTGTGTCATTTGAAAACATAAATATAATGTTTCATTTTAATAAATTTTCACATTTCATTCAATTATTACAAGTTTGCATCATGTTTAGGTGGATAAACCTATTGTTATTATTTTATTATTATGATTATTCATACATATGTTATTTCGATACAGGTCCCACATTCACCCTCTTATGTGGAAATTAGATCAGCCCTTTTATTAAGGTATATACTCATGTGATTACATGTACTATGTTGAACATGAGGTCCGCTAAGATGATATAGAATAAGTATTTTAAAATATGTTCTTGTTTTTTCGGTAATTGTTATGTGTGATCCTTATTTTCACAAGACACTAAACCTTTTGATCTTTCATTTTTATGAATATTATGGTATCTATATTAAATATTGTTAGATTTATGAATAACAATTAAGGTCAATGTAGTTTGTATGCATAATTTATTTAATTTGGGAATTAGGATTTTAAAAAAATAGTGAAAACCATAACACTAAATCTAGGTATAGGTAAATCATCCTAGAATAATATATTTCTAAAGAGGATAAACACTGACATCTCATAAGATATTTCATTAGCGGTAGTTGGTAAAATTAATAAATTATTCATGATTTCATAACCTAGTTTTGGTTCAAAACAATATTATTTTAAAAAATGGCGGGAACCAGTAGATACCATGAAAAAAATCCTATGTGGGAAAATTGTAATGATTTTCATAATGACATACCCAATTACATGGGAGTTGGAGTTGAAAACATCAATGAAATTGATATCTAGTTGTCTTAAGCTATAAATAATAACCTATACAATTTGGAACATCATACTTCACTAAAGAAGGATCAACAAGGAATTAATAACATTATGAGGTAACATACACCGATGATTAGAGGTACTTCTAATACACTTGTCTAGAAATAGTGGGATAACTCTATATATATAATTTTTTCTATCATCCATTATTATGAGAAGGATATGTTGGATCAAATTGTCTATCATTTATATGAATAGGTATATCAATTATTGTAATTGATTAAGAGTCCTATGTTTCTGGATGGAATAGATGATATGGAGTGGGGAAAAATAAATAAATTCTTTTTTACTACGTATTTCCCTCAAACTCATTAAACAATGATGGAGTGATAATTGATAGACTTGATGAAAAAGGATTGTGAATATATTAATTTTTTATGAGGAAAACATAAAAAATATATCATGAAATGTCTCATGTAAATTAGGAATAATGATATATTAATAGATGTGTTATGTAGTGGTTTAAAACCACACCTTGAAAAGGATATATCTATTTAATACACTATGTGTTATAATGATCTGGTCATGTTACATCTATTCCCTTGTCATTGGCTTGAGAGGGAGGTGATATGTTACATGATTAAGAGACATCCCTAAGGCATGGGAAATAAAGGTTGACATATTCATTTAAAATTTTGGGGATGAATTTCCATTTGAAGATAAAAAACAAACTAACAGACCATAACCAAATAGAATAGTACATGATGCATGATAAAAATTAAAGATAACTCCAAAATTTGATTTATATCAAACCAAAAAAAAATATACCACATGAGAAGAAAATATATTGAAACTCCAATAAAACCACATGACTCCAAAGCGGCACATTCTCCAAGATCTAACTCCAACAAACATCTCATGTATTGCAATGTTGTTCGAAATATTTTTGATACATTACCTTTTCCCATATCTCGATAGAATATATCTATAAAAAGCTCCAATGTGATAAATAAAGAGTGAATAATAAACATTTGTAGGTTTTCCCCCAATGAATATCCTACTCATAGAAATAGAATAGATCATATTGTCACGTTTATATAAAATAATTTATATAAAACACTTTTAAAATTTTTTCACAGTTTATATCAATAACAAGAAGTTCACGTAAAATCTTTTTTTCAAGGATTGTGCATTAATAATTCTATAAATAATTTAAAATTCTATTTTTGGCATACCCACCATGGGTCATAACTCACCCATGCATGCATAATTTTTTGAAATTTACATACTAACGAGTGTTATCACATCCAATCCCCTTATTTCCTAAAAACACATGTCCCAGATCCAAGCTCAACCCCCTTTTACTCCAGTGTTACACATCACTTATTTAGGGGACATAAAATTAAACTCACACAAAAAATATGTATGAAAATCCATTAAAAACAACCCATTTAAAACCATTTAAATTAAACCCCAATTTTTATACATCATTTAAAGGAATAATTTAAAAAATCTTGAAGATCCTTATTTTAATATAATAATTATAAAATATAGAAACTGATACAATTTTCACAACTAATTACCATGATTCCAAAATTTAACAATAAACCATAAATAATCTCTAAATAAGATTTATAATGTTCGGTGAAAAAATAATCTCTAATAATTTCATTTAAATAAGAATATTAAACAATTCCTTTATTTTCTCAATTGAGTTGAGAGCGAAGTCCCTTACATATAATGTTATGCCAAAAATAACAATCTACATAAAAACGTCCACCAAATATGGTTAAATCTCCTCAAACCCACCTTATATATCTTCCCCTATTAAAAACATGAAAATATAATAATGATAGTCATACAAACCATTAGATATATCAATATACCGAATAGATATAATAAAAAATCACACCGGGGGAGATATAGATAAAATTATATTTAAGAAAAACTACTTTTAATGATTATGAATGATCAAATACGACGAGAATCTAGATTCAAATAACCAAAGGAAGCCATTGTATCACATCCGAGTCGATGGGAGAAACTTATGTGACCATTGGGAAGAGAGGACATTGATGTAGGGACCCATGGGTGGAAGAAATGTGATATAGAGTGTAAAATGACTAAGATACACAAATTTAGGATCAAACTTTTCACCCATGCATGTTTAGTTATACCATTGGAAAAAATGTAAGCTAACCCTGCTTTGGACACTTCCTCATTGGTGAACCTGAATAGTTAACAGAATCTATGCCAACCATTCCAAAGATCAATGTTCTTCATATTCAAAACATAACAATGTTTTTGCAAATATTTCACATGTTTTAGGAAAATCATGTGCCAATCATGGACGTTCCCATTACCCCCTGTTTCATTGTACACAGTTTGATTTGGGATTTTCACATTTTTTCCAAATTGTGAATGTATTGTGAACCTATAATGTGGAAGTAAAAACACTCTAATGGTTCTCTAAACTCTCCCAAACATCACCAATATTCACTATATACTTAAAAAGAATAAAACAATTGTTCCTAACATGAAATCAGGGGTGATACATTATACAAACCAATGGACATTCCATTCCCGAAATGTAGGAAACCATTGGTGTCATGATAGAGTTTTGGAAATTTATCTTTTATTTCTTTCTCAAGTTCCCTAGTCACCTATTGAATCTAACCAAATTTCCAAAAACCCAACACTAGAATGATGTTTTTCCAAGAAGAACTTTATCTTTCCTATCCACAATCTACACCCAGATATGTTAAAACATATCATCAGGCTCTAGTTAAACATGAATCAATTGAATCACATAGTTAGGATAAGGATAATACTTTTTCAATTGAGATACATGAAATATATTATGCACCATACTGAACCATGGTGGAAATGACTACTTATATTCCACATCACTAACCAGTTCTGGTATCTCAAAAGTTCATATGTGTTGATGATATAACATTCCTATATTCCCCACACGACAATTTCCATTCCATGGAGAGATCCTCATGAACACAAGGTCACCCAATACATTGATAATGACAATCGACGATGATCTGCATATGATTTCTGACAACTCTAATCCTTATCCCTCACTTTCTTGATCAACTGAATCATCTCCATTGTTTCTTTGTCAATTATCGACCTAACTAATGAATTCTCTACTATTTCCACCCAACATAGTAGAGAATGGTAAGGAAAACCATACTATTCTTTAAAATAATTCATATGTGTCTAGGCCTAATAGTTGTTATTATATGATAACTACACTATCCATATGTGTTATTCCCATGAGACACCAAAATCCATTAAACTATCCAAAACATGTCTTTAAATGTTTGTGTTGTATTTTTTATTTGGTCATCGTTCTAAGGATGAGAAACTATACTCAATATCAATTGAGTCTAAATGTATTTCTATAATGATCTTTATAATAGAGTTTTAAACCTGTATGTTATGATCAATATCATTATTTCATGCCCCTTTACCAGTTCTTAGAAATAGATTTTAAAAAAGTCATCCACAGTATGAGATACATGAATAGGAATGAATGAGAATACATTATGAGTGGATCCAATACCATCCATATAAAATCAAATTTCTTATCTATTCGTGGGATACCACTTAAAAATACATAGTTATATCCTCCCATTTCAAAACTAGAATATGTAATGACTGCAATAAACCTTCAGGTAGCTGATGTTCTTCCTTAATATACTGAAAAGTTAATAACATTGAAACAAACTCATCCAAATTTTATTTCATGTTGATCAACAAAAACCCTAATTTCAATTCATTATACATATTTTTTATGTAACACCCCAATATTTCATAGTTTTTAATATCTTCATAGTAATTAAATAACTTGGGCAACACGCAACAATGAGTTCGAGTGCACCACGAAATACTAAACTTGCAATTAAAAAAGATGTTATGATTATTATTAACTAAATTTTGAATTATATATATATTATATATAATGTTAACATCCATATTATTTTTTTATTTAACATAATATAATAAAAAATTCATTTTTTCAGATAAAAGAAGTATTTTTCAAAAAAATTCTATTTTACCACCTTTTAATGGAGAACCCTATTTGAAACCAACATTTGACACTTTTATATATTCAATTTAATGAAATTAAATTCTTATTTAGAATAAGGACATAAAAATTTAGTTTTGATAAATTATTGGTTTTTTTCTAATAACTTTCATACTTTGACAAATAGTGAAAATACTATGTTTTAATTGAATTTTTTAATAGAAATAATTTATAGTGTTTAATTATGAATTAACAAGGTTTTAAAGTATAATTAAATTATATTTTTATCATTTAATACAATTTAGGTCATTATAAGTAATTCCACATTAAAATATGACATAAACTCATGTCAATCTTTTGAAAGTTTTTACTTTTAAAAACCCGCTTTTTGGTTTTGACAATAGGGATTAATATTAAATTAATATATAAAACTTATATGTCTTTAAATTTGTAAAATAGACATAATTTTTTAACTTGTAATATAAAAATAATCTTTGGGTGGATTTTTGATATTTTTCAGAAAACTTTCGATTTATGATGAATAGTGAAAAACACTACGTTATTGGTTAAAACATACATTTTATTTAAAGAATTATTTTTTTATTTCAATTTATATTATTTAAAAATAGATATATAATACCTATATAAGTTCAATGTAATTAATTAGAGTAATTTTATAATAGGTTTAGAAAATATAAAAATTCTATTGAACTTTTGACCATCTTTTACCCACCTCCTAGGAGAATTTGCAAATTTTCATAAAACATAATTATACCAATTATATGTGTTGAATTTCAAAAATATGAGAGACATGGTTAATATCAGTAAGTAAAATCTGGTTCAATAAGATGAAAATAATGTTTGGTGAAATGTAACTTTTGACATTTATTTACCATGATTATAAGTTTTTAGGTTAATTATGGTTAAAAATGATATCATAATTATCCTAACTCATGTCCTAATTCTTCTGGATAAGTTTATTTCGACAAAAAACAACCATTGGAATAAAAAATGATCCTATTTGGTCCACTTTTATCAGATTTGGACATTTATTATTATTTTATTTAAAGAAGAAATAAAAGTGTTATATTCAAAGCTTAATAACTAGGCCATTATTAATATAAAGTTACACATAAGATAAATTAAAATATAAATATTAATTAAAAATATAAAAATATTACCTACATTATTCTATTTTATTTATAATTTTTATACATTATATAATTTAATTTATTTATGACACAATGATGATGCAGAAATTACCTTATTTATGATATATTAAAATAACTGATATTATAAATATCAAAATAAATGTAAATAGACACTTATGATAAATTAAACTAATTTAATAGGTTAATATGACATGTTATGATTGGTTAACTAAATTTTATTTGAATGGATAAAGTTATTATGGCTTTCAAAAAAAGCTAAATTGTGTCAAAATTGACATAATTGAGTTTTTAAAACAAATACTATATTATAATTTGATATAGTATTCCTAAAAATAGAAATTTAGCCTAAAGGACTTATATAAGGTTATATATGTTAATAATGAAATAACCAGTGTTCTCTCGGCTTGCTATAGTATGTTTATTAACCATATAATATTAAAATACAAAGGCACATGGTTTTTGTAAAACTATTTAACAAATAGTTTAATATAAAAGATAATGTAATTGTGGTGACCTAAACCTATATAAAAAATATTTTATAATAGTTATTCAACCCATCCCTACCTTAGAATCTAAATAAATCATTTTGGAGCATTAGAAACCAAAAATTATTTTATTATAAAATAACATTTCAAGATTTTCCTAAAGTGACCCTCACCTCTCTTATAAAAGGGCACTTCCCCCTCTCTTAATTTAACACCCGCAAAGCCTTCTGGCTTGGCCAACCCCTAGCCAAATATCATTTCAAACATCCTACCTTCATCCTAGAGGTCTTACTTTGATCAGAAACTCAACATAAGGAGCCCTTTTGATCAAATCAAAAGGAAGAACCTGGAGAAAAGGTAAATATTAAATCACCCCTTTCAAGTTTTTTTTCTTCAACTTCTTCTTTATTTGTTGTTGCAATGTACCGGATCTAGGTGCCACTCAATGTGTTCCCTGAACCTGGTTGGTCACACCACCTCAAACACATTAACCCAAATGCCAGAGGCTGCTGACTAGCAGTGAGGGCCTACGTCTGATAGTGGAGAAACTATGCCCTCATTTGTGAAAGTGTTCTTCAATGGTGAAAAAATAAACATAATAAAAGCGGAAGTAGTAAACAATACTAACATGAAATGGAAAATAGTACAGAAATAAATAGATGGCAACAGTTATATATATAATGATGCAATATGTCCCTACGTCTAAGAAAGTAGTCAAAATTTGATACATTTCAATCTAAAATAATAAAGTACAAGGTACAAGTACAACAAAGAAAAACAGAAACAGTGCTGTAGGAACTCAGCATAATCGCAAGACTAAGCTTGGTCCCATGCTCTCCTACACCTCTACACCAATCAATTACCTATATAGGGACACTTGCTCTTATCATCACCTGCAGTAATAAAATCTGTTTGGGCCCAAGACATGACCCAAAAAGGGTGTGAGAAATTAATCTCAGTGGACAACCACCAAAGGCCCATTCCCAACTATCAATGAGTTTGTGCAACAGCAGTGTGCAATAATGAAATTATAGTAAACTAAGAAGTACTCAAAAGCAGATACTCTTACATGTTCTATTTCCATTTAATTAATGTTTAAAAATTCAAAATAATTGGATTATAATATTCCGAGATTTATCCTCAGCTGATAATCTCATAAACAGTGCCGCATTTAAAACTACAATAGGCTATCTACCAAGTAGAAGGTAAAACAATACCGAGACTGTGCTTTATCATGGCAGGTATAACATGTAAAAATAACCAAAGTGAATATGCACAGTATACAGAGTCCTCCGACATGAAAACCATACCCTCAGGTAAATAAAAGTGAAACCATGGGGTGATTTCCCACATGAATAACGAGTATTTCCTTCAGTTGTATGAGATATTACCCTCAGGAATGGATGCTACTGCCCATAGGCATAAGCAATGTTTTCCTCAGGCTAAATAAATACATTCCCTCAAGCAAAAAAAATACTACCCTTAGGATAAACAAGTATCCGAGATGCTCCCAACACATAATCAATTAGTTCATATACCTTTTCTCTCATGTAGAATTAGAGCATGCTGAAAAGACAGCATACCCTTGGGTTTCCTATCCAAACGGCTAAACAAGGGAACCGCACCCACGGGGTGGCCTTGGATCCAAGAAATGATCCCAAACAGTAGATTATATATATTTATTAAATTACCTATGTAATTATAGGAATTTAATTAGATAAGGCCTTAGACAGATGACACCCCAAACATGGGCGCATAGCACAATGGTAAACATGAACAACAAGCCAGTAGGAATTAAACATCAGACCACCTACCTTAATCTCCTCTGATCAATATACGTGAACAAAGCCTTTCGAAATGTATGAGAATGATGTAGATCTGGCAGAAAAATTTATCCATTCATATGTAAATAACTTCCCCCTCGAAAAAGAATTGGTATGTATGGCCCATGAAGAAGGATGGTCCAACCCTCATGGTTCAAACAAGATCGACGACAGAAGATACGGATTCCGGGCGTGCGATCGGGAGCTCCTACAAACTCTATACTCTCCTCCAATGCTCCAAATGTGTCCAATGCCTCATATGATGAATGAGGAATCTACTATCCATTTTAAGTGAAAAAAACTAACTACACAGCATGTAATTTTCAGTTTTTAACTATTCCTTTGGTGGCTACTTTTCACCGTCGAAATGTTCATCTATTGACATGAGTACACAACGTATATTCCTGAGTACACGGTGAGTACTGTCGCTCCACTACTGACTACTTCCACCTCCTTACTATTCTCATTTCGAATGATTACACAGAGTTTATATACTATGTACATTGTGTGTAGTAAGTTTTTACACCCTTCATTGCTGACAGGCCTACACGCCCTGTGTACTCATCTGACATGGCCATAGTACACGTTGTGTGGAAAAGTACAAGGCGTGTACCCACAAAATGTTTGATTTATCCCCATTTTACTTATTTTCTCAAAAACCATAATGGAAAATTAAATTAAGAAACCCGTACCTCAACAATAAGAATCATGTTCTTGAAAACTTCTCCCCTTAAAGAAATTCATCCCCGAATTTCCCTTCCAAGTGCGGTGAAGATAAACCTCAGAACAACTCTATCCACTGTGTGTGTATGTTGGTCTCCCACTCCTAGGATTAATCCTTCACTCAAACATTCTTCCATTGTACCCTTACGAGAGGAACTGACCGGCCTCGGAGAACCTTCATGCTCATATCAACAATACAAATCAGATGCTCTTTAAAGGATGAATGTTCCTGAAGCATAACCTCCTCAGGCTGAAAAACATGAGACATGTTTGAGTGATAATGGTGCAGCTGAGATACATGTATGACATCATGAATGTACTGGTACCTATGTGGTAACTAAAACTGATAGGCTACCAGCCTGAATTTCTCCAGAATCTCAAATGTCCACACATACCTCAGTGAAAGTTTTCAATGTCTCCTAATTTGCCTGTGTCCCACCCTCGGTGAAAGACGTAAGAAAACCGGATCCCCAACCATGAATTACAAGGGTTGTCTACGGCGATCAACATAATATTTATGATGATACGATGTAGTAGCCATCCACTTTTGAATAAACTAGACCTGCTATGAAGTCTCCTCCATGAGACGTCGTCCCAGTAAAGCTGCCTCACCTACCTCCAACCAGTGCAAGGGTGATCAGCATGTCCTACCATATAAATCCTCGTAAGGTTCCATCTCAATAGTTTAATGCAAAATATTATTGTAGGAAAACTCAACCAGGGGTATGTGCCTCTCCAAAGAGCCCCCAATTTCCATGATGCATGCACGCAGCTTGTCCTCAAGAACATGTATTGTACGCTCTGATTGGCCATCGGTCTGAGGGTTGTAAGCTGTGCTCAGAAGCACCTGTGTACTGAGTGCCCTATGAAAACTATTCCAGAAATGAGAAGTATAGTGGGAATCCCTATCTGAAATGATGTACCGAGGGACCCCTTGAAGACATACCACCTCTTAGATATATAAGTTTCTGATCTCATCAACACCAAAGGTCTCCTTGATCGGAAAAAACTGAGCTACATTCGTAGGTATTTCCACAACAACCCACACTGCATCACCGCCTCGAGGTGACCTCGACAACCAAGACACGAAGTCCATCGTGACATCATCTCATTTCCACTCCGGAATGGGTAACTGTTGTAACAGTCTAGCTGGTCTCTGATGCTCCGCCTTCACTTGCTAACAGGTGGAACATCTCGTAACAAAACCAGCTACTCCTCATTTCATACCCAGCCACCAATACTGATGTATCAAGTCACGATACATTTTGCTAACTCCGGGATGCACTTCCCAAGATGAATCATGAAACTCCCAAATCAACTCTTCACGTATATCCCCTAGAACATATATACTCCCATGGATACGCAGTACCTCGTCATCGTATATCATCCAACCAGGAGGAGGGTCACCACTTTCCACGAACTCTCATAGAAATAGGCTTTCTGAATCTGATAGTTGTCTCATACTCACTTTGTCCAGGAGGGTAGAAGTCATAGCTAATGAAAAATGATAGGCTCTCCCCTGAATATTTTGAACCTCCAAATTCATCTCAGAGAACAAAGCCATGAGTTTCCACTCATTGCTGGCCTCCAGCACTACCTGTATCTAAGTCCTCTTACTCAGTGCATCGGCTACTGCGTTACCCTTAATAGGTGTATAGGAAGGATTGAAGTCAAAGAGATAAAGTTATTAACCCCACCTTCACTGTCTCATATTTAATTCATGCTGGGTAAAGATATACTTGAGATTTTTGTGGTTCATAAACAACAAAAAATGTAAACCCAAGAGATAATGTATCCAACAACGTATCTCATGAACAACTGATGAAAACAAGAGATAATGCATCAGGTAATTCCACTCATGTGTCCTCAACTGTCGTGACCCATACACAACCACTCGATCACCCTGCATGAGCACTGCTCCCAGCCCAATACCTGATGCGTCACAGTAAACTGTATTACTCTTCCCTATCTCTGGAATAATTAGGGCTGGTGCTGATGATATTATTTCCTTTAGTTACTGAAAGGCTGTCTCGCAAGCGCCTGACCAAAACCACTTCACAACATTCTTAGTCAAACCCATCAACAATGCTACTATGTGGGAGAAGTCATGTATAAAGTGACTGTAGTAACTGGCCAGCCGTAGAAAACTCTGTATCTCAAACACGTTCTTAGGATTCTCCCAGGAAACTACTGGTCTCACCTTCTCTGGGTCCACTGCAACTCCTTCCTCTGAGATAATATGACCCCGGAAGTGTATCTGGTCCATCAATAAATGACACATTGAGAACATAACATATATTTGATGCTCACTCAGTGTACTCCGAATGATCTCATGTTTGGTAGCATGGTCGTGTCAAGTGTCAGAGTACACCAAGATATAGTCCATGAAGAGTACCACCAAAGAATCCAAAAAAGGGTGGAACACACGATTATTCAGATCCATGAAAAATTGATAGCGCGTTCGTGAGTCCAAATGGCATGACCAAGTACTCGCATTGACCATATCTGCTCTGAAAGCCTTTAAACGGTATGTATGATGGTCTAACATGTAATTGATGATATCAGGATCAGAATTCAATCTTCGAGAACATTCGCACACCTCGAAGTTGATAAAAAATATCATCAATCATTGGAAAGGGATATCAGTTCTTTACCATCAACTGGTTCAACTTCTGATAATCCACACAATGTCTGAGGGTACCTTCCGCCTTCTTATAAAACAGGACAGGCGAACCCCAAGAAGAAGTACTGGGTCGGATGAAACCCTTTACCTGAAACTCATCCAAATTACTCTTGAGGTCCTACAACACAGGTTTCTCCATCATATAAGGAGGAATGTACACTGGTTCCACTCCTTGAACTAGCTCAAGAGAGAAATACACCTCTCGCTTCAGAGGAAGACATGAAAAGTCATCCGAGAAGACATCCCAAAAACGATCAACCACTGGAGGGAAATCCTTCTGACAAGTTCCCTAGTCATCCAAAAACAAACTCTCAATCTATGCTATCACTCCACCTCTCCCATGATGCCCGGGTAAAACTCGTCTCACCTAGACATCCCATTCGCCCTTGTATAGAAACTCTATTCCCTCTGGTGACGTGAAACTCTACCTATGATGATAGAAATCCACAAAGGCTCGAAAGGGTACCAACAAGTCCATCCCACGAATGATGTCATAGATCTGCATCTGTAAGACATAGAGTTCCCATAAAAAGTGATACCCACCACCCGCTAGGGGGCACTCCCTACACTGACGCACACCGACCGTTATAATTCCCAATGGAGTGTCTAGCGTCATAATATCAGAAGAAGAGAAACACATAGCCTAAGTCTCTCCACAAAGGGAACATATATAAATAAATGTGTAGAACCAGTATCAAAAAGTACCAAATATAAAACAAATGAAACTAGAATAGTAACTCTGACAGTGGAAGTTACGGGATCCTGCTCTTGTTGGGTCTATTGCACTGCATATTCCTGCCCAGTGCCGCAGCCCTGCGACACAGCCTGGCTACCCTAAGCTAACCCGCCCTATTGTATCTGAGATCTCGGTGTCTGGATACTATGGCCATGACCACCAACAAGGCTAGAACGTCCCGGCGTATTCCAATTCCCTGACTGGTATGAATTTGCTGGTCCTGCTTCTGCATGTAGAGTCTGAACATAACCCCTCTCAGTTGCCACTGGTGGAAACACCCTGGAAAAGTGCTTAAGGTTACCCATCTTGCTGCTATATCGACACTCCAATGGATCACGTGGACACTACGTTCTCTTGTGTCCCATTTTACCGCATTGGTAGCACATCACCTAGAAACCTAAATAATTCCTCTGGTTAGTACATCCACAATGACTGAAATCCATCTGCCTCTTCCTCTTACCGGTAGAAATAGTACCATAAACTTGTGTCGAACAGTTTTGGCCTTCCCCACTAGCTTCCCGTAGGTTCTACATAGAAATCAGTACCTGGTTCACGATAGCATGAACTGTAGGAAACCTTAAAACATTCACCAATGCTCAGATGCCAAATCGAGGACTATCCTCAATGCGTTGATCCCTGAACATCTCATATCCCACCAGAATAAGTTGAATGTGATGTAGCTCGATGAAGCGGGAAGAATAATACATCACTAACATGGTTCCCTAATATAGATTCATGAACACTCGAGCTTTATTTTCCCTCATCTTCTCTGGAAAGAAGAATTCATAAAAGAATTCTTAAAAATATTCCCACACCATGTCTCTGTGATGCTCAGTCTGGGTGGTAACATCTCACCATCTCTTGGTGGAATCACATAGAATATATGTAGTGAGCTTGAACCTCCACCCAGGAGGCATCTACAGATGCTTGAAGATAGTTTGCATAGAACCCAACCAAGACTCCACAGCCTATGGTCTTCCATCCCATGAAAATATAGGCGGATTCAGATTTTTTAAAATATGTGCCAACTCTGCCACAGATGTAGCAGCTGACGATGCTCCGCAGAAGGTTTTCATAAACCGCATGAAGCCTTCACGGAACTGTGACAACATTCATATTTTTGATATAACGGTCGATGCCACATCTGGCTCTGTTGGAGGATCCATTGGTAGCCCGTGGCCTACCATCTCTGGAGTATAATCATTGATACTATCTTGGCAGACAAGCCTTGGTTCTCTTGGAGGTATGAATCAACAAGGTCAAAACACTACTCAATTAAGTTCATCAATGACTAAAAATAAAAAGTGTAAGAGGCAAACATGAGGATGAAAACATTCATGTTTTAAAAAACAAGACTACATAGAGTGTATATTAACTACACGGAGTGTTCCCTCAAGTATTCCACATGGGCGTGTACTCTTCCAAAACTGGTTGTGTAACACCCCATAGACACGACCTGTTGTCCACACACATGGCGTGTACTCGAATTTTCTTTCCATGTCTGAGTCCTTCTACACAGCTTATCCACATGTCTCTCTTTTGAACAAGACTGCACGACATGTATAAGGTATACATGGCGTGTACTATATGAGCTTCACCGACCCGTGTCGTCCATTACACGGCCGGGTACACAGCTCACCCAACATGTCATGTTCTAGATAGACACGACATGCACGGAATAATTTCCAACTGACCATTTTGTTAGTGACACTGAAAACTACTCGGCTAACACAACATGGAATGTTACACCCACAAATGGCATGTTCACCACTCTGTGTTCCTAGCCACATGACCAAGTCCGCATGGTCTTTCACAGGTCACGACTACACGGCATGTCCCTCAGGTACACGACATGTTTAGGAGGAGGTAACACTGACCCGTGTTTTTTAGTTACACGGCCGGATCCCCAGGTCAAACTACACGGTTTGTTCATCCTTGAAACGACATGTAGAAGCACAACATTCTTCGCCCATGTTGTTAGTCACACGACGGACATTGGGTCAACACAACAAAATGTGTATAATAACTACATGGTGTGTGCCTTCAAATTTCACTATCCCATGTTCCTACACGGCCTATGAAACAGGTAGAAAATACACAACATGTACATATGGTACACGGCGTGTTCTTAAATATTTATTATTTCTTCCCAAACAGAAGAGTAAAATACATGTAATCAAAACCACACGGCGTGTATTCTGTGTTTTTCTGGACAGTAAGCCTTAAAAACCACTCTAGAGCCGAGAAAACATTGAAACCAACACCTAATTTCCTAATTCTGATTTGTGAAGGACCATACTCCCCACAAATCAAATATTGGCATCTTATGAGGGATATAAAAAACATAAAAAGTTGTTGATCCACCAAATTCTAGTTGATGAGGGCCCATACACCTCAAAAACCAAATTTTATCATTCATTCTCAAAAACATACATAACAACCTATCAAATAGAATGTATTTTTATCAAGGAATCTATCACAATAGCATGAATTTTCTAGCACGACATCAATCACTATAACATGAAATTTTCTAATGCACCTACATGGCATGGAAATAATGAATTGAATGTGATTCTAATATGTGACTAAATTATGCATGAGATGGAATTCCCTCATCTCATTGGGTTTCAAGTATATAGAACCCAGGTATAAAAATATAAACAACACACAATAAGTGTGTCACCAAATGGTGAAAATCAAATCAATTATAACATTCATAATAGGAAGTCACAATTTAATTCGAGGATATCTGGACTTTACCTGTACATGGGGTAGCTACTCCCGAGAATAGTTATTACAGAACCCCTTAGCAGTCTATCTCTTTTCGTCATCACCAAATAATAAAATAACTCAGAGAAAAGAAAACTGCCCCTTTGATACAACTTTTTAACGTCCCGGATCTAAGTTCCACTCAACCGGTTCCCCGAACCTGGTTGGTCACACAAACTCAAGAACATTTCCCAAAATGCCAGAGGCTGTCGACTTGCAGCGAGAGCTTAGGTCTGATAGTGGGGAAACATGCCCTCATTTTTCAATGTGTAGCACAATGGAGAAAATATAAAAACCCTAAAAGCGGAAGCAGTAAACAATACTAAGATGAAATAGACAATAGTATAGATGTAAAAGATGACAATAGTCATATATATAATGATGAAATATGCCCCTAAGTATAAAAAAGAAATAAAAATAGGATACACTACAATCTAAAATAATATAGTACAATGTACAATTACATCATATAAAAATAGAAATAGTGCAGCAGGAACTCAGAAGTATCGCAATGCTATGCTTGGTCCGATGCTCTCCTAGCCCTCTGCACCAATCAAGTACCTGTATAGGGACTCTTTCCATTGTCATATCCTGTAGCAATAAAATCTGTTTGGGCCAATGACATGACCCAAACAAGGTGTGAGAAAGAAACCATGTAAGCAACCACCAAAGGCCCATGCCGAAATTTCAGTGAGTTTGTGCAATAGTACTGTACAGTAATGATAATGCAGTAAACTAGGAAGTACTCAAATGCTGCTACTCCTACTAGTTCCATTTCCATTTATTTATTATTTAATAATTCAATATAATTGAATTATATGTTTTTGAGACTCAACCCTAACAAAAAAATCTCCTAAATAGTTCCGCAGAAAAAACAACAATAGGATTTCTAATAATTAGAAGGTAAAACAATACCAATCATGTGCTTTAGCTTGGAAGGTATAACTTGTAAAAATCACCATAGTGAATATGCACAGTAAACAGAGTCCTCAAACATGCAATCCTTACCCTTAAGTAAATAGATTCAAAACCCTCAGGTGATTGCCCACATGCATAATGATTATTTCCCTCAGGCGTACGAGATATTTCCCTCAGGCACGGATGCTACTGCCCATAGGCATAAGAAAAGTCACCCTCAGGATAAACAAACACGTGACCTCAGTCTAAACAAAGCACTTCTCTCATGCTAAACAACTAATCGGGCTGAGACCAACACATAATCAAGAAATTCATATACATTTTCTCTCAAGAAAACTCATAGCTTTCTACAAACACGGTATACCCTCGGGTATCCTGGCCAAACGGCTAAACCAGGGAACCGCAACCCTAGGGTGGACCTGGATGCAAGTAATGATCTGAAACATCATTTTATATATATTCATTAAATTAACTAATAAATTATAGTTATTTAATTAATTAAGGCCTCATCCAAACGACACCCCAAACAAGGGCACGTAGAACAATGGTACCCAAAAACAACATGGCAGTTGGAATTAAACATCATACCTCCTACCTTGATCTCCTTTGATCAATATATGTGAACGGAACCTTCCGAAAATTATGAGAATGATGTAGATATGGGATAAGAATTTATACATTCAAACATAAATAACATCCCCTCAGGAAAGAATTGGTAAGAACGGCTCAAGGAGAAGGAAGGTCTTACCCGCATGGTTCAAACAAGATCGACGACAGAAGAAAAGGATTCCTGTCATGTGATCGGGAGCTCCTCCAAACTCCGACCCCTCCACACGAGCTCCAATGCGTCCACTGTCTCCTCTGCCGAATGAGGATGCTACTGTCTGTTTTAAGTGAAAAAACAATCTACATGGCATGTACATTTCATTTATTAATTGTTCCTCTGTCGACTACTTTTCACCATTGAACTATTCATCTGTCAACATGAGTACACAACATGTATTTATGAGTACATGGAATATATTTTCTCTCTTATGGTGGCTACTTCCACTGCCTTACTATTCACATACAGACGGATTACACAACATGTATATACAAAGTACACAGTGTGAATTCAGTTTTTACACCCTTCATCGCTGGCAGGCCTATACGCCCTGTGTACTCAACCAACATGGCCAAAGTACACGTCTTGTGGAAAAGTACTCGGTGTGTACCCACAAAATTTTGTATTTATCCCCATTTTCATATTTTCTCAAAAACCTAAAAGTAAAAGTAAAAGAAGAAACTCGTACATCAAGAATAAGAACCGGGTTATTACAGTTGCTTCCATTCTAAAATAGTAACTCCAATATCGTCTATATATTGTGATGTTATTAAAATGGTATGTCATGAACCGTCCTCAGGGTCCATGCCGTGACTACCCCAAGCCCGCATTCCATAGGCCAGGGGCTGGCGACTAGCACCAAAGGCATAAATCCTGAAAACTGGGAAGGCATTACCTTTATAAAAGAAAACAAGCACCACAGAGTAAGAAAGCGGAAAAAGTAAACACTAAGTACAAGAGAAGTGCTGAAAAGTAAATGGGCCAGAATACAAAACCAAAATAAAGTACAACTACAACTAAATGAAAGTAGAACAGAAAAAGGCAACCGCTGGAAGAAGGAAGTAGCTCCTGGGTCATCCTCCTCAGATCCTACCTGAAGGGTAGGTACAGATAGCGCAGCTCCTGGATCGTCCGCCACGGATCCTACCTGAAGGGTAGGTACAGATAGCCTCCTCAACGCTCTCGCCTGTCAACCACCTCCATGTGTCGTCTCGCCGTGAAGTACTCCTCCAGATACTGACTCGTTGTGTGGTCCACCTCCAGGTACCATCCAGTCCTCGAACACTCGGCCTCTGTCAGCACTGCTCGTCATCTGCAACCAACACAATGAGGTGCGGTCATAGCCCGTGCAGGGGTGATTATAACGATACTCAGTAGGGACCCCGAGACCCTCAAGGTCTCTCTAAAACCAACAAGGATAACCACAAATAAGATCTCAACAGATAACCTCTACTTAGGTATATGCCCATACATATACCTAAGTTATCAAGTAACCCATCTCAATCATGAGGAAATACAAGGATCATGAAATCAACGGATAACCACTATCTAGGTATATTCCCATACATATACCTAAGTTATCAAGTGACCCATCTCAATCATGAGGTAAACACAAAGTTCAAAAGTCTCATCTCAATCCAGGATTATCATTATCAAAACCGTAACTGCTGAAGAGCTCCATCTCTGGAGTGTACAGTTGTCCTGTCACGACTCTGAGGTACTGCTCACTAACCTAAGACTGCTATGGTACTCCTCTTGTCGAGTACCGCGGGTCATCCACCCAGACACAGTAGTGCTTCTCGCCGAGGTATGTCACCCAAACACAGTAGTGCACACCCCCTAGTAGCCTGCTGAGGTACTCTCCAAACGAGTACTGCGGGTCTGCACTATCACACAGGTAGTGCTCCGTCCGCCATGGGTCTACACCTCACAATGTAGTGCTCCGTCCACTGGGCTAGTCGACTCACTCCAAGTCGAGTCGGTCATGCAGTCGTCAGGTCTCAGTCGGCTACACGGTCTCCGTACTCCGCACGCTCGTCTCTGGGAGGGTCTGCTCCACGGGCTAAAAGTCGATACTAAAAGTATCTCAAAGTCCCATGAAGAAGTATCTCAAGTTCTGCCTCATCATAGGGGTCTCAACGCAACAGACGACGCGTCAATCGGACACCCTGTCTGTGAGTTTCTAGCCTTTTCATCCCAGGGGCCTGGTTGGTTTCGTGAGCGAACCAATCCCAGCCGTATCTCAACTATACCCCGATATCTCATAGGGTATACTCATTGGGACTGTTTCTCAACGTGATCAACAACACTACTGACAGTTCGTCAAACGAACGTCCTGTCTGAAAGATATCAGCTTTTCCGTTCAAGGGGCCCGGTTGGATTTCGGGTGGGTTCCAACCCGGCCACTATCCAACTGTATCCAAATCTCGGGTGAAGTATTCCTAAAGTTCCGTCTCATCAAGAGGAATTCAACGAAACAGAAGGCGCGTCAATCGGACGCCCGGTCTGTGAGTTATTGGCTTTTTTGTTTAAGGGGCCCGGTTGGTTTCATGAGAGAACCAACCTGATCGCACTCCGACGGCGTACAAACCTCAAGAGGAGTAAGCCAAAAGATGCGTCTCACTTAGAGAAATCCAACAAGGTCGACAGCACATCAATCGGACGTCCGGAACTCATGTTATGAGCGTTTTCGCTCCGAGGGCCCGGTTGGTTTCGCGTACGAACAAACCCAGCCAAACCCAAAGTTCTCCAAATCCTTGAGTATAATATACAGAAATGACTGTCTCGGTCCAAGGATCATGTTGCTGCTGACGGTGCGTCAATCGGAGGTCTACAACTCAAGATACGGGAATTTGACCTAAAGTTGTCCGAAAACGGTGGTCTGGGCCCGGCCCGGCCCGGCCCGGCTCGGTCCGGCTCGGTCCGGCCCGACCGGTCGGCCACGGATCGGCCAGCGTGGCCGAGCCGATTCGCGGAGCGGGGTGCGCGACTCCCCCGCCCGTCGTTGATTGAGTATGGCGGCAGTTCTGCCGGCCGCCAACCCTCCGGCGGCGCGCCGCCACCTTCCGTGGACCACCGGACGCGCTCCGGTGGTCCGTTCCCCCTGCCTTCTTCGCTTATGGTCCCCCCAGGACCCCACCTTCACTGCGAAGGGATTCAAACGGCAAAACAGCCTGCCTCGTCATCGCCCGTCAATCTGCATGTCAAAAACAAACTGCGGAGGGTTGTCGGGCCGTGTTCGTTCGGCCCGCACCCTCCGCGTTAAGTGATATCATTTGGCAAATCAAATGTTTGTTCCCAACAAATTATTGAGCACATATTAACCATGAAATTAGACGACACCCAACAAAAGTAACCCCGCATGGACGAACGGTCCGCGGATCAACCGGGTAATGGTTGATCTGCGCTCGTTGTTCTTTTCTCAAGGTTAAGAGGAATCTAATAAAATTCCCCTAAAAATTCTTAAATAAAAAGAATCATAACAATAACCACAACCCGAAAAAAAAATTCACTTCGCGGATCAACATAATATTTAGTTGATCCGCGTTCTTAAATTTTAGAATGGAGTAAAAGAGGGTTCACTAAAAATCACAAATTAAATTCCCTACCATGGTTTCAAGAGCGGAGCTTGTTCGTAGGTTTGTCGAAGAGAAAACGACGCGGTATAACCGTCGCGGAAAGAGACGACGCGGAAGAAGAACGTCGCGCCGCAGATACGGCGTCGCGGAAGAACCGTGTTCTTCGGCAGAGAAGTTCTTCGTTGAAGAACGGTGTTCTTCGCGTTCTTCGTCGAGGAAGAAGATGTTCCTTAAATTTTTCTCCAAAAAGCTCTCAAAGAACCCTACACCAACCCCTAATAAAATAGGTTCTAAACTTATTTTATTAACACAACAAAGCTTTTGAAATTCAATTGTTTGAATTTCAAAAACTTACATGTAACTCACCATATTAAATTCATAAGTTAAGTAAACTTATGTTATCAACATTAAAGTGGGAGTTGTGAGGGGTTAGGAAAGTGAGGCGTTAAGAGGGTTATGGAGTTTAAGGAATTTGAAAAGGTGGGGGGTTCGTGTGGGCCCCACCCTTTCGAATATCCAAACATGGGAAGTTGGATGTATGTGGGCCCACCGCCAACTTCCCATGGGAGAATTTAACCACATAACATGAAATAAAATTGATTCAACAATTTTATTCACTTTTTTTAATCCACAAAAATTAACTTCTTCACCCGCACAAATGCAACTATGGTGAAGGTCCCCTTAAGCGATTACCGGCATTACGAGTTCATCGGTGCCCACAGTTTTCAATTCCGAGCACCAGTTCAAAAGATAGAAAAACCCGCTCATTCGTTTACTGAACGTACACGAGCCAAACTTCGGAAATTGATTCTGGGTACACCGGGCCTCAGAATCAGGCGCTGTCAGAAACTGCGTTCTTGTAAAATTCCAAAGAAAATTAAGAAAAAAATTTCCTTGAAATTTCCAGCTCTTTACATTAATCCCACCTCAGGGCTTTACGTCCCCGTAAAGCTTCAACACAAACTAGTGTCACAAAAGCGGTACAGAGCACACATATGAGCCTTCTGCTCCCATGTGGTTACCTGGAGGTTCCGTACTGCCAAAGAATGCTCACCTGAGGAACCGATCGTCCTCGTAGGATCCACTCCTGTCGATCATCGATCCCCACTGGAACCTCCGTGAAAAACACCTCATTGCCATCGTCCAGCTCTTCATGGTCGATGATATGCGAAGGGTCGAGCACGTATCTCTTCAGTTGAGATACGTGGAAGTCGTCGTGCACCTGGTGCAACTAAGGTGGATGGGTCAAGCGGTAAGCCACCTCGCCTACCCAGTTGTACACCTAGAAAGGTCCGTTGAACCTCAGAGTTTACTTGCCGCCTTGGCCACAACTCCGTAAACTTCGTCGAGGTGAGACCCGTATAAGGATGTGATCGTCATCCTCAAACTCTAGAGGTCTCCAATTACTGTTATAACTGGAACACAAAATGACTGCCGCTATGAGGGTAAGGTTGACCGACTCAAGAGTGATCAGTCGCACCCTCCTGTGAAAGTGTTTATCTTGTGCTACCTGGGGTTTCCTTTTCGCTGACCAAGGAAAACCCATCCCGACATTTGCCTAAAACTATCAATTTGAGTATGAAAAGTTATTGCACATTCCATACTCAAACTAACGTCGTAAGGCCTCAACACTGCCACCAATAGATTCCAACCGGAACTCTCACCTCGAGGGTCTGACCACACCGTCGGCATAAGTGTGATTATCGAGTCTCCTCCCAAGGTATCTCCAGACATGAGGGTCAAGACCACGGCTTACCGGAAACTCTAGGTCTAGAACAAGATTTATGAAAGAAAGGAATGATTTATATCGATGTACGTTACTACAACAGCTAGTAATGGACACAAACTGTCCCTTGAATCATTTCTAGAGCCATTGGGTCACACTCCGTGACCGCATGCAGTCGCACTCTTCCTCCACCCTCCAGCTCCCTAAGCCTGGCGGGAATAACTAAGGTGGGTGGTTGTACCATGTTAAGATGTACACCACCTCATGCTACTCTCCTAGCTCTGCCTCCATGTTTGCTTCTTCGTAGACTCATCTATCCTTTAAGCATCCTCTTATTTAACATTTTACATGCTCCCGTCTCTAAGACTGGAGCCGGTTTCCTATTTCTTGTTGCACTGTGTAGTCTTCATCCGCTCTTGGATGATCTGCACCTGCTTTGCCTATGATCTGAAAGAGCTGCTAAAATTTACCTTTTGCCAAAAGGAGAAACTTGGTCTCATCCCCTGGATGAACCACGCATATTGCCTAATACAGTCAATCCTAACATGAATGATGCATTCATGACATGGATGACGTCGTAAGGCCTCGACGTAACTACTAAGAGATCCAACTGTCACTCTCGCCTCCAAGGTTCGAGTCACACTGTGGGCATCAGTGTGAGGTCACTGGATCTCCTCCAGTAGAAATCTCGAAAGTGAGGGTCAAGTCAACAGTTTTAACCGGGACTACTCAGTATCAACCAAACCAAAGGACATTAAAGCAAACAAAGATAAGTGACTTTTTATTATTGCATCTCATAGTACAAATACATGAATACAAAAGAAACATGGAACTAGAAGTACAAAGGATTTATCCACTAGTTCCTCTCATTTCCACCTGCTCTCGGAGCTCTACTGCCTTGTCCACTGCTTGGGTGTTGCTCAAGAACTCGTCGCTGCTTCTGTCTCGGTGACTCCTCCAACACCCGCTGATCAACCGTACGTGGATTCGGACAGTCACGTCCAAGGTGACCCTTTTCGCTGCATGAGTAACACAACTTGATTCTGGCACGCCTAGCTCTGATCCCACCCCGGGTGCCCCACACCACCAGTCCTAAAACCCGAGATCGTCCAACTGCTGGTCTGGTCCTCCTGGACCTCTGCATCATCGGTCTACTACCCACAGATGACTCAACTAATGATCGAAAAACACGTGGAAAAGGCAGAATCTCCTGTACACGCTCGGGGTGTAGATCTACTGGAAAAAACTCCATCCTAAAGAAGGTCTCGAAGTATTCCCATGCGATGGTCATCCCGTCGCAAAACTGAAACAAGTGGCTCCACCACCTGCCTGCTGCTGCCTGAAAGAGTATGGATGGAAAGATCACCATAAAGTCTGCCGGCATCCCCACTAGCCTGAAGACTCTCACCACAGCCTCCAGCCAATCCTTAGCCGCATGCGGGTCCATCCCTCCCTGGAACCTGGGTGGCCTCTGGCGCTGGAACTCATGCAGTGCGCTGAAGCGACGTGCACCCTCTACTGCTGGGGCCAGTGGCATCGGTGGCCCAACGTATGGTAGTACCACTGGTGACTCAATTGCAAGAGGGCCCTGTACCAAAGCATGGTCTCTCAACAGGCTGTCAGTACGCACATCCCTCTGGGCTCTAGCTGGTCGTCCGAGAAAAGGAATCCTGAACGAAACAACGTGACACAGTCAAACGATTATACCTGGTGAGCTGACCTGGTTTGAGTTGATATTTAAATAAATCTTCTGGAATCACACACGCAATCAGTGTTTTCAAGCAAAACGTCGGAAATCAGTTGTCAGGGTCCTCGTGTATGGATACGTCAGCTACCCGCACCAACACTGGACTCCCTGAACTGAAAACCACACTCGGTACTCGTAACATGATTGCTTCACAGAAAGAAAATATCAGAGTTATAAGTTATGCGGTAAAACCGATTGCTCTGATACCAATTTGTCATGACCCTTCCTCGGGGCCCATTCCGTGACTACCCCAATACCTCCTTCCATAGGCCCGGGGCTGGCGACTAGAACCAAAGGCATAAATCCCGATAACTAGGAAGGCGTTTCCATTATAAAAGAAAACAAGCACCATAGGGTAAGCAAGCAGAAAAAGTAATCACTAAGTACAAGAGAAGTGCTGAAAATGAAATGGGTCAGAATACAAACCTAAAAAAAAGTAGAACTACAACTGAACGAAAGTACAACAGAAAAAGGCAACAACTAGATGAAGGAAGCAACTCCTAGGTCGTCCTCCTCGGATCCTACCTGATGGGTAGGTACAGATAGTGCATCTCCTGGATCATCCGCCATGGATCCTACATGAAGGGTAGGTACAGATAGACTCCTCAACGCTCTATCCCGTCAAACACCTCCATGTGTCTTCTCGCCATAAATTCCTCCTCCAGATACTGACTCGTCGTGTGGTCCACCTCCGGGTACCATCCAATCCTCGAGCACTCAGCCTCTGTCAGCACTGCCCGTCGTCTGCAACCAACACAATGAGGTGCGGGCATAGCCCGTGCAGGGGTGAGTATAACGATACTCAGTAGGGACCCCGAGACCCTCATGGTCTCTCTAAAACCAACAAGGATAACCACAACGAAGATCTCAACAGATAACCTCTACTTAGGTATATGCCCATACATATACCTATGTTATCAAGTAACCCATCTCAATCATGAGGAAACACAAGGATTATGAAATCAATGGATAACCACTACCCAGGTATATGCCTATACATATACCTAAGCTATCAAGTGACCCATCTCAATCATGGGGTAAACACAAAGGTCAAAAGTCTCTGCTCAATCCAGGATTTTCATTATCAAAACCGTAACTGCTGAAGAGCTCCGTCACTGGAGTGTACAGTGGTCATGTCACGACTCCGAGGTAGTGCTCACTAACCTAAGACTGCTGAGGTACCCCTCCTGTCGAGTACCGCGGGTCAGCCACCCAGACACAGTAGTGATTCCCGCCGAGGTATGTCACCCAAACACAGTAGTGCACACCCCCTATTAGCCTGCTAAGGTACTCTCCGGACGAGTACCACGGGTCTGCTCTATAACACAGGTAGTTCTCTATCAGACATGGGTCTGCACCTCACAATGTAGTGCTCCATCCACTGGGCTAGTCGACTCACTCCAAGTCGAGTCGGTCAAGAAGTCGTCAGGTCTCAGTCGGCTACACAGTCTCCGTACTCCGCACGCTCGTCTCTGGGAGGGTCCTCTCCACGAGCTACAAGTTGATACTACAAGTATCTCAAATTCCCACAAAGAAGTATATCAAGGTCCACCTCGTCATAGGGGTCTCAACGCAACAGACGGCACGTCAATTGGACGCCTGGTTTGTGAGTTTCTAGCCTTATCATCCCAGGGGCCCGGTTAGTTTCGTGAGAGAACCAATCCCGGCCGTATCTCAAATGTACCCCGAACTCTCATAGGGTATACTCTTTGGGACCGTTTCTCAACGTGATTAACAACGCTGCTGACGGTTCGTCAAACGGACGTCCTGTCTGAAAGATATCATCTTTTCTGTTCCAAGGGCCCGGTTGGATTTTAGGTGCGATCCAACCCGGCAACTATCCAACTGTATCCAAATCTCAGGCGAAATATTCCAAAATTTCCGTCTCATCAAGAGAAATTCAACAAAACTGACGGCGCGTCAATCGGATGCCCGATCTGTGAGTTATTGGCTTTTCCGTTTGAGGGGCCCGATTGGATTCGTGAGCGAACCAACCCGACCACACTCCGAAGACATAAAAACCTCTAGAGGAGTAAGCCAAAAGATCCTTCTCACTTAGAGGAATCCAAAAAAGTCGACGGAACGTCAATCAGACGTTCGGAACTCAAGTTATGTGTGTTTCCGCTCCGAGGGCCCGGTTGGTTTCGCGTACGAGCAAACCCGGCCGAACCCAAAGTTCTCCAAAACCTTGAGTGTAATATACCAAAACGACTATCTCAGTCCAAGGATCGTGTTTCCACTGATGGCGCATCAATCAGAGGTCTACAGCTCAAGATACGTGCATTTGACCGAAAGTGGTCCGAAAACGGGGGTCTGGGCCTGGGCGGACCCGGCCCGACCCCCCCTAGGTCGGCCGAACCGGGTCGACCCACACTGGGTCGACCCCACCCGGGTCCGACCCGGCTGGGCCCGGCCCGGCTCGGTCAGGCCCGACCGGCCGTCCGTAGCCCGGCCAGCGTGGCCGAGCCAATTCGCGGAGCGGGGTGCGCGACTCCCCCGCCCGCCGCTGATTGAGGCCGACGGCGGTTCCGACGGCCGCCAACCCTCCGGCGGCGCGCCGCCGCCGCCTTCCGCGTACCACTGGACGTGCTCTGGTGGTCCGTTCCTCCTGCTTTCTTTGCCTATGGTCCCCCCGGGACCCCACCTTCACTGTGAAGGGATTCAAACGCCAAAACGGCCTGCTTCGTCGTCACCCGTCAATCCGCATGTCAAAAACAAACTGCGGAGGGTTGTCAGGCCGTGTTCGTTCGGCCTGCACCCTCCGCGTTAAGTTATATCATTTAGCAAATCAAACGTTTGATCCCAACAAATTATTGAGCACATATTAACCATGAAATTAGACGACACCCAACAAAAGTAACCCTGCATGGACGAACGGTCCGCAGATCAACCGGGTAACGGTTGATCCGCGCTCGTTGTTATTTTCTCAAGGTTAAGAGGAAACTAATAAAATTCCCTTACAGCCTATTAAATAAAAAGAATCATAACAATAATCCCAACCCACAAAAAAAATTAAACTTCGTGGGTCAACATAATATTTAGTTGATCCGCGTTCTTAAATTTTAGAAGGGAGTAAAAGAGGGTTCACCAACAATCACAAATTAAATTCCCTACCTTGGTTTAAAGAGCGGAGCTTGATCGTAGGTTCGTCGAAGAGAAAACGTCGCGGTATAACCGTTGCGGAAAGAGACGACGGGGAAGAAGAACGTCGCGTCGCGGATACAGCGTCGCGGAAGAATGTATTCTTCGGCGGAGAAGTTCTTCATTGAAGAACGATGTTCTTCGCGTTCTTCGTCGAGGAAGAAGATGTTCCTTAGGTTTTTCTCCAAGAAGATCTCAAACAACCCTACACCAACCCCTAATAAAATAATTTCTCAACATATTTTATTAACACAACAATGATTTTGAAATTCAATTGTTTGAATTTCAAAAAATTACATGTAACTCACCATATTAAATTCATATGTTAAGTAAACTTAAGTTATCAACATTAAAGTGGGAGTTGTGAGGGGTTAGGAAAGTGAGGGGTTAAGAGGGTTAGGGAGTTTAAAGAATTTGAAAAGGTGGGGGGTTCGTGTGGGCCCCACCCTTTAAATATCCACACAAGGGAAGTTTGATGGATGTGGGACCACCACCAACTTCCCATGTGAGAAGTTAACCACATAACATGAAATAAAATTGATTCAACAATTTTATTTACTTTTTTTTAAACCCCAAAAATTAACTTCTTCACCCGTACAAATGAAACTACGGTAAAGGTCCCCTTAAGAGATTACCAAATTTTCGAGTTCATCGGTTCCCTCATATTTCAATTCCCTGCACCGGTTCAAAAGATAGAAAAACCCGCTCGTTCGTTTACTAAACGTACCCGATCCAAACTTCGGAAATTGATTCCGGACACACTGGGCCTCGGAATCAGGTGCCGTCAGAAACTGCGTTCTTGTAAAATTTCAAAGAAAATTAAGAAAAAATTTTCCTTGAAATTTCCGGGACTTTACATGGTACAACCATTTTCAGAATTCTATACATCATATGAATGAAAAAGTAACCATACGAGCGTACGTGCGGCTTGCTGTTTACACGTCGTGGTGTAGTTTGTTATTCAAACCCTTCATTATTTAAATGTGTATAATAATGAGTATAAATAATGTAAATAATAAATATAACATGTAAATGATTATATATATATGATATATCATCCAATTACATACAATTTTACCATCAATATAATGATATTGTCGCTCATGCGTATGTACGGATTATGATCTCCACGACGTGATGAGATTCATTCTCACGTTCAATATTCAACGATGATTATAAGAATATATAATATTAATAAGTATGTAGTATATGAAATAATAATGCAACTAAAGATATATATATATATATATACTTATATATATCTTATTCACATACTTTCGTTCAATACGATATTAAAATTGAAACGGCATTTATGCGTACGTACGACCTATCGTCTCCATAAATAGTGCCTTCTATTTAATATATCTATAAATTATAAATATTTATATTCTAAATATATATGATATATAAATCAATTTTTATATTATTTAATTAATAGAATCATGATCTAAATTATACGATCAAGAATAACAAGTTAAAACACGTAAGGAAATTAAAGCGATTATTACCCAAAATGTTAACATAACATGGAAATAATTATTAATTGGGTATTATAATGTCATAAATGAATCATGTATGATATAATATATATGAATATGTTGATGGTATAATTTAATAACATACTATGGTCATTATACATGAGGATAAATGTACCCTCGGCCAAAGGAATGTACAAGGTAAGGGTTAATTCCTCAATCCCACTATTATATGAGATAGTTTATGTGTAAGTATTTTCTAAGACATATTTATTATACATGTCGAAGTTTCATAAAATAAATTTCAAAATGATTCGTTTAAGGCACTCTTTATCTAATACATTATTTTAAATGTTATAAATTTTTATTCATCTAAATATTTCTCAATAATATCCATGTTTTCAAAATGGTTTTGAGGATTTATTTATATGGAAAAGATTGTATTAAGATGTTAATTACATTCAAAAGATTCAAATTGGTATGGGAAAATTTGATTCAAAAATCTCTGTTAAATGACTTCATTATAAATGTGTGACTTCTAAATGATTTCATAAAAAGGTATATTTCTCCTAAAATGTTTTACTAATCACTTTCAACTATGTCAACATTCGTTACTGGATATTATTCTTGATTAAGGTTGATTTATTATGATACAAATATTCCATATAGTTTTGAATGTTTTTTGCTATGTTTTACTGTTGATGTGTTTTTTTAAACCATTCAATGTTTATGGATAATGTATTGACATTTTTTATGCTAGTTTTAATACGAATGTTTATGTAATGTTTAAAACATTTTATATGAGGAATTTATTAGACATAGTAAATGATAGATAGAACCCGTTATAGCTTCTCGATGCATCGGTAGGTCTAATGAGACATACCAGTGCCTTAGAACAATGCCCTGACAAAATCTTATTTTTAGTCTTGGCATAATGCCTTGACTATGTGGTGGTGAAGTCTTGAATTATTTATTCAATCATTATAAAATTTGATATTGATATTACATGTGATTATTTGACTAGTAGAATATCCATGTGAATAATTAAATGGAATTATTTGGTTTATCTTCGCCAAATTATGCAGAAGTTTATGTTCAAAAGTCTTTTGTTTTAGTTTTATACATTTACTTAAATGTTTATTCTTATTTACGAAAGATCCGCTATATTTTTATCTTTACATAACATTTGAGCTCAACCATTCCTTTGTTTTTTTCCCAAGATGTGAAGAAATATATTAGGACTGACATGAAGGAATAATCTAATGGATATGATTGTGGTTAATGGAGAAAATGTTTTTTTAGTTTTTCATTTTATAATGTAATGTAACGTTAATTTATGTAATCTATTTTCCAAGACTGCTAAATTGATAGGCCCTTCGGGACTTGAATCCTTGTTATCATGCCAATGTATTAAAATAATGCACCGACTTTGGGTAATTGGGGTCAGGGCATTACATTTGGTATCAGAGGAATTTTAGCAACAACCTTGGAAATTGATTTAGATAAACTATGATTTTAGAAAATTACCTACGATAGAATTTGAGGTTTAGTATATATGAACTCATAGAATTTTGGTAATTTATATATTTTATGTGTTTTCCAAACAATACATCCCTTTATGGATACGAACAAGTATAGGAGGCTCTGGAATAGATGTACCATGGAGTGAAATCTCTGACAAGGAGTTTCTGGCTTGACCGATGTATCCTGGTACATGAAAATGGGCATTGATGCACTCTTGGTTACGACACTCCCGTGGGATATGCATAGGATAATTCTAATTTTCTATACAAACCATTATGAAGGGTTTATGAGTATATTACTCCTCAAATAAAATATTTTTCTGAATATGGATTATATCCATAAACATTTCAATTGATGTTATGTACATTACATGTTTGGAATTATGTATTTCAATTCATAAACTAATCAACTGTATGCTGTTGTTTAGAAATGACACCTATTAGAAGGAATGAGAATTCTAGAAATACGTATGATTGAATGAATAGGAAGGATCATATCCTTAATGGTATTAATCCAATATTTAAAATGGAAATAGTATCCCACATATTCTCATCATATGAAGAAATAGTATCATGTGTTAATAAGATAAGTAAAGAATTCTCTCGGAAATATGGCTTTAAAGGAAAGGAATAGAAGAAAAGGAAGGAAGAGAGAATGATGGATAAAGAGAAGAGGGGAAAGAAGGATTTTCCTATATGTGATAACTATATAAAGAATCATCTTGGTAAATGCTTGAAGGGAAGGGGAGTTTGTTATAAGTGTGGATAAAAATGACACCATGTACGTGATTGAAATGATAAGAAAAAGGATTCAAATGTACAATGCTTTATCTTCAAGGAGTTGGGACACTACCTGGAGAAATGTACAAATCACTAGTGTATACCTTAAATGAAACTATTAGATAATAATCATGTTATGAAACTACCAAAGATGAAGGGTTATGATTATATTTCTTTGTTGTTATTAATGTATTGTGTCATTTGGGTATTGTATTAATGATGTACATGTTATAATTATTATATATTATATAAGGATTGTATTGCAGTACTATTTCATTAAAGACATGACATTGTGTGGAACCATGAAAAGTGACTCAATGGAAGGTTAATCTTTTATTGGAAAATATATGGTTGAGATAATGATAAAACATAATACGGTTCTGATACTGAGGTAGTGATTTTGGAATAATATATGATTTATTTTGATTAATTATATTGGATATTAATGACTACCTTGAAAGTGATTAATGATTGGTATATTCCATCATTGTTGGAGTTTAAACATTTTTGTATAGAAAGATTATATCCATTATTCTCTAAGGAATAAGAGAGCATGAATGTAATCAAATCATTTAATGATATTATTTTTGGATTATCATAAAAAGGACAACCCAGAGGTCAGGTGACAACCTGTGACGTTCGGTAAGGCTATGAGACTTGAACCTGTAACCAAAGGGCGACAAGGGTGGATCACCTACCATTGGCATAAATGATGTCCTAGATTGTATAATGTTGTATTTGAAATAGTCTGAAAAATAATTAATAAATTAATTATTTTAGGAACCCTATATTATTTGGATTAATAGAATATTTCTTTTTTCTATTATCTTTTGGATTGAAAGATGAGATTGTGGAAGGAATTAGATGATAGATGACACTCTAATTTTAATGTATTTTTTTCCCTTATTCTATGAATATATTAATTCTTAAACCTTAGAGAAGGGGTCTTAAAACCTAAAATGTGTTATCCTAATAACTTATGTTTTTGTTAACTAACGATATTTTAAATCATCATAAATTGATGGATTTGAGGACCTCAATTTTACGATTTTTTTTGATTGACGACCTCAATCACTCCATATAAATATTTATGTTTTTTTTCAATTATGTGTCTCCAATTTCCACCAATTTTCTCTTAATCATGATAATAATTTGGTTTTGAGTTTTTTATTTCTTTTTCCCTCTTATTAAGTCTAAATTTTATTAACCCAATTTCTAATGTGGGTTTCCACAAAGGTAGTTTTCTATTTTTTAACCATTTATTTCCAAATATCAATTTCAAATTTCGAGAAATAAATTTATTAAAAGAGGGGAGATTGTAAAACCTCAATATTGCATAGTATTTTATCTATTCAATATAATTCAATAACTTGCACTACACACAACAACGAATTAGAGCGCACCATGACTTACCAAACTAGCCATTCAAAAAGAGATTATGAATATTATTAACGAAATTTCTAATTTTATATAAATACTATATAATTTTAACATCGATATTATGTTTTTCTTAGACATAATATAAGAACAAATTCATTTTTTCAGAAAAAAGAATTATTTACAAAAAATGCAATTTTACAGCCTTTTAATGGGGAACCCTTTTTAAAAACAATATTTGACCATTTTATATAATCAATTTAATGAAACTAAATTATTATATTGAATGAAGTTATAAACATTTATTTTGGGTTAATTTATGGTACCTTTCTGATAACATTCATATTTTGACAAATTGTGAAAAATACTACATTTTAATGGAAAACTACTTATTTAATCCAAATAATTTAAAGTGTTAAATAATAAATTTTAAAGGTTTTGAAGTATAATTAGATTATATTTTTATCATTTTATACAATTTAGTTCATTATAAGTAATTTCACAATTAAATATGACATAAACACATGTCAATATTTTGATAGTTTTACTTTTTGAAAACCCGCTTTTTGGTTTTGTCAATGGGAAATAATTATAAATTAATATATGAAAATTAAATGTTTTTAATTTTGTAAAAAAGACATCATTTTTTAATTCATAATATCAAAATTACCATTGGGTGACGTTTTGGTATTTTTTCGAAAACATTAAATTTTTGATGAATACTATAAAACATTGTGTTATTGGTTAAAACCGAATTTTTATTTAAATAATTATTTACATTATTGAAATTTATTTTAGGTCAAAATAGATACATAATTCATATATAAGTTCAATTTAATTCATTGGATTCATTTTATAATATGTATAGATATACAAAAATTTTTTTGAACTTTTTATCGACTATTACACACCTCTTAGTAGCATTTGCAAATTTGTATAAAACATAATTTTACCACTTTGGTGAGTTTAATTTTAAAAATCCAAGAGACATGATTACTATCAGTAAATAAAACGAGGTTCAATAAGATGAAAATTATTTTTGTTGAATAGTAACTTTTCACTTTTATTTAACACGGTAAAATGTAAAAATTGTAATTATGGTTAAAAATGATATCATAATTACCAAAAAACATGTCCTAATTCTATTGGATAAGTTTATTTCGACTAAAAAAACCTAAGGAATAAAATATGATCCTCTTTGGTCCACTTGGATTAGATTACGACATTTATTATTATTTTATTAAAAGAAAAGTTAAAAGTGTTATATTCAACATTTAATAACTAAACCATTTTTAAAATAGGGTTACACATAAGATAAATTCAACTATAAATATTCATTATAAAGATACAAATTTTTTCTACATAATGGCTTTTTATTTATAATTTTTATACATTATATACATTAATTTATTTATGACACAATGATGATTCTATAATTACCTTATAAATGAAATATGAAAATAAGTAATAATTTAAATATCCAAATAAGTGTAAATAGAGACTTCTGATAAATTCCACTAATTTTATATGTTAATATGACATGTAATTATTGGTTAAATAAGTTTTATTCTAAGTGATAATGTTTTTTTGGCTTTCAAAAAAACCAAAGAAAAATAGTTTCAAAATTGACATAATTGAGTTTCTAAAACAAATACTATATTATAAATTGATATACTATTCCTAAAAATTTAAAGATCAGTCAATGGAATTAGATAAGCTTATATATATTAACAATGAAACACATGGGGTTCTCTTTTCTTGTTATTGTATGTTTATTTACCATATAATATAAAAATACAATGAGGCATGGTAAATGTCAAACTATTTAACTAAGAGTTAAATATAAAAGATAAGGTTAGTATGGTGACCTAAATCGTTCTAAAACCTATTGGTTGTGATGTTTTGGACCCATACCCACGTTATTGTATAAATAAATCATTTTTGAGACATTAAAAACCGAAAATAATTTTATTATAAAATAATATTTTATGATTTTCCTAAAGTGACACTCATCTCTCATATAAAATGGTACTTCCCCTTATCTAAATTTCACACCTCCAACGCCTTTTGGCTCAGCCAAAACCTACCCATATATCTTTCAAATATCCTCCCTTCAACATAGATGGCTTAATGTGATCCTAAAGCCATCCTAATGAGCCCTTTTGGTCAACATAGATGGTTGTTTCACCTATTTCAGGTTATTTTCTTCTTCCACTTCCACTTTATTTCTTGTTTCCATTATAAAATAATAACCCATAGATATTATATATAATTTTATGTTATTAAAATTTTACAACCATATTCAATATTCCATCTATCATATTAATGACAAAGTCACCATACGTGAATATGTACGACTTATCGTCTCCATGTCATGGTGTGGTTTTTTATTCAATCACTTCATTATTTTCATTAGTATAATAATGAGTATAAGTGATTTAAATATGAAATATAACATGTTAATGATTATGTATATATAATTTACCATCAAATTACATATGATATCACCATTAATATAATGACATTGTCTCTCGTGAGTACATACGGATTACCATCTCCACGACGCGATAATATTTCTTCCCACATTCACCCTTCAACAATGATTATAAAAATATATATTATTAATAAGTTTGTAGTATATGAAGTAATAATTATAATAGATATATATATATATATATATAAACAGCGCCTTCCATTTCATATATCTATCTATTAAAAATATTTATATTCTAAATATATATGATATAGAAATAATGTTTTATATTCTGGAAGCATTTAAATCATGATCTTAATGATACGATCAAGAATAACAAGTTAAAACATGTATGATAAAGAAAGAAATTATTAACCAAAATTTTAATTTGACATGGAAATAATTATTAAATGGGTATTATAATGTCATAAATGAATCATGTATGATATAATAAATATGAATATGGTTCTAGTATAATTTAATATCATACTTTGTTCATTGTAGAGGAGGTTAAACGTACCCTCAGCCAAATAAAAACTGTATGTTAAGGGTTAAATACTCAATCTCATTAATATCTGAGATTGTTTATGTGTATGTATTTTGTGGGAAATATTTATTATCCATGTCCATGTTGCGTAAAATACATTTCAAAATGATTCTTTAAGGTATTCTTTAACTGAAACATCATTTTAATCGTTTTAAATATTTATTCTTCAAAATCATTCTCATTAATGTCCATTTTTTCAAAATTGTTTTAAGGATTTATTTATATGGAAATGATTTTTTTCAGATGTTAATTCCTTCCAAAAGTCTCAAAGTTGTATGTGACACTTTGATTCAAAAATATCTTATAAATTGCTTCCTTTATAAATGTGTGACTTTTAAATGATTTCACAAAAAAGGATATTTCTCCCAATAAGTTTTACTAATCACATTCAACTATGCCAACATTCTTTATTGGATATTAATATTGATTATGGTTGATTTATTATGATTCAAATATTCTATATTTTATTTAATTTTTTGTGTTATGTTTTTCTATGGATGTGTTTTTTATACCATTCTTGGTTTATGGATAAAGTATTGACATTTCATATGCTAGTTTCAATACAATTGTTTATGTTATGTTTAAACCTTTTTATATGAGGAATGCATTGGTCATAGTAAGTGACGGGTGGAGCCCTCTATAGCTCCTCGATTCATCAGTAGGTCTCATTTGAAAAACTAGTGTCTTGGCACAAGGCCTTGACAAAATCATATTTGTAGTGTTGGCACAAGGCCTTGACTATGTGGTTATGAAGTCTGGAATTATGCATTCCATCATTATGAAATTGGATATTGATATTAAATGTGATTATTCGACTTGTAGAATATCAGTGTTATTAAGTAAATGAAAATTTTTTATTTATCTTTTCCATATTATGTTGATGTTTATGGTTAAAAGGATTGTGTTTTAGTTTTATACAATTCCATAAATGTTTTTTCTTATTTTTTAATGTTTCTGATATATTTTTATGCTTACCGAGCATTTGAGCTCACTCCTTTCTATGTTTTTCCCCAGGATGTGAGGAATTATATTATGACTAACATGGAAGTATAATCTAAGGGATATGATTTTTGTCAATGGAGTCAATGTTTCTATTGTTTTTCATTTTATAATGTAATGTAACATTCATGTATGTAATATACGTTTCCATACTTCTAAATTGATCGGTCTCTCAGGACATGATTCCTTGTAATCATGCCAATGTATTAAAATAATGCATTGACTCTAGGTAACTGGGGTCAGGGAATTACGTTGTATTCCTATATAGATTGCACGTATCAAATCATGGTAAGAATGAAGATGTTTTTCTGGACATGCCACAACTACATCAATCCGAAATCAGAACCATAATAATGAACTCTCATCTAGCCTCTCACCATCAATGGTCTCCCAACCATTGAGTTTTTACCTCGAAGACACAAATTATAAATCATATTTATTTTTCTATTTTAACATCTTTATTAAATTCGGAACCATAGTAACAATGACGAAAATAACAACATCACTTAAATCTTCACATTTCACATGCATGTCGTCTTTGACCAAAATCAACTGCAAAAAATAAGAATCTTATATTATCCAGTTGTGATTTTTATTATATACTTAATGCATAAGCCTCTAAATTTCCCTTACATTTTTTATAAAACAAGTCAATGTCAAAACTTTTGAGATACTTTATCCATCGTCTTTGTCTCATGTTCAAATACATTTGGGAGGAAATATATTTCAAACTCTTATGATCTGCAAACATAGTATATTTCTCCCTAAAGAGGTAATAAAACCAAGACATCAAGGCATGTATTGTTGAACCTAACTCCATATCATTGGTTGGGTAGTTCTTCACATACAACTGTAACTTCCTTAGGCCATATGTAAAAACATGATCTCCCGAAATTACAATACATCCCAACCTTGATCTCGATGTATCACAATACACCACATACTGTTGAAATGATTCTGAAAAAATTACAATTGGTGTTGAATTGTGGTGAACATTCATATCTTGTAACGACTTCTTAAGCTCCTTTGTTTATTTGAACAAAATATTTTTCATCATAAAAACTATCATTGGAGAATCTAGTCATGAGAAATCATGAACAAAATGTTAGTAATAACCAGATAGAATAAGGAAGCTCTATATCTTAAATATGTTAATTGGTGGTTTCCAATAAGTTATAACATATATCTTCCATGAAACCACTAAAACACATTTTTTATAAATAACATGTAATATGAATCATACCTATTATAAACATAAAGTTCCCATCTATTGTTTTGAATACAACCAATTATCCATGAAGAATACCAACAATGTGGTCATGAGTTTCTCAGGACCATACATTGTCCTTAAATACACCAATATGATGTCCCCAAACACCAATACACAATAATACTTATATGTATATCATATCAGACTCATTAATTACATAAATACAACCATTGAATTTGTAATAATTAATGGAATTACCATATATTCATAATGTCCATATCTTCTCCTAAAAGATGTATTTGGAATAAATTTCTTTCAAACACACAATTGGAGATATCCTGATTGAAATTATATTTTTGATAACCACTGATCTCCATTATATTTATTGATAAGGTCATCAATTTGTTGAATTGGATATCTATTACTTATCATTACATGGTTAATATTAAAATAATCCACACATAACCATATATTTCCGTCAACATGTTTTTCAAACAAGAACATCGCAGCCCAATAAGGCATGATCATCTGAATAAACCATTTTATTTACAGCACATCCAACTGCACATTTAAATGCCATCATTCAGTTCATTCCATTCCGTAAGATAGAGGTAATATAGGACTTGTTCTGGGAAGGATATCAATCATAAAATACTATTACCATACAAGTGGAAACCCTCACAAATATTATGTAAACACATCATTAAAGTAATCCACCAATGCTAGGAATCGTCCCTTCTTGATATCTTCCTTCAATTCCAATGTCAACACAACCTACTAGTAAGATATTGTTCTAATTGGTGGTTCCAAAATTATTATTGCACCTATTTTAACATCCCATTCTCCTATAAAGGCATTATCTACTCCATCCTGAGTAGCAAAACAAACAATTCTATTATACCTATCGATGTGTTCCTTGAACAATGTCAATAAATCCATACCTAAGTTTTACATCAAATACATTAATATTTATCACTAGGATGTCACATTTCAGCTCAGCACCCTCAACAGATATGTAACATGTTATATATATAAAATCACTACATTCTCATTTCCCAAGAAGGGTTTCATGATTTATAATAAGAAGAATTATATCCAATTTAATACTCACTAAATCAGCTTTATGAGAAACAATAGAAGAATCTTCTACACTTGTATCAAACAATACATTTATAAGGGTATAATTTAAAATAATCATAACTTTTATAGTAGTTGTTCATGAATAATCATCCACCATAACATACTAAACTCCAAATATTTAGTAAATCACATCACATTTATTCTTATTTCTATGTTTAGATTTCCCTGCTTGTGTAGTCATGGAACTACTAAAATCACAATGCATATCATTGTTCTTCTAATGATAATTGTTCTACGTCCCTTTTTCTTTCAAAGAATACAATGTATGTGACCCAAGGGCAGTTTCTTAAACACTTAATTGTAGAGCACTACAAAAATATCACATAAGATTCCCCATCATATTAAAATAGTGTCCTGCTCTCGGTAGTGCCATACAATTTCCATTGATTTGATTCAGTGAACCACGCTGAAAAACATATAGGAATGGTCTTGGGTCCTGGACTGAAATTAATTGATCATGTGGTTCGATTCAGATTCATTCCATCTTCTTGAAAAAAATTATCCATATTCATAATTCTTTTAATTTTAGAGTTCTCACCTCCTCATGTGAATACTGTCACGAACCAACCTATGTACCCTAGTAACCCGATGACCGAGTCGGCCCCAACATAGACCGAAGGGCGTTACCAATCCCCTAGGGTCGGTGACTAGCACCTAGAGTCAAATAACATATAAATGGGAATGATTTTTCTATAATAATGCAGAAGAAAAAGAAAACAAAGTAGTATTCTTAACATAAGAAACACCACTGGGAGTGATGTACCAGAATACAACATGGCATAAAAATACCAATGTACTACAACTCAAGTACAATAAACGGAAAAAACAACTCCAAGGTCCCTAAGGATACAACTCACCAAGACCAAAGCTCAATAGCTGGATCCACATCCAAGAGATCCCTTCCATTTTCTCAAACCTGGAAGAAGAATGTCTACAAAAACCCAAAGGAAAAGTAGGGTTTGAGCCTAAGACCCGTAGGATACTACCAAATATTCTATAATAGATTCCAAATTTAGATTCTCTAAATAAAATATTTCAATTTTAAATAAATATGTTTGGAAATCCAAAATCATATTTAAACATAATGTGATATACATTATTAAATGATGGAAATAAATATTTTAAGCAATGATTTTACAAATGATGGAATATTTCTAAAACAATGGCTTAAATAAAACATTTATATAAAACAATGTATATAAATTCAAAAGGCATGTAAAGTAGTTAAAAAGCATTGGCATACATTTATATCTCAAATATAAATAAAAAAGTGAGCAACACGGTCATCTTTCAAAAGGTACGGTAGTATTAACCAGTTATAGGATTCCACACACTCCATGTGAACTTAGAAAAATGTGTATACTCACGTCCCTATGACACTGGCCAAAGGATACTCATCACAAACCCATCAAGGATGTGACCCGCTGCAAATATGATTGATAATGTTGTCGTAGCATAGAGTGTATCCAAATAAGTCACTAACTACCAAAGGCATGCATGCGATCATACATGATGGGCGAACTATTTTAGGAATGCTTAAAAATATAATCAATCCCATTCTTCCATTTCAAATGTTCCAATTTCATTCTATTTAAAACCGAAACACGATTTATTCAAAAACATGTCTTTTCACAAGATAAAACTAGTCGGTTTCTATCAAATCAATTTAAACAATTTTCACCAGTTTAAAATCCAATAAAAACTAATTCCATCATCACACAATTTTATTTCTACAATTAAATTTAACAAATTAATTGAAAACATTTCCATCAAATCCAAAATTTTAATTAAACAATTTAAATCATCAAATTTCCATAAACACACTCAATTCATTGGAACGAAGGGTTTCATGAATTTCTATTCCAAAACCAATTCAAATATCTTGATTCACTAGAATATAGTTTTTATCAATTTAATTGAATCCAGATTTGAAAAATTGAATTTAAATAAACAATTGAGATAAACAAGCAAAACAATGATAATCAATTGGATTAATCCGAATAGGACCACCTACCTCAAGGTCGTTGATGTCAGTGACAAAGATAAACCACCAAATGTGGTTCAATACACCTCCTCAAGACATTATTATCATAAGCATCGAAACACCAGAGTTCAATTTTCGTCAAGGTTCCTAGAAACAAAAGTTCAATTTTATCTCACAAAGAAGTAAAATATTACAAGTGATTACATTTTATCTCTCGTGGATAATCTCTAGATTATCATTTTAGGTTAATGCATGTGTTTGAAATTATCCTTCAATAGTTCATGCGATTACATGTTGATAATTTTATATATAATAAAATTATCCTTATCTTCAAAAGTAAAAAATCAGAAATATAATATATAATATATATATATATATATATATATATATTACATACAAAATAAATAACATTAGACAATTTTAATAAATTATCCCATGTTTGTTTATCAATATATTTATATATATATCATTTGAAAATTCTTTGTCTTTTGATAATCTAAAAAAATATTGTTTGCAATTTTATAAATTAACCTTTGATAATTTTCCGCAACTAAAAAAACGATAATTCGATGTGATAAAAAAACGTTGGATAAACCGAAGAAATTAATATTTTATAACTGTTAATAATTATATTTGATAACAACACACAAAATGATATATATGATTATCTTATAATAATTTATAAATTATTATTTGATAAATATATGTCATTACAATCCGATAAACTCACTCAATATTCATATTCTATTATATCTTTATAAATATCATCTGATAGTTTCTAAAATATTGGCAACAAAAAATTATGGAATCATACCTTTGATAATTAGTGAAAATTGTCATTCGATAATTCATTTACAAATTATTTTTAATCATAAATCACATAAATACCTTTTTATAATTTTATGAATTTTCTTTAGATAATTTAGGGATAATAATTTAAGTTTTACCATTTATATTAAAATCCACAATTATTTTTTAATTATTATAGATGAAAATAAAATGACGAATAATGTAAATAAAAAAAGGCAAACCCATTTATTTTCAGGCGCACCACGCACAAGAAGCTGACTACAACATTTGGATGCGAAGAAGAAGACGATTATCACAGCGGCTTCACCGATCACGCAGGGAGAAGTTCCACAATCGGTTGAACTCAAGAAGATGGAGCCATGGAAAACACTAAGGTGTTTAGGTATTTAAGAAACCATAAAAATTCCGCACACCTAAAATGATTTTAGAACACTACATTTAATCCATGATTCAACCAAAAATTAATGACGGAGTCTTTAATTTCCCCTCACTAAAATATTGCAACTGAAATAGATTGAAACGTTTAAGAAATGGAAGGTTTTGAAAATTGAATAAGGCTTCAATGCAGGATAACCGTGCATAGAAGATGAAGGGAAGATAAAAAAATAATTTCAGAATTAAAATTTGGATATAATTTTTAAACTAAATTAATTATTTAATATAAAAAATAAATAACATCAAATGTATGCTACGAATAAAATTTGTACCCTTTTTATGTAAAACACCTCATTTCGGACCCAATGGTGGTCTCAGATTCCTCCAAGGATGAACGTTTTGAGAGATATTTATGATTTAATATTTAAAAAACAGAATAATTAAATAATTCAAATAAAAAAAATATTTTTGCGGGCGAGACGTCCAAACATCCGATGAGATCAAATGTTATACCCTGTCTAAGGTAAACCCCCCATTCTGGACCCATCGATTGTCTCAGATTTCTCCTAAATCGCACCATTTGGAAGATATTTAATTATCTTTAATAAATAACATATTAAATATTATTTAATAACTTTATCTAATGAGTGAGACACCTAAATTTCCAGCATCTTCGAATTCTGTACCCCTTCTAAGGTAAACACTATATTTCAGATATAACTAAGGTCTCAAATTTCTCATACGATAGATCATTTTGGAGTTATTCATTTATTTTGAATAAATTGATAATGATTAAAATAATAAATTCAATATTTTTATTCCGTCCAAATTTGAGACTTTACAAACATCCAAAACTCATACTTACATAGTTTTTAACAATGAAAAATATTTAATTGAATATTCCAGAGCATTAATTAGGCGTTTTAAAATTTCTAGACGTGTTTCAACAAATAAGCAAAATTTTCTAATAAAACATTTTTCCTAACTGACATAATAATAATTTAACATAACAAGGTCTAGGAATACCTTAAACAGTAATGGGATGTTACAACCTCCACACCAAAGGAAATTTCTGTCAGCAGAAAGCCTACGAAGAATCCTTCACCTCAAAAAGACAAAGTCATTGTTCTCTGATCAGTGCCTCCCTCTCTCATGTATTATAAGAATTAGAACAGTTCATCCTTTTCCCCGGAACCAGTGGTATCGTCCTTCAATGAAGTACCTTGGTCTCAGAATCAACACCCTTGACCAGTAGTTCAATAACAGATAAAAGTGGTTCCACTTCAAAATCGAGATAACATAGATCATGAGATGGGTCAGATAAATGATTTCGAAGCTGAGATACATGAAACACATTATGTGTTGACATCAGTTGCAGTGGTAGGGCTAAATGGTAAACAATTTTCCCCACCTAATCTACAACCTCAAAAGATCACACAAATCAAAGAGAGCTTTTATTGCCTTCCAATCCGTCGATGACCCAACCAGGGAGAAACCTTCAAGAAAACATGGTTTTTTCATGTCATAGAATGTATTTGTTATTCCTAGGTGTACATCCCATTGGAAATTAGGGAAATCCCTCCATTATAGAGTTCTTTGTCACTAATAGTGCAACATAATTGTTCTGATAACATATAAAACTCTCTTTAGAGAACAACCACTTGGAATCTATCTCCCCACCGTATAGAGAGACATTAATGCTTACAAAATTGGTCAAGAAGCTTCAGTTAGTAAATAATCATCTCGAGAAGAGAAGGTTTAAGAGAACCATTAGATTTCATGGCAGAGAGAACAGGTTCCACCAAAATGACACACTAGGGTGAATAAAGGATTTCTCAAGAAAATCGTCCAACTATGAAATTAGTTTTTTCAGTTCAACTAGAGCAATTTGGTAAGAGGGAAATTGGAACTGGTTGAGTACCAAACATTATTTCAATAGAAAACTCATCCACCCTTACTAGTAGAAAAACAATGAAGTCATAAGGATACATGTCGGGAAACTCAACGATGACTGGAGGGAGATCACCAATCCTTGAATCAGTCTCTAGATCAAAAGATAACACATATATCAATTTCCCCAACTCCGAATAAGAAGGTAAGACTCTGCTCGACCTTGGGATAAATTTTTCTTGATGGACATGAGGCACACCCCAGAGTGTAATAGTGTAAACCTGACGAAGATAACAATCTATTCAGGATTTATTGGTAACAAGATAATCTATCTAGAATATGATGTTAAGATATTTCATGTTGAGTACCAAAAAAACTCCGAGCTTGCCTGAAAACTAATAGAGAGCAGGCACCAGAGGGATTATAGAGAATGTACTATCTCTTTAAACTATGGGGGAATAGTAATATCAATCACACAAGATAATATCTCAATAGGAAGATTAAGCAGATCAACAGTACGAGTTGAAATAAACAAGTGAGATGCACTTGTACCAAAAGAGTAGTCACTATGACTAAGATATTGTAATAGTACCACTCACGGTCATTGGACTACTATCTTCTTCCTTTGGAGACTCTTCCACTGCATAACGAAGATTTGTTCCAGATGTCTATGGCTAGAACCCTTTTGTACGTGAAACATTTGATTTCCCCGAATTTTTTGATGGTGTTGATAATATTGTGTTGCTCCGTGGAGTGAGAAATATTTGGCATAACATCTTCAAGTCCCCCAATCATTTGCAGGTTCCACATTTCTTTTAGCCAACTCAGGCTTGAAAAACTCCATAGCTTTGGCCAACTGCATTGGATCTGGAAAGAAATATTTGGAGAAAATAACCTTGATGTCCCTCAAATATATTCCCTCATGTCTCTTTGTTGTCACTATTGTGTCCCACCATCTCCTTCCTGGTCCCTCCAAAACAAAGGTGGCACACTTCACCTTGATCTCATCCGATTTATACAAGAACACAAATAGAAGTTGTATCCTTCCCAATCATTTCGTATATTGTTGAGGATCAATGGATCCTTTGAAAACTGGTGGATTCTAATAAAAGAGGTCTTGAGAGAAATTTTGAGGAGCATTTCCCCCAGGTTTCACAATTGGAGCCTGAATGGATACTGGTCGTTGTGCCTCCCCGAAAGCTCAGACAGTATGCATGATCTCCTCAATTAGGATCAGGTTCATATGAGGATTCACTTGTAGAGGTTCAGTAGTATCCCATTCCTAGATCTGATTCGCACGTCTTCTTGGAGGCATGATGTTACAAAACATCAGCAGAAAATAAAAAGACATTATATAATTCTCATAAATAGAAATGAGGGAATGTGATCCAAACTGGTATAACATACATAAATTGGATTTCACTCTATCCAAATCAAAATAGAAAAAATACTAGAACTAATCCACAAGTTGTCTTCCCCTTACCAACCATGGCGACTTAAGGTTCATTGTGGTGAGAGCTGGCCAAGAACTCAATCGTAAATACCTGCTAAGTCCCGAAAAGAATACTAAAATGCATACTGTTATCAAGAAAAAATGCTTAACCTCCCTTTGATAGCACATTGTTATGAACCAACCTAGGTACCCTGGTAACCCGATAACTGAGCTGGCCCTAACAAAGCCCGAAGGGCATTCCTGATCCCCACGGGTTGACGATTAGCACCTAGCATCGTATAACATACTAGTGGGAAAGATTTTTCCACAAGAATGAGGAAGAAAAAGAAAAAAAGTAGTATTCATAACAAAAGAAAATCCAATGGGATTGATGTACCAGAATACAACATGGCATAAAAAGCCCTAAGTACTACAACTCATGTACTAAAAAGGAAAAAAAACAACTCCAAGGTCCCTAAGATACAACTCACCAAGACCAAAGCTGAACGAATGGATCCACAACCAAGAGATCCCTTCCATTTTCTCTTACCTAGAAGAAGAATGTCTACAAACAACAGAAGGAAAAAGTTGGGTGTGAGCCTAAGCCCAGTAGGATACCACCAAAGATTCCATAATAGATACCAAATTTAGATTATCCAAAGAAATGATTTCAATTTTAAAGTAAACTGGTTTGGAAATCCAAAATCATATTTATAAAAAAAATGATATATATTTTCAAATGATAGAAACAAATATTTTAAGAATTGACTTTACAAACGATGGAATATTTCTAAATCTATGGGTTAAATAAAAAATTTATTTAAAACAATTTATATAAATTATGGAGTCATGTAAAGTAATTCAAAGGAATGGGCATATATTTATATATCAAATATAAATAAAAAATTGAAAAACATGGGAATCTTCCAAAAGTTATGATAGTATTAACTAGTTGTAGGATTCCACACTCTCTGTGTCAACTTAAAAAAATGTGTATACCCACGTCCCTATGCCAATGGCCAAAGGATACTCGTCACCAACCCATCGGGGATGTGACCCACCACAAGTATGTTTGAGAACGTTGTCCTAGTCTAGAGTGTATCCAAATAACTCACTGACTACCTTAGGCTAGCATGAGCACTTACATGATGGGAGAACTATTTTAAGAATTATTAAAAATACAATCAATCCCATTCATCAATTTCAAATTTTCCATTTTCTTTCCATTTAAAACTGAAACAGGTTTTATTAAAAAACATGCATTTTCACCAGATAAAACCAATGGGTTTCTATCAAATCATTTTAATCCATTTTCACCAGTTTAAAATCCAATCAAAACTAGTTCCATCAGCACACAATATTATTTCCACAATTAAATTCAACAATTTAATTGAAAACATTTCCTTCAAATCCACAATTTAAATTAAACAATTTAAATCATCAAATTTCCATAAACATAGTCAATTCATTGGAATCATGGTTTTCCTGAATTTCCATGCCAAAATCATATCAAATATCTCGATTCACTGGAATCAAGTTTTTATCAATTTAATTGAATCCAGATTTGAGGTATTAAATTTAATCAAGAATTAATATAAATCAAGAAAAACAAGGATAATCAATTTGGCTAATCAGAATGGAACCACCTACCTCAAGGTTGTTGATGTCAGTGGCAACAATAAACCACCCAATGTGGTTCAATACACCTCCTCAAGACATTATTATTGTAATAGTCAACACATCAAAGTTCGATGTTCGTCTAGGGTCCTAGAACCAAAAAATATATTTAATTTCACAATGAAGTAAAATATTACAAGAGATTACATTTTCTCTCTCCTAGATAATCTCTGGATTATCATTTTATGTTAACGCATGTGTTTGAAATTATCCTTAATTATTAAATGCGATAACAAGTTGATAATTTTATATATAATAAAATTATACTTAACTTCCAATGTACAAAATCTGAAATATATAGTATATATATATATTTGACTAACAAAATAAATAACATTAGTCATTTTTTTTATAAATTATCCCAAGTGTGTTTTTAAATAAATATTTATATATCATTTGATAATTGATTATTTTCTGATAATTTAAAAAAATATTGTTTTTTAATTTTATAAATTAAACATTGATAATTTTTCACAACAAAAAAATGATAATTCGAAGTGATAAAAAAACATTAGATAAACCGACGAAATTACCGTTTTATAACTGATAATAAATATATTTGATATCAATGCACAAAAAGATAATGATGATTATCTTATAATAATTTATAAATTTTTATTTGATAAATATATTTCATTGTCTTCCGTTAAACTCACTCAATATTTATATTCTAATATTTCATTATTAATATCATCTTATAGTTTCTAAAATATTGTTAACAAAAATTTATTGAATCATCCCTGTAATAATTAGTGAAAATTATTATTCGATAATTTGTTTAAAACTTATTTTTTATCATAAATCAAATAAATAGCCTTTGATAATTTTAATAATTGTCTTCAAATATTTTAGGGATAATAATTTAGGTTTTATTATTTATATTAAAATATACCATTATTTTGTAATTATTATAGATTGAAATGAAATGAAGAATAAAATAAATAATTAAAAAAATACGAAAACCCAATTATTTTCATGTGCACCATGCACAAGAAGCTGATTTCAATGCTTGGATTCGAAGGAGAATAAGATTATCATAGAGACTTCACCGATCACACTGAGAGAAGTTCCAAAATCGGCGGAACATGAGAAGATGGAGCAATTGAAAACACTAAGGTGTTCAGGTCTTTAAGAACCCTAATAAATCTCAGCACACATAAAATGATTCTAAAACACTCCATTTAATATGTGATTCAACCAAAAATAAATGACGGAGTCTTTAATTTCCCCTCACATAAACATTGAAAGTGAAATCGATTGAAATAGTTAAGAAATAGACGGTTTTGAAAATTAAATAAGGGTTCAATGGAGGATAACTGTGCGTAGTAGATAAAGGGAAAAAAATTTCTCAATTAAAATTCGGATATAAATATTAAACTAAAATAATTATTTAATATAAAAATTAAATAACATCAAATGTCTGCTGTGAATAGAATTTATACCTTGTTTAGCTAAAACACCTCATTTCTGACCCAACGGTGGTCTGTGAAAGGTTTGAGAGATATTTATGATATAATATTTAAAAACTAAATAATAAAATAAAAAAAATAAAAAAAATTATTTTTTCTAGCGAGATGTCTAAACGCCTGATGCGAACAAATGTTATACCTTGTATAGGATAAACCTCCCATTCCGGAACCCTTGGTGGTCTCAAATTTCCCATAAATCACACTGTTTGGATGATATTTAATTATATTTAATAAACAATATATTAAATATTATTTAATAAATTTATCTCCCGATAGAGACATCTAAATGTCCAATTACTTCGATTGGTGTACCCCTCCTAAGGTAATCACTATAATTCAGACATAACTGATATATCAAATATCTCATACGATAGATCGTTTTGGTGTTATTCAATTATTTTAATTAAATTTCTCATACTTAAAATAATAAATTTAATATTTTTATTCCATCCTCTTTGAGACTTTACAGACCACCAAAACACATACTTACACAATAAATAACTAAGAAAAATATTTAATTGAATATTCTGGAGAATTAATTAGGTGTTTTAACATTTTGCAACTTGTTTTAACAAATACACTACTTTTACTAATAAACCATTTTTTCCTAACTACATAATAATAATTTAACATAAGATGTTCTAGGAATTACTAATATAGTAAAGACATGTTACAACACAACCATACTTCCCCCACTATTATTTTTAGAAGTGACTGATATTGAAAAATAGTATCTAGTTATAGTCCTTACTCAATGGTTTGAAATGACTGAATGGTGCTTTGAACAAACTGTATGATCACATGTAATTCAAACACAACCACATTCTCAATGGCATCTTCCAAACCATACCTAAAACACCTATCATGTTCCATTTTCTATTCGAACAACAAACACCATATGACCCACTCACTACTTACTAATGTCTTATCATTTTCAATTCCATCACATCATTCATTCAAAATAATGCTTTCCAAAATCATCCTTCTTCTATGTTAAATATTTTTTTTAGAATTTCAACTTGATTTTGATATTATAAATATATTAAAAATAACACATCCATGATCATTTTCAAAATTTGTCATTTCAAAACCCTTTGAAAATTTTATAAAATCATCACTTTTGAAAAAAATAAAAATTTATTACTGAATATGTTGTATTATCTTGAGATGGGAAGTCATTCCTCTAATTCATTTCATGGTCATCTCATTGGCTAAACTCATGAAATTGATATTTCAAAATCATATTACTGTATCCAAAATACTTATGTACCCAAATCCCTCGTAATGTGATATTTAGCATAAAAAAGTAAGCAATGTCTTTTTATTCTCTACATTTCATTTCTTGACAATCCTACTCTTTTCTATGATCCAATAATATTGAATAGAGTAGAATGAATTCAACACCAAGACCAACAACCAATACCATGTCAAAGACCTACTAATTCAAAGAATAATTATTCCATAATGGAAGGACAAAGCTAATACCACATTTCTCAAATATGTTTTTGGACAGAATAAACTAATACCAAATATAATACACTTACATTCTCATTGGATTGAGATGGTTGTTAGTTGTTACTTGTACTTAAGTGACTTCCCCAAGATGCCAAAGGCTATGAAAAAATTCAGAGAGATTCATTTAAAATACATGGGATTATGTTCCCTTTGATTATAAAAAACCAACCAACACACCCTAAGAAAATAAAACAATACATTATTAATGATAAATAAAGAATTCACCTAAAGAATTTCATTAATTTCAAAACCATCCAATGAGTACCACAGAAAAAGACACGCTATTTAAACTCATATACAACATCATTAATCGAATTCTCTACATGATCCAAGCTCCAACTCCTTAAAAAAATTCCATGAATCGTGATGTAGTACTATATATGTTTGATAATTTAGCTTTTCCCTTATCTCAATAGATGATATCTACAAAATCACCAATGTTCCATAAAATAGTATAGTACTAAAACTCAGTAGGTTTTCACAGATTACATTCCTACTCACACCACCAGGATTGCTCATTTTATCACAATTAAATATAAAAATTTATATATATCAACTTTAAAATAGTTTCAATATTTTTATAATATACAATCATCACACATCAAAATAGTTTTCCATGGAACGTGCATAAAAAAAATTAAATCATTTAACCTTATATATCGGCATACCCATTCCATAGTTCACAAAACACCCACACATGCTTGTTTCGTTGATAATTACCTACTCATTAGTAGTCTCTCATCTAGTCACACTATGTCCCACTAAATCACTCCCATGATCAAGGGTCGTGTCCCTTATAACCCATAGGTATATGCACCATATTTATGAAAACATCGAACATGAACTCACACAAAAACCATGAATTCTAAAACCATTTCAAACAAACCATTTCATAACATTTTAATAAAACAAATTTTTATTTGAAACCATTCCCATCGTTCATTTAAAAAAACTAGCAATTCCATATTTGAAAATAAATTTTTTATAATTAAGAAACCAAATCACCTTTCACAAACATTTTCCACAATATCGCAATTTCACAAAAAGAAGAAAATCATCACTAACGAGGATTATTAAAATTAATTGAACCCCAATTTCACAATCAAAATCAAAAAATTAATCAAATATTTAACTAATCATTCATGTTCTAAATATTAGAGTCTACAGTGAAGTAACCTAACTCTATTGGTTGGGGATATAATGAACTTCATGAAAAATATCCATGAAACTAGGTTAAATCATTAAGAACCCACCATAGATTTGTTTCCCTAATACAACTAATTCCATATATAGTCATATTTGGAATCCAAAACATTATATATAACCATTTAAATAATAGATATAAGAAATTAAGGGAGAGTTTTTTCGAAGTTGATCTATTGAAATGTACCATGAATGATCAAGAATGATCACATACCCCGAGAATCTAGCTTCAAATCCAAAAGGGAATCCTTTAGAAATTTTCTAGATTGATGGGATAACCTTCCATGGCCTTAAAAAAATAAATATTGAGCTAGTACCACAAAAGATAAATGAAGTGGGAGTTAGAGGGTAAAATTTATTAGATCCTCAATTTTAGGATCTCACATTTGACTTGTGAATTAGTAGTAACTCAGTTAGTAAAACTGTGCACTAATTGTGAGTTATCCACTACCTCAAGGGTGGACCTCAAATGGCAGGGTCACACAGTTTCCAAACCATGTACCCAAAATCAAAAATCTCACTATCCAATATATTGTAAACAAAACAATGGTTCTCTTATGATATTACACATTTTGTCCAAACAATTCACAACCAATGTGCCTTACCTTTAACCCCTATTTCTTGTTGCATGTTTTCCTATTTTTGTTTCGTGGTTTTCCCAAATTATTCACTAACCATGAAACTAAAGAAAATCTTCAAAAAGAACTCTTAATGATCTCTAAACTATCCGAAACATTGACCATGTACATTAAATACATAATATGTATAATGAAAGGGTTACATACATGAAACTTGGGGTGGTATAGTCTCCCCAACACTATACATTCCATCATATGAATGAATAAATCCATAAGTTTCATAAAACAGCTCCTCCCAATTTTTCCTCCATTCATTCTCATGTATCTTCTTGAATCTCACCAGGTTTCCACAAACCCCACAATAGAGTGACGATTTTTCCATGATATACATTCTCATGACTATCCATATTCTTCACTTGGATATGTACAGATGAAGCATCAGGATCTAGTTGAAAATTTTTCAAATTGAATCACAAGGATAGCATGAAGCTTGTACTTTTCCAACTGAGATAGATTAAAGACACTTTTCACCTTACTATACTATAGTGGGAATGTCATCATATATCCCACATCAGCCAACCATTCTATTATGTGAAAATGGATTATTTATCAAGTATATAATATTACCTACATCCCAAAATGATTAAGTCCAAGCCTAGGAGAGATATTCAAGAATGCTTGACAACCCACGAAAAATGGCATAAACTATTGATGATGATCCATAAATGATTTATAATGACTATGATATGTCTATATCTATTTATTGAAAAACTAAATCCTCTCCATTATTTCATATACAAGGCTCAGCTCAACTAGATATTTTTTCATTATTTCCACCCAAAAACAGTGTTGAATGAAAAGGACAACCATACAATGCTTCAACAGGAGAAATATATATTGATCCAGGATTGATGTTTTCATACGATAACTCTAATAATGGTATGTTCTATTACCATGAGACAAAAAAATCATTTACAGAAGCCTATAAATTGTATTCCAAGGTTTGTATAATATTTTTAGATAGTAAATACATAAGAGGTTGACATGCCATACCCACTGTCAACTGAGTCCTAAAGGATTTCTAGAATGATCTCCGTGAACGAGATGTAATCCTTAGATCTCTATCTGATATAATAAAAATTGTTATGTCATACCACATTAGAACATCTCGATAAAAATATTTTGATTATTCCTCCACGATATAAGATACTTGAATTTTAATTAATGGAGCTGAATTTTGTAGATGACCCACTATCACCCAAATGGAATCTTCTATTTTAACCATTATTGGGAGACCTTTTACAAAATTAATAGTTATATACTACCATTTCGAAACAAGAATAGATAATGATAGCAATAAACAAGTTATTCGTTGATATTATACCATAAGTTTTTCAATATTTAACCATCAAGAAACAGACATATCCCTCTTTCATTTTATACTGATATTTCAAAACCGTGATTTAAATGCATTGTTAATATTTTATATTCATTGATATAAATCCCATCATGAATGGTGGAAACACTAAAAAAGCTATTCCTGAATTTTTTTGGTACAACCATTTGATTTTTGAACCATAACAATTAACTCACATCCAACATCCATCACTCAATGGTATCCCCACCATTGATTTTTGAAATCATTTACCTGATTTAATCATTGGATGTCTTGGTCACTTTTACAAAAATAAAATAATTTAGAACAACCAAAATATAGAAGAAAACTGCAACATCCCATCAGTCTTCACATTCTATATTCATGTTGCCTAGTAATAAAATCAACTTCCACTCATCAAAATATTATTTTTCTAATTGAGCCCATGACTTTCTTCATGATTTATTGGCCACCATATTTTATTTAATTGGTGTATTCATAATGTCAATGTTGAAAAATTTGAGATACTCTATCAATCATATTTTATTTAGGTTCAAATATCATATTGGGGAAATATGTTCAAACTCTTATAATCCATAAACATAGTATATTTCAAATCAACTAGTTAATAATTCCATGATTTCAAGGAATGTACTACAATAGGTAACTCCAAATATTGTTTTGGTTTGATCTTCTCATGAAATATAAACTACATTGATCCATACACAACAACACGATTTTACTGTATGATAACACATCCAAACCTAGATCCTTAAGAATGAAAATAAACAAATTATTATTTCATTAATTCTAGAAATATCAATGTTTGTGTTGATGAATTGAAAACTTTTATCCCTTAAAAATACTTCTGACATTCCTCAATCCACTATAATGGAAGTATTTTCATTATCATAACTATCACATGCACCGTTAGTAAAAAAAATTCCAAACAAAACATCGATAATAACCATAATGACCAAGGATTCTCTCTATCTCAATGATATATGTTTGAGGTATCGTAGAGGTTACAATATCTATATTTACAGGATCCAATAAAACACACCTTTCATAAATAACATGAACATGAATGTATACTTCTTGTATCAAATAATATCACTTTGATATTTTGGGTTACAACAAACAATCCCTCAAATTCCTAAAACATCCACTATGTTTTTCTCATCCTTGACCATTTTCATTTAATACACCAATATGCCTTCGATATAGAATACCAAGAAATAATCTAGATATATATAGAATAACATATTAATTAATTCATAAAAACTATTGGTGCATTTTCAAGACCAAAATGAATTAAAACATATTCATAATGACTATATCAACTTCTGAGAAATGTCTTTGGAATATCCTCCTTCCAAACAAGTGATTTGTGATATCTTAATCACATTTCAGTTTTGGAGAACCATAGTGATCCTCTAAATAGATTTAATAGATAATCAATGCGTGGGAGTGGATATATATCCATTAGTGTAAATTCAATAAGCATATGATAATATACACACAACCTTAGAGTTCCATCTATGTTTTTCACATATAAGACTAGTGATTCCCACAGATACATGCTCGACCTAATGAGCCATTTTCTTTCCCTATCATCAAACTACACATTCAACTACCTTAATTCAGTTATTGAATTTTGTAATATGGATGTTAGATAAGACTAGTCACTAGGAGGATATCCATCACAAAATTTACTTCCTTAATAGGTGGAATCCCAGAGAAATGATCAGGAACCACATATGGAATCATAACAACCAGTACTGGGAAACCACTCTTCTAGATCTCTCTCATCGATGTGAAAGTCAATTCCACAATATGGTAAGATATCATTCCATCTATTGTTGCCGACAGGACTGTTTCTCCTATCATTAAATCCCTTTATCCTCTAATGAGTAACATGGCGTCATCCTTATTTGTGAAACTAATTATTCTGTAATAAAAGTGGATGTGATCTTTTAACATTGCCAGTCATTCCATGAAATTTATTAACTTATGGGTTCACTACACATGAATGTCTTATGAGATCATCAAAAACCATGTACTATGAGATTATCATCGATTGGGGACAACTAAAATTTAAATATTAATATTGAATTATCACTCAATTCTATATCATATTAAATTTTAGAATAAATTAATAAACTAAAAATTGTGGTTCATTAATAATAACATAATGATTAATTTTGGAAACCATTTCATGGAAGCCATATGTTTCATAGAAAAATAAATTCTAAATGACTATCTTTCTATAAATATTATAATGTCTATGTCAGGGTATCCACAATATTATCATATATATCCACACAAAAGATCATAATATAACCCATCTCAATGATCTATAATATTATATAGCAATTTTTAAATATATTTTTAATGTTATTTTTTGAAAAATATTTCATATAAAAATACAAAACTACGTTATGGTCCATGTAATCCTTGGTATTTTCTTATATATGAATAGACTATGGATGTTTATGTCACTATGATGGGGATATGTGAGTTATTTATCCTTTTTATGATTTATTATTCATTTAAATAAACATATAATACTATAAATACATGATCCTATCTTCCCTCATGTCTCATATTACCTTAAATATGTACAAAACAAAATGGCATAACAAAGAACAAAATTGTATATTGGTTTTACCCTTCATAAAAATACCAATCCTTTTTGTGATTTTTTCTCCTTTCTGATGACATATTATAATACTCTTTTCATATGACCGTTCAAGGGGATGGAATCTCCATGTACCCTCTATTGAATTAAAATTTATCTTAATATCACAACCTGATTTAATAGTATATCACAATTTGTTTTAATATCACATTATATTATCATTAAAATGAATCACACAATTATCAATCCTTGTAAATGGTATTTTCTATTGACAGTCTTCAATGCCTCTCAAATACTATGTACGGATCCATTAAAAACATGTGATTATGATAATTAATGATTTAATCATTTGGTTTAGTATTAAAATGTCTATTATATTTATCTCAATCTTCATAATTCGAATCCTAAACAAATTTGTATTCAAAATACTTAGAATATAGTTAGAAAAATTGCCATGATTTTGTATTTTATATTAATTTATATATCAATCAATATATTATATTCATTTTATTATAGTATATATTTAACAAGATATTTTTAACAAATAGGCTTATTCTCTTATTATCTATCAGTTTCTCTTTTGTAACACATAAATCATTAATCCATTTCGAATTCTATATTAACATATAATTTACCCATTATAAACTATTTTATATGACAATAGACGTGTTATTGGATATCATTTAATTATATTAATTATTCCATTAGGGCTTCATATTCATTATGATGAACTCTCAATATCATACCATGAATCAAAATCATCATATTCAGATTTATATTCCTTGAATTATATGACTAGATAATGATCTTATTTTTGTTTCATAAAAACAATATTATTATAGAAATAACCAACATGGTTGATGTTTCCCAATTTGGTAAAATTATTGAACAATTATCATCCCTACAAAATTCTATGATCCCTATTCTTGTACCATGACACTTTTAAAAACAATTTACCCATAGAGAATCACCCTATACACTATGAATCATATGGTATTTTTTTATTTTTATACTATTCTTACAACACCCTCAAAATAATTATGATTAACTAATATTTTATTAAATGCGTCTCTCCCATTTCTAAATATCATTTCAGTGATGATCCTAATTAATGTATCAAATAGTCCCCAAAATCCATACTGTGTTTCTCCCATTCATTAATTTTAAATGAATAGTAACCCCTAAAAAATATCAATTAACCCATATAGAGTTCCAAATGACACCTACAATGGTATAATTACCGATAAAAAAAATATGATGGACTAAATTCCACTATCAGTATTTAAATATATATTACACTCAATGAATATTAAATAAATATCCACAAATAATTTTATAGATTTCTTTAATTGACTCCATTGAATTCATATTTACACAATAATAATAATTTTCTCCAAATTCTAAAATTCATTAAATAATATGACACATTAATTAGCTGAAATATAAATTTTATAAATCAATTCAAATAAACAAAAATTATCATAAAAAAGTTCCATTAACATGATAAAACAAATATTTGACATCATTTATCCATGTAATAGTTTTTCACAACATGAACTATCATTTAATCCATAAAAATAGTTAAAAAAATTTTTCATTATTTTATTTATTCCATACACGTTATAAACTATTGTATGTATTACATAATAAATTGTACATGTCATTTTCATTAAAAAGAAATAAAAAATAATCACATGTGAGTAGATGATCTCTAAGTACCTATGAATCTAGATATTGTAAATATTTTTAATAATTTCACTTACCTACATATTATAGACAACATAAAATATTTTAAAATACAGAATTAAAACCACCTTTATTGTATTGATCCTAAGTTCATACTAAAAAATAAAATCCAAACATGTGTTATTTAATATCTCCCTTTTTTTCTTTCCAATATGAGTATTTGATTATCTAAATAGGTGTGCCTCGATTTTTCGTGTCACACATTGGGGATGAATATAAAAACATTATATTTTTTATGGTAATAATTAAGTCCTGATCAATGGTAGAGAGTGCATGATATCTCATGTATCTTATAAATGAATAGTAATTTAATTCTCTTCATGTCTAATTCGATTATCATGGTGTAGAAAACAAGAGTGAATGAACGTAGCCATCACACATTTCCATTTATCTATTCATCATGTGATTCCAATTTAAAATTCTCATTTTTTGGTATGTATTAGGATATTCATAAAATATTTTCAACCTATACTCATCTTCAGAATATAGATAAAAATAATTTAATTACATTTTTACCCCCCCCTTGATTTTATCATCCTAATCATTAATAACCCAAACCATTTAAAAAGTATTCCTATAATATAAGAAATGGTAGAATTTATTGTATTCATAGGAAAACATAGATATATCAATGATATGTTTACATTTCTATTTTTACTATAATATATCATTAATAAAAAAACCTCATGATTTACTCTCCATCTCAAGGGTTGAACTCATCCACTCATAATCATTATAGTAAATATCATCCATTATTTTTATTCCCTCATTAGGTAGTGTTTATTCATTACTCATCTATATCACCCTAATGTTCATATACATAAATTATATAATGATAATAAAAGTTATATAAAAATGGAATAATTAGGGGATGTTCTAATATAGTCCCCAAATTAGATAAATACGTATCATACAAGGATATAAATCTATAATACCTTCTCCTTAGTGATTCAATTTTTTATATAAATTTTTTAATTCATATCCATTGGTTTTTTTATATAAATAAATCATGATAAGTATAGTTTTCTATTTCATTACATTTTATTCAACATTTGGTATTATTTATATACTAGAAAATAAAATGCAACCTTATTTTATTCATCTCTTTTATTTTTTTTCATACTAAGATGACAAACTTTTCGAGAAACATTATGACCAATTCAGAGACTGGTCACTCTTTCCCAAAAAATGGTATTAGTTTTTTGATTTTTTATATTCTTCCCATTAATAATAATATTCTCTATTAGAATATAAAAAATATTCTTACTTCTAATTTTCTACCTTTTACCAAGAATTTACCAAGCTATAATGGTTACATTTTATGTTATTTTACCTTTTTTCTTCAACTTCGAAATAAGAATGTGCATGTCTTGAAGGTGTATTCATGTATTATTTTTCCAAGTACCATTTTTAATAAAATATTTCTCAAATATAGTCCATTAATTCATATTTACGTTGTGTAAATATTATAAAAATTATTAACATAGAAACTAATATCATTTGAGAGTGTTTCTTATTCACAATGAGTAGTCTAATTTTCACCAATGATACTTCCTCTTCATTCATTTAATTACATAGAATTGAAATATTCTTCAGAAATATTGTATTATATGTTTCTAAATTATCCAAAACAGTGAAAATAATAAGTAAAGATCAATAAACTATCATAATGATTTATATTATTCTGAAAAAAATGGTTCTTTATAGATATAATCCATCAACTATTTACTATTTTCATGGGAACCATTATCTAATAACATTATTTTGATATCTTATTATTATATTATTGATATTTTTACATACTCCATAAGCATAAAAACATTTATTATAATAATTTTATTAATAAAAATTTTATTAAATAGATTTAGTATGAGTATAAAAAAAAGATTCATCGTGGACCATTTCAATATGGATGATATTATATGTAAATTTTAATGAGTTGAACTAAATTAACACCTATTTTTTGTAGAATATTATTTCATTAATTTTGGGATTAATTAAATTTAGGATATATTTATTGTTACATTTTATATTTCTTTATTTTTATACATGTTTTCACCTAAGGTGATTAAATATAAAATATTGTTCTATAAGCTTCACCATAAATGTTGGGATCACTAGAATGACTTAGAAAATAATTTTTTTATCGATACAATATTCTTGAGAATATTTTATTTCTCAATGATCAAATCCATTTATAGTATTTTTATATACTCAATAAATATTTTTTATATGTCATCAAGGATACATGATTAGGATCCTGATTTCTGACATGGGAAATACTAGTTTTCTGATTTGTTTTATTTACATGTCTCTTTAAACATCAAGCATTGTGATAATAATTCATCAGCAAACATAGTCATCAATGTTTTTATGGATTATCATAAATACATATTCTTATCTACTGTTAACCAATAAATTAAATACATAAATATCACATCTTATTATTTGAATATCCATTACATAATATTATTATAAATTCTAGAATATTATTATATTAATGTATTTTGAAACATAGAGTCACAAACAACTACTTAATAAGAGATCTACATCACCTCCCACAACGTTTGTTGTAACATGAATATTTCATATACATGTCATAATTAAAAACTATCATAATAAACATTCAAAATGTATCATGATAAATTGAATTCTCATTTTTTCAGTGATGTTAGACATTGTAGATATCACTTACTACTCAAACCTAATATGAGAATAAGAGTATGATAACATGATCCTAGAATTTGATTCCCATTCCCCAAATATCATATATCATTATCTTGAGAGAAATCCTTATAATTTTCAATTAATAGGACACAAACCATAATGAAATAAAATAACATAATCCATGAGTTCATAAAATTGACCAAGTCATATATTTTTTTTATAAACATATACAATGAAAAACATTTCACTACTAATCTAATCTAACTGCCATGAATGTTATTGTGGACTAGGTTTACATCCCATTATGTAGTAAGGGATCTCTCATCATAATATCATATTGGATTGGGTCAATATCCCATTAGGTTTTCATTGTTCACTCAAAATACAATAAAAGTTCATTGGGTTTCATCCCCTTTACATAGTGATGTTTCACTTACAAGGATATCATATTGGACCAATTATTCAACTGAACTTTTTCCAATGCCCATTCCATTCCAATTTATCTAATGAGATAAAAATCATTACCAAATTCCATATGAATATATATATTATGGTTCCACCCATCACATAATTCAACTCATAAATATTTCTTCAATAGAATTTCAAAACATTCGCCATATCATTATAAATGATTATGAATGGGGTTTTATAATAATTATATTAAAACATAATCCATTGAAAATAAATGGAATTTATATAAATTCATCCATTAATCATAGATTAACTCAATTAAATGTTAGATGATATATAATAATATTTAAATAATAACAAAACAAACAACAATATAATGAAAAACAAGGGTATTATTTGATCATATCCATATAAATTAAAATTTAAAATTAATTTATGTAATCATTGAATTAAATTTTATGAAAGGATCACATGGAATATTTCTTGATGTAAATATATTATTGACAATGTAATTACTTTATTAAGATTTCAATATTTCAAAAATAATATTGACAATTTTAATTTAATTTTCAATTTTCATTTGAGAAATTTATATGAAAATTAAATTTACTAAGTGGTTATGATATAAGATATTCTATTCATTCTATATAATTTAATTGACCATTTTCATTTCATACAATCACCAAAAACAAAAAATTATTTCATTTTGAAAATATAATGAATATTCAATTTAAATAACATAGTAAAAATATAAGTAATTGTTTGAACACAATTAAAACAATTATTCAGAATACTAAAACATTCATGAGATAAATATTTGAAAACATGGATTTTGATGAAAAGGGGTTTTCAACAAAAAAAATTAATATAATATGATTTCTTTACAAAATAATCATTATGAAGTTTGGGTAATTATAGAGACGAAAAAATAGAATCATTAAATATCTAGAAGTTAATATAGTAGAAGAAAAATTATCATATTCTAGATAGTTATATCATAGGATTCCATCATTAGAACATAATCATAAATAATACCAAAAAAAATGGCTTCTAAAATAAAACCAATACCACATTGGTAACGATTTAAATGTAATCCACATGAATGAATAACCTTGAATGAAAATTTTAATATAATTAAAATAGTTGGATTCATGATATAATATATTAATAGGGTTGTATATAAACCTCAAAAAATGGAATTAGTGGTGAATATCACATATGTCCCATTAATATAAATTAAGTGAGATGAATTACTTTACCTTAGCCACTATGGTATTTGAAAAAATATTGTTTCATTTATATTAAATTTAAATTTATTATTACTCTATACCATGATAATTTATGTGTTTGAAATTTCATATATGGTACAGTTAAATCATATCCCCAACAATTTATATAAAATTTATTTTTAAAAAAATATATTCATTGAATTTACTATTTAATCTTCATAATAATTTGTGTTTAGTAATTCTTGTCATTTTATTTTTATAGTTGTTCAATAATCACAAAAATATTAATCAGGAAATAATTATCAGATATATTAATTAAATATATATATTTATATTCATCCATAAAGATAAATATTTAAAATTTGATATCATTATTCATGGAGATGGTAGTTAGAACATGTATATTAATGGTATTTTCACATTTCAATAGAGGAAAAGAAAGATAGATAATTAAAAATTCACATTTAATAAATCATTACTATATAATATAGATTATATATATATATATTAAATCCATCCATATTTCCCTCAACTAAAATTATAAATTAAAAATGTTTCACATTGTTTCATGGAGGTAGAAGTCAATATTTATGCACAAGTGATTTTATCATTTTCCCATGGATTGGTACGTATGAAGATACATATGATATTATAAATTTTGAATAATGAAAATGTTAAAAATAAAATATATAATATCATAGCAAATATTTTTTAAGGGTTTTTCTTAGTTAACCCACACAATATATTTTGAACAAACTAAAAACCAGTTATGAAATTATGGAGAAATCAAAGGACCAGATACCTTGAAGTAATATTTATTAGATCATTTATTATTAGCCTTTAATAGAAGAAAAATCGTCTGAAAATGACCTTTTATATGAAAACCCTAAAAAATAGTTTTAATTCTTTACATAGAATAAAAATTCCATATGGATATTTAAATTACATTGATTGGATATAGGATTCGTGGTATTAACAATAGGAATCAATAGCCACCATCCTCTCAAGGATCAGAGTCATGGTGATGGTATTGGATCAATGACAAGGTGGTAATGAATTGGAGGATCTCCCCCTATCATGTGATAGAAGTTGGATGAACGAAGTAGGAAACACCAATATATGAGGTAATGATGAAATAAAAATTTCAATCTTTTTTTTGGGAACAAAATTTGGTTGCACTTTTTAGATAACCATGCACCAATTGTGTGATGTTCTCTACCTAAGCATCAAAACCACATGGGATATGGAACCGATGTTCAAAACCTTTCACATAACCTATGATAATCACTTTGACAAAAAGTTCAATGCTTCTCTCAAAACCATGTTCCTATACACATATGGTTTTCCAATCCATGTATAATTATATTATAGGGTTTAATGGTTACTCTAGGGAGGATTCATGGTATTTCTATACAGTTCCCTTTTTTATACATGTTTCAAAAATTGTGAATCTACAAATCTCCACATGAAAAACTCACCCAAAATCTTGATGAAATTTTCATAATTCAAAACCCACATAAAAACACACAATTAGATCATTCAAACATGTGTAATTAGTTTCTAATGTCATGAATACATGTTGAACACCTCAATAAACTCAAAAATTAAAATATGATGAGTAATTTTTTCCACTCAAAATGTCACACCCTTGTTTTTTATTTCACCCTTTTTTCCGGTTCGTATTTGGTTATTTGAATTTTTTCTCTGAACTAGGTGTGACGGGTTTGAATTTTTGAGGTCTTTCCATTTTTTATCATTAGTTTAGTACTTTTCCATTAGATTCACCATGAATTTTAAATAAAAATATCTAATTTCTAGTGGGATATGTGTGAAACATGGTTGGCATATGGTTATTTGAAACTGCACACCCTACATTAGTGACCATGCGGTTGGGGTATAGATGATTCATAATCTACTGCATGACCAGTGCACAATAATTCAAACTATGCACCTCATCCCAGGTAACTATGATATAGGTTGGGCATTTCAGATAGAGGCCTCCCCATATTTTCTACATGGTATGTCAGTCCATTCGAATTAAATGTATGGTAGGTACCTGCTTAAGAAGATAGGTTTACAAGATCGTCGCATAGTTTGAGAAACCATGATGAAAATCTATGCAGCCTATCCCGATAAATATATTTTTTTAACCCCCTTTCTCACTTGTCGAGTAGTGGGCCTATCCCAATTTTCCTTTTTCCCTCACACTCCACAACACTAGCAGTGCCTCCCTCCATATGATCCTCTACCTTGGGATCATTTTGGTGGTTGTTTTGTCTATGATCCCTCATGATCTCTTAATTAAGTCCCCTATTCTCTTTTTCCCACCATTATTCTATGGTTTTCTTCACTATTATTTAGGGATTCTCTTCTCTAGTTGGTAGGGTGTAATTTTTAGAGATAGGTATTAATATATTGGGTTTGAACATGATGTTTTAGGATTGATATAGCTTCTTTAGGGTGTAGTTAGGGCACAATGGAAGATTCACAGTAGTCTCTAGATGTTTTTTTACTTATGGTAGGTGGATCCATGTATAAACATTTTTTAGTGAATTTAATATTCATTTTTTGTATATTATTCATGCTCTATGGATTATATATGATGTTTGAAAATTGTGTTTGAAAATATTAATGTTGTTTGTTATTGAGAAATGAATTTATAATGAACATGGACTATGTTCTTTGTGAGTTTCATATGTGACATTTTGATTTATGCCTTGAATTTGTTAGAAAGAAATTTGTAGATAATTTAAAACCCATTTAAAAATGGATTTTATGTGTGTATCGACATAATGGTATTTTCTAAAAGGAATTTGGAGTTTTCCATGTACGAACACATGTTGTGAATGTTGGATGTGTTTTATAAATTATTTATTATGTTCACCAAATTGTAGAAGAGGTGTTAAACATGTTTTGAAGTTGATTTTTCATGTGTTTTTTTTTCAAAATATTTTTTTTGTCAGGAAATTGGTGGAATATATTGTTTGCCTCATTTTATGACTTTTTTATGTGTAAGTGTTGGTTTACATGACATGTGAAATGGGGTTGAACATAGTGAAATCATAGGGAATTTAGGTGGGATTACTAGTTTTGGTACGCTATAGATTCAGAATTGAAAATTTCTTTGTTTGAAATAGATGGATTTATACTTACTACTATATCAAGACTATAATGATCACTAGAGACTAGTATCCCCATGGTTTTGCCGTCCTACTGGCTCATGCACAAGAAATCTATGATTGAGGTTGTTACACAACCCTTCACTTAGGTAAACGGTTTAGTGTCCCACTCGAGCTAGAGCATCCTAATAGATTACCCAGGGTTATCTAATATGATATGATTCTTATGTGGTGTGGTTCCAAACATCGGCATATGGAGTACCTTTTTATTATATTTATGAACAAATTTTTTGAAGGAGTTTGTGTGAAAATAAAATTTGGGGATTTTTAACCATTAAGAATGGTTTTCCCTAAAAAGTTTTCAAATAAATATTTTAAAATCTATTACAATTATGTTCCTATTAAATTTACTTAATTTTTTATCTGGGGATATATTGATTTTGGTGGAATCCTAATGGGCTTTGCCTAACACCCATCATACACCCTTAGGTGTTTGTATACCATGTTGGTTGGAAGGTAAAGGTAATGTATTTTGTCTTAGTGGTTCATATTGATTGAGTTCCTATCAGGTCGGTGGATTGAGTGTGAGGCTTCTCTTATCATATGGATATTCTTATGTTTTTGGTGTTTTCCATTCCCTTGTAGTGTTTTGGTCTTTGGAGGAAATTATAAAACATTTATTCTGAAAAACTATTTATTTTGTGTTTTTTTGAATATTTACTCTTTCGGTTTATTTATCATTTTTAGTTTTTATGATCATGTGACATGGTAATATCATTACTAAGGTGTGTAATTGAAAGAAAAAAAATAGTTTTCACCCTGTGGGGATCCAAAACACCCTTCATGCCATTCCAGGAATGAGGTCGGGGTCCAGGTCAGATGGTGTCCTAGTTTGGTTAATGAAAAAATGGTATCGGAAAAGGTTATGCTATTTTCGGTAATCATTCTTGGGGAATATTCTAAGTAGAATAGAGCTAGTATTTTTGGGATATGGTGTTCTATTTCGGAGTATGGTGCTCATAAATCACATCTTGTGTTGGGACATGTGTTTCTATGGGAAGTGAGGTTTTTTTGGGTGAATTGGTTCTTATAGTTTATCTATGTCTATGAAATAAAAAAAGAGTTGGTTCAATGGTATCTGTGAGCTCACAAGGCATGGAAATCCATGTGGATTTGTGAATATTATTATAGATCAATCTATGTGATGGTGGTGTGATTGGCATATATCCTCTAACTATATATCCATGGTATCCACTGGCACTAGTTTCTTATTTTATTTTTTTTTTCATTTTGAGTTCTAACACATTATTTATAAGAATCCTTGTTTTGGAATTATGAAAATTAGATTTTGAATTTGAAATGGTTTGGTTTGGGGAAGAAGGGAGATTAACTATTATAATAATCTAAGTAATATTTAGATAAGTAATTTTTTTTGAAATTATTTTCTCGTAAAGAGGGAATTACTTTATTCAAAATTATGTTTTTATAAAGAAATATAGAGAATATGAAGTCTTTTTTTGGAAATAAATACTTGTTTTAAATAGGTTTTGGAATTATTGTTCAAGAAAAAAACTTTTGAACATACATAAATGCATTTATTGAGGTTGTATCACTATAATCCAAATATGTGACTTTTTTAAGTTGAATTATTTGAAAAACATTAACTATTTCATGGTAGTATTTGAAAAACAAATTTAATGGGATTTTTATAAACTATTAAACAGTGGATTGAATGATATACATTTGTATAAGAAAAATGGTTTGGAATGAGATTAATTTGAGAGTATGAAAATGGGGTTTTACTGGTTGGTTAGTGAATATTTGATGAATTTTCTGATATTTTTAAATGGTAATTTTATTGATATGATGAGAGTGTGTGTTGAATGTTTTTTTAGGAATTGGAAAAGTTTTGTTTTGATCATTTTTATTTTCATGGTTGACCACATGCAAAGTGAATGTGTTGGAAGTGGATGTGTTCCCAGTTTGACATGATAATATTATTATATGAGAATCCATGAGATACCTTTGGTAAATATGCAACCCAAAAATTCTTTTTTATTATCAAGGCTTTAATTAAGGAGAAAATGTTGTGTTTTGGAAACTGGTACTGTATTTCCTTGGGATTTTCAGAGATCGATTGTAGATTTTTTATGTTTAAGAATATTTTTTGTTTCATTGTTTTTTCTTGGTTGAGTTCATTATGATGAGTCCACATTGAGATAGTGGTTAGTGGGTTTATTTTAAAAGAGGTTAGGGAATCCTTTCGGTTGGTTCCTCCTATGTGTTCAATGTTTTTTTGTATGTCAGGTCCAATGGACCCGTTGGATTAGGTACATGGTATTCCTTGTTGGCTATTGTACACCAATATAATGAATCAGTGCATATTCAAAGTGTATCCATGTGTTATTGACCATTGGAAGACAATCCAATTTATCAATGTAAGGAATCTATCAGTGAGTTTTGGAGGATGAATCGACCTCTCCCTTTTCAATAATGTGTATCCCCTCATAGTGGTATAGTGGATGCAGAAGGAATTGATTGAGACTATAGTTTCATGTGTTTCCTAAGTCATTAATGGTGAATTTTTAATCCTTTGATCCTGAAGGTCCTACGTGGATGTGATAAAGGCAGTTCCATTAAGGAGAGTGGAAAGGATCCTGATTCTGTAAATTCTAATCGAGATGTACGAATGATATTTAGGAATTTAAAAAGTTTTTTTAGGCATAAAATATTTTTGTTCCATTAGTGTGGAAGGTATGGGATAAATAGGAGGACATTTACAAATTCTTTGAAAAAATTTAATTCATATTAACACTTAATCACTGGAACCAGTTCTTCTAGGGTGTCTCTTTGAGGTTTCATGGTGCTAAGTCAACCTATTTGAAGACAGTTGTGACTATTTGCGGGTATAGTGCTCTATTTGGGGTCCAGTTTAAGGTCTCTCTCCTTTTAATGATTCTATTGGTAATGTCCCAAAATTTCAATGTAAATTTTTAAAATAAATTGGTATCTTACGAGTCCATGAAAATTGACGGTGTGTGATTCTGAGGTGTGGAGTGCCTGTAATGAATTTCCGAACTGTTTTTTGGGTACGATCAATAATCATGTGAGATGTGTTTTCTAACTTTTGAACCGGTGCTCGGAATTTAAATCCAAGGGCACCGTCGAACAAGAAGCGGCAGTTTTCGCTTAAAGAGAATTTCACGTCTACGATAGTTGGTTGAGGGTGAAAGTTAGATTTTGGGTTTTTTTGTGGAAATAATAAAATGAAATAAACAGATGTTTTTTTTATTTTTTTGTAACCACCACCCCATGTTGATGTTTTGGTGTGGTGTCCACTAGAACTAAACCTCCTCATTTAGATTTATGGTGTTGGGGACCACCCGATATCTCAAAACCTCCCAATTTTAATTTGGGGGGCGGGGACCACCCTACCCCTATTAGTAGGGGGAGGGGAAAACCTCTCAACTTCCTCATTAATTTGGTGGAACCTCTTGGGCTTCCTCCAAAATTAATGGTTCCATCCCTCATGATTTAATTTTTCCACCCACCATAATTAATTTAGCCTTTTGAAATATTGCCAACAAAATAATAGGTTGCTTAATCTATTATTTTTGGCACCACTTTACATTTGGGAGGAATTGGGAGAAAGCTTCTCAAACGAATAATACTTTCTTCTTGAAGAACCCTGGAGAGGAACATTTTCGACATTTTCTTTAGAAGCACCATGTGAAGGTAGTCGATGTGGGAAGTCTTTGACAACCGACCTTCCCCCCTTACCATCATCGACGAACTATATGATGTAGGTGTTTAATTGTGTTTGATTATTTGTGGGATGTTGTATTGTGATTGATTTATATTATTCTCTCTTCTATTCTTGATAATTATTTGAAATTCAAGAAGGAATTGAACCTATTGCTACTGCTCTAATTGCATAGGGTGTGAGCCAAACCAACAAGGCCTGACCACTCCACCATTATTCTTTGATTTGTACTTCGAAATGGAGGAAGATGACAAAGGCAACAACTCTCCCCCACATGCGACCTCCACTGCTCCTTGTCATCATCGAACCACCGTCGTGCCGAGCTGCCGAGCCAATCTTCTGCCTTGTCGAGCCGCCGAGCCGATCCACCACCACAGGCCGAACTAGACCTGCGCCCCTCGTGGCTCCCCTGCCGAACCTGTCCCGTGCCCATCGTGGCCCCCAGTAGAACCGGCCCATGCCACTCGATGGGCCTCGACAATATCGCCCCATGCCTCTCGTGATTCCTTGGACTAATTGGCCCACGTCCCTCGTGGTGCCATGGCCGAACCGGCCCTCGCCCCTGGCGGCTCCCCTTCCAAACCGGCCCACGCCTCAAGAGGCGCCCCGGTCGCACCGGCCCGCGCCCCTCGTGGCGCCCCGGCCGAACCATCATGCACACCTTATAGTGCCTCCACCGTTCCGGCCCATGCCCCACACGATGCCTCGGCCGAACCGGCCCGCTCCCCTCGTGTCCCCTAGCCGACACCCCCCCCCTGCAGAGCCCTAGCAGAACCGGCCTCCTGCCCTCGCGGCAACCCCACGGTCGAGCCGCCCCGCGGAACCCGCGGGCTCCGTGGATGACTGGACCTCCCAGCAGACCGGGACGCATCATGGGCTAGGCCTCACCTAGAGGGTCAGGCCAGGTTTACCTGAATCGGGTCATCCTATGCCAGGTCAGGTCGTGTAGGTCCGACCGGGTCAGACCAGACCCTGGCCCACTATGACCAATTTATGCTCCTTTGCCAATATTTTTTTCCCCAGACATCCGTTTGACAAACCAACAGTAACACTGTAAATCTTGGTGCGAGACAGTCCCTTTGAGTATACTCTACTAGAGTTTTAGTTTTAAATTGGAAATAGTCAGGTTGGATTGAGCACAAATCCAACCGGACGCCCGGGACTAACATGCTAATAACTCACAGACCAGGCGCACGATTGACGCGCCGTCTATTACGTTGAGACCTCTATGATGTGTTAGACCTTTTATATAAATATTTGATAGACTTCTTGATAGTTGGAATATCGACCAGTAGCTTGTGGAGTAGATCCTTCCCGAGACAAGCAAGCATAGTGGGAAGACCTAGTAGCATGTTGAGACCTGATGACTACTGACCGATTCGACTCGGAGTGACTCGACTAGCCTAGTGTGGTGTTCCTTGGTATCACGACAGACCCATAGTGGGGAGCGCCTTGGTGTCGTGGCAGACCCACGGTACTCGACAGGAAGAGTACCTCGGTAGGCTACGAGGTGGAGCGCGCTTGGTGATGTGGTAGACCCACAGTGGGGAGCGCTCTTGGTGACATTGAAGATCCACGTCAATCGATAGGAGGAGTACCTCAGTAGTCCAAGGATAGTGTGAAGTGCCTTGTTGTCATGGAATGCCCACTGTACACGATAAAGGAGGAGTTTTCGAGCAGTCGATGTCTTAACAATGTGACTGGGGATGTTACTTAATACTACCCCTAGAATTAAATCCTCGCTTGAGTTGAGTCGGTACGTCTAAGTTTTTCATCATGATTGAGATGGATTACTTAATAACATAGTTATATGTATGGGCATATAACTTGGTGGACTCACCTATTTTGATAATCCCAAATCATGTTTAAATATTGATCATGATATATTAAGTCAGTTACTAATATTTTTAATCTACATTTATAATTATCTTATCCACAACAAAGTATACTCTTAAGTCTCATGACATTGCTGCATTAACATACAGTTTATATTTATCAAAATGTATGTTCACTGTTAAAGGATATTAGTAAGAGCCTTATATTAAATGTAACCATTATAGCTCACTATCACTCTAAGTCACTGATGCTAGAAGATCACCGTTGAAGATTTTAAGTCACTATCGGAAGCTGTTGGTACAAGGTTACTGTCACAAGTCAACCGTTGATCTGATTATCAAAGCTCACAGACAAAGAGTTATTGTCACAAAGTCACTGTTGTGATGAGGCTTATGTTGGAAGTTCACTGTCAGACTCTTTCTCCAGTCTTCTGTTGAGAACTTTACTATTTTAGTCTACAGTTGGAAAGGTCTACTGTTGAGCCTACCGATGAAGTTCACTGATAACGAGTTACTATTACAAAGAGTAAATAGCTACAGGTACAAGACACCCACAAACACAAATTCTACCGTTATAAGCCTACAGACAGAGAACCTTCCGTTGAAGCTCACAGTTGAATATTCTACTGATGAAGTCCATAGTTGGAATGACCACAGTTGAAGTCTATCGTGTGACATGCACCTGCTACCAGTCTAATGATATTTTATTCTTTTCCTTACCAATTTTATTAGTACTATTATAACGGTCACGTATGGACAAATTAATTCACCTGACATTATTTAGTGTTATTTGTAGGCATATCAGGAAATAGTACGATGTACGAGGAAGACCACACGTGGTTGAAACATTTTTCCTGTCAGCCCATGCTGAACCAAAAGAGAAAAGTGACCTGAAAAAGAGTATATATATAAGAAGAGAGATACATTCAATGGGGATCATCACATACATACAGAAACAAGAAAAGTGGCGTGGATATATTGAATATACACAGAACAATCATAAGAGAGAATAATATACAATCTCAAGAAGAGCCCTTAAGCACTCATTCTGAAGAACACGGAGCTTCAAAAGAATCAATTGAAAGAATCTACTTCAAGCTGTCGTGGTGTGCTGCAAAGAGATTAAACCCCAAGAAGCTGATCATCTCTACATCTGGAGTTCATAACCTGAAAGTTGCGACACTCTGTTTTGGAGTAAACTTGCAGAGAAGGACTAAAACATTATTTAATTCTTTCCAACGTGTCCAGATCTAATCTTCCAACACAACAGAGCATTCTAAACATATCCCTACTATCTTTATCTCTACTTTGTATAAGTATTTTACATTTGTGAGTAGTGTCTCTATGTTACACACACTGACTCTTGTGCTTGAACTGAGGGATTCTGAAAATTCCCATATCAAACTCTTTTTACATTTTTTCCCACGTATAACTGTGGAAGAAGCATGGTGTGGCTTGGTAGTTTATTTTTTCCCATGTATAAAGGTAGTAGAGGTTACAAAACCTGGACATTTTGTGAAAACTATTGTAAATCCAGATACATGTTTTGTATCACTTTTAATATAATTGCTTGGTGGAAGGTGATAACCAAGTGGAGATGACTAGGTCTTGTATTAAGACAAAACCTCCTGTTTAATTTGTTGTGTTCATCTTTCATTACACTGTTTTACATTTATCCGTTGTGCTTATATTTTCAAAGACAGAAATCAATTTTTAAATTCACTATGATAGTTATTTCTGGTTAGTGTGTATATCGGATTTATTTAGTAAACTTGTTTCAAAAGTGGGATTAGTTCTCATTCTGATTCTACTGAGGAGTAATCAACCTTAGAGAAACCTATTGAACAATAAGTCACTTATATCTCTACTACCTTAATTGACTACGTTGTTCTAATTTGGGGGATTTTAATCCTTAAATTTTTTTTACAGAAATTTTATTTGGAACTCAATTCACCCCCTCTTGAGTATCCACTTCGACCAACATTTGGTATCAGAGGAAACATCTTTATATATAATGTTTTTAGACTCTATGTTTTTCAAACTGTGATTTTAGTTTTATCTTAATGATCTTAAATTTTTGTTAGTTCTAAATTTTCTCTCTTTAATATATTTTCTAAAATCAAGTAATGGAGAATAGACTGGAAGGTCCTGATATTAACATGCCACCTTTCTTTAATGGTGTGAATAATTCTCAATGGAAAATTAAAATGAAGATTCATTTGGAAAGTATTGGTTTTGATATTTGGTCTACTATAGAATCAGAATATGATATCCCTAAGACTGCGATATCTACCATTGATGATACTAAAATTTCTGAGTATAACAATAACAGTAATGATATGAATTCCCTTTACTGCTCTTTAAGAGATGAGTAATTTAACAAAATTTATGCATGTAAAAGAGCTCATGAAATCTGGGACACCTTGGCTGTTTCTCATGAAGGAACAACCAACGTGAAGGAAATGAGATTAAATAATTATTCTATTTAATTTGATAACTTTATGATGAGACCTGATTAACCCATTTCTGACATGTACCTTAGGTTTAATGATGTTGTCAAAACCATGAGTTCACTGGGAAATGCTATTCCAAAGAGGGAGCAGATCATGAGAATATTGAGATGTTTGCTAGACAGATGGAGAGGCACTTCTGTGTCTATCCGAGAGTGATGTGACATCAGCAAGCTACCTATTAAGGAGTTGATTGGTAAACTAATTATGTATGAAGAATAATTATAGGTGAACAAATAACAAGATTATGAACCCAATAGAAAATCTGTGGCATTGAAGTCTACTGCTTCAAAGAGAAAAGACAAAGAGAAAATACTAGTACTTACTAGAAGTTCCACTAGTGAAGATTCAGATTCAGACAGTGATGAAGAAATGGCTCAAATAGACATGAGATTTATGAATTTCTATAGGAAGAATATGTTTTTCATAACACCAAACTACAAGGGTATGTATGATCAACAAGGTAAGTGGATGATGGATTGGAAGAAATCTGACACGGAAGATGATAATGTCTACTATAAATGCAAGAGGAAAGGACACATCAAGGCTGACTGTCCGAATTTAAAGTTCAAAAATAAATATGATTATATGGACAAGAATTACAATAAATCCATGAAAGCAACCTAGAGTGCTTCAGAAAACAGCACAAGTGAATCAGAAGCTACTGATTCTGAAAAGAGTCCTTACAACATGTGCTTCATAACTAATATATTTGAGGTACCAGTTTCCCTTATTCTAAATGATTATTATTCTAGAAATGACAATGATTCAGATAATGATATCATTAAGGATGAACTGTTTGAATATTGAAATATAATCGAAGATGCCTGCAATGATCTAAAATATAAATATAAATCTTTGAAGAAACAACATTCCTTAACTACTAATATTAGAACAGATCTAAGTGTAGAAAAAGAAAATAATGCTCAACTATTGGCAGAGAACACTCAACATAAATTATCTAATGAACTATTAAGAAAGGATATTGAGATGTTCACTACTGGTAGGGATACCTTGACACATCTTATAAGAAAACATATTTCCCCTAAATATACAACTCTTCTAGGATATCAGCCTGGACAGAGACAGATTAGCAAAACCAAATTTATTCCCAAATCTAGACAGTTCACTACTAGTTCTGGACCATCTTTTGAGAAAAAATATTTTAGAGGACCGAACAAGGTATTTATGTCTCAAAATATTTTTGTTGATTTTAGAAAACCTATAATGAAAATATGGTTTCCCAAAGTTTTATTGGCTAACCTTTCTGTACCTAAGAAGATCTAGATACCAAAATTATCCCATGCTTAATCTATTTTACAGGGAAGTTTCTTAAAGAGTTCCTATAAGACCCTATGGTACTTGAAAATTGGATGTTCAAGACATATGGCAAGAGACAATTCTTGCTTCAAAAGTCTAATTAATGTTGATGGTGGCCATGTCACCTTTGGTGACAATGCAGAAGGAAAAATCATTGTCTTAGGTAAGATTGGTAACCCTGATACAATATTAATTTCTAAAGAACATTTTGTTGATGAATTAAAGTATAATTTACTTAGAATATCTCAGTTATGTGAATATGGTCTTAATGTTAAGTTTTAAAATGATTCATGAAATGTTTTTAATTCAAAAAATTATTTAGTTTTCACTACAAGTATTATTGAGAATGTATTTGCTGTTGATTTAAATTCCTTAGCCAAACAAAATGTTTCTTGCTTAAATGCTTTTCATGAAGAGTCTTGGTTGTGGCATAGAAGATTAGGCCACTATAATGTGAACTCACTTAGGAAGATATATAATAATTGTTTAGTTAGAGACTTACCTAAATTATAATTCCCAATTGGTAAAGTTTTTGATCCTTGCCAAAAGGGAAAACAACAGAATGTTTCTTTCAAACCAAAGAAAGAAGTTTCAACATCTCAACCACTTGAGTTGGTTCAGAAGGATTTGTTTGGACTATCAAGAGATTCATGTCAAAACGGGAAGCACTATGTTTATGTTCTTGTAGATTAATATTCTAGATATACATGGGGATACTTTCTATCTCACAAAAGTGATGATTGTTCCAATTTTTTCAAATATTCCAAGTCTGTAGAAAACCTTATTGGACTTATGATTAAGACCCTATGATGTGATTATGGCCGAGAGTTTGAGAATCATGATTTTGAATCTAACTGCTCACATAATTTCTATAGTCACGACTTTTCTGCCCCCAAGACACCTCAACAAAATGGAGTTGTAGAAAGAAGAAATAGGACCCTTCAAGAAATTGCAAGGACTATGCATAATGAGTATGGCTTACTTGTTTATTTTTGGGCTGAAGCTGTAAATACAGCTTGTTACATTATCAATAGAGTATTAATTAGACATATTCTAAAAAGAACCCCTTATGAAATTTGGAATAATAGGAAGCCTAAGGTTAATTATTTTATAATTTATGGTTTCAAATTCATTATTCTTAATACTAAAGATAATATTCACAAATTTTCTCCCAAAAGTGATGAATGAATTTTCTTGGGTTATTCTTTTCAAGTAAATCCTATAGAGTGTTCAAAAATAAAACCAAATGTGTGGAAGAATCAGTTAATATCAAATTCAATGAGACTGATCCACATGAGAATAAAACCTCTCTTGAACATCTTGAGGAAGATTTTTCATATATGAAAATAAATTATAAGAATAGTGAATCCCCTATAAAAGTATCCAGTTATGGAAGTTTTCCAGAATCATATTCTACCAATTCTGAACAAACAGACAACAGTGAAGAATCTAGTTCAACCCTTCCGAAAGGTATTAGGACTCTCAAGAATCATCCTCTAGATGCTATTGTAGGTGATTTAAATAGTGGCACACAAAATAGAGAACCTCTAAGAAACCAGGTTGAACATCAAGCTTTTCTTTCACAGCTTGAACCCAAGAATATTAATGATTCTATCAATGATGAATTTTTTGAAATGGTTATGAAAGAAGAACTAAATTAGTTCGAAATAAACAATGTTTGGTAATTAGTGGAATAACCAAAGGAAACCTTGACCATAGGCAATAAATGGGTGTTTAGGATCAAAGTAGATGAGTATTGGAATATAGTTAGAAATAAAGCTATGATAGTTGCACAAGGATATTGTCAAGAGGAATGAATATACTATGACGAGACCTTTGCACCTATATCTAGATTAGAATCTATTAGGATACTAATTTCTTATGCAGTGCATCTGAATTTTAAACTTTATCAAATGGATGTTAAAAGTGATTTTTTAAATGGGTATATAGTTGAGGATGTATTTGTTGAACAACCTCCTGGTTTTACCAATCCCCATTTTCCAATCATGATTTTATACTATATAAATATTTATATGGCTTAAAACATGATCCAAGAGCATGGTATGATAGGCTCAGCTCTTTTCTTATTTTAAAAGGTTTTACCAAAGGGATAGCCGATCCTACTCTTTTCATTAAATGGATTTCTAAAGATGTTTTGATAGTACAGATTTATGTGGATGATATTATTTTTGGATCTTCTAAAAATTCATTATGTGTTGACTTTTCAAAAATGATGCAAAATGAGTTGAAATGTGTTTAATGGGAGAACTCAAACTTTTCCTTGGATTTCAGATTTTTCAAAATAAAAATGGCATTGTTTTGAATCAATGTAAATATATTAAGGATCTTTTAAATTTATTTTCTTAGGATGGTAATATAGGTAGTGACACCCCTTTGAGTACCACTTGTAAGTTGAATGTGGATGAAACTGGAGAACCAGTGGATCAAACAAATTAAAGAGGTATGATAGGGAGTCTAATCTATATTACAGCTAGTAGACCTAACATCATGTTTAGTGTATGCATGTGTTCTCAGATTCATTCCAATCCAAAAGAGTCTCTTTTAACTGTTTTTAAATGAATTTTTAAATATCTCAAACATACTACCAACTTAGGATTATTTTATCCAAAAGTAAAATCATTTGATTTGTTGAGTTATTTTGATGCTGATTTTTCCGGCTGCATGTTAGATAGAAAAAGCACTTCTCGGACATGTCACATTTTATGTAAGTCACTAGTATCATGGTGTAGTAAGAAGCATAATTCTGTTTCATCATCTACTGTCGAAGCTGAGTACATAGCTGCTAGAAGTTGTTGTGCTCAAATTCTGTGGATGAAACACAATTTACTAGACTATGGATATCAATTCCAACATGTATCTATAAAGTGTGACAATACAAGTGCTATTAACATTTACAAAAATCATGTATCTCATGCTAGGACAAAGCATATGGATGTGATACATCACTTTTTGGGGGATCATTATCAAAAAGAGTGATATCACTCTTGAATTAATTGGCACTGAACATAAATTGGATGATATATTCACAAAGCCATTGAATTATGAGAGGTTAAATTACATCACACATGAGTTAGGTATGATTAATTTCATCTTAGGAAACCTCACAGTTAGACCTCACAGTTAAACCTCATAGTTAGACATTAGAGTTAGACCTCACAGTTAGACCTCACAGTTAGACCTCACAATTAGACATCATAGTTAGACCAGCAGTTAGACCTCACATTTTGACCTCACAGTTAGACCTCACTGTTAAACCTCACTGTTATACCTCATAGTTGGACCTCACTATTATACCTCACTGTTGGACCTCACTGTTATACCTCACTGTTGGAAATCACTTTTATACCTCATAGTTGGACATCACTGTTATACCTCACCGTTTCACCTCACCGGTTTACCTCACTGGTACATCTCACCGTTGGATACCTCGACAATTGTTTTTATTTTTTCCGGAATTCGAACCGTTTTTATTCGAATTTATTATTTCTATTTTATGTTTTTTTAATCCCTAAATGAAAAAACCATAGGCAATGAACATATCTCAATCCATCTTCCTCTCACAATCCCTAACATTGCTCTAGAAATTCCAAAACCCTAACCATTCACTTGAGCCCTTGAACCTCTCTCAATATCTATGGCCAGAACAAAGCGACCCCTGACTGTCAATGAGGATGCGCCAAGGCCAAAGATGACTCGAGCCGAATCCAGTGGTACCAGTAATACTCCGACGGGACCTGTAAACCCGCATCTGACCAAGAGACAAATCATTGCTGAGAATGAGTTATGTGAAGAATAGCTTCTATCGAAGAAGTCATTAGTGCTAGATGTACTAGATACACAATGATGGACCCAATGTTTTGCCAATTACAATGGAACGTACTACCCAATGCTTGTGAACGAATTCTATGAATATCTGAAGTCTGAAGGGGAATATTATGTGTATAACCTAATATCCAGAGTCAATGACAATGAAGTCAGTTTCTCGTCACCTGAGTTGGATACCTGTTTACGAGTTCCTCATGAAATAATATATGATTACTACTCTAGAGTGCATCCTCCAGACAGTTCTGTTTTTGAATATGAAAATGCTCTAGAAGAACTGACAGGAGATGGAAAATCAAGGAGGATCATTGCAGCTGAGATGAATGGAGAAGATAAGCTTTTATTCAAATTCATTCAGCATGTACTTAGTCCGAGGAGAGGAGACTCTGCAGTGCTGAAGTACCATGACAAATTCCTGATGTAATTACTAAAGCATGGAAAGAAGATTAACCTATGTAGTTTATTGATGGCACAATTGGATGATATGACTAAGGGAAGCCCAAAATCCAATTCCCTATTCCATGCCAAGCTTATTTTGGTAATGATAGAGGTAAAGGATGTGGCTGGAAATCAAGAAAAGATGATAGTGTCCAAGAACAGTGTCTGTATGTCCAAGGTGATTTGCAAGTTCATGAAAATTAGCTGGAATCCTTAGAATAAGGAATGGGTGAATGATGAAGAAAAGGTATATAAAAAATTTGGCCCCACTACACATCCTTCAATTACAAAAGGCAAGAGAGATCTAGGCCTAATGCCTAATGAGCCAGAACCTTCTTATTTAGATGACGAGGAGGCTGAAGGAGCTATGGACCCTCAAAGAGAAAACACCCCCATTGATGATGGGATTGATCCTGATTTGCCTCACAGTTTTATAAGGACAGTAGCATTCAGAATAGATAGCCCTCCAAAAGAAGTGCCAAGATGAGAGACTGTTCTGACTGACAGTGATACTGAGACCAATGAAGAAAAAAAAATGCATATTAGAATATTATCAAGGACACCACTAAAGAGGAAGAGGCTACCAAGTCAGATCATTTTGCTCATGAGGCAAAGGAGGTTGTTGGTGAAGCTAATGATGAGGACAATAAAGAAGAAGATCTCAGTTTGAGCCCTCTACTAGATAATACAGACAAGATAGTGTCTGGTCAGGAAGCAAGAGTGGCATCTAATTCCATTGATATTGATGTCATTGATGACTCAGAGAAGTATAAGACTCACCCTACTTTTGAACTAATAGGGAAAACAGTTGTTAAATTTTCTGGAGTTGCAGAGGAGGTTGTAGATTTACATGGAACAGAATAGACATAGGGGATTCCTCAGGAGAGAGCTCTAAGTGAGGGGGAGCATCTTGGTTCAGTTTCGGTACTTAATGACATAGAAGGTTGGTCATCAGATCTAGGGTACATGGTACATGGACTCGATTATAGAGATTTTGATGAGGAAGACCAACCCCAAAGGGATTTTGTTATCCTACCTGAAAATGTTCTAGTAGTTAAGGATGAAAATTTGGCTACTAAGGAGGACCTTGTGTCATTGAATGTTGAAATGAAAGAGGCAGTGAGACAATTAGTAGCATATGTGATGAATAGCCTTATTGAAGAGATGAGGAGTGTGGAGAAATCCCTGGTGCTGTCTCTAGGATGTGTTGTGTCTAGTCATGTGAAAGAACTGAGGGATGAAGTTAAAGTGTGCCACACTCAAATTGAATGTTGGACATGAGATGTGGTTTCTCTAAGACAATCAGTTGCTTCATTGACTGCCTTGAGTGGTTTTGAAAACCATGTGAATGCTGAGATTCGATATATCAAAGAAGTAGTCAAGTAGTTTGTGGATGTTTTTGAGTCTTTTACGAAATCAATAAAAAAACATATGAACAGTCAAGATGCACTTGTTCATAAGGTGATTAGTAACTTGACTCAGTCTTTCAAAGAGACTGTGGATTTCTCAGTCATACCCCTTCCCTAATCTAGCTCCACTGTGAAAATTGATCAGATAAGAATTGTGATCCTAGAAGAGCATTCTATGGCCAGTCCCAATGGAACCTCTGATACTCAGATACTTGCTACCACTAGGGAAGTCAGCAGTTTTGTTCGTGACCACATGCTGTAAGCTGCTACATCTCAAGAGGCCATTACAAAAAGTATATTATTTCTTTGAGATGGTCTATACCAAGAATCAAATGACCAACCACTACAAGATTTTGATAGATAATATGAAGCTTCGTCCAGTGTCTCGGGAATTCAAGGAGCATGTCAGCAAACTGGGAGAATTGACCCCTGCTTTGGATAAGTTTTTGGAGAATGAAGATGATTTTTTATCTGCTATGGATAGAGGAGGAATCACTATTATTGATTCCAGAAACCTTCTTCTACTCTTTCTTCATGTGGACTACACCCCTGATATCATCCCTCCTGCCTTACATGCATCTCAAACCATTGGCTCTTCCACCATGTCTCCTGCTGAAGCTAACAAAATCCTTACTCCACTGATCCCTCAACGAGATACCCACTACAGACCAACAAGAGCTTCTATTGCTGCCCCTCTAGTCATACATGTCGCCCTTCCTAAACCGTCTAATCCACCAGCTCATATTCCATCTTCTTCTTCCAAAGGGAAAGATCACTTTCCTGAGGCTAATGTGGATTGAGTCTTGTTTAGGTCTTTTTATAGGGACACTTTCTTTCCTTTTTGGGTCCCGTAATGTAATTTCATTAATACAAGCTTTCTATGATCTCTCTATTTGTGATTATTTTTGTTAATCACAAAGTGGGAGAAATACTGTGCTAATTCTAGATTAATAATGTGCAATGTGATTGGGGAGAAATGTAACAATATACTACTATAATTCTATGTTGATTCTTATCCGCATTTCTCTCTAATACCATGTACCAATATTTTTAGGTTTTACATTCTTATTAATCTCTGATACTTGAGTCATTTTTAATCTATGTTTTGTACCTGTATTATATATGATATCCATCTTTAATACATACTGGTATAATTTGTGATTATCAAAAAGGGGGAGATTGTTCGACTCACCTGTTATGATAATCCCAAATCATGTATAAATATTGATCATGATATATTAAGTCAGTTACTATTCTTTTTTAATCTACATTTATAATTATCTTATCCTCAACAATGTATAATCTTATGTATCATGACTTTGCTCCATTTGCTTAGAGTTTATATTTATCTAAATATATGTTCACAGTTAAAGGCTACTGGTAAGAGCCTTTTGTTCAAAGTCACCGTTACAGCTCACTGTCACTCTAAGTCACTGATGCTATAAGATCACCGTTGAAGATTTACAGTCACTGTTGGATGCTACCAGTACAAGGTTACTGTCACAAGTCTACCATTGATCTGATTATCAATTCTCACAGACAAAGAGTTACTGTCACAATGTCACTGTTGTGACGAGGCTTCTGTTAGAAGTTCACTATCAGACTCATTCTCCAGTTTTCTGTTGAGAACTTCACTGTTTAAGTCTACAATGGGAAAGTTATACTATTGAGCCTACCGATGAAGATCACTGATAAAGATTTAATATTACATAGAGTAAAAAACTACCATTACAAGACATCCACTAACACAAAGTCTATCGTTACAAGTCTACAGACAAAGAAACTACCATTGAAGCTCGCAATTGAATAGTCAACTGATTAATTCCACAGTTGGAAAGACCACAGTTGATGTCTATCGTGTGACATGCACCAACTACCAGTCTAATGATATTTTACTCTTTTCGCTACCAATTTTATTAATAATATTATAAAGGTCATGTATAGACAAATAAATACTCCTGACATTATTTAATTCTATTTGTAGGCATATCAGGAAACAATATTATGTATGAGGAAGACCACACGTGGTTGAATCATTTTTACTGTCGTCCCCTACTGAACCAAATGAGAAAATGTGAACTGAAATAGATTATATATATAATAAGAGAGATACATTCAAAGGGGATAAGACAATACATACTGAAACAAGAAAAGTGGCGTGGAAATATTGAATATACACAAAACACTCATAAGAGAGAGTTATATACATTCTCAAAAATAACCCTCAAGAACTCCTTTTGAAGAACACAGAGCATCAAAAGGATCAATTGAAAGAATCTAATTAAAGATGTCGTGGTGTTCTGCAAATAGGTTAAAACCCAAGAAGCTGATCATCTCTACATCTGGAAGTCAGAACCTGAAAGTTGCGACACTCTGTTTTTTATTCAACTTGCAGAGAACGACTAAAACATCATTTCATTCCTTTCAACGAGTCCATATCTGATCTTCCAACAAAACAGAGCATTCTAAACTTATCCCTACTATCATTATCTCTACTGTGTTTATGTATTTTACATTTGTGAGCAGTGTGTCTGTGTTACACACACTGACTTTTGTGATTGAACTGAGGGATACTGAAAATCCACATATCAAACTCTTTTTTCATTTGTTTCCCATGTATAATTGTGGAAAAATACTAGTGTGTCTTGGTAGTTTATTTTTTCCCACGTATAACTGTGGTAGAGGTTTAAAAACATGTACAGTTTGTGAAAACTGATGTAAAGCCCGATACAGGATGCATATCACTTTTAATATAATTGCTTGGTGTTAGTTGATCACCATGTGTAGAGGACTAGGACTTTTCTTAAGATGGAACCTATTGTTTAATTTGTTATGTTCCCCTTTCATTACTATGTTATACATTTTTCCTCTGTTCTTATATTTTCGATGACATAAATCTGTTTTTACATCACTCTGATAGTTAGTTCTGGTTAGTGTATATATCTAATTTATTTAGTAAACTTGTTTCAAAAGTGGATTTAGTTCTCATAATGATTCTACTGAGGAGTAATAATCCATTGAGTAACATGTTGAACAATAAGTCACTTATATCTCTACTGCCTTAATTGACTGGGTTGTTTTAATTTAAGGGATTTTAATCCTAAATGTTTTTTACAAAAATTTTAATTTGAACTCAATTCACCCCCTCTTGAGTATCCACTCTGACCAACAGAACTAAGTAAGGTTATCTATGGATTTTAAAAATTATGTATATCCTTGATGGATTTTGTGAGACCTAGAGGGTCCGGGGGGTACCAAATGAATATCATTATACTCACCCATACTCAGGCTATGCATGCACCTTATTGTGTTGGATGCAGATGACAGACAATGCTGACTGAGGCCGAGAGTACCAGGACTGGATGGTACCTAGAGGTGGACCATAAGACAAAACAGTACATGGAGGATATGGATGGAAAAGGAGTGCTGAGGAGGACATCTGTACCTTCCCTTCAGGTAGGAACCTCTAAGGATAACCCAACATCTGACTATCCCTTTTCTTCAGTTGTATTGTATCACAGTTGTACTTTTATTTACTAGTTGGCCTTGTATTCTGGCCCCTTTTTCTTTCTGAACTCTTTTGTTATACAGTTTACTTGGTGTTTCGTATCCTGATGTGTTTATTCTTGTGTGTGTGTTTAAAGGTTATAAAGGCAATGACTTCCCAGTTTTAGAGAATTATGCCTTTGGTGCTAGTCACTATCCCCTGGCCTATGGAAGGCAGGATTGGGGTAGTCACGACATATTCCATAGGGGACGAGTTGTGACAAATTCGTATCAGAGGAGTAGGTTCTACCGCATAAAAAAAGACTCTGATCATTTTTTTGAATTAATCATGTTAAATGTAGTGAGTGCAGTTTTCAGTTCAGGGAGTCTAGTGTTGGTGCGGCGGCCGATTTATCCATACACCAGGACCCTGACTTTTGATTTCTTACTCAGTGCCCAAAAACATAGATTGCGTGAGTGTTTTCAAAAGTTTTATTTAAGTCATCTCACTAGGTCACCTCACTAGGTATATCTTTTTGACCTTAGCGCATTTGATTCTTTTTAGGATGTCTCAATGTAGACAGCCATCTAGAGTTCCAAGACTTGTATGCACTAATATCCAACCGAGCGACTAGGCCTCGGTGCAGGGTCCTCTTCCAGTAGAGGCACCAGTGGAGGTTCCAATGGTACTATTACCCATTGGGACACCGATGCCACATGCCCCAACAGTAGAGGGTGCACGCAGCTTGAGCACGTTTCATGAGTTCCAGTTCCAAAGTCCACGAGTGTTCAGGGGAGAGATGGATCCACATGAGTTTGATGATAGGCTGGAGGTTGTGGTGAGAGTATTCTGACTCGTAGGGACACCAGCCGATCTCATGGAGATCCCTACCGCTAGCCTTCAACAAGAAGCAGCAGGCAGATGGTGGATCTTGATTTTCCAGGTTCACGATGAGGTGACGCTTCTCTATTCAGACTTCAAGAGCCTGTTTCGGGCATAGTTTGTCCTAGAAACTCTTCCCGCAGTGAAAATTCAGGAGCTACATTGTCTGTAGCATGGCATCATGAATGTAGCTCAGTACTCACCAAGGTTCACTGACCTCTAATGCTAATCCACTAATATAGTGTGGGACCCATTTTTCAGATCCCGGACCTTCATTCAGGGGCTCAGGCGGGATATTATAGTTTCGATTGTCTCACTCAGCATCCCGATGTAGGCGGGGGTGTTTGAGAAAGACCTCATAGTGGAGAGTTTCCTTGCCGAGCAGTCTCTAGTAGTGATATCCACCACCAATCACTATGTAGAGGACTCTTCTGTAGCTGGTAGCAGATAGATGTTGAAGAGGTCCAAGAGGACCAGAACTACATGTGGGTGACCACATGATTCAGAGTCGGCTGTGCGGGGAACTAGAGGAGGAGACAGACATGATAGGAGTGGGAATCATTTCTCATGCACCAGGTAGGGTCACATGGCTGGTGACTGTCTGACCCATCATATAGATGATCAGCAGACAGTTGAAGGACCACCCAAGAAGATACAGAGGATCGATCGAGGTGGTCCATAGGGAGCAGACAAACATGGCAGAGGAGCTGGTAGTGCAGCTGGCGGTTGGCGATGATTCGAGATATTACCGCCACCACAAGCAGAAGTTCCACCCCGACCATAGGGAGTAGGTGGATAGTGGAGATATCAACTCTAGGTAGTTGCGGCATAAACTCATGGCACTCTAGTGATGATTAGATTTCTGATCTGTGTCTACTCCAATGTCGTTGTAGTGCTTATTGACATAGGTTCCAGTCATTCTTTCATTTCCACTACCCCCCTACAGAGCTCGTAAATTCCGATGGATCTATTGGCTCAATCCTTATGGCTAGAGACTCCTACGTGAGAGAATTCAAAGATTACACCCTGGTTCCGGTAGTGTGATCTTACTCTAGGAGGGGAGAGCTTCGGCTGGGATCTCCTAGTAGCGACGTCGAGGCCTTAGGACGTCATCTTGGGTATGGACTGGTTATCTATGGTCCATGCGATGATTGAATGTATTTGGCACAATGTGAAGTGTGTCCGCATGGATGGGACCAGGTTTACCTTCGTCAGTGATAAGGGAGCCTTTGCAGCACATGATGGACTTACCTGGAGGAGAGTGCAACTGATCACTCATCAGTTGGCTAGCCTTACCCTCAAAGCTATTGATGTGGAGAGTCTGAGTTATCCTCTAGTGGTGGACCAGTATGTGGATGTTTTCCCTGATGATGTTCCTAGTGTACCTCCTCACAGAGAGGTGGACTTTTACATTGACTTGTACCCTAGGACGACACTGATATCTAAACCAGCGCATCGGATGGATCCCTTGGATCTTCTCGAGATCCGGGTACAATTGAAGGACCTATAGGGGAAGGGATTCATTCGGTCTAGTGTTTCACCTTGGCCAGCCCTGATTTTGTTCGCAAAGAAGGTAGATGGGAGCTTGAGGCTTTGTGTTGACTGTCGGTGCCTAAACCAGTTGACCGTGAAGAAAAAGTACCCACTCTAGAGGATTGGTGACCTCTTTTATCAGCTCAAGGGATCACGATGATTCTCAAAGATAGAACTCAGATCAAGCTATCACCAGCTCAGATTACGATATGTGGATGTGCAGAATACGACCTTCAGATGTCAGTATATCCATTACGAGTTCTTGGTTATTCCATTCGGTGTAACCAATGCTCCATCATTGTTCATGGAACTCATGAATATGATCTTTCATCCATACCATGATCACTTTTTAGTAGTCTTCATCGACGACATATTGATCTACTCAACTACTAAGGTGGATCATGCATATCATTTTCAAGTAGTTCAAGACACACTCATAGAGCAACAACTTTATGGTAAGCTCTCGAAGATCCAGTTTTGGATCCAAGAGGTTCAATTCTAGGGACATGTCATATTAGAGGTTGGAGTTGTAGTAGATCAATTGATGATTGAGGCAGTACTTGCTTGGGAGCCACCCAGGAGTGTGGTGAAGGTACATAGTTTCCTGGGATTGGCTGGATTTACTGGAGGTTTGTGCCAGACTTCTCCAATGTGGTAGAACCACTATCAGACTTGACGAAGAAGGGGAAACCCTTGGTGTGGTCGAAGTGATGCCAACATAGTTTTAAGTAGATGAATCAGAGGCTGACTATTGTACCCATAATGAGGCTACTGGAGGATGACGTTGGGTAAGTAGTCAACTATGACGAATCAGGGACCAGACATGGATGTGTATTAATGATGGAGCGATCAGTGAACCCTTATGGTTCTCGAAAACTAAGACAGCATGATCATAACAATACTACCCATGGCGTGGAATAAGAAGTAGTGGTGTTCCCCTTGAAGATGTGGCGGCACTACCTGATGGGTGAACGTTTAACTGTGTACTCTGATCATATGAGTCTCAGGTATATCTTCTCTAAGAAAGACCAGAACCTGAGACAACGATGTTGGATTGTGTTCCTTCAGGACTATGACTTCAGGATAGTCTATAGTCTTGGGAAGGAGAATGTTATTTCAGATGCACTCAGCAGGAGGTCTGGTATACAACTGCTTGGCGAGGCGATAAAGCAGCTAGCCACAATGTAGATATCCGTTGTGGATAGGGATAGAGAAACTTTTCTTTATTCTCTTACAGTCACTCCCCCACTTCTTCAGCGAGTCAGGGAGGAGCTGTGTGGGGAAGCTGATTGCGAGCCTCGAAGTGCTCTGATACCCATAGGGCAGGCACCTGATGGATTTTCTGAAGGTGGGGAGCAGGTCATCCATTTCAGAGGACGTACCATGGTACCCGTGTCTGTTTAGGGGAATGTGTTGAGGGTGTTCCACACATCCTCACTAGTGGTACATCTAAGAGTGGAAAATATGTACCAGGAACTCCAACAACAGCACTGGTGTCTGGGAATGAAGAAAGAAGTTACATAGTTTGTTTCTTGATGACCCACTTATCAGCAACTAAAAGCGGAGCATCAGGAACCAGTAGGCTTGGTTCATCATTTAGAGGTCCCATAGTGGATGTGGTATTGGATATCCATGGACTTCGTGATAGGAATTCCATGTACATCCGGAGTTCATGACTCTACTTGGGTGATGGCTGACCGACTCACCAAGTTGACCCAGTTCCTACCGATCAGAGAGCAAGGTTCAGTAGAGGGTTTGGGATGCCACTATGTGTAGGAGATTGTACGGATACATGGAGTACCATTGACAATTGTCTCCGATAATGACACACGATTTACTACCTGGCTATAGAAGGGGTTGCAAGAGTCCTTTGGGACACATCTTCGTTTGAGAACTGCCTTCCATTCAAAGATGGATGGTCAGACTGAGCAGACCATTCATACACTTGAGGACATTCTATATTCTTGTGTACATGAATTCGATCGCAGTTGGGAGGATCACTTACCTTTGGTGGAGTTTTCATACAACAATAGCTATCACTCCACCATTGGGATGGCACCGTTAGAGGCGTTGTATGGGCAACCTTGAAGATCACCTTAGTGCTGGATTTTCCCAGGAGACTCAACACTAGTGGGACCAGAGATGGTATAGACTACCACAGAGAAGGTGGAGGTCATCCAGGAGTGGAAGAATACTGCAAAGAGTAGGAAAAAGTGATATGTTGAAAGGAGACGAATACCTCTAGAGTTCAAGGATGGCGACCACGTCTTTCTATGGGTCTTAGTTCGACGAGGTTTGCAGAGATTTTGCCGAGGATGAAAGTTATCTCTGAGATTAATCGAACCTTTTTAGGCCCTTGGAAGAATTGGTGAGGTGGAATCCCTCTTAGCTCTTCCACCTCATTTTCACTTAGCGCACAATATCTTCCACGTATCCCAGTTGAGGAGATACGTTCATGACCCTAATCAAATCATCGACCACAGTGAGATGGACGTCTATGATGGGGTGCCTTTTATGGAGGTTCTAGTAGAGATTGAGGATCGACAGGAGCAAGTTCTTCGTGGAAGGTTGATACCTCTGGTGCACGTTCGGTGGCAGCATGGAAACCTCCAAGAGAGCACATGGGAGCAGGAAGCTCAGATGAGTGCTCAGTACCCGCAATTATTCCCTTAGTTTGTGTTGTAACTTATAGAGAGGTAAATCCTAAGGTGGGGAGAATGTAAATAATTTTACATTCAATGTATTTTTTTATAAAATAAATGGTAATTTTACGAATCCACGAAAATTGATGGCGAGTGACTCTGAGGCCCGGAGTGCTCGGAATGAATTTCTTATCTTTTGTTATAGTAAGTTAATTAAATGTACGAGCATGTTATTCTAACTTTTTAACCAGTGATCCAAATTGAAATATGAGGGCACCATTGAACTCGTAGTACTGGTATTCGCTTAGGGAGACTTTCACCTCGACGACAGTTGGTCGAGGGTAAAAGTTTGGTTTTGTGATTTTCTTGGAAATAATAAAATAAAATAAACACACGTTTTATTTTATTTTGTTATAACCACCCTCCCATGTGGATGTTAATGGGTGGCGTCCACGAGAACTAAACCTCATCTTCTAGATTTATTGTGGTGGGGAACACCAGAGATCTCAAAACCTCCTAATTTGAATTTGGGAGGTGGGGACAACCCGACCCCTATTAATGGGGGGAGAGGAAAACCTCTCAACTCCATCATTAATGTGAAGGCGCCTCTTGGGCTTCCTTCACAATTAATTTTATCAACCCTAATGCTTTAATTATTCCACCCACTATAATTAATTTGGCTTCTTGAAGTCCTTCAAAAAAAATAATAGATCTGTTAATCTATTATTTTCCCACCACTTTACATTTGGGAGGAATTGGGAGAAAGATTCTCCAACGAAGAATGCTTCCTATATGAAGAATGCTGGTGAGGAACATCATCAACTTCTTCCTAGGAAGCACCTTGTGGAGGCAACCAATGAGGGACATCTTTGACGATCGACATTCCCTCCTCATCATCTTCGATGAACAATATGAGGTAGGGGTTTAATTGTGTTTGATTATTTGTGGGAAGTTGTAGGGTGATAGATTTATATTCTTCTCTCTTCCATTATTGATAATTCTTTGAAATTCAAGAAGTAATTTAACCGATTCCTACCACTCAAAACATGGAGGGTGTGGGACAAATAAACATGTCTCGACCCCTCCCTAGTTCTTCTTTGATGTGTACGTCGAAATGGAGGAAGGTGCAAAGTCAATGGCGCTCTTCCACTTGCGACCTCCGCCACACCGCACCGCCGCCGAACCACTGCCATGCCGAGCCATTGAGCCGAACCACCGTCGTGCCGACCCTCCGAGCCGAGCCACCACCCTAGGAAAAACCATCCCTGCACCCCTCATGATGCCACGACCGAACCGACCTGCACCCCTCACGGCGCCCTAGATGAACCGGCACACGCCCCTCACCGCTCTCCAGCTGCACTGGCCCGCCTCCCTCGTGGCGCCCCATCTGAACCGGCCCATTCCCCTTGTGGTGCCCCAGCCGAACACCCCCTGTAGCACACCGGCTATACCGGGCCCGTGCACCCACAACACCTTGGCTGATCTAGCCCCGCGCCCTCTCGGCACCCCCGCGACCGAGTTTCCCCATGACACTCATGGGCTCTATTTCCCCTCGTGACATGCTGGACCTCCCAGCGGACTAGACATCATCACTGGCCGGGCGGACCCAGTGGGTCCGGATGGGTCACCTAAACTAAGCTGACCCATGCCATGTCAGATCGGGTTGGTCCAACCGGGTTCGTCCAAACCTGGGCCCACTAAGACCCATTTACGCTCCTTCGACCATATCCTTGGAACCGAACAACCATTTCCGGAACTGTCAACAGTGTGGGAAGTCTTGGAGAGAGATGGTCCCTTTGAGTATACTCCACTGGAGTTTTGGTTTGATATCGGAAACAGTCATGTTGGATCATGCACGAATCCAACCGGGCCCTCGACACTAAAAGGATAATAACTCATAGTTCGGGCGTCCGATTGACGCACCATATATTGTGTTGAGACACCTATGACTTGGATGTCCAATGAGAAACTTTTTCATAGGACATCATGAAAGTTGGAGTATTGACTAGTAGATCATTTAGTGGATCCTTTCGGAGATGAGCGAGCACAGTGCGGAGACCTAGTAGCTGGATGAGACCTAACAACTACTGACCGATTCGACTCGGGGTAACTAGACGAGCCTAGTTGGGATCACCTTGGTGTCGCGGAAAATCCAAAATGGGGAGTGACTTGCTGTCATATAAAACCCACAATACTAGACAGAATGAGTACCTCAGCAGGCTGTGAGGGGGAGCATGCTTGGTGATGTGGCAGACCCATAGTGGGGGGCGCAGTTGGTGACGTGGTAGATCCATGGTACTCGATAGGAGGAGTACCTCAGCAGTCTATGGTTAGTGGGAAGCACCTTGGTTCCATGATAGACCCACTATACTCGATAGAGGAGGAGTTCTCCAGCAGTCGAGGATTCGACAATGTGACTGGGGATATTACTTAATACTACCCCTAGAATAAAACCCCGGATTGAGCTGTGTCAGTACCTCATTGTTTTTACTCATTGTTGATGTAGATTACTTGATAACTTAGGTATATGTATGGGCATATATCTATGTTATGTTATCTGTGGATTTTATTATTTTTGTTTATCCTCTTAGGATTTTGTGAGACTTAGAGGATCTCGGGGTCCCTACCAAATATCGTTATAGTCACCCTTACATGTACTATGCCCACACCTTGTTGTGTTGGATGCAGACGACGAACAATGATGATTGAGGCCGAGAGTGCTGAGACTGGACAGTACATGGAGGTGGACCTTACGAAGAAATGGTACACGGAGGAGACATACGGATGAGGATTGCTGAGGAGGCGATGTGTACCTACCCTTTAGTCTGGAACCTCCGAGGACGACCCACCAGCTGACTTTACCTTTTCTTCACTTGTATTTTGTCATAGTAGTACTTGTATTTTCCTGTTGGGCTTGTATTTTGGCCCCTTTTTCCTTCAGAACACTTTTGTTATACAGTTTACTTGGTGTTTTGTATCCAGTTGTGTTCTTTCTTATGCGTGTGTTTACCGGTTATAAAAGAAATGCCTTCCCAGTTTTAGGGAATTAAGCCTTTGGTGCTAGTCACCAGCCCCTGACCTATGGAAGGCAGGAATGGGGTAGTCACGACACGAGCCATGGGGGACGATTCGTGACAATATTGGTTGTAGTTTCCATGTTCGCATATTGTGAAGTCCTCTGATAAATTATCCTTTAATAGAATAGTGATTTCTTTTTTAGGAATATATAATTTCTCTATTTTGGGTGGAAGTGTCTCTTGAGTGTTCCCCCATTGTATATCATTCGAATTGGAACGGGATGATGCATCTACATCCTCTGGGTCCTTTTCATGGTGAAGTTCCATGTCAAAGTGAAGTGAGTCTCGTAGTGTGTTTTGTTTTATTAGACCTTACTTGATTGATATTTGGATACTTTTATCATAAAAAGGGGAATTTAGATCAGTTGAAATCAATTCCTAAATTCATGTTAATAGATTCTTCAACCTTCGAGCTCCATCCCAAGGCCTTGGAGTGAATTTGGTTATTTTTCAAGAATCCCTAGGGGTGTAATGGACCTTTGCTTAATTTCAATCTTTAGTATGGGAGATAGAGATAGTTCAACCTCATGTGTAGAGATTTTGTTTCGAATGGTCTCATTTGGTGGAACGATGTATGGGGAACTCATTTCTATGTTGTGACCCATGTGAGTGGAATAGTTCCTGAATGGGTATAAGAAAACATCTATGTATCAATCATATAAAATCCCAGCAGTTTTACCTTATTAGATGTGAGTCTCCATTTGATGTTCCTATTATGGATAGCCTAGTTAATCAATCATGGATTTGGATTGTTCCTATATAAGGATGATAATGTCCCATGGGATTAGTGATCAACATAGTGTTTTACGTTTGTATTATAGAATTTTAGTCGGAACCATTATGGTGGTGGTGAGGGGGGAAGGGTTAGTCTATGTTGAATTTCATGAGTCATTTTATGATGGTTAGTTTTTATGGCGGGAAGACCCACCATGGGACTCATGGATGTTCCCCTAGATTGAATTGAGGTTAGACTATTTATTATGGAAGGGGGTTCATTTGGGAATCCTCATGTTGGAAATCTGGATTAGTATCTGGTTCATGTGTGGAAGTGGGTGGTATCGTCTGAATCCACTTAATTATTTGTTCTTTCCTTTAGTAAGTGTTGGGGTGGAAGTGTTCCCAACAATCTTATTGAATCAATGTTGTGGTAGTCTAGTTTTTATTCATTGTTTGTTTTAGGTATGTTTTATGTGATTCAGTTAGTGAGGTCTATGATTTTTTACTCACGAGGATGATTGTACATTGTTTGAGTTCCTTTTGATTCTTCGATTAACTATAAGAGTTTTAGCTTTTCAGGGTGGAAAACATTGAGGGGAGTCTATTATTTGATTATGCATCTGGAGTTCATCTTGTATACCCTTATTCCTACCCATAGAGTTTTGAATTCTTATCATTCCACATTCATTAGGAATATCCTTGATTACTGAAAGAGTACCAGTTTTTTTTCTTAAATCAGGACTTGTTGTGGATTTATATTGATGTAAAGTGTTATGGTGGGGAGAATTATCAAACATGGGTTTTTCATTTCACCCTATGTTCTAGTTCGGGTTTGGTTCTATGTAATTTTCTCATGAAACAGGTGTGAATTATTTGAATTTTTAGGCCATTTATTTGGTTATTCTTAGTCTAGTTCATGTGCATGAGATTCTAATTGAATTATCATGATAAATATAAGTTTTTTTGTGCGTAGTGTTTAGCACACAATTGTCTCATAGTTAGTAGAAATAGTGTGCCATTCCTGTGAAAGGACCTAGGTCTTTATAAAATATTACTTTTGGATTTCGTTAATACTTATAAATACTATATTAACTTATTTGACAATGGAGACACTTTTTCTGAGAGCATACTCAACACGCATCAAGGGGTTTCTCTAAAATCTTACATTTCACACAACATTGAGATATACGAAAAAAAATAAAATAGTTATGGTATTATTATTTTAAATGGTAGTTAATGCATAATCGTTGGAATGCATGGAATGAATAATATCAACTAGATTTTTAAATATGGTTTATAAATGATTAAATAATGATTCCGTGGTTACCAAAATTATTATAAATGGAAATAAAAACCAATTGAATATAAATGATGTGTTTTTATGAAAACATATTTAAAATAGAATAATTGTGTTCCCATATCACACTTTATGGATTTATATTTAATGAATAATATATGATATATATTCAATTTAATGTTTTAAATTCATATTATATGTTTTATAAATATGATTTAATAACTAATTCAATGTTTTAGGATAAAAGAAGTAATTTTCTAAAAATGCAGTTTTGCCACCATTTGAAGGAGAACCCTTTTTAAATATGTTTTTTTTTCACTTTTATATGTTCTATTTGAAAGAGAAAACATATTTTATAGAATCAAGGAATCAAAATTTACTTGGGAAGAAATTTTGTTATTTCTCTGATAATGTTCATTTTTAATGAATAGTGAAACAATACTGCATTTTAATTCATAACAGTCTTTTCATCTAACTTATTTATATAGATATATTTTAATTTTTATTAGTTTTAATGTTTAATTGGATTATATTTTTATCATTTAATCCAATTATGGTCATTTTATGTAATTTCACTTTTAAATTGGACATAAACACATGTCAATATTTTGATAGTTATTACTTCTTAAAAAACCCATTTTTTTTGTTTTGACAACATGAATTAATATTAAATTAATTACTAAAACTACAATATTTTGAATTTGTAAAATGGATTCCATATTATAAATTAGGATGTCCAAATTTTTTAAATAATTAACTATTATTTTTAGATATTATGAATAGTAATATCAATAATTATTTTATTTAAAATGCCTAAAGGGTAAATCTAGAAAATAAGTGTAACAAATTAATATTATAAAAATATCAAACTAAACTAACATGTTTCCTAATCCTATTGGATGAGATATGTCTGACCATGGGAATCCTTTGGCCGATTTGGTGACCCCATGGAGAAACTTGGATGTGAAAATGACATTTTATATGAATTAAAAACATTGTGAGGGTTTTTCATGGAAATAAAATGTGATTATTTTTAAATGATTTTTATTATTATAAAAATTGGATACTAATCAGAATTGTCAACTCTCTAATATATGGTTGAATTATAAATGATTTATAATTAATTAATTTAGAATTTTAATCATGAAATGATATTTAAATTTAAGAGAATGTATTCATTTCATTGAACCCAATGTTATACAATGTTAAAATTTCAATCCATAGAGATTGTATTAAATTATATTTTTAGATGTCATTAGATGTTAGGATGTCCTTTGTTCTTTTTTAAAACACATAGTTAACTAATAATAATAATATTATAGTTAAATATATAGTTATATATGAAATATATAAATATTTTAAAATAATATGACATTGTTAAGGATTTCTTATTATTTATCATCTATATCAGATAGTTTATTATGTATTATTTCACTTATTTACAGTAACAGTTTTTGTTTTCGGTAAATATCTTGATCTATCATGAACCAATTAAAAATGGATTTAATTGAAAATATGGTGGTTTTTATATAAGAATACAAATAGAATAGTATACATAGTAAAAAAAATCCCCAATACCATCTATAATGAGTTCATATAAAAAACATAAACCTAGGTGTGATTCCAAATTCAGCAAGTAAAATACATAGAAAAGACCATGAAATTTCATGTAAGTATAATAAATATAAATATATAAAATTACCTATCTATAAATAATGTGTGAAGAAGAACCTAAGAAAATTTCATAGGAAATTGATAATTTTTTATCTCGTAAAGTAGTGAATAAATAAATAATATTCCAAAGAAAAATAAATTCCTTTAATTAATCCCATGAAAGGGAATAAAATTATCCACAATGTTTCAGTTGAATTTATTAAATATAGGGAGTATGAATATCATGTAAACAAATTTCATATACGTAATACCACAATAAATTATAGAAATTCCTATAAAGATTAATTTATAACAGAGCCTAATGATTATAAAAATAAAGGCTAGACAAAAAATGATATATGAAGTGTTTTGATTATATATTATCTTTTTTTACATTTCATTGTCTTATAAGAGGATTCATATATTTTATGCCATAAGGAAATATTGAAGAATATGATAGAAAATAATGGTTAATGAATTGAGATAATCATTGAGTGATTTTGGTGTCTAAATATAAAAATTCAACTATAATTATCTAGTGAAATAATCATTAATGATTATATGATTAAATATATTAATACTTTATTGATGTCTTATGAGAGGAGAGTACAGTTGTAGACTTTTGTTATGTTTTTAAAGTTGTTTATATTATATTAACCAATAATATTAACATGTGAAAATGTTATTTGATATATAAATATAATTTCATTTTTTATAAATATTATAAAATGGATTGACAAACATTAACATATATGTGACCTTTTAGGGTTAATATTAGTCTTTATGATTTTCATCATAAGTTTTTGGGAGTGTAATAATAATTTGATTAGAATAATATTAGAACACGGAATACATGTCACATTAGTTAAGGACATATGGATTTTACTCAAAAACCAATGGAAATAATGGTTCAATGCCCTACAATATACTATTTTCTATCGTGGTTTGCATGAAAAAATGTTTTTTTAAAATTTGACAGATAATGAATAATTTGATTTCGAGAAAACATTTTATATAATATTTCAAACCATTGGATTGAAAAATGATTTGAGGATTAGGTCGTTAATGATATTTTATATGGATTCTATTTTTTATATACTAATATGATTAAGGTAATTTGGATATTATTCTGTTTTATTTTATGAATAATGGATGAATTATTTTTTTCATAAATATATGGATTTACATTTAATTTTTTGTGATTAATTTTATATATGGAAAAATTTAATATAATTTTTTTAAATTTTAATGATTGGGAATATAAATATTTTGAATATTCATTAAGGGTGATTTATTTTATTGGAAGTCACATGGTAAATTTGTCCTTGAAGAATATGGGATCAAATCATTCTGATCATTTGTATTGAATCACTGTTTGGAACATTTTAATGATTTTTGAGGACACTTATTTATTTGATTATTTGGTATCAATTTTTTATTTTAGTGGTTAATTATATAAATGTATATTTATTTGGGTATATTTTTATAATCAATTTTGTTTTCATTAATGTAAAAATGCATGATAAATTAAATGATATCCTTATGTTGTATGATGTGAAAATGATAGAAGTTGATTTTAGTGCTTCAAGCATAAAAATCCTTTATTGAATACTAATTATTTTTAGTAAATGTAAAATTAAAGGGGAAATGTATTAAATGATGAAACAATAATCACAATGTATGCATATTTCTTTATGTTTTTAATTCACTTGATAAATGTATCCCCTCACTTGAAGAAATTGATCTTAAAATAAAAATAATATTTAACAAATCGGTGATCTCCTTTATATTTATGAAAAATAATAATGCTACCAACTAAATTGATATTCATTCAAATAACATGTTTTCACTTTCCCCTAATGTTCCACTTATATGTAACCCTTGATTTCATTTATTTCACATGACCACATTATTTCATTACCTCATTTTATGAAAATATTTTTTGTAATTATTTTACAATATGGTTTCTCAATATAGTCATTTTCCAATGTAAAAAACCTGATTTTTGAGAAAAATAACAAATTTTTGTGACAAAAGTATTGAATTTCTGAATTTAGAAAATATTATTTTAGAAAATATAAAATATCTTAGATAGTATACAAGATACGGAACACCGAACATAAATGAGTCATGGAATATTATTTTTTACAAATAACAATGAAAACCGCGACAATAAATTGGAATTAATGAATATAATTTATTTATTTATTATATATATATGTCTTACTCAATATAAATTTTTGATAAGAACTATGTACTTAATAAATCGTTTTATAATAACATAACTTTATTCATTAGAAATATGTTTTGTAATTTTTTTGAGAAAACATCGTAATTAATTAAGAACTATTTTAAATATTATAAATGATAAACAAAAAATAAATATTAAAATTATTATATGAAAACTATCATGGCTTGAAATGATGTTTTTTTCTCAAAATATTGATTGTTTGGAGAATAGTGAAAAATACAGTTTTTTCAAATATAGTCATTTCTTTTCAATAAATTATAAATTTAGAACATCCATTCTTATTTGAATTTTATTTCATGTACCATATGTATTATTTAGTTATATTTAAACTAATTAATTTCATTATAATGATCATTTTATTGGATTTTATTGTGATTTTATTATTAGGATTAAAACACATTTTTATAAAAACATTTCTAATGTGAATATTCATGATCCATTTCAATAATTTTAAATACACATAATGGTGAATTATTGAAAATAAATTTATAAAATATACATTTTAAATATTAATTTAAATACATATAATGATTAATATAGTCATATAATTAATATAAAATTATCATATTCGAGAAAAAAATATTTATTCAAAATTCCCCTGCTAGGATTCATGGTAGCGGTGACTTAGGTGCTGCTAGTAACTTCTCATTGTGTAGAGATTTACTAGGTTATGAAGAGTTTTTTATGGTGTTGGAACAAATCAATTGAGGTCGATGAAACAACTATATGTGCCTCATGATTGGATAGTCCAATATATTTTTAGATGATTACAATGTGATCCTATGGGTGGATTGCAACTCCTATTTGGGTAGGGATTTACCTTGTTCTGAATAGCTGGCTGAAGATATTGGAACTAATAATGTGTGTCCAATGAAACCTATGTCCCCACATCCTAATCTAGAAGTCGAATATATTTTTATATGATAAAAATGTGATCTTAATGGAGTGATTCAATTTTTTACAATGGTGCCTCATGGCAGCATAATGTTCATGGGGGTTAACTCTGAGGACATGACTAAAAATTTATAACCTATAATTCATTATGTAATTAATATTTATTAGAATAATGTTCTTATAGATAATGATATATAGAATAGGTTGCATTTAGGTGAAATGGTACTTGAACACAATGAAGACAATACGAGCTAGGTGAAGGCGGTATGTGTGGTGAAACTAGAAAGAGTCATTTCAAATGTTAGATTCTACCATTTTTTTTGAGTTCTTTCAAACTGAAGACCCGTGATATGAGGGGTACATTTCTCGATATCCTATAGTTTAGGTGAGTGAGATTTAATATGAATAGGTTTATGGTGAATCTAAACCACAAGATGGTGGCCCCAACAATAATGTTCAACTTGATAAAGATATAGATGATACAATTTAGGAGTCTAAAATGGATGGCGGGAAGGGAAAAAACAAAGACACGATGGATTAATCCTACATGCCTCCTCTAATGGAGACATTATCAGAAAATGAATTATAAGACATATAGAAGGACATTAAGTGTACGTCAGGTGATACACTTTAGAAATCCTTGGAGTTTCTCAAGAGCTCTAATGAATAACCAGTCGAACATGTGTTGTATCTTGATGCTACAAAATAATAAACCACTGAAATTATTGGGAGATAATTTAGGGTGGATATGAATGAGGATAAATTTACCTAGATTGACTACCTGGACCTGATCTTAGTTGGTGGTTTTAAAAATTTCATGATCAGTCATGATGACTACATGCAGTATTGGGACAAGGTTCATTTTGGGTCTATGATATTCTTATGGACAAACTAAACACTAAGGTAAATAATATTTTCGAGAAATTATTAAGGGAGATTAATTCAAGTAGACAAAAACTATACTTTATTGACAATATTATCTCATTCTGTAGTGTAACATGGGTTTCCTCACTTTTATCTATATTGTTTTTGGAAAATAAATATTTATTTTCCATTATATAATGTCAAATATGTTTGAATCCATATCAATATGAAATATTTTTTTTATATTCCTATTAATATTAATATATGTATGAACTTTCCTAATAATGTGAATACATAGAAAAAATGATCATATATCAACTAGAAATTCAATATTCATAAAATAGTTAGAACAATGTACATGAAATATAAAAGGTAAATTTACTTTACAACCTTAAGGGTTAATGATGTAATAAATCTAATCATAATATATCAATTTTTAAAATATATTCTTTAATGGTTTTTAATTCCATACAATGAAAATATTCCATAAAATGAATGGAATTTATTGTACAACAATCCCTATAATCACTTAATTTTATGAATAAGATTTAGATTGGTAATTTTAAGGAAATATATTCATAAATACGATGATATTCATCTACATCCTTTTATACATGAAATACCTAGATCTAATGGATAATATTAGACAATAATTATATCCTAAAACCCCTCAATCCTACTAATATTATACAAAATTAATACTGAAGATAATATTTTTTACAGAATTTAAAATACTCATACAGAATCCATAGAACACAAAATTTCAATGAAATTAAAAAGTGTTTAGACATAGGTGTTAATAATGAGACAAATTTTGAAGACATTTATTGTGAGAGAATCATCTCAGAACCCTTCAAATGAACTCATATTTAATGAAAAATATTAAGAGTTCATATTTATCACATGGTTGCAACTAACTCATACATATATCAAATTAAAAATTTCATAATGGCCAAGAATCAGATTATAAAATGTGTGATTGAATTTTACTTTATTTTTCGTGAATTCTTTCTGTTAGAAACATTACAATTAAATAAAAATATTTTTTTCCAATATATTTAGTTATAACAACTATGATTATAATATATAATCCACCTAAAGAACTATATAGACAATTTCAAATATGAAAAAAATAATTATAGTCAGTACAATTAGTAAAACCTATTTTCAGTCTGATGGTTATATTAATAGACAACATTATAGACCTAACAATGATATAAACAAAGGAAGGAACCCTAGCTGTTTTGATGAATCTAAAACACCATTTTTATGATAGAACAGATTGATTAATAAATGTTTAATGTTATTTAACATGATAAATATTTCAATGTTCATCATAAACATATTAATTTTACAACAACATACTAAAACACATGTGATATATCATGTTAGTAAAATAGGGTTTTAAGATAGTGTATAGGATTTACAAAACTATGTAATGGAAGTGTATAGATTATAAAATTTTCCTTAACAACCTCCCACATTATTGTAAAAAATACAAAAAATAAATAAAAAATAAAAAAAATTAATATAATTTATACCCTTTTTATGTATGATGATATTCATTGATACAGTTCACATCTTAACACCAGTATGTTTTTAATATCCCAATATCTGATAAAAATTAATATATTTAATTCTCCCACTTTGTAATAATATTATTTAGAGAGCTTACTCAATTAGTAAATAATTCTCCCATAAAATACTTCTCCTATAATTTTCCCACCTAGAATTATGCATTTCATTAAAAAAACAATCCCCAATTTAAAAAACACTTTTTCATTGTGATTTAAAAAAAGGGAATCAATATAACCAAATGATATGATAGAAATTTATAAAATATGAAATAATTATATTTTAATAATTTTTCATCAATGAAAATATATTTAATACTCATCAATTATTTTTCTATAAATATTCATTCAGAAAATAATTGGAGACAAAAAATTCAAACAATTTCATTAAAAAGTTATTACTAAAAAAATTATTTAGATAAAAGGATTGTTCTATCTTATATGTTTTATATATGATGAACTTTAATATATTCAGATATATATTGTCCTTTATGGCCTCAAAAATTGATGGCCCATGATTAATTATTTCTTCCTCCATGAATATTTTCTTCTAAACTATTGACTTAAATATTTCTACCTCTTCATAGACCATTTTATTTTATTCAATTACAAGGAACCACCCAATACTCTATGATCTTTTCTTTCTCTCGATCTATCATGGGAACCTTTTCGTTCACAAATCTAACAACATCTTCTGGATATTAATCATATATTAGAACTCATCATCGAAAAATATTCTATTTGAAAATGGTATAAACAATTTGTCAATATTTTCAATTATATATAAAGAAACATTATTCATTTCCAAAATTTGATCATCATGTTCCATTAGATGATTGTAAACACATATTGACCATAAAATCATTTGGTTGAAAATTTATATAGTGATATTTATTATTTTCATTTATTTTTTGATATCACACTCATGTTGGATTACATGTTCATTCAAAAACATTAGTGATTTGAATATTTCATTCCTTCTATATTGAATCCATTTGAATATGAAATCAATATTTTATATGAAAAAAAATTTAGTTGTCAATCCCAATGGATTTAATTTACCTTTTGAGAAATTTGGTATTGAAGTAAGGATGTCTTGTTATTCATCCATCAAATTGTTATATTTATATCATACTTTTATTTCATAAACATTGTTATTAGTTTCAAATTTATCTGAAACATTGGTTTGAGAATATTGGTCATTTTTCTCTGATTTTGGTACTTATTTACCATATTCATTTTATGACGATAGAATTATGACACAAAAAATTATCATAATATTCTTATTTTACATATAGTAAAACATTGTAGACAATGATGATGACTCTTTTGATGTTTCCTCATCCATTAATCTACCTTTAATTTTCTTATTTCTTCTTCTTATTATTCTTATACTAGTTCTTATTCCCAGTTACACACAACTATTTGCACACATTTTTCAAAATTCTTGAATTATTATTGTTCTTTTTCATCAATGTTTTCTTACATGACTCTAGATGTATTTTTTGAAATCATTTTTTAAACTTGTTATTAAACCACATCTTCATCAATAGCCTCTTATCCATTTCCTTTTGAATAAAATATTTGAACAAATGTAGGAACATTCGGAGCTTCTACAAACTCTATTATAGTATCTGGAATAGCTTTTTCTCTATGGGGGATGGTTCAAGACATTGGAACCTATTACAGAATTGATATGTGGGGTATAGATAGAAGTGTATATTGTGAATCATATTGAAATGAACCAAACATTTGAATAATTTTTGGTTTTCTAAAAATGAATGTATTACTATTTCATTATCAATAAAAAAATATAACTATAAATGAAATGTAATAGTTAGGTTTAGACTGTTATATATGTAGGTTCTGAGAGCATCGGAAGCACGTTGGTGGGTTTTCACAACTTTAATTTTAACGTTAAACAAGATTCAATCATAGATCCATCACAATGTAAAATGCCAAATCTTTAGAATAGAACGATGAATGAAAAACATAAGAGGGAATCCCAGAACCATTATGAAAGGATCATCATATATTGGTTATAATTAATTAAATTAATTCACAAGAATTACCTTGGTGGAAATCTTTATTCGTTGATGTCTTCGGTCATGATCATGTGATCCATTGTTGCGTCATATAATCCAAATGTAGGATTCCTTTTGCGGTGATCCACACATGTGCCATATATTTTCAGACGTCGCCGATGGGATCTCCAGGTGCTAGCGTGGAAAGAACCATTGCTTGTGATGTCCGCCATTGATCAACATGGTCTCTCGGTCTTGTGAGCATTCTTGGAGGAAGGAGTTCTTCCGGACATGAAAGAATTCTGCAGAGTTATTGTGCACAACAATTCTCTTGTGCAAATTTGATGGGGTTGTGAGGATATTTATAATCAGTTTTTAGGTTATAGAGATGTGAAAATAAATAAAGGCATTACACGTTTTATTTATTTCATTAACACTTATTGAAAATACCCATGTCGAATTATTAATTCCTTGACATTCGCCCACGCTGATTATAATAAATATCATTTAATAAAACAATATTATATCCTCAAAATCATGACTGGAAAAACTACACAGCATGTAATCCTTAATACACTGTGTGTACTCATTTTCCATTAATCTACACGACGTGTATATTTAATATACACGGCGTGTACTTTTATTTTCCACTTTCCATTATTTATTCCACCACATTTGTTAGACCTTGAGTAATGGCTATTTATTTTGTAAATAAATATAACTGCATCCCTCGCTAATAAATATTATTTCATCCACAGTATATCCTCTGAAATAACTAGTGTCGAAATAAATGTGATCACACATCCTTAAATAATTATTAAACCATAGTTGGGAATAATATTTATTTAACATGTTAAATTAATATTTAACTAAGATACACGGACACACAAAGTGTGTGACCCTCTAGGCCTCTTTCTCAGTGGCATTAGGCGGAGCCTGCCTAAAGTCCAAGGTTAGCATATAGCAACATCCCAAGGCTCCCACTGAGAAAGAAGTTAACGCCGCAATGACGTGTCACCTCATATGAATTTTTTCCATGTAATATAATCACTTTGTCTTGATATCTCTAATCAGGCGGGTTGCATGATAGTTCCATCAATCCATGTTTTCGATTATTCTTTCTTTGACATCCCGGAATTGAACTCTCCCATACCTTACTATGGCCATTGATTTATTGAGGCTATATCTATTCCATTAAAAGGGCCTGAGATATATATTTCTGTTATGGAACAGAAGGTAAAAATCCTTTCTCGCTTTATCTATTGATGCAGTATTACTCAGAATTCACCAAATGTATCATACCTCCCTACGAAGAGTATGTCTTCACAGTTTTCGTCAACACAACTAAGTGCGTGAGTTGTAATAACCATTGATAGTAATCATAAATTCTGAGGACTAATACACAACTCTGAAGATAGGAACATCCAATGACACTATGAAATGTGGATTTCCTACTGGCGGGCCTCGTTCTCGTAATATCCTCCTAGATATTAACAAGGGTGCTCACCATGAGAAGGTGCCTCAATGTTTTATGAGTCCTCACCCCTAATGACCTGTATTATTTGTGCCCCTCAAATAATATCATCCGTCCATAGAACATATATTCAAGAACAATGTTATGGCACATATGGGTTCTCATCATAGCTGGGATCCACTAAGACCCTTTAATGCAATAGTTGTCCTTAGGACATTATCAAATTCATTGTCATGTAGAAGTACAATCAAGATGTGATAAGGATTTTATTAATGAATAATGTACAAAGTATTCGGTTCTAGGAAACCAAATCCAACATAATCCCACATGGACTAGAGCCAACTACTAACAACCTTTAACCCTGCTAGCTCTCACATGATATTCATGCTTCTGCTGAGATAGGCCTTTAGTCATGGGTTCTACCATGTTCTCTTCTATGCACACTCTGCTCACTGCAACTTCGCCCCTTTGATAGAAATACATCAAGAGGTGATACTTCCAGAGTATGTGCTTTGTCTGTTGGTGTGACCTTGATTCTGTTTCAAGAGCCACCACTGCAGTATTATCACAATACAATGTAATGGGATATTTACGGATAGGAACAAAATCATTATCCTGGACAAAGTTCCAAATCTTGACGGCTTCCTTGGTTGCATCAGAATCCTCTATATATTCAGACACCACTTTTGAATCGGTAATAACTGGCTTCTTTGAACTCTTCCAGCTCACAAATCCTCCATTGAGACCAAAAACATATCTAGATTTCGCCTTCAGATAATTATAATCTGTCTGAAAACCAACATCAACATACCCTCTGATGACAAGCTCATCATCTCCTCCATACACAAGGAACATATCTTCAGTTCTTCTTAGATACATAAGGATAGTATTAACAACAGTCTGATGTTGTTCTCCTGGATCTGCTTGATATATACCTACCATGCTCAGTGCATAGGCAACATCAAGCCTAGTACATAACGTGGAATACACGATGGATCCTATAGCCGAAGCATATGGGATCTTACTCATTCTATCGTTCTCTTGTTGTGTTTGAGGAAACATTTTCTTAGAAAGATGTAGTCCATGTGACACTGGAACTAATCCCCTATTGGATTGTTCCATACTAAATCTCATTATTATCTAGTCCATGTATATACCCTGACTTATTTCAAGCAGCCTCTTGGATCTATCATGAATGATCTTGATCCCTAGAATGTAGGATGCTTTAGCCATGTCCTTCACGGATAAACACTTGTTCAACCAGTCCTTAACTGATTGAATGACTGGTACATCATTTCCAATAAGCAATATGTCGTCAAAATGTACTACTAGGATAAAGATCTCATTCCCATTAATCCTCTTATATACACATTGCTCACATTCTTTCTTAATGAACCCAAATTATATTATGGATTAATCAAATCAAATGATCCATTACCTGGATGATTTATTTAATCCATAAATGGATTTCTGCAACTTGCAAACCCGTTTGGAATTACCTGGTGTCACAAACCCTTTTGGTTGTGTCATATAGGCATCTTCCTGAATGTTCCCATTAAGGAATGCAATTTTGACATCCATCTGCCAATACTCGTAGTCATGGTAAGCTGCTATGTAAATTATGATTCTTATGGATTTAAACATAGCAATTAGTGAAAAGGGTTCATCATAGTCAATTCCTTGACGCTATTTGAACCCTTTACCCACTAGCCTTGCTTTATAGGTGCTAACATGACCTTCCATGACCAGATTTCTCTTGAATACCCATTTACATACAACATGCATTACATCAACTGGATCATCGAACAGAACCCAGACATGGTTCTGATACATGGAATCCATCTCAGAATTGATAGCTTCTAGCCATCTTGCAGCTTCTGAGCATTCTACTGCATCCTTGTAGGAGAGAGGTGCATCATTGTCCAACAATAAGGATTCACCATCCTCGGTGACTAGGAAACCAAATATCTCTGGTTCCCATACCTCTCTTGACCTCCTACGTAGTACTTGTGTTTCAGGAACCTCATCCATTGGGACATGTGGACCTTTTTACTATACCAACAATTGTGTATCTTGAGCATTAACTTCGTCTAAGTCAATCTTTCTCCCACTATTATTTTTGAGTATGTGCTTCCTCCCCAGAAAGATGGATTGTCTAGTGACTGTCACTTTCTTGTCTTGAGGGTTATATAGGTTATATCCTTTCGTTTCTTTATGATATCCTATAAAGATAATCTTCGTGCCTCAGGGTTCTAGTTTGTTTCCTGATAAGGCCTTAACAAACTCCTCTCATCCCCATACATGTGGATGCGACAAAATGGGTTTCCTTCCATTCCATAACTCAGAGGGAATTCCATTTTACGCCTTAGTTGGTACTCGGTTTAATATGTATGATGTAGTTTGTAATGCATATCCCCAAAAGTATAATGGAAGATCCTCATGACTCATCATCGACCTGACCATGTCCAACAAGGTTTGGTTCCTCCTTTCACTAACACCATTCCACTATGGTGTATAAGGATGAGTGAGCTGAGATAGAATCCCAGACTCTCGTAGAAGATTGATGAAATCTTGGTTCAGATATTCTCCACCTCGATCCAATCGAAGCCTCTTTATCTTCTTACCAAGATGATTCTCTAGTTCATTCTTGAATTCCTTATATTTCTCTAAGTCCTATGACTTATACCTCATTAAGTAAACATATCCATATCTACTCATATCATCAGTAAAATTAATGAAGTAAGAATATTCACCTCTAGCTTCTACTAGAAATGCTCCACAAACATCTGTGTGTACCAATCCTAGAAGCTCTCTGGCCCTTTCACCCTGTCCACCAAAAGGGGGCTTGGTCATTTTTCCATGTAAACAAGGGTGACAGTTATAATGTGGTTATAACATAGTAGAGTCTAAATAGACATATTGGAAGATATTTTTCATGATTTTCTCATTCACATGACCGAGATAGTGATGCCACAACTAGGTGATGTATGAGTCATGTGAGTTTGTTTCTTTATCGATTACCAACACTTGGTTTTCGTAATTTAATACATAAAAACCAATATTTAAATGTGCCATACCATAACATACATTGTTTGGATAAAAGAGACAACCCTTATTTCCAAACATGAATATAAATCCATCCATATCCAAAAAAGATAAAGAAATTAGGTTCTTGGTAACACTAGGCACATAATAAAAGTTATGTAAAACCAAAATCATTCCAATTGGAAATGAGAGGTGGTAATCGCCAATAGCCAACAAATCCATCCTTGCGCCATTGGAAGCTCGAAGATCCACCTTTCCTTTAGCAATATTTCTAAATCTACATGGTTCCTGCATTAGAATATATATTTGATCCCCACAAGCTGTATTTAATACCCAATTTGTAGAAATGGAAAGATTATACTCGATAAAGAACACCCCTTTAGTGTCCCCACGCATCTGGGTGCAGTTCCTCTTCCAGTGGCCCTTCTTTCCACATGAAAAACACACTGCCTCTCGTTTCTTGCCCTACCACTGGATCTTCCCCTTCTTGGAGGGACGATGATTGACTTCTTCAGACCATTTATAAGTCATTATCCCCTTGGCCTTGTCTTTCCTTTTCTTGTTCACTATATGGACTGTGGGTTTGTCATGCCCCATGTCTTTTTCTACCCGGAAAATCAATGTCAGAAGCTCTAATAGACTCTTCTCATTGCCGCTCATGTTATAATTTGAAATGAATCTAGAGAATGTCATTGGCTGTGATGATTGGATGAGATCTATACACAACTCATTTGGGATTTTTAATCCATAAGATGTCCAGGCATTTAATGTTTCGAATATGCTTGACAACATGAGGCCCAGCTGGCGCAAACTCTCTAAGCTTAGTTGTAAACAAAGAATTGGAGATCTCATATCTCTCTTGTCTCGCCTTCTCTTGGTAGAGATCCTTAAGGCGAGACATCATTCTATACGTGACCATGTTTTCATGTTTCTTCAAGAGCTTATTGGACATAGCCAATAGCATGAAACACTGGACATATGTGGAATCATAAATGTATTTCATATAGAGAGATAATTCCCCATCACTGGCATCTTTCCATGGAGCTACTGTAATATGATCTTCCAACACATACAATTTCCTTTCGTGGTGAAGGATGAAGGGTAAACGCCTCTGCCACTCTTGGAAATTGGTTCCGGTGAGATGTTTTTCCTTCTTGAGTATGGTTCACAATGATATGTTTGAAGTCATTTTCTTGTTTTCTCTACAAATTAAAATGAGAAAAGGATTAGTACTTTATTAAAAAAACTGAGACAACTAAATTAATTAATACTTATTAGTCTCCCACTATTTTATCAAAATCCAATATCACTCACCATTGACTTCGGAATATTCTTTTCCATGAATACTCTAGTGCCAAGGATCCATATTTCCTTTCGCATTACCCCAACATGGGTTGGTCCAGCAACTTGATGGGTTTTTGGTAGGCATTCCAAATGCCAACTTCATTAACTTGCAGATCCTTGATCCACTGAGTGGACTCCCCAATCCTGAAATCCTTTTATTTTGGATTTTCTAAACCTTTGCCTCTTGGTCACACCAAGTCCTACTTTTGCAGTCATCCCTTGATGCAAACCAAGTCATGTCAACCCAAAACATTGAATTAGAATTCCCCGATAATTGAAAACACCCCAACCAGTGTTGGTCAAGTACTTTGAAATATGGTTCAATTCTATCCAAGATTATGGAAGGCTATACAGGATTAATTTTTCATCTGATGGAATTTATCCTTAAACGTAAATATCCATTTTATTATCTTTGATTACATGATTATTAATATTAAGTGGGATATACTTAAGCGATTAACCACGTCTAAGATAATATTTATGTATAAGACGGTTTTATATTAGTTACTTCTTGCATGCTCGTTTAATTATTTAATTGTGTGATCGTGATAAGGGAATGGATATCATCAACCCTATCCCAAATGATTTCTCAACAAAAATTACTATAGTATATCAAGAATTCTCAGAAAGAAGATCCTTTGTTATAGAATAAGTTGGAGGCTGTGAAGTATGGGACGTTTCCTGAGTTCAATATTGATCATGAAGGTGTTCGTAATTTTCATACAAAACATGGTGTACCATCTATTTTGTAAATAATGAAGGTGATGATGGATGAAGATCAATGCTCTACTTTATCTATACTTCCAGGAAGCATGAAAATATATTGAGACCTTTGTGATGATTATAAGTGGGATATTATTAAAACGAAGATTACTGACTACACTACAAGGTGCCTGGTTTGTCAGTAAGTGAAGGAATAGTAGAAAATTTCTAAATGGGTATTACAACCACAATGGATGTGGGACTATACCTTAATGGAATTTGTCATTAGTCTCCCAATAAAATCCAAAGGAAACGAAGCAGTGTGGGTTATGGAGGGCCGTCTATCCCAGAATTCCCATTTTATATCAATTCTGGAATATTTCACTCTTGATCAAGTTGATAGGATTCACATGAACGAAATGGTAAGGATTCATGGATTTTGACTTTCTATCCTATATTATTGTGATCTAATGTTCACATCAAATTTCTGGTGAGGTCTTCAATATGTTCTGTGTACAGAATTGAATTTCAGTACGATGTATCTCCCAAAAACTGATGTCCAATCTAAAAGTACTATTCAAACCCTCTAGGACATGCTGAGAACATGGTTAATAGAATTTAAAGGTGTATGGTATCAACGTCTCCTATTAGTTGAGCTCCCTTGAAAAAATAGTTTCCAAAAAATCATTCAAATGTAAACCTATGATGCTCTATATGGTAATCGATGTATAATTCCTTGTTGTTGGATTGATGTTGGTGAGAGAAATCTTCTTGGGCCCAATATTTTATAAATGTTGATAGAAAATGATCATGCTATGCTGAAACACATAAATTATGCCCATATTTGGATATAGATATATGTCGACATCTGTATAATGTACATGGAGTTTGATGTTGGTGCAAGGTATTTCTTCAAATTTCACCTTGGAAGAGAGACATGATGATTGGGAAGAAAGGGATGACTAGACCAATATACATTGGCCCCTATGAAATACTTGATCATTTGGGAGTTGGGGCCGATAAGCTATAAATTCCTATAAATCATGAATATGTTCATGATGTCATCCACATATACCTTTTGAGGAAATACATACCTGACCCTTCAAATGTGCTAAATCCATAGGTGGTACAATTGGAACGTGAACTTTCCTATGAGCATAAGTTGGTAGAGATCTTGGATAGTTGAGAGAAGGATCTAAACAGTAATACTAACCAACTTTTTATAGTTTTTAGGGGGAAACAATAATATAAACAACCAACATGGGAGCTATAGGAGTCTAGAAGGAAGAAGTACCCGCAAATTTTTATCATCTGAGGGTACGAGTTTAAATTTCAGGAATTAATTTTTCTAAAGGGGTAGAATGTAACATCCAAAACAATTGAATAATATTTTGTTTCCAAAAATTTTACATCATACTATGCCATAATTTATAAGGAATATATAACTATAAATTAAAATTGTCCATCAGGTTTTTAACGTTATATGGCCCTTATCAATATGACCGTTGGAAATAAAAAAAAATTAATGTTATAATTTTTGTTTAAAATAGAAATTATAATGGACAATTATGATGAACAAAGAGTCAATGGCCTCATCCAATAGAATCAATCCATACGAATCCCATATGTCGGAGCAAGGGAAGGGGGAAACATCACTGGGACTTTCTATGGACAAGGCCCAAGACAAGTTTCAACATGTTATGCTTGAACGTAATCACATATAGTAGAAGTTCATGTTGATAGAAATCACCACTCAGTCAATGTTTCCCAAGCCACCCTAAGTATCTATCAACATTGCACACATTACTCTGAAGTACCATGCATGTGTTATAAGGGGCCATGTAATGAGTCCTTAGTTAGTTTTTGTATAACTTTTGTGAAAATAAAATTATTATTTATTATTATGGTAAAATAAAAAATATTTTTTAATTTCAATTATCCAAATAAATATAGGATGATTTTTTTGTTTTTTTTGATGAAGTTTCATATTAATGAGTAATAATGAAGAAAATTGTATTTTAAAATTCATTTTTTACTTTAAATAATTAATAATGTCAAAATATTTTAAAAATACAAGTCTTATATTGTTGTGATCAGTAAAAAATTTAGAGTCTGATAAGATCAACATAATTTTAAGTGAATAGTAAATAATGAATAGTAATATTACCATTATGATCATTAATATGACCAATTAAATTTTAAACCAAATAAATTATGAATAAATATAATTTAGGCATATGAAATGGTAATGTGATATAATAGTATAAGTGAATAACTGTTTTAGAAATTATTATTTAAGGGTTCGTATATTTTTTTGGAAAATTGTGATATTACAAAAAAAATCATATTTAGAAATTAATTTATTTAAAAATAGAGTTCAATTTTGAATTATAACCTTGATATTAGGATATGGTGAATTTTTTAGATTTTTATAAAACATTGTTCTTTTCGGTGAATTATAAAAATTCAGTTTTAGAGTTATTAGTGTTTTTATGACATCATAATTATTGAATATGTAGTTTAAAATTATTTTATACTCATTTGTATTAAAATATTATATTTTTTTCCCAAGTGGCCAAAACCATGAAACAATACACTGGGAAAGCCCATGGTTTGGAAAATAACACCAATGCGGTGTCCTTGAAAATTAATAAAAAACTATATCTGTTTTACAAAAAATACAAAGACATTAATTTGTTTGATTTTATTACAAATTAATTTAACCTAACATCTGATTGTTTTAGCTCCCAGTGTGTCCTCCAAAAATTTCCCCAATCCCTCGTGGTCCTAATCCTATAGTTTTTGAATTTATTCTTTAAGTTATGGAAAATCCCAACTTCACATTTCCTTTCATGTTATCTTTAGGTTATATGTCATTCATGTCCCCATATTATGTTCTTTTGTTCAAATTGGTCTATACCTATAAATTATTATGTGTCTTTTATTAATGGTAGAATCTTGTAACCTCACTTTTTTAGGTTTCTCAAACAATGTTTCATAACCGTTATGTTGTAGAAATTTGATCTCAAAAGCTATAGATATTTCTCAATAAATTATTTCAATTTTTTATGTGAATAACCTAACCTATTTCATTTATATTGGGTATTCATAGAGAAATTAGAATGAAATATTTTATTCTATTATTGACATACATAAAACCTCACTCACCTTTTGTGGGTTATTAGTGATATAATGATCATGTTTTTATGTACTTTTTAAACGTCATGATGTTGATATGAAACCCATTTATGTTGATCTATTTGGGTTATTTATGAAATGTTTTATTATGATCTATGTGGGTAAAATGTAAACAAATAAATATTAAGGGAATTCCATAACATCACTCCAATGAATTTGGTAAGGAAATTAATCTCTTGATATGATATGTTTTATCATACCTTGGTGAATAACCTTGGTAATTTTTATGACACCTTGGGGAAAAGACTTGGTGACATGAATATAAATGTCTAAATTAAATGTTATAGAAAAATTTTGAAGATATTATTCATATTATTATTATCATTATATATCTATTATCTTTAATTCATGATATTTCCTCATGTTTTTATTGAATTCTCTCAAGTTCATATGTCAATTGTTTTCCATGTTTACCCTTACTGGGCCTTATGCTCACCCTTTCCTTTGATGTATGTCCCTAGGTTATGAGATGCAGTAATAGTACATAGGATAAATATTTCAAGAATCATTTCAATAAGTATATAATAATATTATATTTTTCATGTATTATGAACCTCTTTTCCATTAAACATGATTTATAGAAGCTCTTTTTTATAAAATATAATGAAAAGTTATTTAACAAAAAGGCAGGATGTTATACATTTTATATCTCTTCAGAAAAATTCTAATATAATTTCCAATTGTAAAATTTTACATTTTTTCTTTATTTTCCACCATCCTTCATCTTATCTCGTATCAAAATTTTGAATGATTCTCACTCCGCCTTATTAAGATAATATACAATATGACAATGTTTATTTTGGGATTATTGATACATAGATCATTTTATTTTTTCATTATACATAGTTTTCTGTTTAGTATTCAACATTGGAGGTGAAAATCCAGTCCTTATATTACCTATTATAATTATAGTATTTTTTATGGTTGGTCATTTGATGTGGCCCTGTTCAATTTACCAACAAAAAAATATTAACTGTGAAATAAATGCGAGCGTCATCATTTCCAAAGTCTCTTCTCAAATAATTTTAATTTTTTCCCTCATAAAAAATATCGATAATTTATCCTGATCAAATTCATAAAATATACTTATCATTTATTGATGAAAAATGGAAACATCAAAATCATTTTTTCCTTGAATCATTCACGATTGATTCAAACTATTGGGAAAAAACATTTCTAGATTGATATGCCTCATATTCATAATAAAATCTAAATCAAATATGTCACGAAAATTAATGGTATCCCTATTAACCATTTGTGGAGTCAAATAACCCTTCATCCATAAGGTAACAACAATTGTTTCTAGATTATGTTGTAAAATCATTCTAACTATCTAAAATAATGTACATAAAGACTCCTCATTTTTTTATTTCACAAAACAATAATGTTTTCTAGTATTTTGTGAGATGTAAGATAAGAATAAGGTTTCAAATGTAATTCAACTAACACTAGGACATTTTGATTTTAATGTCTATACATTTCATAAAAAAAGTAACAACCACTTATTATTCATCATCCTTTAAAATAAAATAAAATGAAGTATAAAACAACGCGATATCTCTATGTGATATAGTTAAAAAATATTATATATCAAAAAATATCATGTAAAGAAAAAAATTTCCATGTAATTATTTATATTATATGGGGATTTTACAAGTCCACAAAAATTGACGGCACATGATTCCGATGCGTGGTGTGCCCGGAATGAAGTTATGACCTTTTTTCGGGGATGTTCAGTAAACGTGCAAGTTGGTTTTTGTATCATTTGAACCGGTGCTCGGAATTGAAATCTGAGGACACCGTTGAACTCGCAGCGCCATTATTCTCTTAAGGAGACTTCCACCTCGACTGTAGTTGGTAGAGGGTGAAAGTTAGTTTTCCTGATTTCCATGGAATAAGAAAAATAAAATGTTTAACAATTTATTTCTTTTTGAAACATCACTACATGTGTTATAGAGGTGCGGACCACCCGAACAAGACCCCCCCCCCCAATTAAATTCTAGTTCTGGGGATCACCTGAACCACCCTTTAATGAGAGGTAACTCTTGGACTTTCTGCCATAAATTAATTATGCCTACATGTTACAATTAATTTTCCTTACAAATAATCGTGCCAACAATTAAATTTATTGCTTAATTTAATTTTTTTGGCTCCTCAAGTTATCCTTTGGAGAAATAATGGGAAAATGTAGAATATTGGGACTACTTTGGAGGAACTCATTCTCCAATGAGGAATGCCCCATCGTCTCAAACAAAGAATGTGCCACCTCCAAGGTCGGATGTCATCAACTATGACGAAAAAATGCCCGTCCATCCCTCCTCTCCAATGTCAAAAAACATTAGAGGTAAGGGTTTTTTTATAATTCATGTTTTACTTCAAATTAATCATCTTGATCCACCTGCTACCGAACTAATGCGGAGGAATCGGGCCAAATGAACATGACGTGATTCCTCTGCAATTCATCATTGATGGTGTGTTCTTTGTGCTGGAGGAGGATGAAAAATGACATCGAAGGGGCACGGGAATAGCGGTCAGCACCATGACCAGCCGTGACGAAGGTGATGATGCCGCCCAACAGAAGAGAACTACGACCTTGTGCAGCGGTGGTGAGGGAAGGTTGGTCGGCTCACTACAGGCCACCTGTGAAGGTACGGTGCATGACCACGCCGCGCAGAGAGAACGGATGGCCATCCGGCCAGCCACGGCGGACCACCGTACTGCATCCGCCCCGCCACCCCACAGTAGCCCTGCCGCACAACAGCCACCCTGCACCGCAGACCACCCATCACGGGCCGGGTCGACCCAGGCTTGGTCGGGTCGGGTTGGTCCGACCGGGCCGAACCGTACCTGGACCAGTTTCAACCCATCCCAAACTTTTGGCCATAAATTTATCACCTACAGTCCATTTGAATAACCATCTACAGTGCTAGAAACCATGGAGTTATATGGTCCTTTTTGTATACCCCAATTGTTATTTGGATAATGTTGGGGTACGGTCGGGTTAGATCGAGCACCAATCCAATCGGGATCTCGAGACAAAAAGGCTAATAACGTACAGAAAGATTGTCCGATTGATGCTCTATCTATTAAATTGAGACCCCTATTATATGGAGGTCCCTTGGGATACTTCTTTGTGGAAACTTGTGGCAGTTGGAGTATCGATTAGTGGCTTTAGGAGTTGAACCTCTCAGAGACAAGCGAGCTTAGTGCGTGAACCCTATAGCTGGATGCGATGATGTTCTAGGATCTTATGTGGTTCTAACGAGGTATTAGGATCTTGTGTGGCTCTAACGATGTACAAAGAAGTTGTGTGGGTCCGAAAAGGTACTAGGATCATGTGTGGGTCTGATGATGTACGAGGATCCTGTGTGGCACTGATGAGGTACTAGGATCTTGTGTGGGTCTAACGATGTACCAAGATCCTGTGTGGGTTTGATGAGGTACTATGATCCTGTGTGGTTCTGATGATGTTCTAGGATCCTGTGTGGGTATGACGATGTACTAAGATACTGTGTGGGTCGGAAAATTTTCTATGATCTTGTGCGGGTTTGATGAGCTAATAGGATTTTGTCTTGTTCTAATGATGTAATGCGATCCTTAGTGGGTATGATGATGATCTAGGATCCTATGTGAGTCTGCCTCATAACAGAATAAGATGATTTAGTAGTTTCATTTAATTATATCTACTACTATACCTAAGATATACCTAGTGTGAGATGAGTCTGTACCTGTTTGGTACTTTCCATCATGGTAATACCATGGTTGTATTCATTAGTGTGGCATACCTTTGTGGTACTTTCCTTCATAGTAATACCTTGGTGGTATTATTCTGTGTGGTGAACCTATTTGGTACTTACCATCAGGTAATCCTTCCTTTCTGGAATAGAAGAGCTTTCAGCATTTGAGTTGGACCTTGTGTTTCCTCATGATTGAGATGGGATTACCTGATAACTTAGGTATATGTATGGGCATATACCTAATTAGGTTGGTCAGTTGAATTCTTGTTGTTTGGTTTATCCTTTTTAGATTTTGTGAGACCTTAAGGGTATCGGGGTCCCAACTATGTATCGTTATACTGACCCATGCACGGGCTATGCCCCCACCCTGTTGTGTTTGGTGTAGACGATGGACAACACTGACTGAGGATGAGGGTACCAGGACTAGAGGTAGCTCAAAGGTGGACCTTAGACGAGGCATACCACAGAGATGACAATTCGAGAGATATATATACCCTTCAGTAAGATCCTTGGAGGGTGTTCACCAGAGTTGTACAGTTTACTTTTACTTTCCAGTTTCCCTTGTAGTTTCTAGTTGGGCTTGTATTCTGGCCCCTTTTTGTTACTATATACACTCTTTTTACTATACTATTTTATTCTGTTCATATGTTTCTGTGTGCTTGGTTGTGTGTGTTTATAGTTTATAAAGGAAATTCCTTCCCAGTTTTAGGGAATATTCCTTTCAGTGCTAGTCACCAGCCCCTGGCCCATGGAAGGTGGGCTTGGGGTAGTCACGACACATGCCCTGGGGGAAGGGTCATGAAAAATTGGTATCAATGGAGTCGGTTATACCATAGAACATAAGACTCTAATCTTTTTAACATTAATAGTGTTAAGTTTTGTAAGTGTGGTTATCAGTTTAGTGTATCCGGTGTTGGGGCGGCGACCAACGTATCCATACACTGGCACCCTGACTTCTGATTTCTGACTATGTGCAAAAAAACAGTAATTGCGTGTGTTTTCAAGAGTTTTCTTTGGTATCAATTTGATTCATCTCACCTGGTATAACATTTTGACCATGGAACAGTTGTTATGTTTCATAATTCCTCCACTCAGACAGCCTGCTAGTGTTTCAGGTATTGTACCCACTAATAGCCCACCGAGCGATGAGTTCTCGGTGTAGGTCCCTCTTCCAGTAGAGGCACCCATGGAGGAACTTGTGCTACCATTACCCGTGGGGCCACCGATGTTGTAACACCCCGATATTTTATGAAAAATATTCTTTTAATTATATTGATGTCTTCTGTTGTAAGCTACAACAAGATTTCCTTGCGCTATACGCAACACCGTAAGAGCTTGCAGTATACAAAACAATATTCTTGGATCATGTTACACACAATTTTGATAGTAGTTATTCTATTAAACATTGAGTATATATATATATATATATTGAATTAATAAATTAAATATGGTTGGATTATTTTATACGAAACTATAGAGGAGTCTTGCACAACACGCAACCCTGACTTGACTTGCATTACACGCAATCACGACCTTCCTCGATAGCATGTGTTGTAAGCAATACCAGGTTTTACTAAACAACGATATATTGTTATAATATTATTATGGACTTTCCGTGATGAATAGTATTAACTAAATTTTTTATTTTATAACCTTATTATTCATCTTACTCATTTTCTATATCATGGTATGAGAATAAAATATTTTTTTCGGGTAAAATAAGTATTCTTAAAAAAAATGTTGTTTTACCGCCTTTTGATGGCGCAACCACCTTAAATCTTGTTTTCGAAATTTCTATAAGTTCAATTTGACAAAATAAAATTCGTCTTTGAAATCAGGATATAAAAATTTACTTTGGATAAGTATTTCATATTATTCTGATAACTTTCATATTTTAATGAATAGTAAAAACATGATTTATTTTAATTAAAAAAACATTTTTCATCGCAATAATTTATATGGTTAGATTATATTTTTAATTGGTTTTAAAGTGTAATTAGAATATTTTTACCATTTAATCCAATTTTGTTCATTTGAATTAATTTCACTTTGAAATTGGATATAAACAAGTATCAATCTTTTGATTGTTAATGTTTCTTAAAAACACGCTATTTGTTTTGATTACGGGAATTAAATTTAAATTTAAATAATGAAACGTATATGTAATGAATTTGGAAAAATATACATAAATTTTGAATTCGGAATATCAAATAATTCTTAGGCTGAATTTTTGGTATTTTTCTGAAAAACATAAATTTCTTTTGAATAGTTAAACCAATTAATGGTAGATAAAAAACTGACTTTTTTTAAACTTAATCTTACCGCTTCTGTGAGTGGAATTTCGAAAATCTGAGAGACACTGTTAATATCAAGGACTAAAATGTGGTTCAATGAGATGAAAATAATTTTTGGTGAATAGTAAATTTTTACTTCTTTTAACCACGGTTAAAAGTAAATAGGGTAATTAAGGGTAAAATTGATATTATTATTACCCTAACACATGTCCTAATTATATTGGATAAGTGTAATTCGACCAAAAACAACCTTATAAATAAAATATGGCCATTTAGGCCCACATTGATTAGATTAGAGAATTTAATATTAATTTATTTAAAGAGGGTTAAAATAGTTAAATTCAATGTTTAATAAGTAAATTATTTTTAATATAAGGTTATACATAAGATAAATTCGACTATAAATATTCATTAGAAATATAAAAATCTTTCCTAGATAATAGTATTTTATTTATAAATTTTAGACATTATATAATTTAATTTATTAATGACACAAAGATGATGCAGTAATTATCTTATTAATGAAATATTGACATAATTGATGTTATAAATACCCAAATAAATGTAATTTGAGACTTTTTATGAATTCAACTAATTTTATAGGTTAATATGACATGTTATTATTGATTTAAGTAAATATTTATGAACTAATCTTTCTGGTATGATTTTTACAAAAATCAATTACCAAATATTGTAAAAATTTACATAAAATAGTTTTTAAAACAAACACTATATTATTAAATGTTATTTTATTCCTAAAAATCCACGGTTTGTCCAAATGACTTATATAAAGTTATATATATTAATAATAAACAACTTTGGGTTCTTTTGAATCGTTATAGTAAGTTTATTAACCATATAGTGTAAGAAAACAAGAAGACACGGTAAAAGTAAAATTATTTAACTTAAGGTTATATCTAAATGATAAGGTTAAAATAGAAACCTAAACTTGTCTAAATTATATTGGATAAGATGAGTTAGACCCATCCCCACATTATCTTTTAAATAAATTAATTTTGAGCTATTAAAAACCGAATATGGATTTATAATAAAATAATAATTTGTTTTCAAAAGGTGCCCCTCTCTTCCATTATAAAAGGGCACCTCCTCCCTCTCTTCCTCACACCACATTGATCCTTGAAGATCAGAAAAACCCTGCCAATTTCTCTTCTATACTTCCCTAGAAACATCCTAAGGGTTCTGGTCTTCTTCAAAGACCAATTTTAGTGCCCTAAGTGGAGGTCTTAAAGAGGCACTTCAAAGAAGACGTAATGTCTGTTACCGATTCATTCAACTTTATTTCTTCTTCCACTTCTTCTTCTTTTGTTGTTTAATTATGAAGAAATAACATCAGTATAACTCATATACTGATATGTTACTATAATTATGAAACATACCCATTTCACCCTCTATCCATCCTACAGAAAACGAAATCACCATGCGTACGTACGTACGGAATACCGTCTCCACGCCGTGGTGAAATCTGTTTTTCCACCAACACCTTAAATGGATGGGTATAATGGTGTAAAGATTAACTATATATGGTTATTATAACATCATACTGATTCTGATATATTATACCATCCACTCAAATTCTATTCAATAATTATGAGAACGATATCATCGCTCGTGCGTACGTACAGACTACCGTTTCCATGACGCGATGAGATTCATTTTCCATGCTAACCATACATGAATGATCATAAAGTTTATATGATGAATAATAATGAAATATATGAAATAATAATGCTACTGTATTTATGTATATATATATGTATGTCATCCATTTAGTATCATTCAATTCCATAAGGAAACAAAAACAGCGTTCATGCGTACGTACGACCTAACATCTCCATGAACGGTGTATTTAATTCCATTTATCGATCTATAACATATATATGTATATGATGAATATATATTATATATAAATCATGTTTTACATTCTTTAATTATGTAAATCCGGATATAAGTAATAATATCATGAACGACAAGTCGAAACACATATGATAAATGAAATGATTTTACCCAAAACACTACTTTAACATGGAATTTACAAAAGAATGTGTAATATAATGTCATAAGTGAAACATATATGATATCAAAACAATGAATATGATTTTTTTATAAGTCAATGAAATTATTTAAATCATTATACATGAGGTTCGGATACATATGAAGCACATCAGACCTAAGGTAAGGGATAACCTTTCCAATCTCGTTCTTATCCGAGATTGTTTATTCATAATTATTTACTGGGGTTATTTTTTTCATCAATTTAAATGTTTTAAAAAAATGGTTTCATGTATGTTTAATGTCCTTTTTACCCATTTTTTGAATTTTACTATATGGTATGTATGGAATCATTCTTTTACAAGGTACTTTTTTACTTTTCCGACAAAAGTATGAGGTGAATGTTTTTTAACGTATACGGCATGAAAGGATTTTTACAGTTTTATAAAGCCTTATTTTCATGAATCTTCCTCCAAAATATTTCATGACTATTTTCAACAAAAACCATTTATTTTAAAATTTCATGACATTTTGTGAAAAGAAAATGATTTTGAAGAAAAAAGTATATTTTCCTCAAGAATTCATTTCAAGTGTTTTATCAAAACCATTTTCCATCTAAGATGACATTATTTCATATGTGTATGTTTCAAGATAATGTCTTTATGATTTACATGGCTTCACTTTTATTATTATGAAATGATGTCCATTTTTTTATATGGATTATGGGATGATGGAATGATGTTTATGTAACCCATTTTATTCTTTGGGTTATGATGAATGATTTATGTTTATGTTGTGGAACAAGTTCGAATGATTTCATTATGAGATGTGTGAGACCTATATCTAACTGTAATGCATTGGGTAAAGATTTATATCTCATGAGATAGACATGGCTGGAATGGTAACTTAATCCAGTTTAGTATTACATGACTGAAATGAGGAGTGAACTCGATTCAAAAGGGGACTTTGTCCACTGAGATGGTATTGGGAGAAATGCCTTGGCTACTATGGAAATCATAACATGTGCTTAATGGTATCCACAATTACATGTTTTATTTCAAGGATATTTTATCATGATTGATGTTGTTTTATGATATATGCCTTACGTACTTCCATGATTTATGTCTTTTCTCAAGATTTTGATGATTAAATATCATGTTCATGTTTTTCCTTCCAAATGTTTATGGATTGTTTTATGTTATCTATGTTTGCCCATACTGAGCATTTGAGCTCACCCTTTTTATGTTTTATTTGGAACAAGAAATAAATAAAGGTTTTAGGTAATGAAAAAAAAGGGGAAGATCGTTATGGGAGATGTTGAAGATTTTTCAACATGATTAGAAGTTTATATTCCGAGTTTCCAAAGACACTAAACTATTACGGTCCTTTTGTGTCTGTTTTTGCTATGTATTATGTATTCCCAAAAAGTAATATAATGTACATGTACATCAAGTTTCGGGTCTCTACAGTTGGTATCATAGGCAAGGTTTAGTCAACCTTTGAAAACTACTATGTGAAAATGTTAGCGATATCCCTAGAGATATTTCTATGGTATGTCTAGGGATGTCCCTTAGGATAAGTATACGTATAGGATATAGTCCTATAACTATAGTAACGATCTTAGAATTTAACCTAAGATGTTAGATATTGAGGGTACTCCCCCTTTACTATGTTGTTTTCCCTACCATGATTGTTTCCTCTCACAATATTCTTTTTGGGTTTTAGAAAATGTTTGGAAATAGGACGATTAACGATAATGGGGGATATGATGGACAATGGAATGTTATTTTTCATGAGAAACCAAATGAAACGGGATTTGGAAGTCCAAACATTGTTATAATGCCTAATCAAAAATCTCATAATATGATCAATAATCTCAACTTTGGTAAGTATCCTGAATCTACTAATTAGAGAAAGATGGAGTTTCATGATGATCATAGTGGAAATAATTTTCAATTCCCCTCATGTAAATCAGGTGGGAAGAGGCATCAAGAAGAATGTTTCAAAGGAACTGGAAGATGCTTTGGGTGCGGAAAGGTAGGACACAAATCCAGTAAGTGCAATGGAAAAGGTTCAGTTAACACAATTGAGAAGGATAATTGTATTACTTCGACATCAAAAATGGTTAAATGTTTTAAATATGGAATTTACGTGAATTATGAAAATCAATGCCGTAAGGGAACGTCTCATGAAGAGAATCAGAATGGTCATATGGGTAGTATTTATGTTGATGATGATGAAGAGACTATAAATGATATGTGAGATGAAAGAATTGATGATGCTCGGTCAATGGTTTAAGAAGGTAGTGGAATGATTACATGTTTATAAAGTGTAATGTTGTATAAGTAATCTCATGGTAATATGAAATAAAGATAAATCTATGGATTGTTACACTGTTGACTTTCCTTAGGTTTTGAAAGTGTATGACGAATGGTACCAGTAACCATGAAAGGTTATTCAGATATTTTTGGAAAGTAGATGATATGCGCATAATGAAGGGAAAAAGAGAAAATTAAATGTTTGATAGTATTCATGATATCATGACTGATATATGTAAACAGTTATATCATGGTTTGATTATATTGAATTTTGGGGTTTTGGTATATGGAATGATTTAACTTTTGACAGCACTCATGTATTCACTAAGATTCAATGGGTATTCATTTTTCAATAGAATACATGATTAAGGCTTTCGAATGTTTGGAATGTGACCAATAAGACATATGTTATGATATATGGGGATCAACGATGGTATTAACATACTTGTTATATGAAATCTATGGTAATTGTTTTCACTATAATATGAGAGTGGACTGCAGTACTATGGATAATCCTAAAGAATAAAATGGATTATGTAGGACATAAGTTAGTATTGTTTAAGGATAAAAGTTTTTTCGATATTATTTATGGGATGTTATAGTAATATAGTTTTAAAAAAAGGACAACCTCTAGGATGGGCGACAACCCATCACGTCAGACAGGGTTGTGGGAATCGAACCCACAACTGAAGTGCAACATGCCTTTATCACCTACCACTAGCCTACAGGAAGCCCCTATTTAGTAGAAAATAGTTTTATTAAATTAAGTAGTATGATATATGAAGTATAAGTCAATTTTAGGAACCATATATGATTAATCTCACTATATATGGACTTATGTATTTTTGATAACCTTTATAACCATTTGTTTGAAACAGATGGAATGACCCATCATTCTATCACATGATCTACTAACACTTCACGAATGACAAATTCAACTTCATTTCTTTAAGAGATGAAGTGGAAATTGTCCAAAGAACGACCAACGGTGATACAATACCAAAATCACGAAATTATTTCTTCTAATTCCAATTTCATCAAAATTAGGGAAATGATATTGAAAACAAAATTTTTTTTCATAGTTCCCTTATATCCGATGAATCAGATGGTACCTTAGATCATCATAAATCTACGGCTTTGTGATTTATGGCTTTTTCATAGCCATGTTCTCTACCACTCTCCATCAGAACTTGATGGTTATATTTTTCTTCCATATCCATATTTTCACCTATGTTATCTTATATGGAAACCCAGTGATGAGTTACTTTGGGTAATCGTTACATTTCATACTTTAGTTTTTAAAATTACATTTTAGTATTCCTTTTTACGATGTGGGTTTCTATAAATAGTAAGCGATTTATAACCCCGATGAATTTCGAGGGAAAAATTCTTTTTAAGGGGGGTAGAATGTAACACCCCGAGATTTTATGAAAAATATTCTTTTAATTACATTGATTTCTTGTGTTGTAAGCTACAACAAGGTTTCCTTGTGCTATACGCTACAGCATATGAGATTTCAGTATACACAACACTATTCTTGGATCATGTTACACACAATTTTGATAGTAGTTATTATATGAAACATTGAGTGTATATATATATATATTAAATGTATAAATGAAATATGGTTGGATTCTGTTATACGAAACAATAGAGGAGTCTTGCAAAACACGCAACCCTGACTTGGTTTTCATTACACGCAATCACGACCTTCCTCGATAGCGTTTGTTGTACGCAATACCAGGTTTCACAAATCAACGATATATTGTTATAATATTATTATGTACTTTCCTTTATGAATAATATTAACTACATTTTGAATTTTATAACATTATTATTCATCTTACTCATTTTCTAGAACATGGAATTAGAATTAAATAATTTTTTTTGGGTAAAATAAGTATTTTTAAAAAAAATGCAGTTTTGCCGCCTTTTGATGGTGCACCCATCTTAAATCTTGTTTTTGAAATTTCTATAAGTTAAATTTGAAAAATAAAATTCTTCTTTGGAATCAAGTATAAAAATTTACTTTGGATAAATTTTTCATATTATTCTGATAACTTTCATAATTTAATGAATAGTAAAAACACCCTATATTTTAATTGAAAACAACTTTTTTCATCGCAATAATTTATATGGATAGATTATCTTATTAATTGGTTTTAAATTGTAATTATAATATATTTTTACCATTTAATCCAATTATGTTCATTGGAATTAATTTCGCTTTGAAATTGGATATAAACAAGTATCAATCTTTTGATTGTTTTTGTTTCTTAAAAACACGCTATTTGTTTTGATAACGGGAATTAAATTTAAAATTAATTAATTCCACATATATGTAATGAATTTGGAAAAATATAAATCAATTTTGAATTCATAATATCAAATAATTCTTATGCTTAATTTTTGATATTTTTCTGAAAAACTTCAATTTCCGACGAATAGTGAAACCACTTCGTGGTAGTTAAAAAACTGACTTCTTTAAACATAATTTTACCGCTTCTATGAGTGTAATTTCGAAAATCCGAGAGACACAGTTAGCATCAAGGACTAAAATGTTGTTCAATGAGATGAAAATAATTTTTGATGAATAGTAACTTTTTACTTTTTTTACAATAATTAAAAGTAAATAGGGTAATTAAGGGTAAAATTGATATTATTATTACCCTAACACATGTCCTAATTCTATTGGATAAGTTTAATTCAACCAAAAAAAACCATAGAAATAAAATATGACCATTTAGGCCCACTTAGATTAGATTAGTACATTTAATTTTAATTTATTTAAAGAAGGTTTAAAATAGTTAAAATCAATGTTTAATAAGTAAATCATTTTTAATATATGGTTATACATAAGTTAAATTTGACTATAAATATTAATTAGAAAGATAAAAATATTTCCTACATAATGGTATTTTAGTTATCAGTTTTAGACATTAAATAATTTAATTTATTTATGACACAAAGATGATGTAGAAATTATCTTATTAATGAAATATTGAAGTAATTGATGTTATAAATACCCAAATAAAAATAATTTTAGGCTTTTTATGAATTACCCTAATTTTATAGGTTAATATGACATGTCATTATTTATTTAATTAACTTTGTTCGAACTAATCATTATTTTATAATTTTCAAAAAAATCAATTACCAAATATTGTCAAAATTCACATAAAATAGTTTTTAAAACGAATATTATATTATTAATTGTTATTTTATACCTAAAAATCTAAGGTTTGGCCAAATGACTGAGATAAGGTTATATATATTAATTATAAACAACTTTTGGTTCGTCTGGCTTGTTATAGTATGTTTATTAACCTTATAGTGTAAGAAAACAAGAAGACATGGTAAAAGTAATATTAATTAAGTTAAGGTTATATCTAAATGATAATGTTAAAATAGAAACATAAACTTGTCTAAATTCTATTGGATAAGAGTTTTTAGACCCATCCCTACCTTATCATCTAAATAAATTAATTTGGATCTATTAAAAACTGAATATAGATTTATAATGAAATATTAGATTTAGTTTTTCCAAAGGTGCCCCTCTCCTCCCGTATAAAAGGGAACCTCCTCCCTCTCTTCCTCACACAACATTGAGCCTTCAAGTTCGGCCAAACACTGCCAACATCTCTTCTACTCTTCCCTAGAAACATCCTTGAGGTTCTGGTCTTCTTCAAAGACCAATTTTAGTGCCCTAAGAGGAGGTCCCAAAGAGGCGCTTCAAAGAAGAGGTAATGTCCGTTACAGATTCTTTCAACTTCATTTATTCTTCCACTTCTTCTTATTTAGTTGTTTCATTATTAAGTAATAACATAAGTATAACTCATATACTTATATGTTATTATAAGTATTAAACAACCCTATTTCACCATCTATCCATCCTATGGAAAACAAAATCACCACGCGTGCGTACGTACGGAATACCGTCTCCTCACCGTGGTGAAATCTTTTTTTCCACCAACACCTTACATGGATGGGTATAATGTTGTAAAGAATAAATATATATAATTATTATAACATCATACTAATTATAATATATTATACCATCCACTCCAATTCTATTCAATAATTATCGGAATGATATCATCGCTTGTGCGTACGTACGAACTACCATCTCCATGACGCGATGAGATTCATTCTACATGTTAACCATACATGAATGATCATAAAGTTTATATAATGAATAATAATGAAATATATAAAATAATAATGCTACTTAATTTATGTGTTATATTTGTATTTCATCTATTTATTTTTATTCAATTTAGTAAGGAACCAAAAACAAAGTTCATGCGTACGTACGGCCTAACGTCTCCATTAACGGTGTATTTCATTCCTTTTATCGATCTATAACATATATATGTATATGATGAATATATATTATATATAAATCATGTTTTAAATTCTTTAATTATGTAAATCAGGATATAAGTAATAATATCAAGAACAACAAGTCGAAACACCTACGATAAATGAAATGATTTTACCCAAAACACTACTTTAACATGGAATTTACAAAAGAAAGTGTAATATAATGTCATAAGTGAAACATATATGATATCATAACAAAGAATATGATTTTTTTATAAGTCAATAAAATTATTTAAATCATTATACATGAGGTTCGGATACATACGAAGCACATCAGACCTATGGTAAGGGATAACCTTTCCAATCACGTTCTTATCCGAGATTGTTTATTCGTAAGTATTTACTGGGGTTATTTTTCTCATCCATGTCCATGTTTCCTAAAAATGTTTTCATGTATGTTTAATGTCATTTTTACCCAATTTTGACTTTTACTACATGGTATGTATGGAATCATTTTTTTAAGAGGTACTTTTTGACTTTTTCGACAAAAGTACAAGGCGAATGTTTTTTAACGTATATGGCATAAAAGGATTTTTATGGTTTTATGAAGCCGTATTTTCTGGAAGATTCCTCCAAAATATTTGATGATTATTTTCAAAAAAAACCTTTTGTTTTAAAATTGCATGACATTTTGTGAAAAGAAAATGATTTTGAAGAAAAAAGGATATTTTCCTCAAGAATTCATTTCAAGTGTTTTATCAAAACCATTTTCCATCTAAGATGACATTATTTCATATGTGTATGTTTCATGTATAATGTCTCTATGAATTACATGGTTTAAATTTTCTTATTATGAAATGAGTTCAATTTCTTTTATATGGATTATGTGATGATGGAATGATGTTTATGAAACCCATTTTATTCATTGGGTTAGGACGGATGATTTATGTTTATATTGTGGAAAAAGTAAGAATGATTTCATTATGAGATGGGTGGGACCTATATCTCCCCCCAATGCATTGGTTAAAGATTTATATCTCATGAGATAGACATGGATGTAACGGTAAGATAATCTGATTCAGTATTACGGGATTGAAACGAGGAGTGAACTCGATTCAGAAAGGGACTTTTTCCACTAAGATGGGCTTGGCAACAATGCCTTGGCTACTATGGAAATTATAAAACGTGCTAAATGGTTTGCACAATTACATGTTTTATTCACTGGATATTTTATCATTATTGATGTTCCTTTATGATATATGCCTTACATACTTCTACGATTTATGTCTTTTCTCATGATTTTGATGTTAAAATTTCATGTTCATGTTTTTGCTTCCAAATGTTTATGGATTGTATTATGTTATCTATGTTTGACCTTACTGAGCATTTGAGCTCACCTTTTTTATGTTTTATTATCCCCAGGAAATAAAGAAAGGTTTTAGGTAAGGAAACAAAAAGGGGAAGATCGTTATGGGGGTTGTGGAAGATTTTTCAACATGATTAGAAGTTTTTATTCTGAGTTTCCAAAGACACTAAACTATTACGGTCCTTGTGTGTCTGTTTTAGTTATGTATTATGTATTCCACAAAAGTAATTTAATGTCCCTATACATCATGTTTCTGGTTTCTACAGATGCCACTAGACCCAGTAGTAGAGGGTGCTCACCACTTGAGAGTGTTGCACGGGTTACATCGCTAGAGGCCAACCAGGTTCATAGGAGAGACAAAACCACATGTGGATGAGGATTGGATTGACTCAATTGTGAGAGTCTTTCGACTGCTAGGGACACCAGTTGATTTCATGGAGATCTTTTCCCCCAGTATTCTATAGGAAGGAGGAGGCAAGAAGGTGGAGCATGATGCTCCAGGTTCACGATGAGGTGATGTTTCTCTAGGAAGACTTCAAGTGCCTGTTTTGGAAAGATTTTTTCCCAGTGACTCTTCGTGCAGTGCACATACATGAGATTCTTCATCTGCAGTAGGGCATCATGAATGTGATTCAGTACTCAGCTAGGATCACCATCCTCTCAGGATACACCACTAATATGGCATGGGACCCATTTTTCTAGGCCTGGACCTTCGACCAGGGACTGAGGCGGGAGATCAGGGATTTGATGATTTCTCTCAGCATCCTGATGCAGGAGGGGGAGTTAGAGCGAGATCTATTAGTGGAGAGTTTGTTTTCTGAGCAGTCACCAGCAGATCGACCCACCACCGGATGTCACATAGTGGAGTCTTCTGCAGCTGGCAACCGACATCCATCATAGAGGTCCAAGAGGACTAGACCTATAAGTGGATGACCACATGAATCGAGATTGGTTGTTCGGAGAACCATAGAAAAATTCAGACATGCGAGCATTATTTCACATGCGGTGGGTAAGGTCACATGGCTCGTGACTGACTGACCCGCCATATGGATGATCATCCGACAGTCGAGGGACCTCCCAGATAGAGACAGAGGTTCGATCGAGGAGGTCCATAGAGAGCAGGCAGACGTGGTAGAGGAGCTGGCCGTGCAGATGTATGTGGGCGACGATTCGAGATGTTACCACCACCACCACCAGGTGGAAAACCTATACCACATGGAGTAGGTGGAAAAGTGAGTGATCAACTTCATGAAGCTAAGTCCTATGACCCTGGTGCTCCAGAGATAATACGAGGTATGATTTGTGTCTAATCCACCTTAGCTGTAGTACATTTAGACACAAGTGCCGATCATTTTTTATTTACACTTCCCTCTTTCGGTGCTCAGAAATTCCGATGGAGTCGTTGGCTCAATACTTATGTCTAGAGTCTCTTACATGAGCGGATTCGAAAATTAAGGACTGGTGCGAGTAGTGCGAGTATAATCTAGGAGGGGAGAGCATCGGCTGGGATCTTCTGCTATTGGCGTCGAGGCCTTACAACTTCTTCTTGGGTATGAACTGGTTATCTGCAGTCTATTCTCATATTGAATGTGTTAGGCACAATGTGCGGTGTGTCTGCATGGATGGGACTAGTTTACCTTCACCGAAAATAAGGGAGCCTTTGCAGCACATGATGGACTTACCAGGAGGACTGTGCAGTCGATCACTAATCAGTTGGCTAGCCTTACCCTCGGAGCGGTTGATGTGGAGAGTCCGAGCTATCCTATAGTGGTGGACCAATACGCGGTATTCAATCTTGATGATGTTATGGGTCTACCTTCTCACAGAGTGGTAAAATATTACATTGAATTGTACCATAGGACGAAACTGATATATACACCAGTGTATCGGATGGCTCTCATGGAGCTTCGTGAGCTGCGGGTACCATTGGAGGACTTACAGTAGAAAGGGTTTATTCGGCCTAGTGTTTATCCTTGGGCTGCCCCAATTTTGTTATCCAATGAAGGCGGATGGGAGATTGAGTCTTTGTGTTGGCTATCGATTTCTGAACCCGTTGAACATGAAGAAAAAGTACCCACTCCCGAGGATTGATGACTTCTTTGATCAGCTGAAGGGAGCACGGTGGTTCTAGAAGATAGACCTCATATCTAGTTATCACCAACTTATGGTGTGAGACGAGGATGTGGAGAATATGGATTTCAAATGTTGGTATTTCCATTATGAGTTATTGGTTATACTGTTCGGTGTAACCAACACTCTAGCAATGTTCATGGGACTAATGAAAAAGATCATTTAGACATACCTTGATCGCTTTGTATTAGTATTCATCTACGAAATTATGATCTACTCAGCTACTGAGGAGGAGCATGCCTATCATTTGCAGGTAGTACTGGACACACTCTGAGAGCACCATCTTTATGTTAAGCTCTCGAATGCTTGTTATGGATCTGAGAGGTTCACATTCTGGGAAAAGTAATCTCAGAGTTTGGAGTTGCGATGGATCTAATGAAGATTGAGGTAGTACATTCTTGGGAGACACCCATGAGTGTGATGGAGGTATGGAGTTTCCTAGGTTTAGCTAGATACTACGAGAGGATTGTGACAGATTTCTCCAGAGTTGTAGCACCTTTATCATCATTGACGAAGAAGGGGAAACCCTTCGTGTTGTCGGATAGATGCCAGTAGAGTTTTCAAGAGAAGAGGCTGACTAGTGCCCCCATCTTGAGGCTTCCAAGGGAGGGTGTATGGTACGTAGTCTACTAAGATGCATTAGGGACCAGACTCGGATGTGTCCTGATGCATGAGAGAGCAGTGATCCCATTTGGTTCTTTACAGCTGATACACCATGAGAAGAACTACGCTACCCATGAAATGGAGTGAGCAGCTGTGGTCTTCCCCTTGAATATGTGGCGATATTACTTGTTGGTAGAGTGTTTTATAGTCTAGTCAGATCACAAGAGTCTCTGGTATATCTTCTCTCTGAAGGACCTAAATATGAGACAACCACATTGACTTGAGTTCCTCCAGGACTATGACATTGAGATATTCTATACTCATGTGAAGGGGAATGTTGTAGTAGATGCAAATTACAAGAGATCTGGTATACAGCTTCTAGGTGAGGCGATGGAGCAGCTGGCCGATTTATAGATATTCTTTGTGGATCGAGATGAAGCAACATTCCTTTAGTCTCATACAGTATCTCCCCCACTTCTTCAGTGATCTAGGGAGATGTAGCTTGTGGAATCTAACTGCAAGGCTCAACGAGCTCAGATATCCACAGGACAGGCACCTGATGGATTTTCTGAATATGGGGAGAATGTCTTCCTCTTCATAAGACGTACCATGTTACTAGTGTCACTTCAAGAGAAAGTGTTTAGGGTGTTCTTCAAATCCCCTATATAGGTACATATAGGAGTGGAAAATATGTACCAGGACCTCTTACAATAGCACTGGTGGTCAGGAATGAAGAAATCAGAAACAGAGTTTGTCTCTTGGTGCCTCAATTGTCAACAAGTGAAGGCAGAGCATCAGATACGTGCAGACTTTGTTCAACCTTTAGAGGTAACAGAGTGGATGTGGGATAGGATATTCATGTACTTCGTGACAGGAAATCCACATACATCTAGGGGTCATGATTCAATTTGGGTGATCGTCGACTGACTCACCATGTCAGTCCACCTCCAATCGATAAGAGATTAGGCTTCAGTAGAAACCTTAAGACGCCTCTATGTGCATGATATTGTGTTGCAACATGTAGTATCCTCATCCATTTTCTCTTATCGTGATACACATATCACATTCCTTCTATGAAAGGGGTTGCAGGAAGCTTTTAGGACAGAACATCGTTTGAGCACCGCCTTTCATCCTTAAACGGATGGCCATGATGAGTGGACCATTCAGACAGGGGAGGACATGTTGCGTACTTGCGTCCTCGACTTCGGTCTCAGTTGGGAGGATCAATTTCTTTTTCTGGATTTTACATACACCTACATCTATCACTCCACCATTGATATGGCACCATTCGAGGCTTTGTACGACCGACATGGTAGGTTGCATTTGTGTTGGACTGGCCTAGGGGAGTCATCACTCATGAAAGAGTGATTGTACAAGTTACCATAGAGAAGGTGTTGATCATCCCAGAGTGGATGAAGACTGCACCATGTAGGCATAAGACTTATTCCGATAGGAGACCGAGACCTCTGTAGTTAGAGGATGGTGTCCACGTCTTTCTTCTTGTCTCACATCGACGAGGTTTGCAGAGATTTGGATGGGGAGTCAAGTTATCTCTGTGGTTCATTGGACACTTCCAAGTCCTCAACAGAGTTATCGAGGTGGTTTACCGTCTGGCACATCCCCCTCAATTTCACCGGGTGCATGACGTCTTCCACATATCCAAGCTAAGAAGATATGAACACTCCCCTTCACACATCATCAACCACGACGAGCTGGACTTCGACGATGGGGATACATTTACGAAGGTTCCATTAGAGATTGTTGATCGATAGGATCAGGCCCTTATTGGGTGGTCATTACCATTGGTGCATGTTCTCTAGCTTCATGGGAGCCACCACGAGAGAACATAGGAGCGGGAGGCTACGAATTTTCCACTGTACCCCACTTGTTTTCCTGGTTTTTTGATGTGGCTTTTGGGGATGCAAAGCACTGATGTGGGGAGAATGTAAAGACCCAGAATTTCCATGTAATATTTTTTTAAATATATTGGGATATTACGAGTCTGTGAAAATTGAGGGAACATGATTCCATGAACCGATGTTCCCAGAATGATTTTTGGAACATTTTTTTCAGGTACATTTAGTAAACGTGCGAGCAGGTTTTAGTAACATTGGAACCAGTTCAGGGAATTGAAATCTGAGGACACCGTTCGACTCGTAGTGCGAATATTCTCTTATGGAGACTTTCACCTCGACCACAGTTGGTCGAGGGTGAAAGTTAGATTTCGTGATTTCCATGGAATAATAAAAATAAAATGATTAAATTTTTTTTTTCAGTTTGAAACCTCTCTACATGGGTTATGGTGGTGGGGACCACCCGGAATAGTACCCCCCAAATTAAATTATAGTGGTGGGGACCACACCAACCCCCTTTAGTGAAGGATAACTCTTGGAATTCCTCCCATAAATTATCTATGCCAACGTGGTATAATTAATTATCCAACAATTAATTGTGAAAAAAATTAAATTGATAGACTTAAATAAATTTCGTTGACTCCTCATTTTATCTTTGGGAGAAATCGTTGGAAAAGGTAGAAGCTTTGGAGGATTTTGGAGGAACTTATTCTCCAACGAGGAATGTGCCATCTTATCCAATGATGAACGTTCCACCTCCAGCATGGGACTTCTTCAACTACAACGAACCGATATCCCTCATTCACTCCTCTCTGACATCAACAAACCTTCAAGGTAGGGGTTTTGTTATTATTTATGTTTTACATTGAATTAATCATATTGATCTTCCTTCTATTGAACTAATGAAGAGGAATGGGGTCAACTGAACATGGCCCGACCTCTCCACCATTATTCATGGTTGGGGTGTTCTTAGCAATAGAGGAGGATGAAAATAGATACTAGAGGGGAACATGAATGGAGGCTGGCACCCTGACCATCCACGATGAAGGTGACGGCGCTATCGCTCCCCCCGATAGAAGAAAACCACAACCTTGTGCTTCGGTAGCGAGGGAAAGGCGGCCGACTTCTTGCAAGCCGCCAGCGAAGTCGCGGCGCAAGACTGCGCCATGTAGAGAGGATGGTTGGCCATCTGGCCATCCGCGGCGGACCACTGCACCACATCCACCCCCCACACCGCGACCACCTTTCCACACTGTGGCGCCCCGCCACACAGAGGCCACCCCTCCGCACTCCAGAACCCCTGCCTCAACGCGGTCCGCCCGACGTGGGTCGGGTCGGATCGAGTGTGTCGGGCCGGACCCAGTGCGTCGGGCCGGGTCGGTCTGGCTGGGTTGGACTGGACCCAGACCAGTTTCGACCCATCCAATAATTTTGGCCATAACATTGCCACCTGACGTCCGTTTGACGGACCATATACGACGCTGAAATCATTAGAGTGAGACAGTTCATTTGGTATACCCCACTTGAGTTTTTGATAAAGTTGGGGTACCATCTGGTCGGATCGAGCACGAATCCAACTGGGCCCTCGGGACTAAAAGGAAAATAACTTATAGACTAGGCATCCATTAGACACAATGTCAGATGCATTGAGACCTTTATTACATGGAGGTCCTTGGGGATACTTCTTCATGAATCTTCATGGAATTTAGAGTATCGACCATTGGAAATTGGAGAGGACCCTTCTAGAGACAAGAGAGCTTAGTGCGGGAACCCTGTAGAAAGCTATGACGATGTAATTTGATCCTGTGTGGGTCTGACAAGGTACTAGGATCTTGTGTGGGTCTGAGGATGTAGTTGGATCTTGTGTGGGTCTGATGAGGAACATGGATATTGTGTGGGTTTGACGATGTACTAGGATTGTGTGGGGGTACGACGAAGTACTAGGATCCTGTGTGGGTATGAGAAACATACTAGGATCATGTGTGGGACTAATGAGGTACTGGGATCCTGTGATGGTGTGATGATGTACTAGGATCCTGTGTGTGTCTGACTATGTACTAGGATCCTGTGTGGGCCTGACGATGTTCTAGGATCCATTGTGGCTCTTTGGAGGTACTAGGATCCTTTGTGGGTTTGACGATGTACTAGGATCCTATGTGGGTTTGACGATGTACTAGGATCCTTTGTGGGTCTGACAATGCACTGCAATCCTCTGTGGGTCTGATAATGATTTAGGATCCAACGAGGGTCTTCCTATTAACAGAGTAAGATTATCGATTTGTTACATATAATAATCTCTACAATTGTACCTAAGATATACGTGGTGTGAGCTGAGTTCGTATGTGTGTCGTACTTTACTTCAGGGTGATTCCATTGTGGTATTCTTCATTATGGCATTCCTTTGATGTACCTTCATTCTTGGTAATACCTTGGTGATATTATTCTATGTGTCATACATGTGTGGTACTTACCATCGCGATAATCGTTCCATTGTGGAACATATGAGATTTGGGATTTTGAGTTGGACCTTGTGATTTCTAATGATTGATATGGGCTTACTTGATAACTTATGTATGTGTACGGACATATACCTAAGTAGGTTTGTTAGTTGAATTATGGATATATGGTTTATACTTGGATATTTTGTGAGACCTTGAGGGTCTCTGGGTCCCTACTGAGTATCGTTATACTAACCCTGTACGGGCTATGCCCTTACCCTATTCTGTTTGGTGTAGATGACAGACAGCATTGACTAAGGACAAGTCTACCAAGACTAGATGTAGCTCGGATGTGGACCTTAGAAAAGTCATACTGCAGAGCTGACCATTCGAGAGCTATACCTACCCTTCATGTAAGATCCCTGGTGAGTGTTTTTAAGAGCTGTATAGTTTACATTTACTTTCCAGTTTCCTTTGTACTTTCTAGTTGGTCTTGTATTCTGTCCCCTCTTTCTTCCTATATTCACTCCTTTTACTATATAGTTTTCTTGTGTTCGTATCATATTGTGTGCATGGTTGCATGTGTTTACAGGTTATAATGGAAATGCATTCCCAATTTTTGGGATTACGCCTTTCGGTGCTAGTCGTAAGCCCCTGGCCTATGGAAGGAGTGTTTGGGGTGTCACGGTATGGGCCTCGGGGGACAGGTCGTGACATATCAATTCCATTGATTGAGTCATTGTAAAAATCTACATTAATGATTCATATCTCTAATACCTAGATTTACAGATGAATCATTCTATGAAATTATATATTTTTTAGAATTACATTGTACTGTCCATCGTAATGGGTGTGGGGATGAAGGCCATATGACTAATAATGAAGTGGAATGGCCACTAAAACTTGTCTAAGGATTTAGGATATATATTCCATGAAAAAATATGGTGCATAGGTTTTCCTACGTATATATATCAATGGTATGTTAATGTTCATATTCCATAATATTTCAATAGCTCCGATTAAAATCTTATTTAGTCCAATGATTGTGATTTAAATGATGAATGATTTTAAGGAATATTTTTAACTCTTAAAATTGTATAGTTAAACATGTATTGGAGTAATGTATAATCATATTACAAAAATATTTTATTTTTCTAATAAAATAATATTTTTTTAAAAATATTATTTGAACAACAATATGAATAAACAAATGTAATAAATAAATGTAAAAATTTAAGGGTAAATATTGGAGTAGAATAATATCATTATTATGAGTAAACTAGTTTCCATGGTTTTTTAAACGAAATTAATTACATTAGAATCTATTAGGAATGAACTATCTAAAATAATATTTTTTTCTCACATTCGGATATTGAAAAAATTGGTAATGTTTTTTTTAATAAAACATTGATAACAAAAAGTTAATAAAAATACTAATTCGCGATTTTTTTAAATGATTTGACTCTAAATTATGAGTTTTATAAAGATAATTGAAAGATAAAAACTTGATGAAACGAAATCATTTTAAAAAATAGTATATTTTTGAAAATTAAAATTTCATGAAAAGAAACGTTTTTTATAAAAATAAAATTATAGTCCCCCTTTTAAAATATGTTCATTAATGTAAGGATATGTGTAATAAAGAAGTGGATATGAATAATAAGTTAATAATTATCATTATTAACATCTGTTTTATTTCATTAAATATATCATAGATAAGTATTTAGTATTAATATTATCATGTTTTAAATATATTCTTATGAATTACAAAATTATATCTTATTTTTTTGTGATCCCTAAAAAAACGATGTCCTGTATATATATCCTTACTATGTGAGTGATTTTCTTATTTTTAAAATATGGAAATCTCACATGTGTTGTAAATAAATTCAGTTTTCGAAAAAATCATCCCATATTAAGTTAGTGAGTGTTTCATCCACAATATATAAAGACATAAACATGTAGTTGACACATATTAGAATTTCACAATAGAAATTTCTACTCAGTGTATATTTATACAAGAATAATAAAATAAATATTCTCTTAATAAGTGGAATTTTCCAGATATTCTTTTCATATATATTTAATAATGACCTAGTCATCATCCCAAAAAAAATTCATGGAAAATTATTTCCAAAAAAATAATAATGCATAAATACATAGTTAACATAATGTTATCTATAATTATTTTAGTATATTTAAAATTGTAATCCATTTGGAATTATATTGAAAAAACATCTTCTATTGATGTAAATTTTCCTTCTGAATAAGTTAAATAACAAGAAATATTTTTTTTCTGAACAATATATTCAAGTGGGAAAGGATGAATTGAAGTCAGAATGTTAAATCCATGAAATTATGGATAAATATCTTAATGTAATAGAAGAAGAAGGCAATTAATTTGATTATATTGAGTAATATGAAGGAGAATAAGGAGAAGAAGAAGATGGAGAAAAAGATTATGGGGAAGAGGAAAGAGAAGAAGAATAAGGAGGATACGAAGAACATGAAAACCCAAAATCATATGAAATGAAAGAGGAGAGTGGTTTTGATAGACATTGTAATTGATATTATATGGATTCATTGAATATATTATATACATCAAAAAATCATATTTAGAAGGCACAAATCATGGAGGAATGAAAATCTACTTTTATTCCAAAAATTGTTTCATCATTCAATAAGGATAGTGAGAAATGAAATGCCGAATGTAGTAAGAAGAATGATTTTGATGAAATAATAATCTCTAATGAAAGGAATGGTGATCAGAAATCACATGTTTTAAATAATAATAAAAAAATAATTATATTGAAAGAAGAAATCCGAAGAATAAGAAAAAGGTTTCAATTATAATCTGATTCTTATAATAAAAACACTACAAAAGGAGTAGATTTTATTTTTCTGGCATTAACCATAAAGTAGTTGTTGTTTCCTTTCTATTGTATTATTGAAAAAAAGATTACATGGTTTTGGAAAACTAGTATAAAGGCTTGAATTCAATAAAATAACTCCTAAAAAGACTAATAAGAATGGAAGATGATTTCATTGCATCCAAATAAAATGTTCAACCACTTAAAAAATGTTTCAATGGAATTAAAAAATTATCTCTATGAGTTGATGAATAATTTAAGATAAATGATGAGAATATTGGAAAAATCTCAAAATCAAAGGAATAAAAAGAAAATTATTTCAATAGTTTTATTAGCAATATATCAAAAAAGGAAATTTTATTCGTATATTCAAATATGACTCTGAGAAGATGGCCAAACATATTTAATGAATTAAATCAAACATTAACATCATTGCTAAATATATTTATTGATTAAATGTCTACAATGATGAAATTTGTAACTTATTGAGTAATAAAAAAGTATTTATAAGAAATAATAACAGTGTTAGCAGAAAAAGATCAAAATAAAGAATAATTGAAAATATAACTAAATGACAGGTTATATATTCAGGAGGAAATGATTCATGTGCTAAAAAACAAGTCTCCGGAGGAGCTTATGAAAAAAGTGTAATATGATACAAAGGAGTTCATTAAACTCATAAAAACCATCAAATTATTGATTCAACTAATTAAATAATGACCTTATTAACATAAAGTTTTTATTATTTGTTTCATTGAAAATTACAATGAAACACATTTTCATCCATATTTATTTGTGATTGAATTTCTTCCATTTTTTGGTTGAATTTTTATTCAATTTCATTTGAATGATATACTACATTATCTTTGTTATAGATGTTTTCTCTAATTTTTTTTGTACCTAAATGATTATTCCATTTCTTTTTGGAAAATAATGAGGATAATATTCCTTAACAATAGTGTGAATTTCATAATGAAAAAATGATATATATAGGTTGCAATTTTTTTATCCTAAAGTAAGGGGGATATTTTTCTAAAAAACAAAAGAAAATGTTCCTTATGGAATATCATATTTTAATGGGTAGTTGGCTGTATTCAATATTAAATTCAGAAGAGTTATAAACTATAGGGATGAAAATTAAAGGTTTATATCTAAATACAAGATTTTGGAAAAAATTTGATTGATTAATTTTATTATCAATGTCCATGTAATTTAATCTAATCGGTTTCTGCTTTAAAAAATATTAGAGATCATTGAGTCAAAATTATCTTCCTAACATTTCCATTCTATTTAATTGGGAAATAGAACAAATTATTAAAAATAAAATATCTAAATACATTTGTGTCCAATTAATTTTTACAATTCATTATATAAGAAATATTTTTTTAACATACTAAAAATAGTTTTGTATCTAACATGAACTCATATTAAATTTATCATAATGATAATGAAGTTAATTATTATCAGTATAAAATATTAAAATCATTTAAAATTTTTTTGTATTGTGTTATGAATAAAAATTTTTGTTAATATGATATTAAATTAGAATAAATTCCATTATATTCACACTCATTAATGAAATTGTAACAAAATGTAAATCTATCAGATTAAAAAATCAAGTAGATGGAAAAATCCATCGTATTGCACTATTATTTACATATGAATATGAAGAACCATTTTTTAGTATTGTTATGAATTATATAGGTAATAAATAACACGATGTTATGATTATAGATAAAGTATGACCATTTATGTTCTAGGTGTCTAGGCACCTTTGATAGTTTAGGATAAAATAAGACCTTTGGAGATAAAGATGACCGTTAGGGTGAATGCCAAAAGTACCAGGTCATTTGAATGATAGAAATATATATATATATATATATATATATATTTTAGAAATTATGCAAGATAGATTCTAAATTTTTTATATGGGAATTATTTGAAGATTACATGTTGTAAACTACTTGTTCCATACACTTACAATATTCTAGAGTCTGTTTTCCTTTATAAAATCTCAATAGTAGTGATTGTGATTGAGGGATTTTTGGGATAGTTAGACAGAGGATCTATTCACAATCCTGATCAAGGGATTAATAGTATAAGAAGATATGGGATTCAATAACATTTTTCATTGAGTTATTTAAGTTATAGTTAAATAGTCTAAAGCCGATAATCGTATTAAGGACTTACATATGTGTGGGTAAGACACACACTATTAGAAGTACAAATCAATATACATTTATCCATTTTTATTGGATACCCTTATCATTCATTTTAAATAATTCCATTGAATTTTATTAATTTTTACATACAATTATTTTATATTTTGATTCAATTTGTAATAGAAGGTGAATACTTTTTTTATATTCATTTTTCTATTCTATTTATCATACTTATTCAGATTAAGACACTTTTTGTATCACATTGTGAGTAAAATTTTAGTGATTACAATTATCACTTAATCTGGTAACAATTCTATATGTTATATGTTATAATCATATATTAGGTAAATTGTGACTTTATAATAATATTGGTATCATCTTGGTTATGATATCCTTATAATTACAACCAAGGGATAATTCGATTACTATTTAAAAACAAAAGAGTATTTTTGAATTAAATAAGTTTAAAATCATTTAAAATAAATTTTTTTCAGGATAAAATGAATGTTTTTATACTTAAAATATGCCCCTATTGTATTTTTCTATCTATATACAAATTTCTATCTAACATACAAGGGGTGTGAATGTATACGAATAAAATCCTAGATTATGGTAATTATTTAATAGTCCAACATTATTTTTTTGAGTCCTATTAATTTTTTATCGCACATTTCTTTTGGGTGGTGTTTATACATCCAATTAATGTATTATATTATTTTATATTATATCTATTTTCATTTACATATACATGTGATGATCATTCATTCATGTAGTTTACTGTTAAAATGTTAACAAATTAGTAATGTATTTTTGTCACAATTTATATTTTTTGATTTTCATGCCATGCAATGAACATCTGTTTTTCTATGATGTGTGTGTAAATCCCTTTTACAATATAAAGTTAGGAATATAAATATTTTAATGATATTTTTTGTTTTATTTAATTTTATCTTATTATATGGTTTTTATGATTCAATTTACCAAGGGGATATTTTTTTTTTAATAATATCATCATTTATATAAAATATTTGTGATTTATCCTTCATTACTGAAATATTATGATCTTATATTAAAATACACTCATTGATTTTATTATCATTTAGATATTTTTTATATCGTCATGTAATAATACAATTTTCAACTCATTAAAACTTATGATATATATTAATGTTTTTATAAGAAAATATGACAGTATTTCTATTTTCTGTTAAGAATATGGGTTTTAAAATAATGTATTCAAATAATCCTTTATATGCTATAAATTTGATTTTCAATAAAATGGTTTTAAATTTTTCTTTCTGATTTTATTATAGGTTTCTAATGTTATTTTCCATGAAATATTTTTCAATCATATTTTATGATTTCTCAATATGTCTTCCAAATATATTAAAAATAAAATTTATTCAAAAGCTTTTCAGGATTTTTTTTTTAATTTTATAATAAATAAAATGTGTTTGAAAATGGTTTTACAATTTATTTATTATTTTTTCAATGTTTTATCAAAGAAAAAAATTTCAAAAATATTAAATCATAATATTTTCAATGGAATAGTTTTTTTCAATAATATTATCATGTTTCCATAATAATTTTTAAAATAAATATGTTTTCAATTTTTTTTCAAAATTATTTTATAGTTTTTCAAGGAAAAAGTGTTTTAAATAGGATTTAAATTTTATTTTATCTGTTTTTTTTGTAAAAAAAATTCATTTTTTCAAGGTTTTTATATATTTTTTTAAGGAACATTATTTTCATAAATTACTTCCAAATTATTTAATATGTTTTCATTGAAAATGATTTTAAAAATGTTTTCAATCATTATTTATAATTTTTTAGGAATAAATGTTTTCAAAAATGTTTCTAGTGTATTTTATATGTTTTCATGGAAAAAAGTTTTCAAAATGATTTTAAGATTACATTATATGTTTTCTATATTATATTATAAGAAAATAGTTTTCAAAGGTATTATTTTATTAAAAGTATTTATCAAAGAAGAATGGATATTTTCCTTAATAAATGTTATTAAAAGATAATTCAAATTTTACTTCATTATATGAGGACATCCTCTGGTGTAATCATTCCTTTTGGGGAAATAATCCAATGATTCTATTCATATTCATTATATTAATAGTTTATGTTTTGATGGAATGATATTTATGAAATATGTATCTATTTCATGGGTTATATGTTTATAAATCCGATTTCACATAAATTGGTTATATACATATGAAACCCGCTTCCTTTCAAAGGTTATAATTTGATGAATTGATTATGAATCTTATATATTTTTAATAAGTTTTGGTATGATTACATGTTTATAATACAAATTTAAATTCATGGATTATGATATACTAAAGATTTTGGATCTTATGGAACAAGATTGTATGCTTTCATTATGAGATGGATGAAAACTATATCTCCCTCCAATACATTGGGTAATTTCTTTTGTCTCATGAGATAGACAGAGTGGTAATGGGGAGTTAACTCAGTTCAATTAATGAAGTTGTCTAGTATTATGGTCTTGGGTGCGAACCGTGACTACAAATATGGTCATTGGAGTGATCCATGACTAACAACATTGTATGGGGAGTGAACCCATAATACTAAGATGGACATGGTATAGATGAAATAACTACATTATAAATCATTTTATGTAATTATATTTCATCCATGAATTCAATGTCTTATTCCTATGTTATGCAGTCATCGATTATGATATTCATATACTTATAATTTATTTCTGATTATCTACTAATATATATGAATTGACTCGTGTATATGATATTTGATAACTATGTTATGGTCATCATATGTTATTCTCATGTTCTCATACCCTTATGCTCATGTTATGCTTATGTATCTAATTTTCGCACTGTTCCTGGGAATCTAATCTCACCCTTTTTTATGTATCCTTTCCCAAGGTCCTCAATAAAAGTTATAAATTGATATACTAAAGGGGATGATTTTTTTGAAAATAATTGAAGATAATTCACCTACTTATAATATTTTGGTTCACAATTCATTGACAATAAAATATTACGGTCATCAAGCTTGTGTTTTTTCAATGTTTTCAACATTCATCTTAAATTATGTAATATGAATGTACGTTAACATTGTGTCACTATATTTATAAAAAAAAATTACAGGATTTGTCATCCATTGGAATCTCTGATGAGAAAACAAAAGTGATATCCTGATGGGTATTTCTATGGAAATATATACCAAAGTCTCTATAGATAAAACTATATTTTCATAGGAAACTGTTATAATATTTACATCCAATAAGTTATTTCCAATTATTATGGGGAATTCCCCTATGAAAAGTGTTTCTAAACCTATTAATTCTGGTTTTAGTCTATGGATGAAACTATGATAACATTGAATATATTGGAAAAATTTTCGACAATGATAAATAAAATAGGATAATAACTACAGATAAAGATATTGAGATGATTCTAAATCAACTATCATGATAAATTTTCAGAAATGTAATCATTGGTGATATTCCTATAATATTAAATAATATGTACATGGACTTTTATTACTTTCTAAATGATAATGATCATAGAGTAAAAAAGATTTATCATTTTACATGTCATGAATAAGGATAGATGAACCTTCAAGAATACCTAACATGGGGAGGAATATGTTATATATTAGAGAAAAAATGTCATAGAGTGACTAATTATCATAGAGTTTAATGTAACATCTATAGAGAACACGTGAATAACCTAACTCAATGCCATGAACTATGAATTGTCATCCAATCCAAGGAATGAACTATTCTATGACAATTATTAATTTGGATAGATTGATTTATTTTTTGTAATTAGATTTATAAATTATGAATGGGGAATTATAAAATGATTGAACTGTATATATTTTCCATTATAGACTTATAAGAATACATTGACTAGTTCAAATGGACTAGAAATTTTAAATAATGAATTTTTTTAATTATTGGAAATAATAGATTAATGGAATGATAACCCTTAATATGTTCATAATACAGATATGATAATGTTTGGATAATGATATATTAGATATCTATTAGTAATTTGGATGGTAATGATTACCTTGGAACAAACTATGGATTTGTTGAAACATTTGTCATTGTTCTAATAGATTATGTTCAAATTTTTTTGAAATAAAGAATATATCCAATAAATATTGGAACAAGGAAAAATGAATTTTTTTAACTTAATATTTAGGTTACTTTAGGTTATTAACATGTTTCAAAAGAATACATGATGAAGGTATTAACCTATTTGATATGCGAAATTGATATATAAAATATGATATACATGGGTCAAATAGATTCTAATTTTTGAGAAATTAAATGACATTATTTATAATGTTTTTGAATTTCATCCTTCAAAAGGATTATCTATAATACTATATATGGACTGGATTATCTTAAACATCATATGATTTTTGTTAAAGATTATAATATCATCTCACTATATGAGTATTTATGTATATTGGATAACACGTGATAACAATTTCATTGATATAAATATTTTCAGAATGACCATTATTATTTCGATGGATATCATGACCTTGTAATGCCTCAGTAATGTAAAATTCACCTTATTTTATTAGAATAAGAGATGGAGTCCAAATAAACCAAGGCACGACCAATGAGTGATATTGTACGTATGAAATAAATGTAATAATGTAATTGTATTTCAAAATTCTATTAGACACGAACATAAATGCATACTTTTGTAAAATTATATTGAAGAAGATTTATCCTTATACATTTTCCAATATTGAATTTGATAGTATTTTAATCATCTTTGAATTTTCATTTTGAGGCCCATAACATTACATTGATCATTCAATTGTCAGTGATAAATGATCTATATCACGACCTATAACTATTTACACTTTTCCTTTATGTCCAATATTCACTCTCAAACTACATTGTCCTATGTGGGAACCTAGTAGAGGGGTACTTTCAGTAACTATTGTGGATCAAACATTCCATTTGTAAATGTTGTTATAATATTATTTTTAATAATGTGGGTTTTATTAAATGACCTTTCAAGTATTAATCCATTTATAACCCGGACGAACATCATTGGTGAAATTTATTTTAAGGGTCTATAAAGTAGCCTTCTCTTATATTATGGATATATTTTAAAAAATCTGTAATATTTTTTATATTTCTCATTTGATGCAACACTAAATATAGTTTATTAATATATCTGGAATATGTTTTTATTTAGTTATATGCAAGACAAATATAACCCTAGACTACAAATAACACATAGATTAGCTTTCAGTGCATGAAAAACTTATTTTATTGTTTTACACACAATACTGAGTCCCTTCAATATCTCACGTTAAACATAACGTTGAATTTTTATTCAACAACAATAAGATATTATCATGATTATAAATATATTACAGTATCTACCAACTATCCATTGAAATGGGGGATATGAATACATATTATTAAAATTTTTAAAAAATATTTACAAATGTAAATAAAAGGAATCATTTCTTATAAATTATTATGACCAAATTTGGGATCTTTTTGAAAATAATGAAATTACATTTATGAGAAATATATTTTACCATGTATAGACACAATATCATGTCAATAAAATAAACAAAAAAATTTGACTAATGTTTTAAATAAATTTTATATATTATATATTAAATAAATATATTTTATACTCGTAATATATATTTTATAGGTATTAGATAAGAATTAATCAAATTATATGAATTAAAAAATATATTTTTAAAAGGGAATTTTATCTTTGATTAATTCTGGAAACATTCAAAATTCAATTTTAATGTATTTTTCATAATTTTGACATTATTGGAGCCACTATACAGGGGACAAACTGGTGTGGAATTCGTATTTAAAAAATTTACAATAAGTCCACTCATAATCTACTCTAAAAGGCTAGTCAAACATCCTCCGATGTACACCTTCCAATCCATTTTGGATCATACAATCTATTCCCATATTTCTTCTCAAAGTACCTCCAATAATTATATAATCATGAATTTTTTTAATAAATCCCACCGATGGATATCTTTTGTGAAAACCAAGTGGAGTTACACATTGGAGTGATAACATCATTCCTGGAGGTCCTTTGTTTCATATTAATTGAACATGAACTAAAATATTATTATTACCTAATTATATATAAAATTCAATATCCTTAATGTACTAATGCTTTTTATTCTATGTTTTATACCTACATGTACATATTATTCCACCAAATAGGTAATAAAGATATTGTTCATATGAATGACGAACTACCAACTCATGAAATGATTTTTTTTTATTTTTTACATTAACACCTCTCACGATTAAGTACTATAATATAAAATATATATTTATATGATATATATGATATATATGATGTATTTATAATTCTTTTATTATTATATAAAACATAATTTTTTTATTTCTAATATGTTTAAATCTGATAACTTTGTTTGTGGAAGTACAGACTACTGAACCCTCAAAGAGATAGGATTCAGTCACACTTTACATGGAATTTATTAATGATGAGTTTAGTGACGTCGTAAGATATATATTACAAAATAATACTATTTAAATTAAATTATATATATATATATCATATACTTTCTTCCTTTCAATTCGACAATAAATCATAAAAAATATTCATGGGTATGTGTGACCTACCATATCAATGAACGGTGTATTCCATTTCACACTGATATCTTTAATTGATTATTATAAATCTTTAAATAATGTATATATATTATATTTATATCATGTATTATATTCATTAAATAATTAAATCATGATCTACATAAGATGATATAGAATAGCAAGTCAAGATTTATATAAAAAACAAAGCAGATTTTACCCAAGATGTATCATTAACATGGAGATGTTAATTAATAGGTAACATAAATTCATAACCAAATAATATATGGTATTATATAAAATAATATGGTAAAATTTTATATTTATAATAATGTTATATTTATTATATAGGATGTGTGAAGCTGTATAGAGAAATTAAGACTTAAGGTAAGGGATTTATGTCACACATTTAGTTTTAGGAGGATTTTTCCTTATTCACCACTCATTTATTTTGTGGAATGTATATACTGCCATTTAATTTATTATTCTATTATTATAAATTTTTTTTTATTTACATATCCCTTGGATTATTTTTATATAATGGGGTTTATGGTCCAAATGTTAAATAATCGGTAAAGTAATTTTGTCTCAATTTTCCTTCATTGAGTTACATGTCATGGTATACACCTATAATTTTTAACGTGGTGTATATAATTATGGTATACATTTTATATAATAAATATATATATTAATAATATTTTAAGAATCATGTAATTTAATTTTGTTACATATAGAGTATGATTCAATGTTTCGAGTTCTAATAGTTTCTTTCATCAATCTATTAGTTTATCTTTATTTTTTATGAATATGATTTCATTGATAAAATATTATGATATATCATTCAAGTATCCTCATAAAATTTATTATCATATGGTTTTTTATTATATCATTACTTATTATAAAAATTTTCAACAATTGTTTACTTTTGATATTTATGAATGTATTTTAGTAAAATCAGAATTTATTTATATTTCAAGTCGCAAATAATTGTTTGTTAAAAATATTTTCCTATAATAATTTATATGTTTTCAATGTTATTCATAGGTAATATTTTAAAAAAAAAATTAAATAATTATTTACATTTTTTCAATTGTATTTTAAATTAATTGGTTTTCAATAAATTTTTATGTTGTCATTATATATTTTCAATGATATTTTTAATAAAATGGTTTTTAATGCATTTTAAATTTTTATATATATGTATTTAATGTTTTTATCAATTTAATATTTTTAAAATATAATGAATATTGATTATATAATTTTTCGAAGTATTTTAAAATATTTTTTTAAAATTATTTCATGATTCCTTTATATTTTTTAAATAATTTTTTTTCAAAAATCCTTTAATTATTATTTTATATGAATGAATGTAAATAGTATTTCATAATCCATTAAATTATCTTTTATATGTTTAAAAGGAATTTTTTTCAAGAAAATTTCTTATTATTTTATAATATTAAACGAAATATATTTTCCAACCTTTCATCATGCTTCTTTTTATGTTCTCAATAGAAAATGTTTTAAATTTTTTTCATATTCTTTTATATTTATTGATATAAAATAAAATTCAAAATCCATACAATATTTTTTCAAAAGTATTCAAGGAAAAATCATTTTTAAATATTTTATGTTTTCATAGACAATTTTCTATGTGAAATTTTTTTAATTTTTTTCTAGATTAATTTATATTATTATAAAGAAATATGTTTTCAAAAAAATTTCAAGACTCATTTATACCCAATAATTTTTATTTTAAAATAAACAATTTATTAAATGTGTTTATATTTTAATATATATTTCTCAACGTAGAAAAGATATTCCCCTAAATGAACTTTTTCTAAAAGATATTAAAAAATGATGTTACATTTCTGATGATATCAATTGGAATAATAATTCCTTTTTGGGGAAATGATCCAAAGGTTGCATTGATATTAATTTTATGAATGGTTTATATTCTAATGAAATTATTTCATTTAAACCCATTTCTATTTCATGGGTTATTTGTTTATAAACCCACTTCTCTTTAATAGTTAAATTTTTTATGAACCCAATTTCACTTTTATGTGGTATATGTTTATTAAACAATATTTTATCATCAGTTATTTTTTAATGAATCAATTTTGAATCATTTATATTTTTCCATGTGTTATGATATGATTACTCATTTATGATACACATATCATTACATGGTTTATGTTATGATAAATTTTTATGGCCATGTGACATGCATATGTATGATTTCGTTTTGAGATGGGTGGTAACAATATATTCACAAAATTGATTTGGTAAGGTTTTATATATTTTGAGATAGACATAGATGAAATGAAGAGTGATCTTTTTTTAGTAAATGTTTATTCCCACTATGATGGTTTTGGTTGGGGACCAAGACTACTAATATGGATATGGGAGGAAACCATGACTACCAAGATGGTATTGAGAGTGAATACATAATATTAAGATATAATTAGAATAAATTCGTTAATTACTATAGAAATTATTTTATATTTTGATATGTCTGACACAAATTATTTGTTTTAATCATTTCATATTGTCTCCTGGATTATTATATTGATTCCCATATGATTCAATAATTATGAATTGGAAATATGAATTAAATTACTCTTGTATAGTATATTTTATATGTATTTTATCATTGTTAATTGTTATTATCATGTTCTCAAACCCTTGTTTTCATTTTATTCTTATGTATAACTTTTTATTACGATTAGAAATAATTTGAGCTCACACAATATTATGTTTTATTTCCATAGGTTATGAAGAATGATTTTAAGAAGAATCACTAATGGGTAATATCTTTGTGGAAACATTGACGATTCATTACCTCAATATTTTTTCTGATTTGTCCAAATAAACTAATCTATTATAGAGCTTGAGCATTTATTTTTGAACTATACTGAATATTCATATAAAAAGATGTAATATTGATATATATAAATCATGGGTAAATATATAATATGTTATCCTGATAAGGAAATTTAAATTCATATAGTAATGATGTAATTCAACAATATGGTTGATATGTTACCATCATAAAAGAATAAATTTCATGAATGATGATCATAATTAAATAAAGAGAGGATTAGTTAGGAAAAACCCTTATGTAATTGGTAATATTTAAAAAGATTTAATTTTAATTTTATAACATGATATTTAACAAAAAAACAAATAATATAAAGTTAATATAGATATATTATGTATATGAAGATATATATACACTATAAAAATAAAAAATGTGAATAATTAAAATAATGTATCTAAAAAGTAAATTTTATCATCAATGAACACATACATTTTACACTCACCATTCATGAAATCTAATAAAACTTTTTTTGTTAAAATTAATAAATTAATAAGTTTTTTGAAAAAAATGTCTATATATATTAAATTTTATTTTATTCAATTATAGACCAAAACAATGCATATATTAGTCAGTTAATATTCATCTTAATTATCAAATTTCTATAATTTCAATTTTTTATAATTGTTTTTACTTCTAATATCCGACCCCATTGACTAATATAATTATATTATTACTAGTTTAATATTTAAATCATTAGTATTATATTATTTTTTGTATCCCCAAGATAAGTGTATGGTTATTATGGGTACAGATTATGAGAATATGAATTCTCAAGGTTATACCCATGGATAACATTTGAGTCAACATAGACTGGTATTTTGGTGAGACCATAACAACTACAACTAGGGAAAGTAATTTGGGATAGTATTTTAGCATTTTTTATCCATAAGGATTTAGGTATATGTAATATTGTGTCATTGAAGGGACTTATTTATAAGTCATATGGGTGGTACTTTCTAAACAAAACTTTCATTTAATTTGTGTCTTGTCACTCTCAAATGAATGTTGTGCAATAAGTGTAATATAATGGACAGGGGATGTGTGCTGATAATGAAACATATCATCACTAAAAATTGAATAAATATCTTCATATAGTTATTCATGATTGTAATTATTTATCTATTTACTCCAATATACTTTTACCTAGGAAACTCATTTTTTACAACGGTAATTTATTTATATTAAAATAATTAATTGGACATAGTACAGATATTTAATACTAATGGTTCATATATGAAAATATGTATTTAGGAAAAATTATTATTGGAAGAAAAAAATAATTTTAATAAATTTGTTCATATTACAATATAAGTATTTTTAGTTAAAATGATTTTTTAATATAAAATTGAATTTTATGAAACAAATTTATAATATTGATTTCAAGGATATTTATTGGTTTATTCCATAATAAATGATAATTATATGGATTATGAATTATAACATATCTAAATGTTTCATAGTAGATACTTATATATATTAAACATTAAAAAAAAAATTATTTGAATAAAATATAATGTAGACTCTAAAAAGACTATGGGTGTTATATTTACACATAGTATTTCTAATTGAACAATTTATTAGATTGAATAAATATTTGTTTAATAAAAATGATTAATAAATTTTTATTTCATCGTAATATTATTAGGATTTTTTAAGAGTTACAATAATTTTAAACAAGGTAGTTTTCACTATTAGTGTAATAATAAAATTAAAATTGAAATGTTCAATAAATTATCCAAATGTTAATTCTAAAATTGTTTAAGAAAAGTTATTTTTTATAAAATATAAATTCTAAAATATAGAAATACAAAAATTAATTATATTCCATAACAAAATCCCCTTCTATTATGATAGAGTGTCCATTATAAAATAGATTTATGATATCGTTTTTACATTAAAATAGCACTATCCTAGGTATTATATTTCCCCTAAATAATTTTAGCATAATAATATTAATTTCGTTTGAAAATAAAGGCATATGGTTAATTATTTATCTATTATTTGTTAGGTTCTATCAATGCATCAAATATATATTGATTCCTCTGAAGTACTATCACCATGTAGATTAATATTTGTGAATATTGATCCCAATACTATAACATTAGTGGATTTTACATGTATTGGATCGAGAATGTACTTCGTTAAAATGAAAAATGGATGACATCATGCTATATAGAGACATTTAATGAAATAAAATTCTATCATTCCACCACTCTAATTGAAACCAATATTTTAAAAGGTCTCATATATCTCATTCTTAGCTTCTCATTATTAACAACCCATATAACTCATTTACATGGTGATAAATTTAGAGGAAATGATCATAACAATAATATAAATATCCTTAATTTGATTATTTAAATATAAAAAATTTACACATTTATCCATATTAATAATAATTTGGAATATATCATTCATTAACAGATGTATCCCTATTTTGATTAGATCCAACATGATTCATATAACGAACCACAACACAATATTTGGGACTAAAATATTTCTTTCCTAAATTTTATTCGTATCTAGTGAATGATTGTGTGGAAGATTAAATTATAAAAAATTTATAATTCGTTGACTATTATCCTCAGTAAATTGAAATTCTTCTGAAAAATTATATGACAAGTAATATGTTTTTCAATAGTTATTCTAGACTTAAAATTAGTTTAAGAACGGAATGTATTTCTCAATTGAATTTTATTTTAGAGATAATCTTAAAAAATCCCCAAAAATATTATATGAAATGACAATCATGTTTAGATATAGTAGATAACGGATCACCGTGATATATAAAAAAATCAAAAGAAATTTGTATCCAAGATATTCTAGATGAATATCATTACATATTAATTAGAAAACAGAATTGATTGTGAAGTGATCCATAATGAACCATATATCATAGATCCACATATGATTCATCCAATTTTTAGAAACAAATTCCGTAACAATTTTGTCCCACATCCACATTGATATAAGGAGAAGATTCATGACACATTTGTAATATTTTTTTCCAGTCATTGCATAATAGAATTCCATGAATGAGTTCCTAAAACCCCTCTTAATATCATTTAAAAATAGATATTTTTTTATAATTGAAATAAAAATATTAATTATTGAGTTGTATTGAGAAATTTCATCAATTTACATCATCAAATATCTACCTTTTTATTTAATGTATAGATTAAACACACAAACTTTTATAAATAATAACCAAACAACTTAAAATATAATGACTATATATATATCAAAACTATTACATTATATTATATTCTAAAATCCATTATCACTCCATTGTTACTTAATTAAACATTCATTTAATGTTGTTGGATAAATTTTATAAAATATGGTTGTTGATTCCCCTTGGATAAATATTTCTGTATGTAACATTACTATATCCATGAATATTATATCCTTCTTTATTCCCATTAATTTCAAATAGATATGGTATTTCCACCTATATTAATCAAGTAAATTCATTACATCGTATGAGGTATTGTATTGATCAATCAGAGTCCTTAGGTTTTTATAACCATATATATTTATCCATGATCAATAATTTCATAGTGATTATTTTCCTTAAAAATTGGCAGTATATATTTATATTAAATCAATCACCATAGTGATAGTGAATGTATGTATCCATGAAAATAATTATAGCTGCAACTAAATATCATGATTAATGTTGTTTTATCTATCAATATTAAATTTTATTGATGTAAATTCACTAATCTATGTTCTTTAATAAGAATAAGTTTTTTATAATTCTATGAATCACTATTTTTTAAAAATCCATTGTTTCCCAATGACAGATTAAATACTGATTAATTGAAGAATCTAAAATAAATCTTGGAGAAACATTATTCAAATTTAATTTACCATGTGAATTAGACCACTTTACATGTCAACTTCACAAAATGATGAAAAATAAAGAGTTGTTCTTAAAGAAAATTTTGATAGTGACCTAATAGAAAATATATACTATATTGATCTATTATATGCATTAGTTTGGGAACATAATTAAAAGCATTTTTAGTTATAAATCAATTGTTTTAATCTATATATAAAATAGGAGAAAAATTAATCTTCTTTGAGTGAAAATTCCAAAATATTCAATTTTTTATATAACTAAATTTATATGAGTGCTACAAAAAAGATTTATAAATTTTTACCATGTTTCTCATAGAAATTTATTTAAATATATTTCATAAATAAATACAACCATTAATTTATTAATATAATACTTGAATCTATCAATAAAAATAGAGGTTTCAATAGTAAATACGTGGGTAATTACTAAAAAATCATTTTTACAATACCTCATAAAGGACTATATATTTGGTATACCATCCTTATTAATTCACAATTACTAATATATAGAATATTTATGATTAATTTATAAACATTGGCATACTTTATTTTGAATGAATATGTTAGCATTTCATAGTAAATGATAAATATTCTATCTATAATGGAAATGTCGTTGCATGATCCTTACAATTTGATGTGGTACATATTAATATTCTATTAAACCAATTTTTGATATATTATGAAATGATTAATCTTAGTAGGTATGTACATAATATATTCATTGAGGTTATAACTTGGAAAATATGTCAAATTAACCTTAAATAAACCTAGTGAACTGGTAAGGAATGATTAGTTCTAAGAAATTCAAACCATATGAAATGTCTAAGAAATTCTATTTTTGACTCTACAGCCATTTATATAAATTATATATGGCATTCCAAATCATATGGCTGACATACATGACAATACCTCCAACTGATTGATTAGAAATTAGATATCTTATGTTTGGTTTATTTTTTCTAAAATCATTTCTCCAGGCCATGGACATCATTATTAGTGTGAAATTAATTGATTTTCTCACCCTATGTTTTTAGTTTTTCAAATAGAGTCCCCACCCAATTTCTCAACCAATTTATTATGGTGAAACTGAAACCCTTCATCCTATTCCATATATGTATCTCAATTTATTGTAGGGTGTTGGAAGGTTCATTTATTAGGATTAAAATTAATGGGAATGCCTAATAGTATTTTTACTTATATTTTAATGAACATTATTTTCTTGGTTTTCTATCATTGTTTATTTCTCATATTCTATATTTTAAAGAAGTTTTATTCTTTTTTTGAATCAATAAATTTAGCTCGAATCTTGTTACAATTCTAGATGAGAGGGTATATATGAACCTAATATAGGTGGTATCAGTGTTTTTCTCTCATAATCTAGTGTTCATCATGTGTATAGTGTATGTTAAAGGGAATTGATGTGACGCGCATTTAGATCCATAACTTATAAAATTTTAATGTGAATTTATTTTTGGTGTCATTCAAATTATGAACAATGTTCGGTCTATTGGTAACTATGAATATGAACATAGGGAAATACATGGGATATGAAAATCCCTCAAAAATGGTAAAATGGGGCTTTAAATAGTTACATGGTGTGGGGGATTTAGTTTAACGTAGTTATAAAAATTCCTTGGGTTTTTAGCATTTCATAATGGGATTTTCTAATAATATATTGTATTAAATGGTTCATGTATTGATGAATGAAAGGACTATTAATTGATAAAATTTGAATGTTTAAATGTTCAAATAGTTTAATATAATAATTAATAAATTTTACATAGTAATAATGAATGAAATTAATGAATTTTTAATTGGGTTAATGGTGATCTGTATATTAGAGCATCGTGAAAAATTATATTTGAAATGTAATTTTTATTTATTGTAGATTGTAAAAATGTATCTCAAAAACAACCTTGGATATTGTGAATAATAACATGGGTTAGGTTGTTTTATTGAGGCTCCACATCCTTTTATTGGAAAATCCTAATTCAATGAGAACCACCATAATAATTCCTCATTTTGATGATATTGTAGTGGTCCAAGAATTAATGATTTAGACTTTTTGTAGATACATGGATTTGATTATCTTGGATAACAGGACATATATTAGATTAAAAAAACATTTAATTCATTTAAACTATGAAACACATATGGTCTATGGTAAAAAAATTATTCTTGGTCTAAAGTAGGTTTGACTAGCTTTGGTGACATGGAAGAACATTAGAGATAATGTCGTAATTAATAACGGTTATCTTATAAATGTGTCTCCATTTATCTTCTTATCTATTATTCCCTTTTAAAATTGAACAAACTATTGTAAAAAATATATATTTCATTATAAATCATTGGTTGTGGAACACTATGGTGTACTCACACTCAACCAATGTCTCTATTGGTACATGAGTATACTTGGGGATGCCATGTATAGTTATGTTCAAAGGAATTTTTATAGATGAATCATTATGGAATTGTTGTTCCAGTGGACTGATATTTTCATTAATAATTGTTTTATAGATTGTCAGTGGTGTTTTTATTATAGGTATATACTGACACAAAACATTATTATGTCATGGTTAGTTCACTTTAGATATTTTTGGTAACTTACCAAGTCTTGGGACCTTGTTTTTCAATATGTGATTACGTGATGGTTATTTTTTACTATTTCTTATCAATATTTCTCATTATTCATATTTTATCATTACTAAAATAAAGAGGTTATATTCTCTCCACATTTCACATGAGGCCCTCATTTCAATTAATAATATTTTTATGTACTTTTAGATATTCAAAATTTCATGAATCAATCTGGTTCATCTATTAGTACTTGTTATGCGGGATGTGTGATTACTATGTTGTATCACATTATCTAGTCATTAATTTCACTATAATATTTTCCTATAAACAAAACAATATTGGGATCTGTATGGACTTTGTAATGATCTCTTGTATTAATTTATCTTACCCATGTGTGGGGGAAACCCAAGACTATATGGATTTAATATAAGTACTTAATGTTTCTGAATTGTAGATAGATCTTATTTCACCTTATGTGATACCCACATTGTGTAATGTTATCATTTTAGGATATTTTTATCATGAGATGATATAGAATGAGATTATGTGTACATGAATAATTTTAGGAACTCGTGGATATATGTGAAATGTATCATACTAAGAACACAAAAAATAATTTTGTAATTATCTTTTTCATTTACATAGATAAATGGGGTTATGGGAGATCAAATAAAGTTAAATTTTGTTTTTGAATATCGGAAAATACTTTCTAAATAAGAAGATGAGACTATAAAAAATAAACTATGTTAATTTAATTTCATAAAATATTGAAGAATATAAATATTTTAACATATATTTTCAGTTTTACAATACTTTTTATAGTGTCTGTTGATATGGATGATTTTTGTACTAACATTGTTTTGTTAATACCTGTTGGGATAATATTTCTAGTGTAGATTTTTTATGTTTGGTTATGACCCTATTATGTGTAGAAATGTATGTTAAATGTATTTTGGTGGTAACATTGTTCTTGGAACTATAATGTTATCTATCAATGAATTTATTTTTCACTAGGGTGTATGATGGCCATTGTGTAGAATTCAACAAATATAGTGGGACAAGAGACTCTATTGGTTGTAAGAGATTTTTTAGAAAAGATTTACGATGAATATTTCAACATATATATATACATTATAGAGAGATGTATAGTGTTTTATCTTCCATGTATTTTTTACCTGGATATGGTGTTCTAGATATAACATATAGTGATATTAACTAGTGATAGAATTCAAGATAAAATTCAGATATAGATTGAGCTTTTCAATATGATTCCAAAAAAATTAGAGAGACCTATAATTTAAAGGGTAATGTTGGTCACTTATATGTTTTGGGGAAATGTGAATCACTGGTGAGATATTGTGTTTCATGATGACAATATAGATGGTATTAATTGTACAGAATTCAATGAGGTGTTATCTGAACACATTTACCTAATGATCCTGAGATAAAAAAAGAAAAGATAATTTATTAATATAGATTGGGGATGTATGTATTTATAAGTTTATTCCATCCAATTCCAACTTTTTTATAATTTTTTCAAAATTATTATGGGAAAATTTGTCATGAAAGATAAATTTTAAATATGGGCATAGATTTGATATAATGAACAAGAGGGCTATTTTATTTTTTAAAATAATTATTACATTAATCATTCACTCATTTTTCAGGGAATGTAAAGGGGTATCTAGGCATATATAGATTTTTAATCATATCAAAAATAACGCATCAAAAAATATTATAGCATTTATTCCTAATAATATTAAAAAATAAAATGGTGAGAATATCATATATGGAGATGGATAACCTCATTGGGGGGGTGATGTAATGTTATATTTTTGTATTGTAGGATGATTCAAATGCATTTTCAGTTTCATCGATGACCAATAATGTGTAATTATTTTTGGATTGATTGTAAAAATAAATATGTTCAATATAAAAACCAATATATGGGTAGTGAAAGTGGTCACAAGACAATATAGGGAACCTATATAGGATATATTTCCCACTATCAGTATTAGAGTTGGAGTTCATAAAACTATACCAGTATATGTGGAAGATGTGGAAATCTTGTATTTTAGATAATATATTAGAATAGTAATGTATTTATTGGGACTAGAGCATGAAACTAGGGTATAGGAATAGATAAGTTTCATGCATCTTAGCCTTCTTATACTAGTAACGAGGTAGGATCATCAACTGTTGGGTATATGACTCATGAATCTTGAATAATTTGTAGATATTTACATCAAATAAGAATTTCATGTTATTTTATATTTTCATGGTTTTTAGGGACTAAGGTTTGTAGGATGTGTATTTGTATATGTTTATATCACTAATCACACCATTATGGGTGCATTAAGATGCTTTTCATAATTTTATGTAGTTTTTCCCCGGGAATACCTGGTACCATATCCATATAGAGATTTTCTTTAATGAGGTGATGGGGGTATGGAATGATAATGGTAATAGACTTGTTGGTTTCGTAATAATCCTACATTGATGGTTACCATAAATGGTTTATATTAATTCCTCTTTATGGGAGAATTTATGTTCCTCACTTGGAATGTGAAATCTTTTCACGTCGTGATAGAATTATTCATTATAAACATGGTGAGGTGACAATCAATTTTTTCAACCATTATTATAGATGATAATGGTGAGGTTTATGATGTATTCCCTCCAGTGTTGGACTAGCTTCATTTATTGAAAAATGGAAGACATCATACTATATAGAGATGTTTTATGGAATAAAATTTTATAATTCCACAACACTAATTGAAACAAATATTTTAAAAGATCTCATATATCTCTTTATTATCTTCTCATTATTAATAACCCAAATAACTCATTTACATGGTGAAAAATTTAGAAGGAAATAATCATAACTAGAATATAAATATCCTTAATTTGATTATTTAAATATAACAAATTTACACATTTATCCATATTAATAATAATTTGGAATATATCATTCATTAACAGATGTATCCCTATTTTGTTCAGATCCAACAAGATTCATATATCGAACCACAACACAATATGTTGGACTAAAATATTTCTTTCCTAAATTTTATTTGTGCCTGGTGAATGATAGTATGGAAGATTAAATTATAAAAAAAATGTATAATTGGTTGACTATTATACTGAGTAAATTTAAATTCTTGTGACCAAGTATATGACAAGTAATATGTTTCTCAATAGTCATTCCAGACTTCAAATTAGTTTTAGAATGGAATCTATTTCTCATATGAATCTTAATTTAGATGTAATCTTAAAAAATCCCCAAAAATATTATATGAAATGACAATCATGATTAGATATAATAGATAATGGATCACTATGATATATAAATACATTATAAAAATTTTTGTATCCTAGATATTATAGATATATATCTTTACATATTAATTAGAAAACAAAATTGATTTTGAAGTGATCTATAATGAATGATATATCATAGTTCTACTTATGATTCTTCTAATTTGTAGAAACAAATTCCGTAACAATTTTTTCCCACATCCACATTGATAAATGGAGAAGAATCATGACACATTTGTAATATTTTTTTCCAGTCATTTCATATTAGCATTCCATGAATGAGTTCCTAAAACCCCTCTTCATATCATTTAAAAATAAATATTTTTTTATAATTTAAATTGAAATTATAATTATTTAGTTTTATTGAGAAAATTCATTGATTTACATCATCAGATATCTACCTTTTTATTTAATGTGTAGATTAAACACACAAAAATTTATAAATATTAACCAAACATCTTAAAATATAATGTCTAACTATATCTCAAAACTATTACACTCTATTATATTCTAAAAATCATTATCACTCCATTGGTACTTCATTATACATTTATTTAATGTTGATGGATAAATTTTATAAATTATGGTTGTTGATTCCCCTTGGATAAATATTTCTGTATGTAACATTACTATATCCATGAATATTATATCCTTGTTTATTCCCATTATTTGATAATATATATGGTATTTCCACCTATATTAATCAAGTAAATGTTTTACATCCTATGGGGTATTTTATTGATCAATCGCATTCCTTAGGTTTTTATAACCATATATATTTCTTCATGATCAACTATCTCTTAGTGATTATTTTCCTTAAAAATTGGTAGTATATATTTTTATTTAATCAATCACCATTGTGATAGTGAATGTCTGTATCCATGAAAATAATTATAGTTGTCAACAAAATATCATGATTAATATTGTTTTATCCATAAATATTCAATTTTTATGATTTAAATTTTCCAATATATGTTCTTTAATAAGAAAAACTTTTTTATTATTCTATGAATCACTATTTTTTAAAAATACATCATTTCCCAATGACAGATTAAATACTGATGAATTGAAAAATCTGAAATAACTCTTGTAAAACCATTATTCACATTTAATTGACCATGTGAATTAGACCCCTTTACATGTCAACTTTGTAAACATGATTAAAAATAAAGAGTTATTATGAATGAAAATTTTGATAGTGACTAAATAAAAAATATATACTATATTGATCTATTTTATGCACTAGTTTGGGAAAATAATTAACTTCATTTTTAGTTATGCATCAATTTTTTTTAATCCATAGATAAAATAAGAGAAAAACTAATCTTCATTGAGTGAAAATTCCAAAATATTTAGTTTTTCATATTACTAAATTTCTATGAGTTCTACAAAAAAGATTTATAAATTTTTACCATGTTTCTCATAGAAATTTATGTAAATATATTTCATCAATTAATAAAACCATTAATTTATTAATATAATACTTGAATATATTATTGAATCTATCAAAAAACATAGAGGTTTTAATAGTTAATACGATGGTAATTATTAAAAAATCAATTTGAAAATACCTCATAAAGGACTATATATTTGGTATACCATCCTTATTAATTCACAATTAATGATATATAGAATATTGATGATTAATTTATAAACATTGGCATACATGAATATGATTGAATATGTTATCATTTAATATTGAATGATACTTATTCTATCTATAATGGAAATGACGTTGCATGATCCTTACAATTTGATGTGGTACATATTAAATTTCTATTAAACCCATTTTTGATAGATTATGAAATGATTACTTTTAGTAGGTAAGTACATAATATATTCATTGAGGTTATAAATTGAAAAATATAAAAACATAACCTTAAAAAAAGTAGTGAAATGTTAGGGAATGATTAGTTCTAATAGTACATCATGTCCATGAGACACAAATTATAGGGTTGATATATATTCAAACCATGTAAAATGTCTAGGAAATTCTATTTTTTAGTCTTCATCCATTTATATAGATTATATATGGCTTTACAAATCATATGGCTAACATACATGACAATACATCCAACTAATCAATTAAAAATTAGATATCTTATGTTTGGTTTATTTTTTTTAAAATCTTTTCTCGAAGCCATGGACATCATTATTGATGTGAAATTAATTGATTTTCTCACCCTATATTTTTAGTTCTTCAAATGGAGTCCCCACCCAATTTTGCAACCAATTTATTATGGTCAAACTGAAACCCTTCATCTTATTCCATATATGTATCCCAATTTATTTTAGGGTTTTGGAAGGTTCATTTATTAGGATTAAAATTAATTTGAATGTATAAGAGTAATTTTACTTATATTTTAATGAACATTTTTTATTTGTTTTCTATTATTGTTTATTTTTCATATTCCATATTTCAAATAAGGTTTATGTTTTTTTGAATCAATAATTATAGCTCGAATCATGTTAAATTTCTAGATGAGAGGGCATATATTAACCTAATATAGGTGGTATCTGGGTTTTTTCTCTCATAATCTTGTGTTGATCATGTTTATAGTTTGTGTGAAAGGGAATTTATGTGACACACATTTAGTTCCATAACTTATAAAATTTTAATCTGAATTTATTTTTGGTGTCATACACATTATGGACAATGTTGGGTCTGTTGGTAACTATGAATATGAACATAGAGAAATCCATGGGCTATGAAAATCCCTCAAAAATGGTAAAATGGGACTGTAAATAGTGACATGGCATGGGGGTTTAGTTTAACCTAGTTATACAAATTCCTTGGGTTTTTAGTATTTCATAATGGTATTTTCTAATAATATATCGAATTAAATGGTTCATGTATTGATGGAAGAAAGGACTATTAATTGATAATAGTTGAATGATTAAATGCTTAAATGGTTTAATATAATAATTAATAAATTTTACATATTAATAATAAATTAAATTAATGATTAGTAATTGGGTTAATGGTGTTTTGTATGTTAGAGCATGGTGAAAAATTATATTTGAAATGGAAATTTTTTATTGTAGTTTGTTAAAATGTAACTAAAAAATAACCTTGGATATTGTGAATAATAATATGGGTTAGGTTGTATTTATTGGGTCTCCACATCCTTTTATTGGAAAATCCTAATTTCATGAGAATCACCATAACAATGACTCATTTTGATGATATTCTAGTGGTCCAAGAATTAATGATTTTTACTTGTTGTAGATACATGGATTGATTATCTTAGTTAACAGGACATATATTAGATGAAAATCACTTTTAATTCATTTAAACTATGAAACCCATATGGTGAATGGTTAAAAAATTATTCTTTTTCTAAATTAGGTTTGACTATCTTAGGTGACATTTAAGAACATGAGAAATAATGTCGTAATTAATAATGGTTATCTTCTAAATGTGTCTCCATTTATTTCCTTATCTATTATTCCCTTTTAAAATTTAACAAACTATTCTAAAAATATATATTTCATTATAAATCAGTTATTGTGGAACACTATGTTGTACTCACACTCAACCAAGGTCTCTATTTGTACTTGAGTATACTTGGGGATGTCATGTATAGGTATGATAAAAGGAATTTTTATAGATGAATCATTATGGAATTGTGGTTGGAGTGGACTGATCTTTCCATTAAGAATTGATTTATAGATTTTCAGTGGTATTTTTATTATAGGTATATATTGACACCAAACATTATAATGTCATGGTTAGTTAACATTAGATATTTGTGGTAACTTACCAAGTCTTGGGACCTTGTTTTTCAATATGTGATTACATGAATGTTATTTTTTACTATTTCTTGTCAATATTTCTCATTATTCATATTTTATTGTTACTAAAATAAAGAGGTTATATTCTATCCACATTTCACATGAGTCCCTCATTTCAATTAAGAATATTTTTATGTAATTTTAGATATTAAATATTTCATGAATCAATCTGGTTCATCTATCAGTACTTGTTATGCAGGATGTGTGATTACAATATTGTATCACATTATCATGTCACTAATTTCACTATAATATTTTCCAATTGACAAAAGAATATTGGGATATTTATGGACATTGTAATGATCTCTTGTATTAATTTATCTTACCCATGTGTGGGGGAAACCCAAGACTCTAGGGATGGAATATAAGTTCTTAATGTTTCTACACTGTATAATGATCTTATTTCACCTTATGTGATACCCACATTGTGTAATGCTAGCATTTTAGGATATTTTTATCATGAGATGATATAGAATGAGATTATGTGTACATGAATAATTTTAGGAACTCATGGATTTATGGGAAATGTATCATACTAAAAACACAAAAAATAATTTTGTAATGATATTTTTCATTTACATAGATTAATGGGGTTATGGGAGATCAAATAAATTTCAATTTTGTTTTAGAATTTCGGGAAATACTGCCTAAATAAGAAGATGAGACTATTTAAATGAAACGATGTTCATTTTATTTCTTAAAATATTGAAAAATATAAATATTTTATCTTATATTATAAGTTTTACAGTATGTTTTATAGTGTCTGTTGATATGGATGGTTTTTGTACTGACAATTTTGTGTTAATAGCTGTTGGGATAATATTTCTAGTGTATATTTTTTATGTTTGGTTATGACCCTATTATGTGTAGAAATGTATGTTAAATGTATTTTGATGGTAACTGTAACACCCGAGACTTTTATGTTATATAAATCATCAAAGGAATCTTTTTCTACACAACACTTTCTTGGCTTTCTTTACACGCAATCGCGACCTTCCTCGATAGCTTGCGTCGTACGCAATACCGAGTTTCACTAAACAACAATATGCTATTAAAACTAGCCGTTATGAATAGTAATAACTTTTTTTTGAAATTTTATAAATTTTATTTTTCAAAATGGACTTCATTTTTGGACTCAGAATATCGAAATTAGCCTAGGGTGAAATTTTGGTATTTTTCTGAAAACTTTCAATTTTTGATGAATAGTGAAACCACTAAGTGGTAGGTTAAAAACTGAATTTTGCATAAAACTTAATTTTACCGCTTCTGTGAATGGAATTTCAAAAATCCGAGAGACACAGTTAATATCAAGGACTAAAATGTGGTTCAATGAGATGAAAATAATTTTTTGGTGAATAGTAACTTTTTACTATTTTTACCGCGGTTAATAGTAAATAGGGTAACTAAGGGTAAATATGATATTAATATTACCCTAACACATGTCCTAATTCTATTGGACAAGTGTAATTCGACCAAAAACAAACTTAGGAATAAAATATGACCATTTAGGCCCACTTGGATTAGATTAGGACATTTATTATTAATTTATTTAAAGAAGGGTTAAAATAGTTAAAATCAAAGTTTAATAAGTAAATCATTTTTAATATAGGGTTATATATAAGATAAATTCGATTGTAAATATTCATTAGAAATCTAGAAAGATTTCCTACATGATGGTATTTTATTTGTAATTTTTAGACATCAAATAATTTAATTTATTTATGATACAAAGATGATGAAGTAATTATCTTATTAATGAAATATTGACAAAATTGATAATATAAATACCAAAATAAATGTAATTTGAGACTTTTTATGAATTACACTAATTTTATAGGTTACTATGATATATTAGTATTAATTTAATCAACTTGGTTCGAACATATAATTCTGTTATGACTTTGACAAAAATCATATATCAAATAGTGTCAAAATTGACACAAAATAGTTTTTAAATCAAATATTATATTATTAATTGTTATTTTATTCCTAAAAATCTAAGGTTCGGCCAAATGACTTAGATAAGGATATATATATTAATAATAAACAATTTGGGGTTCGTTTGGCATGTTATAGTAAGTGTATTAACAATATAGTGAAAGAAAACAAAAAGACATGGTAAAAGTTAAATTATTTAACTTAGAGTTAAATTTAATTGATAAGGTTAAAATAATATCCTAAACTTGTCTAAATTCTATTGGTTGATAAGATTTCGACCCATACCCACATTAGCTTCGAAATAAGACCCTTTGGAACCATTATAAACCGATTTTGACTTTAATATAAAATAATATTTTGAGATATTCCTAAGGTGCCCCTCTCCTCCCTTATAAAAGGGCACCTCCTCCCCCTCCTCCTCACACCAATTTGAGCACTCAAGCTCGGCCAACACCTGCTATTTTCCCTTCTCCACTTCCCTAGAATAATCCTAGAGGTCCTGGTCTTCTCCAAAGACCAATCTTAGTTCCATAAGTGGAGGATTCAAAAAGGCGTTCCAAAGAAGAGGTAATATCCATTACCGATCTTTTCAATTTCTTTCTTCTTCAACTTCTTCTTCTTTAGTTGTTTCATGATAAAGTAATAACATCAGTATTACTTACATACTGATATGTTATTATAAATATGAAACAACCCTAATTCACCTTCTATCCATCCTACGGAAAAATGAAATCACCGTGCGTGCGTACGTACGGAATACCGTCTCCACGCCGTGGTGTAATCTATTTTCCACCATCACCTTACAAGGATGGGTATAATGGTGTAATCAGTAACTATATATGATTATTATTAAGTAATATTGATACTGAAATAATATATATATATACTCCAATACAAGTCCACGATCATAGGAACGATATCATCACTCGTGCGTACGTACGGAATACCGTCTCCACGATGTGATGCGACTCGTTCTACATGATCTTCATTTCATAATGATTATATAAATGAATTGAATGAATGAATATGGTATATACTACACTAATACCATTCTGGAAATGAATTATCTATAACCTAAAGATAAGAATAAGAATTTATTCGACAAAACACGCATAAGAACAAAAAGTTATAAAGACCCGAGTAACAAGTAACAATGAAATATTACTAACAAGAAGCTAATAATATGACCATATATGATCTCATATCAATATATATGATTCTGGAATAAGTCAATAACATTATTTAAACCATTATACAGGAGCTTCGGACACGAACAAAGCAAATCGGACCTAAGGTAAGGGAAATATCACAATCTCATTTTTTATCCGAGATTGTTTATTCGTAAGTATTTACTGGGGTGTATTTTATCATCCACATCCATGTTCCCTCAATATGAAATATTGTTTCCATACACTTTCAATAGTTTAAATCCAATTTTACCCTTAGGTGAGTTTTTAGTAAAGAATATGAAAGGAATCTTTTGTCGTTTTTCCGTACGAGGTACTTTTTGACTTTTCCAACAAAAGTACGAAGAATGTTTTTTTTAACTTATACGGCATGAATGGATTTTTAAAACATTATTTCCAAGAAGCTTCCTTTACAAGTTTTCAAGTTTATTTTTAATCAACTTCTTTTAGTTTATAATTGTATGACATGTTAAGAAAAGAAAAGTGTTTTTGAAAAAGAAAGGATATTTTCCTCAAGAATGGAGTTCAAGTGTTTTATCAAAATTATTTTCCATCTAAGATAATAAAGGGTTCTGTTTTTATCCCTTTAATTACATTGATTTGATTATGTTGTGAGGGAATTATTTTTATGAAGTCATTTGCCTTATATGATTTTATGATGTCATGATGTTTCAAGAATCCCATTTTTGTTACATGTGTTATGCGATGATGTATGTTTTATGATTATGTGGCACACATAAGAAAGGATTCATTATAAGATGGGTGGGACCTATATCTCCCTCCAATGCATTGGGTAAAGATTTTATATCTCATGAGATAGACATGGCTGGAACGGAAGGTTATTTCGGTTCAGTGATACAGGACTGAAACGAGGAGTGAACTCGGTTCAGAAAGGGACTTTGTCCACTAAGATAGTCTTGGCAATGAGTCTTGACTAACAAGAAATGATTTTCCATGATTATGTGTGCATGCCACAAAGTTTCAAGTTTTATGTTATGATTATGGGGATCTCATTTTCACTTCTATGAATTATTCCATGATAAGATATTATGATCTCTTTTGCAGGTTTTGATTTTCAAAAAGATATGATATGATTTTTATTTCATTTATTTGCCCTTGCTGAGCATTTGAGCTCACCCTTTTATGTTTTCTTTTCCCCAGGTCAGGAAGATGGATATTAAGTAGAGTATGCTAAAAGGGACCCTAGATATGATGAAATAAATGGGAGACACTGTAGAAGATTTATGAACCAGTTGTTTATGTTTCCCAGTTTCTAAAGACACTATACCTATACGGGCCTTTGTGGTTTTGTCATACGTTGTAATAAGTGTGCTTCAATTTTGAAGTATTAACAATGTATGTAAAGTGTGGGTCGTTATAGTTGGTATCAGAGGCAAAGGAGGTATGAATGTATCCGATCCTTGGGAACTCTCACATGTGAGCGTTGGACGAAGCATGGCTCTCCGCCCAAGGGCTTCATGTGGAAATGGATGCCACTGGGGATGGTGGTGTGTCCCGCCCAGGGGGTGTAGCCGCCCATGGAGTGCCCTGATAGGTATCAACTATAGTCCACTGGAAGTAATTACAGACCGTTATAGTTGGTATCAGAGGAAAGGTATAGTCAACCTTTGGAAACTAGGATGTGAAAGCCTTAGTAAGAACCCTAAGGATAAGTCTAAGCATAGAACACAATCTTAGAAATGGCCATGAATAACCTAGGATAAGACCATAAGCATGAAAATTTTATTCTTGAATTATGTGGTTTCCTATTATAATTAGTGTTGCTCACACTATTCTTCTTGGTTTTAGTCAATGGCTGGAACCCGACGGAACCGTGTTAATGCGGAATGCGATGGGCAATGCAATGATTGTCCCCCTGAGCAACCAAACGATATGGGAGCTGGAATGCAAAATCTTGTAGCCATGCTCACACAACTTTCTCAAGCTATGAATCATGCAGGATTTCCAAACGAACAAAGAAGGGAGCAACATTCTGTTGAATCCTTCATGAGGCAGCGTCCACCATCTTTCAGCGGGTCTACTGATCCATTAGTTGCTGAACAATGGATTAGTACTACTGAAAAGATATTTTCAGTTCTTCAATGTTCTGAGCATGATAAAGTCATCCTAGCAGTGTATCGTTTGGAAGGAGATGCGGATCAATGGTGGAATCTTGTTAAGAATACGAGGCAAAGGGATGAAATTGAGTCTATGGAAAGGGACGAGTTCAAGAACTTATTTTTCAATAAGTACTTCCCTCGTATTCTCCGAACAAAGATGGAGAAAGAGTTCCTTGAACTGAAGCAAAGGGATGATGAATCTGTTAGTACCTATGAAGCAAATTTTACAAGACTTGCAAGGTACGCTTCTGGTATTATTATCCAACCTGAGAGTAAGATCGATCGATTATTTAGTGGCTTAAAACCAAGTCTTCGAAGGGCGTTAGCCATAAGGGACTTCAATAGCTACGAGGAAATCGTTCGATGTGCTCTCAAAGTCGAGATGGAGATTGGAGTAACCCATCAGTCACATGGGTTTGATAAGAAGAGGAAGATGGAATTCAAAGAAAAATCTAAAGAGCACACGGAAAAGAAGATGAACTTTCCCTTATGCTCAAAGTGTGTAAAGAAACATGGAGGGAGTTGTCTTAAAGGGACAAGTAAATGTTTTAAATGTGGAAAGGAAGGTCATCGGGCATTTGAATGCCATGATAATGGGAAGAAGATGTCTAATGATGCAAACAAAGGAAGGGATACACAGAATGAACCTGCTACACTTCAATGTTTCAAGTGCAAGGAGATGGGGCATTATGCCAATCAATGCCCAAATCCAAGGGTTGATGATGATGGTCGACGTCAACAAACTCTTAAGGCTAAAGACAAAGGAAAGTCACATGCAATTTCTATCAGCGATGTGGAGTACGATAACGATGTGGTGAAAGGTACACTTACCATCCACTCTAAAGTAGAAAATGTTTTATTTGATTCTGGATCCACCCACTCTTTTATTTCTGAAAAATTTTCTAAGGGTATCACCGTATTACCTCAACAATTAGATGTTGAGTTAGCTGTGACAACACCTAATGGCACATCAATCGCATCAGAAGTTTATAATTCTTCTCCGATCGAAGTTTGTGGGAAAGTGCTTCCTGCAAATCTTGTGATCCTTCCTTTAGTGGAATTTGATTTGATTCTTGGCATGGATTGGCTTTCTCTACATGGAGCTCATATCAATTGCCAAAGAAGGGAAGTCACATTTCATATTCCAGATCAACCTACGATCGTCTATCAATGCAAGGATGAACATAACCTTCCAGTGGAAATTTCTTCCATCTTATGGGTATTGATTCCACTAAATGAAAGTTATTTATCTCAAATGGTTGGTGAGAAACTCAGGATTAATAATATGCCCATTGTACGGGAGTTTGATGATGTCTTTCCAGAGGAATTGCTGGGTCTTCCACCAAATCGTGAAGTTGAGTTTTCAATAGAACTCGTACCGGGTGCTTTGCCTATTTCAAAGACACCTTATAGAATGGCCCCAATTGAGTTGCAGGAATTGAAGAAGCAACTCCAAGAGAATCTTGATAAGGTATTCATACGCCCTAGTGCATCACCTTGGGGAGCACCTGTTCTATTTGTTAAGAAGAAAGATGGATCAATGAGACTCTGCATTGATTATCGAGAACTTAACAAGATCACTATCAAGAACAAATATCCTCTCCCACGCATTGATGACTTATTTGACCAACTACGCAGAGCTCAATACTTTTCCAAGATTGATCTTCGTTCAGGGTATCATCAATTAAGGGTCAAAAGGGAGGATATACCAAAGACGGCTTTCCGTACAAGGTATGGACACTATGAATTTATAGTGATGCCATTTGGTCTTACTAATGCCCCTGCTATCTTCATGGATCTAATGAATAGAGTCTTTAGAGACTATCTTGATCAATTTGTGGTAGTCTTTATAGACGATATTCTTGTCTATTCAAAGAGAAAGGAAGAGCATGAAGATCACTTGAGAATTATATTGAAGACCCTGAGAAAAGAGAAGCTTTATGCCAAATTTACCAAGTGTGAATTTTGGCTTCAAAAAGTTGCATTTTTTGGGTCATATAATCTCAAAAGAGGGGATATCTGTGGATCCAGCAAAAACAGAGGTTATCGAAAGATGGTCAAGACCAACAACAGTAACTGAGATCCGAAGTTTTCTTGGTTTGGCTGGATATTATCGACGTTTTGTAAAAGATTTTTCACGATTATCTAATCCACTCACCAAGTTGACTCGGAAAGGAGTTAAGTTTGTCTGGACAGAGGAATGTGAAGAGAATTTCAAGGAGTTGAAAAGAGGGTTATCCAGTGCACCTGTGGTCACACTGCCTTGTAGTGGAGAAAGGTTTGTGATCTACAGTGATTCATCCAAGAAGGGATTGGGGTGTGTTCTTATGCAAAATGATATGGTGATAGCTTATGCCTCACGACAGTTGAAAATCCATGAGCAAAATTACCCAACACATGATTTGGAGTTGGCTGCGGTAATCTTTGCATTAAAGATTTGGAGGCATTACCTTTATGGTGAAAGGTGTGATATTTATACTGATCATAAAAGTTTAAAGTATATTTTCACACAAAAGGAGATGAATATGCGCCAAAGAAGATGGTTGGAGCTGATTAAGGATTATGACTGCTCAATCCATTACCACCCTGGGAAAGCAAACAAGGTGGCAGATGCGTTAAGTCGACAAGACCATGCTAGTTTATCCATGATGAGGATCACAAAAGATCCAATATTTATGGATTTACAAAAGATGGATCTTGGAATTATAATGGAAGGGGAAAAATCTTATCTTTCTCAAATGAATGTTCAACCATCTATACATGTGAAGATTAAAGAGGCACAGAAAGAAGATGTCGAGTTACAAAAGAAGGTGAGAAATGTTCCTGAATTCAACCTTGATTGTGATGGGATAATAAAGTTCAGGAATCGGGTTTGTGTTCCCCCCATCCCCGAATTGAAGAAAGAGCTGCTGGATGAGGCTCATAGTTCTTCATTCTCTATTCATCCTGGAAGCACGAAGATGTATAGGGACCTGAAAGAGTACTTCTGGTGGGATGGCATGAAAAGAGATGTTGCTGAATATGTCTCTCGATGCTTGGTTTGTCAACAAGTTAAAGCTGAGAGACAGAAGTCTAAGGGGATGTTACAACGATTACCCATACCCGAATGGAAATGGGAAAACATCACTATGGACTTTGTCACAGGACTTCCTAAAACATCCAAAGGCAATAATGCTATCTGGGTCATAGTTGATCGTCTTACAAAGTCTGCACACTTCATTGCTATTAGAGAGGATTTCTCTCTAGATCAGCTTGCCAGGATATATGTAAAGGAAGTGGTAAGATTGCATGGAGTACCACTTTCTATTATATCTGATCGGGATCCGAGATTTACCTCGAAGTTCTGGCGAAGTCTTCAGCATACTCTAGATACAGAGTTGAGTTTCAGCACTGCTTATCATCCCCAGACAGACGGTCAGTCTGAGAGAAGAATTCAAACCCTAGAAGATATGTTGAGAGCTTGCTCTATGGATTTCAAAGGAGGTTGGGATCAACACCTACCTTTGGTGGAATTTTCTTATAATAATAGCTTTCACTCCAGTATTCAGATGGCTCCTTATGAAGCTCTCTATGGAAAGAAATGCAGGACTCCAACTTGCTGGGATGAAGTTGGGGAAAGAAAGCTATTAGGACCTGATCTCGTTGATGAAATGGCAGAAAAGGTCAGATCTATTCAACAACACATAAGAGCAGCTCAGAGTCGACAGAAAAGTTATGCCGACAACCGAAGAAAAGACCTAGAGTTTGAAGTGGGTGATAAAGTGTTCTTACGAATATCTCCCTGGAAGAGGGTTATGAGATTTGGAAAGAAGGGGAAGTTGAGCCCTAGATATATCGGTCCTTTTGAAATACTGGATCGTGTTGGGAAGGTAGCTTACCGATTGGCGCTTCCACCGAATCTCTCTCAAGTTCACGATGTGTTCCACGTATCTCTCCTGAGAAAGTACATACCAGATCCTTCACATGTACTCAGCTCAGAAGTTGTACCGCTGGAGCAAGATCTTTCTTATGAAGAACAACCGATAGAGATTCTGGATCGTAGCGAAAAAGTCCTACGAAACAAGACCACTCGCTTGGTGAAAGTTTTATGGAGGAACCACCAACTTGAAGAAGCTACATGGGAGCTTGAGGATATGATGAGGGAGAAGTATCCTCATTTGTTTGTTATAAAGTGACGAATTTCGAGGGCGAAATTCTTTTTAAGGGGGGTAGAATGTAACACCCGAGACTTTTATGTTATATAAATCATCAAAGGAATATTTTTCTACACAACACTTTCTTGGCTTGCTTTACACGCAATCGCGACCTTCCTCGATAGCTTGCGTCGTACGCAATACCGAGTTTCACTAAACAACAATATGCTATTAAAACTAGCCGTTATGAATAGTAATAACTTTTTTTTGAAATTTTATAAATTTTATTTTTCAAAATGGACTTCATTTTTGGACTCAGAATATTGAAATTATCCTAGGGTGAAATTTTGGTATTTTTCTGAAAACTTTCAATTTTTGATGAATAGTGAAACCACTAAGTGGTAGGTTAAAAACTGAATTTTGCATAAAACTTAATTTTACCGCTTCTGTGAATGGAATTTCAAAAATCCGAGAGACACGGTTAATATCAAGGACTAAAATGTGGTTCAATGAGATGAAAATAATTTTTTGGTGAATAGTAACTTTTTACTATTTTTACTGCGGTTAATAGTAAATAGGGTAACTAAGGGTAAATATGATATTAATATTACCCTAACACATGTCCTAATTCTATTGGACAAGTGTAATTCGACCAAAAACAAACTTAGGAATAAAATATGACCATTTAGGCCCACTTGGATTAGATTAGGACATTTATTATTAATTTATTTAAAGAAGGGTTAAAATAGTTAAAATCAAAGTTTAATAAGTAAATCATTTTTAATATAGGGTTATACATAAGATAAATTCGGTTGTAAATATTCATTAGAAAGCTAAAAAGATTTCTTACATGATGGTATTTTATTTGTAATTTTTAGACATCAAATAATTTAATTTATTTATGACACAAAGATGATGCAGTAATTATCTTATTAATGAAATATTGACAAAATTGATAATAAAAATACCAAAATAAATGTAATTTGAGACTTTTTATGAATTACACTAATTTTCTAGGTTACTATGAAATATTAGTATTAATTTAATCAACTTGGTTCGAACATATAATTCTGTTATGACTTTGAAAAAAATCATATATCAAATAGTGTCAAAATTGACACAAAATAGTTTTTAAATCAAATATTATATTATTAATTGTTATTTTATTCCTAAAAATCTAAGGTTCGGCCAAATGACTTAGATAAGGATATATATATTAATAATAAACAATTTGGGGTTCGTTTGGCATGTTATAGTAAGTGTATTAACCATATAGTGAAAGAAAACAAAAAGACATGGTAAAAGTTAAATTATTTAACTTAGAGTTAAATTTAATTGATAAGGTTAAAATAATATCCTAAACTTGTCTAAATTCTATTGGTTGACAACATTTCGACCCATCCCCACTTTAGCTTCGAAATAAGACCCTTTGGAACCATTATAAACCGATTTTCACTTTAATATAAAATAATATTTTGAGATATTCCTAAGGTGCCCCTCTCCTCCCTTATAAAAGGGCACCTCCTCCCCCTCCTCCTCACACCAATTTGAGCACTCAAGCTCGGCCAACCCCTGACATTTTCCCTTCTCCACTTCCCTAGAATAATCCTAGAGGTCCTGGTCTTCTCCAAAGACCAATCTTAGTTCCTTAAGTGGAGGATTCAAAAAGGCGTTCCAAAGAAGAGGTAATATCCATTACCGATCTTTTCAATTTCTTTCTTCTTCAACTTCTTCTTCTTTAGTTGTTTCATGATAAAGTAATAACATCAGTATTACTTACATACTGATATGTTATTATAAATATGAAACAACCCTAATTCACCTTCTATCCATCCTACGGAAAAATGAAATCACCGCGCGTGCGTACGTACGGAATACCGTCTCCACGCCGTGGTGTAATCTATTTTCCACCATCACCTTACAAGGATGGGTATAATGGTGTAATCAGTAACTATATATGATTATTATTAAGTAATATTGATACTGAAATAATATATATATATACTCCAATACAATTCCACGATCATAGGAACGATATCATCACTCGTGCGTACGTACGGAATACCGTCTCCACGATGTGATGCGACTCGTTCTACATGATCTTCATTTCATAATGATTATATAAATGAATTGAATGAATGAATATGATATATACTAAACTAATACCATTCTGTAAATGAATTATCTATAACCTAAAGATAAGAATAAGAATTTATTCGACAAAACACGCATAAGAACAAAAAGTTATAAAGACCCGAGTAACAAGTAACAATGAAATATTACTAACAAGAAGCTAATAATATGACCATATATGATCTCATATCAATATGTATGATTCTGGAATAAGTCAATAACATTATTTAAACCATTATACTGGAGCTTCGGACACGAACAAAGCAAATCGGACCTAAGGTAAGGGAAATATCACAATCTCATTTTTATCCGAGATTGTTTATTCGTAAGTATTTACTGGGGTGTATTTTATCATCCACATCCATGTTCCCTCAATATGAAATATTGTTTCCATCCACTTGCAATAGTTTAAATCCAATTTTACCCTTAGGTGAGTTTTTAGTAAAGAATATGAAAAGAATCTTTTGTCGTTTTTCCGTACGAGGTACTTTTTGACTTTTCCGACAAAAGTACGAAGAATGTTTTTTTAACTTATACGGCATGAATGGATTTTTAAAACATTATTTCCAAGAAGCTTCATTTACAAGTTTTCAAGTTTATTTTTAATCAACTTCTTTTAGTTTATAATTGTATGACATGTTAAGAAAAGAAAAGTGTTTTTGAAAAAGAAAGGATATTTTCCTCAAGAATGGAGTTCAAGTGTTTTATCAAAATTATTTTCCATCTAAGATAATAAAGGGTTCTGTTTTTATCCCTTTAATTACATTGATTTGATTATGTAGTGAGGGAATTATTTTTATGAAGTCATTTGCCTTATATGATTTTATGATGTCATGATGTTTCAAGAATCCCATTTTTGTTACATGTGTTATGCGATGATGTATGTTTTATGATTATGTGGCACACATAAGAAAGGATTCATTATAAGATGGGTGGGACCTATATCTCCCTCCAATGCATTGGGTAAAGATTTTATATCTCATGAGATAGACATGGCTGGAACGGAAGGTTATTTCGGTTCAGTGATACAGGACTGAAACGAGGAGTGAACTCGGTTCAGAAAGGGACTTTGTCCACTAAGATAGTCTTGGCAATGAGTCTTGACTAACAAGAAATGATTTTCCATGATTATGTGTGCATGCCACAAAGTTTCAAGTTTTATGTTATGATTATGGGGATCTCATTTTCACTTCTATGAATTATTCCATGATAAGATATTATGATCTCTTTTGCAGGTTTTGATTTTCAAAAAGATATGATATGATTTTTATTTCCTTTATTTTCCCTTGCTGAGCATTTGAGCTCACCCTTTTATGTTTTCTTTTCCCCAGGTCAGGAAGATGGATATTAAGTAGAGTATGCTAAAAGGGACCCTAGATATGATGAAATAAATGGGAGACACTGTAGAAGATTTATGAACCAGTTGTTTATGTTTCCCAGTTTCTAAAGACACTATACCTATACGGTCCTTTGTGGTTTTGTCATATGTTGTAATAAGTGTGCTTCAATTTTGAAGTATTAACAATGTATGTAAAGTGTGGGTCGTTATAGTAACATTGTTCTTGGAATTATAATGTTATCTGTCAATGAATTTATTTTTCACTAGGGCGTAAGATGGCCATTGTATAGAATTCAAAAAATATAGTGGGACATGAGACTCTATTGGTTTTAAGTTATTTGTTAGAAAATATGTTCTATGAATATTTCAACATATATATATATTTTATATAGAAATGTATAGTGTTGTATGTTCCATGTAATTTTTACCTAGATATGGTGTTCTATATATAACTTCTTGTGATATTAATTAGAGATAGAATTCACGATAAAATTGAGATTTAGATTGAGATTTTCAATATGATTCAATACAATTTAGAGATGACTATATTTTGAAGGGTAATGTTAGTCACTTATATATTTTCCGGACATGTGAATTACTGGTGAGATATTGAGTTTCATGATGACAATATAGATGGTATTAATTGTACAAAATTCTATGAGGTGGTATTTGAACACATTTACCTAATGATCCTAAGATAAAAAAAGAAATCATAATTTATTAATTTAGATCAGGGACGTATGCATATAGAGGTTTATTACATCCAATTCCCACATTATTATCATTTTTTCAAAATTATTATGGGAAAATCCATCATGAAAGATAAATTTTAAATATGGGCATAGATTTGATATAATGAAAAAGAGGACTATTTTATTTTTTAAAATAATTATTACATTAATCATGCACTCATTTTTCGGGGAATGTAATGGGGGTATCTAGGTGTATATAGATTGTTAAACATATCAAAAATAACGCATCCTAAAATATTAAAGAATTTATTCATAATAATATTAAAAAATATAATGGTGAGAATATCATATATGGAGAGGGATAACCTCATCGGGATGTGATGTAATGTTATATTTTTGTATTGTATGATGATACACATGCATTTTCAGTTTCATCGATGACCAATGGAGTGTAATTATTTTTGGAATGATTGTAAAAATAAATATGTTCAATATAAAAACCAATATATGGGTAGTGAAAGTGGTCATACGACAATATAGGGAACCTAGATGGGATATTTTTACCACTATCAGTATTGGAGTTGGAGTTCATATAAATATAATAGTACAGGTGGAGGATGTGGAACTCTTGTATTTGAGATTATATATTAGAATAGTAATGTATTTATTAGGACTAGAGCATGAATCTAGGGTATAGGAATAGAAAAGTCTCATGCATCTTAGCCTTCCTATACTAGTAATGAGGTAGGATCATCAATTTTCGGGTATAGGACTCATGTATCTTGTATAATTTGTAAATATTTACATTAAATAAGAGTTTCATGTTATTTTATATTTTCTTGGTTTTTAGGGACTTAGGTATGTAGGATGAGTATTTGTATGTGTTTATATCACTAATCACTCAATTGTGGGTGCATTAAGATGTTTTTCATAATTTTATGTAGTTTTTCCTTAAGAATAACTACTATAATATCCATATGGAGATTTTCATGCATGATATGATGGGGTATGGAATGATAATTGTAATAGACGTTTTGGTTTTATAATAGGCCTACATTGATGGTTACCGTAAATGGTTTATATTACTTCCTCTTTATGGGAGAATTTATGTTCTTCACTTGGAATGTGAAATATTGTCACATCGTGATAAAATTATTTATTATAAACTTGGTGAGCTGACAATCTATTTTTTCAACAATTCTTATAGAAGATAATGGTGAGGTGCATGATTTATTACCTCTAGTGTTGGATTAGCTTCGGTTATTGGTTCATTAGTAATTCAGTGGGTTTCAACTAGAGATATATCTTTTATAAAATTTAGTTTGTCCATTTCTCTGATCCTAATTTTATTCCACCTTTCAGGATGTCACCACTAGAGTATCAAGATCATAAGACCCAATTGTGTTACCCATATCGAAAATGAATATTGGTGAAAATTCCTTCCGTGTGTCAAAGAGTTAGTTGACAACATAACTAAATTTTATATTCCATGAATTAGTTAATAAGTATACCCATGTTTTATGGATAAAAATAGTTCATTGACTATTGTTTGTTTCATAAGATTGAGTTGGAATATGAATCCTTAATATTAAGGCCAAATGAACTAAACAATGATATGAATCATCTTGAGGTGGACATAGTGGATCTCACAAATAAATATTGAGGTAATATTCATTTGGGATAATTCATTAATTGTTTAAAACAATTAAAAAAGAATTAGATATATCATTTCTCAATTTTATCAATATATATGGAAATAGAGATGTTAGGGAACAAGAAATAAATCAATTTTATTAATGCATATATGTGTGTGAAAGGAAAAAAATGGGGTTAATTCATAGAGTCATATGACAGAGATAGAGGTGGTTTCATAGTCTAGTTTGGATTGAATGAGGATGTCATTTTTCAATTATATGCCTATAGTTGTTCTGGTGGAGCAGGGATTCACAACCCTAACGTCCTTATTCATTAGAACCTCTCTTATGAATCATATCATAATGTGGTAATATAAGGATCCAGAGTACTGATTTTTGAGGAATACATATCATTTTTTTTATCCACCTTTTATGGTGACGGGCCTTTTCAATACATTAATATTACCATAATTTCATAAAAAATATATATTGAAAAACTATGAATGATCTTATAGGTATAGTTTCTAAAAAAGTAGTTACATATTAGAATATTTACATGATTTATAAATGATATCATAAAACGCATTAAAATCCACAAAAATATATTTTTCATTTTAATATCAATGATCATCGCTGTGAAAAATATTTCAATGGGACATATATCAATAGAAAGTGTTGTGCATAAATCATAGTAAGATATAAACCATTTTTGAGGACACGATAGGCTAAACATGGCACATAAGATATGATCTTATATATATGAACATGAGGTATTACACCAATATATTTATAAATAATATGATACATACCAAGTAATTGGGTCCACTATATAGACCAGATACATTCATATCACTGAATCTCATCGATATAGTTGAATAAAATGTATTATCAACATTTTTGAAAAAGGTAACATAAAACAACACAAATCCATTCTTCCAAGAAATCCTTAAAATTACTTCTTAAGATATTAATTCTTTAAGTAATGAATTTGAGAAATATTATGGAAAACCATTCAAATGATTGTTTTTTCCACATATATCAAAGAACATATTTTCATATCATGTAAAAAACATGATTATTTAATATGATTTTCATAAATGGATGTACCAAAAGAAATATTATAGTGATTATTATAAATAAAGAACCATAAATTTAAATATGTTTTGGTAATCATGACATAAAAATATAGTTTTGAAATTCATAGCATTATTTTTAAAGTTGAATAGTTATAAAAGGAATTTTAGAATGTGTTTAATGTGCCAAAATTGAAATATAACATTATTAATACATAATATATAAAATATTGGGAAAATAATAAATACATGAATAAATGAAATTATGGAAATAATAAATACATCAATGAAATATGTTCATGAATTAAAAAAATATAGGTACAGATCCCATATAATGGGATTATTGTTATTATAGGTTGAGAGAGGATCCAAAGGACCATGTGATATTGAGAGTGGTTTCCTGATATATGAATTTGGTGTTAAGATAGAGGAGGTAATTAAGAGAATTTGTACTTAAGGATGGATGGGTTTATGAGAAACAATAATATTTTTTAAATACTTATAATTAATTTTATATGGAATTAAATTGAAATATTTTTTTATCATAAGTGTTTAAATGATCATATGGTATATAAATACCACACACACCCTTTAGAATGTTTCATTTTTTGTTTTATCAGGTATTTTCATTTTAATTTTATCCTTTTAAATTATTTTACCATTATCACATTCACACTTTTACAACCATGGTATCATTTTTGGTGTGTAAAAATATATTTCCCCAGAATACTATATTTTGGACCTATAATTGATATTATTTTATCAGTTTTAGTTGATTCAATTAATAAAAAATATATAATCTAACTGTAATATATATGAATTTAACTCATAATCAAGGAATTTTTTTGAAATGATAAATCTGTAGTTTTTAAAATTCTAATGTTGTGTTTATAATTATAAAAAACAATTTATAATGATTATTAATTAGATAAATTCTTAACATAATGTTTTACTTTTGAAATTTTATTTCATGATCATATCGTGACATTATCATATGAGATATGGTAATTCATAAAAATATTATTTTCCCTACACAGCCCAAAAACCATCTTTTTTATGAAATTAATAAATATTTAAACAGTAGTAATTTATATGAAATGAATCTATAAATGATAATTATTTTATCAAAATAATTCCCTAAATATGCTAATTTTTACTTTCAAATCAAAATCCTTTTTAGCTGGAAGATAATAAGTTTTCTAAGATAATAATCTTTTTAACTAACATATAAAATACTTTGTACATTGTTAATTTTATTATACATTTAAAATTGTTGCATAATAATATAATTAACTAAAAACCTAAAAATGTTATAATAAATAAATATAATAAGATATATATATATACGTATATATATATCACAAAAAGAAATTTTGGTTTCATCCTTCATAATCCCAATGGTATTTTTATTTCATCCTCATAACAATAAATAATAATGACCATCTATCTTATAGTTTAATATAAAACATTTCCATGATCAATATTGGCTAATGTGTCAAATTTTGAATAACTGTGTTTTCATTTAAGAACCCCTTCATTCCCACTTTTTAATTCACTAAATTCATGGGTTCTACACATTATTTCATAATGTATATTCTTTTCCTATCAATCATCATTCATTAAACCATAATCATGCATGAGTGATCGTTGTGGGGGAATTAAACGAGATGTAGTTTCTGTTATTTAATGTACTAATCTGGTATGTTTTTATCCCTCTACTATTAATATTTTTACTATTACCTAATGATTTAGGATGTGTAATATTATTTTGAAATGTAATACTATTATTGTGTAATTAAATTTAAAATTATAATAAAATAGTTGTTTAGATATGGGGGTTCATTTCATAAAATATGAATATTTTTTGTACATTACTTCTGTCTACAAGAACACTGATAGAGGAGAATCCATTGACATTCATGTTCACAAATTTCGTGGGTATAGTTATTTGGGAGTAGTTGTTGTGTGAATACCATTATTTAATTCTGGTGGTGAATCCTCATTTCACAAAATTATTCGATAATATTCTTAGAATTTATTAAAGTCTAGGAATGAATAAAATGGTCAAAGGATGTGTGTTGATGTTTTATGCCTATTAGCAGGTGTAGACTATGATTCAAACTCTAGGATGTCTATAACACTCTTTTCACAATAGAGGATTGATTTGGGATGATGTTACCATTAATTAAATGTTTCATTTTTTGGGATCTTCAATGGTGAATCATGAAATATGGGTGATTTTAGATTAGATAAAATGATGAAAATATCGTAATGATCTATGAGACATTGTCCAATGATCAATTTGGAGTCATATATATTCAATAGATAGTGTGGTTACTTGGGTTTCCTCAATATATAATTTCATATTGAAACCATTGTTTTACTTAGATATTCTAGAAAGTCATACAAAATTCTTATAGTACACATGTGTTACTGAGTACATCCTACCACCCATAAATAGATGAATAATTGGAATAGAGTATAAATGTGTTTGGGACATTCCAAGATCATGCATCCTAGAATTGGGTTGAATCTATGATACTCAATAAGATGTTTTTAAGTTCACCTATAACAATATTTATCATGATACAATTTATATAGGACCATATGAGTTCCAATATTATTTAACATTTATATCACCATTGTGTTGGATATAATTTAGGGAATCAGAGTGGTTGAGGAAAATATTTTTATGATTTATTGGAGTATATTATGTTGAAAAAAGTAAATATGGATATATCACATACTTGATAGGGGTCAAATTCCAATCTTCTTCACCTTCCACTCATTTTTCCCATGGGAGACTATGTAATACATAAGGTTTCATTGTGATTGAGTAACTATCAGATTCACATGAATTGTATGTTGGAAAAATGCTTGTAAATGAATTCAATAATGTTGAGGTGATATCTCTATTAACCTATTGATTGGTTCTTCATCAGTTTTATACATCAATGTATTATATATTCCATGCGTAACAACTTTGACAACATAACCTCAAACCATATCATGTTATTACTATATAAAATATAGATCTTGAGGAAAGTGCGGCCTTTGTGAAACAAAAAATTCGTGTTTTAAATCTCAATGAGAAAATTATTCATTTTATAATGGTGCCTTTGGATAATGTATGGTGGAACCATTTTCATTATCATGATGAATCTTTGTAGAGAAAACTTAATATTCTAGCCTAGTACTCCAGCAATTTTATCCTAGAGGCATAGTTATTCTACAGAGCGCATCATGAGAATGAGTCGTTATACAGTGGGGATATTATAGGATCCCAACCAAATTATGAGGTACATTTTATTATTAATCCTTATTGAACTCAATTTAATTTTATTATGCTATTATTTTCAGGTGTATCGAAGGTCAAAGAATATTCTTAGTGTTTGGGGACAAAGAATGAATAAAATAGTTCTTATAAATCATGGTATATAATTAAAACATATTTAGCGACAACTATGAAGCATGAATTTTTCTCAATGATTAAGGGGGAAATATTTTTTAAACCATTTGAGGTGTTATATAATACTTGAACATCCATCCTAGATCCATTCACAATGTAACCACCTTATTTTCTCAATCATGTTCATTGAGAAATATACAGTATAGATTGTGTTTCTAGTAGATAGTGGAGCTCACATGGTTGGTTCCTAGTTTGGAAAAACATGAATCCAAATATTTCACCTCCTTATGGGTGAATTTTTTTCATTCCCTCTTTCCCATTATATGTTTTTATCTATACTTCACCTCCAATTCCATCATTGAAATCTAGGGTGTGACTGAAAACCATTCTCTTCTTCTAAGGGAGTATCTCCATCAATTTTTGGGATTTTGATGTGTTTATTCATGTTATTGGAATCTAGATTCATGTATATGTTTCAATTTACATCATTTTTATGGATTCTTCAACAATTGGTCATCATTGGACATTTATGTCTCATATTACCTATATATATGGATTGTTTTCTTTTCTGTTTGAGTCCATTGAAGAGATAATCACAGATTAAAATTCATGATTCGAAATATACCAACCTATGGAATGACACCCATATCATTTTTTCTATTTGATTAATATCATATAAATTTACATTATATGTTTAATGGTGTCAATATTATTTATATATGATTCATTATTTCTGAAATGTAGTTTGGGTATGAAAATTGTTTGTCAACTCATCAAGAACCCCATAAATTCAACTTTTGGATATGATGATATACAAACGACCATCCATGGGGTGCTCTAATCCATCAAAATAGTCAAATGGGGCTATAAATGGTGTGATTAGTGGGGATATGTGTCTAACATAGTTAAAAATGACTTTTGTCTTATTCGCATTGCATAATGATCTATTTACGTTGAATTAGGACATTAATTAGTAAATGGGAGAAATTGTAATTTGATAAGTTTGATTTTTAAAATTATTACTTAATTTTGAATATAAAATAAAATATGTGAAATATGAATTATTGATGAAATCATTGAATTGTGTAATTGGGGGAATAGTGCTATGTTTTATTTGGTCATGGTGAAAAATAATAGTTCAAATTGAAAAAATTTAACATTATTTTATGTCATAAGTTCATTGATAAAAATCCATGAAAATTGTAAATAATGGGATTGGTACGGATTTGTAACTAGTGACCATTATCCAATGGATGGTCAATGATGATGCTCCAGGAATCACTTATGTAATACATTATTTGGATGGTGGAATGACACTACAGGAAATAATGTAATTTGATAAGGAATTGGTATTTTAACAAATTCATCATGGTATATAGATTTATTTATGTGATGAACTCCCACCCTATAGATAATTAGTTAAACACCAAAGGTATATTGTTCAAAATCCTCGTGTGGGATGCACTATTTTTTTCCATGGTTTTATGGTATAACCCGGTGGCCAAACTGTTAATTAATAACATTATATTTTAAAATTTGTTTCTACATATTTTATTTTATATTATTCCCCTACTCGTTTTCAGAAAAAAAAAATTATTTAGACATAAAATTTATTTATACGCCGTTTAGGGTGGTCAACTATGCTGTACTGAAAAAAAAACATGGGCCACCATTCATATCTTTTTATACTTCATTATTATTGATCTGTATTAGGTAAATTTCCCCATTAACGATGAATGATTTAGTAAATATGTGACAATGAATTGATGGGGTTACAATGATTTATGTAATGTCCTATATTGGTGATCCGAAATTTTTTATTTATTTTTTTTACTTTTGACACATAAAATTGTTATGAATATGAATGAATACTATACTGATTTGTTTTCAGTCACCCAATTTTGAAAAAAAAAACAATGTGATTTGTTATTACTTGCGGGTTACTGGTTATTATATCATGCTATTATTTCACATCATTTATATTCATTCATTATTATAATAAAGTGGGTACATTATCCTCATGTTTCTAATGTGACCGAAAATACTAGACAATAATATCTATTTTATGGGGATGTGCTCCAAAGGTAATGATTTTTACCAGTTTTTATACATTTTAGGGTGATATGGGATGAGATGTTATATATTTTTATGTAATTTATAAACAAACTCATTGACCAAAACAACTTCTTCATAAATAAGACATGGGATCCCCAAGGTGAAATACTACTTCATATATACATTGTCACTCATAAAACCTATACTTAATTATTTGAAGCCTAAAATTCCACAAATTTTATTCTATTAGGACCGTTAGATGTCTTTTTTACATTTTGTAAGAGATTAATGGAAAAATAAACTTCACTGTCAAGAATATTTCTAGGAAATCCTTAGGAAAAATACATTGATCAATTTTTCGACAATAGGTAAATAATATATTGATTGGATGTATACCTCATTCATAAATCAAATTTTACAATACAATTCTTGTATAAATTCATAACGGTGAGAAACTAGTGTTGGATGTTCACAATAAGTTGATAATGAAGTATCTCCTCCAAAAAAAGGGGTTTTATCAATCCCACACAATTAGTATAATCTTATCTCAAAAATAAAATCTTTCATTGTACAGTAAGAGACAATATGAAATATGAATGATTTAAAATAAAATATTTTTTATATTTATAATTCTCCCATTTACAGAGTATAAAACAATCTTAATAGAGAAAAACTGGAATATCATTTACATGATTATATTTACTCTAAGGCCCCAACCGTAAACATTACCTAATCATTAGATAAGTAAATAATTTGACTTTAATTCACCTTGAGGATATTTTAAGGATTTTATATTTAAAATATTGGGTCATAACATATCCATAATATCTTGAATATTACAACTATACACTTCTACTCGCTGTCCCTTTTATTATAAAACAAAAACTCATTAAAAAGAAACTTGACACCGCTTCATGTTTTAACAACATAACTTTTCCTTGATATCATCCATGACTATATTGTTCTTAAGTCATGTGAAAAAATATCAAAACATGGAATGAGAAAAAATATGTAAATATGGGATAAATGAAAAATAAAACTATTTGTGAAGGGATAAAATGAAAACCATGAATACTTTATTATTAAGAAATCCTTTTCACCTTTAAGAGGTTGTAAATATACTTCACAGAATATGAGCTCATTAAATAACATTTTTGTAACCTAAATATTACCATAATTCCCATAGAAAGAAATATGTATCATGAAATTATATATTGGAACAAATACAAATATAAATGAAATAATAATATGGTCGACTTCCACACATATCACTAAATGGAATATTCTTACAGTTAACTTTTATAGACAATGAAATGGAGGTTATAACGTAACCAAATATCCTTGTTTATCACAGAACGACCCATGATTTATATTATCATGTAACCCACATTATTGAATTATCACATAAACCACCCTAAAATTTTCCATGTACCATAACATATAAAATATTGCAAATATCAACATTTCACTAATAACATTTCATGTGAAATCACAAGTAATCATTTCATGATATTGAAATACTCGATCCTTTTCAAAAACCATTTTAAAAACCAAAACTCCCAAAAATGGGATAATAGATTTATTTTCCTGTTACAATCATTAATTAATATAGTGTAATCATAATAATTATTACAGCAGCCGAGAGGTCATTATCGTCACATATGTTAAAAAAATTCATTTTGTTGTTTGGTAAAATGATTCATTGAAAAAAGATACATTTTGAATGAAATTAAAAGTAAAATGGGTTTATAATACACTATATAAAATAATGAGGTGTATGTTATCAGAAGTTACCTCAATGAAAAGAGCTTGAGACGAAGGACCTTATGAAAATTTGGTAGCCTAACGTCATCGCTTTAAAATTCATAAAATGAGTTGATGGGAGAGAGAAGGGTTTCACATCAAATGGATAAAAAAATTATTGAAATAAGGATATATAATAACATATCCAAAAAAATAAAATGAAAAGTGAAAGACATAACATAAAAGAATTTATTCACTAAAAGAGGTTGGTGAACGGTTCAGTTACCATTCCTCCGACTCGCCACATATGTTCATTGTTCTTCATGAATAATAAACTCAAGTTAATTTATAATTTATTCAGAAATTTTATCAAGTCTATTATTCCTTTAATATCACTTATTACAATTTATAAAAATTTCATTATTATTTACGTTAATATCGGTCATTTTGTCAGTATTGGGTACTTGAGTCGAAAATGAACGTGTTATAATTAAAAATTTTCCATGTTGTCAAAAATTCAATTATCACAAGAATGGTATTAATGATTTACATATCAAATATATCATATATATGAATTATATAGTTATTTATAATATTCCAAGACATTTGGAAATATGAAATGAAATGCACCGTTCCTGGAGTCAGTAAGCTATACGCACGCATGGACGCTACTTTCCATTATTTTTCATAATTAAAAGAATGAAAACTAAATAAAAAATATATATATATAATAATTTCATTATAAAATCACATTATATATATTAAATAATTTAATTAAAACCATCCTTTATAAATTCCATGTATGGAATTAACGAGTCAAATCACATTGGGGGGTGGGGTAGTCTGCACTTCCTCAATTGAAATTATCATATTTACCCATCATGAAAACAATAAAAGTATGTTTTTTATAAAATAACAGTATAATAGATTAAATATAAATATAATATTTATCATAAATAAATATAGTTTTATCATAATATAAACTATGATAGGTGGAGGGGAAAATCAAATAATCATCATTTCATGAGGTAGTGGTTGTACGTACACATAAACAATATGTTCGTATCCATTAGATGGTGGTTTGTGTAACTGTAGTTCGAATAGATATCATAAAAACATCCAAGTATATTTAGGATACTAGTGTTGTTATTTAATCAAATAATAATAAATTAATAGTATGTGTAGAAGTAAGATAATTCTAAAGCACCTTAGAGAAGACGCTACCTCTTAAAACGTGTAACTCCCTTGGATTTGAGACAATGGTTTTTTTTAATAGACTTATTCCAATGGTATGACATCTATAATGAATATAGGGATGTTGGGATCTGATTTTGGTAGTGGTTGTATGTGCCAAGGGTCTTTATAGGTGTGATTAAATGGGTAGTGGTGATGCTCTTTTGTAAGAGGGAGGAGGGGAACATTAGGAAGGTATTGAAATATTATTTTATTATAATGTAATTTTCAGATTCAAATAATCCCAAAGTAATTTATTTCAAATATAAAATTAGTTTGGGTTGAAAACCTCTCATCTAATTTGTTTTATCCATGTCTAGGTCACAAATTTAACCTTATTATTTTTCATTAACCCCTAGTTAACTAATCTTACTCTTACCATGACTTCTTTTATATTAATACTATATAGTTATTATCGTTAGTATGAAATTCCAATAGAATTTCAAGTGGTTCAATAAGGACATTTTCAAAATTATATAAGTCACATTTCTAAATCTTATATTTTTATGACTAATATAACATTTAATAAAATAGTATTCGTTATAAAAATTAATTTATGTCATGTTTTATACTATTCATATGATGAATTTTTGAAAAATCCATAACAACATGATACTTTCATAAAAAAACCTTATTAATTCAAAGATAAAAATACATAGTCAACACTAAAATTCATGGAAGGAATAAAATGTTATAAATTTTATTTAGTTTAATATTTATAATCTCATTTATTTAAATCATTCATTAATAATGTAATCATTACATCATCATTGTGTCATAAATAAATTTATTTAGTTGAGATCAAAAAAATACTATGATGTATGAAATATTTTTAGATTTCTAATAACTAATTATAGTTGAAATGATAACTTATGTAACCCCATATAATAATTTCATTAATAAAAGATATATGTTTATGTTACAATTTTCTTTACTTTAAATTAATTATTATAAAAAGTTATTTCTACATACAAGTGGTTCCATGGGATGCCAAAATCAACCCAATAATTCCCATGGTCTAAAATATCTCATAAAATAGTATTAGGACATGTGTTATGGTAGTTTAATATTATTATAATATTATTTGTTTACCTCTGATTACTTGATTTACCCTTTAACAATGGTAAATAAAATAATTACTAAATTTACTATTTATAATGTCAAAAACAAAAGGTACCTATTTAAATAATTTGAATTTTTTTATTCCAAATTTGGAATCTATTTTTATAAATTCAAAATAAGGAATGAGTATAAAATAAATTAAATTAATTCCTGTTGTCAAATCCAAAAAATGTGTTTTTAGAAGTAAAAACTACCAAATTACTGATATGTTTTTACGTCCAATTTCAAAGTGTAATTAATTCCAAATAACAAAATACGATTAAATGATAAATATATAATATAATTACATTTGAAACCTACTTAAAACTAAAATCTATCTATAAGAATAAATTATATGAAAAGGAAGTTTTGAATTATAATGTAGTATTTTTCAATATTCAATAAAATATGAATTTCTTCATAAAAATTCCAAAATTTAAACCAAAGTAAATTTGTATGTCACAATTGTATAGAAGAAGAATATTTTGTAAAATAAAACATATAAAAGTGAAAAATTAGATTTCAAAAGGGTATTCTATCAAAAGGTGGTAAAACAACCTTTTAAAAATATTATAGCATTTCATGTTTAAATTAGATTCATTCTTATATAAAGCCTCTAAAATTCATTAGATAAATTTAAAAAAGAATTATAAATATATAAAATCATAATATTGTCAATTTCTTCATTCCTTCTAATACAAATATAAGGAGCTAACTACCATTTAATATAATATTATTTTTTTATTAATTTTTGGTATAACTCAATGTTGTATGCAACATAAGATTTCAAAGAAACTTGTTATTGCATGTTATGTATGATATTGATAAATTAATTCCCATAAAATTAAAAATAATATCTTATTCATAAATATTAATAGAAATGAATAAATATTATTCTATAAATACATGGGTTGTTACGTTATTCCCCCCTTTTGTAAATTGTACCTAGTAATTTTAAAATTAAGCTAGGATACATCACTGAAAGTGCTACATCAGAAATAAAGTCAATAAAACTATCACATTAAAAGAAATAAGGAGAAGTAAAAAAGGACAACCGAGACAAAACATTCTAGGATTCCATGAAAACATGGATATATGAGGGAAAAATAACCATCATGTTCAGATGGGGATTGATAGAAAACATGAATCATGAGAGAGTTTACAACTTGAAAACCGTAATCTTTTGATGGGTTAAACGGTATTTGATTCCTTAGCAGTAAAAGTGAATAGACAACATTTTTGTATGTTCCTTTTCATAAAGTTGAATAATTTATTTATTATATTGAGTAATAACATTAGTAAATATACTTACCTCTCTGTTAGAGTTTCATCCTTTAATAAATTTCTACCACAAACTCATCTATTCTCCAATTAATGTGCATTCAAGATGAATTGGTTAAATATGTAGTCCTATAATCAACATTTAGAGAATCAAATTTTCCAAAAAAATGAACTATAATTATTTACAATGCCATTAGACATTAAACAAAACCAAAATGGTTAGTACGAGATTAGATAATCAGAAATAAGGATAATCGTTTATTAAAATAAATGATACTCTTAATCTCCAAAATTCAAAATACAATACCCAAAGGTAAAAAAATACCATTCAATAAAATAATATCCATAAAATTATTCCAAATAATCCAAACTATGTTTGATACCCAAAAATAAAAAGGATCTGATCACATAGTCTTACATGATAAATCATAACATTTATCTACAAATAACATCGACTACTCTAAATTATTATCCTTAAAAGTAATTATCATAATAAAATATTCTCTAAGATAGTTTAATCATTTCCCTATATAACTAAAATCTCTATAAGTCCAAAATAAAAATATTGATTCATCCAAAATCCACCATTACTACTGATATTAAATACCATATTATTCTATTTTCCATTTGCATATATTTTACCAAAATAGAAAACATCTTCCAAAATAACCCTTATCACTTAATCACCAAATCATTTTCCTATACTAAGGATTTCAATTTGATAAAAGATAAGTTCCAAAAATAAACTAATTCTTGATCTATAATCTAATTATTCTAAAATTAATTTGTCATACTAACTAGGGACATCACGTAGGCTATTGGTAGGTTATGTGCCCTTATCGCCCTTTGGTTGTGTGTTCGATTCTTGCGGCTTGCCGCACACAACGGGTTGTCACCCTTCCTGGGGATATCCTTTTCCTAAAACAATATAATTCATAAAAAAAATCTCACAATGTGATAAAATAATCAAAAACTAACCATAAAATATTTTAATTACAGTGGTATCTCCTACATTACAATTTTCATTCTAAAAAATAATAAACTTAATTTCCTAAAATTCATGAATTATATAAACTGTAATGTTTTTTATAACTATATAAACAAAATAAAATATATTTTTTCCTATATTAATATATTTAAATAAAAAGAAAAGGGTTAGATAATATATAAGCCTCCTAATGTAATCTATTAATTTTAACATATCATCATCCATAGATATGTCATAACTCTTCAATTACTAAAATTTATACATCTGCATCATCAAATATTCTTCAGGATCCATTATCCTTATTTTTAAATATTATTCTTTTATACTACCTTCCTTAAAATAAAATCATACATAATGTCCTAATAATTCAGTAATGTCAAAAAATGTTCTAATAAATAATTCACGCCTTTCCTAGGTAATTTTTATTTTAATCATCTTCAATTGGAATGGCATTATGTATTATTAAACATATATTTGTATGGTCCTAATGATCTCATTCCTATTCTTTCTTCATAGGACGAATATTTTCCTAATTCCCATTCACACCATACTTAAATAATTCAATTGATCCCTCTGAATAAACATTTTTCTCTTTCATGGAGTAAATTAAATGATTCCTTTTTTGTGGTAGTTTATTTCTTTACGACCATCATTACTACATCTATAACATCTTCTCTTCTCTTTGAAGCATTTTAGTAAGTGTTTCTTTCCACATACTGGACACATATATTTTTAATATACATACCTTTATGATTATTACTTGAACGTCCATAGGGATTCGTTTCATGCATATATGATTCCATGTAAAATTCAATATGGTTCATATGTTCCATCATGACTCCAGATAGTTGTTAAAAATAGCCAAAAGTGTTCACATTGCAAATCCTATTTCATTCAGTATCAAATTCAGAAAACCTTCATAGATTTCATGACATCAATTGTTACTTTGGTTCTTTCTAGATCCATCCATTTACGAAAATTGAAAAGGTAATTGTGATTATATCAGTAAAATCATCAAATAAGATCATATGAGGAGGGTAAACACTAAGATATAATTATTCATGTAATATTCAACTCATTAAATTTATCTAAAATTATGATTACTATTTCTAATATGCTAACCATTATGGTTATGTTACTTATGATTAAATAACACCATAGCCACTAAAGATATCGAAACCTACATCTGAAACCAAATATAAGGCCTCATCCTTAAACATAACTTAATCTTGAGATAAGTTAATAATTTTACATTAATTCACTTTGAGGATATTTTCAGGTTTAGTGCATTATATAATATAGTCAGAACATATCCATAATTCCTCAAATATTAAAATTAGAAACTTCTTGTTAATAACCATTTTTTATAATTCAAAAACTCTGTAAAAAGAAACAATACATCACTTCATGTCATAATAGCCTATATTCTCCTTGATCACATCCATGAAACCATTCTTATTTATTTCATGGTAAAAAAATTTCAAAAACATTGGGTGAGTATAAAAATCTCAGTAAGGTAAATATAAAGAAATAAAAATGTTACTCGTGGGATAACATGAAAATAATGAATACTTTATCATAAAGTAATACTTGTCATCTTTCAGAAGTAGTAAATATACTTTACTAAATATAATATCATTACATAAATTTTTTAGAACCAAAAGATTACCATAAATCCCACAGAAAGAAACATATATCATATAAAGGTAACTTGGGACATAAAATACATAAATAGAATAACTATGCAGTTGACTTCCACACATATCACTAAATAGAATTTCCTTACAACCAACTTCTATACCATATGCTTTGGAGGTTATAACATAACTACCCGCCCATGGATTATCATGAAACCCCCTATCATTTGGTTTATCATGTAACTACAGATTATTGGTTTATCAAGTAACCACTAGTTAAATGTCCATGTACTATAACATATAAAATACTTCAAATACCAAAATATCACTAATAACATTTCATTTACAATCATGAGAAATCATTTCAAGGTATTAAAATAATCAATAAATTTAAAAAACCATTTTCAATAGAAAACACCAAAAATAGAATAAGGGATTTCGTTTTTAAAAAAACATTCATGATTATAGAGGAGGCTAAATAATGATAACAGTGGTAGAGAGGTCATTGTCACCTCATACGTGAAAATCATTCCTTTTGTCATTTAATAAAATGATTCATAGAAAAAATTATCTCATTGAATGAAATTAAAAGTCAAAGGGGTTTATTATACATTTTATAAAATAAAGTGGTTTGTTTTATCAGAAGTTTCCTCAATGAATGGATATTTAGACAATGTCCCTTAAAAAAATTCGGTAGCCTAACAACGTCACTTTCAAATTCTGAAAATGAGTTGATGGGAGAGATAAGGGTCTCTCATCACATGGACATAAAATTTATAGAAATAAGGTTATAGAAGAATAAATACCAACAAAAAAAATCAAAATTAAAATACGTAACATAAAAATAAGTCTTTTGCTAATAGAATAGGGTGAAAGTTTCCCTTACCTCGCTTCTGAATCATCGTGTATGTTCCTTTATTCCTAAATAATAAAATTAAGTTAATTTATCCTTGTTTAAAATTATTTTAAAATTTTATTATTCATTATATATCACTTATTTGAATGATATAAAATGATCATAATTTTTTTTGTTAATATTTGCCATTTTTTTGATATTGGGTACCTGAGTTGAAAATGGACATGTTATAATTACAAATTTTCCATGATTTCAATTTTCAATTATCTCGAGAATGATATTCATGATTTAGATATCATATATAACATATATATATATCCAATATATATGTATTTAAAATATTCTATAACATTTGGAGTTATTAAATTAAATGCACCATTCAGTGATATGTTAAGATGTATGTACGCATGAACACTACTTTTATTTGTTTTTCACATTTAATGGAGTGAAAAATAAATGATACAAATGTATATAATAATTCTATTATAATATCAAAATTAATATTCATTAAAAATTTTCATTAACACCATCATTTATATGTTCCATGTATTGCATAAATGAGTCATATCACATTGAGGTGGCGGTAGTCCGCACTTCCTAAAATGAAATTATCATATTTACACATTAGGAAAAACATAAAAGAATGTTTGTACATAAAAAATACATTATAATGGATAAAATATAAATATTATATATATCATATATAAATATAGTGCTATTATATTTTCCACTAAGAGAGGAGGTATGGGAAAATAGAACATCATCATTTCGTGGGACAATAGTTTGTTGTATATAGTAACAATATGTTCTTATCCATTAGATGGAGGTGTGTGTAAGTGTAGTTCAAATACTTATCACAAAAAATCCAAATATATTGATGATACTTGTGTTTTTATGTTATAACACCCCATGATTTCATAGTAAGTTATTTTATTTAATGTATTTTAATACCTTGTGCTACACGGAACACCGAGTTCAAGCACAATACGAAATACCAAACAAGAAGTTCAAAAAGTAGCTATGAATAGTATTAAATGATTTTAATTTTTATATACTCCATATAATTTCAGAATCTATATTATATATTTATTAGACATAATATAAGAAAAAATTCATTTTTTAGACAAAAGATGTATTTTTAAAAAAAATGCACGGTTACCACATTTTAAAGGAAGCCCCTTTTTAAAACCAACATTTAACACTTTAATATACTAAATTTAATGAAATAAAATTATGATTTAGAATTGCGACATAAAAATTTATTTTGGATAAATTTTTTGTATATTTCTGATAACGTTCATATTTTGATGAATACTAAAAAATACTAAATTTTAATTGAAAATAACTTTTTATTCGAAATAGTTTATAGTTCTAAATTATGAAATTTAATGGTTAGGAAATATAATTTGATAAACCTTTTATCATTTAACAAAATTTAGGTCATTATAAGTAATTTCACATTTAAATTTGACATAAACACATGTCTATCTTTTGATAGTTTTTACTTTTTAAAAACCCACTTTTCGGTTTTGACAACAGGAATTAAATTTAAATAAATTAATTCCACTTATATGTTTTTAATTTTTTAAAATATCATTCTTTTTGGAATTCATAATATCAAAATTATCTTAGGGTATGTTTTTTGTTTTTTTCTGAAAACATTCAATTTTTGTTGAATAGTGAAACACTTCGTTATTGTTCAAAACTGAATTTTTTTAAATAATTATTTATTTTATTTAAATTTATTTTATGTAAAACTAGATATATAATACCTATATAATTTCAATTTAATTCATTGGATTCATTTTATAATAAAATTATATATATATATATAATTTTATTGAACATTTTACCTTCTTTTACCCATCTTCTATGAGCATAGGAAAATTTGTATAAAATAGGATTTCACTTCTTATGTGAATTGAATTTGAAAAATCTGAGAGACAAGGTTAATATCAGTAAGTAAAATGTGGTTCAATAAGATGAAAATAATTTTTTTTGATTAGTAACTTATGACTTTTATTTTACATGGTTAAAAGTGTATTGAGTAATTAAAGGTAAAAATGATATTATAATTATCCTAAAACATGTTCTAATTATATTCAATAATATTAATTCAACCAAAAAGTACCTTAGGAATTCAATATTATCTTTTATGTCCACGTGGATTAGATTAGGACATTTATTATAATTTTATTTAAAGAATAGTCAAAAGTGTTAAATTCAATATTTAATAACTAAACTATTATTCATATAGGGTAAGACATAAGTTAAATTAGACTATAAATATTCATTAGAATTATAAAAATCTTTCATATATAATGGTATTTAATTTATAAATTTTAGACATTAAATAATTTAATTTATTTATGTCACAATGATGATGCCGAAATTACCTTATTTATGAAATATTAAAATAATTAATATTATAAATATACAAGTAAATTTAAATTGAGTCATATGATGAATTCCACTAATTTTTTTAGATAATATGACTTGTTAGGATTGATTAAATAAATCTTATTCAATGTAATAAATTTTTTTTGGCTTTCAGAGAAATCTAATTCTAAATAGTGTCAAAATTAGCAAAATTGATTTTTTTTATAACAAATACTATATTATTAATTGATATAATATTCCTAAAGTTATATTTTTCACCCAAATGATGTAGATAATTTAATATATATTAATAATGAACCACTTGGTCTTCTCTTGGCTTTTTATAGTATGTTTATAAACTATATAATATACAAATACAAAGAGACATGGTAAATGTAAAACTATTTAACTAAGTGTTAAATCTAAAAGATAAGGTTAATATGGTGACCAAAAATTGTGTAAAACCTATTGGTTGAGTTTTTTTCGACCCATACCCACATTATCCTCGAATTAAACCTTTTTGGAGCCATTTTAAACCTAAAATGATTTTATTATAATAAAATATTTCAAACCTTTTCTACAGTGCCCCTTACACCTCTTATAAAAGGACACTTTCCCCTCTCTAAAAATCACACATCCATTGACATTTCGATCAGAAAAACCCAACCCAAATATCCTCCTCACTTCCCTAATATAAGCATAGAGTCCGGAATTTGATCAGAAACACAACCTAAGGTTCCCTTTTGATCAACTCAAAAGGAAACACCCAAGGAGGATGTTATAATTTCTCCACCCTCTTTCAAGTTCTCTTCTTATTCCACATCCTCTTTCTTTTTTTCCCCATAACAAAATAATAAATCTAGTACCTTATATATATTGTGATTATATTATAAATATGGTACAATAATATTTTTTATTATATCCATCCTATAAATGAAATATTCAAAATACGTGTGTACATACGTCTTACCATCTCCACGTCGTGGTGTAGACTGTTATTCAATCACTTAATTATTTTTATCGGTATAATAATGAGTATAAATGATTTAAATAATAAATTTAACATGATAATGATTATCTATATATGATATACCATCTAATTACATACGATTTCATCATCAATATAATTATATTGTCACTCGTGCGTATGTACGACTTACAGTCTCCACAAACGCGATGAGATTCATTCCCCATCATAATCATTCAAGAATAATTTACATTTTATGATTAATAATAATGTTTGAGAACATAATATTATTCTGGATAGTAATATAATACAACCTATACATAACAAACATGACTTACATAACAAAACATATAAAAGAAGACATAATAGTTAACAACCAAAACAATGATACTACTGGAATATCATTAAAGAAGAAATATTATAAGATCATATATGATATTATATTTATGTATTTGGTTCTTGTATTATTTAATAGAAATAATTTCCCAGTTATATAGGAGGTTAATCTACCCTATACTAAGGAAAATATCATGGTTAGGGGTTTTCATTTCACTTTTATTCACCTGAGATTCATGCTATATTTGCCACTATTACCTTTTCTATGGTGTATGTACTACCCATTATTGTATTGTTTTCATAATATACATTAATTTAGGTGTATTTACATCATTATTGTATGATACTTATTTCATGGGGTGTATGTTTCGTAAGTTTCCAAATCGGTAAGGGAGTTTCAAATGTCAATTTTCACTCATTTGGTTTTACGCAAACTTAATTTATTACGTTACTCCATGATTATGTGTGAAATCACTATTTATTCACATATGTAGTAATTTGCACTCCCCTTTATGTGGATATGATTTTTATACACATAATCACTCAATTGATAATTTCTCAAGTCATCGATATGAACTTGATAACAGTAATTTTAACTCAATTTCTATTCATAGAGTTAACCATCCATGTCCTTGGTGTTGTTTTTATATAAATATATGTGAATGTCCTATTATTGATTTACACTAAATATCCAATCATATTGAGTGTATTGATATTTTTCACACATAATTATTTCATTGATTTATCCTTAACCTAAGGATATAGTCATTATAAAGGAATTCATCTTAACTTACATTCCATTGAGACTTATTTGTTATTAAACACAAATTCACTTTTATTTGGTGCATATAATTTAAAATGACATTTTATAACATGAATCCCATTATTCTCATGATTCAATAATGTTTTTATTACCTAAAATATTTTTATTCATGTATCTATCATTTTTTAGGAACTGTAGCTAAAATATCATTTTAAATGATTTAAAATTTTATTCTTCTAAATATATATCATTAATGACGATGTTTTAAAAATGGTTTTATGTTTTTATTTTTATTGAAACTAGTGTTTGAAAATTGAAATTCCTTTTAAATGATTCATAGTTCTTGGATACACTTTGATTCAAAAATCTATTTTAAACAACTTCTTGGTAAATAGTGATACTTTTAAATGTTTTCATGAAAAAAGGTATATTTCTATCAACGAATTTTGCTGATCATTTCCAAATATGTCAACATATTTTACAAGATATTATTCTTGATTGTTTGTTGATTTATTAAAATACAAATATTTCATACTTTATTGATTTTTTATAGGTTTTACTATGGATGTGTAATTTTTATACCATTCACGGATTAAGGATAAAGTATTGAAATTTAGAATGCTATTTTTAATATGAATGTTTATGTTATATTTAAACATTTTAATATGAGGAATGCATCAGACATAGTAAGTGAAAGGAGGAGCCCATTATTTCTCCTAGATGCATCTGTAGGTCTCATGAGACAAACTAGTGACTTGGCACAAGGCCTTCAAAAAATCTTATTTGTAATTTTTGAACAAGGCCCGGATTGTGTGGTTATGATGTCTGGTAATATTCTTTCCATAATTATGAAATTGGATATTGAAATTACATGTTACTATTCGACTAGTAAAATATCCATGTGAATAAGTAAATAGAATTATTTGATTTTTCTTTTCTATATTATGCTGAAATTTATGTTTAAAATGATTGTGTTCTAGTCTTATACATTGCATTAAATGTTTATTCTTATTTAGGACAGTTTCTGCTATATATTAATCCTTACTAAACATCTGATATCACCCTGTTCTTATGTTTTATTTTTTCCAAGATGTAAAGACGTATATTACGATTAACCTATAGGAATAGGACAAGGGATATAAGAGTGTTCAAAGGGGACACAATGTTTTTTTAATGATGTAATGTAAATATTATGTATTTATCTAGTACTTCCATAGCTACTAAACTGATCGGTATTTCGGGACATGATTCCTTGTATCATGCCGATGTTATGTAATAATGCACTGATTCTGGATAACTGGGGTCGGGGTGTTACAGTTGGTATCCGAAGAAGTTTAGTACAAAACATAGAAGCTAGATTTATAAAAAAATCTAATTTGGAAACACTACCTTTTGATAGATATTGAGGATTAATATATAAGAACATCCAAAAATTGGTAATTTAAATATTATGTAGGTTTTCCAAGCTATACATCCCTGTCTGGATATGAGAAGGTAGAGGTAGCTCTGGAATATATGTACCTAGGAGTGAATTCTCTAACAAGGAGTTTTGGGCGTGACTCAGGGTATCCTGGTACACGACAACGGGCCTTGATGCACTCTTGGTTATGAACCTCCCAGGGGATATTGATAAGATAATTCACATTTTCTTTATAAACTGATTTGAGGAATTTTAATATAAGATGATAATATATAACCATGGTTAATACTAAGGTGTTTTACATTGAAAATAATGTGTTATGATATTGTCTAAATGATTTCATAGCTCACACCATTATTTCATAAATTAGTCAATGGCTAGATTCCAAGGAATTCATAGTAACATTGAACATGATTTATAGGGTGGGCACAATGGTGAGAATGAGAAATGAAATGAAATGTTGATATGTGTAAAAGATATCATGTTCAAGCCAAATGATTTTTCCAGTAAGATGTCCAACAACATATATATTAACCAACTCCCAGACTCAAAATAGAAGAGAAAGGTAGTGAATGATAAGATCTCCAACAGTGGAGACCATGGAGAAAATAAAGCTCAGTTTCCAGCATGCATGAAATGTGGAAGGAGGCACCTATAAAAGTGTCTCAATGGAACAAAAAAATTATTTATGTGTGGGAAATAAGGACCTAAAATAACTAATTGATGATGAAAAATTAAGAGAACTATAGGAAAAAATAAAAATGATCCCAAGAATCCATTTACAATAATTTTCCATAAATATAGGGGACCTGAGAATTACCTGACTGAATGCACTATTCTATAGGAAATCATCTTGGTCAAGGAAGAACCAATGTAGAAATAAATGGATGGAGAAACTTTTAAATGTACTAGTGCTCTTTTTTGAAGTGATTACTTTGGAAGAATTTTCTCTTATATGTGTAACCATGTAGATTATTTTGTGAAAAATCAATTTTAAGAGGAATTATCTTTTCTATTATTCATATAGTTACAAATAACCATTAAGGTTTATATGATCCTGGAATTTGAGGCTATTATAAGTTATTAAATTTTTGGATGAAAATGATAGGTATGAGATATCATTGTTGGTGAAATTATGCTATGTTAATTTTGAGGAATTTATCTCATTTTGGGAATTTTAAAAAATATGGTTTTTGAAAAAGGACAACAAGCAGACTATGTGACAACGCGTCACATCGGACAATGCTCTGGGAATCAAACCCACAACTAGAGTGAGAATGAGATTTATCGCCTACCACTGGACTACGTGAAGTCCATGGTTAGTGTGACTAAATATTTTAAGATTAATGATTTTATTTATCAATAATAAGCTGATTTGGGATCTTAGGTATTATCAAATGGATATCCATAATATAGGAAAACGATTTGGAGATTAACTGATAAATGTAATTTTGAAAGATGTTCACTCTGCTGGGAACCCTATATGCTTAAGGAAAATAGAACACTATGAGATTTAATTTGTGGAGAAATGGTGGATTTTTATCTATGTTTTTTATTGCGGATTTGGGGCATTTTGGGTTATTTATTGAAATTATTAACCTATAATAGAGAATATGTGATTAGGTAAATTTATTTTAAGTATGTGAATTTAAGTGTAGCCGATGTTATATGGAGATATAATTTAACGTGGAAGACTACGTAATCAAATTCTTCTATGTTTTGGGTTTCAATATTATATTGGATTATATTGAAGGATTTTATGGACAACTGTTTATTAAATGGAATTTATTGAAGTTTGGGTATTGATAGTTTAACATTATAAATTGAGATTAGTGTTTATTTTTCTAATGGATTATCATTTTTTGGTATCATCTGATCTTGTACTAACTATTTTGTATTTTGTTAATCTCTAAAGACAAGGTAAATATATCGTTCATCTTTTGTGGACCATGTGATTTTCAAAAAGCTGATTCTAGTGCTTCAGGTGATACCAAGACATCTTGAATACTAATAGTTTGAAAAAAAATGAGTAGTGGTAAATAAAATTTTAAGGATGAAGCAATACATAAAAATTATGTACATCTCTTTATGTTCTGAGTTAATCTCATAATAAAATTCCTCAACTTTATGAAAATGAACATAAAACAGAAAACATTGTCTGTTTACTATTCCTACGAGGAAACTAATGACTGTTTATCCCATAAAAATATTGTGGTGTTATTGTAGTTAAATTTCTCATGATCATGTTTTATATCACTCTCCATAAAAACATGCAACTTAGTTTATCTACCATATACATGTTTCATTACATGGAACCCTAGTATGGGTTATCTCATGTGACCTTTGTACTTCTCTTTCTTTCATAAAAATTGATAGTTTTATTGAATCTTTTTTCGGATGTGGGACTTTCAAGGAAGATCTCATGCCCAATTTTGAAATTTGGAGGATGCAATTTAAAAATGGTTGGAAGAATGTAACACCCCTTTATTCATTATAAGTCATTTCCTTTATAGAAATTCAATTGCTTGCACTATAAGGATAACCGAGTTCATGCACACCACGACTTACCAAACTAGCCATTCAAAAGGTGGTTATGAATAATATTAACTAAATTTTGAATTTTATGTTCTCCATATAATTCTAGAATCCATATTATGTATTTCTTAGACATAATATAAGAAAAAATTCATGTTTTCATATAAATGAAGTATTTTTCAAAAATGCAATTTTACCACATTTTAATGGAAACCCCTTTTTAAAGCCAATATTTCAAACTTTTAAATCTTCAACATATCAAAATTTAATTTTTATTTAGAATCTGTAAAAAAAATTTATTTTCATAAATTTTGGGAACTTTTCTCATAACTTTCATATTTTGATGAATACTGAAAAATTCTATGTTTTAATTGAAAACAACTTTTTTAATAGATTTAATTTATCATTTTAAATTAATAATTTCAATTATTTTGAATTATAATTAGATTATATTTTTATAATTTAATACAATTTAGGTCATTATAAGTAATTTCACTTTTCAATTTGACATAAACACATGTCAATATTTTGATCATTTTTACTTTTTAAAAACCCACATATCGGTTTTCACAACAGGAATTAATTATAAATTAATTAATGAAACATATATGTTTTGAATTTAGTAAAATATAATTCAATTTTTAATTAGTAATATCATAATTAAATTTGGGTAAATTTGTGGTATTTTTCTAAAAACATTCAAATTTCAATGAATAGTGAAAAACACACTGTTAATGTTTAAAACCGACTTATTATTTAAATAATAATTTATTTTATATAAATTTATTTTAGGTCAATATATATATATAATACCTATATAATTTCAATGTAATTATTTGGATTAATTTTATAATAAAAATAGCTATATAAAATTTTATTGATCTTTTTACCGTCTTTTACCCATTTTCTAGGTGCATTTTCAAATTTCCAAAAAACATAATTTTACCTCCTCTATGAATATAATTTCAAAGATTCCAATAGACACAATGAATATAATTTAGTAAAATGTGGTTCTATAAGAGGAAAATAATTTTTCTTGAATACTAACCATAGACTTTTTTCCCACTGTTAAATGTAAATTGGGTAATTAATTGTAATGATGATATTATAATTACCCTAAAACATGTCCTAATTTTATTGGATAAGTGTAATTTTACCAAAAACATCCTTAGGAATAAAATATTATTATTTAAGTCCACTTGGATTAGATTAGGACATTTATTATTATTTTATTTAAAGAAGAGTTAAAAGTGTTAAATTCAATGTTTAATAAATAAACCATTTTTAATATAGAGTTACATATACGATAAATTCAACTATAAATATTAATTATAACAATAAATATATTTCCTACATAATGGTAATTTATTTAAAATATATATAAATTATATAATTAAATTTATTTATGGCACAATGATGATGCAGTAAGTAACTTATTAATGAAATATTAAAATAATTGATATTATAAATATCCAAATAAATGAAAATTGAGAGTTAAAATTAATTCCTCTAATTTTATAGGTAAATATGACATGTTAGGGTTTATCTAATAAATTTCATTCGATGTGATAACATTTTTACAGATTTCATAAAAAAATCAAATACTAAATAGTGTCAAAATTGAAATAAATGAGTTTTTTAAAAACATTACTAGATTATAAATTGATATAATATTACTAACAATATATGGTTTGTCCAACGGACATATATAATTTTAAATATATATTTGAAATTAACCACTTGGGTTTATTTTGGCTTTTATAGTACGTTTATTAACCATATGATATAAAAGTATAAAGAGACATGGTAAATGACAAACTATTTAACTAAGAGTTAAATCTAAATGATAATATTAATATGGTGACCTAAACCTGTATAAAACATATTTTTTGAGATTTTCTAGACCCATAACCACCTTATCATTTAACAAAATTATTTTGGAGCCATTATAAAATTATAATAATTTTAGTATAAAATAATATTACAAGCTTTTTCTAAAGTTACCCTCACCCCTCTTATAAAAAGTCACATCCCCTTCTCTCAAAATCACACATCCAAAGCTATTTGGATCAATCTAACCAATCCCAAGTATCCTACCAACATCCCTCACATCAACCTAGAGTCCTTACATTGATCAGAAAGCCATTCTATGGAGCCCTTTTGGTCAACTCAAAAGGAAACACCCAAAGAAGAGGTAATAATTTCACGACACTCTTTCATGATATTTTCTTCTTCCACTTCGTCTTACCTATTTGATTCCTTAAAAAAATAATAAATACAATACCTTATATATAGTGTGATTTTATTATAAATATGTTACAACCATATGCATTATTCAATCCATCCTATAAATGACAAAGTCACCATACGTGCGTACGTAAGGCTTTCCATCCCCATGTTGTGTTGTAGTTTGTTATTCAAACACATAATTATTTGTATGGGTTAAATAATGAGTATAAATTCTGTAATTAATAAATATAACATGTTAAGGATTCGTTATATATGATATAACATCTAATTACATTAGATTTCATCATCAAAATAATGATATTATCGCTCGTGCTTACGTACGACTTACCGTCTACATGAACATGATGAGATTAATTACCCATCGTAATCATTTAAGAATAATTTTCAATTAATGATAAAAAATAATTTTTAATAACTTAATATAATTATGGATATGAATCCAATACTTTATATAAATAAAAATCATTACATATGTAACAAACTAAATAAAGGAAAATGAATCAGTTAACAACCGAAAACATGATATTACTAAAATATCATTAACAAATAAATATCAAAAAATAATATATGATATCATATTTATGTTTTTGGTTTTAATATAGTTTAATAAATATGGTTTCACCATTACACCGGAGGTTAAACTAAAATATACTAAGGAAATATACAAAGTAAGGGATTTTCCTCTCACTTTTATTCCAGTGAGATTCATTCTATATTTTCCACTATTACCTTTTGTGTGGTGTATATACTACCCATGATTGTATTGTTTACGTAATATAATTTTATTTATTTGTATTTACAATAAAATTGGAATATCCTCATTTCATGGGGAGTATGTTTCGTATGTTACCAAATTGGTAATGGAATTTCAATTTTCAATTTCCCCTCATTCGATTTTACCTAAACTTCATTGATTACATTACTCCCAGATTATGTGTGAAATCACTATTTATTTACATATGTAGCGACATCCAGTTCACTTTGTGTGGATATAATTTTGATACACATAATCACTCCATTGATAAATTCTCAAGTCATTGATATAAACATGATAAGAGTAATTTTAACTCAATTTCTATTCATAGAGTAAACCATCAAAATCATTGGTATTGTTTTTACAAGAATATGTGTGAATTTCCATTGTTTGATTTACACTGAATATCTAATAATATTGAGTGTATTTATATTTTTCACACATTATTATTTCATTGATTTATCTTTAACCTAAGGATACGGTCTTTATGAAGGAATTCATCTCAACATACATTCAATTGAGACTTCTTTGTTGTTATGCACCAATTCTCATTTTCTTGGTCTATATAATTTACATTGACATAGTATATCATGAATAAATTTATTCTCTTGATATCATAAATTTTTTATTACCTCAATTATTTGTATTCAATAATTTCTCATATGGCTAGGAACTGTAAATAAAATATCATTTTAATTTTTTTTAAAAATTTATTCTTCTAAATCTTTCTCATTTATTTATATGTTTTAAAAATGATTATAAGTTTTAATTTATATAAAAATTAATGTTTTAAAATTTAAATTAATTATAAATGTTTCAAAGTGGTATGGGAAACATTGATTCAAAACTCTATTTTAAACAACTTCTTGATAAATAGTGATACTTTTAAATGTCTTCATGAAAAATGGATATTTCTCTCAATGTTTGTTAAAAATAATTATAAACTATGTAAAAATAATTTACAAGATATAATTCTTGATGGTGGATGATTTATTATGATAAAAATATTTTATACTATATTGCTGGTTTTGTGATATGTTTGACTGAGGATGTGTTATTTTTATACAATTCAAGGATTATGGATAAAGTATTGAAATTTTTTATGCTAGTCTTAATATGAATGATTATGTTATGTTTAAACCTTTTTATATGAGGAATGAATTAGACATATTAAGTGATGGGTGGATCCTACTATAGTTCCTCGATGCATCGGTAGGTCTCATGAAAAAACTATTGTCTTGAAATAATTCCTTGAGATTTTTTTTTGTATTCTTGGCATAGGGCCTTGACTATGTGGTTATGAAGTCTGGCATTCAGCATTCAATCATTATATAATTGGATATTGATATTAAATGTGATTATTCTACTAGTAGAATATCCTTGTAAATAATTATATTAAATTATTTTATTTATATTTTCCATATTATACTGATTTTTATTTTTAAAAGGCTAGTGTTAAAGTCTCATAAAATGCCTTAAATGTTTATTCTTGTTTATGACACTTTTCTCTATATTGTTATCCTTACTGAGTATTTAAGCTCACCGCTTTCTTATGTTTTATTTTTCCTAGGATTCAAAGAATTATATTTTGATTAATATATAGGAATAGGCTAAGTGTTATAATGTAACACCTGAGACTTTTATGTCATATAAATCATCAAAGGAATCTTTTTCTACACACAACACTTGCTTGGCTTGCTTTACACGAAATCACAACCTTCCTCGATCGCTTGCATCGTACGCAATACCGAGTTTTACTAAACAATGATATACTATTAAAATATTATTAAAACTAGCCGTTATGAATAGTAATAACCACTTTTTTAAATTTTATAAATTTTATTATTCAAAATGGACTTCATTTTTGGATTCTTAATATCGAAATTAGCCGAGGGTGAAATTTTGGTATATTTTGGAAAACATTCAATTTTTTATGAATAGTGAAACCACTAAGTGGTTGTTAAAAAAACTGAATTTTTCATAAAACTTAATTTTACCGCTTCTATGATTGGAATTTTGAAAATCCGAGAGACACAATTGATGTCAGTAAGTAAAATGTGGTTCAATGAGATGAAAATAATTTTTTGGTGAAGAGTAACTTTTTACTTTTTTTACCACGGTTAAAAGTAAATAGGGTAATTAAGGGTAAAAATGATATTATTATTATCCTAACACAAGTCCTAATTCTATTGGACAACTTTAATTCGACCAAAACCAAACATAGGAAAAAAATATGACCATTTAGGCCCACTTGGATTAGATTAGGACATTTATTATTAATTTATTTAAAAAAGGGTTAAAGTAGTTAAAATCAATGTTTAATAACTAAATCATTTTTAATATGGGGTTATAAATAATATAAATTCGACTATAAATATTCATTAGAAAGCTAAAAATAGTTCCTACATAACGGTATTTTATTTGTAATTTTCAGGCATTAAATAATTTAATTTATTTATGACACAAGATGATGCAGTAATTATCTTATTAATGAAATATTAACATAATTGATGTTATAAACATCAAAATAAATTTAATTTGAGACTTTTTATGAATTAAAATAATTTTATAGATTACTATGACATGTTATAATTTTTATAATTATCGTTTTTCGGACTAATCATTTTGTTATGATTTTCAAAAAAATTAATTACTAAATAGTGTCAAAATTGACATAAATTTTTTTTAAAACAAATAATATATTAGTCTTTGTTATTTTATTTCTAAAAATCTAAGGTTCGACCAAATGACTTAGATAAGTTTATATATATTAATAATAAACAACTTGGGGTTTTTTTGGCAGCTTATAGTAAGTTTATTAACCTTATAGTTTAAGAACACAAGAAGACGCAGTAAAAGTAAAATTATTTCTCTTAATGTTAAATCTAAATGATAAGGTTAAAATAGGAACCTAAACTTGTCTAAATTCTATTAGATGAGAGGCTTTCGAACCATCCCCACCTTATACTCAAAATAAATCAATTTGGAGCTATTTAAAACTGAACTAGACTTTATAATAAAATAATATTTTTAGTTATTCCAATGGTGCCCCTCTCCTCCCTTATAAAAGGGCACCTCCTCCCTCTCTTACTCACACCACATTGAGCCTCAAAGCTCGTCCAACCCCTGCCAATTTCTCCTCTACACTTCCATAGATACATCCTAGAGGTCCTGGTCTTCTTCAAAGACAAATTTTAGTGCCCAAAAAGAAGGTCTCAAAGAAGCACTTCAAAGAAGAGGTAATGTTCGTTACCGATTCTTTCATATTTATTCTACCACTTCTTCTTCTTTAGTTGTTTCATTATGAAGTAATAACATCACTATCACTCATATACAAATAAGTTATTATAAGTATGAAACAACCCTATTTCACCATCTATCCGTCCTACGGAAAATGAAATCACCGCGCGTGCGTACATACAGAATACCGTCTCCATGCCGTGGTGTAATCTATTTTCCGCCACCACCTTACTTGGATGGGTATAATGGTATAATTAATGATTATATATGACTATTAGAAAATGATACTTATTCTGAAATAGTATACATACACTCCAATACAATTCCACGATCATAGGAACGATATCATCACTCGTGTGTACGTACGGAATACCGTCTTCACGATGTGATGCGAATCGTTCTACATGATCTTCATTTCATAATGATTATATAAATGAATTGAATGAATGAATATGATGTATATTACACTAATACAATTCTGGAAATGAGTTATCTATAACCTAAAGAGAAGAATAAGAATTTATTCGACAAAACACGCATAAGAACAAAAAGTTATAAACACCCGAATAACAAGTAGCAATGAAATATTACTACTAAGAAGCTAGGAATATGACCAAATATGATATCATAAAAATAAGTATGATTCTAGAATAAGTCAATAAGATTATTTAAATCATTATATAGGAGGTTTGGGCACGTACAAAGCATATCAGACCAAAGGTAAGGGAAATATCACAATCTCATTTTTATTCGAGATTGTTTATACTTTGGCATTTACTGGGGTGTATTTTATCATCCACATCCATGTTTCCTCAATATGTAATATTATTTCCATTCACCTAAAATTGTTTAAATCATATTTTACCCTTCGGTGAGTTTTTATTAAAAGATATGAAAGGAAACTTTTGTCGTTTTTCGTACGAGGTAATTTTTGACTTTTCCAACAAAAGTACAAAGAATGTTATTTTTAACTTATACGGCATGAATGGATTTTTAAAAAATTATTTCCAAGAAGATTCCTTTACAAGTATTCAAGTTTATTTATAATCAACTTCTTTTAGTTTAAAAATAGTATGACATGTTATGAAATGAAAAGTGTTTTTGAAGTAGAAAGGATATTTTCCTCAAGAATGGAGTTCAAGTGTTATATCAAAATTATTTTCTATCTAAGATAATAAAAGGGTTCTGTTTTTATCCCTATTATTACAATGACTTGATTATGTTGTGATGGAATTATTTTTATGAATTCCTTTATCTTATATGAATTGTTTTATGATGTAACGATGTTTAAGAATCCCATTTTTATTACATGGGTTATTCTATGATGTATGGTTTATGATTTTGTGGAACACATAATAATGGTATCATTATTCGATGGGTGGGACCTATATCTCTATCCAATGCATTGGGTAAAGATTTTATATCTAATGAGATAGTCATGGCTGGAACGGTAGGTTATACCGGTTCAGTGAAGCAGGACTGAAACGAGGGTAACTCGGTTCTGAAATAGACTTTGTCCACTAAGTTAGTCTAGGCAATGAGTCTTGACTAATAATAAATGATTCTCTATGATTATGTGTGTATGACACAAAGTTTCATGTTTTATGTTATGATTATTGTGATTACATTTCACTACCCTGATTTATCCCATGTTATGAAATTATGATCTCTTTTGCAGGTTAAGATTTCCAAAAGTTATGTGCTTATGTATATGATGTGATTGATATTTATTTTTTTTACCCTTACTGAGGATTTGAGGTCACCCTTTTGTATGTTTTGTTTCCCCAGGCCTGGAAGAAGGTTATTATGTAGAATATGCCAAAAAGGGACTCTAGATATGATGAAATAAATGGGAGGCCAAGTAGAAGCTTTATGAACCAGTTGTTTATGTTTCCCAGTTTCTAAAGACACTATACCTATAAGGCCCTTTCTTGGATTGGTTATATGTTGTAATAAGTGTGCTTCAATTCTGATGTAATAACAATGTATGGAAAGTATGGGTCGTTATAGTTGGTATCAGAGGAAAGGTATAGTCAACCTTTGGAAACTAGGATGTGAAAGCCTTAGTAAGAACCCTAAGGATAAGTCTAATCATAGAACACAATCTTAGTGTTTTAGAAATGGCCATGAATAACCTAGGATAAGATCTTATGTGTGAAATTTTATTCTTGATTATGTGGTTTTCCTATTATAATTAGTGTTTCTCACACTATTCTTCTTGGTTTTTGTCAATGGCTGGAACCCGAAGGAACCGTGTTAATGAGGAATGCGACGGGCAATGAAATGATTGTCCCCCTGAGAAACCAAACGTTATGGGAGCTGGAATGAAAAATCTTGTAGCCATGCTCACACAACATTCTCAAGATATGAATCATTCAGGACTTCCAAACGGGAAAAGGAAGGAGCAACATTCTGTTGAATCCTTCATGAGACAGCGTCCACATTCATTTAGCTGGTCTACTGATCCATTAGTTTCTGAACAATGGATTAGTACTACTGAAAAGATATTTTCATTTCATCAATGTTTTGAACATGATAATTTCATCTTAGGAGTGTATCGTTTGGAAGGTGATGCTGATCAATGGTGGAATCTTATTAATAATACGAGGCAAAGGGATGAAATTGAGTCCAAAGAATGGGACGAGTTCAAGAACTTATTTTTCAATATGCACTTCCCTCGTATTCTCCTAACAAAGATGGAGAAAGAGTTTCTTGAAATGAATCAAAAGGATGATGAATCTGTTGGTACCTATGAAGCAAATTTTACAAGACTTGCGAGGTACGCTTCTGGTATTATTATCCAACCTGAGAGTAAGATCGATCGATTCTTTAGTGGCTTAAAACCAAGACTTCGAAGGGCTTTATCCACAAGGGACTTCAATAGCTATGAGGAAATCGTTCGATCTGCTCTCAAAGTTGAGATCGATATTGGAGTAACCCATCAGTCATATGGGATTGATAAGAAGGGGAAAATAGAATTCAAAGGAAAATCTAAAGAGCACACTGAAAAGAAGATGAGCTTTCCCTTATTCTCAATGTGTGGAAAGAAACATGGAGGGATTTGTCTTAAAGGGACAAGTAACTGTTTAAAATGGGGAAAAGAAGGTCATCGGGCATTTGAATGCCGCGATGATGGGAAGAAGAAGTCTAATGATGAAAACAAAGGAAGGGATGCATAGAATGAACCTACTACACTTCAATGTTTTAAGTGAAAGGAGATGGGACATTATGCTAATAAATTCCCTAATCCAAGGGTTGATGATGATGGTCGACGTCAACAAACTCTTAAGGCTAAAGAGAAAGGAAAGTCACATGCAATTTCTATTAGCGATGTGGAGTACAATAACGATGTGGTGAAACGTACACTTACCATCCACTCTAAAGTAGAAAATGTTTTATTTGATTCTGGATCCACCCACTCCTTTATTTTTGAAGAATTTTCTAAGGATATCACCATATTACCTCAACAGTTAGATGTTGAGTTAGCTGTGACAACCCCTAATGGCACAACAGTCGCATCAAAAGTTTATAATTCTTCTCCGATCGAAGTTTGTGGGAATGTGCTTCCTGCAAATCCTGTGATCCTTACTATGGTGGAATTTGATGTGATTCTTGGCATGGATTGGCTTTCTCTACATGGAGCTCATATCAATTTCCAATGAAGGGAAGTCACATTTCATATTCAAGATCAACTTATGATCTTCTATCGATGCAAGGATGAACATAACCTTCCAGTGGAAATTTCTTCCATTTTATGGGTATTGATTCCATTAAATGAATGTTATTTGTCTCAAATGGTTGGTGAGAAACTCATGATTAAGAATATGCCCATTGTACGGGCGTTTGATGATGTCTTTCCGGATGAATTACTAGGTCTTCCACTGAATCGTGAAGTTGAGTTTTCAATAGAAATCGTACCGGGTGATTTGCCTATTTCAAAGACACCTTATAGAATGGCCCCAATTGAGTTACAGGAATTTAAGAAGCAACTCCAAGAGAATCTTGATAAGGGGTTCATACGCCCTAGTGCGTCACCTTGGGGAGCACCTTTTCTGTTTGTTAAGAAGAAAGATGGATCAATGAGACTCTGTATTGATTATCGAGAAATTAAGAAGATCACTATCAAGAACAAATATCCTCTCCCATGCATTGATGACTTATTTGACCAACTACTCGGAGCTCAATACTTTTCCAAGATTGATCTTCGTTCAGGGTATCATCAATTAAGGGTCAAAAGGGAGGATATACCAATGAAGTCTTTCCGTACAAGGTATGGACACTATGAATTTATAGTGATGCCATTTGGTATTACTAATTCCCCTGCTATCTTCATGGATCTGATGAATAGAGTCTTTAGAGACTACCTTGATCAGTTTGTGGTAGTCTTTATAGACGATATTCTTGTATATTCAAAGAGAAAGGAAGAACATGAAGATCACATGTGAATTATATTAAAGACCATGAGAAAGGAGAAGCTTTATACCAAATTTACCAAGTGTGAATTTTGGCTTCAAAAAGTTTCATTTTTGCGTCACATAATCTCAAAAGAGGGGATATCTGTGGATCCAGTAAAAATAGAGGTTATTGAAAGATGGTCGAGACCAACAACAGTAACTGAGATCCAAAGTTTTCTTGGTTTGGCTGGATATTATCGACGTTTTGTGAATGGTTTTTCACAATTATCTAATCCACTCACCAATTTGACTAGGAAAGGAGTTAAGTTTGTTTGGACAGAAGAATGTGAAGGTAATTTCATGGAATTGAAAAGAAGGTTATCCAGTGCACCTGTGCCCACACTTCTTTGTAGTGGAGAAAGGTTTGTGATTTATAGTGATGCATCCAAGAAGGGATTGGGGTGTGTTCTTATGCAAAATTATATGGCGATAGCTTATGCCTCATGACAGTTTAAAATACATGATAAAAATTACCCAACTCATGATTTGGTGTTAGCTGCGGTAATCTTTACATTAATGATTTGGAGGCATTACCTTTATGGTGAAGGGTGTGATATTTATACTGATCATAAAGTTTAAATTATATTTTCACACAAAAGGAGCTGAATATGATCCAAAGAAGATGGTTGGAGCTGATTAAAAATTACGACTGCTCAATTCATTACAAACCTGGGAAACCAAAAAAGGTGGCAGATGCATTAAGTCGATAAGACCATGCTAGTTTCTCCATGATGAGGATCACAAAAGATCCAATATTTATGGATTTACGAAGGATGGATCATGGAATTATAATGAAAGGGGAAAATTTTATCTTTCTCAAATGAATGTTCAACCATCTATACATGTGAATATTAAAGAGGCACAGAAAGAAGATGTCGAGTTACAAAAGAAGGTGGGAAATGTTCTTGAATTCAACCTTGATTGTGATGGGATAATAAAGTTCAGGAATCTGGTTTCGGTTCCTCCCATCCCCAAATTAAAGAAGGAGCTGCTGGATTAGGCTCATAGTTCTTCATTCTATATTCATCCTGGAAGCACGAAGATGTATAGGGACCTGAAAGAGTACTTCTGTTGGGATGACATGAAAATAGATGTTGCTGAATATGTCTCTCGATGCTTGGTTTTTCAAAAAGTTAAAGCTGAGAGACAGAAGTCTAAGGGGATGTTACAACCATTACCCATACCTGAATGGAAATGGGAAAACATCACTATAGACTTTGTCACAGGACTTCGTAAAACATCCAAAGGCAATAATGCTATCTGGGTCATAGTTGACCGTCTTACAAAGTCTGCACACATCATTTCTATTAGAGAGGATTTCTCTCTGGATCAGCTTTCTAGGATATATGTAAAGGAAATGGTAAGATTGCATTGGGTACCACTTTCTATTATATCTGATCGGGATCCGAGATTTACCTTGATGTTCTGGCGAAGTCTTCAGTATACTCTGGATACAGAGTTGAGTTTCAACACTGCTTATCATCCACAGACAGACGGTCAGTCTGAGAGGACAATTCAAACACTAGAAGATATGTTGAGAGCTTGCTATATGGATTTCAAAGGTGGTTGGGATCAACACCTACCTTTGGTAGTATTTTCTTATAATAATAGCTTTCACTCCAGTATTCAGATGGCTTTTTATGAAGCTCTCTGTGGAAAGAAATGCAGGACTCCAACTTGCTGGGATGAAGTTGGGGAAAGAAAGCTATTAGGACCTGATCTCATTGATTAAATGGCAGAAAAGGTCGGATCTATTCAACAACACATAAGAGCAGCTGAGGGTCGACAGAAAGTTTTTGCCGACAACCGAAGAAAAGACCTAGAGTTTGAAGTGGTTGATAAAGTGTTCTTATGAATATCTCCCTGGAAGAGGGTTATGACATTTGGAAAGAAGGGGAAGATGAGCCCTAGATATATCGGTCCTTTTGAAATACTGGATCGTGTTGGGAAGGTTGCTTACCGATTGGCGCTTCCACCGAATCTCTCTCAAGTTCACGATTTGTTCCATGTATCTCTCATGAGAAAGTACATACCTGAACCTTCACATGTACTCAGCTCAGAAGTTGTACCACTCGAGCAAGAGCTTTCTTATGAAGAACAACCGATAGAGATTCTGGATCGTAGCGAAAAAGTCCTACAAAATAAGACTACTCGATTGGTGAAAGTTTTATGGAAGAACCACCAATTAGAAGAAGCTACATGGGAGCTTGAGGATATGTTGAGGGAGAGGTATCTTCATCTGTTTGTTACAAAGTGACGAATTTCGAGGGCGAAATTCATCTTATGGGGGGTAGAATGTAACACCCGAGACTTTTATGTTATATAAATTTCAAAGGAATCTTTTTCTACACACAACACTTACTTGGATTTCTCTACACGAAATCGCAACCTTCCTCGATAGCTTGCGTCGTACGCAATACCGAGTTTTACTAAACAACGATATACTCTTAAAATATTATTAAAACTAGCTGTTATGAATAGTAATAACAACTTTTTGAAATTTTATAAATTTTATTTTTCAAAATGGACTTAAATTTTGGATTCGTAATATCGAAATTATCCTAGGGTGAAATTTTGGTATTTTTCTGAAAACTTTCAATTTTTGATGAATAGTGAAACCACTAAGTGGTAGTTAAAAAAACTGAATTTTTCATAAAACCTAATTTTACTGCTTATGTGAGTGGAATTTCGAAATTCAGAGAGACATTGTTGATGTCAGTAAGCAAAATTTGGTTCAATGAGATGAAAATAATTTTTTGGTTAATAGTAACTTTTTACTTTTTTTACCACGGTTAAAAGTAAATAGGGTAATTAAGGGTAAAAATGATATTATTATTACCGTAACACATGTCCTAATTCTATTTTACAAGTGTAATTCGACCAAAAATAAACATAGCAATAAAATATGACCATTTAGGTCCACTTGTATTAGATTAGGACATTTATTATTAATTTATTTAAAGAAGGGTTAAAATAGTTAAAATCAATGTTTAATAACTAAATAATTTTTAATATGGGGTTATACATAAGATAAATTAGACTATAAATATTCATTCGAAAGATAAAATTATTTCCTACTTGATGGTATTTTATTTTTAATTTTCATACATTAAATAATTTAATTTATTTATGACACAAAGATGATGCAGTAATTATCTTATTAATGAAATATTTAAATAATTGATGTTATAAACACCAAAGTAAATATAATTTGAGACTTTTTATGAATTCCACTAATTTTATATATTAATATGACATGTTAGAATTGCTTTAATAAACTTTTTTCGAACTAATCATTCTGTTATTATTTTCACAAAAATTAATTACTAAATAGTGTCAAAATTGACATAAAATACTTTTTAAAACAAATATTATATTAGTAACTGTTATTTTATTCCTAAAAATCTAAGGTTAGGCCAAATGACTTAGATAAGGTTATAAATATTAATAATAAACAACTTGGTGTTCGTTTGGATGATTATAGTAAGTTTATTAACCTTATAGTATAAGAACACAAGAAGACACGGTAAAAGTAAAATTATTTAACTTAATGTTAAATCTAAATGATAAGGTTAAAATAGGAACCTAAAATTGTCTAAATTATATTGTATGAGAGTATTTCGACCCATCCCCACATTTTCCTCAAAATAAATCAATTAGGAGCTATTTAAAACCGAACTTGACTTTATAAGAAAATAATATTTTTAGTTATTCCAAAGGTGCCCCTCTCCTCCCTTATAAAAGGGCACCTCCTCCCTCTCTTCCTCACACGACATTGAGCCTCCATGCTCGGCCAAACCCTGAAAATTTCTCCTCTCCACTTCCCTAGAGACATCCTAGAGGTCCTGGTCTTCTTAAAGGACCAATTTTAGTGCCCTAAAAGAAGGTCTCAAAGAAGCACTTCAAAGATGAGGTAATGTCCGTTACCGATTCTTTCATATTTATTCATCCACTTCTTCTTCTTTAGTTTTTTCATTATGAAGTAATAAAATTAGTATCACTCATATACTGATATGTTATTATAAGTATGAAAAAACCCTATTTGACCATCTATCCATCCTACGGAAAAAGAAATCACCGCGCGTGCGTACGTACGGAATTCCGTCTCCACGCCGTGGTGTAATCTATTTTCCACCACCAGCTTAATTGGATGGGTATAATGGTATAAATAATGACTATATATGACTATTATAATGTGATACTAATTCTGAAATAGTATACATAAACTCCAATAGAATTCCACGATCATAGGAACGACATCATCACTCGTGCGTACGTACGGAATACCGTCTCCACGATGTGATGTGACTCATTCTACCTGATCTTCATTTCATAATGACTGTATAAATGAATTGAATGAATTAATATGATATATATTACACTAATACCATTCTGGAAATTAGGTATCTATAATCTAAAGAGAAGAATAAGAATTTATTCGACAAAACACGCATAAGAACAAAAAGTTATAAACACCCAAATAACAAGTAGCAATGAAATATTACTACTAAGAAGATAAGAATATGATGAAATATGATATCATAAAAATAAGTATGATTCTGGAATAAGTCAATAACATTATTTAAATCATTATACAGGAGGTTCAGACACGTACAAATCATATCGGACCTAAGGTAAGGGAAATATCACAATCTCATTTTTATCTGAGATTGTTAATACTTTGGCATTTACTAGGGTGTATTTTATTATCCACATCCATGTTTCCTCAATATGTAATATTATTTCCATTCACCTACAATTGTTTAAATCCTATTTTACCCTTCGGTGAGTTTTTAGTAAATGATATGAAAGGAATCTTTTGTCATTTTTCATACGAGGTACTTTTTTACTTTTCCGACAAAAGTACGAAAAATGTTTTTTTAACTTATACGACATGAATGGATTTTTAAAACATTATTTCCAAGAAGCTTCCTTTACAATTTTTCAAGTTTAATTTTAATCAACATCTTTTAGTTTAAAAAATGTATGACATGTTAAGAAAGGAAAAGTGTTTTTGAAGTAGAAAAAGATATTTTCCTCGAGAATGGAGTTCAAGTGTTTTATCAAAATTATTTTCCATCTAAGATAATAAAAGGGTTCTGTTTTTATCCCTATTATTCCATTGATTTGATTATGTTGTGATGGAATTATTTTTATGAATTCCTTTGTCTTATATGAATTTTTTTATGATGTCACGATGTTTAAGAATCCCATTTTTATTACATGGGTTATTCGATGATATATGGTTTATGATTTTGTGGCACACATAAGAATGGTATCATTATGAGATGGGTGGGACCTATATCTCCCTCCAATTCATTGGGTAAAGATCTTATATCTCATTAGATAGACATGGCTGGAACGGTAGGTTATACCGGTTCAGTGAAGTAGGACTGAAACGAGGGTAACTCGGTTCAGAAATGGACTTTGTCCACTAAAATAGTCTTGGCAATGAGTCTTGACTAATAAGAAATGATTCTCTATGATTATGTGTGTATGACACAAAGTTTCATGTTTTAAGTTATGATTATTGTGATTACATTTCACTTCCATGATTTATCCCATGTTATGAAATTATGATCTCTTTTGCAGGTTAAGATTTCCAAAGATATGTGCTTATGTATATGATGTTATTGATATTTATTTTGTTTACCCTTACTGAGGATTTGAGCTCACCCTTTTGTATGTTTTGTTTCCCCAGGTCAGGAAGAAGGTTATTAGGTAGAATATGCCAAAAAGGGACTCTAGATATGATGAAATAAATGGGAGGAAAAGTAGAAGCTTTATGAACCAGTTGTTTATGTTTCACAGTTTCTAAAGACACTATACCTATACGGTACTTTCTTGGTTTGGTTATATGTTATAATAAGTGTGCTTCAATTCTGAAGTAATAACAATGTATTTGAAGTATGGTTCGTTATATATAAGAGTGTTCAAAGGGAACCCAATGTTGTTTTTTCATGATATAATGTAAATTTTATTTATGTATCTTGTACTTCCAAGGATAATAAACTAATCGGTATTTTGGGACATGATTCCTTTTATCATGCCAAATATATGTATTAATGCACTGATTATGCGTAACTGGGGTCGGGGCATTACATATGTAACCACTGAATATGAATATAATAGGGAGTTGAGAAGTAAAATAATGGAATGGAACATTAGAGATGGAACTACCTCTTAAAACGTGTAACTCCCTTTGATTTTATTGAAAATTATTTCTTGAATTGCATTAGGACTAAAGTAAGACATCTAAAAAAAATAGTGGTATGTTTGGAGCCTATTTGGTCATATTGTGGGTGAGAAAATGGGCTTGAGATGTGCTATTAAATTGGTAGAGTTAATGGCCTTTTATAAGAGGGAGGATGGGCAGTTTAAGAACGTAGTGAATTATTATGTTATTATAAAATGATTTTTGGTTTCAAATGGTCAAAATTTCAATTATTTCAAAGATAATATTTTATTTGGACGAAAACCACTCAACCAATATGTTTAATAAAAGTCTATCTCAAAAATTTAACCTTCACTATTAGCTTTAACACTTAGTTAACTAATTCGACTCTTACCTTGTCTTCTTGTATATTAAAACTATATGGTTAATATAGTTACTATAAAGTGACAAAATAACCTCAAGTGGTTCATTATGGAAATTTTCAACATTATAAAAGTAAATTTTACTAATCTTAGTTTTCTAGTACTATTATATCATTTAATAAAGAAGTATTTGTTTTAAAAACTCATTTTTGTCAATTTTTGAATTATTTATATCAGGAGATATTTAAAAATCCATAATAACATTATTATATAAAAAACATCAGTAATTAAAATATAAAAAGTCATAATCATCCCTAAAAATCGTGGATGGAATAAAAAGTTTGAAACTAAATTTATTTTTATATTTATAATATCATTTATTTAAATCATTCATTAATAATGTAATCACGACATCATCATTGTGTCATAAATAAATTTATTTATTTAATGTATAAAAATTATATATAAAATATGATGTTTTAGGAAATATTTTTATATTTATAATGAAAACTTATACTCCAAAATATCACATATATATCCCCATATAATTTTTTTCAATATACAATACATGATCATGTTAAATTTTTATTTTGGTTTAATTAATTCTTATAAAATTCCATTTTCAAATCCATGTGGCTACATGGTGTCCAAAGTCGACCCATGGATGCCCATGGTTGGACATATCTTATTTAACTAAATGACGACACATGGTATGGGAGTTAAATATATTTAAAATATTATTTTTTATACTTATTTACCAGATTTACTCTATAACCATGGTAAATAAAATAATTACAGATGTTACTATTCCTAATGTAAAAAAATAAAATGTACATATTCACACAATTTGGACCTCCTTATTCTTAATATGGAATCCATTTTTTCAAATTTAAAACATATAATTTTCAGAAGTTAATTTAAAAATACTTCAAGTTTTCAAAACCAAAAACCGTGTTTTAAAATACTAAAAACTACCAAATGATTGACTTTTTTTATGACCAATTAAAAAATTCATTACTTACAATGACTGAAATTGGATTAAATAATAAATATATAATCCAATTACACTTCAAATTAAATTACAATTACAATTAAATTATCACGATCCACCTTCACGAAAAGGAGGGAAGGGACATCAGATTGCCATACCCTTCCTTCTTTATGTTGAAGGATAGATAATGACCCCCGAGACCCGCTTTCAATAGGTCACGGAGTGGAGAATAACACTAAGGGTATAGAATCACACACAAGATGGAAGGAATTACCCTTTCTATTTTTATATGATCGGGAGATAAGATAGGAAACCAAACAACACCAAAGCTAAAAGTAAAGGTAAAGATGAAATTAAACCATTCCCATATGCATGATAAAAAGTAAAAGATACAAGACACAAGAACTCCAAAGGTAAAGTAAAAAAAAGACATCATCAACTGCCCCAAACGTCCGAGCTAGTATGGTCCTGCATGATACCTGAAGTACTCCTGGAAACTTGAAACTAGTTTTATATGAGTAGGGTGAGAATATAAGTATACTGAGTAGGGAAAGCGAATGGATCTCGTGCACAAGTGGAGAGGCATTCTAATGCACTATGAGAAAAAGAGTTAACCAAAATATCTAGCAAGGTAACTATCCACCCAAGCCTCACTAAGGAACACTCCCCGAATAACGCAAGTCAAGTAATGTATAGTAAATGAACATCGATATTTGGGTACCTCATGCCACTTTCACACTGGTTATTGAAGACATCCTACGCATCGTACAAATCTTTCCATTCTCACCGCAGTCCCACTGCCACACCCCACACACATAGACCTGGTCCGTAACCATGCATCCCTCCCATAAACGCCTGGGCCACAACCACCATCCCGCCCCCAAACACCAAGGCCACAACCATCTCGGGTAACCACACTCGCAAAAACCTGGGCCAGAACAACTACTGGAACGCTCGAAGACACCTGGGCCTCATCACGAAGTCTCTTTGAAAACAACCTGCTCGCACACACCTGGGCCAACCACCACAACTACCCTGCCCAATGAATCTTGGGCTATAATTGACCTCAGGCTATCACAACCTGCCCGAAGCGTCTTGGGCTATTCGAGAAAGGGAGAAGAAAAGGAGGCAATAACCAGCCACTCATAGGAGTGTTGGTAAAAACACCCTCCCCCATGAAATGGGGGTGTTCGGCACTGAGTGCTAAACTTGGGTGGGGCGCAAATAAGAAACATAAAAACAATAGATATATGTATAAATAACAATCACTCATCCCAACCAAGGGTTTCCAAATCCAACATAATCACATCAGCCTTGTTAATATTCATTCATAAAATAAGGCACAACACTCACGGCCAATTCACAACTCATTCCCAAAACCAATTCCCCATTTAACCCATTATTGGTTTCATGTTCAAGTGATCCAATTTGAGTGAATTCTACAGTAATGGAAAACTAACAGGCATAATCACAAGACAGGGAAAGAGAAACAACCAAACATCAACTTAAGCATTCACACCCAGTTCTCTTGTAAATTCAAAACAACAAAGGGATCAGTGAGATCCCTCAAAGTACTGGAACCAAACCAAGCCTCTAGATACAGCCCCACACAACTTAAAATTCACAACCAAAAATTGTACTACATCAAAGGATCTCATTCCCATCCACATCTTTCCATAATAATCAAATAGGTCAACACACCTACCACTAAAACAGAGGGTAAATATTTCGAGTTCAACACATCATTCATTAGGTTATCCTTTCTGTTTGTTAATCGGTGTGATCACACATGGATTCTTTTTTTTTCGAACATTCATTTAAACCAACTTAGTTTAGGTGACTAATAATTTTTCATGATACAGTTATTTAGTCATCACAAAAGACAAGGGTTCATTAGGACGTAATAAAAGACCACCAACAACTATGATTTTCAGGGACCACAAACCCATACAGTTCACAACACATATCCACATAAAAGTGTACAAAATAACATCGATCACACCCCCTTAATATTTTAATGGCCTGTTCATTATCTTCATTATGTTTGGTTTCATCAATCCACATAGAAACAATATCATACCCACCCTACATGATACACAGTAAAAAGAGATGATGGAAAATACCTACCTAGTTGATCAAGGATCGATGTTTGCCACGCGCCAAGAACGTTGGGGACTCCAAGGGTGAGAAAAAAGGTTCCGGCACTAGCGCACCTCTTGTCTTGGGAAGTAAGACTCCAAACACACTGGGAAGAAAAGGAGGTCATCCAAGAGGAAGAATAATAATAATAAATTCTTGTGTGATATATAGATAATACCCCGTTGTTACGAGATATGGGGATTTACACAGGTTTAAATATGGATCATGGTTTCCCACGCGGTTGGGTGGTCACACACGATGAGATTAATTGTTATTTAATGATTCCTATCGAAAAAGGTGGTAACAGCTCGTATTTTAAAGGATTTTAGATAAATGGAGGGGCATGATACGCGGACACACAGCATGGTCCATTGAGGTTTCCCCACCCTTAGGAATTTAAACATTGATTAATGGCTTAAAAACAACCTTGAACCACATACAAAAGGTTAAAAGGCCCAAAAGTGCTGTTACAGGAGAAACTGCAGATGAGAAACCCGACAAGGATGGGAGGCACCGATCGTGCCACACACTGATCAGTGAAACAACAATCGTGCCACATACCGCTCATTTCACACTGGTCGGTGGGGAACCGATCGTGTCACACCGATTGGGTTCCCACCGATCGGTCGCACGTCGATCAGTCGGCTGCCAATCGGTCGCACGCCGATCAGTCGCCCGCCGATCGGTCGCACGCCGATCGGATGCACACCGATCGGTTGGACACCGATCTATCACATGTTGATCGTTCACCCACCAATCAGTCTCCCCCCGATCGGTCACACACCGATTAGTCGCAGGACGATCGGTCGTAGGCCAATCGTTCGCACGCCGATCAGTTGCACGCCGATCGGTCGCATGCCGATCGGTCGCACCTACCAAGACGCCACACATAGGATCTAGATTGTGGTAAAGGGATGGACCATGAGGGTTTGGGTCATCACATTAGATACCTATCAAAAAATTCTCACCCTAGATAATAAAAACCAGACCAGAAAAAGAGAGGGGTCCGAACAACCGCCTAGAAAGATACCTCTCAAGAGTGAACCTCATCGACATCTCGAAACACCACTTCCTCAAGTAACCAGGAAATATCCAAGGGAAAACTATCCAGCCATATGGATTAGGTAGTTCCTTTCTACATGTCAAGATACTATCCTCTTTGGGTGGCATTGACTCATCCGCACGGGTTTAACCGCATCCACCTTAATGCTTCTTGATTATAGATTGGGTCCTCCCTTCTCCTCAGTGTATAAATTTCAAAACACTCCCCAGGTGGGTAAAAAAACAACTCATAAACCAACAAGGTCAATATAAATTCACAACAAGTACATAATGAAATAGAACAAAACCTAAAATAGCTCTAGGGATTGGCCACACATATGGGTCTCCCGTTCCAAGGTACGTTCCTCGAGCCCGACATGCCTCCACAACACACGAACCAAATGAATGTTTCATCCTCGGAACACCTTCTCCTCACAATCCATGATCCTCACTTGACTTTCCACGAAGGTCACTTCATCCTCGATACATAGCTCTCCTCAGTCGAGAATGACTGAATCATTGTGCAGATACTGTCGAAGTTGTGACACATGGAAGACGTCATGTATCCTCAGTAGCGGAAGTGGTAGCGCTAGCTGATAAGCCAATTCTCTGACCCACCAAAACTCTTCCAAGGGTCCGATTAATCTAGGTGAAAGCATACTCCCCCTACCGAACATAATTTTTCCACACCAAGGGGAGACCTTCAAGAACACATGGTCCCTGACCCTGAACTCCAAGGGTCTCCTCCTATTATCGAAATATGACTTCTGTTGGTCATGTACTGACATCATCCTTTCTCATATAATATGAACCTTCTCTATCATGCTCTGCACCACTTCTGAGCCAAGAAAACTTGTTTCCCTAACCTTAGTCCAGCAGATGGGTGAGTGACAAGGCCTTCCGTATAGATCTTCGAATAGAGCCATGCCAATGGTAGAGTGATAGATATTATTGTAGGAAAACCCTACTAGAGGAATGTGTCAAACCCACGATCCCCAAAAATCCAGTATACATGTCTGCAACATATCCTCCATGGTTTGGATGGTGTGCCTTGTCTATCCATCTGTCATGGGGTATAAAGCAGTGCAAAGATGTAGCTGGGTGCCAAAATCATGCTGCAATCCTATCCAGATTCATGAGGTAAACTGTGCATCCCTATCTGAGTCAATGGACCTCAGAACTCCATGCTCCCACACCACCTCATCCACATACCTTTGTGCTAAGGAATCCACTTCACCTGACTCCCTGATCGCCAGAAAGTGAAACGATTTCGTCAACCGGTACACCACAACCAAGATAGCATCGCAGACTCATTGTACCTTGGGTAGCCATGTGACAAAATCCATCGAGATGTCATTCCACATACACTCGGGGACATCCAAAGGAGGCAAAAAACCACATGGGACACGGTGATCAGCCTTCACCTGCTGAAACACTAGGCATATGACCACCAACTCTACCACTGCCCGCATCACCCCGGGCAACCATAACAGACCTCTTAAGCCCCGATACCTCATGGAAACTTCTGGGTGCACCGTTTGGTGTGAGTTGTGGAACTAACTAAGAACTCTCTTGCGCATCTCCTATGGAACAAACATCTTTCCTTTGGAAAATCACCAGATTATGACCATCCTCCGTCCACCCTTCCGGAGCATCACCTTGGTTAACTTGGTCACACATCACTTCACATTCTGAGTCTCCCCATTGGGACTCCTCTACCTGCCACAACAGAGAAGACAGCACTATCATCTGATATAAGAAACATCTACCACATTCCATCCTTGCATCCTGGTGCAGGGCATCCAACTCCTTCATCACCTTCCAATTATCTGCCGACTCTCGAACCGCACCCATCTGCGACTTCCTGATCAAGGCATCAGTCACCACATTTATGTTTGCTGAGGTGTAGGAAATCATGAACTCGTACTCCTGAAGGAACTCCACCCACCTACGATGCTGTGATTTCTGGTCCTGTTGGGATAAGATATACTTCATGATTTTGTGATCCGTGAAGACCATGAAGTGCTCCCCGACGAGGTAATACTGCCACAACTTTAGTTCGAACATGACCTCTGCAAGCCCCATATCACGGGTGGCCTAGTTACACTCATGAGGACATAACTTCCTAAACCCATAGGAAGATCACCCCATGTCATTGCATAAACACACATCGGATGCCTTTCATTGAATCATCAAAGAACACAACATACGCAGCCTCTTTTTCTAGTAACCTTAGCACTGGGGCACTTACCAACATCTCTTTAAAATAATTGAAGGCCGCCTTGCACTGCACATTCCACACGAATTCCTAGTCCTTTTTGGTAAAGGCTGTCAAAGGTACCGCAACTCGGGAGAAGTTGGGCACGGACCTCTGATGGTAACCTACCAGACCTAGGTAACTATGAACTTCTATCATGATCTTGGGTGCTGCCCAAGAAACAACCGCCTCATCCATCGATGTGACCACTACTATCCCCTTCTCAGACACTACGTGCCAAAGGAAATTCATTTCTCGCATCCAGAACTTGCACTTGGACAATTTACCATAGAGCTGGTGCCGTCAGAGGACCTACAAACCCATTCTCAGGTGCTCACCTTGATCATCATTTAATAATGAGTAGATCAGGATGTCTTCAATAAACACAAATACGAACCGATACAGGTATTCTCAGAAAACGGAGTTCATGAGTCCCATGAACACAGCTGGAGCGTTTGTAATGACGAACGGCATGACCACAAACTCAATTTGCCCATGTCTTCACTTGATGGCACTGTTTGAGATGTCACCTTCCATTACCCTCACCTAGTGATATCCATATCACAGATTGATCTTATAGAACCAACCTTCTCCCCTCAGCTGGTCAAAGAGATCGTCTATCCTTGGGAGAGGGTAGCGAATCATGATCGTCACCTGATTTAGCCTCATGTAATCTATGCACAGTCTTAGACCGCCATCTGCATTCTTCTCAATAAAGACATGAGCACCCCACAGTGACACACATGGCCGAACAAAACCCTTATTCATCAGATCAACAATCTAGATCTGCAACTCCCACAACTCAGAAGGTGACATCCTGTAGGGGTCCCTTGAGATCAGACGGGCACCATGTTGAAAGTCTATCCCAAACTCAACATCATGTAGAGGAGGGTAGAGTCTCAACCTCATTAGGGAAGAAATCCATAAACTCACTAACGATCCCATGGACTTCCACCATTTCTGCATCCACCGGCTGCACTGATAGTTCAGCCAAAAAGAAAGGAGTGACTCCTCTATCCTGGTGCTTCTCTGGCAACCCTGCTCGCCAATGAAAGTTACAAATCGACCACCCAAATATGAAAAGACCACCCTCCCTCAGATGCAGTGAATGGAGACACATATAGAGAATAGACAATCACTGCATAGGATGACAGAATATGGTATAATCTGCAATAGTAGAAGATCACTAATAGACTGATGTGGCCCTATCATCCGTCTACAACCTCAAAAAATACAAAACAAGTCGTTCTGACCTTCAACTTGCGTGCTCAGCACCAGGGGCGCTGAAAATATATCGATGTCTAAACCCATGGTATAGGCCAGACTGGGTGTAACAAAAGAGTGTGATGCTACTATATCAAACAAGGCATAGGCAAGAGTACTGAACATACTGATCATACCTCGAGCGACCTATAGCCCTGCTAGAACTGCTTCCTCAATGGCGTGCAACTACCCACACCCATCTCCTCTTCCTCTCGGTTGTTAGCCGCCTCCCTGACGATGCCCTGGTCGAGGTCCTCGAGGAGCGCCCAATGGTCGGACTTCTCCAGCCACGTCTGGTCTCAGAGGGGTGGGAGCCTGCTTTCCCTGCTACTACTGCTGCTGATGGAGCCTAGCTGGAAACTTCTATAGCTGAGGCTGGCGCTAAACCTGCACTACCCCGCTATACTATAATCTGTCCGGGCACTAATTCTGAAGGTGACCATGGCTCACACAGATGAAGAACCTCAGTCCTAGGCCTGAATGAAAAGGGTGAGGACCGGGGGATCCGAACTAGTACTGATGAGGCCTGCTTCCTGCTGGTCGAAACCAAGAGGGTCCTGATGCTGGAGGCCTGCTGCTGACGACCTTCCCCTTCAACAAGCCCAACTGGATTCCCTCTCATGATACACCTCCCAGCATGTGCATCCTTTCCACCACTTCAGCATTCTTCTGGACCTCTATGTAGGTCGGTAAGGTGAAGGGAGTAACAACATACTGAAGAGAAGGTCAATGTTCCTCATCCAAAAGTCTCGCCCGAGACTACTCATCCCGAAAAAGGTCCAAATAAAAGCGAAGGAGATCATTGAACTTGATCTCCCACTCTCTTACTAACATTATTCCATACTGGAGGGACAGTATCTCCTGCCTCTATTCAGCCGTCATCATGGAAGAGGGGAATTCCTCCCGGAACTCCCTCTCAAAGTTAGCCCACACAACCTCAGCCTCCTTCTTTTCCCCGAGATAAAGCGTCCACCACTGATGCACTACTATCCACATTTGGATGACAGCTAGAGGAACCCAATACTCTGTCGGATCCCATATCAAGCCGAATGATATCACTAGCCCCTCGAGCCAGCTCTCTGTCTCCACATCTGAGACACTACCCTCGTCTTTCCCAAGGGTCTGCCGCTGAATGGAACGAAGTGTCCTCTCCCACTGATCGTCCTCCTCTCGGTCAACCCTCTATCGATCAGCCAAAGCAACCTCCGGGGTCTCAATATTCCGCCCTACTCGTGGTCATCTCCCTGGTGCCATAGCTGCACGGTAAACAAGGAATGTATAATCCTGAGTAGTGTAGAATATTGTTCTTAAATTTTCATAGGGTTATTATTCATTTTAAATACCCAAAATACCCATGAAACACAAGAACACAAGACATTTATGATTCATGTATCTTATATAAGGTCTCTACCCTGTAATCAGTGCAGCCTTACTTTGTCGTTCGGTAGGTCTAGTGTCCTTTCATCAGATCACGAGGGGCCCTAAAATCCAATTACTAGCCAATCCTCCCTGACTTAATTCATGCACCAAGATCACCAAACATTATTAACCTACCATCCCACGAAATACTCACTATTCCTAACTCTATACCACATCCTATCTCTCAACCTCATATCATTTAGTACCATTCTTTCACGACCCGCCTTCACCAAAAGGATATAAGGGACAATAGATTGAAAGACCCTTCATTATTTATGTTTAAGGAGATACAATGTCCCCCGAGACCCACCTTCAATAGGTCCCGGAGAGGCTACTAGCACCAATGGTATTGAATCACACACAAGATGGAAGCAATTACCATTTTTATTTTCATAGGATCTGGAGATAAGGTATAAAACCCCAACATCACCAATGTTGTAAGTAATGTTAATGCATAATGTAAACCATTCCCATATGCATGTTCAGAAGTAAAAGATACAAGCCACAGTAACTCAAAAGTTAAATTACGGGAAAAAAATTGATAACAGAAACTGCCCCAAAATTCTGAGCTAGTATGATCCCACATGATCCCTAATGTCCTCTAGGAAACCTGAAAGCATATTTATATACGTAGGGTGAGCATATAAGTATACTTAGTAGGAAAAAACAAAGCCTCTCATGCACAAGTAGAGAGGCATTCTAATGCCCTGTGAGAAAAAATATTTAACCAAAACATATAGCATGGTAAACTATCCACCTAAGCCTCACCATGGCACACTCCCCGAATAACGCAAGTCAAGTAATGTATAGTAATAACACATCGATATTTGGGTACCCCACGCCACATTACCACTGGTTATTGAAGACATCCTACACATTATACAAATCCCTCCATTCACATTGTAGTCCCACTGCCACACCCCGCCCGTACACACCTGGGCCGCTACCACACATCCCGCCCACAAACACTACGGCCACAACCACCATCCCTCTCACAAACACCTGGGCCAAAATCACCACGTGGAACCATGCCCGCAAACACCTGGGCCATAACAACTACTTCCACTCCCGAAGACACATGGGCCTTATCCCGAAGACTCTAGGGAAACAACCTACACGCACACACCTGGGCCAACCTCCACAACTTCCATGCCCGAAGAATTGTGGGATATAATGGACCTCAGGCCATCACATCCTTCCCTAATAGTCTAGGGATATTCGAGAAAGGGTGTAGAAAATAGCTAATAACCATCCACTCATAGGAGTGTTGAAAAAACACCCTCCCCCATGAAATGGGGGGGGGGGGTTCTTTACTAAGTTCTAAACTTGGGTGGGGTGCGAATAAGAAACAAAAAAACTACAGATATATGTTTATGTAACTAGCACTCATCCCAACCTTGGGTTTCCAATTACAACCTAAGAACAACACCCTTGTTATTATTCATTCATAAAAGAAGGAACAACACTCACGACCAAGTCACAACTCATTCCCAAAACAAATTCCCCATTTAGTCCATTCTTGGTTTCATGTTAAAGTGATCCAATTTGGGAGAATTGTACACTAATGGGCAACTAACAGGCATAATCACAAGCCAGGGAAAGAGAAATAGCCAAACAGCAATTTAAGCATTCACACCCAGTACTCTTGTAATATCACAACAACAAAGGGATCAGTGAGATCCCTCAATGTACTGGAACCAAACCAAGCCTCTTGATACAGCCCCACACAGATTCAGATTCACAACAAACAATTGTACCACGATAAGGGTTCCCATCCCCATCCACAGCTTTCCATATGCATCAAATAGGTCAATACACCTACCATCAAAATAGATGGGAAAACTTATGGGTTCAACACATCATTCATTAGGTTCTCCTTTCTGTTTGTCAACCGGGGGGATCACACAGGGATTCCTGTTTTAATGAACATCCATTTAAACCATCTACATTTAGGTGACTAACTTATTTCCATGTTGTAGTTATTTAGACATCACAAAAGACAAGGGTTCATTAGGACATAAAGAAAGACCACCAACATCCATGATTTTCAGGGAGCTCAAGCCCATACAGTTCACAACACATATCAACATAAATGGGTTCAGTAGAACATCGATCACACCCCCTTCATTCTTTAAAGGTCCGTTCATTATCTTCATTCTGTTTGGTTTCATCAATCCCCATAGAAACAATAGCATACCCACCCTACATGATACAATGTAAGGAGAGACAAAGGAATAACCCTACCCGGTTGATCAAGGATCAATGTTTTCCATGCGCCAAGAACATCGGGGACTCCAAGGGTAAAAATAAAGGATCTGACATAGTCTCACCTCTTGTATCGGAAAGGGAGACTCCAAACGCACCATGAAGAAATGGAGGTCGGCGAAAAGGAAGAAGAAGGAGAAGAAATTCCGGTGTGATATAAAGATAAGACCTCGTTGTTACCGGATATGGGGATTTGAATGGATTTAAAGTCATATCGTGGTTTCCCACATGGTAGGGTGGTTACACATGATGGGATTAATTTTAATTTAATAATTCCTATCCGGAAAGGTGGCAATAGATGTGATTTTAAAGGATTTTATATAAATAGAGGGACATGATATGAAAACACACAGTTGGGGTTCATTGAGGGTCAACCCACTTGTAGGAATTTAAACATTGATTAAGGGAATAAAATGGCCTTGAACCACTTCTAATAGGATAAAAAGGCACAAAAGTGGTGTTACAGGAGAAACTATAGAAGAAAACCCGACAAGGTCGGGTGGCGCTGATCTTGCCACACACCAATCAGTCACACTGATTGGTCGCACCAATCGATCGCACCGATCAGTGAGGCACCGATCGTTTCACACCGGTCGATGGGTCACTGATCGGGGGAACACAGATCAGTCTCACGCCGATCAGTCTAATGCCAATCAGTCGAATGTCAATCGGTCGCACACCGATCGGTCGGACACAGATTGGTCACACGCCGATCGGTCCCACACCGATCAGTCTCACGCCGATCGGTCGCACGACGATCGGTCGAATGCCGATCGGTCACACGCCGATCAGTCGCACCCACCGAGATGCCAACCATAGGATCCAGATTTTGGCAATGGGATGGACCATGAGGGTCTGGGTCATCACACAAACTATATGAATAAATGATAAGAAAATGAAGTTTTGAATTAAAATACATTATTTTCAATATTAATTAAAATATGAATTTTATCAGAAAAATACCAATCATTTCAACCAAAGTAAATATTGATATCAAAATTCTATGTAATAATTTTTTTTTGTAAAATAGAACATATAAAAGAGACAAAAACTATATTTCAAAAGGGATAGTGATCAAAATGTTGTAAAACGACCTTTAAAATATTTATTCTTCTAAATATTTATCATCAATATAAATGTTTTAAAATTTGTTTTAAGGTTTTATCTACAACGAAATTAATGTTTTAATATTGATATTGCTTTTAAAAGATTCATAGTGGTGTTAGACATGTTGATTCAAAAATCTATTTTAAACAGCTTCTTGATAAATAGTGAGACTTTTAAATGTTTTCATGAAAAAAATGGATATTTCTCTCAAAGATTTTTACTGATCATTTCCATCCACATCAACAAATTTTACAGAAAATTATACTTGATCGAGGTTGATTTGTTATGATAAAAATATTCATACTATATTGATGGTTTTGTGATATTTTTTACTATGGATGTGTATTTTTATACCATTTATTGTTTTTGGAAAAAGTATGGACATTTCGTATGCTAGTTTTAATATGATTGTTTTTGTTATGTCTAAAAATTTTAATATGTGGAATACATTTGACATTATATGTGTCGTGAGGAGCCCACAATTTCTCCTCGATGCATCGGTAGGTCTCATGAGACAAATTAGTGACTTGGCAGAAGGCATGGAAAAAATATTATTTGTTGTTTTGGCACAAGGCCTTGACTGTGTGGTTATGATGTCTTGAAATATGCATTTTTTCATTATGAAATCAGCTATTGATATTACATTTTACTATATTACTATTAGAATATCCTGGTGAATAAGTTAATAGAATTATTTGATTTATCTTCTCTTTAATATACTGAAATTTATATTTAAAAGGCTTGTGTTCTAGTATTAAAAATTTCCTTAAATGCTTATTCTTATTTTAGAAAGTTTCCACTATATTTTCATCCTTACTAAGGATTTGATCTCACCACATTCTTATGTTTTATTTTTCCCTGGACGTAAAGATGTATATTACTATTAACCTGAAGGAATAAGATAAGTTATATATGAGTGTTCAAACGGGGCACAACGTTGTTTTTTTAATGATGTAATGTAAATATTAATATATATCTAGTAGTTCCAAGGATAATAAAATAATCTATCTTTCTGGACATGATTCATTTTATAATGCCGATGTTATGAAATAATTCACTGATTCTAGGTAACAGGGGTCATGGTGTTAGAGTTGGTATAAGAGGAAGTTTAGTATAATCGTTGGAAGAAAGATTAAAAAAAACACTGATTTGAAAATACTACCCTATGATAGATATTGAGGATTAGTATAGAAGAACATCCAAAAATTTAGGTGATGTAAATATTATGTGGGTTTTCCCAGAAATACATCCATGTCTGGATACGAGCAGGTAGAGGCAGCTCTAGAACAGATGTACCTAGGAGTGAAAACTCTGACAAGGTGTTTCGGGTTTGACCCGGGGTAACATGGTACATGACAACGGGCCTTGACACACTATGGGTTATGACACTTCCAGGGGATATGCATAACATAATTCACATTATCATTACAAACTGATTTGAAGGATTGTAATATTAGATGATAATAAATAACCTTGGTTAATCCTAAGGTTTTTTACATTGAAAAAAATGTGTTATGAGATTCTCTAAATAATTTTATGACTCAAACAATGATTTATTGTGTGAGTCAATGGATAGATTCCAAGGAAATCTTAGTAACATTGAGCATGATGTACAAGGTGGGCACAATGGTGGAAATGATCAATGAGATGGAATGTTGATAGGCATAAAAGATATCATGTTCAAGCTAAATCTGTTTTCCAAAAACATGACCAAAAATATATATATTAACCAACTCACAGACTCATCAATGAAGAGAAAGGTAGTGAATATTTAGAGATCCAACTGTGGATACCATGGAGTAATGAAAGATTAATTTATTTCATGTAGGAAATGTGGAAGGAGGCCCCGAGGAAATTGTCCAAATCGAACAATGAAATGCTTTATGTGTGGAAAAGAAGGACCTAAAGTGACGAATTGACGATAAAAAATGAAGAGTACTACGGGAGAAAATAAAAATGATCCCAAGAACCAATTTACTGAAATTTTATATAAATGTAGGGGACCTAGGAATTACCCGAGTGAATTCTTTATTCTATAGGATAACCACTTGGTCAATGAAGAACCAATGATAAAATAAATGGATGGTGAAATTTTGTAAAGTATTAGTGCTCTTTGTTGAAGGGATTACTTTGGAAAACATTTCTCTTTTTTGTGTAACCCTACAGTTTATTATGTGAAAAATATATTTTAAGAAGAATTAGCTTTTATATTTATGATATAGTTATAAATAACCATTTGGGTGTATATTATCCTTGAATTTGAGGCATTTACAAGTAATTAAATTTTGGGATGAAAATGCGAGGTATGAGATAAAATTTGTGGTGAAATCATGCTATGGTTATTTTGAGGAATTTATCTAATTTTTGAAATGTTATAAAGTATGGTTTTTGAAAAAGGAAAACACACAGATAGTGTGACCACCCATTTTACTGGACAAAGATGCGGGAATCAAACCCCCAACCGGAGTGCGATTGAGATTTATAACCTACAACTAGACTACATGAAGTCCCTGGTTAGCGTGAGTAATTATTTTTAGTTAAATAATTTTATTTAACAATATTAATTTGATTTCAGATATTAGGTCTTATCAAATGGATATTCATTGTATGGGATACTGATTTGGTGATTAATTGATAAATGTTATTTTGGAAGATGTTTTCTCTGTTGAAAACCCTATATGCCTATGGAAAATAAAATACTATGGGATTTCATTTGAGGAGTAATGGTAGATTTTTATATAATTTTTTTTGTGTATTTATAGAAATTTGGGTTATTTATTGGAATGATTAACCTATCATAGAAAATATGTGATTAATTAAATTATTTTTAAGTATGTGACATTAAGTGTAGTTGATGTTATAAGGAGATACAATTTAACGTGGAAGACTGTGTAATGAGATTCTTCTATGTTATGTGTTACAATATTAGATTGTATTATATTAAAGGATTTTAAGGACAATTGCTTATTGAATGGTATTTATTGAACTTTGGTTATTTTTGTTTTAATTTTAGAAACTTAGATTAGAATTTATTTTTCCAAAGGATTATCCTTTTTGTGGATCATCTGATATTGTAATAACTATATTGGTTTGGATAATCTCTAAAGATAAGGTAAATATATAGTATATCTTTTGTGGATCATGTGAATCTATAGAAGTTGATTTTAGTGATTCAAGTGTGACCAAGTCATCTTGAATACTCGTCGTTTGAAAAAAAAGATGAGTTAGTGGTAAAAATTTTTAAAGGATGAAACTCTACATAAAAAGTAAGTTTATATCTTTATTTTTTTTTCAATCTCATAAATAAATTGCTCAAATTTATGAAATTGAACTTCAAACAAAAAATGGTGTATGTTTACTTTTCCTACTAGAAAACTAATGACTGTTTATCCCAAAATAAGTTTGTTGTTTTATTGTAGATAAATTTCTCCTGATCATGTTTTCTATCACTCCCTATCAAATCTTTACACTTATTTTAACTACCATATCCATTTTATACATGTAATCCTAGTATGGGTTCTCTTAGATGACCTTTGTACTTCTATTTATTTATTTAAAAGTGATAGTTTTATTGACTCTTTTTCTGATGTGGGACTTTCAATAATGTTACCAATCCTAATTATAGAATTGAGAGGATGAAATTTCAAAAATCGGGGAAAATTTTGACACCCCAATATTTTATAGTAAGTTATTTTCTTTAAAGAAATTCAATAGCACGCGCTACACGCAACAACGAGTTTGAGCGCGCCACAACTTACCAAATGAGCCATTTGAAAAACAGTTATAAATAGTATTAACTAAATTTTTAATTTTATTTACTCCATATAATTTCAGAATCCATATTATGTGTCTCTTAGACATATAATAATAACAAATTCCTTTTTTTTTCATATAAATGAATTATTTTTGAAAAAATGAAATTTTACCACCTTTTAAAGAAAAACCCTTTTTAAAACCAATATTTGAATCTTTTATATATTCAATTAAAAAACATTAAATTCTTATATAGAATTAGAAAATAAAAATTTATTTTGGATAATGAATTGGTAATTTTCTAATAACTTTCATATTTTGATGAATACTGAAAAATACTTAATTTCAATTGAAAACAACTTTTTTAATCAAAATAATTTATAGTGTTAAATTATGAATTTGAAGGGTTTGGAAGTATAATTAAATAATATTTTTATAAAATAATTCAAGGTAGGTCATTATAAGTAATTTCACTTTTAATTTTGACATGAACACATGTTAATCTTCTGATAGTCTTTACTATTTAAAACCCCGCTTATCAAATTTGCCTATGAGAATTAATTTTAAATTAATTAATTCAACATCTATGTTTTTAATTTATAAAAATAGAATTTATTTTTGAATTCATAATATCAAAATTAGATTAGGGTAATTTTTTTGGTATTTTTCTGAAAACATTCAATTTTTGATGAATAGAGAAAATATTGTGTTATTGTTTAAAACTGTCTTTTTATTTCAATAATTTTTTATTTTATATAAATTTATTTTATCTCAAAATAGGTATATAATACCTATATAAGTTCAATGTAATTCATTGACTTAATTTAATAAAACATTTGGTATATAATATTTTGTTGTACTTTTTACCATCTTTTACCCATCTTCTTGGTGCATTTGCAAATTTGTATAAAACTTATTTTTACCTCCTTTGTGAATTGAATTTCAAAAATCAGATAGACATGTTTTATATTAGCAAGTAAATAGTTTATCAAAATGATGAAAATATTTTTTTGGTGAATAGTAACTTTAGAATTTTATTTACAACCGTTAAAAGTAAATCGGGTAATTAAAGGTAGAGATGATATTATAATTATCCAAACACATGTACTAGTTCTATTGGATAAGTTAAATTTGAGAAAAAACATCCTTATGAATAAAACATGATCCTTTAGGTCCACTTATATTAGATTACAATATTTATTATTATTTTATTTAAAGAATAGTTAAAAGTGTTAAATTCAATGTTTAATAACTAAACCATTTTTAATATTGGGTTACATATAAGAAAAATTAGACTATAAATATTCATTATAATGCTAAATAGATTAAATAAATAATGGTATTTTATTTATATACTTTATAAGTTAAATAATTTAATTTATTTCTGACACAATGATGATGCAGTAATTCTCTTATTAATGAAATATTAAATACATTGATATTATAAATATCCAAATAAATGTAAATTGAGACTTCATATTAATTAAAATAATATTAAAGGTTAATATCACATGTTAGGGTTGATTAAATAAATTTCATTCGAAGCGATAATGATTTTAAGACTTTCAGGAAAATCAAATATTAAATATTGTGAAAATTGACATAATCGAGTTTTTTTAAAAAATATTATATTATAAATTGATATAATATTCTAAAAAATATATGGTTCGGCCAAAGTACTTAGATATGGTTATATATATTAATCCTGAACAAATTGGGGTTCTATTGGAATTTATAGTAAGTTTATTAACCATATAATATAAAAATATAAAGAGACATGGTAAATGTCAAACTATTTAAATAATAGTTAAATCTAAAAGTTAAGATTAATATAGTGACATAACTTGTCTAAATAATATTGTATGAGAGGTTTTCTACCCACACCCACCTTATCCATTAATTAAATCATTATAGAGCTATTAGAAACTGAAAATGATTTTATTTTAAAATAATATTTCAAGCTTTTCCTAAAGTGACCCTCACCTCTCTTATTAAAGATAACTTATACATCTCTCAAAATCACACAACCAAAGACATTTGGATCAAGAAAACATAGCCCAAATATCCTCCAAAATTCCCTCATATCATTTTTGAATCCTTAATTTGATCAGAAATCCTACCTATGGAGCCCTTTTGATCAACACAAAAGGAAACCCCCAAAGAAGAGGTAATAATTTCCCCACACTCTTTCATGTTCTTTTGTTCTTCCACTTCCTCTTTTTTTTATATAAAATAATAATAAATCAAGTACGTTATATATAATGTTATTTTATTATTAATATGGTGCAACAATATTCGTTATTCTATTCATCCTCTAAATGACAAAGTCACCATATGTGCATACGCACGACTTACCGTAACCATGTAGTGGTGTAGTTTTTTATTCATACTCATCATTATTTGGATGCATATAATAATGAGTATAAATGATTTAAATAATAAATATTACATGTATACTGCTCCTTATATATGATATAACATCAAATTACATTCGATTTCGTCATCAATATAATGATATTGTCGCTTGTGCATACGTACGACTTACCATCTCCACGAACACGATGAGATTCATTATCCATCGTAATCATTCAAGAATAATTTACATTTTATTATTACGAATAATTTTTAAAAACATAATATCATTATTGATATGAATCAAATAATACATATACATAACAATCATTACTTACATTACAAAACATATAAAGTAAACGAATCAGTTAACAATCAAAACAATGATAATACTGAAATATCAATTTCAAAGCAATATTAGAAGATAAAATATGATATCATATTAATGTATTTGTTTTTTTAATATTTAAATAAAAATTATTTCACCATTATACAGGAGGTTACCCTATCTTATACTAAGGAAACGTATAAGTTAAGGGGTTATCATATCACTTTTATTCCCGTGAGATTCATGTTATATTTTCCCCTATTAACTTTTGTGTGGTGTATGTACTACCCATGATTGTATTTTTTGCATAATATTCATTAATTTATGTATATTTACATCACAATTGGATTATCCTTCTTTCATGGGGTGTACGTTATGTTTGTTACCAAATCAGTAGTGGAATTTCAAATTACAATTTTTCCTCATTCGGTTTTACGAAAACATCCTTGATTACTTTACTCCTAGATTATGTGTAGGATCACTATATATTTACATATGTAGTCACTTACACTCCAATTTGTAGGGATATACTTTTGAGACACATAATCACTCCATTGATAAATTCTCAAGTCATCATTATAAACTTGATAAGAGTAATTTTAACTCAATTTCCATACATAGATTTAACCATCCAAGTCATTGGTGTTGTTTTTACAAGAATATGTGTGATTGTCCTATGATTTATTTACACTAAATATAAAATCATATTTACTATATTTATATTTTTCAATCATTATCAGGCCATTGAATTATCCTAACCCTAAGGACACATTTTTTTTAAAATAATTCATCTCAACATACATTCCATTGAAACTTATTTGTTGTTATGTGCCAATTCACATTTATTTGGGACACATACTGTAGATTGACATAGTATATCATAAATAAATTTATTTTAATGATATTATATAGTTATTATTACTTCAATTATTTTTATTCAACCTTTTCTCATATGGTTAGAAACTCTAACTAAAATATCATTTTAATTGTTTTAAAAAATTATCCTTCTAAATAATTTTCATTAATTAAAATGATTTAAAGATTAATTTAAGATTTTATTTATATGGACATTAATGTTTTAAAATATAAATTCAATTTAAATATTTCAAAGTGTTATGAGACAATTTTATTAAAAAATCTATTTTAAAGATCTTCTGGATAAATAGTGAGACTTTAAAATTTTTTCATGAAAAAGTGATATTTTTGTCAAAGATTATAAATAATCATTTTAAACTATGTCAACATACTTTACGAGATATTATTCTTGATCGAGGATGAATTATTATGATAACAAATATTTAATAGTATATATATTTTTTTGTGATATGTTGGACTGTGGATGTGTTATTTTTATAACATTCATGGTTTATGGATAAAATATTATCATTTTGTTTGCTTTTCTTAATACGAATGTTTGTGTTATGTTTAAACCTTTTCATATGAGGAATTCATTGGACATAGTATGTGATGGGTGGGACCTCTATAGATTTTTTATGCATCTATAGGTCTCATGATACATACTAGTGTCTTGGCACTAGACCTTGACAAAATTTTATTTTTAGTCATTGCACAATGCCGTGACTATGTGGTTATGAATTCGGGCATTATTCATTCAATCATTACGAAATTGGCTATTGATATTAATTGAGATTATTAGACTAGTATAATATCCTTGTGAATAAATAAATTAAATTTATTGATTTATCTTTTATATTTTATGCTAATGTTTATGTTTAAAAGTCTTGTCTTCTATTCTTATACAACGCCTTAAATGTTTATTCTTTTTATGATAGTTTCCACTATATTGTTATCCTTACTCAGTTTTTGACCTCACCACATTTTTATGTTTAATTTTTTCCCAAATGAAAATAATTATAGTACTATTAACTTATAGGAATTAGCTAATGGATATAAGAGTGTTCAAAGGGGAAACAATTTTATTTTCATGATGTAATGTAAATCTTATATATGTATCAAGTACTTCTAAGGCTACAAAACTAATGGGTCATTTGGGACATGATTCCTTTACTCATGCCAATGTTATATAATAATGCACTGATTATGGGTAATTGGGTTTCGGTAATTACATATGTAATCAATGAATAATAATATAATAGGCATTTGATAAGAAAAATAATGGGAAAGAACTTTAGAGATGACACTACCTCTTAAAATGTGTAACTCCATTTGAATTTATTGAAAATGATTTCTTGAATTGCATTATGACTAATGTAATACATCTAAGAAGAAGAGTGGGATGTTTGGAGATTATTTGATCAGATTTTGGGTGAGAAAATGGGCATGAGAGTTGCGATTAAATTGGTAGAGGTGATTCCCTTTTATAAGAGGGAGGATGGGAAGTTTTGGAATGCATTGAAATATTATTTTATTATAAAATTATTTTTTGCTTCAAATGGTCCCAAATTAAATTATTTAAAAAATAATATATTATTTTGTCTAAAACCTCTCAAAAAATAGTTTTAATAAAATAATATCTCAGAAATTTAACCTCTAGTATTAGCTTTAACCCTTAGTTAACTAATTTGACCATTACCATGACTTCTTGTATATTAATACCATGTGGTTAATATAGTTACTATAAAGTGCCAATTGAAAATCAAGTGGTTTATTAATGAAATTTTCAATATTATCTAAGTAATTTTTCATAATATTAGTTTTTAGTACTTTTATATCATTTAATAAATATGTCTTTGTTTTAAAAACTCATTTCTGTGAATTTTTATATTATTTATATCAGGACATTTTTTAAAAACCATAACAACATAATTATATAAAAAACCCATATTAATTCATATATAACAAGTCATAATAATCCCTAAAATTAATGGATGGAATAAAATTTTTCAAACTAAATTTATTTTTGTATTCATAATCTCATTTATTTAAATCAATAATTAATAATGCAATAACAACATCATCATTGTGTCAAAAATAAATAAATTTATTTAATTTCTAAAAATTTTATATAAAATACCATGATGTAGGAAATATTTTTATCTGTATAAAGAAAATGTATAATACAAAATATCACATATATATCCCCATATAAAAATTCTTTCACTATAATATACATGTTTATGTTACATTTTTATTTACTTTTAACTAATTCTTATAAAATGCCATTTTCACATCCATGTGGCTGCCTGGTGTCCAAAGTCGACCCATGGATTCCCATGGTCGGAAATATCTTATTTAATAGTATTAAGACACATTTTATGGGAGTTTAATATGTTTATAATATTATTTTTTATACTTATTTACAAAATTTACACTTTAACCATGGTAAATAAAATAATTACTGAAGTTACTATTCATAATTTCTAAAAATAAAAGGTACCTATTTACACAATTTGGACCCCATGATTCAATATATATAATTTATGTTACCAAATTCAAAACACATAATTGGAAGATATTAATTTAAAAATAATTTTAATTTTCAATACCAAAAAGCGTGTTTTAAAGAACTAAAAACTACAAATGATTGACATGTTTTTATGTTCAGTTTTTAAGAGAAATTACTTCCAATGACCTAAATTGGATTAAATGATAAAAATATATCCCAATTGCACTTTAAATCCAATTAAATTTAAAATTATACTGTATTAATAAATTAGATGATAGGAAATTTTGAATTAAAATAAATTATTTTCACTGTTTATTAAAATGTGAATTTTATCAGAAAAATACCAAAATTTCAACCAAAGTAAATTTTGATATCCCAATTATATATAATATTTATTTTTTAAAAAATAGTACATATAAAAGTGACAAAACTATATTTAAAAGGGTTTGAGATTAAAAGGCGGTAAATTGACCTTTTAAAAATATTAGAGTATTTCATGCTTAAAATCAGATTTATACTTATTTTTAGGCTTTAAAATTCATTGGATGTATGTAAAAATATTTAAAAAATAATATAAATAATAATATATTTAATTATATTCATTAAATTCAATACATCGACAAGGCATTAACGAATCATTAAAATAATAATAAAATTAAATTTTTTTGTGTATAACTCAAAGTAGTGTGCAACATAAGATTTCAAATAAACTCATTCTTGAATGTTATGTACCATATATGACAAAAAAATCCCATTTAATGTAAAAATAATAGCTTATTCAATATTATTAATGGAAATTAATAATTATTATTCTATAAATTCCTTGGTTGTTACGTCCTTCACCCTTTTAGAAATTGTGTCCTCGCAATTATAAAATTGGCCACAGAAACATCATTAAAAGTCTCACATCATAGAAAGATTCAATAAAAAATCCCTTTAAAATAAATAAGGGGAAGTAAAAAATTTTACCCAAGATAATACATATTATGATTCCATGAAAACATGGATATGGAAGAGAAAATTTACTATCATGTTCTGATGGAGAATGATAGAAAACATGATGAGGAGAAAGTTAACTACTAGAAAACCATAAACATATGATGGGATAAATTGTATTTGATTCCCCAATAGGAAAATTCAATGGAAAACAATTTTTTGGCACTTTTCATAATGTTGTGGAACTTTTTTATGATATTGACTAAAAACATTATGAAATATACATACCCCTAAAATATATTTTCATTCATTAATAAATTTCTTCCAAAAACTCATCTTTTCATCAAATGATGAGTATTAAAGATTATATTGTCACATATGACGTTCTAGAATAAATCATTAGATAATCACATAATCCATAAAAGACAAAGTATAAATATTTATCGTTTCATCAGACATTAACCAAAACCAAAATGGTTTGTGTGAGACCAGATAATCCCTAAAAGGGTAATCCTCTATAAAATTAAATTCTACTCTTAATCTCAAAAATTTAAAAACCAATACCCAAAGTTCAAAAAATACCATTTAGTAAATATTTTTCATTAAAATTATTAAAAATAATCCAATCTATGTATGAATCTCAAAATTCAGAAGGATTTTATCATAGAATATTCCATGATAAAACATAACATTTATCCCCAAATAAAATCGACTAATCTTAAAGAATAATACATAAAAGTAATTATCCTAATCACATATTCTCAAAGTATGGATAATCGTTTCCATAAATTACCCAAATCTCTATAAGTCCACAATAAAAAAATTTATTCATCCAAAATCAACCAATACTTCTGAAATAAAATCCCAATGAATTTTATTTTCTATAAGAATATAGTTTCCCAAAAGTGATAATGTATTCCAAAATAACCTTTATCACTTAATCACCAAAAAATTTCATATACTATGGATTTCCATTTGATAAAACATATGTTCCAAAAATAATGGGTTGCCACCCCACCTATGGGTTCCCCTTTTCCAAAAACAATATAATTCATAAGATATTCCCAAAAAGATATTAAATAATCATAAATAACCATAACACATTTTAACATCATAGGTTATCTCATACCTCACATTTTTATCCCAAAAATTAACAAGCCTTAATTTCCTTAAATTCAAGGATTATATAAACCCTAATGGGACTTAATAACTATATCTACAAAAGAAAATATAATTCATCCTTAATTAAAAAATTTATATAAAAACATAAGGGATAAGAATATTATAATTCTCCCAATGTAATCCCATTATTTAAACATATCATCATCCATTGATAAAACATAACTCTTCCATAAAAAAAATGTATACATATTAATTAGAAATCATTATTCATGATCTGTTATCCATGTTTTTTAATCATATTATTTTATACTCCATTCATATAAAAAATCATCCATAATGATCTAAAATTTAATTAATGTAAAAAAACTTTGAAATAATCCATAACATTTACAGGTTATTTTTAGTTTCCTCATCTTCAATTGGAATGGAATTAGGTATTGGTAAACATATATTTTTATTATCCTACTGATCCCATTACTGAACCTTCTTCATATGAAATATTTTTTATATTGACCATGCACACTATATTTAAATAATTCAATCGATCCCTCAGAATGAAATTCTATCCCTTTCATGGATTAAACTCGATCCTCCCTTTTTCCATGATAGGTTATTGATTTATAACCTTCATTACCACACCTGTAATATCTTCCCATCCCTTTGAAGAATTTTCCTAGGTGTTTCATTCCACATCCTTTACACATTTGTTTTTAAATATACTTACCTATATGATTATTACCTAAAATTCCTTGTGGATAAATTTATCATGTATATTATTCCTTTGAAAAATCACTAAGGTTCGAGTGGTAAATCATGACTCTAGATAGTTGGTTACGAATAACCACATGTTTTGTCATCAGAGGTCCTATTTCAATCAGATACTCAATCAAAAAACAGTCACAGTTTCCTTCACATCCATTTTTACTTTGGTGCCTACAGGATCCATACATTTACTAAAACTAAAGAGGTATGTGTGATTATATAAGTAAAATCATAATATTCTATATTATGGGGAGGGTAAACACTATGATATACTTATTCATGTTATCATAAAATCATTCAATTTTATCTAAAATTACTATGAATATTTCTAATATTATAATAATTATGGTTATGTCACTTTTTCATAAATAACACCCTACCCTCTAAAGTATTCTAACCTGACCTCTTATACCAACTGTAAGGCCCCACCCATAATTATTACATAATCATGTGATAATTAAATAATTTTACTTTAATATTTTTTGAGGATATTTTTAGGTATAGAGGTTTAGGGAATTAGGTCCTAATTTATCCATAATATATTGAATATTAAAACTAGACACTTCTACAAACTATCCATTTTTTATAAACATATAATCTTTAAAAAGAAACCTGATATCTGTTCTTGTTTCAACATCATAACTTTTCATTGGTCCCATCCTTGACCCTATTCTTCTTAATGTCATTTGGAAAACATTTCAAAACATGTTATTAGTATAAAAAGCTACATAAGTTTTACATAATTAATGAAAAATTTTAGCCTTGAGAAATCATGAAAACCATGAATAATTTATCACAATGTAATAATTTTCTTCTTTAAGATTTAGTAAATATAATTCACTGAATATAATCACATTACATTGACTTTTTGTAACCAAAAGGCGACGATAAATCTCAAATAAAAAACATATAGAATATAAAGGTAACTTGGGACATAAACACACATTAATGGAATAACCATGTGGTACACTTCCATAAATAACACTAAATGGAACATCCATACAGCTAACTTACATAGCCAATGCATTAGAGGTTATAGTTTAATCACCCATCCTTAGTTTATCATGGTACCACCTGTCATATGGTTTATCATGTAACCTCCCATCATTGGTGTAACGCCCCGACCCCAGTTACCCAGAGTTGGTGCATCATTAAATAACATTGGCATGATCCCAAAAGATCAAGTCTTGAAAGACCGATTAGTTTAGTAGACGTGGAATCACTAGATACATTCCTAAAGTTTACATTACATCATAAAGTGAAAAACTACAACAACATCTTGTGTCCATAGACCACACTCATATCCCATCATACTATCCCTGCAGGTCATTCATAAAATACTTTGTCACATCCCGGGAAAAATAAAACCTAGAAAGGGGTGAGCCCCGATGCTTAGTAAGGATAACAATATAGTGGAAACTTTCATAAATAATCATAAACATTTAAGGAAATGTATAACTAAAACATATTCCTTTTAAACTTAAACATCAGAATAATATGGCAGAAATAAATTAAATAATTCCATTTACTTATGAACATGGATCATCTACTAGTCTAATAATCATATGAAATATCGATAACAACTTTCATAATGATGGAATGCATAATGTTAGACTATCATAACCACATAGTCAAGGCATTGTGCCAAGACTACAAATACGATTTTGTCAAAGCCTTGTGACAAGACACTAGTTTGTCCCATGAGACCTACCGATGCATCAAATAGCTATAGCAGGCTCCACCCATCACTTAAAAAGTCCAATACATTCCTCATATGAATATGTTTAAACATAACATACACATTCATATTAAAAAAAGCATATGAAATGTCAATACTTTTTCTATAAACCATTAATGGTATAAAAATAACACATCCATGGTAAAACATATCAAAAAACCTTCAATAAAATATGGATGTTTTGTATCATAATAAATCAACTTAAAATATCCTTAAAATCCATCAAAGAATATGGAAATAGATGAAATCAAAACTATTTGAGAGAAATATATCTTATTTTAAATCATTTAAAAGTCACAAAATTATAAAAAAACATTTACTTTGAAAAAATTCTTATAATATTTTAACTGAAGCTTAGACCATTTTATAATGGCAGAAAATAGCCGCACACACCGTATAAGTTTAAAATACATTCTTACCTTAATTCTGTTGAAAAGGTTAAAAAGGTCCTTGTTTCGAAAACGATGGAAAGATTCCTTTATAAACTTCTTATAAAAAGTCAAACAAGGGTATAAATGACTTTAACCCATATTATATAAAATATTAAGAATGTTTTGAAATACATTTTTAAGAAACATGGATGTAGAAGACAATGAGGTCCCAGTAGATAATTATGTTTAAACAACCTCAGATAATGAAGAGATTGTGAAATAAACCCTTAACTTGTACTTTTCCTTTGTTGAGGGTAGGTTAACCTCCTGTATAATGGTCAAATAAGTTTTATTAAATTATTAATGAATCATATACATTAATATGATATCATATATGACCTTTTAACATTGCTTTGTTAGTAATATCTTTGTATTATCGTTGTTTCAGGTGTTAACTGGTTCGTTTTCCTTTATATACTTTGTTATTTATGTCATGTTTGTTATGGATAGGCTGCATCATATTCATATAAAGAATGATATTAAGTCTTTAAAAAGTATTTTAAACATAAAATGAAAATTATTCTTTAATGGATAAGATGGGGAATGAATCTCATCACGTTCATGGAGATGGTAGTCTGTATGTACGCACGAGCGAGGATATCATTCTTTTGATATTAAAATATTATATAATTTTGTGTTGTATCATATATACAGAATAATTATAATGTTATATTTATTATTTACATGAATTACACATCATTATTATACCCATCCAAATAATAGTGTATTGAATAACAATTACACCATGACGTGCAGACGGTAAGCCGTACGTACGCACGTATGGTGACATGTCATTCAAGTGATGGATAGAATACTGAATATGGTTCTACCATATTTATAATAACAGCACAGTATATAGGAGACACTGGAGTTATTATTTTAGAATTGAAATATCTATGAAAGAAGAAGTTGATGAAGAATGAAACTTGAAAGAGGGTAGTGAAAATATTACCTCTTCTTCGAGTTCTTCCTTTTGATTTGATCAAAATGGCTCCTTGGATTGGCTTTAGAATCAAAATAAGTCCTTTAGGTTGAATTAAAGGAAGTGGAGAGAATTTTTGGGCAGGGTTTGGCTGAGCCAAAAGGCTTTGATGGTGTGAATTAGAGAGAAGGGGGAGTGACCTTTTATAAGAGGGGTGAGGTGCACCTTAGAAAAAGCCGGAAATATTATTTTATAATAAATTAAAATTAGGTTTATAATGGGTAAAAAGTGTATTATTTAAAGGTTAAGGTAGGTATGGATCTATAACACCTCTACTAATAGGTTTTAGATAGGATTGTGTCACTATATCAACCTTATCTTTTAGTTTTAACTCTTAGTTAATTAGTTTCACATTTACAATGTCTCTTTGTATTTTTATATTATATGGATTATAAACTTACTATAAACTTTCTTTATATCCCTAATTGGTCCATTAATGATACACCTATCATGATATAAGTCTTTTGGCCAGAGAATAGATTTTTATGAATTGAATATCAACTAATAATATAATATCTGCTTTAAAAACTGTTTTATGTCAATTTTGATACTATTTGGTATTTTGTTTTTGATAAATTCATAATAGCAGTATTACTTAGAAAAAAAGTCATATGACTAGTATTAATTTTCCATATTATCCTATAAATTAATTTAATTCATAAAAAGTTTCAAATTACATTTATTTCGGTATTTATTGTATCAATTATTTTAATAATTCATTAATTAATTAATTACTACATCACAATTGTGTCATAAATAAATTAAATTATTTAATGTCTGAAAATTATAAATAAAATACAAATATGTATGAAATCTATTTAGATATCTAATGAATATTTATAATCAAATTTATCTTATTTATTACCCTATATTAAAAATCATTCAGTTATTAAACATTGATTTTCACTCTTTTAAATCTTCTTTAAATTAAATAATAATAATTGTCCTAATCTAATCCAAGTGGACCTAAATGATAATATTTTGTTACTAAGGTTGTTTATGGTCGGGATACACTTGTTAAATAGAATTAGGACATGTCTTAGGGTAATATTAATATCATTTTTACCCTTAATTACCCTATTTACTTTTAACCGTTGTAAATAAAAGGAAAAAATAACTATACCCCAAAAATTATATTTATCTTATTGAACCACATTTTACTCCTTGATATTTAATATGTCTCTCGGATTTTAGAAATTCCACTCACAGAAGCGGTAAAATTATGTTTTATGTGAATTTGCAAATTCTCCTAGTAGGTGGGTAAAAGACGGTGAAAAGTACAATAAAATTTTTATATATCTAAAATTATTCTAAACTAAATCCAATGAATTACATTGAAATTATATAGGTTTTATGTATCTAATTTGACTTTAATTTAATTTAAATAAAATAAATAATTATATTAATAAAAATTCGTTTTTAAACAATAACTTATTGTTTTTTCAATATTCATCAAAAATTGAAAGTTTTCAGAAAAATTCCAGAAATTCACCCTAGGATAATTTTTATATTCCGAATCAAAATATGAAGTCCATTTTGAACGATAATATTTATAAAATTTCAAAAAGTTGGTATTACTATTCCTAACGGCTAGTTTGATTGGTTGTGGTGTGTGTTAGAACTCGAAGTTTCATACAACACACGCTATTGTATTATTCAATGAGAAGCGTGCCATAGAAGATTGGGGTGTTACATTCTCCCCTCCTTAAAATAACTTCTTCTGTAAAATTTCTAGAATATTACTACATTAAAAGACTCTGGTGATTCTTCATCATATATTCCTCGGGTTCCCACATTGCCTCTTCCATTTTATGGTTTCTCCATAGAAATTTTACCAGACGAGTCGTCCAGTTTCTCAGAACATTGTCTCTTGTATCAAGAATCTCAAAAGGCTCTTCAAAATAATATAGATCGGGTTCCAGTTCTAATTCATCATTGGTGATTACATGTATTGGGTCAGGCACTTATTTTCTCAACAGTGATATGTGTAACCCATCGTGAACTTTAGAGAGACTTGGCGTCATTGCCAAATGGTAAGCTATATCCCCAATTTGTTCTAGAATTTCGAAAGGTACTATATACATGGGACTCAATTTACATTTCTTTCCGAAACGTATAACTCCCTTCCAAGGAGATACCTTTAATAAAACAGGATATCCTACCAGAAATCCCAAATCCTTCCTTCGGTTGTCAGTATAGATCTTTTTCCTACTTTGAACTTCTTTGAGGTGGTTTTGGATTACCTTCACCTTTTCAATCATTTCCTCCACCAGTTCTGGGCCTACATGTTTTCTTTCCCTAACTTTATCACAAAAGGTTGGTGTGCGACATCTCTTTCCGTATAATGCTTCATATGGTTCCATCTGAATACTTTAATGGAAGATATTGTCATAGGAAAATTCAACCAGAGGTAAATATTGATCCCATGTACCATAAAAGTCAAGTGAGAAATATCTCAATATGTTTTATAAGGTTTGAATAGTCTGTTCTGATTGTCCATCTGTTTGAGGGTGGTAGGTAGTGCTCAAACGAAGTCTAGTATCCAAGATTTTCTGAAGACTTTTCCATAATCATGATGTAATGTAGGGTTCACGATCCAAATCAATTGATAAGGGTACTCCATGAAGCCTCACAACTTCATTAATATATAGTCTTTCTAGACGTTCAAGTGGTAAATCTTCCCTTATAGAAATAAAATGCATTGACATGGTAATAAGAACAACAATGACCCATATTGCATCATTCCTTCTAGATGTATTTGGTAGTCCCATGACAAAGTACATCGTATATTATCCCATTTCCACTAAGGTACAGGAAGAGGTTTCAATACTCCACCAGGCTGTTTCCTTCCAGCATTCACTTGTTGATAAACAATACATCTTGACACAAAATCAACAATCTCCCTTTTCAGGTTTTCCAACCAAAAATGTTCTTTCAAATCCAAATACATTTTGGTGCTCCCTGGGTTTATAGAAAAATTGGAACTATGAGCATCATCCAAGAATTCCCTTTTTAGATCAGGTATATCGGGAACACAAAGTCTCTTCCCAAATTTCAAAATACCATCTTCATACACAAAGTTAATCAATCTCCCATCATTCACAAATTTAATCTTCTTTTGAAACTCTTCATCATCGGTCTGAGAACTATTTATCCTTTCTCGTAAAAAAGGTTTGGAAACCAATTGAAAAGGTATTGATGTTTGTCCTTCTATGGTGATTCCCATATCTATCTTTACTAGATCCATGAAAATAGGATCCCTCTCAACTCTCATCTTGTTTAAAACTCCATGTTCATTTCTACTCATAGCATGTGTAACCTTGTTTGTATTCCCTGTGTTGTAGTGTATAATTCAATCATAATCCTTGAGTTTTTAAGCAATCCTCTTTGCCTCATGTTGAGTTCTTTCTGTGAGAAGATATACTTCAAACTCTTGTGATCAGTATAAATCTCACATTTCTCACCATAGAGATAGTGTCTCCAAATCCTTAAAGTAAAGATTATAGCTACTAACTCAAGATCATGAGTAGTATTGTTCTGCTCATGAATTCTTAGCTATCTTGATGCATAGGCAATAAATCTATCATTCTGCACAAGGACACAACCAAGTCCTTTCTTTGAAACATCACTATAAAAAAACCCATCATTCCCCGAGGGTAGAGTCAATATAAGATCATTGACTAATCTTCTCTTCAGTTCTTCGAAACATTCTTCACACTCTTTTGTCCAAACATATTTAACCCCTTGAAGTGTGATATTTTTAATGGGTTAGCCAACTAGGCAAAATTCTGGACGAAATTTCGTTTATAACCTGCTAAACCAATAAAACTACGTACCTCGATTATTCTCGTCGGGGCTGGCCATTCATGGATTGACTTGTTCATAGAAGTATCAATATATATTCCATCCTTAGAGACTATATGGCAAAGAAAAGTGATCTCCTAAAGCCATAATTCACAATTGCTAAAAATCCCATATAATTCATGTCTTTTGAGATACTTCAGGATAATTCGCAAGTTATTTTCATGATCTTCGTAGCTTTTGAAATATACCATGATTTCATCAATAAATTCCACTACAAAATCATTGAGATAGTACTTGAAAACTCTTTTCATTAGATCCATTAATACAGAGGGTTCATTAGTCAATCCAAAAGGCATTACTGTAAACTCATAATGCTCGTACCTTTTTCAAAATATTGTCTTTGGAATGTCTTCCTTCTTCACACACAACTAATGGTTTGCATTTCAAAGTCCATTCTTTGAAAAGTATTGAGCTCCATGAAGTTGGTCAAATAAATCATCAATGCAAGTTAGGGGATACTTTTTATTTATTGTTATTGCATTGATCTCCCTGTATTCAATGCACATCCTCATAGATCCATCATTCTTCTTAACAAAAAGGAATGGGGCTCCCCATAACGAAACACTACGTTGAATAAATCCCATACTACTCAATTCCTCTAGTTTTTACTTTAGTTCAACTATCGCCACAATGGCCATTCTATAAGGGTTCTTCGATATGGGCCTTGAACCAGGAATTAATTCAATTGAAAACTCAATTTCTCATTCTGGAGGAAGTCCAGGTAAATCATTCGGAAAAAATCTACATATTCTTTCACAAAATGGAACATTCTATATTTGAAAATTTCTTACCTCACTCACAATTATTTCATTCTATTCCTCCACAATAATTTAATTTAGTTGGGATACTGGGGGCGGATCAAGATACAAATTAGGTGGTGATGATTCTTCTCTAATGATAAGGTGTTCTTTATCATCATAATCATAAATTGTAACCTATTTTTTCTTAAAATAATTATTCGCATCATTTTCCCAAATCCAGTCCATACAAAGGATTATATCAAACTCAATCATAGATATGACGATGAGATCAGAAGATAAAGAACATTTATGTGCTCTAATGATATCTAATTCACATAAATTTGTTGAAATGATACTTCCATTAAGAGTTTTTACTAATAACACCCTTGTTAAATCAAATTGTAAATATATAATTTTCTTAGAAAACTGGGAAGATATGAATCAATGCGACGATCCAGAATCAAATAATGCATTTTCTAAACATGATGAAACCATTAAATTACCTGCCACTACATATTTCAGAGCTTTTACCTCAGTAGTAGTGATAGCATAATATTGGCCTTGATCACTTGGCCTTTTTTGAAGTAATTTTACCTGACGCTTAGGAAATTCATTTGCATAATGTCCCATCTTCCTGTAATTGTAGAATCAAACATCAGTAGCTTGTTTCTTCCCCTTGCAATCGTGAGCATGGTTCCCTTTTTCACCACACTTACAACAGACTCCCATTCCTTTCAAGCAATTACTAGGGTGTTTCTTCCCACATTTACTGCAGGATGGATATTCAACCTTTCCCATCATCCACTTATTTCCATTCCTAGAGTGATTAGTAGATATCTTCTTCTCTTACTTTGCTTTAAAGTCGTAAGACTTCGAAAATTCCTTTTCTGTCTTAACAGCACATGAGACAATGACTCCGTACGACAAGAAGGATTGTGAGACTAGTTCTTGGTGAAGAAATGGTACTAAGACATCAAAGAAACGATCAATATTAATCCCCGGGTTAAATATATAATTTGCTGCAAGCCTTGCTAAACTTGTGTAGGTAGCTTCATACTTTGCGACATTCTAATCCTCCTTTTGTCTCAGACATGGAGATTGCCTTCTAATATCTGCTCGATGGTCATGAGGAATTTATTTTTCTATGAAAATATATTTAAACTCCCTCCATTAAATATTTGGTAATTCATCATCTTCCTTCGTATTTTTAATCAATGACCACCAATGAGAAGCATTTCCAGTGAGGTGGTAAACTGCTATGACAACTTTTTCCCTTTCACTACTGCCCATGGCCTGAAATATTTTTTCAAGGGAACTTATCCGTTGCTCAGCTACCAATGGATCTGTACTCCCATTGAATATTGGTGGATGTTTCCACATGAAGCGATCTAACATTGATCCTCCACAATGCGGATCAATGTGCTCCATATGGGTAAGGTTATTATTCATAAACTGAGTGTGTTGTTCTAATATAATGATAAGATGATCAGAACCAGTTGCATCACGAGCTCCTATATAATTATATTGAGAAGGAGGTAAATTTGTACATGGAGTGCATGCATTGATACAGTTTCCATTTCTTCCACTAGGAGCCATTTCTAAACAATTGTATAAACTAGATTAGTTTATGAATCAAAATACATAATTCCAAAATGGTAAAACATGTAACATAAATTGAAAGGTTTATGGATATAATCCATAATAAAAAAAATGTTTTCTTTGAGGATGTATATACTCATAAACCCTTCATAATGATTTGTAATGAAAATGAAAATTATCCTAAGCATATCTCCAGGGAGTGTCGTAACTAAGAGTGCAACAAGACCCATTGTCGTGCACCCGTTCCTGTTCGAGTCTAGCTCAAAGTGATGTTTTCAGGTTATACCCCTAGGTACATCTATTCCAGAGCCGAATCTACCTGCTTGTATCTAGAGAGTGATGTATTACTCAGAAAACTCAAAAAATACCTACAATACCAAAATTATAGTATGTTCTTATATACTAATCCTCAATGTCCATCTTAGGTCTATGTGCTCTAATGATAGTTTATATAAATCTAACATCGGAGGTTTATACTAAAACTCCCATTGACACCAACTGTAACGCCCCGACCCCAGTTACCCAGAGTCGGTGGATTATTACATAACATTAGCATGATCCCAAAAGATCATGTCTCGAAAGACCCATTAATTTAGCATCATTTGAATCACTAGTTACATTCATAATGTTTATGTTAACTCATAAAGTGAAAAACTACAACAACATCTTGTGTCCATAGACCACACTCATATCCCCTCATACTATCCCTGTAGGACATTCTAAAATACTTCTTCACATCCTGGAAAAAGTAAAACACAGAAAGGGGTGAGCTCAGATTCCCAGTAGGGATAACAATATAGCAGAAACTTTCTTAAATAAGCATAAACATTTATGGAAATGTATAACTAAAACAAAAGCCATTTAAATATGAACTTCAGAATAAAATGGCAAAAATAAAATAAATAATTCCATTTACTTATTCACATGGATATTCTACTAGTCGAAAAATAACAAGCAATATCAATAACCACTTTCATAATGATGGAATGCATAATTCCAGACTATCATAACCACATAGTCAAGGCCTTGTGCTAAGACTACAAATATGATTTTGTCAAGGCCTTGTTCCAAGACACTAGTTTGTCTCATGAGACCAACCGATGCATTGCTGAGTTATAGCGGGCACAACACGTCACTTATTTAGTCCAATGCATTCCTCATATGAATAGGTTTAAACATAACATAAACATTCGTATTAAAACTAGCATACGAAATTTCAATACATTCTCCTTAAACCATGAAGGGTATAAAAATAACACATCCATAGTCAAACATATCACAAAAAATTCAATACAATATGGTACATTTGTATCATAATAGAGAAACTTCAAATAAGCGTAAAATATATCAATGGATGTTGACATAGATGAAATAAAAACTATTTGAGAGAAATATCTATTTTTTTAAATCATTTAAAAGTCACATACTTATAAAAGAAAACATTTACATTGAAAATAATCGTATATGCTTGTAAGGGAAGCTTTGATGATTTTATAACAGTGGAAAATTTCCACACCCACCATATAAGTTAAAAAATACATTCTTACCTTAATTATATTGAAATGGTTAAAAATGACCTTTTTTGGAAAATGATGGATATATTCCTCTATAAACGTCTTATAAAAAAACAAAAATGGGTATAAATGACATTAACCCAAATTCTGTAAAATATTAAGAATGTTTTGAAATACATTTTTAAAAAACATGTATGTGGATGATAAAGAGGTCCCAGTAGATAAATACGTATAAACAACCTTGGATAATGAAGAGATTGTTAAATAAACCCTTACCTTGTAATTTTACTTGGTTGAGGGTAGGTTAACCTCCTATATAATGGTGAAATAACTTTTATTAAATTATTCAAGAATCATATACATTAATATGATATCATATATGATCTTTTATCTTTGAATTGTTATTAATATCATTGTATTATCGTTGTTTCATGTGTTAATTAATTCATTTTCCTTTATATACTTTGTTCTTAAGCCATTTTTTTTATGGATAGGTTGTATCTTATTCATATCCATAATGATATTATGTATTTAAAAATTATTTTTAACCATAAAATGAAAATTAATCTTGAATAGATACGATGGGGAATGAATCTCATCGCGTTCGTGGAGACGGTAGTTCGTACATACGCACGAGCGACAATTTCAATATTTTGATAAAAAAATAAAATTTAATTTTGTGTTGTATAAAATATGTAGATTAATTATTATGTTATATGTATTATTTACCTGAATTACACCTCATTATTATACCCATCCAAATAATAGTGTATTTAATAACAATTACACCACGACGTGGAGACGGTAAGCCGTACGTACTGACGTATGGTGACATATCATTCAAGGGATGGATAGAATAATGAATATTGTTGTACCATATTTATAATAACATCCCAATATCTAGGATATACTAGAGTTATTATTTTATAATTTAAATAACAATGAATGAAAATTTTTAAGATGAAAGGAACTTGAAAGAGGGTCGTGAAAATATGACCTCTTCTTTGGGTTCTTTCTTTTGATTTGATCGAAAGGGATACTTAGGATGGCATTATGATCAATATAAGGCATATAGGTTGAACTGAGGGATGTTTAGAGATTATTTGGGTTGGGTTTGGCCGATCCAAAAGGTTTTGAAGGTGTGAATTAGATAGAAGGGGGAGTGCCCTTTTATAAGATGGGTGAGGGGCGCCATATGAAAAGCTAGAAATATTATTTTATAATAAATTCATATTCATTTTCTTATGAATAAAAAGTGGATTATTTAAAGTATAAGATGGGTATGGGTCGAAAACTTCCCAACCAATAGGTTTTAGATAGGCTGGGTCACTATATTAACCTTATCTTTTAGATTTAACTCTTAGTTAATTACTTTCACATTTACCATGTCTCTTTAAATTTTTATATTATATGGTTAATAAACATACTATAAACTTCCAATAAACTTCCAAGTAATCTATTAATGATACACTTATCATTATATAAGTCTTTTTTCCTATCCTTAAAATTTTTAGGAATAGAATATCAATTAATAATATAATATTTGTTTTAAAAACTCTTTTATGTCAATTTTGACACTATTGAGTATTTTGTTTTTGATAATTTCATAACAGCATTATTACATAAAAAAAATTCATATAACAAATATTAATATGTCATATTATCCAATAAAATTAATTTAATTCATAAAAAGTATCATATTACATTTATTTGGGTATTTTGAGTATCAATTATCTTAATATTTCTTTAATTTTTTAATTACTGCATCACCGTTGTGTCATAAATAAATTAAATTATATAATGTCTAAAAATTAATAATAAAATTCAATTATGTAGGAAATTTTAATATCTTTCCAATGATTATTTTTAATATAATTTATCTTATGTATAACCCCATATTAAAAATGTTTTAGTTATTAAACATTGATTTTAACTCTTTTAACTCTTCTTTGAATTAAATAATAATAAATGTTCTAATCTAATCCAAGTGGACCTAAATGATAATATTTTATTCCTAAGGTTTTTTTAGTCAAGATAAACTTGTAATATTAGGACATGTGTTAGGGTAATATTAATATCATTTTTACCCTAAATTACCCAATTTACTTTTAACAGTGGTAAATAAAATAAAAAAGTTACTATTCAACCAAAAAAAATTTAATCTTATTGAACCACATTTTACTCCTTGATATTTACTATGTATTTCAGATTTTCTAAGTTCCACTCACTGAAGAGATAAAATTAATTTTTATGTGAATTTGCAAATTTGCCTACGAGGTGGGTAAAAGACTGTAAAAAGTTCAATAACATTTTTATATACCTAAAATTATTCCAAACTAACTCCAATTAATTATAGTGAACTTATATCGGTATTATTTATCTTTTATGTCCTTAATTAAATTTAAAAAAAATAAATATTTATTTAAATATAAATTTATTTTCGAAACTATAACTTAGTACTTTTTCACTATTCATCAAAAATTAAATGTTTTCAAAAAAATATCAAAAATTCACCCTAGGCTAATTTTGATATTTCGAATCCAAATATGAAGTCCATTTTGAAAGATAAAATTTATAAATTTTTAAAAAGTGGGTATTACTATTCATAACAGCCAGTTTTATTGGTTGTGGTGTCTGTTAGAACTCGAAGTTGCGTACAACACATGCTATTGTATTATTCAAAGAGAAGTGTACCATAGAAGCTTGGGGTGTTACAATTGATTTATCACGTAACCACTCATCAAATGTATGTGTAACAGAAAATATAAAATATTACAAATATCAACATCTCACTAATAACATTTCATTTGCTATCATAATAAATCATTTCAAGATATTGAAATAATAAATTCATTTCAAACATAATTTTCAATATCAAAACACGAAAAATGTAATAATGTATTTATATTCCTCTTAAAATAATCAAGGCTTATATAGGAATAAAAAAAACTATTACTCTGAAAGATAGGTCATTGTCGGCACATAAATTAAAACATTCATTTTGTCATTTATTAAAAAAAAATCATAGAAAAAAAAAATTAAATTTGTAATAAATTCAAATTGAAAGGGGTTTATAATAAAACATATAAAATAAATAAGTGTATATTATCAGAATATGACTCAGTTATAAGAGATTGAGACAAAGGTCCTTATAAAAATTCAGCAGTCTAATGACGTCATTTTAAAATTCATAAATTTAGTTGATAGAAGAGAAAAGGGTCTCTCATCACATAGACCTAAAATTTATACCAATACGGACATATAATAACATATTCCGACATAAGAAAATAGAAATTAAAAGGCATTATGTAAAAGATGTTTTTAACTAAAAGAGGAGGGTGAGGGGTTCCCCTACCTTGAGTCTGACTCGTCATGCATGTTCATTGGTCATCCTGAATAATAAATGTTGGTTAATTTCAAGATGATTCAGAATATTTTTCATGTTTATTATTAATTTTATATAACTTATTAAAAAATTATAAAAAAGTCATAATTATTTATGTAAATATCGCTCGTTTTATCATTATTAGGTACTTCAGTCAAAAATGAATTTGTTATAATTTCAAATTGTCCATGTGATCAAACTTCTATTATCTCTAGAATGATATTAATTATTTAGATATCATATATAACCTATATTTTCCATATTACAGTATTTATAATAGTCCACTACATTTTGATGATAATAAATCAAATGCACTGTTTGTGGAGACGTTAATTCATACGTACGCATGAACGCTACTTTCATTTCATTTTAATATTTAACGAAATGAAAACAAAATAATAAATATGTATATTATAATTCTATTATAATATCATATTTTATATCTGTTAAATATTTTCAATAACTCCAACCTTTATATGTTCCATGTATGGTATTAACGAGTCATATCACTTTGGGGGGGGGGGTAGTAGTCTGCACATCCTCAAATGAAATTATTATATTTAAAAATTATGAAAATTAAAAAAAATTAAATAATATTTACAGTATAAGAGAGAAAATAAAAATATCATATATATCATATATAAATGCAGTGCCATAATAATGGCCGCCATGATAGGTGGTAGGGGAAAATAGAAGAATCATCATTGCGTGTGGCAACATTTCTCCGTACACAGAAACAATATTTTCGTGTCCATTAGATGATGGTGTGTGCAAGTGTAGTTAGAATACTTGTCATAAAAGAATCCTAGTATATTTGGGATACATTTTTCTATAATCAATGGGTAATAATAGAAAAGGGATTGGAGAAGTAAAATAATGTGATAGATCTTTAGAGAAGATGATACCTATTAAAATGAGTAACTCCCATTGATTTGTGCCGAAAGGCTTTTTTGAATTTCATTATGCCTAAGGGAAAACAACTATAATGAATATAAAGATGTTGAGCTCTTATTTGGGGAGAGTTTGTACGAGTCAATGGGCATGAGAGGTGTGATTAAATGGGTCGAGGAGATACCCTTTTATAAGAGGTAGTAGGGGCACTTTAAGAATGTATTGAAATATTATTTTATAATAAAATGATTTTCAGTATGTAAAGGTCCCATAGCCATTTATCTCAATGATATGATGCTGTTAAGTTGAAAAAATATCAACCAATTTGTTTTACACAATTCTAGGTCATAAATTGATCTTTGTCTTTTAGCTTTAACCATTAGTTAACTAATTTGACTCTTACTATATCTTCTTGTATATTCATACCATATTGTTAATATATTTACAATAAAATTCTAATAGAACCTAATAAGGTACAATAATGTCATTATAAACATTATATAATTCATTTTTCCGAATTTTAGTTTTTTAGAACTACTATATCATTATTAAAATTGTATTTTTATTAGAAAATCATCTATGTCGATTTTTTTAGATTCATATCATGATTTTTTTTAAAAACCATAAAAACTTGATTAATTCAAAAAATCACATTAATTCAAAGATAAAAAGTCATAATAATCACTAAAATATTTTTATGTCATATAATGTTTCCAAAGAAATTTATTTTAATGTTTCTATTATAATTTATTGAAATCATTCAATAATGATGTAATCACTACATCATCATTGTGTCATAAATAAATTTATTTATTTGATTTCTAAAAATTATAAATAAAAAACCATGATGTAGGAAATCATATAGTATTTCTAATTTCTATTTATAGTAAAAAGGATAACTTATATACCCTATATAAAAATTCATTTACTCAAATATACATGTATATGTTACATTATTCTTAAATTTAAATTAAATCTTATAAAATTTCAATTTCACATCCAAGTCGCACAATGGGGTCCCAAAATCGACAATAGTATGCCCGTGCTCGGACATATCTCATTCAATAGTAGTAGGACACATGTTAGGGTATTTTATTATTGTTAGAATATTAATTTTTCACCCTTATTTACTAGATTTACCCTTTAACAATGGTAAATAAAATAATTACTTATGTTACTATTCATACTGTCTAAAAAAATGCACCTATTTACAAAATTTGGAACTCCTTATTCCAAATATGGAATCCATTTTTCCAAATTCAAAACGAAACAATTTTAGAAATTAATTTAAAATTAATTCCCATTGTTAAAACCAAAAAGTGTGTTTTTACGAAGTAAAAACTTCTAAAAGATTGGCATGTTTTATGTCCAATTACAAATAGAAATTACATCTAATGACCAACATTGGATTAAATGAAATAAAATACAATATATTTTTACTATAAACCGAATTAAATATACAATGTAATTATATAAATATATTATATGAAAAGGATGTTTTAAATTAAAATTCAGTATTTTCACTATTCATTAGAATATGAATTTCATCAGAAAACACTAAAATTTCCACCAAAGTAATTTTTGTTTTCCTGATTTTATATATGATGATTAATTTTTCAAACAGAACATATAAAAGTGAAAAATTCAAGATTTAAAAATGTTCCACCAAACAAATGTTGTAAAACAACCTTTTATAAATATTAGAGTATTTCATGCCTAAAATTGGATTTATAGTTAGATTATACCTCTAAATTTCATTGATTAAAAGTAAAAACATTTTATAAATAAGTAAAATATTAATATAATTAATTCTGTTCATTCATTCAAATACAACGGTAACACATTAACGACCATTTAAAATAGTAATATTATTATATTATTATTTGGTATACATCAACGTTTTCTGCAACATACGGTTTAAATGAAACCCATTATTGCGTGTTAAGTATTAAGTTGGATAAATAATTACCTTTAATGTAAAAATAATATCGTATTCATTAATATTAATACAAATGAAAATTTATTATTCTCTAAATATAAAGGTTGTTACATCCCATCCCATTTTGGAAATTGTATCCTCGAAATTATAAAATTTGGCTCGAAAACTTCATTGAAATACACACATCAGAAAAAGATTCTATAAAAAAATCACATTAAATGAAATAAAGATAAGTTAAAAGGTCACATGAGATAACACATATTAGGATTCCATGAAAACACGGATATAGAAGCGAAAAATGACCACAATGTTTTAATGGATAGTGATAGAAAACATGATTAGGAGAAAGTTAACAATAAGAAACCCGTAAACTTGTGATAGGTTAAACGATCATCAATTCCCAAATAAGAAAAAATGAAGGAAAAATGTTTTCTATTTTATGTTCCCTTCTATAATGTAGAGGAATTTATAATGAGATTTACTATAAACATATTCAAATATACTTACCTCTAATGTGGATTTTCATCCTTTTATAAATTTCTACCACAATCTCATATTTTCTACAAAATATGAGTATTCAAGAAGACTTGGTCACATTTCAAGTGCTAGAATCAATTTCTATAGAATCACATAATCGAAAAAAAATATGAACAATAAATATTTTCCTTATCATTAGACATTAACCCAAACATAAATTGTTTCGAATGAGAATAGATACTCTCAATAAAGGACAATCCTTATAAAAAGAAATGTTACTCTTAATCTCTAAAATTCATAAAAAAATACCCAAAGTTAAAAAATGACCATTCAATAAACAACTGCCCTTAAAATTATTCAAAATAATCCAAACTATGTATGAAACCAAAAATTCTAAAGCATTTCATCACATATTCTTCCAAATTAAATCTTAAAATTCATCTATAATTTAAATTGAATAATCATAATGTATCATCCTTTAAAATAATTATCAAAATCACATATTCTCAATGATAGGTTAATCATTTCCCTAAATAACCCAAATTTCTATAAGTCCACAATATAAAAATAAATGTTTCAATATGAACAATTACTACACAAATGAAATCACATAGTGTTTTATTTTCCATAGTCATATAGTTTTTCAAAAAATAAAACGTCTTCAAAAATAACTATTATCACCTTAATAACCTGATCATTTTTATATACTAAGGATTTCCATTTGATAAAACGTAAGTTTCCAAAATCAACTTATTCTGGATCCATAAAATCATTTAACTAAAAATAATAAGTCATATTGACCAGGGACTTCACATAGGATAGTGGTAGGAGATGCGCCCTTGTCGCCCATTGATTCCTGCTGCCTTACCAAAGGAGATGGGTTTTCACCCTTCCTACAGGCTGTCCATTAGTCAAAAATATAATTTATTAAATATTCCAAAAATGATATAGAATCATCCAAAATAACCATAAAATATATTAACCTCAATGGTTATCTCATACCTCACAATCATCAACCCAAAAAGTAATAACCCTTAATTGCCTGAAATTCAAAGATCATATAAACCCTAATGGTTCATTATAACTATATCCACAAAATAATAGATAATTATTCTTCAATTAGAAATTTTATATAACAAACATAAGGTTTACAAATAATAGATGTCTTCCAAAGTAATGTCATCATTTAAAGATATCATCATCCATAGCTCCAACATAACTCTTAAATTACTAAAATGTATACATCTTAATCATCAAACATTATTCAATATCTTTTACCCGTATTTTCCATTATTATTAATTTATACTAACTTCCTATAAATAAAATCATGCATAATGTTCTATGATTTGAATAATTTCATAACACGAGATAAGAAATAATCAATAACATTCATAATTCATTTTCATTTTCCTCATCTTCACCTGGAATGGAATTAGGTATTATTAAACATATATTTGTTTGGTCTTGATGATCACATTCCCAAAACATCTTTGTTGGAAATCTATTTCCATAATTACATTTCACACCATATTTAAAACAATCAATTGATCCCTCATAGTGGAATTCTTTCTCTTTCCTAGAGTCAACTGTACATTTCCTTTTTCCATGGAAGGTAATTTCTTTATGGCCTTCATCACCACATCTATAAAATAATCCCATCCCATTGAATAATTTTCCTATGTGTTTCTTTCAACATCCTTGACACGTAGGTTTTTTAATATACTAACCTTTATTATTATTACCTGAACTTCCATTGGGATTCATTTCTCACGTATATGATGCCTTAAAATAATAACTAAGATTCAAGAGGTCAATACTGAATCCAGATAGTTGGTTTTGAATAACTAGAAGAGTTATAATTGTAGCTCTTATTTAATTCGGTTTCTCACTCATAAAACCATTATTGTTTCCATCACATCCATTTTAACTTCGGTGTCTGCTAGATCCATCCATTTACTAAAAACAAAAAGGTAAGGTTGAGTGTATTAGTAAAATCCTTATATACTCTCTTATTGTAATGACTTGAAATTTCCATATAATTTTTTAAATATATGGGAATTTTATGAGTCCTTAGTTTCTGACGGTGCGTGATTCTAAGGCTTAGAGATCCCAAAATGATCCTTCAATGTTTTGTTATGCTTAAGTAAATTCACATAAGCAGTTTTCCTAAAAAAGTGGAATAATTATTAAATTGTTAATCGGATCAGAAATCTGATGGCACCATTGCGCTCATGATGGCAGGTTTACCCTAGGTGTGCCTTAAGTTTAGTCGGTGCAGGCCTCTTGTGAGAAATCCCAAAAATTACATAACCGTATATAAAATAATTAAATAATGTTATTTTATTTTTCAAATGCTTATAACTCACAAAAGGTAGCTCAGATAATAAATCTGAGACCACCGCTGAACTTGTGAGGGTAGGCTTTCTTTAAGCAGATACTGACTTGTGTCGGCGAGGGCCACAAGTGAATGTTAGTTTTTTGCCGCAAATAAAATAATTAAGTGAAAATTATATTATTGCAGAATTCATAACATCTAAACGGTAACTTGGATTGAAAATACGAGAGTACCATTTGGTTCGTTTGGGCGTGATTCACCAAGGAAGAGCCTAACCTCAATGGTATTTTGTCAAGGGTGTCTGATAATAATTTTTTTTCGATCTTATATTTTGGGTACATTCAGTAAACGCGCGAGAGAATTTTTATAACTTTTGAACTGATTCTCAGAATTGAATTTAGAGGGCACCATTGAACTCACAGCACCGGTGAATTCATAGTGATACCTTCACCACATTTACATTCTAATGAGAATAAAAGTTAGTTTTTTGGTTTTTAGAAAAATTAATAAAATAAAGTACAACACTTTGTTTTATTTTTATGATGCCATGTGTTGAGTGTGTTGGTGAAAACCTCCCCTTGGGAGTAGGTGGTAGGACCGCCACACTGTGACCACCCATGGAAGGATCATTGAGGTCGGGACCACCAGAGCAGAATAACCTCTCTATCAATGACAGGTGTGGGGACCACCAGAGCAGAATAACCTCCCTATCAATGATAGGTGTGGGGACCACCCGACCCCCTATAAATGGAGGAGGATAAAACCTTATTAACTCCCCATTAAATGGGGAGAAACTCCTCAACTCCTCCACTTTATGTTTTTCCAAGCATTTATGGGGAGCCTCTTGACCTTCCAAATTAATTGTACCAACATTTCTTGCAATTAATTTGGTGGATCCGGTTTAATTAATTCCTCCTTTTTGAATTGGTGTGCCAATATAATATTAGATAGTAAGGCTAATATTATTTTGGTTGGAATTTCTCATTTGGTGGAATTGGGAGAAGCATGGAAGAAAAGTGTTCCCAATGAAGAACACGAAGATCATGAAGAAAACCGGAGTCAGGCTTTCTTCTTCGACATCATCCCCGGACACCTGTTGATCAATGTTGTCAACAAACCGACAGAGCTCGAAATTGAGGACGTGCGGCGGACGCGATGAACGATGGTCTCCTCTGTAATCCTTTCACCACTTTGTCAGAAAATGACAAGCATCGTGCAACTAATCAAAACATAGGGGGTGTGTTTTATATTGTTTAACGATTTATCCTCTCACGTTGAATCAACTTCAGGAGTTGATTGCTATCGTTCGAACATGGAGGGTTCGGGCCGAACGAACATAGACTGACCCCTCTGCAACCTTTATGGTTTCAGAACCTTGATTCGACGATGAAGAAATGACGATTTGGTAACGAGGCGATGACGACGAAGACGGTGAATAAATACTGTGCTACCCATGACCTCAGGGAACCATGCATCCGGCCAAGCGGCGCCCGACCCGCCTACTCGTGCACTGACTGGCATGCACCCCAGCCACAACCGCGCCTGCTCGGTGCCCCCTGTGCCCAAGAGGCCTACCCGGAACCCCCTCAGCGCCCCGCCTGGTGCCCCCCGCACACAGGCCACCCTGCCTGGTGCGTCCTGGAACCCTGCCCGCGTACCCCAACACCCTGATCACGACATCCTAGGTGCTCTACCCGCGTTTTACCTGAGCGCTGCACGACACCCCCGGGCCTCGTCGGTGTGCTGCACGGCACCCCGGAGCCTCGCTGGCGCGCTGTTCAGCACCCCCGCGCCCCACTGGCGACCTGCTCGCTGTCCCCGCCACCTGCCGGCGGCCTGACGGGCCCCTACCGGTGGCCTGACCAGCACCCCAGCGCCCTGCCAACGCCCCCACGACCCCCTACCGCGGTCTTCTCGATGACCCAGCGCGCTGCCCGCGCCTTAGCGCGCTGCCCCAACACACTTCCCAACACCCTAACACCATTACTAGTGAACCTGCAGCCTGTCTGGATTCCCACCGGCCTTCCTACTCCCAGCGCAACCTGTCCTCTGCTCTCCCGACCACCGACCTCTGGATACGTGCCCTTTGTGGCTCTAACCGAACTACCCCCGGCATTCGGGCTGATGCCACCTGCATGGCAGTATCTGACTAAACTACCCTCGCAGCCCGCTTGGCCGGGCCCAGCGGACCGGGTCGAAATGTAACAGGATGACCCACCCAACGGGCAGAGTCATACCTAGAAAGACTTACTGGGTTGGGCCTAGTCGGTCTGACTGGGTCGAACCGGATCTGGGCCCACTAATGAGCCATTACATACTTTGGCCATATTTTTGGCACCAGATGTCCGTTTGACGAACTGTCAGCAGCGCTGGTAATATCACTGAGAAAAAACGGTCCCTTTAAAAATACCCCATGGGAGTTCAGGGTGTAGCTGAGATACGGTAAGGTTGGTTCGTACACAAAACCAACAGGGCCACCGGGACTAAAAGTCTAATAACTCACAGACCATGCGTCCGATTGACGCGTCGTCTATTGCATGGATACCCCTATGATGTGGCGGTCCTTTTGATAGTTCTACGTGAGTTTTCATGGCCCATGGAGTATTGGCTTGTGGTAGGTGGAGATGACCCTCTCGGTGACGAGCGAGCAGATTATAGAGACCTAGTAGCTGGCTGAGACTTGATGACTGCTAATCGATCCACTCAGAGTGATTCAGATAGCCTAGTGGGGAGCGCTTGGTTGTAATAGCATACCCACGATTGAGGAACACATCGTTGTAGCGGTAGACCCGCGGTACTCGACAGATGGAGTACTTCTGTAGGATATGAGGGGGAGTGCTTGGTTGAAGCGGAAGACCCATGGTGGGAAGCGCTTGGTTGTAGCAGCAGACCCACAGTACTCGACAAGTGGAGTACTTCACTAGTCCAAGGTTAGTGGGAAGTAATTGCTTGTAGCGGCTGGCCCACTATACTCGACAGAGGAGGATTTCTCCAGCAGCTGTGGTTTTGTTAATAATAATCTTGGTTTGAGATGAGTCAATGACTTTTGTGTTTTCCTCATGATTGAGATGGGTTACTTGATATCTTAGGAATATATATGGGCATAAACCTAAGTAAAGGTTATCTGTTGAAATCATACATTTTGGTTTATCCTTGTTGGATTTGTGAGACTTTGAGGGTCTCGGGGTCCCTACTGAGTATCATTATACTCACCCCTACATAGGATATTCTCGCACCTCGTTGTGTTGGATGCAGATGACGAATAGCGCTGACAGCGGCCGAGAGTACCGGGACGAGACGGTGCCCAGAGGTGGACCTCACGACGAGTGGGTACCTGGATGGGACAGAGGGATGTGGAGCGCTAAGGAGTCTATCTGTACTTACCCTTCAGATAGGATCTATAGTGGATGATCCAAGAGCTGTTAGACACCTTCTAGCTGTTTGTATTTTAGTTGTACTTGTTTGGTCTTTTCCTTTTACTTTATAGTTGGGCCTGTATTTCCGAACCCTTTTTTTCAGCACTACTTTTGTATACATTTTTTACTTAGTGTTTTATTCTGCTTGTACTCTAGTTGTAAGTGTTTACGTTTTATAATGGAAACGCCTTCCCAATTCTAGGAAAACACCCCTTTGGTGCTAGTCGCCAGCACCTGGCATATGGAAGGCGGGTGTGGGGTAGTCACGATGCGGGCCTCGAGGGATAGGTCATGAAAAATTGGTATCAAAAGAGTCAGTTCTTCCGCAGAACTTCAGACTCTGATACTTTAATTCTTTAAAACAATACTGTTAAAGGTACTGAGTGTGGTTTTCAGTTCAGGGAGTCCAGTGTTGATACGGCAGCCGGCGTATCTATACACCAGGACCCCAACTACAGATTTCCGAAAAAGTACACAAAAATACTTATTGTGTGGGTGTTTTCAAAAGTTTTTCATTATGTCAGATCAAAACAGGTCATCTCACCATTTATAATCTTTTGAGAGTGTCGGATCTATTCAGGATGCCTCCACGCAGACAGCCAGTTGGAGATTCGAGAGAGTACACGATGACGGACCACCGAGTGACGAGGCACTGGTGCATGACCCTCTTTTTATGCTGGCACCTTCGGGTGGTGTACCAGTAGCACCAACACCTGTTGGGCAGCAGAGTCCACCAGCTGCACTGAAGGACAGTGCATGCCAACTGAGCATGTTGCATGAGTTCCAGTGGTAGAGGCCTTTGAGGTTACGAGGCGAGACAGATTCCCAGGCAGCAGAGGGCTGACTGGAGGCAATTGCTAGAGTTCTCCAGCTAGTTTAGACACTAGTAGAGAAGATGGTGATCTTAGCTAATAGTGTTTACATGTGAGAGACCATGAGATTGGTCCACATAGTGATGATGTTTCGGTAATTCGACAGTTTTCTGCGATTGTATCTTCAGGTAGTGTGTCACCTATATCACTGCCTGTTGGTCAGGAGTTTCAACTGGTGGTACCAGTTGATGACACATGTATTATTTGTGACTTACACATGTTTCAGCATCAGATACCCCTCATGTTATGTGGTGATCCTAAATTATAGGCGGTTGAGGACTGGCATGAGGAGGTAGCTAAGAGTTCTATAGAACTTCTACAGCTTTGGTAGGACATCATGTCCGTAGCTGAGTATTCATCAAGGCATACTGATCATTCCGATACTCAATGAATACGATACGATCAGTGCTTTGGAGCTCTATCCTCTCAGCATGGTGTGTTTAAGGATATCCACTCCATCACTTTTTCCTCTATGTATTCCTACTTATGTTAGGGTCCGAGAGAGAACCTTTGTGTTTGAATGTTCATTGGGTGAGTGGTTACAACCAGTGAATGTTAGAAGATGGAAGCATGAACCTAGTGCCAGTCTCAGAGACTTCAGTGTGTAAAATGTATCGAAGAGGAAGTGATAAGGAAAGATGAATATGCAGGGAAGGATACATAAAAGTAGTGCTATGAGAGCAACATGAGGTGGTGAACATTTTGATATGTTACAACCACCCTCCTTTGTAGTCCCCGCTAGGCTCAAGGAGTTGGAGGGCAGTGGAAGAGAGCAACTTCAGGCAGTCAAGGAGTGTGACCCAAGGGCTATAGGAATGATTTGAGGTATGGTCTGTGACTACTACTATCTACCGTATCAATAGACAAAGGTACCAATCATTCATTCCTTCCACGAATATTGTCCCAGACCAAAAAATTCCGGTTACGCCGTTGAATTGGCTCTCATGTCTGGAGATAACTTTGGGAGGAGACTCTATAATCACACTTATGCTGATGGTGTAATCTGACCCTTGAGGCAAGAGATTTAGTTGGAACCTCTTTGTGGAAGCGTAGAGGCCTTATGACGTTAGTTTGGGTATGGACTTGGCATCCACAGTTCACACTCAAAATGAATTTATTAGGGGAAAAGGTTTTTTTTATCTACAACATTGAGATGAGGTTTTCCTTAGTTGGTGAAAAAGGAAGCCAAGGCAGTACATGATAAAATCATGCATAGGAGGGTGCAACCGATCACTCTTGAGTCGGCCAGCCTTACCCTCGTGGCAGCAAGAGTTTTGAGTTTTCAAAAGGAGTGACAGAACATGGGGACATCTATTAAAAATAGGTTTCCAGGTTTACACCCCAAAGGTAGAGGGACGTATGCTTTGGATGGATACTACCGGAGGATAATTCCAGACATCTCTTGAGTTGCAGAACCATTATTATCCTTGAAGAAGAAGTTGAAACCTTTCGTGTGGTCGGATAGATCCCAGCAGAGCTTTCAGGAGCTGAGTCAGAGGCTGAATGGTGCCCCCATTTTGAGGCTTCCAGAGGAAGCAGTAGGGTACTTAGTCTACTAAGACGCATCAGGGATCGGACTCAGGTGTGTCCTGATGATCGAGCGAGATATGATCATGTACGGTTCTTGGTAGTTGAGATAACATGAGAAGAACTACGCTACCAATTACCTAGAGTTAGAAAAATTGGTCTTTGCCTTGATGATTTGGATTTAATTTCTTATGGGTGAATGCTTTACAGTATACTGTGACCTCCAGAGTCTCAGGTATATCTTCTCACAGAAGGACCTGAACCTAAGGCAGCAGTGATGGCTTGAGTACCACAAGGACTATGACTTCGAGATAGTCTATACTCTTAGGAAGGGGAACGTTGTAGCGGATGCACTCAGTTGGAAGTCTAGTTTATAGTTGCTTGGTGAGGCAAAAGAGGAGCTTGTTTCTTTATAGATATCCTTTGTGGGTAGAGATGGAGATTATTTTGTTTAGTCTAGTCTCTCCCCCACTTCTTCAGCAAGTTAGGGAGGCGTGTGTAGGGACGCTGATTGCAAGACACGACATGCTCAGATACCCACATGGGAGGCACCTGATGAATTTTATAAATGTGTGGAGCACATCATCCTATTTAGATGATGCACCATGGTACCAAATTCACTTCAAGAGGATGTGTTGAGTGAGTTCCACACATCCCCTCTAGTGCTACATCCTGGTGTGGTGAAGATGAACCCAGACCTCTGACGATAGCACTGGTGGCCATGTATGAAGATGGTGGTAGTAGACTTTTTCTCTCGATGCCTCACTTGTCATAAACTGAAGGAAGAGAATCAGGTACCAGTAGGATTGGTTCAACATTTAGAGGTCCCAACATGGAAGATGGATGAGATATCCATGGACTTCCTGATGGGTCTTCCACATACATCCAGTGGACATGACTCTATTTGGGTGATCATCGATAGACTCACCAGGTTGGCCAACTTCCTACTGACCAGAGATGGTACAATATACCATGAATAAAGTGCAGGTCATCCAGGAGAAGATGAAGACTATACAAAGCAGACAGAAGTCGTATGCTGACAGGAGACGGAGACCTCTTGAGTTCGATGATGGTGACCAGGTCTTTCTACAGGTCTCACCCAGACCGGGTCTATGAACAATTGGACAAGGTGTAAAGTTATATGTGAGATTCATCAGACCTTACATGTCCTTAGTAGGGTAGGTGAGGTGGCTTACCACTTAGCTCTTCCACCTCAGTTGCACCGGGTGCATGACGTCTTCCACGTATCTCAGCTAAGGAGATATGTGCAGGACCCTTCCCACATCGTTGACCACAGGGAGCTGGACATTGATGACATGGTGACTTTAACAGAGGTTCTAGTGGAGATTTAGGATTGACTGGATGAGGTCCTACGTGGATGGCTGATACCTCTAGTGCACGTTCACTTGCAGCAAGAGAACCTCCCGGAGAGCACAAGGGAGAAAGAGGCTCAGATGCGTGTTAAGTGCCCCCACTTGTTTTCTCTAGTTCGTGTTGTTGCATACAAGGACGTAAATCCCTGAGGTGGGTGGAATTTAAAGACCCAAAATTCCCATGTAATTTTTTTTAATATATGGGAATTTTACGAGTCATTCGTTTCTGACGTCACACGATTCTGAGGCCTAGATAGCCTGGAATGATCCGTTGAAGTTTTGTTATGATTAAATTAACGCTCGTAAGAAATATTCCGAAAAAAGTGTAATAACTCTTATATAGTTTCTAGGATATAAAATCTTAGGGCATCGATGTGGTCAGGATGGCGGGTTTTCCCTAGCTGTGAGTAAATTTTAGTTGGCATGGGTCTCCTGTTAGAAATCCTTAAAATAGAATAACAATAAATAAAATAATTAAATAAAGTTATTTTATTTTTCAAATGCTTATAAATCCAAAATGGTAGCTCAGATTAAAAATCTAAGACAACTGCTAAACTCGTGAGGGTATAAATTCATTATGAAGATACTAACATGGTTCGGTGAGGGCCTACAGTGAATGATAGTTTTTGGCCGAAAATAAAATAATTATGTGAAAATTATTTTATTGTAAAATTCATAACTTTTATATGGTAACTCCGATTGAAAATCTGAGAGTACTGTTGGGTTTTTTGGGGCGTGTTTCACCTATTCAGATACTAACCTCGACGGCAGTTGGTTGAGGGTGACTGATAATAACTTTTTCCGAACATTTTTTTCTGAGTACGTTCAATAAACGTGCGAGCGGCGTTTTATAACATTTGAATCGGTGCTCGGAATTGATATCCGAGTGCAACGTTGAACTCTTAGCACCGGTGAATGCATAGTGAGACCTTCACCTTAGTTGAGTTCTAACTAGAATAAAATTTAGTTTTTGGATCATTATAAAAAATAATTAAATAATGTACAATACTTTATTTTATTTTTAATCTGCCATGTGTTGAGTGTCTTGGTTAAAACCTCCCCTTGGGAGTTGGTGGTTGGACCGCCACACCCTAACCTCCCATTTGAGGATAGTTGAGGTGGGGACCACCCGAGCCGTATAACCAACCTATTAAAGATAGGGATGGGGACCACCTGACCCCCTATCAATGTGGGTTGATAAAACCTCCTCAACTCCCCATTATATGAGTAGAAATTGCTCAAATCCTCCACTTTATGTTTTTCCAAACATTTATGGGGAGCCTCTTGACCTTCCAAATTAATTATGCCAACCTTTCATGCAATTAATTTGGTGGAGCCGGGTTAATTAATTCCTCCTTTTGGAATGGGTGTGCCAACATAATATTAGACCACAAGTCTAATATTATTTTGGTTGGAATTTATCTTGTGGTGGAATTGAGAAAATCTTGTGAGACAACTGCTCCCAATGAAGAATGCGATGAATGCCAAGAACGTGGGAACCAATTTTTCTTCTTCTAATTATTCCTTGGCCACCTATTGATAAACATTGTCAATAAACTGACAGAGCTCAGAATTGAGGATGTGCGGAGGACATGACGAATGACGGTCTCCTCCACCATCCTTTCATGACTCTGTCAACAATCAACAAGTGTTGTGCAACAAATCAAAATGTAGGGATGAGTTTAATGTTGTATAATGATTTATCCTCTCACGTTGAATCAGTTTCATTATCTACTTGCTATCGTTCTAAAGTGGAGGGTTTGGGTCGATCGAACATTGCCTGATCCCTACACAAACTTTTTGGATTCAGAACCTTGAGTCGACGGTGATGAAACGATGGAATGGCAATGAGGTGACAACAAAGAAGATGGAGAATAATGGTCGTGGTACCCGCGACCTTCGGAAACCGCGTCGTCGGCCGAGCGGCGCCCGACCTACCTCCCCACACACTTCCCGGCACCCCCGCGCCAAGGTCCCCCTACCCAGCATGTCCCAGCGCCCTTCCTGCGCGCCCCAGCGCCCTGCCCGTGGTGTCCCCGGTGTGCTGCACGATGCCCCTGCGCCTCGCCGGCACGCCGCACGTGGCCCCCGCACCACTTTTCCATGCTGCACGGTGCCCCTGCGCGGTGACGACATGCTTCCCGACACCCCCGCGCCCTGCAAATGGCTTCCCGGCGCCCCTGCGTCCTGCCGGCAGCCTGCCTGGCCCCTACCGGCGGCCTTCCTGGCACCCCGGCATGCTCCTGGGCGCACCCGCACCCAGCCAGCGGCATGCCCGGCCTCTGACGGTGGCCTACCCACCACCCCGATGCCCCTGCGGACCCCTGCCACAGTCTTCCCAGTGCCCAGGCGCGCTGCCCGCGCCCTGGCGCGCTGCCCTGGCAGCCTGGCCGGCACCCCGGTACCCTGCCCGGTGCACCCGTGGCCTGCCCAGAGTCCCGTCGGCCTGCCCAGACAACGCGCAGCCTTACCACTGGTCTCTCGACTGCTGAACTCTCGAGTCGCGCCCTTTGCGGCACTGGCCAAACCGGCCCCGACTTTTGGGATGATGCCGCCTGCATGGCGGCATCCGGCCGAACTACCCTCATAGCCCGCAGGGCCGAGCCCAATGGACCGAGTCGAATCATAGGGGGCTGACCAGCCCAACGGGCCGAGTGAGACCCAGCAAGTCTGATAGGGTCGACCTAGACCGGGTCGACCCAGACTAGGTTGGGCCGAGTTGGTCCAACTATGTCAGACTAAACCCGGGCCCACTAATGACCCATTGACAACTTTGGCCATATCATCGGCACCGGACATCCGTTTGACAAACGGTCAGTGGCGCTGGTAATCTCATTGAGAAACAATTCCTTTAAAAATACCCCATGGGAGTTTAGGGTATAGTTGAGATACAGTCATGTTTGATTGTACATGAAACCAACCAGGCCCCTGGGACTAAAAAGCTAATAAATCACAGACCGAGTGTTCGATTTACGCACCATCTATTGCTTTTAGACCCCTATGATGTGGTGGTCCTTGTGATACTTCTACATGAGTTTTCGTGGCACTTGGCGTATCGACTTGTGGCATGTGAAGTGGACCCTCCCGGTGACGAGCGAGCAGATTGGAGAGACCTAGTAGCAGGCTAAGACTTGACGACTGCTGATTTATCGAATCAGAGTGATTCGGATGGCCCTGTGGGGAGCGATTGGTTGTAGCAGAAGAACCACGACGGAGGAGCTCTTGGTTGTAGCGGTAGACTCGCGGTACTCGACAAAAAGAGTACCTCTATATGCAAAGAGGGGGAGCGCTTGGTGTTCGCGGCAGACCAATGGTTAGAAGCATTTGGTTGTAGCATTAGGTCCACGGTACTCGACATGTGGTGTAATTCAACAGTCCAAGGTTAGTGGGATGAACTTGGTTATAGCTACATGCCCACTATACTCGACAGAGTAGGAGTTCTCTAGTTTTTGTGGTTTCGATAATGAAAATCCTGGTTTGAGCTGAGTCAATGACCTTTCTGTTTTCCTCATGATTGAGATGGTTTACCTGGTAACATAGGTATATTAATGGGCATATACCTATATAATGGTTATTCGTTGAAATAATACTTTTTGGTTTATCCTTGTTGGATTTGTGAGACCTTGAGGGTCTTAGGGTCCCTACAGTGTATCGTTATACTCACCCCTGTATGGGATATGCTTGCACCTCGTTGTGTTTGATGCAGACGACGGACAGTGCTGACGGCGGCCGAGAGTGATAGGACTAGACAATACCCAGAGGTGGACCTCACAACGAGTCGGTATCCATAAGAGACAGACGGATGTGGTGCGCTGAGGAGGCTATCTATAACTGCCCTTCAGGTAGGATTCGTGGTGGACGATCCAGGAGCTGCTCAACACATTCCAGCTGTTTGTCTTTTAGTTGTACATGTTTTGTCTTTTCCTTGTACTTTACAGTTGGTCTTGTATTTCCAGACCCTTTTCTTTTCAGCACTACTTTTGTATACATTTTTTACTTAGTGTTTTCTTCCTCTTGTACTCTGGTTGTGTGTGTTTACGTTTTATAAAGGCAACTCCTTCCCAGTTCTTGGGAATTACGCCAATGGTTCTAGTCACCTTCCCATGGCATATGGAAGATGGACATGGGTTAGTCACGATGCGGGCCCCGGGGGACGGGTCATGACACTTATGAAGAGGGTAAACACAAATAAATACATATTCATGTTATGTTAAAATCATTCAATTTATCTAAAATTACTATGACTCTTTCTATTATTCTAACAATTATGGTTATGTCATTTATTCTTAAATAACACCCTAACCTCTAACGATATCAAAACCGACCTCTGATACAAAGTGTAAGGCCCCAACCTTAAACATTAATTAATCTTGAGAGAACTCAATTATTTAAATTTAATTAACATTGAGGAACTTTTCAGGGATATAGCTTTAAATAATTAGGTTATAAATATCTATAATATATTTAATATTACAAGAAGTCACTCCTACTCACTATCCATTTTTTTATAAAAAAAACTCTTTAAAAAGAAATATGACATCCCTTCATGTTTTAACAACATAACATCTATTTGATCCGATACTTGAATCTCATCTTCTTTTTGTCCTGTGAAAAACATTACAAAAAAAAAAGATGAGAAAAAAAATCCCATTAAGGGATACATAATAAGTGAAAACTCTTAGTCTTGGGATAATATGAAAACCATGAATAATTTATCAAAAAGTAATAATTTTCACCACTAAGGGGTAATAAATAGACTTCACTAAATATAATCCCATTACAAACAATTTTTGTAACTAAAAGATTACAATAAATCCAATAGAAAGAAACATATAGCACATAAAGGCTACTTGGGACATAAACATACATAAATATAAAACCATATAGTCAACTTCCATACATATCACTAAATTGAATATCCATATGGTCCACTTCTATACCCAATTAATTGGAGGATATAACATAACCACCCAAGATTGGTTTATTATGGAACCAACCATCATTTTTTTTATCTAGTAACCAATCGTCATGGGTTTATCGCGTAACCACCCGTCAATGGTCATATTACCATGACATATAAAATTATGTAAATATCAACATTTCCCTAGTAACATATCATTTGAAATCACAAGAAATAAGTTCAAGATATTGAAATACTCAATCTATTTAAAAAACCATTTTCAATACCAATTCACCCAAAAAGGGAATAAGGGATTTCTGTTCCTTTTATAAAACATTTTGTTTTATAGAGGAATCCAAATAATGATTATGGTGGTGGAAAAGTCATTGTTGTCGCCTAAGTTAAAAACATTGCTTTTTACATCTTGGAAAAAATAATTGTAGATAAAATTTTCCTTTAGAATGAAACTAAAATTCAAATGGGTATATTATAAATCATATGAAATAAGGAGGTGTATATTATCGGATGTTTTTCTAATGAAAAGAGAATGAAATGATATCCCTTATGAAAATTAAGCATCCTAATGGTGTGAATTTAATTTTTTTTAAAATGGGTTGATGGGAGAGAAAATGGTATCTCATCACTTGAGTATAAAATGTACATAAATAAGTATATAGAAGAACATATATCAATTTACTAAATTGGAAATTAAAAGACATAACATAAATGTAGTATTTGACTAAAAGAGGAGGGTGAGAGGTTCCCTTACATTGCGTCTGACTCGTCTTGCATGTTCCTTGTTCTCAGTGAATAATAAACATAAGTTATGTTCTACCTGATTGAAAACCATTTTCATGTTTATTATTCCATTTATTTCACTTATAAAAATGTTATAAACATTTCCAAATTATTTAAGTAATTATTTGACGTTTTGTCGATATTGGGAACTTTAGTTGAAAATGAACTTGTTATAATTACAGGTTGTCCATGTGGTCCAAATTCCATTATCTCTAGAATAATATTAATAATTTACATATCATATATATCATATATATCCATTATATAAATACTTATAACATTATATAACATTTTATGATATTAAATGAAATGAATCGTTAATGGAGACTATAAGCTGTATGTATGCATTAACGCTACTTTAATTTCTTTTTAATATTTAATGTAAGGAAAACTAAATGATACATAGGTATACTGTATTTATAGTATAATATAATATTTTATATATGTCATATAATTTCGTTAATATTATCCTTTATAAATTCTATGTATGGCATATATGAGTCATATCACTTTGAGGATTCAGTAGTCCGCACTTCCCCAAATGAAATTATCATATTTACACATCATGGAAAGCATAAAGGTATGTATGTAAATAAAAATTTAATTATAATAGAGAAAAAATCATATATAATATATATAAATACATTTCCATCATAATGGTCACAATGTGAGGTTGTAAGGGAAAATCGAACAATCATTGTTTCCTGAGGTAGATGTTCTCCATACATAGAAACAATATATTTGTATCCATTAGATGGATGTGTGTGTATGTGTGGTTTTAAACATTATCATAAAAAAATAATTTATATTTATGATACTAGTTTTGTTAGGTAATCAATGAAAATGAATATAATATGGAGTGGAGAAGTAAAGTAATTGAAAGGAACATTCGAGAAGACGCTACCTTTTAAAACGTGTAACTCCCTTTGATTTGAGCCACAATGATTTCTTGATTTTCCTTATGCCTAAGATAATAGTTTAGGAGAAATATACAGAAATTTGGATCTTATTTGGGTAGAGGATGGTTGGGCCAAGTTGATATAGAGATTTGAATAAAAGTGAAGAGGTGATTACCTTTTATAAGATGGAGGAGGGGCACTTTAGGATGTTATTGAAATATTATTTTATTATAAAAGGAGTTCCATTTTCAACTGATCCCAAAGTCATTTTATTCAAATATAATATGATTTTGGGCTATATACCTCTCAACCAATTGATTTTAGTCAATTCAAGGTCACAAATGTGACAATATATTTTAGCTTTAACCATTAGTTAACTAATTTGACACTTACCATGTCTTCTTGTATATTCTTTCTACATGGTTAGTATAATTACAATAAAATTCCAATCTAGCCACTTGTGGTTCATTAATTAAAATTTCAACAGTATCTAATTCATTCAAGTTAATCTTACTTTCTTAAGAATATTATATCATTTAATAAAAAATAATTTGTTTTAAAAATTTATATATGTCAATTTTAATACGATTCATATGACCACATTTTAAAGAATCTATAACCACATTATTATTTTGATAAAACATCATTAATTACAATATAAAAAGTCATAAATATCTATTATATTTTTTATAGCTTTAAAAGTTTCAAAATAAATTTATTTTAATATTTATAATCTCATTTATATAAATCATTCAGTAATAATGTAATCACTCCCTCATCATGGTGTCATAAATAAAGTTATTTATTTCATGTATAAAAATAATAAATAAAAACCCAAGATTTAGGAAATATGTTTTTCCTTATAATTAATATTTATATTCCAAAAAATCACTTATATAACCCCATGTAAAAAAAATTCACTAAAAGATACTTGTTTATATCACATTTTTCATTACATTAAATTAATACTTATAAAATGTCACTTTCACATTAAAGTGTCTCCATGGGGTCCCAAAATCAACCCACGGATGACCATGGTTGGAAATATCTCATCTAATAGTATTAGGACTTTTGTCAGGATAGTTTAGTGTTATTATAATATTATTCTTTACCATTATCTGATAGATTTACCCTTTATCCATGGTAAATAAAATAATTACTGAAGTTACTATTCATAATGTCTAATAATAAATAATACTATTTTCACAATTTTTACCTCCAGATTTCAAATATAGATTCCATTTTCACAAAATAAATAAACTGAATTTGAATAAATTAATTTAAAAATAATTCCTATTGCCAAAATCCAAAAATGTGTTTTCAAGAAGTAAAAACAATCAAAATATTGACATGTTTTATATCCAATTTCAAAATGAATTTAATCACAATGAACAAAATTGTATTAAATTATAAAAATATAACCCAATTATGATTTAAAACCAATTAAAATTACAATATGATTATATAAATAAATTATATGAAAATTATGTTTTGAATTAAAATTGAGTATTTTTTATTATTCATTAAAATATGAATTTAATCAAGAAAATACGATAATTTTCATGAAATTATATTTTGATGTCCCTATTCAATAAAAGATAATTATTTTGTCAAATAAAACATAAAAAGTGAAAAAACTAGACTTAATATGGGTTCTCTATAAAAAAATTTGAATGATCCTTTAAAAATTATTAGAGTATTTCAGGGTTATTATAAGATTCATTTAAAAAAAATTCCTCTATAATTCATTAGATAAATGTAGAAACATTTAATAAATATTTAAAATCTTAATATTGTAAATTCTGTTCATGCCCCCTAATACAACTATGATGCATTAACTACCAATTAAAATAATAATAATATTATATTATTTTTCGGTATAACTCAATGTTTTGTGAAACGCAAGATTTCCAATAAATCAATTGTTGCGTTTAAAGTAAGATATTAGGAAAAGAATCCTTTTTAATATAAAACCAATATCTTATTCATAAATATTAATAAAAAATAAAATGTATTATTCTATAAACACATGGTTTTTACATTTACACTGGGTGATATTATTAGAATCTCCATTGAGTATTTCTGTTCCACTTAATGTACTCAAAAAAAGATAGATAAATAATAGTGTGTATCATTTTAAAATAAATAAAATCCATAAATACATTGGATTTTATGATTAATTTCCCTTCTATCATGAATTTATGCATATGGAAATAAAATAGATGAAATAACCTAGGTTATCCCTTAAACCACTGACCTCTTCTGAATTAGATTAAAATGAATCATTTGTAATGGATTTGAATAGTTCCACATCTCTTTACCTTTGATGATATAGATTTGGGTTGATTATTAATTTCAATTTCTACCGTGATTCTTATATCCTTTATCTCATAACTAGTAATAGAATCTCATTCAAAATAATCATGTATATGAGAATTTCCATCCAAAAAAATTAATGACATATTTTCAACCATCCCCTAATTAATCCTCACACAATTAATTTTTTTAGTGCACCATTATCCCTTGGTTCCTCGGATTTATTTTAAAAATAAAACACACTGTGAAATAATTCATTGTAATGATGATACTTGATATCATATAATTATATAATGATAAATTATGAGATAGTTGTGTCATTCAGAGATTAATATTTTGTCAAAAAGCTAATTGATCACTTTTTCTATTGATATTATGTACATATATTGAACCATTCCTTACAAATAATTTAATGTTATCCTCAAACTTGAAAAACAATTTTCTCATAATTTATAATTTAATTTAGAAATATTAATTCTATATAATCATGTTTATATCATGGAACATTATTTTTAAGGAATGTCATATTTCAGTTATTTTATTTAATTATATATATCCCATCCACCACTATACATTTGAGTAAAAGATCAAAATTAATCATTATATTAATTTAAAAAATAATAGACCATAATAACAATCTCTCTTACAGTATACCCTATATATATATATTTGAGATACATCAACCACTATTTAGATACCAATGGATTGTTGGTTCAAATAATAGAGATGGATTTTTTCCTCATGATACATTATAATTTCTTTCTACCTCACAATCAATCAACATATTGTTCCAAATATTATTTAACATCATTAACATATCAATTACCTTCTCAGGTCCAACACAAGTAATGTTGGCTTTCATTTAAGGTAAATCAACAAATTTAATACATCATTTGATATATTTTTCATTCCATCCATTTAGAACCATTACAATAGATGAAATTTACATATTTAGAGAATATAATTAATGTTTTTTAGACACTAAAATTTATTTAGAGGTAAAATTTATTAATCAGTCCAATGGATTACCATAATTATCATGCTCATAAAATTATCTAAAATTATAATTCCTATGGATCATCGAATAAATATATTTATAAAAATAAAAAAACGCAATTATGGTAATTATAATATCAGGAAGAAAATTTACATTGTTACATTATATAAAAGATTAAATCATAAATGATTAGATGGTTTATCAGCCTTGGATGTATACATACAAACATGGCTTCAATATTTCACATCAATCATAACACATATCTCATTATAAATAATGGAAATAATAATTCCTCTATTTAAACCCTTGAATTTATTTTAATATTTATTTTTGGTATTATATAGGAATAAAAAAGGATTAGATCAACTCCCAGTAAGGGTTTGTGTATGATGTAAGACATAATAAAAACATAATAAATATAAATAAAGGATGAGTTAATAATCAATGAGTGGTCTATATGATAAATGACATAATATTTAAATATTTCCAAAAAATATAATAACTTAATTACCATATTTATATTAATAACATATTATTAAGTGATGAATTAATAATCTAGATATATTCATCATACCATAATTTCTTCATCAAATATATATGTAACAAATTAGGAGCTGTAAACTATATGTTTAAAGAATTAATATGAAATTCCCATATATATGGATATTGATACATACCTAAAGCATCAATGAGGTATAATTAATATCCACACCTATCACTAAACACATCTAATGAAATCAACCTATATTGAATAAATAATTAATAAATTCCTTAACAAATATTATTTAACTATATGAAATAAATTATAAATAATTTAAATATTCACCATATAGATGAATATATTTTACCATATTAGATCTTCAATTACAACAATATATATAAATTAGATTAGAGTTAGTATTATATAAATTTATATTTAATTTTTATATGGTATAGATAAGATTGACCTGATGGATAAAAATAATTTGAGAATGATTGTTTGAGAGTAATGGAAAACTTATAATATAGGAAAATTCATAACTAATAACATAGTTTTTTGGAAAAATATATTGGAATCCATAAAATAATAATGTATGAATATAAACCATTAATTATTTAGGAAATAGAGTTTTCTATTGATTATAATATTTTTTTTTCAAAATTGTAAGGAAAATGAAAGTGAAACAATGAAAATAAGATTCCTATGGATTTTGTATTCTTACAAAAAAATAACGTTAAATGTTGTGTATAGTCCTACCCATGGTGCCACGTAGTGGTCCCCTAAGATAGTTACCACAAGACCTTAAGCGCTCTTCCCCAATTACTCTGGGATGGTGACTAGTAGTAATGGATTAGGGTCATTCAATTGGGATACCATGCCACATTGATCAAAATAGAGAACACTAACATATAATGAATAAGATACAATAGAAGAATACACTATTCAATCAGACCAGCAACCCACCGTAGTGGATGCAGTATCAACAGATAGATATAAAGAGAATAATAACTATAATCAAGAATAAGAAATAAATAATTTGTGGAAGATAATGGTAATTTGATATAATTTGATGAGGGTCATTGTAAATTAGATATACAAAAGTGATCATAGTTAATATGGAATATCGATATATGCCACATTCTAACAACATACACAAATATAATAAGGGTAAAAATAGCTATTATTTTAATCACAATCATAAGCAATGTCTCGACCCTCTCACTCCATTGATATCCATCTGGGGATGGAAATGAATAAAGGGAGATAATGACCACATAGTCTTGCCTCCAATTGGGACCATTTTGGAAACTAGCTCATAATGTATAATAATATTACAAAATGGGTGACATTAACTATTCCCATGAAACAATATCAGGAGATAAGATGAATCATCCCCAGTGAAACTCGATGACATAATATATAAGAAAACCAAATTAGCTCGAGCATGCAAGTTTAAAATGTAATTGACAAACATAAAAAATTATCCAATGTAAAATACCAAAATTAAAGCTAAAAATAGAAATAAAATCAATCAATATATGATCAAGTAGGGTATAGTACAATTTGCACAATCCTTATAGAAACCTAAAATTAGTGTATATATATGTGTATAGAACACAAGTATAATCTGTAAGAAATCCAAAGTCTCTTATGCACATGTAGTGGAATCATACTAATACCCATGTGAGAAAACATCATAGCCAATGCATCAACTAAGAATATAAAAAAAATCCTCAGAACCGCACCAAGGCATGTTTTTTAAATAATTCATGTCCGGATGTATTTTATAATTTCCTTCCAAGATAGGGCACCATGCCCCGCATTCCCACTGATTAGCCACTATCTCACCCTAATAGAAAATTACCATGATCTCCCACCTATTATGATCATACCACATCACAACCTTCCCACATACATCTGGGCCTCAGAACTACATCCCACCCATAGACACATAGGCCTCAAAACAGCATCACATCTCATCTTAAAGACATATTGGCAAGAACAATGCTTCTCATCCTGAAGGCACCATAGAATGCAAACCTTGACCCCACACACTTAGGCCCCACAAACCAAAACAGTCCTCATGAATAATGGGCTATAACTATATGTAAGAAGGAGTAGGGTGGGGTGGGTGGCTATTCATCTATCCTTCCACCAGGAGGTTAGGGAAATACACCATCCCCTCATGACAATGGCTGTGTTGGGAACATAGTTCTCTTGTTGGGTGGATGTCTATAGATATCACAAGGAAAATAAAATTATATACAAATATGGATCCAATAATTTATTCCAGCAGATGGGATCTCAAATCAACAAATCTAGACCACACTGTCTCCTTTGATACTACATAAAATTCATAGTGACACTCAAAAACAAAAAAAACCATAATACATTTGAAACCAATTTTTTAACCAAACACACTATATAAAACAATTCAATTAATCATTCAATCACTACTCAATCAAATAATAATAAAAAATAACAACATGTAGGATAGACAAAGTCACAAGAGGATGAAGAACCATTGTACATTAACCAACATCATATTTCTGATCCGTTTAACACCCATTGATGACATAACATATACAGATCCAGAGACAGGGGTGATGATATATGCATGTTATTAATGGGGAAAACACAACATGATGTAACACCATCATTATTAAAATTCATCCCCCCAATCCGTCATTCTATTGAAAACTACCACCAGCGCAAAACCACATCTAGAAACACACCACAACCACAACCGAAACAGTATCCCAAAGGAAAAACATGCAACAATATTTCCACTAAAAAACCCCACTTATTCACTACCTTTCCCACAATCACATACCTCATAGACTAAAGCCAGACATATTCCGGATTAACAAGGCATTTATTCTTTAATTTCACTTTTTTGTTCAGGGTTTATTATACATATAGAATGATCCAGTTGTTTCTATTTGTTAGGCTGATATATGTGGCTAATAATTTTTCATATATTTATTTTTATGGAAAAAAACATCATGAATTAAATAACTATTTTGTATGCAAAGAACCACCCAATATCCATGTTTTTTTGTGGGTAGTTATCACATATAAACATAAATATCCAAAGAGAATGATGAACAATAAGAAAATGAATCAGTTTTCCCTAGACCATCGTATAATAATCACAATAGGGTTCAAGTACCTTTATTAATTTCTATTAATCCATATTATAAAGGGTAACACATCCAAACACCCACATCACATGGCATACAGTTGAGAGAGAAGAAGGAAAATGTACTTTGAAGAAGATGTGATATGCACTTCTTAATTTTTATATGACAAGGGAATGGATGTGTGGAATGAAAACACCATGGGAACACAATCTTGAAGTCATATATAGATCCTACAACTCATACAGGAATAATAACACTAGGTGTCATATACCAATGGAGAAAATAAGGAAGAACATGGGTGAATGGTATCTCAGACTCAAAAATATCTAAACAAGCATCAATTTAGTTATATATATGATTTTCTATTAAACGATGTTCTGGTCAAGAAAATGTGTTTTGATCGAGTCAAATCCCCCATTACTAAATATATATAGCCTAAACGAATTAATGTACTTGAATGAAAAATGATTATATGGATGAAACTATGAAGGCAATAAAAATATCCTATGACATAACTGATCTTGATATCCGTTTTTCCTCATGGTCACTCGTCTTCACACATTATAAAATCAAATTCCAAGAGTGGTTGTAACAAGGAGATGATGTTGGTGTAATGTTCTAAAAATAAAATAAAAATAGTATGATTCGCTTATTTTATATATATTGTATGGTTCATATAGGATGTAAACAAAAAAACTAGTTACTGTTTCATCGATGACTTTATGCATCCAAATTAAAAAATTGTTTGTAATGGTTAGTTTGTAATACAGTATTTAAGTTAATATTTAATATAAATTATTTTAAAATCTTATACATGATCTCTATTTAATATTTTTTGTAAACCAATATTCTTAAAAGCTTTTTAAATATACAAAAAAACATTATATATAATATATTATTAATTAAAGACAAAATTTTAATGCGAACTAAAGACACTTAAATAAATAATCTGCCACATATATATCAATAAGAAACAAAAAAAAGATAAAATGAATCAAACTACTAATATCAAAAAAATTTATAAATAGTGTGAAATATATACATGAATGGTTAGTGAAGAAATAGTATATAAAAATTGGATTTATAATGAAAATAATGTGTTAAAGAAAAAGAATAATCGTTAATTTTAAATACACATTTGGTGCGAAACGTTATAATGTCATTAGGCCTAGTTGATCCAACAAATACATTAAAATCTATAGTTACAAACTTGTTTAGTAGAAACAACAAATTTTCACATTCCATGATATAGATAACATTTACATCACTATAATAGTTAGGGGATAGGGAACTCATCATACATATATTCATCGAAAAAGTACCCATAGTTTTACAGTAGGTTTGGAAAATAACAAAAACATATAAAAGATGCCATTACATTAAATTGTGGATGAATAGATTAATTTTTAAAACATAAATCAAAACTATATATTCATCCAAAAATGAGGGTCTCAACTTTGGGATTAGATAATTTTTAGAGAACCATTAATTGAATTACAACCACATATAGAAAATTCAATATACATTTTCCCATGATAAATGTTTTTAAAAATCCAAATTTAAACACAATTTTTAAAATTGAATTCTTCAAATTATTATTATATAAAAGTATATATCTATCAATGAATACATTTACCTATTATCATGTGTGTATGAATATATATAAATAGCTCTACATTTAACAATAAACACTGACCATAGAAAAATAAATTTTAAAAAAAATTATTTAAATATAGATTATAATGAAGACTGTAACCACAATTTAAGAATTATAATATTTTATAAACCACCAAATATAAAATTAAAACATTATTAATATTTAATAAATACAGAAAAAATATAAATTTAATTTATAATATAAATGAAATTACAAAAGAGACATAAAATAACTAAATAATAGAATTTTATTACAATTACTCCTTTGAAAATAGACATAAATTTTATGAAGAACAATTTAAAATACAATTTTTTAAATTATATAAAAATATTAAATTCGTTGTAAAATTTATTCATTTTTTTTTGGAATTATTTTGATTTTTAGTGAAATTGTAAAACAAAGAATCACCTAAGTGGCTTACTAAAAAATAATTTGAAATAGAAATGACTATAGAGACAAACTATTAAAATGCATTACACATAATCATTGAAATAAAACCATGTTAAATTATAACAAAAACACCCAATAATTCAACAAAAGGTTATAATTTTGTGAGAGGGAGAAGAGTGAGAATAATAAATGAAAATCAAGAATGATAAGGGTATGATTATGTCCCCAACACTTCATATGTTTTATGAAATCCAATGGAGGGAAACTAGAATCACAATGGTTGAGAGGAAATGTATGATGTTCATGCATGAGGGACCCCTATGCTATTTGTTGAGTGCATAAAAGATATTGTGAGATATTTTTATTTAAATAATAAATGGAGAAAAATAGTTTAATTAATGTATTTAAAGAATAAATAATATTAATGGTTTCCACATGGTTTTATAAAACCTTATTCATACCATGTTCCTCATACATTGAAGACCCGTGAATTATATGGTTGGAAAAAAATTCTAACCAATAGAAATGTGTCTATTAAACTGTAGATCCCTACCACTCAACTTTAACATAGTTTGTACAACCCTACATCCAAAACCAATGAAATGTATAATTGTTATAAAATTTAATCAATTATAAATAAAAAATTTATGGAAATCATCAATGAAAAATAAAATAATTTATTAAAAACATAATTCATGATATATGATAATATTTTTGAAAATTATATATCCTAAGACCCTTCCCCCTAGATAATTTCATAAAATCTAGAATGAATTCATTACTAAATTATATATGAAGGGGAGAAAGAAAAAACTATGAAAAGATCATTTAATAAATCCATATATAGAATTTAAACCACACTAAAAATAACTATATCCAAATCAAACCAAAGAAATTACCAATATTATCAAAAGGAGAAGGAAATGAGTTTTATAGTGGTTCTCCATATAATTAAGCAATTCTAGTTACACAGAAGATCACATATATATGTAATACTAGATAATTTATAAAAATAACACCCAAAATATCATGTATAATTAACACATGTTAAATAATCTATGAAATCTACCATAGATAAAAAAATTGGGACATAATTTTATTTTTCAGATGAAAATATGCCATGTATAGAAAATCAAGGTCAAAGAATTCAGAATGTTTTAAGAAAACATGACACTGAAATGGTTCATAATGAAAGTATTTTAGTTCATAAATAGAAAATTATTCTAAAGAAAAATAATCATTACCCAAGGATTTTTTGGAAATTTATATTATCCAAAATAGGGACTTAAAATGGCCATCATAGGCTCTATCCTTAGATCAGTTGATGTTGACATGAGACCTCACTTCTTGAACATTGTCTCCTTATGTTCAAAACAAAACCAACTTAATATCAAACTCATACCATTTTTTATAAACACACAATAATGGTTTTCCATATATAGATAATAAAAAATTGATCTCACAACATCCAATTGAAATATTTATGCATCATGAATTTAAGGTCATTGGTTAAAAAATGTCACACATGCTAGAAAAATTGAAGAAGAACCTGATGAATCTCAATGAAACATAAAATACATTAAAATTTTTTATTAAATAATATATAATAGTAAATAACTATGAAATGATAGATGTATTTAATTTTCTAAGAGGCTTATTTGTATAACATGTGATATTATCCAAAATAAATACTAAAAATATTATAAAAATATTCAAAACACTATTTAAAAAAAACACATGTACTATTAATGAATAAATTCATGAGAATCCTTTATGATTCATAAAATAAACATGCCACATACTCCACATACTTATTATCCAATTTATAATATCCATTCTATGTAATAGTAGAATTTTTAAAACAAATAATTCATGAATTATTTTTCATTATTTTCATTTTATCCACGTAATTCATTTTACAATCATAAATCATTAATTAAAATTAGTTTTTAAATAATAAAAAATAAAAAATACATAAAAAATTATTTATTTATATTTCAAAAATTATAGTTTTTTTAGTCACATTTTGGTTCATAAAAATATATTCCAATTCATAGTAATGAAAACCCTAAATATTCATTCCAAAAATAACTTTTTATAGTCCATAAAATTCCATCAATTTTAAAAGATAGAAGTTATAAATAATACATACTAAAAATAATTAAAAATAACTCCAAATCCATATAAATCCAATAAATATAAATTTCAGTTAGTAGTAGGGAATATGGAGGCCATAAAATTTTATAGGTGATGTTATAATTACTCCACAACAACTTTATATTTCCCCAAACCGTACACATGGGATCAGAATTTTTTTGAATGACATGTGAATAATAAATTATATTAATAAAAAAAATTCTACCCAAAATATATGAATTCATGAATCCACCAAAAAGGTCAAGAAATATTCCATAATTATCAATATTTGTTTTCAAGAAAAAAAATATAAATATCATAATCAAAATTGAAATCGTGCTATCCCATATTAAATAAGATCCTTTAGGAGTGGTGGTGTTCATGTAAACAAATTTCATACCTCATGATCACAAAAGATACAATCTTTATTGAAGTATAAATAAGAAATTATTATTATTTTTCTAGAAACAAGAAGCTCTGAAAAAACTAGTCACATATAGCATATGTCTAAACATGATTTGGAAAACCTGAACATAGTTACCTAGTTTAGACTATGATAAAATGGAATAGTGATCCCAATCTCCATGTTATATCCTAAGTTCGATGGAATCCTGAATTATTTTTTAAAATAATTCACCCAAATTGAATCAATTACATTATTTGTCCAAAAAAACCAAAAATTGTTTCATAACATACCATAAGTCAAACACCCACATAAAAATATATTATGATTAATTTAAACTGAGTAATGAAATATAACAATTCACATAACACAAACATTCCCTTATAAATCAATATTCATATTTGCAGTCCCCACTAGTGTATATATGTATATATTGTGGGCTTGATTAATGTAACTAGAATTTAGAAATCCAATTTTAAAGAAACAAAAAAGTAACTAAAAATAAAAAAATACATTCTTGAGGATTATATATTTTTTTATTAATGTTTAATCTCAATATAATAACCCAAAATACTACTTTAAGAGTAGATTGTATAAATATATTCATATACAGAATTTATCATGAGAAGAAAATGAACATCAAGAGACACAAGATCTATATTCAATGTGTACTATATGTGGGCTATAAGGTAAAAATACATCAAGGTATTCTTCCATTTTTTGATACATTTTATTTTATAAATATTTCATGAAATTATTTATTGACTAAAATTTTTTATTATAGGGTTTTTTGTAAATTTATAGGAAATTAAATACATGTGAATTCATCTAAAACCCCTTTAACTAAAAAAACTATTTTGAAACAATTCATTCATAAAAAACATGTTATAAACCACAAATTTATATTTTTATGAAAAGGATTGATTGAAAAAAAAACAGACACATATAATTCACCATATCTATAAATATCACTATGTATAAAAAGTGATAAATGGAAAATATCAATATAATTACAAATTAGTTATATATAAATAAAAATGTTAAATAATTGGTTCATTGTAAAAAAATATATAGTGAAGGGAATTGTAATGTAATAGATTAGTATCTAAAAACCAACATTTATAAATTCAAAAAAGTTCATATTAGAGAAACAATCTATGTTTACATCAAGTTGGGGATCCAAAAAATTTATCACTAACTTGGGGTTTACCCTAATTTAGTCGAATGAATTATAATTCACAGCATATGGGAGATATCTAATTTATGTCATTATCTTAGCTAATTGAAAGGATACTCATCATATAATCATTTTTACATAAAATATAACATTATTTTCTAATTTGTTTTAGGAATGAATAACAATTGATGACATGTTATATTTTATAATATAATATACAGACACGATCCTTTATAAAATATACCTATTAGATACATATAGAAAAAAATCGAGGATTAATCTTCGGGAGTAACAGGGTATCATGAAACAATTTAATGAATCCAAACAGTGAATATTTAATTCATTTTAAATGTTCCCTTTTAATACATATCTGAAAACTAAATTTAAAAATTATGTTTAAATTTGAATGATTCCCAATATGTTTACATAGACACATTCACACACACACACAAAGATATATATATATATATATATATATATATATCTTGATGAACATATTGAAATATTATCTCATGAATATATGGATTAAATATATACTCATGACTCTATATTTGATTATGACTAATAATCATCGAATAATTCATTTGAAAAAAATAAGTTTGGAATCAACACGAATCAAATAATATACATAAAAATTGATAACAAATACATTTTATAATAAAATGAATTAAATATTGTAAAAACTATAAAATAATAGAAAAAACATAAATATATTTTTTCATTAATTAAAATAATGAAAATAGAGAATAACATATAAAATTATTATATATATGAAATACTTTACCATTACCACTTTCCAAATCTTGTTAATGGTTAATAATACCTTTCAATAAAAATAGTTTCTGAAAACAAATTTCAATGATCCATATATATATAAAATTTATAATTTATATTGTAAAAGTTGATATTATTCTCAATAATATTATATATTTCAATGAAAATGCGAAAAAATTGAAGTGACTTCCTAGGTTAATCATATATGAAGAAAAATCACCATGAACAGTGAAAGAGAAGTCACAAAATAGACTTTTGGAACCCTAGGAAATGATAATAATATGAAACTAATGATGATACATACTAAATTCTATGAATCAATCATAGAAAATAATGAGAGGAAATGCAAAAAAATACATGTGAGTAAAAATAAAAAATAGATTAAGATCACGTCTAAATTAGATAATATTCATTATATATAATAGTATGTTATTGAAATTGAAAAAGAATTTAGGTGAGGTACGAAGGCCATATGCAGCCACATGGGACATACATAATAGGTATGAGTGAAAGAGGAGATATTTATAGATTAATTTGTATTGGGGAAATTTTAAAATTCTTACTTTTAAATATTTCGGAAAACACACATGTAGTCGAATATATGTGATAAATGTGTAAATGGAATTGGTTACATCTATTTCAAATGATTTTTCAACATGGATTGGAATACTATTTAAAAACCATTCATAATGGTTTAGCTAGACTACATTAACCTACTATATGGATGATGAATATTGTGTTCAATCGTGCTTTCAAATAGTAAAACATCCAGAACTCTAAACAAAATTACAAAATTATAAAATTAATCTCATGTTCCTCAATAATAAAATAATTATTGACAAATAAATATAATAATTACTCTAATAATGGTAGAGTAATGATATTATGTAATTTCATATATTTGTTCCCACTAATTCTATTATTCAATCTTGAATATACGATTCAAAGTATTCTACGATCAAAACATTATGAAAAGAATTTTTTGTTACATATATTAGTCCATAAATTATTTTAAATATTGAATTTCGTAATATTTTGATATTTTTTATTACTAAAATTAGTTTTGATTGACTTTGAATGATAATATTGTATGGTTTTAAAAATATAAATGATAAAAAATATCTATATTCAAACAATATATAATAATTTCATCTTGGGATTGTCCATGATAAAAATATTTATAGAATATATATAAATTCATTAATATCATTAAGATATAGGATAATATTAAAAAATATTTTGAAAACCTTGGAGAATATGGATTTATTTACTAAGGAATATTATTTTTACAATTACATTAAAGAATATTGGAAACCATGGGAAAAACACCCCAAAGGGTAGTAATAATAAGATTATTCAAAAATGAATGTTATATAATAATAAATGGTTTATAATATATTTAAAAAATATTGAATTCATTTTATAGTACGAATTATAAATATTTAATTAAACTATTATGGTGTTAAGTGATATGACCATGATATTCACAACTTCATGTATGAGAGTCCACCAATTTCATTTTATGTATGGATTATATTATTTATCTCAAAGTATCTCTCAATATTGGATTAAATAATATATCCATCTTCTTGGTTCTATGTTAATTTTTTCTATCTAAAATCAATTTTATTATTCCATTTTTTGGTAATATTCATTTCATTTGTATTTTAATTCCAATAACATATTTTAAATAATTATATTAAAATTAAATGATTCTATTTCTCTTTCTATATATTTTATCCATATATAAATAAAATCATTTACATATTTTTCTATAAAATACAATATTATAGAAATATGAAATACTTTGGTATAATTTTTATTTATGTTAAACACTATTATATGATATCTATTATATGAGATCAATAATTGAGTCCAATTACATATCATTTTCCTCTTATATTATGATTATTTTCTATAATGTTAGTTCTATTCTCCTTAACTATGAATCTATATTAAATTATGACCAGTATTTACTTGACATTTCTTTATTTTTTAGGATAGGAGATGATTATTTTTTTTACATAAACATCATTATAATATTATGAAATATTCTACATGGTATATTTTTTGTTTTTTTGTATGTAATATTTAATTCCATTATTTTAAGAAAATTAATTACATATTATAATGTCATTGGATTGACCATATTTATATTCCTCCCAAAGTCTATTTCTTATTGGTTACATAACAAGAGATACTATATTGAGGGAATGGAAAATTAACATAGAATATTATTTTATCATATCCATGAATAATACATTTAATTTTATTTAAGATGAAATGTTTTATATATTTATATATTCTCAGGATTACTATATTTTTGTTCATTCATTTCAATTACAATTGTTTCCATGTTATTATTCATAATCCAATAATTATATAATTTTATTTTGTGATTACAATATCTATTGTAAAATCATAATTTGTTTTGAATTAATTAACCTCATATAGTTTATTATGACACCCCTTCTTTTATATATATTCCTTGGGTATCGCATTAAATGATAGATGTATGATGTGATCTTGGTTCATTAGGAATTATAAATTATGTGATAGTGTAGTTTAGTTAGAAAATTGTATACCTTATTTATAATCTACCTATGTCACTTGACATCTTTATTATCATGGTATTTTTTATATTTATTTTATAAATTATATAATATCATGTTTATCATATATTAGCTTGTATAGTTGGTATTAGTGGGTATTATAGTTTCTTTTTCATATTTTAATAGTAAAAATAATATGAAATTATTTACAAATAAACAATACTAAAACGTAGGATGTTACAACATAGAATAAAATATTAACTAGTTCTTTATTAATTATTTGTTCCAAATTTATTATATATCTCCATATTAATTACGATATACTTATAAATAATATTTATTTATATTACAAAACATATTGATAAATAAATAACAATGCCAACATCCAATACAATGGATAATTTAATGATTTTAAAAATGATAGGATAAATATGGTAATAGTGAGAGTATAAAAACTCATATCTATATGTCCACAATTGAATCATGTTATCAATAAAATTTTAGAACATATGGATTTCCAATGATATCTTATAAAAAAAATTTCTTCAATTGTTTATAAAAAATGATTTTTTTTCAAATAAAATAATTTAATATATCATGATTATAAAAAAAATCATAATAAGTTGTTATATTTGGAAATATAGAAAAGATCGATGTAATGTGGACCCCTACTTCCATTAAAATAGTTTTTCATTGTGTTATTCTAATATACAACTATACTAATAAATTATTGTTTTTATATGATGATGTGTAAACTTGGATGTTAATTTAAGAAGGATGATGAATGATCATACTAATACATTCCATATTTCCTATGGAAATATTGTTTGTTGGTAACCCTTATAAAAATAAATATGTTACACCGAAGGATATAAGGTCTATAGGGAACCATCATTTCCCGTGGAAATATATTCTACCATAATTATAGTGCGTCGGGATCCCTACAATATATTGTAGGGTTTAGCATAGTGTTAGTATAAGGCCCCAACTTTAAACATTACATAATCTAAAGGTATGTTAATAAATATCATTGGAGAAGTTTTCTTGTTTGGAGCTTCAGAGAATTATGTCCTAACATATACATAACAATGTGAAAATTACATGTAGACACTCTTACTCACTATCCATTTTTTTATAAAAATCTATTAAAAAAAGAAATAGGTTTGTTTTATGTTATAGACAACATGACTTTTCAGTGGGCCCATGATTGAACCTATTCATCATTAAGTCATGTGAAAACATTTGAAATCATGGGATGAGCATAAAAATCATAGTAAGCGATATTTAAAGAAGTAAATTTGTCAGTTTTTCATAACGACATGTAAACCATGAATAGTTTGACATTAAGTAATTATTTTCACCTTAACGATCTAGAAAAAACACTACACAGAATATAAGCTGGTTTTTACCCTTTTTGTAACCAAAATAATATTATAAATTCCATAGTAAACAACATATAACATATAAAGTCAACTTGGGACATAAATATAAGTAAATTGAATAAAAATATAGTTGACTTCAACACATATTACTAAATAGAAGAGCCATACAACTGACTTCAATACACCATGCATTGGAGGTTATAATGTATCGAACCTTCATTGGTATGTCACAGAACAACCTTTCATTTGGATTATCATGTAACAACCCATCTTTTTTTTTATCATCTAACCACCCGTCAAATGTCCAAGTGTCGTCATATATTCATAAAAACATAAAATATAAAAATATAAAAATTTCACTAACAACATTTAATTGCAATCAAAATATATCATTTAAAGATATTGAAATACTAAATCCATTTAAAAAACCATTTCCAATACCCAAACACACCAAAATGGAATAAGGTATTTCATTTCATTATAAAAACATTAAGGCTTATAGGGGGATCCAAATAGCGATTACAGAGGAAGATTGGTCATTGTCAGCCCAAATGTTAAAAATATTCCTTTTTTGTTTAGTAAAATGTTTCATACAAAAATGATTCTTTTTGAATGAAAGTAAAATTAATAGGATTTTATTATAAATAATATAAAATTAGGTAAATATTATCGAAATATGATTCAATAAAAGGAGATTGAGATGAAGTCACTAACAAAGATCATTTTGTAAATAAAATAAACTGATTATGTGTATTCAATATAATTACACATAATGAATGTATAAACACAAGATCAGATATCAAAATTTATATCTCACATAATCATAGCACGACATAATCATGATTTATAAGTTTAACCTAATGAATGGAAATTGGGCTAAGAAGTTCCCTTACCTCATAACCAACATGACTCGTTCATTCATTATTTTAAATAATAATAAAATTACGTTAATTTATACATTATTACGAACCTTTTTCAAGATTATTATTCCTTTTATATAACTTATTACATTGTTCTAAAAAGTACATAATTGTTTTTGTTAATGTTAGTCATTTTGTCCATATTGGGTACTTGAGTCGAAAATGATCTTATTATAATTACAATTTTTTCATGTGGTTAAAAGTCTATTATCTATAGAATATTATTCATATATATATATATAATATACATTATACATTTATTTATAATATTACATAAAATATTGATATAATAAATTAAATTCACTATTCATGGGGACGTTAATCCATACGTACGCATGATCGCTAATTTCATTTCTATTTCATATTTAATTGAATGAAAACATAATGATACATATGTATATTATAATTATAGTATAATATAATATTTTTATATGTTACATATGTTAATTAATTCCATCCTATATATGTTCCATGTGTGGCATGAATGAGCCATATCACTTTGAGGGGGCGGTAGACCGCAGTTTCTCAAATGAAATTATCGTGTTTACATGTCATGAAATGAATAAACATATTTTGTAAAAAAATTATAGAATAATAGAGACAATATAAACATAATATATATCACATATAAATACAGATCCATTATAATGGCCACCATGATAGGGACTAGGAGAAAAATGAATAATCATTGTTTCATGAGGCAGTAGTGCACCGTACACAGAAATAGTATGTTCGTATCAATTAGAGGGAGGTGTGTTAAGAAGTAGTTCGAATTCGTCTAATAAAAACATCCTATTATATAGAATATATCGTTTTTATAATCTAATGGAATAATAAGAGTTTAGCGGTTGGAGAAGAAAAATTAATGAAAGAAACTAGAGAGAATACATTACCTCTAATCTGGTTACTCATTTCGATGTAAGCTGAAAGGCTTTATTGAATTGCCTTATTGAAAAGGTGATGCTTCCAGGAGGAATATAGGGATTTCTGGAGCTTATTTGGATGTAGTTTGAATGATCTATGAGGCTTTATATGTGTCTATAAGGGGTTAGAGGTGGTGGTCTTTTATAAGATGGTGGAGGGGTATATTATGAATTTCATGAAATATTATTTTATTATAAACTTAATTTATATTTTAAAAAGGAAAAAAACTAATTTAATTCTATGATAAGATGATAATTTTTTGAAATAATCTCAACCAATATGTTTTAGACATGTTTTGGTTTAAAATTTATTGTTATCATTTACCTTTAACACTTAGTTATCTAATTTAACTATTACAATGTCAACTTGTATATTCATACTGTATAGTTAATATAGTTACCCAAAAATGCCAATATAAATTCAAGTAGTTCACTAATTTCATTTACAACATTATCTCATCATTTGGATGAATTTTTTACTTTTAGGACTATTATATTATTTAATAAAATATAATTTTTTAAAAACTCATTTATGTCTGTTTTAATAATATTCATATAATGATCTTTTAAAAATTCATAACAACATGATTAATTCGAAATATGATTATAAATTTAAATATAAGAATTCAACACATCCATAAAATTTGTGTATGGAATTAAAATATTCAACATAAATTTATTTTCATATTTATTATCACATTTATTTAAGACATTCATTAATAAGTTAATCACTATATCATTATTGTTTGATAAATATATATATTTATTTGATTTATAAAAATTATAAATAAAATAAAAATATGTATAGAATATTTCCATAATTATAATTATTTTTTATAGTATAAAATATAAATTAAATAACCCCATATAAATATTTTTTAACTAAAAGATACATGTTTAGGTTATATTTTCATTAACTTTAAATCAAAAGTAATTTAATATCATTTTCACACACATGTTCCTCCATGGGGTCCTAAAATCTAACCAATGATGAAAATGGATATAAATATATAATTAAATTGTTTTAGGACTTGTATTAGGGTAATTTAATATTATTATAGAGATATTTTTTACACTTATTTATCGAATTTACCCTTTAACAATGTTAAATAAAATATTTATTAATTTTACTATTCATAATCTCAAAAATTAAAAGTTAACTATTTAAACAATTTTGGAAAAAATATTTAAAAATATGGAATCCATTTTTTCCAAACCCAAAACAAATATGTTTCAGAAATTAATTTAAAAATAATTTGTAGTTGTCAAAACCAAAAAAGTGTGTTTTTAAGAAGTAAAAACTACCAAAAGATTGACATGTGTTTATGTCCAATTTCAAAGTGAAATTAATTTCAATGATGATAATTGAAATAAATGGAAAAAATATAATACAATTAAGCTTTAAAACCAATATATGTAAAATATAACTATACAAATAAATTAGATTAAAAGGCAGTTTTGTATTAAAATGCAGTATTTTTCACAATTCATTAAAAATGAACTTTAGTAGAAAATACCAAAATTTTATCCAAATTAAATTTTGAATTTTATTTTCTAAATAGGAGGGTTATTATATCAAATAAAACATATAATGGTGTCAAAAATATTATTTAAAAAGGGTTCCCTATCAAAAGGTGGTAAAATTGTATTTTCTAAAAAATACTTCTTTTGTCCAAAAAATTGAATTTATTTTATATTATATATAGAAAACATAAAAGATGAATTTAAACCATTACATTGAATATATATCACATATAGATTCATTAATTAAAAATACATAAAGAGTGATATGAATACATAATTATTATCTTTTATATAGATTTTCATAAAAACACATTGATTATATACAATTGGTTTTTTTCATATATAAAAAATTTGGTAATCAATGAATCATCAATTAAACATGTGTAAAACATATTTAATATTTTTGATTATATTATTAATTCTATCAAATCCAATGGAAAGTCGTTAAATACCATTTAAAATCATAATAATATAATTGTACTATTTTTAAGTAAAACTAAATGTTGTGTGCAATTACGATTTTGGGGAATCCCATTATTCTGTGTCGAGTATTCTATAAAAAATCCTCCCCTTTAACATAAAATTAATATCTTTATAATATGTGTTAATAAAAATCAAAAATATGTATTCTATAAATACTTCGGTTATTACATTCATCCCCCCTTTGGAAAATTGCATCCACACAATTTTAAAATTGGGCTCGGAAACATATTTGAAAGTCCAGAATCTGAATAAGAGTCAACAAAACTATGACATTTAATGATATAAATAAATATATAAATGTCACCTGAGATAACACATATTATGATTACATGAAAACAAGGATATGGAATGGAAAACAAACCATCATGTTTTGATAGAGAGTGATAGAAAACTTGATCAAGAGAAAGTTGACCACTTGAAAATCCCAAACATGGGATAGGATAAACAGACATTGATTCCCTAGTAGGTAAAGTAAATAGAATTTTTTTCTACCTTTAATAATTTCGGTGAATTTATTTATGTGATTTACTAATAACATAATGAATTATACTTACTTTTCATGTAGAGTTTCATCCTTTAATAAGATTCTACAAAAAACTAATCTTTTCTCCAAACGAAGAGTATTCAAGATGACTTGGTCCCACCTATTGTAATATAATACAATTCAGGAGAATAAAATTATCCAGAAAATATGAACCGTATATTTACCTTATCATTATACATTAACAAAAACCAAAATGGTTAGTAACAGATTTGATAATCTCGAAAAAGGATAATCTTTTATAAAAAGATATATATCTCTTAATCTCCAAAATTTTGACAAAAAATACCCAAAGCTCAAAAAATACCATTAAATTCAAAATTTCTCTTAAAATTATTCAAAATAATCCATACAATATTTAAAACCAAAAATTTAGAATTATTTGATCACATAGTCTTCCACACAAATCTTAACATTTATCTCTAAATAACATCAACTACTTTTAAAGACTTCTACTGAAAAGTAATTAACCTAATAACTTATTCAATATGATAGATTAATCATTTGTATAAATAATAAAACTATCTATATGTAAACAATAAAAATATATATTCTTCCTTAATAAAATTCCACCATTACTCCTCAATTGAAATCCAAAAGTATTCTATTTTCTTTAGGCATAGAGTGTTCCCAAAAGAGAAAACGACTTCCAAAATAACCTTTATAAATTAGTAAAAAAATCATTTTCATATAATAAATATATCCTTTTGATAAAACAAAATCTCCAAAATAAAATTATTCTTGATAGATAATCACATTTAACTAAATAGATTAATTTATACTAACCAAGGACATCACAAAGGCCAGTGGTAGGTGTTAAATCATTCTTGCACTTTGGTTGAGGGCTCAATTTTCCAATACTTTCCAGACGTGATAGTTTTTCACCCATCATGTGAGTTTCCATTTTTCTAAAACCAAGTAATTCTTATTACAATATAAAAAATAATATAATTTCTTCATAAAATAACCATAAAATATTTTATCCTCAATGTTTATCTTATAGGTTTAAATTTTCATACCAAAATGTAATAACCATTTATCACATAAAAAACAAAAGATCATCTGAAACCTTAAGGCTATCAATTATTTACGCAAAAGAAAATATAATTCACTCATGAATAACATATTCAAATATCAATCATCAGGGTTACACATACTACAAAAAGTCTTCCAAATTAATCCCATCATCTGAATAGCCTTAATAATTTTCAACATTTCATCATCATAAATTATATAAAAAATATTAAATCCCTTAAATGATGACATCTTAATTATTAATTAGTATTCATTATACATTAACCATTATTTTTCTATTTATTCCGTAATACTTCTTTCTCACAAAAAAAATCGTGAATCCTATCCTTTGATTCTATAATGTTAAAAAATAATGTAGGAAATAATCCATACCTTTCATCAGTCATTTTAAGTATCCTCATCCTCAATTAGAATGGAATTTGGTATTGGAAAAAATATATTTTTCTGGCCCTACAAATCCCATTCCATAAACTTCTTTATAGGATATCTATTTGTGTAATGACCATGCACATAACATTTAAAACATTCTTTTGATCCCTCAAAGTGGACTTATTACTATTTTGTGAAGTCAACTGAACGATTCCTATTTCCATGACAGGTTATTGATTAATGAATTTCATTACCATATTTATAACACCTTCTAATCCCTTTGAATCATTTCCCTATGTGTTTATTTACAAATACTTGAATCTTATGTTTTTAAATATACTTACCTTTATACTTATTACATGAACCACCAAATGGATTCGTTTCTCACATATATGATGCCTTACAAAAATCACCAATGTTCAACTAGTTAGTCCTGGATCTAGATAATTGGTTGATAATAACCACAAGAGATCTAATTAAAACTCACATTTCATTCGGTTTCTTTTTTAGAAAACCACCACAGTTTCCTTCACAGACATTGTTACTCTAGTGCGGGTTTGATCCAAACATTTACAAAAACCAAAAAGGTTAGTGTGAATAAATCAGTAAAATCATCATATAATATCATATGATAAGGATAAATACTAGGATATAATTATTTATGTTATCTTAAACTCATTCAATTTATCTAAACTTTATATAAATCTTTATAATATGCTAAATTTTTTGGTTATGTCAGTAATTCTTAAATAACATCATAACCACTAAAGTTATCTACACCGACCTCTGCTACCAACTGTAAGGCCCTAGCCTTAAATATTACATAATCTTGAATTATGTTAATAAATATAATTGAGGATCTTTTAAGGATTAGAGATATATATAATTAGGTCATAAATTTTACATAACAACATAAATATTACAAGTAGACAATTCTACTCAGTATCCATTTTTTCACAAAAAAAACACTTAAAAATTGAAACATACATGTTTTTATGTTTTAGACAACACGTCTTTTCCATGATCCCATAATTGACCTTATTATTCCTCAAGTCTTGTAAAAAACATTTAAAAACATGGGATGAGCATAAAAAATCTTAATAAGGGATACATAAAGAAGGATAGCTGTTATTGTTTGGAAAAAAACATGTAAACCATGCATACATTAACATAAAGTAACGAATTTCACATTAACGTCGTCGTAATAACACTTCACTAAATATAAGATAATTGAATTCCCTTTTTGAATCCAAAATATTTCCACAAATCCCATATAAAACAATATAAAACATATAAAGGTAACTTGGGAAACAAACATACTTAAATTGAATAACCAAATGGTCTACTTTCACACATATCGATAAAAGTAATAGTCATACAATCAACATCCATACACAATGCATTGTAGGTTATAAGGTAACCACCCAACATTGGTTTATCATGGACCTACCCATCATTTGGTTTATCATGAAACCATCCATCATTGGATTATTACATAACCACCCATTAAATGACCATGTTCCAATATATAATCATAAATCATAAATTATTGAAAATATCAACATTTCAATAATAATATTTAATTGAATTCACACGATATCATTCCATGATATTTAAATGATCAATCCATTTCAAAAACCATTTTAAATTCCCAAACACCTATGAAAAGAATAATGGATTTATTTTCCTTCTAAAAAAATGAAGGAATAAAGAGGAAGACAAATAATGATTACAAAGGCTGAGAGGTCATTGCCACCAAAAATTTTAAAAACAATCCATTATACATATAGTAAAACACTTTGTAGAAAAATGATTTCCTTTTAATGAAAGTTATATTAAAAGTGTTATATTATGTATCGTACAGAAGGATATTATATATATTATTGAAATATTCCTCAATGAAAGAAGATTGAGCTGAAGTCCCTTAGAAAGATCATTTTATAAATAAAATAGACCAATTATGTGTATTAAATATAAGTACACATAAAGAAAGTATAAATACAATATATGATATCAAAATTTATAACTCACATAATCATCGCACAACATGATAAAGAAGTAGAAAAGTATCCCACAGAATGGAAATTAGGTTAACAAGTTCCCTTAAATCATGTCTTACTTGACTTATTCATTATATAATTTTCATAATATTAAACTTTTGTTAATTTATAATTTCTTTAGAACCTTTTTCAATTTAATTATTCCATTTATATCTATTATTACCACATTATAAAAATTACAAAATTATTTAAGTTAATATTGGTCATTATGTCGATATTGTGTACTTGAGATGAAAACGATCTTGTTATAATTTCAATTTTCCATGTGGTGAAATGTCCATTATATCTAAAAATTATTCATATATATATATATATCATATATATAAATTATATATGTATTTATAAGATTCTATAACATTTGAATATAAGAAATTAAATGCCATGTTCACTATAAGTATACATAAAGCATGTATAAATACACAATATGATATTAAAATATTCCTTAATGAAATAAAATTGAGACTGAGTCCATTAAAAAGATCATTTTGTAAATAAACAAGACCAATTATGTGAATTCAATATAAGTACACATAAAGAATGTATAAATACAAGATACGATAACAAAATATGCATCAATGAAAGAATATTGAGACAAATACCCTAATAAGGATCATTTTTTAAATAAAATAGAACGATTATGTGTATTCACTATAAGTACACATAAAAAATATATAAATACCTGATAGGATATAAAAATATGCCTCAATGAAAGAATATTGAGATGAAGTCACTTACAATTATAATATTGTAAATAAAATAGATCAATTATGTGTATTCACTATAAGTACACATTAAGAAAGTATAAATACAAGATATGATATCAAAATTTATAACTCACATAATCAAATCACGACATGATAAAGAAGCAGAAGCTTATCCCAATGAATGGAAATCAGGTTAACAAGTTCCCTTACCTCTTGTCCGACTTGACTCCTTCATTCTTTAATTTCTATAATATTAAAATTTTGTTAATTTATACTATATTCAGAACATTTTCATGTTTATTATTCTTTTTATATCACTTATTACGACAGTATAAAAATTACATAATTATTTAAGTTAATATTGGCCTTTTTTTCATTTTTGGGTACTTGAGTTGAAAATGATATTGTTATAACTTAAAATTTTCCATGTGGTAAAAAGACCATTATATCTAGAATATTATTCATATATATATATATATATATCATATATATCAAGTATATATGTATTAATAATATTCCACAACATTTAGAGATAAGAAATGAAATACACCATTCATTGAGACTGTAAGCTGTACGTATGCATTAATCCTACTTCAATTTCAATTTCATATTTAACGGGATAAAACATTATTGATACATAAGTATATTATAATTATATTATATTATAATATTTTATTATACGTTCCATATATGGAATCAAAAACTTATATCACTTTGAGGGGTGGTAGTCTGCATTTCCTCAAATGAAATTATCGTGTTTACACATCATGAAAAGCATAAATGTATCTTCTAAATAAAAATTGAAGAATCCTTGAGAAAATGTAAATATAATATATATCACATATAAATTCCATTCTATTATAATAGACACCATGGGAGGTTGGGTGAGATAATTGAACAATAATCGTTTCGTGAGGTTGTAGTTCTCTGTATAGAGAAATAATATGTTCGTATCCATTAAGTGGAGGTGTGTGTAAGTATAGTTAGAATCATTATCATAAAACATCATAGTATAATAATGATACTAATGTTTTGATAAATTAATGGAATAAATAGAGGTTATGGGGATGGAGATGGAAAATAAATGAAAGAATCTAGAGAGAAAACATTATCTCAAATCAGGTAACTCCTATTGATTTAAGATAAAAGGACATATTGAATTGCGTTCTTCCAAAGTTGAGTCTCCTAGGAGGATTATATGTATATACGGAGCTTATTTGGGATTAGGTTGTATGATATATGGGGATTGAGAGGTGTGAGTAACTAGTTAGAGGAGGTGGCTATTTATAGGGGGTACATTAGGAATGTCATGAATGATTATTTCAGTATATACTGAATTTAGAATTTGAAACAGTCAAAAATTCATTTAAATCGATGAAAATACGATGATTTTTGGAAATCCACTAAACCAGTATGTTTTAAACATGTTTCGGTTTAAAATTTAAATTTATCATCTACATTTTATCATTATTTAACTAATTTAACAATTACAAGGTCTTCTTGTATATTAATAATATATTGTTAATATAGTAACCATAAAATTCCAATAGAACCTTAATAAGTTTATTAATGACATTAAAAAAATTATATAAGTCATTTGGCCGAATCATATTTTTGAGGACAAGTATATCATTTAATAAAATATTATTTGGTTAAAAAACACATATATGTCAATTTTTTTAATATTCATATCTTAATTTATTAACAATACATAATAACAAGAATATTTTGTAAAAAATATCATAAATTAGTATATAAAAAGTCATACTCATCTAAAAAATTTGAGTAAGGCATAAAATGTTCCAAAATAATTTTATTTTAAAATTTTTAATCTCATTTATTTAAATCATTCATTAATAATGTAATCTCTACATGATCATTGTATCTTAAATATACTATCTTATTTGATGTATAAAAATTATAAAAAATACCAGGATGTAGGAAATCATTGTATCTCTATAATGAATATTTATAGTCTAAAAGATAAATTATATAACCCCATATTTGTTTACTAAATTATACATGTTTAGGTTATATTTTCCTTATCTTCAAAATAATATTATTTAAATTCCATTTTCAAAGAAAAGTGGCTCCCTGGGGTCCTAAAATATACCCATGGATAGCTATTGATGGTCATATATAATCCCATAGGGTTGGTACATGTTTTTGGATAATTTAATTTTATTATTAAATTATTTTTTACCATTATATACCAGATTTACCCTTTAACCATGGTAAATAAAATATTTACTAAAGGTACTTTTGACAATGTCTAAAAATAAAAGTTACCTATTTACACAATTTTGAACTAATGATTCCAAATATGTAATTCATTTTTCCCACTCTAAACATAAATGTTATAGAAATTATGTAACACCCCGAGATATTATGAAAAATATTTTTTAATTTCATTGATGTCTTGTGTTGTAAGCTAAAACAAGATTACCTTGCATTATACGCAACACTGTTTGAGCTTGCAGTATACACAACACTATTCATGGATCATGTTACACACAATTTTGATAGTAGTTATTGTATGAAACATTGAGTGTATATATATATATAATTTATAAATGAAATATGGTTGGATTCTGTTATATGAAACCACAGTGGAGTCTTGCACAACACGCAACCCTGACTTGGCTTACATTACACGCAATCACGACCTTTCTTGATAGCGTGTGTTGTACGCAATACCAGGTTTCACTAAAAAATGATACATAATTATAATGTTATTATAAAATACCCTTTACGAATAGTATCAAATACATTTTCAATTTTCTAACATTATTATTCATCTTACACATTTTCTAGAACGTTGTATAAGAACAAAATCAAATTTTCGAGTAAAATAATTATTTTTAAAAAAATGTAGTTTTGCCGCCTTTTGATGGCACACCCACATTAAATTTTGTTTTTAAAATTTCTATAAGTTCAATTTTAAAAAATATAATTCTTCTTTGGAATAAGGATATAAAAATTTAATTTGGATAAAATTTTCATATTATTCTGATAACTTTCATATTTAATGAATAGTAAAAACACGCTATATTTTAATTATAAACAATTTTTTTCATCGCAATAAATTTTATGGTTAGATTATTTTTTTAATTGTTTTTAAAGTGTAATTAGAATATATTTTTACCATTAAATCGAATGTTGTTCATTGGAATTAATTTCACTTTAAAATTGGATATAAACAAGTATCAATCTTTTGATTGTTTTTGTTTCATAAAAACATGCTATTTGTTTTGATAATGGGAATTAAATTTAAAATTAATTAATTCCACTTATATGTTATGAATTTTGAAAAATAGACATCAATATTGAATTCAGAATATCAAATAATTCTTAGGCTGAATTTTTGGTATTTTTCTGAAAAACATCAATGTTCGATGAATAGTGAAACCACTTAGGGGTAGTTAAAAACTGACTTTTTTTAATTTAAATTTAATTTTGCCACATTTTTGAATTGAATTTCAAAAATCCGAGAGACACAATTAATATCAAGGACTAAAATGTGGTTCAATGAGATGTAAATAATTTTTGGTGAATAGTAACTTTTTTACTTTTATTTACCAAGGTTAAAAGTAAATAGGATAATTAAATGTAAAAATGATTTTATTATTACCCTAAAACAAGTCATAATTATATTGGATAAGGGGAATTCCACCAAAAACATCCTTAGTAATAAAATATGACCATTTAAGATCACTTTCATTAGATTTGGACATTTAATATTAATTTATTTAAAGAAGGGTTAAAATAGTTAAAATCAAAGTTTAATAAGTAAATTATTTTTAATATAGGGTTATACATAAGATAAATTCGACTATAAATATTCATTAGAAAGATAAATATATTTTCTAAATAATATTGTTTTATTTATAATTTTTAATCATAAATAATTTAATTTATTTATGACACAAAAATGATGCAGTAATTATCGTATTAATGAAATATTGTCATAATTGATGTTATAAATACCCAAATAAATGTAATTTGACAATTTTTATGAATTTAAATAATTTTCCTAAGTTAATAATACATGTTAGTTTTCATTTAAGTAAATTTTTCCGAACTAATCATTCTTTTATGATTTTCACAAAAATCAATTACCAAATAGTGTCAAAATTGACATAAAATAGTTTTTAAAACAAATATTATATTATTAATTGTTATTTTATTCCTAAAAATCTAAGGATCGTCCAAATGACTTATATAAGGTTATATATATTAATAATAAACAACTTGGGGTTCATATGGCTTGTTATAATATGTTTATTAACCATATAGTGTTAGAAAACAAGAAGACACGGTAAAAGTAAAATTACTTAACTTAAGGTTAAATCTAAATGATAAGGTTATAATAGAAACCTAAACTTGCCTAAATTCTATTGGATGAGAGGATTGAGACCCACCATCACATTATCTTCAAAACAAATCAATTTGGAGCTAATAAATACCGAATATGACTTTATAATAAAATAATATTTTCGGTTTTTTCAAAGGTGCCCCTCTCCTCCCTTATAGAAGGGAACCTCCTCCCTCTCTACCTCACACCTCTTTGAGCCTTCAAGCTCATCCAAAACCTGCAAAATTCTCTTCTCCACTTCCATAGAAACATCTTAGAGGTTCTGGTCATCTTGAAAGACCAATTTTAGTGCCCTAAGAGGAGGTCTCAAAGTGGCACTTCAAAGAAGAGGAGGTTCAGATACGTACGAAGCATATTGGACCTAAGGTAAGGGATAACTTTTCCAATATCGTTCTTATCCGAGATTGTTTATTCGTAAGTATTCACTGGGGTTATTTTTATCATCCATGTCCATGTTTCCTAAAAATGGTTTCATGTATTTTTAAAGACCTTTTTACCCATTTTTGACTTTTACTACATGGTATATATAGAATCTTTCTTTTACGAGGTACTTTTTGACATTTCTGGAAAAAGTATGAGAAAAATGTTTTATTAACGTATACGGCATGAAAGGATTTTTGTCGGTTTTATAAAGCCTTATTTTCATGAAGCCTACTCCAAAATATTTCATTACTATTTTCAAAAAAAAATCATTTTCTTTTAAAATTGCATGACATTTTGTGAATATAAAATGATTTTGAAGAAAAAAAGGATATTCTCCTCATGAATTCATTTCAAGTGTTTTATCAAAACCATTTTCATCTAAGATGATATTATTTCAAATGTGTATGTTTCAATTATAATTTCTATATGATTTAGATGGTTTCACTTTTCTTATTATGAAATGATATACATTTCTTTTATATAGATTATGTGATTATTGAATGATGTTTATGAAACCCATTTTATTCTTTGGGTTATGATGAATGATTTATGTTTATGTTGTGGAACAAGTAATAATGATTTCATTATAATATGGGTGGGACCTATATCTCCTTCCAATGCATTGGGTATAGATATAAATCTCATGAGATAGACATGCCTGGAACAGTAAGTTAAACCGGTTCAGTAATAATGGATTGGAACGAGGAGTGAACTCGATTCAAAAGGGACTTTTTCCACTAAGATGGTCTTGGCAGCATTGTCTGGGCTACTATGGAAATCATATCATGTGATTAATGGTTTCCACAATTACATGTTTTATTCCCATGCTAATTTATCAAGATTAATGTTTCATCATGATCTATGCCTTACGTACTTCCATGTTTTCTGTCATTGCTCAAGATTTTGATGTTTAGATTTTATGCTCATGTTTTTTTACATTCAAATGTATAAGGATTGTTTTATGTTCTCTATGCTTACCCTTACTGAGCATATTCCCTCATCCCTTTTATTTTTTCTTTTCCCTAGGATATAAATAAAGGTTTTAGGTAAGAATATAAAGGGAAGATCTTTATGGGAGATGTTGAAGATCTTTCACCGCGATTAGAAGATTATATTTTTGAGTTTCCAAAGAAACTAAAATATTACTGTCCTTGTCTGTCTCTTTTTTTTATGTATTAATTATTATGAAAAAAGTAATGTAATGTCCATGTACGTCATGCTTTGGACATCTACAATTTGCATCAGAGGAAAAGATTAGTCAACCTTTGGAAACTAGGATGCGAGAACCTTGGTGAGATCCCAAGAGATATTTATATGGTACGTCTAGGGATGTCCCTAAGGTTAAGTATAAGTATAGGTTATAGTCCTATAATTATGGTAACGATCGTAGAATTAAACCTAAGATGTTAGATATTGAAGGTACTCTCCCTTTATTATGTTGTTTTCCCTACCATGATTTTTGCCTCTCACACTATTCTTTTTCGGTTTTAGACGATGGATGGAACCCGAAGGAATCATGTTCATCAATGCAATGGAAAATGTAATGATTTTCCTATAGAACAAACAAATTTTATGGGAGATGTAGTGAAAAATCTTATTGCTATAATTACAAAAGCTATGAATCATTCTAGAATTCCAAATGAGAAGAGAAGGGAACAATATTCTATTGAGTCCTTCATGAGGCAACGTCCACCTTCTTTTAGTGGGTCTTCTGATCCACTTATTGCTGAACAATGGATCAGTACCACTGAAAAGATATTTTCAGTTCTTCAATGTTTTGAACATGATAAAGCCATCATAGCAGTATATCGTTTGGAAGGTGGAGCTTATCAATGGTGGATTATTATCATGAATATGAGGACAAGAGATGAAATTGAGTCCATGGAATGGGACGAGTTCAAGAACTTATTTTTCAATAAGTACTTCCCTCGTATTCTTCGAACAATGATGGAGAATGAGTTTCCTGAACTCAAGAAAACAGATGATGAATCTGTTGGTGTATACGTATCAAATTTTACAAGGCTTGCAAGGTATGCATCTGGCTTTATCATCCAACCTGAAAGTAAAGTTGATCAATTTTTTAGTGGCTTTAAACCACATCTTTGAAGGGCATTAGCTATAAGTGACTTCAGTAGCTATGAATAAATCTTGTGTTGTGTTACCAAGGTAGAAATGGATGTTGGTGTTACTTATCCATCTCATGGTTTTGACAAGAAACGAAAGATGGAGTTCAATGAGAAATCTCAGAATAATGGTGAGAAGAAGATGAATATTTCCTTATGCTCAATGTCTGGAAAAAAGTATAGTGTAGATTGTCTTAAAGAGACTAGAAAATGTTTTAAATGTGGAAAAGAATGTCATTGAGCAGCTGAGTGTCGAAGTAATGGAAAAAGTGTTGCTAATGATGTGAATAAAGAAAATACTGTAGATAATGCACCAACAACACTTCAATGCATCAAGTGCAAGGAAATGGGGCATTATACTAATAAATGCCCTAATCCAAGGGTTAGTGATGATCGAAATGAGCAACCACTTAAGGAAAAGGACAATGGGAATTCATTGGAGATCACTATTGGCGATGTTGAATATGACAATGTTGTGGTGGAATGATTAAGTGTTTATATAATGGGATTCCAAAATAATGTTGTATATAGTATCGTGGAATATTGGAATATTTATGTTTTTGTCTATTGTGGTTTCCAATAATTTTATGGTACCGATATCCATGGAATGTGATTGAGATATTTTTGGAAAAAAAATGATATGCGCATAATGAAGGGATATGGATAAAATGAAATATTTGATAGTATTCATGAGCTCATGACTGATATAAGGAAATAGTTATATCATGGATTGCGTATATATAATTTTTGGGTTTTGGTATGTGGAAAGAGTTAACTTCTGACAGCACTCATGTTTTCACTAAGATTAAATGGGTATTCCTTTTTCAAGGGAATACATGATTAATGCCTTTGAATGTTTGTAATGTGACCAACAAGACATTTATTATGATATATGCGGATCAATGATGGTATTAACAGGCTTGTTATATGAAATCTCTAGTAATCGTTTTCACTATAATATGAGAGTGGACTGTATTATTATGGATAATCCTAATGATTGGAATGGATTATGTTGGACATAAGTTAGTATTGTTTAAGGATAGAAGTTTTTTTCGATATTATTGATGGGATGTTATAGTAATGTAGTTTTTGAAAAAGGACAACTTGCAGGATGGGAGATAGCCCATAGAACCGGACAAGGCTTTGGGAATCGAACCCACAATCGAAGTGCGACTGGCCTTTATCGCCTACCATTGGCCTACAGGAAGTCCCTATTTAGTAGAAACTAGTTTTATTATATTAAGTTGTATGATATATGAAGAATAACTCCATTTTAGGAAACATATATGTTTAATCTCACTAAAGATAGACTTATGTTTTTTTGATAACTTTTATAACCTATTGTTTGAGGCAGATGGAATGACCCATCATTCTATCACATGATCTGCTAACGGTTCAAGAATGACAAAGTCAACTTTATTTCTTTAAGAGATGATGTGGAAATTGTCCATAGAACGACCAACAGTGAGACTGTACCAAAACCACGACTGTATTTCTTCTAATTACAATTTAATCAACCTTAGGGAAATGATCTTGAAAACCAAAAATGATTCCCTAGTGCCCTTATATCCAATGAATCAGATGTTACCTTAGATCATCACAAATCTATGGCTTTGTGATTGATGATTTTTTCATAGCCATGTTCTCTACCACTCTCTATCAGAACATGATGGTCATATTTTTCTTCCATATCCATATTTTCATCTATGTTCTCTTATATGGAAACCCAGTGATGAGATTATTTGGTTAATCATTACATTTAATACATTAGTTTTTAAAATTATGTTTAGTATTCCTTTTTACGATGTGGGATTCTATAAATAGTAAACAATTTATAACCCCGACGAATTTCAAGGGAGAAATTAATTTTAAGGGGGGTAGAATGTAACACCTTGAGATTTTATGAAAAATATTTTTTTAATTTCATTGATGTCTTGTGTTGGAAGCTACAACAAGATTACATTGCGCTATATGCAACAACGTATGAGCTTGCAGTATACACAACACTATTCATGGATCATGTTACACACAAATTTGATAGTATTTATTCTACGAAACATTGACTGTATATATATATATATATATATTAAATGTATAAATGAAATATGGAATGGATTATATTATACGAAACAACGGAGGAGTCTTGCACAACATGCAACCCAGACTTCGCTTGCAATATACACAATCAAGACCTTTCTCGATAGCGTGTGTTGTACGCAATACCATGTTTCACTAAACAATGATATATGGATATAATATATTTATGAACTACCTGTTATGAATAGGATCAACTAAATTTTGAATTTTATAACATTATTATTCATCTTACAAATTTTCTAGAACATGGTATGAGAACAAAATCAATTTTTCGAGTTAAATAAGTATTTTTTAAAAAATGTAGTTTTTCCGCCTTTTGATGGAGCATCCACTTCAAATTTGGTTTTTGACATTTCTATAAGTTAAATTTGACAAAATAAAATTCTTATTTGGAATCAGGATATAAAAATTTACTATGGATAAAATTTTCATATTATTCTGATAACATTCATATTTTAATGAATAGTAAAAACACGTTATATTTTAATTAAATACAATTTTTTTCATCAAAATAATTTATATGGTTAGATTATCTTTTCAATTGGTTTTAAAGTGTAATTAGAATATATTTTTACCATTTAATCCAATGTTGTTCATTGTAATTAATTTCACTTTGAAATTGGATATAAACAAGTATCAATCTTTTGATTGTTTTTGTTTCGTAAAAACACGCTATTTGTTTTGATAACGGGAATTAAATTTAAAATTAATTAATTCCACATATATGTTATGAATTTGGAAAAATAGATATCAATTTTGAATTCGTAATATTAAATAATTCTTAGGCTGAATTTTTGGTAAATTTCTGAAAAACTTCAATTTTCGATGATTAGTGAAAACACTTAGTGGTAGTTAAAAACTGAATTTTTTTAATTTAAATTAAATTTTACCACTTTTGTGAATTGAATTTAAAAAATCCGAGAGACACAGTTAATATCAAGGACTAAAATTTGGTTCAATGAGCTGAATATAATTTTTGATGAATAGTAACTTTTTTACTTTTATTTACCACGGTTAAAAGTAAATAGGATAATTAAAGGTAAAAATGATATTATTATTACCCTTACACATGTCCTAATTCTATTGGATATGTGTAATTCGACCAAAAAAACCTTATAAATAAAATATGACCATTTAGGCCCCCTTTGATTAGATTTGGACATTTAATATTAATTTATTTAAAGAAGCGTTAAAATAGTTAAAATCAAAGTTTAATAAGTAAATGATTTTTAATATAGTGTTATACATAAGATAAATTCGACTATAAATATTAATTAGAAAGATAATAATATTTCCTACATAATTTTTTTTATTATAATTTTTAGACCTAAATAATTTAATTTATTTATGACACAAAGAAGATGCCGTAATTATCTTATTAATGTAATATTGACATAATTGATGTTATAAATACCCAAATAAATGTAATTTGAGACTTTTTATGAATTTCAGTAATTTTTCTAGGCTAATATGACATGTTAGTTTTGAATTAATAAAATTTTTCCGAACTAATCATTCTGTTATGATTTTCACAAAATTCAATTACCAAATAGTGTCAAAATTGACATAAAATAGTTTTTAAAAAAAATATTATATTATTAATTGTTATTTTATTCCTAAAAATATATGGATCGGCCAAATGACTTAGATAATGTTATATATATTAATAATAAAAAACTTTGGGTTCATTGGTCTTGTTATAGTAAGTTTATTAACCATATACTATAAGAAAACAAGAAGACACGGTAAAAGTATATTTATTTAAGTTAAGGTTAAATCTAAATGATAATGTTAAAATAGAAACCTAAACTTGTTTAAATTATATTGGATGAGAGGATTTCGACCCATCCCCACATTATCTTAGAAATAAATCAATTTGTAGCTATTAAAAACCAAATATGACTTTATAATAAAATAACATTTTTTGTTTTTCCAAATGTGCCCCTCTCCTCCCTTATAAAAGGGCACCTCCTCCCTCTCTTCCTCACACAACTTTAAGCCTTAAATCTCTTCCAACCCCTGCCAAATTACCTTATACACTTCTATAGAAAGTTTTTAGAGGTTCTGGTCTTCTTGAAAGAACAATTATAGTGCCCTAAGAGGAGGTCTCAAAGAGGCGCTTCAAAGAAGAGGATGTTCAGATACGTACGAAGCATAGCGGACCTAAGGTAAGGGATAACTTTTCCAATCTCATTCTTATTAGAGATTTTTTATTCATAAGTATTTACTAGGGTTATTGTTCTCATCCATGTCCATGTTTCCTAAAAATGGTTTCATGTATGTTTAAAGTCCTTTTTACCCATTTTTTACTTTTACTACATGGTATGTATGGAATCTTTCTTCTACGAGGTACGTTTTGACTTTTTCGGAAAAAGTACGAGAAGAATGTTTTTTAACGTATACGACATGAAAGGATTTTTACGGTTTTATAAAGCCTTATTTTCATGAAGCTTTATCTAAAATATTTCATGACTATTTTCAACAAAATCCTTTTCTTTTAAAATTGCATGACATTTTTTGAATAGAAAATGATTTTGAAGAAAAAAATGATATTTTCCTCCAGAATTCATTTCTGGTGTTTTATCAAAACCATTTTCATCTAAGATGACATTATTCTACATGTGTATGTTTCAAGTATAACATCTCTATGATTTAGATCGTTTCACTTTTCTTATTATGAAATGATATCCATTTATTTTATATAGATTACGTGATGATGGAATGATGTTTATGAAACCCATTTTATTCTTTGGGTTATGATGAGTGATTTATGTTTATGTTGTGGCACAAGTAAGAATGATTTCATTATGAGATGGTTGGGACCTATATCACCCTCCAATGCATTGGGTAATGATTTAAATCTCATGAGATAGACATGGCTGGAACGGTATGTTAAACCGGTTCAGTAATACAGGACTGGAATGAGGAGTGAACTCGATTCAGAAAGGGACTTCGTCCACTATGATGGTCTTGGCAGCAATGCCTTGGCTACTATGGAAATCATATAATGTGATTAATTTTTTCTACGATTACATGTTTTATTTCTATTATATTTTATCATGATTAATGTTTCTTCATGATCTATGACTTAAGTACTGCCATATTTTATGTCATTGCTTATGATTTTGATGTTTATATTTTATGCTCATTTTTTTACATTCAAATGTCTACGGATTGTTTTATGTTCTCTATGCATACCCTTACTGAGAATTTGAGCTCACCCCATTTATGTTTTTCCCCATGATATAAAGAAAGGTTTTAGGTAAGAAAAAAAGGGAAGATCTTTATGGGAGATGTTAAAGATCTTTCACCGCGATTAGAAGATTATATTCTGAGATTCCAAAAACACTAAACTATTATGGTCCTTGTGTGTCTGTTTTTTGTTATGTATTAATTATTCTGCAAAAGTAATGTAATGTCCATGTACGTCACGATTTGGACCTCTACATATTAATTAAAAACCAATTCCTGTTTTCAAAACCAAAAAGTGTGCTCTTAAGAAGTAAAAACTACAAAAAAATAGACTTGCGTTAATGACTAATTTCCAAGTGTAATTAATTCCAATAACCAAAATTGTATTAAATTAAAAAAATATTATACATGTAAACATAAGAAATAATTAAAGTTATAGTATATAAATATTAATATATTTTAATAAAAGGTACTTTTGATTTAAAATGTGGTATTTTTAACTATTCATTTTAATATAAACTTTAGTAGAAAAATACCAAAATATCATCCAATGTTAATTATGATGTTATAATTTTAAGAAATAATTTATTTTATTCAAATCAAACATATAATGGTGTCAACAACTACATTTAAAAATGGTTTTCCAACAAAAAGGTTGTAATACTGTATTTTAAGAAAAATACTTTTTTTATCCGAAACAAATGAATTTAGAATAATATCATATCAGTAAAATATATAAGAATAATTTATAAAATTACATATAATATATATCATATATTTTCATTAAATAAAAATTCATAAAGAGTGATATGAAAACAAAATTAATCCCATTTAAATCGGTTTTCATAAAAACACATCCATTATTTTCAATTAGTTTTTATTTCTATTTCTAATATATTTAGTAATCAATGATTAATTATATAAGAATTTGTAAACCAAATTTCAAAATTTAGTTGATATTATTCATTCCCTCCTTTAAAAGGTCTAGGCGTTAATAACCATTTACAATAATAATAATATTATTGTATTATTTTTCAATATTACTCAATGTTGTGTGCAATGTAAGATTTCTAAAAAGCATGTTGTTGCGTATCGAGAACGCTATAAATAAGCACCGCATTTAACTTAAAATTAATATCATACTCATATGTATTAATAGAAATAAAAAATAATTATTCTATAAATACCCTGGTCATTACAAGTTGGGATTTTAGTGGGAAAAATATTACAATGAGAATATTTTTCCATGGACGTAGGTCATAATGGGGAACAAAATCACTAACAGGGATACATTAAACATGAATTTTGTTACATGAGGGATTCCCTTCATCATCATGAATGATTTTATCATATATATTGGGATACCCTATCAGAATATAAATACCTACACTAATTTTTTGTCCACTATAAATTACCACCTCAACATATGTTTAAATTAACATAGATATAGTGTCCAAATGACATAAGAATTTTGCTACACTAGACACTAACTATTGCACCTAGTTCCATAAAAAAATCAATTACAAACCAAATATGATTCCAAAAAAAATATTCATAGACCTAAATATCCAATAGTAACATGAGTTAAAATATATTGTATTAAATTTATCAACAATAATTTTTAGGTTAAATTATTTATATAATTTATAAAAGCTAACAAAAACCATTTTCTTTACAAACTAATGTAAAATTTTACCACTATATGATAATCTATGAAATCCATAGAATTTCTTCCAAATATTCCAAAACATATCCCAACAAGACATATTATTAGACCTATCATTTGTATTATTTTTTATAATTACATGGGTGAAGGGGAAAATAAGAAGGGGAAAGCTCGAATTATTAATAATAGAAGAAAAAAACAGAGGAAAAAACAAAGAAACATGGAACACATATTATAGTTAGAATAGATAAATTATTATAATGAGATAAAAGAGTGAAACAAAAAGAATAATATTTCCATGGATAACAATGTAATAAATTTTTCTACATAAATATCAGGAACTAGTTCTTTACAAAGAAATTTAATATTTCATTCCTCTAATTCTATACCATAAGCTAATACAACTTCATTTAATATATCATGAAATTAATATAAAAAAATAGTAGTCTATTACATTATAGAGAAATATATAACAAATTTATTATTAGAAGATACTATATTATGTATGGAGGGGATATATAAGGATAGTTTGCATCAATCAAATGATTTATTATAATTCATTCATGAGATGCTATAACACTAAAACAAACCTAAACAAACATGATAAATAACATTATTATTTCAAATTTCAATATATGGAACCAAAATAATTTTCCACATGAAAATAATGGGATGAAAATATTATAATACATCCCAAATAAAAATTATGATGGTTAAACATTAAATTGTTTCCTTTCTTGATTAATGGAAAAATAATTGTACCAAAAAAATTAAATATCTGATTTTTAAAACATTTCCCTACGAATAAATGGAATATATTTCATTATATGAATCCCCAAATATAAATCCAAAAAGATATTTGTTTATATATTTATGTTAATGTCCTCCAAAATAAATAGATATATGAAATCTTGGTAAAGACCCATTAATCCATGGAATGAAATAATGTGTTCCCATAAGAAATTCACCAAATTAAAAAAAATTAAAATAAAAGAGGCTCATTTAGCATATAAAATTTGATGACATTGAAATTATTTTGATTAAAATCGACATTAAATAATTTATCCTGACAAAAATTTCAATTGTTTAACAATAAACTATCCCTATTATAAATACCAAAACACCTTATTATATAGAAGTGGATGAAAAAAATTCATCGATAACAATTAATTGAATGAAATTATTGATAAAGGAAGAAAAGTAATTGGTTGACACCATGTGATCAATATCCAAACAATTAATTTATATATTTACAATAAATTAATATTTTAAAATAAATACCATGATTATAAATTATTTAAAATATTTTAAGGATAATATATATGGAAAAAAAATGACCTTTTAGAAAAAGTTTTTATTTTTGAAATAAAAAAACAAACATGTCAGGCCCAAAACTACCATATAAAAAGGTGAATTGAATGTTTTTTACTAATTAATTTTGATCCATAAATAAAAAAATTGATTTTTAATGTTTATATTTTTATAATTTGAAATTAAATTTCTTGAAATGCCCCATTATTAAAATAGTAATCAATTTTTTTATTAAAATTTCATTTTACCACAGGGGATTGAAAAACCTGATATAAAAAATTATTAGAATTGGGATAACCAATCATATATATCTAATGTTCATGATCAAACAATATAACTCAAAGAGAATAGATAATATTTATAAATACTCATTATTTAATATATACACTACGAAGAATTAAATATTTAAATGTGGGATAACATCAAAAAAAATAAAAAATTATATAATAAAAAATTATAAAAAAATAGAATAATTTGTCCTAAAAATATGATATATAGCCCTAAAAATGATCATAAATATATAAACGAAAAATTATTTGTCCAAAACAATCATCACATTCACAACAAATTTATCAATATAAATATAAAAAAATTGATTAATTCGACTTAGTATATCCTGGTATCTACCTGTAAATAATCATTTGATAATTAATTAGATATTAATTAAATATAATAAGATACAAAATAATCATTGTACTTAACATATGACATGTGTCATAGAATCAGAATTGAGACTAAAATAAACCCTATTTGTTTTAGTAAATTCAAAGAATCAACATTAACCTCTGGTATCAAAAACATATATAATGATCCTCTAATTCATAAAAATACACACATAAATTTTTTTCCCTTCATATATATTTATTCCGCAAATGAAATTGATTTTGGTTTTTATCTATTTTATTATATCAAGTTTTTATAATTTTATTTATTTTACTTGTAATATAAAGTGGTTTTTGAATTCATTCATAATAAAAAGATCATCATTCAAAGTGAAATAATTTAACAATAATTCACGTTCAATAATATTTATTCTGTAAAAAAGTTATGTCTATGGTGGTTTTGGTCACGCACCATGAAAAAAAATTCATTGATACTCATGTTTCTGGGATTCATAAGAAATTAAATGTTTTCTCATTATTAATGTGTTTGTTATTAATTATAAAATTATAAAACAAGATATATATAAATATTTTTGTATAATATTATACAATTAGTAATTTTTTATGGTCATCGATGATATAAATTCTTATCATTGTACATTTCTATAAACAAACACAAATAAGAATGAAAAAAGATTAATGGACCTATATGTAGTAGTTTATTTTTAATTTTACTAAACTATAAGGATAAATATATAATTTAATGTTCATTGGTGTGATGTATCATAATTTAGGGATTTATATATAGTTTTAATATATGTAACAATGTATATGATATGAATAATATAAATTTTCCATCTTGAACACTTGTTTTGAATGATTGAATGACAATTATTATTTATTGATCATATCATTTATAGGATACCAAATATTTCATACCATAGCCATAATACAAGATAAATTTCATATTATTCCATAAAAAATGGATTAATGACCATCCATATAAATATTTAAAGGAACAAAAAATGGATGTTGTTCATTGTATAGATTTAGTAGTCCACACATATACACGTTTGATGATTCTATTTCCCAATGAATTGTAGAAATTTATTACATGTGTTAGGAATTATGAATCTAAGATATTTTATAAATATAATAATTAGTTATTAAATTAAATATTAGGACATTTATTAGGATGTTGTTAAGTAAAAAAATTCATAGAGGTTGTAGTCCACACATACACATGATTCACAATTTTCATAATTGAAAAAAATCAAATATGGGTACTGATTTAACTATATATAATAAAATAATACCATAGTAACTAAAATCACAATATAATTTTGTGGTTATTTAATGTAAATATAATAATACGAAGTGAATATATAAAAATAAATATGTGAAAGGGGTGGTTATAATTTTCTACCACACATCTTATATTTTTATCACTATAAAGGTGGATAAGGAACTAAGGGATGGTATATTCAAAGGTATATAACCTATTGAATGTGACTAATAATTCATACAAGAGGGTTTCTATGAATTTTGGTTTGAAATAAGTGGATATTTGTGTGAGGGTAAGTGAGTAGGGGAGTATCCCATTATAAGTGAAAAGGTATTGAGTTTCTTTAAATAACAAAAAAGTTTCAATAATTGAAAGAGAATATTATTTAATGTGTATCTAAAAGTTTTAAATAATATATTAGGATATATATAATGTTAGGAAAGTCCCGTTATTAAAATTATAAAATTAATATTTTATTTTTTTTATCATTTTCTCTATAGGTTATAATATTAATGAAACCATTATCTCTTTCTAATGTAACTAGTTTTAAAATATGTAATTTATCGTTTAAAAATAAAATTATAATGTTCCTTATTACATAATATTGGCCTAGTAATTAAAAAAATTAAATAAATATTATTATCATCCATTTCTAATTTTGATAAAACATAAATTTAATAGAATAAATTTATAATATATTTATTTTTAAGAAAAAATTAATTTAATATCATAAATTTCCACTAATGGATTTTAAATTAATTAATTTTGATAAAATTTTAATGAATCCTATAAAATAATAATTTTTTTATGAAAATGTTACATAAAATAATAAATAATAATTATAAAAAATATAATTTATTAAATGTCATTTTTTTGAAAAAACCATAATTTTTCACTATTCTACTAAAAATAAACCTATTATGAAAAATCCTTAAAATTTAATTATGTAAATATTAATTAGATCATGCGAAAATTAATTTTTTCCTGAATAAATATAATTTTTATATATATATATATTTAAATTTTAAATAATTGTATACTGTATAGTGAAACAGATTTTTTAAAGGAAATTAGATTGTTTTGAATGCTAAAAAATATCATTGATATTAAATACTATTAACAAAATTAATTATTATTGATTAGTTCCTCATATCTAATATATTTTCTCAACATTATATATAATATTCTTGAAGAGTAAATTTATTTTGAATAAAATGATTTATTTAGAATTTTTTTTTCAAATTCTAAAATTATTGCAACAATAGTTTTATCTATATTCATATAAATAGTATCAATTCATTTATTCCTATAAATATGTTTTAATATTGATAGTACAATTAATTTCCCTAAATTAAATGACTATGTTTCAATGATTATATTTAATTTTTATATTTTTATCAAAATATATCGTGGTTTTATTTTTGCTTGTTGTTGCATATAGATCATGATTTGTAACATATTCATTTAATTTAAATAGTGTCATACTATAAAATATAAGGGTGGTAAAAAAACTCCCCTTAATATAAAATACATCATTGAAATTTTTTTTATTACCAGTTAATTAAAATAGGTGATTAGATCATTAAAATATATATTATTTGGTAAATGACTTCAAATATGATACTAATTTTATTCACACATTCTATATTTGTTGACATATTCTTCCAAAAAACAATAGTAATTCATATAATCAAAACCCATGTATTTATATAAAATATCAATAAATTAAATAATATTTAGAATTCATAAAACATTATGAAAATATAATACATTTAATCATAGTGAAACCATATATTATTTTTCACATTAACTCTATCATTTTCCCTTAAATGGAAAAAATAGAAAACAATCCACTATATTAGACATTTCAATGAATAAGGAAAAAATTTAAACATACCATGATTAATGCATCAAAACAATTATTAAGAAATAATTTTTATATATTTTTAAAAATCAGTCAACAATTTATTGTATACACATCATGAATACGTTAATACTATGAATAATCTATCCCACTCCCATGTGTTCTTCGAATAATTCCACATAAAATATTAACATGAAAGAAAATCACTTTTCAAGGTTATTTGAACCATTTAATACATGTTTCCAAAAACATAAATTAGAAATACGAATTAAAAATACATAGAGGCATCATTTAATAAACATTAAAGATTGAATGCATTTTAATATCATTGATAAATATCAATCATTAACCAAAAAATATTTGATTAATTTTATTTAATTTCTATTCACTTGTCAACAACAGTTACATAGGTATTTCAAGAAAAAAATAATGTTTCAATCATAATAAAAATACTAAAAAAATATTAATAATTTATTTATGATACATTACTCAGTAATAAGACATTATCAATTTTGGATAAATATATTTCTTATAATCCATTTTGATCCATTTTTTATTCAAATACTAAAACCATAATGGTTATGATAATTTCATAAATATTAATATTAAAGAATCAATATGTTGATTCCATACCCTATTGAACATTTAGTTTTAACTCATGATAAATTTTGTTCAATAAATGACTCTCTTTATTCAATAATTTGTAACCCAATTTAATTTTTCTCTTTATTTTTCTTATATAATTATATTTCGTCAAACACAAATCAATTATTACATTTCATTAGTGAGAATATGAATAAACCTTTTCATATCATATTGGAATGTAATAACATGTTTGTAGTTTTATCTCTTAATCATTCACTATGTGAAGACTAATTTAAAAATTAATCCCCCTACATTGTAATATTAACCATAAGTACATATTTGAAAAACCCTATAACTACATATAATATCAATACATGGATGTAATATTCATGAGAAAAAAACATTCTCTACATTAAAAGAACATTAAGATGTTAGCTTCTACTTGAAATTCCATTATATACTTGTCCCTAGGGTTTCCACTGATGATATCATATCGTAATCCTTATAGTAAGTGAGTTTTATAACCATAACATAAAATCATATAAAATTTAATCTATTAATCTTTACATTTAAAATTGTGAACAATCAAAACATATCCTCCATTATAATGTTTTTAATATAAATCATAATCTATAATGTTATTTCAAACCAAGTCTGATACAAATTGTATCACCCTTGACCCACACCCTTGAGGCTTGTCCCATTAACAAACTCATTACATATTGTCTTCAAAATTATCTTTTTATATTGTTTACAAAACTCTCATATATAAATGTGTTTAAATCAAATATTTCATTACCTATATTTCTAGGACAACTTAGTTTTGGTTATTTATTTAATTATGATTAAATATAAATAAAGAAAACACATATCATTTTTATGTAATTAAAAAATTTCCCCCTATATAATAACTACAATATCCATAAAAATTCCCAATATCACTTATATATTTTCCAAAAAATTTATTCTATTCCATTGATAAGGTTTTATAATGTTTTTAAAAAAAATTAAAATTGAATCATATGACAGTGTGACTGAAAACACTTTGTAAGGGAAATAATATAATGGGGAAAACATTGAATAAACATATAATACATATTTTTTTAGAAATAGATAAAAAAATATAATTCCATAAAATTACACTAAAATCACAATATATTATAAAAACCGAGGTAATTTTATATCCTTTCATTAATAACTAGCTTCATAGTGTGGAAAGGAAAAATTATAGAGAACTAATTCAATACCATAATCCAAGACATTATGATCAAATAAATCTTTATCAAACCATAAAATAAATATATATTCCATTTAAAGAAAACACAAGACTACAAAATCAGGGTTTTATCATGATACCTATAGATTCATGCAGGGGCATAAAATTACTATTTCCAAACACCAATTATTTATGTTTCATGCATTAATCATATGAGAGAATGAGTAAAAAATATAATTAATTTTAATATAATACTCTGTAATGGAATAAAAATATATAGAATTCCAATAATTATCCCCATATCAATAAATGATGTAAATGATAGTTAAACATATAAATACTGAAGTTGGATGGTTAAAAATACATATCTAAATTTCCTGGGTAATTTAGAAACATATATTAAAGAAAAAATATAAGGATTTTCAATAGTTCCCTTAAAAATAAATTTAATAATATTATTTGTATGAACCCTTCAAGCTAAAATTTTATAAATAAATATGTATAAGGATATATAAATAATGTTCCAAAAAAATATATTTATGTAATATAGGTTAATTCAATTCAATTTGAGTAATGTTATATATATTGTTCGCAAAACTAAGGAATTCGAAATAAAATCATTCCTATAGTAAAGTATGATTCAGATTAAAAAATACGGTGATAGAATGTTTGTTCTAATTTATTTGGACAATAAAAAATGGATCCAAATAAATATGGTTGATTTGTTTGAAGGATCATATCTAAAATGTAATAAAGATATTATTGTAGTATAATTACATGGATAAAAAGTATCATTCCAAAAGAAACCTTCAAACGATGTCCTATAAGAAGTTAAAAGGAATGGAATTCTATACCCCATGAGTTAAATTAACATAATTATATATATATATATATATATATTATACTATTAATATTTTAATATAAATACTATTAGTGAAAATATTTTCTTATATTAAAAGAAAAATTGAGGTGAAAACAAAATATTCCATTTATAATGAATTTTTATCATTGACATAAAATAAAAACTCACATTTACCATTCACGAAATAATTTTTGAGAAGTGATATGATTAAATTTGAAAATAGATAATTCTAATAACATTCCCCACGAATGATATAATTAATAGATATAAATATTAATATAGTAAATGTGGAGCAGAAGATAAAACAATTAGATTTTAATAAAACCTTTTAAAAAACATTAAATTACCAATATTGAAATATAATTTCTCAAAAGAATTATAAAAAATGTTCATTAAAATGAACTTCTCCCAAATACGATTATAATATTCTATATAAATAAATATTCGGGTTGGTGAACCCAATCATTGGAAATATATATTCTAGATAAGACATTATTACATACAGAAATTATGTGTGACTAATCAAATCACTTATAGGGAACATAATAAATGATACATTATATATTTCCAATGGAAATTATGTTGTAAAAATGTAAAAATTGATTGAATATAACATTAAAAAATTAAAGGTTATAATATTCTAAATTTACATGGAATACATTTTAGATAATGATCATAACTCAGTGAATGATAATTTAGATACTAGGAATGGAGTATAAGGTTAAACAATTGTCAAAAGTCATGTGAGGAAAATAACATTTTTATATTTGTATATGAAATTATTTATAATAAAATAAATTTCAAAACATTAATGGTATATTAAATATATATAGTACAATTAAAAGGAACATTATTTTAAACATGTACCATGTCTCTATGAAATATAATTGAGACAATGGATACCCTTTCCTCTAAACCAAAATTACAAAAAAATACTTTATCCCCATATAGCACAACCATTGATATCCTAATCACATAATTAATTAACTTATGTTTATTTCATTTCATTTTATACTAGAATTATATATTCAATATCTATATTAAATATAGTTTTTTATTTAATATTTTCCAAATCGGGTGTTTTTTGTCTGATCATTTGCACTAGTTATATAAAAATAGCATATATAATAATTCATAAAAAAATTTAACCATCACTACATATTTAATGTTCTATAACTAATATTTTGGATTTTTTAATATAATTTTTTTATTCCATTCATTTTCTTGTTAGAAACCATGAATATGAAATCAATGATGAAATTTTTTCAATGATTTCTTTAAAAAAAGAAGGGATTTTAATTATTAATTGGACAAATAAAATATTCTAAAATGAACAGAATAAATTTGTTACATATTTGTATCAAATTATATGATTCATTATATATCCAATGTATTCCATGAAACAAATTTGATTAATTTCTCAAGTAGGAGTCAATGAAAAACCATACATGAAAAAATAATGACCTGTATATGATTATGTTGTGGTTAATTTTTATATAACTATACCAAATCATAATGATATAATTTATTGTTAATTATTGCAGGTATATTATCATTTGAAAAAATATATAACACGAATTAGGGTATATCAATGAAATACATAATGCATATAAAAATATTTTCCAATTAATAATAAGTGTTCACTTAGATAAAAGGTGAAGGAATCAAATGTAAACTAAAGTGGAATGATAGAGTTTTAATAATGACAATGATTAGATTATAATGGATGAATTATAATATATAACGATTAAATTTACATGTAAATAACTCTACTATTATATTTTTTATGGTTTCCTAAAAAACATATACATCTCTATAAATATGATAAATTTTGAAACTACATATGATAAATTATAAAAAGAAATCATCCTACGCCATTAGATGTCTCTATGAAATAGAGGTCACATTTAATTGATTACATTGTACCTAAATTTTGGATTCTTTCTCCAACCATCAATTTTTAAAATTTTCAAATCTTAAGGTTTTATATATTGGTAATATCATATACATACATACCTCATAGGTTATCACCAATCTAAAACCCTTTATAATGAACAAGAGAGAAACACCCTATCAATGCTAATGATTCCACAGTAGACGGATAGTCCCAGTACAAAATTAAGTTTTCATCAATGTTAATTTTAATATCTCTTTTATTTGGAGGTTTCCAAATCAAATGATGATATCAAATCTCTACTCTTAAATTCTCCCCAAAAACCAAGCCTATTATAAACAGATGGGTGTTTTATAGTGTTTCTAGAAATACATAACATCATAGATAAAAAATAATTTCCCAAAAATATTTTCATCATGATCATTTCGAGGTCCCAAGAATGGTAATGAATATCTCCACACTCTAGATCCACATACCATTATTATTATCCTATGTAACCGTAGATTGCAAAAGGATCTAGAAGTGTAAAGACACTTTCTAATTGAAGTAGTATGGAGTTTCATTCTTATTTTTGTTAGTTATTCAACAATAGTTAGCATTTTTTCAAAACAAATCATTGAAATTCTTGATCTATAGGGATTAATACAATCATTGTCTAATGGTCTAGAGTATTATATAATCTTTCGAGGGAATTCTAGAATTGAAGAGATGGTATAGTTGAATCATTAATATATCATCTCTCATAGTTCCCATAATATAAGAACATTAAGATGATTGTATGTTTATCAATATATGTGATGTATGATAGTGGTTAGTAATTCATTTACAAGATGATGAATTATATATTTTATCTTGTTTATTTTTAATAATCTTTATACTTATGGATTCTTTCGATCACAGTGGAACCCAAACATTTACTCTTCTATAAATTAATATTAGTTTTCAAAGAGACTATCTTGTTATTAGGTATCATCACATATACCTTTGAACTCTTAATGAATGACCAAATATAGTAATAATGATAATGGGGATATCTAGAAACCTATATATTATAAAACAATACCTTTATAATTAGAGACTTATATAATTTACACTATCACACTCTATGAGAATCTTACTTACATGGATTGATTATATATAGAATAATATTACATTCCATACCCAAAATATTGTAGTTTCATAAAACACACACTGTAGTTAACAATAATTATATTCCTCTTAAAAATAGTGATTTTATAGATGAGGATATTAGAGTTCTGGTTAAACACATTGATGACATTATTATGCTATTTATAAACCATAATGGTTTAGACAAACCATGGAATAATCGTCCCATAGATAATAAATAATCTTCATGTAATAGATAGGGGTTTTTATATCCATAATCTCATTTTATCCTTTGTTATATCCACAATTTCCATGATGTCTATATCATAGGCACTTATTACGAATACAATTTTACCCTAAAACAATAAAGTCAATTCCCCTTCATTAATTCATGATTTCTACATGATTAATATAATATTTAATTAATTTGAAGTATGAATGATTTTTTTTACTACCATTAATATTCTATTTCCAATGGACACAAATTTGACCAAGAACCCCCATTAATGCCTTATTTCTTTTTAAGTCCCCCCCCCGATGAACCATTATTAAATCATCATCATATTTTATATTTGAAGGATCAATCAAGACACATCCATATTTTAGGGGCTTGAAATTTCTATTTTCCATCATTTAATTTATCTACCTACTAATATAATAGTCAATGATTATAAAAATGATATTTGATAGAGTCTCACCTTGTTTAATACCTCATGTGTAACAAATGTAACAATATGGGATTTCATTAACCAATATTGAAAATTTAGTATCATTAAATAAACATAAATTCATATTAATTAAATACCAATTTAATACAATTATATAAGTAATTAACCCATAAAATCACAATGAATCAGTTCAAATGGAATCCTATTAAAATTGTTGAGGGAAATTTATCCAGCTCTACTAGGTTTACTCTAAATATTAGCACATTCAGAAGTAGTCATAGGGCTACCTGATATTTTTATACCATTAATGAACCAAGATTTAATATGATATAATAACGTTATAGTGATAGTTTCATTACATATTATAAATATTTGACATATAATTTAATATACTATGATGGTTAGAGTAATATATATAAACTTACCTAGAGAATCGATCTCCCAACATTGTTAAATGTTCCATAGATATAGTGAATTGAACCCCTTAGGGTGGATTTCACTCCTGATAAAATTAAAATATTATTATAATGATAGTTTTTAATAGTTTCAAAACACTCATGAAATAAGTGGATAGAGAATGAAATTAATCCTAGAGAATTTCCTAGGTATAGAAAGATGGATTCTTATTTGATATCTTCCTAATCTAGTGACCATTTGAGAAAAATATTTTCTCATTAATAAACCTCATTGGGTTTGATATCCTCAAAATTGTTGTCATTAAATTTGGTTCTTCTATGGATTATCTCTTTATATTATTTTCCAATGTGAGAACCAAAAACATGTCTCCCTATTATAATCCCACATCTATTATTCATTTATGTGATTAACATTGATGTTTATCAATGAATCATTAAATAATTGAATAAACATTTCTATCTATATCATCATTAATCCACAAAATTATGATGATATCATCTAGGAATGCCTCCTTCAATTACATTAATATATTAAGATCATATTCGAACTCATCCTCTTGATTAATATTTTTCAAAAAAATACTCTCCCCATTCATGTTCAAAATTGATTCTAGTTACTTTTACATGATATCCATTTTCCCAACCATAAAGAGAACCATTTTACGTCCTAAAACTTGGTTTAATCATTAATACAATATTCCCAAAAATAAAATCATTTAAAGAATCTCTCTACCTAGTTTTTTTCAAAACATACTTAATAATTCAATAATAGATAGGTTATTTTTTCCAATAAATATTGAACATGAAGGGAAGAGGTCACTATTGTCAAAATTAGTTGTGGTTGTTCATATTTTATGGCATAAGAGTTTTTCATGATTTTTTTCCTACACTGTACCACCTCCTGTTATTCAATGTCGTTAAATTAGACAGAGCCTATTTCAAGAAAACAATCTAAAATACTATTTATAGATATATTGATCATGTAAATGTATAATATTATATTTTCTCCTCCACTACATAATATCAAATTTTATATTAAAATATATCCCTTCTTGTAATAGAGATGTATGGATCCCCCATCAGTCATCTATGTCAAAGAAAACTCAATATCTTTTTAATAACCAATGGCATAAAATTTTCTGTATTAAATATATAGCCCCGTGAAAAATATATATCAATCCTTAATAGTATATTTGATAAGATTTTACAGAATATATTAAGATTAACCCATCATAAGTCACATTATAATTTAAAATTTGTTTAATGGATTGAAAAAGGATAAACTGATCTCTTTCTCTAAGACTGATACATTGAGGGTTTTTTTAGAAGGATGATGTTGATCAATCCCCATAATATCATATCCAAGATTTCATAAATCTCATGTTAATGAAGTCAAATTATTTTCGTTGGTACATAAGTTCCTAACTTTATAGTTTGATTATTTAAATCAATTATTTTCAATGAGGAAGAAATGGTTGAGTTTTCTAACCCTTTATAGTTATTGTAATAGAACTATAATTTTAATAATATTTTTATTTTATTATATACCATTCATTGATTGTTTTTTATAATAGGTAGATCTTTTTTATTTTTCATTTTTCTCTTCTCTTAATCATCGGGGGTTTATATTACAAGGAATCATAGATCTCATGGTTGTTATTATATTCTTTTTCTAACATGGTGTTCATTTTTTAATGGTCCTCATTCTCATGAACATCATCATTTTTGGGATGATACCCCTAAATAGAATGAGATGATTTTTTAATCTCATTCCCATAATTGTTCTCTTTATCCTTTTCCATTCTTATAAATTAAATCTAAATATTTCCTACCAATTTTGGAATCCCCATTGGATAGAGTCGCCTTAATATATTACATCCCACTAATAAATAAATTCACATAAGCAAATTCAAACTCTACATATTTTCTGGTAAAATTAGCCATGTTTCCTCCTCTTACACTTAATTAGGATAAATATCCTAATAAATATTTTTTCATTAATTAATGATAAAGAATAAAAGTAAGGTACATAAGACTATCCTCATATGGGATTTATATAATGTCTATAACCAAGATCCACTAAAATTTTTTCCCTTACCCAATGCGTCTAATATCCTCAAGTGCATGCCTTTATATCCCAAAGGCTTCTCCTAGGTAGAGAGGGTGTAATTGTAGGACAATTGGGATACTATAACCTTATATCATAGTGGATCTGTGGATATGATAAAAATAAAAATAAAAAATAGTGAAATCATATATATGCATACAAAATATGGATCTTGGACTAGTAACACCTGGTAGTGGTAATCAGAATATAACAGATATAGAATACATGTGAAAGAACATGAAAATTTGTAAAATTAATTAATAATATCAAAGTCAACATGGTAGTTTCCTATAAATTGTTGCATGGAATTTTTATATACCAAAAAGTAATTAAGAATGTCTATATAAAATATTATATTCCAAAAGAAAATTGATCAAAATTATTCTAATCATGAAAATCAGGAATATTCCTCATCCTCAATTAATATTTTCCAACTATTGTTACAGTATATTAAGAATCTATAGTAGGGAATTTGTCCTTATCGATTCTTTCGTACATCTAATATAATTGGGTACCAAAGGTGGCTCGATAATGGTGTGTGATAAAATCTTAGTAGGTCAATGAAAATGGAGTCTAGATGTAATACAAGATGATTACTTAACAAAAACAATGAAAAAGTAAAAATAAAATATTAAAAAATATTGAATACATAAACACCAACATTATCAATTTCAAAAAAGGACACTAGACAGATCTACCATCTTCGGATCATGGCAAAAATGAGTTTCTAATTAGTAAACATATAGCTAAAAACAATATATATTTATATATAGTATATTTATATATTTTTAATCCACATATATGATCTAAGTTCAAGTATACCTATGTATCCATAAACATGGTATACTAGGTGATGGATGGGTCATGGCGTAACACTGCCATTCATAACCAATCTGAGAAATCCTGTAAGATAAGAAAAAACATACATGACCTAAATATCAAGATGAATGAGATATATTGATCTCATCACACATGGTGGTGGGAGATTATTTATGTTAACACCAAAATAAATTGATGTTATGTGTCATGCCAACCCTCCAAATAGTGTCTGTGGTTCGAAACGTCACACTCAACACCAGATGAGGAATTAACTACCATGCATTACATTTATAATTATAAATTATAAATAATATAATTTCTATTCAAATTTAAAAAAATATTCAATAAAACATTCAATTATTCACATGGTTTTAACACCTATTACAATACATTCAAACTGAAAAATTTAATTCCTTTATTGAATATAACCAAAAAATGGAGAAATACATTAAATTTATTATAAGTCATATAATTTGTTAAATCATGGAAATTTATTTTCACACTTCAATGAGGAACATAAGAAGTTCCATTCTTAATTTGTAATTTACCAACATGATAATATCTATTTATATGTAAGGAAAAGAACTTTGGAGGTTATTTGGATCCATAAAAACAATTATAAGAGTGATAAATTTCAATTTCATCAAAAGTATAACAATTCGAGGGTGTTTTTAGAATACAATAAAATATTTAAAAATATTTCATTCAGATAGAACACCCCTGGGGTTTATATAATTTATTTAATGATCCTTTAACTAATAAAAAATTATCCCCAAAAGTATAACAAGGTGAATATTTATATTAATAATCAGAGAACACATTCTGATGTAATGGTCAAAAATGTTTGGGGTGAGGCATAATGCCATGACTTTGAACACAACCCACCTTAAAAAAGATATGACCATTATCCAAATAATGTTGATGATTCATCATCTGAAGGTGGCTTCATATTAGATTAATATTGGAATAAATTAACTAAATGGTCCAATTCCCTAAAAATACAGAAAATATTATTCTCTTAAATGGATCAATGGATATTAATAGAAACTGAAATAGGAAAAAATATGAATGAATATGATACTGAGAGATACCCAATCATTCAGATTAATCTTGATTCAATTTCTACATGAGTGATTAGAATTACTACCTATATAATATAAATTTAGATCCATGTGTGGATGACGAATCTTGTCCTATCATAAATTATTTTGGTTAGAGGGAATAATTTTTCTTGTCTCACTATGGAAAAAAATTTCATTTCACCATACAAAATAATGGATCATGGTTTGGTTTCATGGTATTGCAAACCATGTGCCACCATGTGAATGAATTCTTTCAAATATGTGTAAAAACATGTGTCCTCATTCACCTAGGGTATCATGGTTTTAGAAATACAATTATCACCTATTTATCCTATACCTCACCCAAATATGTTGGGAGAGAACATGTGGTCTAAGTCGAAAAATTTATACTCACCTTGTTGCCCTGTATTTTTTCAAAATTCCAAGGGGTTTATTCTCTAAAAAAGAACATGACACCCTTGTAACCTCTTTGAATCAATTTTTTTCATCATAAATATATTTTAAATTAATTTAAACATAAAAAAATAATATGCAGCTTCATAAAATTATGGGTCATTACCACCTCCAGTCCTTAATGAAACTCATCCCTGAATTGGACATCTAAGTATAATGATTCATCACTATCAAAGAATTTCATCCACTAATATTGAATATATACTTCCAACTACTAGGTGTTTTCATGTAATCTATCATGATATCATATAACTCGTGCAGAAGGAACTTTCCTACATTACATCGTCTTTAAGTTCTGATCCACGATACGAACGAGATACTCCACAAAAGCAAGAAATTAAACCAATTAAACCTCATCCAAATGAAATAAATGTTATAGGTGTAGAAAATATCATTTTATATGAGATAAATGAATGAAAAAAATGTATTGGACATTATCAGTGAGGATGATCTATCTCATAATCCAATGACCTGATCTATTTCACAACCACAACGGATTCAAAAAATCACAGTGAAAGACTATCATACCTCTGTCAATATATTTGGCCAAACACGGAAAATTTTTACAATAAAAACTAATCTTTAACATATTACTCAAGAGGGCATTGTAATCTAGTGGAATATGATTTTTTTTCTTGAACATGAAATCATTACGAATTTTTGGATCATTTGGACCATCTCTATAGGTTCATGAACGAGACATAATTCTTGAAAAGATGAATCCCTTACCTATAGCTAGAATCATGGGGAAAATATTAATATAATAATTAATAAGGATCCATCTCAATTGTATCATGAAATATAATATTATATGATAGTTTAATATGGTGTATATTTTTGACCCATGATCCCATGACATCAAGGAAACATGCACCTAGAATTTCTTCTATAACCTGAATTATACAATCAGTCATTACATCAATATGAGGATGATAGGTTGTGCTCATATACTCATGTGTTCCCAAGTCCCTATATAAACCTTTCCAAAACCATGATGTAATGTGATAATATCATTATGTAATGATATAATGAGGATCTCTATAATGATGTATGACCTCCGGGAATTATAGCCTCCCTATATCATCTACCAAGAAGGTATCCTTCATAGTTAATAAATGTGAGACAATCATAAAATGATCATTGTAAACCCACACTGTATCATTTACACATAGTTATTTTTTGTGGAATAGTCAATACATATATAGAAAGATCATCCCATTTTCACTCCTAAATGAAAAACGACTATAAAATACCTTACGACCACTGATGATCTTCATTTACCTGATGAAATGTAGAACAATGAGTGATAAATCTAGAAATATCACATTATATATGAGAAAAAAATAGTAACATATTTTTCAATACATCATGGTGACACTGAGATATACTTCAATAGTTGTGGAATGAAATTCACAAATGAACCACTCTTTTATGATTGACATAACTTATATGAAACAATGAAATAGTAATATATCATCCCTATTTATGGTACAACCAAAATATTAAAATATTCTGCGATATTTTCCCTTATAAATAAAGCTTTTGGATGAGATATTTTCCTAATTATCAACAATTACATAAGAAGAGAGGTCTCCACTAAAGCTGAGAAGATAGTGTACCCAATATCCCTATGAACCACAACATGATATGTTGAAAAAAATATGAGATGCCACATTATTTTCAAGTACTAAACCCCACGTTTTAATGACTTTTTGTTCTTATAATTGGCTATGACAGTACCTTTACTACATGCTTCTGATTACTCAAAATAAAAAGACTGAAATTACTCAACACATCTACCTACGTGAGATTCATATCACACTGTGAAATGATATAAAAGATGATTTTTTATTATTTAATACAAAAATTTTATTTCCTAGTATTTAATGGCTCCAAAAAAATATAAATCATTAACTATAGAAGCTAACATTTGGAATGTGTAAGTTAATTTGGGTCAGGATTTCTCAACTTATGGGGAACATAAACGAATAATCACTCATCCTACATCATATCTACACTAGATTGATATCTGATTTTACACAATAAACAATATTGATCCTCCCTAGCTCTAAATGAATAAGTATCATTGATTATGTAAATATTCCCTTCAACTCATTAATGGTTGTATCACTAACGTCTAACTATATTAATTTCACACCATTTTTTATAATTCCCATAAGTGATGTAGAAAGGAATTTGAAATCCTAGATGAAGAAACTTTAATATCTTTATATAAAAAATAAGATCTGTATTACAATGATGTTTATGGGTTGTTAAATTAAAAAAACATCTCTCACGTTCAATAAAAATATTGAAACTACTAACTCGAAGATCTAATGACATAGGAAGTGAAACTTTTCCATCCAGAAGTATAATTTTATGATCTTTTCATAATTCATGGGATCCCATAGAGTATTAAATATGATATCATGATATATTTAATTGTCATTTCTAGATAGTTAGTAAACTAATATTCCATCGCAAATATTACAAAAAATGGATATAATTATACACGTAAAAACTGATTCATCAGATCCAATAAGACGCCATGTAAATTTTTTAGATCAAATGACATGTACAGGTACTCATAAATATCATGATGACATTGGAATGTGGTGTGAGGTATTTTTGATGTCATGAAACATACTAATGATAGATCGACTTAAATTAAATACTTCAAAATTCCATATCATCTTGGAGCTAATCAAATAGGTTGTCAATTCGATGTAGTGAATACCAAATCATTCCCTTAAACTAGATAAACCTTATTTAATCCAGGAGAAGACTAAAGTTAAAATTTTTCTTCTTCAAAAAAAAGAGTTGGGGAACCCCAACTAGATGTGGTAGGTTGTGTAAAGACGTTATCCTTTATATCCATCAAATATATCTTCATCTCCTCAATCTCCATATGATCCATCATATAAGGAATAATGAACAAAACAAATACTCATAAAATTAACTCAATTGTAAACTAAAACAATCCCACTAAATGTATCCCAAAAACATAACATGGAAGATGTCCCTAAAACACTCTTCCACATAATTAAAATTGGAGTTTCTTAAACCATGATAAAATAACAATCTTTTGATATGAGTTGTGCCCCTACCCTGGCACTGCTACTCCAGTCTGACTTGAGAATAATAGGCATACCATTGTACCTTATATATTTACGTACATCCATCATGTGATTTAATGATCACCATCAAACTGTATAATTCAATGTGGTCTAGATAGATAACTTACATTCATATCCTAATTATTACAATAAATGAAATCATTAAAAGGACTAAAACATTCCATGTGAGGAGGTATCTACCTATCCCAATGGGATACTAATTACATTAGCATATTCATTCTAAAAGGACACCTAATGATTTATCAAGCCACATAATGTGCCAAATTTTTTCTATAATGAGGCCCCTTAACCATGTAATTTTCTGAAGAATAATGGAATGACAGATTCCTTTTTCAAATAAAGAATTCAATAATATAAGGGCTATTATAATAGTATCTATTACAATTGAATGTCTTGAATTGCAGTCCTCTAGCATGGGTGCAATACATGTATCCGGATGATAACACGTCTATTAGTCACATCATGATTACCCAAACAAAGACCGTCGTGTAAGAAATAAGAATAATTTGTATTAATAACACAACCTCTACCACCGCCTCATCCAAAGAGACCAGTGGTATTATAGTTTCCTTCCTGTCATGAAACTATAGGCCCCACTCTAGAACATGGAGAATAAAATATCCATGATTTATATGCACTGCTGGAAAGGTCCTATAGAATAAATGGATATGACCTATCCATCCACATCATTTTCTTTCCACTAGATCTCTTAAACATGAGGGGTTTCATATTTCCCGGTTCACAGCACTTGTGACATATCAAGAAATAGATAATACAAGCTTACAAACTAATTCATCCCCACAGGAGAACCCCTAATGTTATGGTTTCACTTAATAGATAAACCACTAATATATATAGTAGTAGAACCACCATGAATTAATGAATCAAAATCTCTAAATCTTCACTCTATAATAAGGTCCCTTTTTCATAATATTATAATCATTTTTCAATTAAAATTTCATGTCCAATGATCTAATGGTGTATTCCATCCCATCATTTAATCATCAGGTTGTCATAATATAATCACAAACTAATGTAAGAATGAAACTCTATATCTCTAGAAAATGAGAAGTTTACTCCATAATATAAATGGATCCATTATACATGTTATTAAACTATCTAGTTATGTCATTACTGAATGTTTATGTAATGAACTATACCTAAGATATCTTCTTGAAATATACCCAAACCATATAATGATGCTGACCTAATGTGTAATAATGTCCGAAAATTTCGTTGTAGATATGCCCAAGATATAATGAGAATGTTTGACCCTCCTCTCAAGATATGTCCCCAGATGCTTGAATGTAGAATGAATATCTTTTATCTAGGAATCGAGAACATGAGGTTCATCATTTATTGAAAATTATGGAGGATAATGCAAATAAAAGACATATGATAACTCTTCCATACTCAGTTAGGTTTGATCAAACCCATTCATATACTAAAAAATAAATAGTAATTACACTAAAAACTATGCACGGGTCCCCCTATCAAGAATAAAAATTGGTTCCAAAAGTGTATCTCCATGAGGGATCATAGTCGGTTCAAGGTGTGCCTCCTCCAGTGCATGGTCTTCACTACCATTAGTGTGTTCAAAAAGAAGAATTCAAGGATGTATGATTATACAATGCTAGATTCATTCCTCATAAGTAAAAATAGATCTTCAATAGATTGTATATTAATATGTGGGGAAGGTATGTAACCATCCTATAAACATTTCACACATCCATATCTACTCCAAAATGTAGGACCTGGTCGTAGAAAATACCATTATAGGTCATATGAACATAAGATAAAATGAAAAATCCCTCTAATAAGGCCATGTTCATGTCTAGGACTTTTTCCCCATATATAATGTCCTTTTCTATCTATAGATGATATTAAATTTAAATTTTGTGACCATTTATTTATTGTAATCCCTGTAAATGGTTGAGTAAAATACATCACAATTTCCGATATAATGGGGCCCATACTCATCCTGACCCAAATTATGGGATCAACGTAACCCATACCATACCATATTCATGACCGTGTGACATAGGCTCAATGGATCAATAATCCATAATGGAATACATATGTTGTATTCCTTAACCTATACAATAATACACTATTAGTATAAGACTAGAATATTATGTGTCAATACTTTTATCTCTAACCAACATGAAATAATAAGACATTTCTATAAATAAGATCAACATTCATAAGTTTGAAACATGAAAATACATGCTTGAAATTTAATTCTCATGAACAAAAATTTGGGCATAACAATCATACGACTCATATAATGATGAATGTAACAAAACACCCTCAGGTCATTATTCAAATTTAAGATAAATCTCATTTCAATGAACCCAATATTTCTGACATACTAAAACATGTGCATCAACCTATAGTGATATTGTATCAAGTTGAAAATATATAATAAAAAACTACAATAACAAATACCTGGTAAATTTGGTTTCCCCTATACATAGGTTAGCTATGCCCATGGATTGTATTATTCCAAAATCCCATGAACTCATTGTCTATCATCTAATAACCAAACAACAATACAAAGAAAAAAATAACACTTTAAACAACATTAAAAAATTGAAGATGATGATCTCTTTAACCTATTCCATATGCTACATAATGTCTATTAGAAAAGAGGTTGTAAAGGTGGTACAATGGGGAGACTATACCCTTGTATCTAAGAATAACTTATAAAATGATAATGAAAAAATAACACAAAATAGTGGAAACATGTATATGTATACACAATATTGACTCTCAACCAGTGACATGTAATAGCTAAAATCATAATATATCAGATATAGTAAACAATTTTGAATAATAAACAACCATATAAATGAATAGTAATATCAAAATCCACAAGGTATTTTCTTATACATGGATTTCTGGAATTATTATATATATAAAGGGAACATTGGACATGAATATATGAAATTATATAAAAAAAGATAAAAGAAAAATTCTTCCCCAAGAAAATCATTTGCAATGACTGAGTCCTATACTTCTACACTACAATTATAGGTAATGTGTATCAAGAATATATCAAATTATTATTTCCTATATGCATTCATGTAGGCAACTGATCTACTTAGGTACAAAAGTGGGACTGATTAGTGTGTGATAGAAAATCCTATTATGCCACCATTAATGGTTTCTAGAAGTAATCCAAGTTTTTCCCATAAAAAATACATTTTTAATGTAAAAATGAAATAATATTTAATTATTAATAAATAAACACCATCCTTCTTAGGATCCAATAGGACACCAAGTGTCTCTACATAGTTCGAATCATTCAAAAAATGATTATCTAATCAGTAACCATCTATTAATATATATATATATATATATATATTGTATACATATATTTTGAATCCACCAATATTATCTATGTACGTGTATATGTACATATCCATAAACCTTGAGAACTAGGCTTTGGTTGGACTCGGGCATAACACAATCATCCATAACAAGTATAGATGATCCTAGCTCACACAAAAGAATACATTCCCTTAATTTCATGATGAGTTAGGTACATCAATCTCAACACATGAGGTTGTGGGTTTTTCATTATGTCAGTACCCAGTGTAAGTGATGTCAACCATAATGAGAACCAACCATAGAAGGTCAATGGTGTGAGTTTTCATGCTCAATGCTCGATTTATGTAATCACGATTCAACTTTTCCAATTGACCCATTATCCAACATTCCATTACATATATCATTTACATAATCCTATTTATTGTATTCTAAAATTTTAAATACCTCTAATGTAATACATTTATCAATATCAAAAATAAGCATGTGAATTTCAATTCGTATGCAATCAAAATATTTGATAATGCCTAAAATGACCAGTGTAGACATACCACATATTATAATTAATTTCAATTGAACAATTTATTTAATCAATTGAGATAAAAATAACCATGATAAAATAAATTAAATTTTATACAGCCCATTAGATTAGTAAAAAAATGGATATTCAATTTCATGGTTCACTAAGGCACATTGTATAATGACCCTTCTCTTTATAACAAAAAAATTCCTTACAAATTACATAAGATTTAAATAATAAAACCTGAATGTTCATGAAGTCTAGTGTTGCTGGGAATTTATTACAAATCAAAACATATTGAACATGTTATAAAATTAAATTATTGAAAATATCCTTAACATCTTTCTAAAATTCCATGGATTTTAATACTATATGGGAAAACCATGGGAAAATCAAAAGAAATGGCTGAGATATAAAGCCAGGTAAGAGAAAAAGTTTTCATAACATGAAGAAGATAATACAATTTCTAAAATTTGAAATTCGATATGGATTAAAATGAACATGAATAATAAGGAATGATATATCATGATAATAATAAAATTGAAAACTTTACATCATCATTAAACAATGCATTTGAAACAGAGGTGAAGGATAAAACACTACAAAATCAAGATAGAAAATTCCTATAACGGAATCAGGTTCCCCCTTGACCCAATAGGATGTATCATTATCCTAAAAATTACCCATTCCATTGAATCACTATATAATGTTTTTCTCAAACATCATATTCATTACATTTTCATGATTATGTGTACCACAATGATCATACATCATAGTTTAATTTATTATCATAATTTATTCCACGATCAAATAGTGTGGAATATATACATGCATGTCCCAATAAAAAATTATGTGATCATAATGGTTGACACCCTTGATAGTAAATGGGTACAATTTTCCTTGTATATTATTTTTGGAATGAAATATCACGGGGATATTTCGGTAGCATATACTAATTCCATAAAAATTAATAAAATGGGTTTATGAGTTTGAATGGGGTCTATCATCTGTTTGAATCAAATTTTAATTAATAGATACACGTAATTACATGTTATATCATTATTAATTAGATGTAGAAGGCATATGATCACAAATAAAAATTAATGAAGAGAAGGACCATCACCAACATTCATCATGGTAATTGTTGTACATAATGGATCATGTTAGGATTAATGAGAGTGAAAGGAAGGATCCTTTAATTTATAAATAAAATGGTCAACATGAGTATTATGATAGAACATATCCCAAAATTAACAAATTGAATCTCAGAACAAAATCATAAAGGATGTGCATGAATAGAAATGTGAAGAGAGATATTATTTATAAAAATTCGGCAAAAAAATATCTTAGGAAAAGATAAAAATGAAATTGAATATATGATATATCACTCAAACAACATCCATTATATTGTTGTTTATGTTTATAAAAAAATGAAATCATATGAAATTTCAATTTAGAAGACATATTTTAAAGGATGTTCTTGAATTGAAAGGAGGAAAGAAAGGTTAGGATCTTTTATAGGACTGTGTGACTCCAATATCTTGGAAGAGGATTCTTAATTGCATATAGATCCTTGGGAGGGCTCTATTGATCATAGGTAAGAGTGTGGACATTCTCTGTGGGGTATGAGTGAATGGAATTGGGATATTATGCTGTTTTATACATGAAATGAGGGGGGGGGGGGTTCTTTATTACTTACATTTTTACTCTACATAATAAAATAATAAAATAAAAAAACCATACGATGATTTTAGAAAAATTTCAGGGTTATTATTAATTTTAAATTCCAAGGGCTGAAATTATTAAAATAATACCCTTTATTATGTTGAGGTGATTCAAATTGTGAGTAAAATTATTTTAATATCTTAACACATATTATTGGTTCTATTGGATTCATAATGGTTTTACAAAAATAATTCAAATAAAAAAAATCAACTTATTTTAATGTTAAATTATATTTTTTTGTTGGATCCCATATATAATAATTATTTCACCACTCATTGGGTATTATGATGTCCTATGAAAAAATTATATTAATATGATTTTTTTCCCAAAAACTCAAATGTTTCAGAAAATTATGAAAAGTTCACCATTTGAATATTTTTAAATTTTTATTAAAAAATAATATTAATCTTATCTAAATATTTTTCTATATATGTGAATTTTGACTTTTAAAATAAATTCAATATTTACTAACAAATTATGGTTTTTGAAAATAATAGTTTTCAAAGAGTTATACAAATTACATTTGACTTCATAAAATTTTGATTATCATTTATATTTGTTAAGAATGATTTAAAAATATTATAAAAATATTTTTAATTATCAAAATACATTAATTCATAAATTCATTAATTTATATAGATTATTAACCATGAATACAATGTCTTCTTTTCCATATAAAAGAATATTTACAAAATAAAAAAAATAAGATTTGAATATATTTATTATTTAATAAAAATAGTGTACATATTCGTATTTATTGTTTCTTAATAAATATACCTTTAATACACCCAATAACATTTTATTAGTGAGGTGTGTGATAGTGGGACTATCAACGGGTGGTTCAGAGAACATGGTTTGGGCCGTGATCATACTGATCTTGAACTTATACCAAAAATAGTTTTTGTCACGATTAATTCATTTTATATTATCTTGGCCTTGTTCAAGGGAGAATCCCATTAATTTTTCCTCATTTAGAATCACTGATTTGAGATCTTCATAGGGTATGCTCATATTAGCTACGGAAACCACGTCCGTTTGTTGTGTCAATTGGATTTGTTAAAATCATATTTTTATGATAATCAGATGATCAATATTCAATGACTATATTATCGAAGTTAATGATACATTAAATTATTTTATGTCCCATTGGTTTAAATAAAACAATAGAAGTTCAAAATTTTTCAGTAAACATATTACATATTAAGAAATTTAATTATAAATGTTTAAATTTTTAATAAAATTATGGGTCTTTACAATATTACCAATAACAAAATAACTCCCTTGATATTTTAATTTACAACACTAAAATAGATTAGGGTGATTATACATCATAACCTCCTCTGGTTTCCACGTTGATTCATCAAAATTATGGTTCCAACATTACTCTTTGATAAGGTGAGTTTTCATATTCATATATCATTTTCTATATGGTCTATGATCTTCACCAGCTTCTCCCCGTATGAATGGAAATTTTTCATAGGTAGTACCTATGTATTTTGTTCATGTGATGAGTTTGGTATGATATTTCTCAATATGGATACATTAAATTCATATTTTACATGAGATAGGTTCATTCGGAGTTGTTGATGGTAGGACACTACTACGATGTGATCAAAGATCACATAAGGGGTGGTGAATCATTGAATAAGATTTCCCGTATTACCAAATCCAATTACATTCATCCATTGAGGAATGTGGAGGAATACCATGTCTAAAGTACAAAAATAAATTCCATGTATATGATTGATAACATATCTCAAAAGTTGAATCCAATAAGAATTTATTTGATGTTTAATTTTCTTAACCTTTTGCATCATTTCCTCGACCATTTCAAGGACTATCAGTTTTTGTTTCCCAATGTTATCATAACACACAGGTATTAAGAATATCTTCCCATAAGGGTATCTGTAAGGATCTTTTGGATGGTCTAGTGTAATATGTTGTTGTAATATAACTTCAGAAAAGGATGATGAATGTCCCAACACCCATTGAATTCCATAGAATATACTTATAACTTGTATTATATTTTCTAAATATTTTGATCATACTAGCCATTCATTTTAGGATGATAGTCCATAATTAAGTTCAACTTAGTTTTTATAGAATGTTGGAGACCATTCCTGAACATGGAGTTGATTCTTATATCTAGATCAGATATAATCGAATATCAGGAACCCATTCATATTTTAGACTTATCTAATGTATATATACATAATTTTATCCCCATGAAGTCCTATTGAATTTCGATAATGTGAGGTATCACTATAATACAATTGAAAAAACCCATATATTGTTGTTTCCCATAGATTTCAACAGATTCTTGGTGATGAAATCCAGGGTGATGTTATCCAATATCCATGTTCGTATGGGTAATGTTAAACCATCCCCATTAACATATATATTTCATCCTTCATGTACTATCATACCACAATATTTTATGTATATTCTGTGATCTCATACTTTATATTGTCAAACAAATAGTTCTTATGAATATCTTGATATATATTTTTTCATCCTAGGTGAATGGAGAATGATAAACTATGGGCATTATCTAATAGTCTCTTACATAACTTTGTATTTTATGCCACAAATGGTATGGACCCAAATCATAAAATTACATATTAATTGATATTAAACTTCAATGATTTCCCATGTATCAAGGAATATATCTTCTTATAAATTTCAACATTGTTTCTTAATGCATCTTTTATATTCTCCATAAGGGATTCTTAAGAATAAATTTGGGAAAGGACTGATGATGTTCTTTTCTTAATGATTCCAGTGTCCTCATTTTGTAGATCAAATAATATTAGATCCTTTTATATTGTCATCATTGATAATGATGAATGATAATTTCTATATAGATCATATTACACCAATTTTCATTACAATGATGAGATCTATCAATCATCGTAAGACCATATTACAAACATTCTTGGTGAATATTTATTTTATATAAATGTCATCTGTATATATATATACATTTCACCCCATAGATATAATGTAGTTAATTTTTAAGTTCAATGATCCCACCTACCAACCCCAAATCATGGGTGTGATAGTTTTTCTAATGAATTCCAACTTCTATGAGGTTTATGCTATAAAACTATCTTGTTCCATCAGTACAAATCCAAATCCACTCATTTAAGAATCACTATATACCAAAATTATTTCCCCACATATTGGCTGTGTGAGGACTGGAGGAGTGTTAATCCCATTTTTATATCCTTAATCTTATCCTGTCATTAAAACATATATACAATCTTTACTCCCTCCATAGTAATCATAGTATGTGTGTTTGAAAATCATGATAAATTTCTCTCAAATTAGTGACAATACCTAGACAACCCAAGGATATAGTAGATATCGATCAAAGATGAAGGAATCAACCATACATCAATTGATTATATATTTCAAATGACTACATAAATATAATCACTTTTAAGGATATCTATAATGAAATATACTGACTTTAACCTAAAATCACATTCTATCTATTGATATAAATCATAGACTATTATATGATCGTTATCACAGTCCTTAGATTCACCCCGTGGACCATTGTTCAATTGTAATATATTAGAAAATGATTTATAAAGACAACAAAAAATTTTCTGGGGTAATATCAAAAGACTATATTTATGAAGTCCATGATGAATTATAGAGAGTTACTCAACATAAAATGCATCAATATGAACTCATAGTGCCCATAACATGTTGAAAGTGTAGACAATGGTATGTCCTCTTTCAACGTAACATAGTAATATCCTAGTCACATTTCTACAATTGAGATTTATTGTTATCCATTTATATGGTAGAACAAATCTTCAATTCATTAAAGATTAATATTTTTATTTATTGTGATCATGTTGAACTGAAGAAAATAAATGAAAAGGCACATTTACCCATCATTCATATTGATAAAGAGGAATAGTGAACCCCATGGTGAATCCATTCTACCTATGAACCCTTTATTCATATTCTCCTATAGTTTTTTTATATCTCCTCATCATCCACAACATCCAATGTATAAGGATTCCTGGATAATTTTAATTCCCCAGGATTATGCTCTTTGGAAATTTCAACCTATAATATAGGAAGAATACTTGGTAATTCCTCTAGAAACACATCAGTTTAATACATCACAATAGTAATGTATTCATGGATGATTCATTTACTAAAATCAATAATTTGGGATAAATATTATTGGTCATAATAAATTAATATAAATTAATAAGGTGAGGTCTTTATACATGATTCATCCTCTTATTTTTTCTCTTATAGAATTGGAGGATAATTCAATATATGGATACTTATTTCCTTCTCTGAGAAATTTATTATGGATATAAATATGGAAAGACAATCAATGCACGTAATTTAATAAAATTTCACAAATGGGGGATATAATATATTTTTGGGGATGTTTTGACCACATACTTTTACAGGGGAGGAGTTATATACAAGGGATGAAATAATTTAGTCATTTTCCATTTTCCCCGAAATCAATACATCAATCCATTGTGTTGGTGTTTGGATAGTTCTAATACAAATTATAGATATGAATGAATCTGTAGAACAAGAATAAAAAATATTTTCAATATTATTGAATGAAATAATAATGTACCCATCAACACATCATTTTCTAGATCCTCCTTAGTTGTTGTGAATGAAAAAGATATCACTTGATGCATTATAGGTTGTTATTTTCATCCGAAAAACCCATTTCTAGGGAAATTTGGTGGAAATGTGCCTTGGTACAATTTTCTTGATGAAACATTAAGTTTAAATATGGTTGACTGGATAATTTAATTTTACTTTCTCATTATTGGGTTTCTCTTGTAGATAATTATTTAGTAGATAACCTCCCATCCCACACCTATTTCTTTTCCTTTCCCCAATAGGCAATTTCTAGGGTGGTTCTATGTGCACCTCTAACAAGTGGGATGCTGAAATTTAAATTAATCATAATATTGTTTGATTAAAATTTCATAATGAAACTCCCTTTTCCATTTATAATACCCACGATAGCCTTGGGATTCACTTATATATATTTTTACTTTTAGGGAACTATAGAAAATTTCTTCATAGCTATCAATTGTGTAGAAAAATAGGGTTTATCATATACTAGATTTTATACCACAAATGATGCGGTCCACCATTCATTCACATATAATAAATATTTTAGGTGTTTCATCAATTTATTTTAAAATTTTCATTGTATGTCTAGATATATTCATCATGTTTTTATTTGAGGGAATGTAAATCACATTCAAATTTATGTTGAAGAGTGAGAGGAAAAAATTTATGAAAATACATTATTAAATTACTTCCACTAGAATGCTTTGATCTCTTTGTATGGATTAATATTGTTAATAAATGTACAGCACTGATATGATTGTCCCTCTTTATGGTAAATAGCTATTAGAACCTTCTCTTTCTCTGAACATTGATGGATATAGTATATCATTTCAATGGGGATGATCCATTATTTTGTGACTAAGGGATCATATGATGCATTAGAAGTTAGAAGCCATTATTTCGTAATGCTCCCAATCACATATTGTAAAATTTTAAGGATATTTGGAAGCTCTAAAAGATCTATATTTGTATTTAGAAACTGATTGAACTGAGAGAGTATCATGAAATATTATGTGATTCCTACTCCCATTGGGATTCGAATAACATTGGGGGAAATCATCACATTTATTTTCCAATCGATTTATTACATGATTACTCATACATTTGTCCATTGGATAGAATAGATGTTAATTTTGGGATGAATATATTAAACTATAAAACACATAAAGATATATGCAATTACATTTAAAGTATAACATATAAATTAAATTTATTACATTAAATTTTGAATTTCTATCATTCAATATATGGTATTAATGATCTATTTCCTAAAATATATTTTTGTGGGATTTTTTTCATTCCATAATAATATTTCATAATTATATTACGAATATACCAATGAATATCCCCCATGAGTATCAGATTAGGTGTGTAGTAAGGCCCATTGTAATGTACCGGGATACCCTGAGTCAAGCTCAAGAAACCATGTTGAAATTGTTACCCTCGGGTCATACGTTTCTTAACCACATCCACTAGTAGTGTTCTGATATGGATTTTTTTATGATAAAAAAATTACTCATTAATTAATAAAATTTACAGATGATTTCATATTCCTAGTTTTAACCCGAAGGATTTCTCTAGAGTATTCTAATCCAAATCCAAAAAAACAAATAAACATTCTGTCCTTTATAAATTATTTCAATAATACTCTTTATGGAATATTAATTCCTTGTTTATTACCTTATATTAATCTAATTACAACCTAAAATATCATAAAGTATAGTTTTTTATGGAATTAAATATATATCATAACATATTGGTCATGTGATGCAACAACATCATTTAAAACATTGTTACCATGGTCCTAAAATTCCATGGTTTTTAAAACTACATGGGATATCCTAGGGAGAAACATAATTATAAAGTGAGATATAAAGACTATGAAGGGAATAAACAAGAAATTACATGAATAAGATAGAACATTTTTGAAAATAAGGAAACAAATGGTTCATAAAAAGAATATAAATAATATGGATTGATATAGAATAATGGTCATAGCATAGGAAACAACAAAACAACATAATACACTGCATCATAATCATAGGTCAATGCTAAACCTCCATGACATCATGGGGGAAAAGTACGATATAAAATTAATATTTACTCTAATTCCAAACATGATGTATCATGATCCTATACATTGTACAGTCATTGGATCGTTGTATAATTCAGGATGAAACCATCACATTCATTTCATTCTCTTGTATATGTGTGCCTCATATATCATAAAACATAGATTAATTAATGATCATAATTTTTTCCATGATTATAAAATATTGAATGAATAGAGGTATATCTTCAATCATAATGGATATATGAACAATGTTCAAAACCCATGATCGGAAAAGGGTATGGTAATCAATACACAATTGGATTATAATGGAAAATGACAATCATATTTCTATACAAAAAAATCGTTGCATAAAAATTATTAAAATTATATGATGGGAGTTAAGAAGGTATCTAATAAATTTAAAATAAAATTTTAAGTAATAGTTACATGTATATACATGTTCCAACATTAATAATTTGAAATAGAATGTATGATTTTATATTAAAACATTAGTTAATATAAGAATAGTCAACAAATTTCTTCACGGTAATGGGTATATGTAAAGCATCATAAGAGGTTTAATGTGAGTGAAATGGGGGATATAATAATTCATATATCAAATTTTATGCAAGGTAATATAGAAGAGAATATAAAAACAAGAAAAATTCAAAACTAAGTGACATATTAGAATAGAATTTCATGAAGATAAATACGGAGAGAGAAACATATTACAGAATTATTGTACAGTAACATCTTAGGTAAACATCAAAATGACAGAGAATAGATAATATATCATTAAAATAAAATCTATTCAAAATTGTGGATTTTTTGTAAATAAATTACTTTATAAAAAGTTTCAATTATGATGAAAAAATGTGGTGTTTGAATTGAGAGGACAATATGAAGGCGGGGATCCCTTACTTGAGTGTGTTACACCAAATGACATGGAGGAGCTTCTTTAGATATTCAGGGCCCCTTGAAAGGAATATAAATAGTTTAGGGAAGAGTATGGTAGTTCTAAATGATGTCTGAGTGAGGATAATAGAGATATTGTATGGGATTAGTTTATAACAGAGGGGGATTTATTTACTATTTTGGTTTTCGACTCTACATAATAAACTATTCAAAATAAGAAACTATCTCATTGGTTTTTAAAATTATTTCTAGAAAATGGGATTTTATATTATTATTTAATTATGATAATGGGAAAACATATTAAAATAATGCATTTTATTATGTGAATATGGGTGACACTCTTAAATAAATGATTTTAAAACCTTAAAATATATTATAGGTTTGGAATGATATATAATGGCTTTAAAAATATAATAAAATTAACATAAAATAAAATTATTATAAATGTGAACCATTAATTTGGTCATGTATACCCTTTATAGTCATTATTACATAACTTTTGGTACATTATGATATTATTAATATGAATTTAAATTAATACGATAATAAATTTTTCCCAAAAAATTGGATGACCCTAGAAAATTATAAAAATTCACTATTTAATAATTTCAATATTATGATTCAAAAAATAATATACATTTTATATAAAAAAGGCTATAATATATTTAATTTTAACTTTTTTAAAAAATTAACATTTATTACAAAATCATAGGGTTTTGAGATAAATAGTTTTCTATGGATTGTAAAAATAATATTTGAATTCCATAAAATTATATGATAATTTAAATTTGATAAATATTATTTAATAATTATATTAAAAAAAAAATTTTATAAATTCATTAATATATTTAGTATATTAACCAAAAATAAAATTTATGCTTTATTGTATCAAAATATGAATAATTTACAACCAAAAAACAATACAATGAGAATATAATAATTATTCTATTAAAAATAGTGTACATATTCATATTTCTAGGGTCTTGATACATATTCATTTAATACACTAGTACACCATCCATGATTAAGGTGCATAATGGTGGGTAATTCATGGGGATGTTCTGTGAACATGTATTAGGCCATGATCTGGACGAGATTAAACTCATCCCATTAAGAGTTTCACTCATTCTTAAGTATTTGGATCTCATAATGGGATTGGTCACAGAAAATTAACTAAAATTATATGTCCATAGGAAGACTTAAAAAATGGACTTCATAGGGTATGATTTAATTGGATGAGTCCATCACATCCTCTGACTATGTTAATTGGATATTTTGATTACTTATAATTTAACTAATCATGTGATCACTATTTGTCGACTATATTATTAGTGAAAGTTATAGATAATGGTATCCTAATCCAATAGGATAAGAAAAGACCAAATAAGGGAATTTGTTTTCTATAACCATATTACATATTAAGGCATTGAATTTAAAGGGGGTATTTAATTAATAATTGTCTGGGTTGTCAGACACAGGATATGGCATTATAAATTATGAAATATCCTACATGGGAAATTCCATAGATAACTCTATCCAAGAACTTTTTATGTGCTTTTGATCAATAAACACAATCATCAGACTGATCAACATAAATTAAAACCAAACATAAATTCTTTAAAGCCATTATATGCATTTAATCCATTAATTATAATGTATAAATTCAAGTCCGCACAATCAAGGGGTGTCCATAACTGATGTCAACATCCTCTAACTACTAAATAATTTTCTCTAGAGATTATTAAAAGGTGTGTATAATAACACATAATGAAAAATATCATTATAAATAAACTCACGCCAATGGAAAACATGCAGCACAATATTGGGCCTATGACACAAACTCCATATTATAGAAAACATATTGAATGAATATCTTAAGGATAATGATGATTCATAATCCAATGGATACCACATATTGAATGTATATTGGAAGAAATAGAAGGAACATTCAAACCCCATGAAAATAGTGCAAAATATCATGGAACTAAATAGTTGAATGGATATGATGTGAAACAAAAATATAAAAAAACTGGAATTGATATATTATGGAAATCTATTAAATAAATTTGATGGATCTTAATTTGGATGATTTGTTATAGATTGGAATCAATGACTAGAAAAATAAAAATAGAGATACATGGGAAAGAGGAATAATCTTTTTCCATAAGAAAATGAATTGGGGAAATGGGAAATAAAATTAAAAATTTAATAAAGTAAATTTTTTCATTTGAAAATAAAATTTTTTTCATGCCTTGAAAACACGGTCATCCTACCCATTCATCTACCATGAAAATTGCCTCTATAAATGATGTATATAATCATACGTGTTCATACAACTAGTTTCACATGGTTTTAGAAAAACTATGTGGCCCTCGATAATCCTATGTCTCATCCAACACTATTAGAATAGATCAAGTCGGTCGGTTGAATTATTTTCTACTACCCGTGTGTCATTGTTTGTTATAAAAATTTTAAGGATTTTGAGCTCCTAACAAGCTAGAGACACCCTTGTAACCTCTATAACTCTGTTATATATCATCAAAATTGTTTTTAAATAATTTAAACAAATATATATGATCCATACATTCTTGAAAATACATGTCATTACACATTATTCCTCACTGTCTTATTTAATATTCATCATTACTACACAAAATAAACATATATTACCTTTAACAAGGTTCATTGGTGAACTTACAATCTGATTCCTTTTTCATAGTTCACCTCTTATGCATATAGTCACCTGGTATGGGGAAAATGTTTTTATTACCAGTCAAACTAAAAAAACATTTATAGTAATAACATACTACATGATTGGGGTTTATTTCTAAATGACAATATTATATAGTTTACTATAAATTAATCATCATCATCATCATCATCATTTCAATTTTTATTCATGACTACTTGCAACAAAAACAACAACACTATGGGGGAAGAATATAATGAAGTCTAATGGAATCACGCCGAATCAGATTCACCCCCTCTGGCATAAACATAGATACATTAGGAAACAAATGACTGAGAAATCATCTCCCGCGAGCGAAGCCAAGTGATCCGCCTCATTGTTCCCCTCGCTCTAAGTGTGGTTCACGCTAGTGTTTCTGTCCAGTACGGATTTTCATTCTCTAATCGTATAAATTATAGACCATGTACTAGGAACAATACCTTGAAGTGCATCATGATTAACCCAAAAATCTGTCTCCACCTACGATAAACAAAAGCATCACTGACTACACATGGAGAGACCTGTAAGCACCACTCTCGCCTCAGCCTGCTGAGAACTCCCAACACCATAATTCATGTCGTAAGCCAGGAGAACACTCCCAGCCTCATCCCGGACCACACCTTCCCCTCACATCACTCCATGGAGATAGGACCCATTCGCATTAAGCTTCAGGATAACTCCTAGAGGACACCACCACACCCAATTGCCCTGCCTCCCAAGGTCTGAAGTCTGACCCATTCCTCCTACAGTGAACAACACCCGAAACACCGGTACCTGCTTCCAGTTACTAGAAAGAGTCGATCAGTCCGCTAGAATGAACCAAGCCCTGACGATGATGACCCGACCCGTAGATGGCGCCTCCTCATAGATAGTGCGGTTCCTGGCCTGCCACAAATCCCAGAAAACATCATTAAAAACTAAATCACATGCCACCTTATCTGTTCCTGCAGCCTTGACCCCCTGGAACCAACTCGACATGAGGCCCTCAATACCCTCCTCCTTAAAAGACCTCCGAAAATAACCTCCAAAAATATACCACACCATGTGATCCCATTCCCCTTCAGAAAAAATGTGAGGAAGAGTCTCCTCAAAAAAATCATCACAGAAGTGACAATGAGATGATATACTAATCCTGAGATGCTTGATATTTTCATCAGACGACAGCACGCCATTCTGGATCCTCCATGAAAGAAAGTTGAACTTAGTTGGGATCATATTTCACCAAAGCCAGCTGATCCATCCCCCCTGTTTCCCCTGGGAGACACTGCTCCTATAGAAATGCTTCGATCAGAATTTCCCTATAGGAGCAGGAGTGAAGACACATTGATCGCTGTCCAAGCAGATAAGAATAGAAATGAAGACCTCACATTGGCCCGCGTCTTGAATGGCTCTGAAAAAGGCAGTGTATTGCACCACCTCCTTGATGGTGATCATGGGATCTGGGCAACAAGGGTAACCGAGGGGGCTGCCTGAATAGTTGTGATGCCTAAACGAGATGTTCCCCTCCATGAAAATCAACCAAGAGAGCTATAAAATGAAAGGAACAAAGTTGCTGAACACCACCCTCAAAGATGTCCCAATGGCCTGCATATACCCTTCCCTATCCATGTACCTGTGAGACATAAGGTTCCCCCACATAGAACATTCATCAACCACATCTTAAGCCAGCCTTGCATACATATAATGTATTGTGGCATTTAAAATTTTCACATTAATCCCACCCCTCCCGAATAGGCCATTCCATCCTCTCCCATGAGACCTAATGTTGTTTCCCCTCTGAAGATTTATCCCAGATAAATTGAGTCAATAGATTGTCAATGGACTTAAGAACCCCCTTCGGTACATTGGTAGTCAAGAGAACATGGATCAAAATGGTAGAAAGGGCACTATTACCCAACGATATGTGGCCACCCAATGATAGAAATCTGTTTTTCCAATTCAGAATCCGCCTCAAGATTAGACACAACACCTGGTAAAAATCCCTTATCTGCGTTATCCCAACCGACACCGGAGCCCCAATATACTCAAAGGGAAATGAACCTCGCTTCATCCCCAACCATGTGCCCATAAAAGTCACCCTGCTCTCAGTGCATGTCTTGGCCACATAAAAATCACTCTTCTCCATGTTAATGATCTGACCACTCGAGTGACAGTACTTTTCAAGAATCTTGATAATAGCATGCACGAATTTCTTCCCCCCCCCCCGTTATAATGATAATGGTATAATCCGTGAAGATCAGGTGCAAAGAAGATGATAGGACTGACTTTGTTTTATATGGCTGAAAATTCCCATTTGAAATTCATCTGTTAAACATCCTACTCAGGGTATCTTGCATGAGAATTAAAATACTTGGGGAAAGGGGGTCGCCCTGACGTAGACCTCGAACCGACTTGAAGTAACCATGTGTTCGCCCCATAAATGAAACAGCCAACCAAGCCGAACTAAACCACCTGAAAATGAGATCAGTCGCCCAACTGGAAAAGCCCATCCTATTCAAGACACTGTTAATAAAACCCCACTCAACTATGTCATATTCTTTTTTCATAACCAGCTTGATATCCATGTTGTTACCACACACCTTTGTGTTAATGTATTTCAACATCTCCTGAGCCAATGCTATAGCTCCCGGAATCGTGTGGTCCTTCACAAACCCGTGCGGCACTAATGAAATCCATCGAGGGAGAAATCCTAACAGGTGCCTATTGATGATACTCACCAATATTTTGCAGGGGAAGTTACACATACTCAACAGACGGTATTCAAAGAGAGAGGATGGGTCCCTGACCTTTTGTAAGAGAACTATCATTGTGGAAGCCACAATCCAAGGTAAAATACCTCCTTGGAAAAAATCCCCAATGGCATTGACAATGTTCCCCTTGACCACCTCCCACGAGCTCTTATAGAACAAACCAAGAAAACCATCATGGCCTGCCGCACTTTCATGATTGAGGTTAACCATAGTCACATGGATATCCTCATCCTCGGGGATACCGTCCAAAATTTCTTTGTCCTGACTGGAGACCCATGACACAATCTCCCCCCCCCATAACTCCTCATCCACCTAAGGATAACCCTGGCTCAGGTTCAGGGGTCCCCTGGTGTCTTCCACTAGTAATGGTCGGCCGATGGCATATTTTAAGGAGGTGATGTGTGTGGATCTTCTTAGTGACTCAGATCCTTGTTTTCCAGTGATAGCTCTGTTTTCTCATTCGGTGGTGAGGGAGGGAAGCCTTATTACTCTTTCATCCCCCGCGACAGCATTCAATGAGGCGGTGGTGGTCCATTGGTGGACGTTGGTGGTTCATTTTAGTTCGGCGAATCCTTCATTGACTGTGTTCAAGAGGATCATGGATTCTTGTGGGTTGCAAGGTATGGTTCAAGTCTCAGTGGTGCACAGACTATCATTTTTCCTAGTTTTCTCGTCAGAGGAAGATTTCATCAAAGCGTGGTGCCATGACCCACGATCATTGGGCCACTGGTTATTCAACCAGTCCAGATGGTCGATGGTGGTTCACCGAGGGAAGGAAAGTCCCTCTGATGGTGTTTGGGTTAGTCTTCTAGGGTTTCCGTTGCCGTTATTGAATGGTTCATTCCTTAATGAAAATGGAGATTCTATGGGTGGTTTTCAGTGCATGGATCCCCGGTCTCGGTGCGGTGAGGAAACACCAGCCCCCATGATTTCTGTTGAGCTGGACCTATCCCTCCCGTTTCCGGAGAAGATCTCCCTGAAGGTGAAATGTTCCTCTTTATGGAACCGGGTCTTCATCTATCCAGTTTTTGTTATGTTCTTTATAAATTGTTTTCTACAGGGGAAACCAATCTAGATGTGAAAGAGAGGGGGACATGTGTATCATCCGCTTTCTGCCAGTGGTCATAGGCCCAGGGAGGAGTTGGTTCCTTCTAGTGATGGGGCTGGTTGTGATCAGTCCTTTCCTGGCCCCGTCGTCTCCCCATGGCCATCTGGGGGATGGTGTGTTTTGTGGGTAAGGTCCCAGAATGAGGGTGATGTGGTACCCTCTGAGGCTTCCTATCCAATATATGTGATGATCCCTTTTCAGTTGGGAGCGGGGCAGATGAATCTGGAATTTATGCAGTTGGGATGTGCTTCCTCCTAGTTGTTTTCAGTTGGGGCGCTCTTGGAAAGGGTCATGGGGACTCCACTGTGAGAGTTGGTGTCGGGGTTTCGTGATCGTCCTATTGAGTCATTCTTTTCCAGGTCGGGTGTGGAGTAGGCATTCAAGGTGGATGGTGCATCATAGGTCTTGCTTCATGCTCTTGTTGTTCCTGATAATCTCAGGAGGCTGCCTAGCTCTATCAAGGCCTCTCCAGCAGTTCCAGTGGGTCATTCTCCTACACAGTGGGGGGTGGGGGGGGGTCAGTGAGGGGTCTGAGACTAGACCGGTTCCCCATGTTTTTATGGTGGTTGCACAGCATGTTTCTCCAGTCGGGTTTCCCTCAAGGTTGGAGATGGGGGAGCTTACAAGCGTCTCGTGAAGCATTCTTCCCTCCCCTCAGTTCTCATGGAGGGTGGTGTGGGTGAGAGAACTTGGTCTTCTGTGAAGAAGAGGCATGATAAGGAGTGTGCTGCTTTCATAGTGACTGATACCGTGTTTTCTGGGGTCAATTCTGGGCTAGTTTTGTTCCAATGATTCCAATCCTGATATGGAATTCCCGTGGTGTGGGTGCAAGGTTCAAATGTTATTTTATTGCGTCGGAAGTGAAAACCCACCTGATCAAGGTGGAAGTGGTCCTGGAACATAAATAGAATTTCGTTAAAATTAGGGAGGTCCAAAGAAGGGTGATGTTGCATGAATCTTTGCATGGTGATCTAATTAACTGGTTCATTTGGATATTCTTGCATCAGGACATCTCGGTGAAACAGCTCCAGGAAGGGGACCAGCATATAACAATGAGTGTTTTAGGTGATGGGGATTTCATTATCATGTCCTTCATTTATGGTAGTTGTGATGCTCAGAAGAGGTTGGTGATTTAGAGCGAGTTGAAGGCTTTTGACCCAGGGGACCAGCCCTGGGTGTTGGGTGGCGATTTTAATATCATTTCTGAACCTAAGGAGACGAAAGGGAAAGGTTATTTCTAGATACGGGCCAGCAGATCCTTTAATCATATATTAGCAGACAAGTGGTTGTTGGATTTGGGCTACAGTGGGGACCCTTTCACTTGGTGTAACAATAGGTGGGGCGGTAACAGATGCTGGATGAGGCTAAATTGGTGTGTAGCAAATGTTATAGAGATCTCTATGTTCCCTTTCACAAAGGTGGAACACTTGACTCATGCCCTTTCTGATCACTCTCTGGTATTGCTTACTATAAATTGATGACTTCTCAATAATTATAGAATGCGTCAATGAATTAATTTTCATAACATTGATTACTATTTTTTCAATTATCAATGAATGTGGAGTTATTATGACATTGATATAGATTATCTATATAAACATGAAAACTTTTATATTTTTAATACATTCTTTCAATTGGAGTCTCATCAATCTTTAGAGGGGATTAAATTCTAGAGGAAATGTCCTCAACAATTAGTGGATGCTAAAAAACTCATCAATGTCAAAATACAATGGACCATAACTATTCATTTTTGTTATTATGAAGATATTGGATGAATGAGATGTCTCATTATAAGATTCAAAAAAGTTATAGTTTAACATTATAGAAATTATAATTCTAGGATTTATAATTTTGTGTATTTAACTATATTATTATATGAACAAAATCATTTATACATAGGATTATCATCTGGTTTTCAGAACACCAAAAGCTATTTTTAATTAACTAATTATTTTCAATAATAAGTGGCTTTTACCCCTATTGATAATGTGTTTTTTTAAATGTATGAACATACATATATTAAAAATCTCCATTAGGGATATTTTATAGATATGAATATATGGGTTCAAATTCTTTTTACATGTTATAATTTATTCCCAGGTATCTATATTTAATGAATCACTCTCTTTTTATAAGGACCCACCCATAAACAATACATAATGATGAATTAGGCTCATAATTCACATTGAGGATATTTTTTGGTTTATATTTTTAGGGAATTATGCCATAAAAATTACATATCAACTTGAATATTAAAATTAGACATTACTACTCAGTACCCATTTTCTTTAAATAAAATAAAAACTCTTAAAATGGAACATTTCTAGTTAAATTTTTTAGATATCATGACTTTTATTTGACCTCATCATTGACCCTTATTCATATTTAAGTCATGTGGAACACATTTCAATAAATTTGAATGAGCATAAAAATATTAGAAAGGGTAATAAATTAAGGAATGAAAACATTAGACGTTCAATAAATACAAATCAACAAAACCTTACATTTCAATCATAAATATACCTCATGAAATTATATGATTTATTAATAACACACAGAATTCATAAATCATAATAGTAACTTCTGGATTACATAAATTATGTACATTGTAGCTATCACAGAAACATAGGGAGTTACGTTGGAATAACCATCATTATATATTCCCTAAATCTCTTAAGAGAACCATTTACGTTCACCTCTGTCAAGTTACCCAATGCAATGAATAGTTATCTCAGCCTCACTTGCCCTAGGTTTATCACAAAACCACTCGTATTTGTAAACAATGAAAAATAACCATAAATTAATCATAACACATAAAATAGTCACGAACAAAAGATATAATTTCCACATTGCTATCACAATATAATATTTCAAGATATCTATATTATTAATTATTTAAATAACCATTTTCAAAAACCATTTAAAACATCTAATAAAGAAATTTTTGATTCAAAATGTCCCATGCCACTTAAGAAAATTTAAATAAATTATAATTTTAAAGAAATAATGTCCATATAAATAAATCCGAAAAACCATTTTGAAAACATGGACATTAATGAGAAATATTTATCAGAATAAATCATTAAAACATTTTAAACAATATTTTAGTTAAATATATTTTTGAAAAAATGAGAGATGTTTGATTATAAATAATTGAGGAATAAAATTTAATCAGAACATTATAATATCATGAGAATAAATGGATTCATGAAATAATACTTCAAAGGATAGTATATATAGCATAGAAGAGTGAATTTGTTCATAATGACAATGAAGTCTCAAGGGAATGTAAATTGAGACTAAATCCCTTATAAAACAGCATCCTTATACTATTGATAAATAAATTACATAATAATCTGGGAAAAATATAAATACAATCAATGTTATTGGATATTTAGTTTAAATAAATTAGATAACATTCACATATATTTTTTTAAAAAGAACACCAATGACTGGGATGTTTAACTCAATGAATAGAAATTATGTTAAAATTACTCTTATTATGTTGATATCGATGACTTGAGAATTTATCAATCATGTGATTATGTGAAATAAATGTATATAAACATAATGGTGAGTTTAAATTACAAAATAAATAAATAAATAGTGATTCCACGCATAATCATAGAATGACATAATTAAGAATTAGACGATAACCCATGGAATGGATATTGGGTTAAAAAGATCCCTTATCGATTTGGTAACATACGAAACATACACCACAAGAAAGAATGATAATACAATGAAGATGTAAATACCCATAAATTAAATTATGTTATACATACAATAAAATCAGGGGCAGTACATACACCGCATAAGAGGAAATATTTCCAAACATAGCATGAATCTCACAGGAATAAAAAGTTAGATAAAAACACTTTACCACGTAGTAATCAATCGAATCGTATGACCAAAAGTTAATAACTACCAAATGAATCCCATAATACCATGAATATTAGTATAATCATGATAATTTATATCAAATGTAAGTACACAATACACCACATGAAAGAAATATGTGGCGAACAATGGAAATATCACTGAATTAAATGTATGATAAGAAACCCCTTATCTCGTGTCCGACATGACTCGTTTGTTCCTTGTTCTTCCTGAATAATAAAGAGATGTTTATATATAATTTCTTAAAAACATTTTTCAATTATATTATTCCTTTTATATCAATTATAACATTGAGATTAAAATTAGTTATTTATTTGAATTCATATTTGACATTTTGTCGATGTTCAGAACTTCTGTAAAAAATGATCTTGTTATAATTAAAAATTATCCTTTTGGTAAAAATTCCTTTATCCCCAGAATGTTATTAATGATTTAGATATCATATATATCATATATTTCTAGTGTATATTTTTTTATAATATTCCATATCTTTGGGGTTATGAAATGGAACACACAGTTCAGGGAGTCGGTAAGTCGCACGTATGCATGAACACTACTTTCATTTATATTTTATATTTAAAAAATGTAATATTAATTACACATAGGTATATTATAATTCTTTTATCATATATTTGTTATTTAATTTAATTAAATCCATCCTTTATATGATCCACTTATGGAATGAAGAAGTCATATCACGTTGAGGGGGAAGTAGTCCTCACTTCCTTAAATATAATTATCGTATTTACCCATTATGGAATCCATAAAGGTATGACAGAAATTAAATATAAAGAAGTATAGAGACAATATAAATATAATATATATCTCATGTAAATAAAGATACATAATAATGGAAACCATAATAGGTGGTATGATATGATTTAACGATCATCATTTCGTGAGGAAATAGTTCGCAGTCCAGAGAAACAGTATGTTCTTTACCCATTAGATAGAGGTGAGTCTATGTATAGTTATATTACATCTCATAAAAAAACAAAGTATATTTTGGATACTTTTTTGTTATTAAATAACAAAATAAAAAGTGGTTTGAGGGGTGGAGATTTAAAATAAAAGAAAATAACTTAAACGAAGACGTTACCTTTATATCGGGTATCTTGATTTGGTTTGAACCAAAAGGTTTACATGAATTGCCTCTTGCCTATGGTAACTCATATAGGATGAAGAAAGGGATGTATTTTTATTAATTGGGAAGATTCAGCATGAGAATAGGGGCATGGGAAGTGTGATTAATGTTTTATACGTGAGGGATGTTTATAAGGGGGATGAGGTGCTCTTTAGGAATGGTTGAAAATATTATTTTATTATAAAATGATTTTTGGTTTCTAAAAGTCAAAACAAAATTAAAATCAATTATATGATGACTAATGTATGAAATAATATCATAAAATATTAATTATAATGGTTTTTGATATTTTTTTTTAATTTTTATAATCTTATTTATTGAACTCATTCATTAAGGAGGTAAACACTGCATCATTATTTTGTCATAAATACTTTTATTTATATGATGTCTAAAAATTATAATATGAATATCATGATGTATAAAATAGTTTTATTTTTCAAATGAATATTTATAGTAGAAGAGATAACTTATATAACCCAGTGTAAAAATTTATTTATTACTGATATATGTTTATGTCATTTTCATCATTACATTATATTAATTAATATAATGTGTCATTTTCACTCTCAAGAGGCTCCATGGGGTCCCAAAATAGACCCAAGGATTCCCTTGGTCGGACATGAATCAACCAATTGGATCAGGACAAACATTTTGAAATTTTGAAATTATTATACTATTATTAGATTACCTTTATTTACTTGATTTACCCTTTAATCATGCTAAATAAAATATTTACTGAAGTAAATATTAATAATGTATAAAAAATCAAAGTTACCTATTTACACAATTTAAACATCCTGATTCCAAATCAAGAATCTATTTTTCCAAATTGAAAACATAGAAGTGGCATAAATTAATTTAAAATTAATTCACATTGTCAAAACAAAAAGTGTGTTATTATGAAATAATAACTATCAAAATATTGACACCTATTTATGTCCAATTTCTATGTGAAATTACTTCAAATTACCAATATTAGATTAAATGGTAAAAATATTATCAAGTTGAACTTTAAACCCATTTAAAAAGATCATATAAAAATATAAATAAATTATATTGAAAGTTAGTTATGAATTAAAATATAGTATTTTTTACCATATATTAAAGAATGAACTTTATCAGAAAAATACCCAAAATTTACACAAACTGAATATTGATGTTCTGATTCTAAATGTGAATTTTATTATGAAAAATATAAAATATAAATGTTACAAAAACTATATTTGAAAATGGTTCGCCATTAAAATGAGGTAAATAGACCTTTTAAAGAATATTAGAATATTTATACACAAAATCAATTTATTCACATTTTCAGACTATAAAATTTATTGGATAAATTTTAAAATATTTTAAAAACAAATATAATCATTTTTTGTTAGTTCTATTCATTTCCACCAATACAATGACTAGGTGTTAACTAGTATATAAATTTATTATATTACTTTTCGGTACAAATCAACGTTGTGTGCAATGTATGTTTTCAAAAAAACTTGTCTTTACGTATTAGGTAATCCATCTAACATATAATACCCTTTAATATAAAAATAATATTTAATTCAAAAATATTAATAAATATGAATATTTAATTTTCATTATTTACCCACAATGTCACATCCTTCCTCTCTTTTGAAAATTGTGTCCTTGCAATTTTAAAATTGGGCTTGGAAACTACTTTAAAAGTACAACATCGGAAAAATTGTCAACAAAACAATTACTCTAAAATAAAGAAAGAGAAGTACAAAGGTCATCCATGATAACCCATACTAGGCTTCCATTAAAACATGTATATGGTGGAGAAAAAAAATCATCATTTTATGATGGAAAGTGATAGAAAATATAATTATGAGAAATTTAACCTCTCAAAAATCACAAACTTTTGTTGGGTTAAATGGTATTTGATTCCCTAGTAGGAAAAGTTAACAGACAATGTTTTTATTTTAGGTCACTTTTCATAATGTTGAGATATTTATTTATGATCATAACTAAAAAAAATGAAACATATTTACTTATCAGGTATAATTTCAAACTTTACTAAATTCCATCCACATACTCATTTTTTCTTCTAACCATGAGTAGTCATGGCTACATGGTCACACTTGATTTGAAAGAATCAACATCTATAGAATCACATAATCCATAAAAGAAGAACTATAAATTTCCCCTATATTTAGATATTAATGAAAACCAAAACTGTTAGTACAAGATCTGATAATCCCTAGAAAATGATAATCTTTTACAAAAAGAAAAACTACTCTTAATCTCCAAAAATTGTCAACAAATACCCAAAGTTTAAAAAATACCATTCAATAAACAATAGTCTATAAAATTCTTCAAAGTAATCCAAACTAATATTGAAACCCAAATATATGAAGGATTTAATGTAATAGTTTTACATGATAAATTGTAACATTTATCTCCCCATAACATCTACCACTCTTAAAGTCTCATAATAATTCATAATTAACATAATCACATTTTCTCTCTGATTGGTTAATCATTTCTCGAAATAACCAAAATCAACATATGTCCACAATAATACAAATATTCTTAAAAAATAAATTTATCAACCGTTATTCCAAAAATGAGATCCCACAGTATTTTATTGTTTATGCATATAATGTTTCGTAAAATAGAGAACGTCTTCCAAAATAACTTTTATCACATAATCACCAAATATTTTCCTAATAATAAGGATAATCATTAGAACATATGTTCCCAAAATCAACATCTTCTCGATTAATAAAATCATTTAACTAAAATTAATAATTCATACTAACCAAAGAATTAACGTAGTCTAGTGGTAAGCGATAAATCCCAATCTCACTTTGGTGGTGGGTTCGGTTCATGCGGATATGTCTGACATGATGGGTTGTCACACGGTCTATGTGTTATCCTTTTTATGAAACTAAAAAATTACCCTAAAATGTTTTCACCTCAATGTATTTCTTATACCTTTCGTTTTCATCCCCAAAACATTAATACCTCAACATATTAATTCATTAAGCATTATATATATTGTAATTTTTCTTACATAAACTCCATATGATAAAATATAAGTATTCCTAATAGAGAAAACAACATACCTTCATCATGGCGTCCATATGGTTTCATCTTCATCTTTTTATCGTAGGTAGACGGTCCATGCATTGCAAAAATTATTTATATATCCTTAAAAATCATTTTATTCCTTCATCCAAATACACCATGTATAACATGGTTCATATGGGTGTTCGCTGAAAAATAGTTTTTTAATATAATAATGTATGACATATCATTCAAAACATCTGAAAAAACCTTATTTCAATAAAACAGTTGGACCGATTTTCAGTTGAATCTTTCAATCAATTATCCTTTTAAAATAACATAAGTTTGTGTTTAGATACTATATTTTAAATGAAAATATAAATTGGTTGTGCATTGGTATCCTTTTTCAGCACCTTTTTCAAAATCATAATATGCATCAAATTCATGTGATAAGTTAAAATATTTTAATAGTCGTTGATTATATTTAACATTCTTAAAAATATTAGACTATTGTAAAAATATTCTTTGATTAAATAAAACCTTTGATCCATTATGATATCATGGTATAGTGGAGGTGTTTTATATCTTTAACAACTACTTGTAAGTGATTTGTATGTTATAAAAAGTTTCCCAATCATCTGAAAACTACTTTGTAGTATTTATTTCAATTATTTCATTAGGAATAGATAGGAATATTGTTTGAGATCTTATCCTACCATTTTAACCGATTTTCCTTGACCTAAAAGGGTTTTAGAACATGGATTTTACTAAAATAATAGAAATAGGGACTAACCAAGTGTTTAATGAAAACTCCTAATCCCTAATGTAGTCTAAACTGACCTCAGATACAAACTATAAGGACATGTCTTTACACATTAAATAATCATGAATTATGTTAATAACTCACATTGAGGATATTTTTTTAATTATTTAGATAATTAGGCCACAACTATTACATATCAACATAAATATTACAAGTATGCATTACTACTTTGTGCCATTTTTTTCATAAAATAAAAACTCTTAAAAAGAAACATGTATAGTTCATTGTTTTATATTGCATGAAATTTCCTTGATCCCATCATTGACACTTATTAATCTTCATGTCTTAGGGAAAACATATCATAAAATTGGGATGGGCATAAAAAGATGAGTAAGTGTTATAAAATAAGGAATGAAAACATTATACCAACAATGAATACATATCAATAAAACCATAATTTTCTACCATAACATAGCTCATGAAATTAAAAGATTTTTGAATAATACACACAATTCATAAATCATTAAGGTAACGTGTGGAATACATAACATACATACATTGTAGCTATCATTGAAATATAGGGATTTACATTTGAATACCCATCATATTATATTCCCTAAATATCTTTTATAAACATTAACATTTACCTCTGTCACGTTACCCAATGCATTAGAGATCTATCTCTGGATCACCTGCCCTAGGTTTATCAAGGGACAACCAATATTCATACACAATTTAGAAGAACCATAATGTAGTAATAACAAATAAAACATGAAAAATGGAATGATAAAATTTCCACAATTCTATCACAACATATTATTTCTATATATTGACATAATCCATTCATTATCAAACCATTTTCAAAATTCATTTAAAACATTTAATAAAGTGATTTTTGAATCAAAGTTTCCAATTCAACTTTTAAACTATTAAATAAATTATCATTTGAATACATTAATGCCTATATAAATAAATCCTGAAAACCATTTTGAAAACGTGGACATTAATTTGAAATATTTTAAATAATAAATCATTAAAACATTTAAAATGATAATTTTGTTAAAGAGTTTTTAAAAAAATTAGAGGTGCCTGAGTTAAAATAATTTACTAATAACATTGAATAATAAATTTATAATATCATGAGAATAATGGTATTAATGATATAATATGCCAAAGGATAGTATATACAACATATAACAGTGAATTGGTGCATAACAACATAGAAGTCTCAAAGGAATGTAAATTGAGACGAAATCCCTTATAAAATATATATCCTTAGATTAAGGATAAATAAATTACATAATAATGTGTGAAAAATATAAATACACGCAACATAATTTGATATTTAGTATAAATCAATCAGTGAACATTCCCAAATATTTTTTCGAAAACCACACCTATGATTTCGATGTTTAACACAATGAATGAAATATGTGTAAAATGTACTCTTATCATGTTCATATAAATGACATGAAAATTTATCAATGGAGTTATTATGTGTATCAAAATTATATCAACACAAAGGTAGTGGAAGTTAAACTAGAAATAAATAAACAGTGATTCCACATAAAATGATAGCATGACATAATTAAGAATTAGAAGATTAACCCAAGGAATGGAAACGGGGTTAAAAAGTTCCCTTACCGATTTTGGTAACATATGAAACAAACACCACATGAAAGAATGATCATACAATGAATATGTAAATACCAACAAAATATATGTATATTATACAAATAATACAATCATTAGTAGTACATACAACACAGAAAGGAAAATTGTGGCAAACATAACATGAATCTCATGAGAATAAAATGTGAGTTGGAAACCTCTTACCATGTTGTAATCAATCAAGTCATATGAATAATAGATAATAATCACATAATGAATCACATAGAACCATGAATTTCAAACGAATAATTATAATATATTTCAAATGGAAGTACACAATACACCACATTCAAAAAATAAGTGCTGAACAATGGAAATCTCACGGAATAAAAAGTGAGATAAGAAACTCCTTACCTTGTGTTCGACATGAATTTTTTGTTACTTTTTCGTCATTTATAATAAACTAAAGTAAATTTATACTTTATTGGATACATATTTAAAGTTTATTATTCCTTTTATATCACTTATTACCTTGCTATACAAATTAGTTAATAATTTGATTTCATATTGGACATTTTGTCGATGTTTAGATCTTTTGTCAAAAATGAACTTGTTATAATTAAAAATTGTCCATGTAGTCAATAGAAACTATCTCATGAATGATATTCATGATTTATATATCATATATATCATTTTTATAATGTTTTTATGTATTTATAATATACCATATCATTTGGAGTTATGAAATGAAATGCATCATTCAAGGAGACAGTAAGCCGTATGTATGCTTGAACGCAACATTAATTTCTATTTTATATTTAAAGGAATGAAAACATAATAATAAATATGTATATTAAAAAATTTGTATAATATCTATTTTAGTTAATTTTAATAACTCCATCCTTATTATGTTCAACGTATGGTTAGAACGAGTCAGATCACTTTGAAAGGTTAGTAGTCTTCAATTCCTCAAATGAAATTATCATATTTACCCATAATGGAAACCATAAAGGTATGATAGAAATGAAAAATAACGATGTTTGGAGAAAATATAATTATAATATATATCACATTTAAATACTATTTCATCTTAATTTCCACCATAATAATTGGTAGGAGAAGATTGAACAATCATTGTTTCGTGAGACAGTAGTTTGCCGTGTACAGAAACAATATGTTCTTTAACCATTAGTTGGAGTTGTGTGTTAGTGTATCTTGAATACATATCAAATAAAATCCTAGAATAATTAGGATAGTGGATTTATAATAAAATAAAGGAATAAAAAGAGTTTAGGGGTTGGAGATGTAAAATAAAAAAATAACAAGAGAGAATGTGTTTTGATTAAATCGGGCATCTCCCTTTGGTTTGAACCCAAATGATTACATAAAATTTATTTTTCCTAAAGTTAGGCTTCTAAGTGGAATAAATGGATTTATAGAGATTAATCGGGAAGATTTTGGATGAGATAATAGGATTTAGAGGTTTGATTAATGAATTAGAGTTGAGGGATTTTGATATGGGGGAGGAGGGGCTCTTTGTGAATGTTTGAAAATATTATTTTATTATATAATGGTTTTCAGTTTATAATGGTCCAAAACTCATTAAAGTCGAATCTAAGATGACTCATTTTCGAAATAAATTCATCCAATAATAATTTTATAGGTTTTGGATATTGTTTTAATTTTTATAATCTTATTTATTTAAATCATTCATTAATGAGGTAAAAACAACATCATTATTGTTTCATAAATAAATTTACTTATATGATGTCTAAAAATTAAAAAAAATACCATTATTTAGTAAATAAATTTTATATTTGAAATTAATATTATTTTATAAGAGATAATATATATAACCCAATTTAAAAATATATTTACTAAAAGATATATGTTTATGTTATTTTGTCTTTATTTTAAATTAATTAATATAATGTGTCATTATCACTCTCAAGTGGCTCCATGGGGTACCAAAATAGAACCAAGGATTCCCATTTTCATGAAACGTCCCCTGGGGCCCGTTCTGTGACTACCCGAAGCCTTCCTTCTATAGGCCAGGGGCTGGCGACTATCACCAAAGGTGTAAATCCCTAAAACTCGGAAGGCATTACATTTATATTGTGTAAACACACACAACAAAGTAAAAGATGGATTTAAAACACTAGGAGAAACTATATATAAAAGAGTGATGAAATGTAAAAGGGCTGGAAATACAAGCCCCATAGGAAAGTACAAGTACAACTGAAAAAAATATATATGTAAAAAAAGGTAAAGCAGCTTCTAGGTCGTCCTTTGGGGGTTCCTATCTGAACGGTAAGTATAGATAGCCTCCTCAGCACTCCATGTATGTCATTATCCTCTATGTATCGACTCGTCATAAGGTACACCTTTGGGTACCGTCCAATCCGGCTACTCTGATCCTCAGTCAGCACTGTCTATCATCTCCAACAACACAACGAGGTGCGGGCGTAGCCCGTGCCAGGGTGAGAATAACAATTCTCAGTAGGGACCCTGAGACCCTCAAGGTATCACAAAATACAACAAGGATAAATCAAAAATTATGAAATCAATATCTAAAACCACTTAGTTTTATACCAATAGATATACCTAAGTTATCAAATAATTCATCTCAATCATGACATAAATACAAAAGGTACTGACTCGGCTCAACCATGATTTTATTCTAGGGATATTATGAAACTGAACCCTCGTCTGCTAGAGAACTCCTCCTCTATCGAGTACTGTGGGATTGTTGCATCACACAGAGGCACTTCCCCCTATCCTTGGACTGCTGAGGTACTCCTCCTGTCGAGTACCGTGGGTCTGTCGTGCTCACACATAAGCGCTCCCCACCGTGGGTCTGCCGTACTCACACAGAGGTGGTCCCCCTCATATCCTTCTGAGGTACTCCTCCTATCGAGTATCATGGGTTTGCTGTAAAACCAAGGCGCTCCCCACTGTGGGTCTGCTACGACACTATGGTGCTTCCTACCGGGCTAGTAGAATCACTCCGTGTCAAATGTTCATTAGTCATCAGGTCTCAGCCAGCTACTAGGTTCCCACAAAAATGATCAATCGTTCCTGGTAGATCCACTACATAAGCTACTAATCGATTTTCTAACTACCTCAATGTCCCACAAAGAACTATCTCAATGGTCCTCCATGTCATAGGGGTCTCAATGCAGCAGAATACGCATCAATTGGATGTCTGGTCTGTGATTTATTAGCCTTTTAGTCTCAGGGGTACGGTTGGATTCGTGCACGATCCAACCAGACTGTATCTCAAATTTAACTCAAACTCCAATTTGGTATACTCAAAGGTACCATCACGCTCAAAAAATAGTAGGGCTGTTGACGGTCTTCAAATGGCCGTCCGGTGACAAAGATATGGCTAAAAAAGTAAAGGGTCGTGGTGGGCTCGGGTCCGGTCCGACCTGGTTTGGGTCTACCCGGTTATACCTGTTGGGATTGGCCCGACCAATTGAGCAGGCATTCCTGTTAGGTTTGGCTTGGCCTACTGGGCTCAGCCCAGCAGGTTGCAAGGGCGGTTCGGCCTTGGCTCGGGGCCAGTTCGGCACGGACCGTCGTGAGGGCGCATCCCTGCGTAGCTCGGCCCAGAGGGCGTGGCCGGGCCGGTTCGGACAGGTAACCGCGAGGGGGCCAGGACACCAGACCGGTCGAGAGGTCCTGAGGATTTTAGGACACCGACATAGGTGGGAGGCCGCGAGTGGGGACGGTATGCCGGCTCGGTTGGGTGGATGTGAGGGGGATGAGACCCTGGCTCGACCAGGTAGCTCCGAGGGGGAAGTGATGCCGGCGGGCGGGATGGCTCGGGGAGGCGCATGGGGCATGCGCGGAGGCCGGCGGGTGGACCGGTAGTGTGTGGCCGATAGGGCTTGGATAGGAGGGTTGTTAGTAGGGAGGTGTCCAGGAGGGCCTGTTCGGCACAGGTCGGGCCGGCGTAGGTCGACGGTGTTCGGTCGGGAGCACCGGAGCGCCGCAGGGGAGGCGTGGTTCATGGAGGCCGCGGGTAGGGCGGCCTTTTTCGTCGCCACCTTCTTTGTTATGTCTCCTCATATCCATGCTAAATTTCATCATAAACATGATCTGTGGAGGGGTCAGGCCATGTTTGTTTTCCCCTCACCCTTCGCTTTTAGGGTGGTATCAATTGGCTCATAGTAGAAGTACGATGAAAAAAAATATCTTAGAATCTCTGAATTGATTCCTATCAATCCAAAGATGAGAAAAGAGAAGGGATAACACACAAATAAAACCCCCTACCTTTGATTTTCGGTAGTCGATGTTGAATTAATAAGAAGAAGACGAAGGATTTTTTCATTCGTTGTGTCTACCGCATGCTTCCAATCCAAAGTTGTGTCGGTTGTGGAAGATGCTCCACGTCGGTTGGATCTGAATAGAGGATGTTAGATAAGGATTGTCGCCGACATTATTCATTGGAAGAATGCATTATGTATTCTTCATTCTTTTTTGGGAGTATTATGATCCTCCAAATCTCTCACCATCCCCAACATCCTCCCAAATTCCAAAGTTGTGCCAAATAATAGATTTGTGTATCTATTAATTCATTGGCAAGAATTCAAAAAGAATGAATTAATTACATGTCTCCACATAATTAATGTGAAGGGTTGGAAAAAATTTATTAAGGGAGATGGATCAATTGAATTAAAGGGAAGGTCAATAGGATCTCCCTCATTAATGAGGGAGAGTTGATAGGTTTTACTCTCTTCTATTAATATGGTGGTTGTGCCTCGTGTGGTCCCCACGTCGTAACCTCTCGAGGGAGGTTATGTTCGGGTCATCCCCCCCACCATAACCTCTCATGGGAGGTTTAGGTGTGGTGTTCCAACCTCCAACTTCCATGAGGAGGTTTTACACACCAATCACACACATGATGGCTCAAATAAAATAATGTTAATCTCCCTTTATTTTATTACTTTCAGCAAAAACCAAAAAAAATTATCTTTTATTCACGACTCACTACCATCGAAGTGAAAGTATTCTTAAACGAATACTGGTGCAGCGAGTTCAATAGTGCCCTCAAGTTATAGTTTCGAGCACCATTACAAATGTTAAAAAATCACACTCATACGTTTACTGAACGTATCTGAACAAAACATCAGAAATTGATTCTAGGCACACCGGGCCTCGGAATCATGCCCCGTCAGTTTTCACAGAATTGTAGAATTTTCATGTATTTAAGAAAAAACATTCCATGGAAATTCTAGGTCATTAAATTCTCCCCACATCAGAGCTTTACATCCCCATAAGCTACAACTTGAACTAAGGGAACAAGTTGGGGTATTGAGCACGAATCTGAGCCTCGGGCTCCCATGTTCTCTCCTGGACGTTCCCATGCTGCCCGTTAATGTGCACCAGAGATATAGAACGTCCACGTAGGACTTTCTCCTATAGAACCTCAATCTCCACTGCAACCTCCATAAATATCTCCCCATCGTCGACGTCCAGCTCTCCATGGTCAATGATGTGGGAAGGGTCGTGAACGTATCTCCTCAACTGTGATACGTGGAAGACGTCGTGCACCCGGTGCAACTGAGGTGGAATATTTAAGCGGTAAGACACCTCGCCAACTCTGTTGAGGACCTAAAAAGGTCCGATGAATATCATAGATAACCTACCACCTCGGTAAAATCTATGTAGACCTCGTCGAGGAGAGAATCATAGAAAGACGTGGTCGCCATCCTAGAACTCCATAAGTCCCCATATCTTATGAGAATATGACTTATGCCTACTCTATTCAGTCTTCCTCAACTCCTGGATGATCTACACCTTCTCTGTGTTAGGTTGTACCCTCTCTGGTCCCACTAGTGCTGACTCCCCAGGGTTTTTCCAACATATGCGTGATATGCACGGTCTCTCGTATAACGCCTCAAAAGGTTACATCCCAATGGTGTAGTGATAGATGTTGTTGTATGAGAAATCCACCAATGGTAATTCATCCTCCCAGTTGTGACCAAAGTCGAAGACACAAGAACAGAACATGTCCATAAGGGTCTGAATGATCCGCTCAGTCTGACCATCCATCTGAGGATGGAAGCTGGATCTCAAACAAATCTACATCCCCAAATCCCCATACAAACCCTTCAATAACTGGGAAGTAAACCATGCGTCACGATCGGAGACAATAGATGAATATACTCCATGTAGTCGCACAATATCTTTCCCTTAGAGGTGTCCCAGGCTTTCTACTGAACCCTTATCTTTGATTAGTAGCAAGTGGGATGGCTTGGTGAGTCGGCGATCGATCACCCAAATCAAGTCATGACCACTAGATGTACATGGATGTCCTGTCACGAAGTCCATGGATATCCCATCCCACATCCATATTTGGACCTCTAAAGTCTAAACCAAGACTTCTGGTTCCTGGTGCTCTGCCTTCACTTACTGAAAAGTGAGGTATAGAGAGACAAACTATGCTACTACATTCTTCATACCGAGCCACTAGTGCTATAATCTATGGTCCTGATGCATCTTCTCCACTCCTGGATGTACCGCTAGAGGGGATGTATATAACTCCCTCAAAAAATCATCCTGATGTGACATTGGTACCATAGTACATCCTCTGAAGAGGTTGACATGCTCCCCACCTTCAGATAATCCATTAGGTGCCTATCCTGTGGATATCGGAGCACTTCATGTCTCGCAGTCAGCATTCCCATATTGTTCCTCCCTGACTCACTGATGTAGTGAAGGGAGTGACTGTAAGGGACTAAAGGAATGATGTTCCATCTATATCCATAAAGTATATCTGTAAAGAAGCCTTCTGCTCTGTTTCCTCTCCTAGAAGTTGTATACCAGATCTCCTGCTGAGTGCATCTGCTACAACGTTCCCTTTTCCTGGAGTATAGACTATCTCTAAGTCATAGTCCTGGAGGAACTGAAGTCATTATCACTGTTTCAGGTTCAGGTTCATTAGAGAGAAGATATACCTGTGAATCTTGTTATCAGAATACAAAGTAAAATGCTCACCCATCAAATAGTGTCACCACATATTCTAGGCTAAGACCACTGCTTATAACTCCAGGTCATGGGTAGCATAGTTATTCTCATGTTGTCTCAGCTACCGAGAACCAAACGCGATCATTGATCTCTCCTTCCTCAGGACACACCCAAGTCCGGTCCCTAATGCGTCGCAGAAGACTATATACCCTACACCTTCCTCTGCAAGCCTCAAGATGGGGGCACTAGACAGACTCTGCCTCAGCTCCTAAAAGATCTACTGGAAACTCTTCGATCACACGATGTCTTTCCCCTTCATCGTCAAGGCTGATAGTGGTGTTGAAACTCTAAAACATTCTGGCACAAACCTCTGATAGTACCCATCCAAACCCATAAAACATCGTACCTCCATCACACTACTGGGTGGCTGCCAAGAATGTATCACATCAATCTTTACTGGATCCTCTATAACTCCAGCCTCCGAGATGACATGACCGAAAAAGTGATCCTTTTAGATACAAAACTAGATCTTAGAGAGCATACCATAAAATTGGTGCTCTCAGTGTGTGTCCAGTACTACCTGGAAATGGTAGGCATGCTCCTCCTCAGTAGTTGAGTAGATTAGAGTGTCGTCGAAAAAGACAATGTCAAAGCGTCCGAGTTATGGATAGATGATACTATTCATTAGTCCCATGAACACTTCTGGAGTATTGGTCTCACCGAAAGGCACAACAATGAACTCGTAGTGGCCGTACAGACACTTGAATGCCATATTCTTCACATCCTCATCTCGAAATCTGAGCTGGGGATATCCTGATATGAGGTCTATCATCGATAACCCCATTTCTCCCTTCAACTAATCAAATAGGTCATCAATACTCGAGAGTGGGTACTTGTTATTCACGATCACCTAGTTTAGGTGACGATAGTCGACAAAAACCCTCAAGCTCCCATCCGCCTTCTTGGAAAATAGAATCTGGGCTGCAGAGGGAGAAACACTAGGCCATATGAATCCTTTCCCCTCAAAGTCCTCTAGCTATAACCGTAGCTCGCAAAAATTAGCAGGACCCATCCAATATGCTTGTGTAGATATCAGTGTCGTCCCGAGGTACAGGTCAATGTAAAATTCCTCCACTCTACGAGGAGGTAGACCTGGGACATCGTCAGGGAAAAAATCTGTGTACTTATCCACCATTATAGGATAAGTCGGGCTCTCCACCTCAACTGATCGATGGGTAAGGCAAGACACCAAATGAGTGATCGGTTGCACCCTCTGAGTAAGTCCATCTGGTGCTGCAAATGCTCCCTTATTACCGGTGAAGGTATACCTTGTCCCATCTGTCCATACACACCACACTTTGCGCCTAATATAATCAATCTGATTATGGACTATAGATAACCTTTCCATACACGCGATGATGTCGTAAGGCCTTAACTCCACTTCAAGGAGATCCTAGACAAATATATCACCTCCTAGAGTAAGCTCACACTATCAGCACCAGTGTGTAATCGTCGAGTCTTCTCTTGTAAGAGTCTCTATCCATAAGGATCGATCCAACGGCTGCTTCAGAATCTCTGAGCTCTGAACAAGGGAAGTGGAAATGAAAGATTCATTGACACCTATGTCTATAAGTACTGCAGCTAAGGGTGAGTAGACACAGATCGTACCTCGAATCATCTCAAGAGCTCTATGATAATAAGACTCAGCTGCCTGGAGCTAAGATCCCCCATGTCCACCTATTCCTTAAGGTTAGGGTGGACATCCTGGTGGTGGTGGCGGTAACACCTTGAAACATTGCTCACCTCCAGCTGCACGGCCATATCCTCTACCATGTCCTCCTGATCCCTATAGACCACCACGATCAAATCTCTGTCACTGCCTAGGCGGTTCTTCGATTGTCTAATGATCATCCAAACGACGATTCAGACAGTCAGAATCCTTGTGAAAATGCCTCTAACATGAGTAACACTGCTCTCTCCTCGCATGTGTGCTTCTACCCCAGGTACCCCGTACAACCAATCCGGAGCCATGTGGTCATCCACCCGCGGGTCTGGTCCTTTTGGAACACTGTGAAATCCGTATACCGCCAGCTGTAGAAGACTCTGCTGCATGTCGGCTAGTTGTGGGTCACACTGCTAGAGGTTTCTCAGCAAGAAATATCTCCACTAAGTGGGCTCACTCAAACACCCTCGCCTTCTTCAGGAATATTATGGATATCATTGAATCCTTGATCTCCTTCCTAAGCCCTTTCTCAATGGTCCGATTTTGGATTAATGGGTTTCACACCATATATTTGGATTAGCGCGAGAGTTCGGTGATCCTCACTATGTAATGTGCCACCATCATACTTCCCGAATGTAGATGAAGTAGCTCCTATATCTGTGCTTCACGTAGAGTGGTTGGGAAAAACTCCACCCAAAACAGGCTCTCAATGTCTGTCTAGAGTAGAGTCATCTCATCATCAACCTGAAGCATCAAGCTCCACTATCTACCCATTGCTTCCTATAGAAGGATGGCGGAAATAATCACCATGAAGTCTGCTGGTGTCCCTACCAATCAAAAGAATCTCACCACAACATCCATCAAATCCTCAACCGCATGTGGGTACATCTCACCCATAAAACTGGGTGGCCTATGGTGATGGATCCCATGAAACGTGCTCAAGAAGCGTGCATCATCTGCTGCTAGGTCTGGTGGCATCATTGTCCCAATGGGGAGTGGTACCGCTGGTGCCTCCTCTAGAAACGGCCCAACACCAAGGATTCATCGCTCGGTGGGCTATCTATTCTTCAAACTCTCAGAACCCTCACTTGTCGTCCACTGGGAGGCATCCTGAAAGAAACAGATGTGTCATGGTCAATGATTATACCTAGTGAGTGGTCCTGTTTGAGCTGACTAAAAGAAAAACTTTTGAAAACATACATTCAATCAGTGCTTTCATGCATTGAGTCAAAAATCAGTAGTCAGGGTCCTGTTGTATGGATACGTCAACCACCGCACCAACATTGGACTCCCTAAACTAAAAACCACATTAGTTACCCTTAACACTATTTCTTCAAAGAAAAAGAGATCAGAGGCCTATGTTTTGCGGTAGATCCAACCCCTATGATACCAATTTGTCACGAACCGTCCCCCTGAGGCCCGTGTCGTGACCACCCCAAGCCCTCCTTCCATAGGCCAGGGGCTGGATAATTGCAACAAAGGAATAAATCCCTAAAACTGGGGAGGCATTGGCTTTATAAAATGTAAACACACACAAAAGAGTATGAGCTAGAAGTAAAACACTAAGAAAAATTATATACAAAGGAGTGCTAAAATGTAAAAGGTCCCTAAATAAAAGACCAACAGGAATGTACAAGTACAACTGAAAAACAAATACAACTGATGAAAAGGAAATGCGGCTACTGGGTCTTCCTTTGGGGATTCCTACTTGAAGGGTAGGTACAGATAGCTTTCTCAGCACTCCACGCCCGTCAATCACCTCAGTGTACTGACTCGTTATAAGGTCCTCCTCTTGGTAGTGTCTAGTCCTGCTACTCTGATCCTCAGTCAATGTTGTCCTTCATCTACAACCAACACAACGAGGTGCGGGCATAACCCATGCAAGGGTGAGTATAACAATACACAGTTGGGAACACGAGACCCACTAGGTCTCACTAAATCCAACAAGTATAGATCAAAAAGTATGAAAACAATAGATAAAACCACTTAGGTGTATGCCCATACATATACCTTAGTTATCAAGTAATCCATCTCAATCATGTGGTAGACACAAAAGTTACTAACTCAGCTCATCTAGGATTTTATTCTAGGGATAGTATCAAACTGTACCCTTGGATGCTGGATAACTCCTTCTCTATCGAGAACATTGAGCCTGCTACATCACACAGTGGCGCTTCCCACTAACCTTGGACTACTGAGGTACTCCTCCTATCGAGTACTGTGCGTATTCCGTGCTCACACAGAGGTGCTACCCCTCATAGGCTGCTAAGTTACTCCTACTGTCAAGTACCTTGGGTCTTCCATGACACCAAGGCGCTCCCCACTGCGGGTCTTCAGCGACAACATGATGCTCCTAGCTGGGCTAGTAGAATCATTTCATGTCAAATGGTAAGCAGTCATCAGGTCTCAGCCAGTTACTAGGTTTCCACACAAATGATCATCTGTTCACTGTAGTTATGCACCACAATCTACTGGTCGATGCTCCGACTTCCATGAAGTCCCACGAAGAATTATCTCAATGTTCATACATGTTATAGGGGTCTCAATGCAATAAACGACATGTCAATCGGACACCCGGTCTTGAGTTTTTAGCCTTTTAGTCCCAGGGGCCAGGTTAGATTTGTTCATGATCCGACCTGACTATATCTAAACTTTACCATGAACTCCAGTGGGGTATACTCAAATAGACCATCACACTCAACGAATACCAGCGCTGCGGAGGGTTCGTCAAACGATCGTCTGGTGCCAATGATATGGCTAAAAGAAAGTAAAGGGTTGTGGTGGGCCCGGGTCTGGTCCGACCCGTTCATACCATCCCGGCCCAACCCCATCTTGGCTGACCCGGTCTGGGTCAACCCAGACCGACCTACTAGGTCTTTCTCAACCCATTGAGTGGGCCGAACGGTTAGGTTCAGCCTGGCGTGGTGGGCCCAGCCCAGTAGGACGTGAGGGCGGTTCGGCCCGGAACATCGCGAGGGCGCGTCCCGACGCGGTTCGGCCTAGAGAGCGTCACCAGGCAGGTTCGGCCAGGGTGTCGCGAGGGGGTCGGGACACTGGCTCAGCCGGGAGGCCGCGAGGAGGCCACGAGGGGGGATGGGGCACCGACTCGGACTAGTGGCTTCGAGGGGATGGGATGCTAGCTCGGCCGAGTGGCCTCGAGGGGGCTAAGATGACAACTGGAGGGCTGATTCGGGGAGGCGCATGGGGTGCGGGCAGAGGCCGAGAGCCAAGCCGACTCGGGGTGTTGCGCGGGGTGCAACCAGGTAGGTCGGTGGACGGGAGGAAGCCGGGCCGGCCGGTTCGGCACGACCCGGGCTGACAGTGCTTGCCCATGAGCACCTAAGCACTTTAGGGGCGGTGTGGTTCACGGAGGCCAGGAGTAGCGCGGCCTTTGTCGTCGCCACCTTTGTCATTTCATCACCTCATCTCTATGCTGATGTTCATCATAAACAAGATCAGAGGAGGGGTTGGGCGATTTGGTTTGGCCCTCACCCTCCGCATTTAGGGTGGTATCAATTGGATAATCAAATAACTATGACGAACATCCAATATTTTACAATATCTGCATCGATCCCTTTCGAACTGAAGTCAGAAAATAAAGGGTATAATACACAAATAAAACCCCATACATTTGATTGTCGGTCATCGATGTTGAAGTCACGGGAAGAAGAAGAAGGAGTTCATCATCTTTTTCGTCCGCCGCAAGCTTCCAATTCCATGTTGTGTCAGATGTGGAAGAAGCTCCAGGTCGGTAAGATCTGAAGGATGAAGTCGAACAAGGATTGTCACCGGCGTTCTTCTTTGGGAGAACACTGTCTTTGTTCTTTGTTCTTCAATTGGAGAATTCAAAACCTCCCAAGCCCTCCGCTTCCCCAACATCCACCCAAATTCCAAATTGGTTCCAAATAATAGATTAGAGTATCTATTAATTCATTGGCAAGAATTCAATAAGAATGAATTAATTACTTGGCTCCACCTAATTAAGGTTAAGGGTTGGCACAAAATAATTAGGGGAGTAGACACAATTGAATTAAATGGATGGTCAAGAGGCTCTCAATGATTAATGAGGGAGAATTGATCAGTTTCACTCTTTTCCATCCATAGGGGGGCTAAGCCCCGTGTGGTCCCCACGTCATAACCTCTTGAGGGAGGTTATGTTCATGTGGGCCCCACCACTATAACCTCTCATTGGAGGTTAAGGTCTGGTGGACCCACCTCCCACTTCCATGAGGAGGTTTTAACCTCCAATAACCCACAAGGCGGATCAAATAAAATAAAGTGAAGTCCTCTTCATTTTATTAATTTCCACGAAAACCCAAAAAAAAATATATTTTATTCACGACTCACTATCATCGAAGTGAAAGTCTTCTTAATGGAATATCGGTGCTGTGAGTTCAACGGTGTCCTCAGATTTCAGTTCTAAGCACCGGTTCAAATGTTATAAAATCCCTCTCATACATTTACTGATGATACCCGAAAAATACTTCAAAAATAGATTCCGAGTGCACTGGGACTTGGAATCATGCGCCGTATGTTTTCGCAGACTCGTAAAATTTCCATGTATTTAAGAAAAAACATTCCACGGAAATTCCTAGTCTTTATACCCATGGATGGACATGTATCAGCCAATAGGATTATGATATATGTTAGAATAATTTAATATTAATATACTATTATGTTTTTACCCTTACTTACCAGATTTACCCTTTAATAATGATAAATAAAATATTTACTGATGTAAATATTCTTAATGTCAAAAAATAAAAGTTCATATTTACACAATTTGGACCTACTGATTCAAAATATGGAATCTATTTTTCCAAAATCAAAACAAAGAAGTGGAAGAAATTAATTTAATATTAATTCCCATTGTCAAAACAAAATGCGTGTTTTTAGGAAATAATAACTATCAAAAGATTGACACTTGTTTATGTCCAGTTTCGAAGTGAAATTAATTTCAATTACTACCATAGGATTATATTGTAATAAGACAATATAATTACACATTAAAACCATTTGAAAAGATGAAATAGCCATATAAATAAATTATATAAATGGCAGTTATGAATTAAAAAACATTATTTTCACTATTCATTAAAAAATAAACTTTATTAGAAAAATACCAAAAATTAACCCATAATAAATTTTGATGTTCTGGATCTAAAGAAGAAATTTATTTTGTAAAATATAACATATAAATTTGAAAAAACTATATCTAAAAAATATTTTCCATTAAAAGGCAATAAATCAACCATGTAAAGAATATATGAGTATTTATGCCTAAAATTGGATTCATTTACATTTTAAGCCTCTAGAATTTATTTGATAAATGTTAAAAAATTAATAAACACATATAATCATTATGTATTTTGTTTAATTCATTTCTACCATTACAATGGATAGGCATTAAAAAAATTAAATTTTATATATTTTTTTTGTGTTATAACTCAATGTTGTGCGCAACATATGTTTTCAGAGAATCCAGTTATTGTGTATCGGGTATGCCATCGAGTATAGAATCACCTTTAATTTTAAGTTAACATTTAATTCAAAAGTATTAATAAATTTGAAAATTTTATACTCTTTGTTTACCCAGGATGTTACACCCCTGCCCTCATCTTAAAAAAGAAAACTAAAAAAGAGAATAAATTATTAATAATATTCATATCATTAATGAGGAAATACATGTCAAGCTATATTGAAATAACTGAATCTATCAATAAAAAACAAATAAGGAAAAAAATAAAAAATGATCATATTAAAATCTATTTGAGTCCCCCAAAATGCATGCCATCAAGAGATCACCCCCACCCAATTTTACACTAATTTTTTAATTTATTTGGATTTAATTAATAGTGAACATTTTATAAACATTTAAATAACATGTTATATAATTTTATATATGAGGGAATTATTTATATCATAATAAAAAAATTACCCGCAAAACCCAATCATATGAATATACATTTAAGATTACGGGGAAAACATAAAAAGATATAAATCATTCCATTGAGGCTATTTAAAAAATGCACAAATTATTGATTATTTCATTATACATATATTAATAGAAAGGTATAATCTGTTTTATATTTTATAAATCTAAAATAACTAATAAATATCGTACATATTTAGTAAGTTCATTATAAGAACACGCCTAGTTTGGTTGTAATAGAAGAAAAAATCATTTCATTAAGGGGATGATATTATACACATAAAAATGATTCATGTTTTTATTTTTTTAATAGAAATTGAGAAGGATATTCCAATGTATCCAGAACCGATGTTGTTCATTTTATGGTAATGCATATCAAACTAATGCATTTTTATTTTTACTATCATATAAATATTAAATATTTCTCTTGTTGTTTGTTATTATTTGAATAGGGATTATTGAATGATGATTTATTTCATATAAAAAGAAATATTTGGAAAATTTTACCTAGAATCATTTGGTTTTGGTAATTCATGTGATGATCCAATTTTTTTCAATGTGATTTATGGGTCACATGAATGTAGGTTTGGGCTGACACCAAATTGGGGACCATTTTGATTTCCAAGGATCAATGATCATATTAAGGATTCTAGATGAATACTTATCCATGAAAAAGGTGGAAATGGAAATAATTCAATATAGTCAGGTTGGGGGAAATAATATAGTTTATCTAGTAAGGTTTCCAGTAGTCACCATATGAATGTTGACTATATAGTAAATAGAATACATGATTGTGTATAATTTTGGGACCTTAACAGTTATGAAGAAAAAATAGTGGTACATATATTATAGGATTCATATGTATTACCGACAATCCTATGATTTATTTTTTACGGCCTTGTAGTTGTCCTTTATAATGAAGGAATTCAATGGTTTGGTGTTTGGAGAAAGGAGTGTAATTAGTTTGTTTGTCATTGTAGATAAATGATTATATTTAGATAAGTTAGGAGGCCAAAAAACTTTTGGATCCATGGATTAGACGTTAAATATGAGTCTGATTCTATTCAGAGTGACACTAGTTCCATGTGTGGTAACCAAGGTTGTGATGTTGAATAATATCCATCATTGGGGTCTCACCAGAGTAAATCAATGATAAATAAATTGACAAAATGTTGGAGGAATCCATGTTTATATGAAAAATTGGTCTTATACATGGTGTTTCTCCATATACTAGCAAATGTAGTTTCCTTATCAATAATTGAAAAATATCAATGGAAAAGGTACCCCATTTATAGATCTTTATTATGTCATAACCAAGCTATTCCCAATTATGGAATTTAATAAATGTTGGGATAATTGGAATTGATATAGATGAGATATTCAATTCCATGGTGATGTGGGACCCATATAAGTTACTTTATCGAAGTTAGAGTGAATATGTGATGATGTGGGAAACTTACTAAAGGTCGGAATAATTTGGTACCCATGTATGTAACATCTTAAATTTATAGTAACTGTAATGACCGAGTAGAGAATTTTTCAAGGACTGTGTAATTTGTTCCAATGCATGATACTCTATTAATGGTTTTTCAACAATTCAAAGACAAGGTGTGCAGATTGTGTTCACCAATAAAGGGAATGCATATCAAAAATTATAGAAAATTAAAATAATCAATGCTTTTTTTTAACCCATACTTGTTTAGAAAACAAATTCACCTTCGTGGATAGTGAGAGGCATGATTTATATTACTATTTATATAATTACATGATATGATATAGTGCTAATATATTTCATATATATAGTGAGGAATGATGATTTTAATTTGAAAATGAATTTCTTGTTCCCATGGTGGAATCGTATCTAACCATAACATCATTGTAAACTAACATGGAGATGTTACTGAAAGGTATAAGAATAGGAAGGAAACTTGTGGATAACATAGGATTGTAATGTGGTGGCCAATAATACAAGGTATTAGATAATGTTCCCAAATATATAGTGAAGGTCAAGAACATTAGTGTGAAATATTTTGGGCACTATGAGTTGGAGGCCATTATATTCCTTCCTCTATGAAATTTGTACCACTATTTGAGGATATATTCCTTGTTAACAATAAGTGGAAAATATCCCCCATCACCCATAGAATTGTCTCTGAGTAGTGTGGATAATATAAAATTATAATAAATATAATACATTTGTGTGAAAATGGCATAATGGAGAGTGTTATTGTGATGGAAGATATAATCACACTTAATTGTTGATATTCTTAGAATGATGGTTCTATATGTTTTTATATATCCATATTTAATATCATATGTGGGTAGGTGTGGACATCCTATTAAATATTAGCATTAAAAATGATAAAAATATAACAAAATCAAATGGTTTATCTCTAAACTCCATATATATATAAACTCATGTATCTAATGTGTTTTACTTATTACTATTATTTTTGGGCCCCTTGAATAACTACAAAATTAATCTATTAGGATCTATGATAATTTAGTTCATCTCATTCATGAACGATGTATCCTTAACATTTTTATGCCAATTGACCCAGTCAAAGTAAAATTATATTTGTACAAATCACTATGGGTGTAGTTGAGTCTTTAAAAAAGTCAATTGTTTTCTGATGACAGGGGCCTGGTGATATTTCATGGGTAAAATATTATACATTTTTTAAATTTCACCCTTTTAGGCTCTATTTGAATTAATTTTTATACAATATATTTTTATTAGGATTATGTGATAATCAAATTATTTTAGTAACATATAAATATGAATTGGTCACTAAACAACATATTTGATAATTAAGAAACTCACTGCAATGGATTAATGAAATAGAGTGTTGATATTGGTCTATTAAAGTAGTCTAAGTATTTATATCATATCATTTAAAAAATTATTTAATTTAATTAAAATTGATTCATTTTATTTTGTGAAGTTTATATATGGAAAAAATCCCTTTATATATGTTACCATTTCAAAACCATATAAAAATTAACAATATTTCTTGAATAATTATTATAGATGATTGATAATTTTATATTATTTTATATAATTTTTTACATCATTGAGGTCATTATTATCTGATCATATATTAGGTACCAATTGAATTCCCCCCTATAATGTTATCCCTAAAACCCAGAACCCTAGATCCTCTACTACAACTAAATATATAATTAAACAGTCCCCATCATACTTTACGGATATTAAAATAGATTTAATGATATCCCTGAATGTAGATATGTAACAAAATATAAATTGCAATATCAGGTAAAGAGGAGTTGTAATGATTTTTAAAACCATATTCATAGTGATGAGATTCTTGAGGTCATATTGGTATTGCATATATATGTATATATGATTTTTTATTTCATTTATTAACTTATGATGGGATTCAGTCCCCAAAAACCGATCTTCCATTACTTTCATCAGGAAATGTGAATTATATTATGGGACATCTATAATTTTTTTGGAACTGGCCCCCAGATCAATATATATTTCTTCCATCCCACCATATATAATTTTCTAAATACATTATGAACACTACTATTGGATCATGTATTTCTAAAGGATGCTGAGAATTATATTAGGATAGAAACCCACCATTATATTTATATCATATTCTAAATATTGGTTAATATATTATATATCAAGTTTATTGTTAGGAATACTTAAAATATTTTTATTTTAAAATATAATATAAAAATATACAATACCTAAATTCATACGAACTAGATTAAGAGTGAGTACAATAAGAGACCAAAATTTTTCCATTCAATACTAACATAAACCTAATTGTTTTTATTGTCCACTTCTAGTCAATGTGTATTAGAGGATTTAATCTTCTTCAATACTCACAAAATTAATGATTACTTGTATTTTTTATAATTTTTAATCTCGGAGAAAGAGGGAATATATTCATGTAAATTTTTGATAGTTCCAGTGTACATCATTGGTCAGGGAATATATAATTTTTGTAATCAATTATTTATATCCATACTATTCTATGAGATTTTTTAGTAGGTATAAATGAATTTAATGATGTGTGAGAATGATATCCTGATTTATATCTGGACGAATAAAATTAGACACTTGATTAGAGTGATTTAGATTAGTAATTCATTATCAATAATAAAAACCATAGACATAATATCATTTTTGATTCATTTATTGTTAGATATATTTCCCTATAGTTTTGTCACTACTATGATATGTTTAGATAATGGGAAAAGTGCATAGGGGGTGTAATCATACATAGTGAATGTGAGAGGAAAAATAATATCACTATGACTAGGGTATTGAATCATTAACAAGTATGATATTCCTATAACAATATGGAAAAAATTGTGGGGAATACATTGATAAGTTTCTACTCCTGTTATGCATTTTATAATATGAAGAAAACTATAGTGGATCCGTATTAATGGATTATGATTTTATAAGAAAATAAATAATTTAAATAATAATACCTTCATAAAATTAAATCATTTTGATGACTATCTTACATGATGATACTTATATGTGCTCATATACCCTAGATACATTAGTACATATTGTTCATAAGGTTATAAGAACCAACTCTAAAAATGGGAATATATGGAACATAGAAATCCAAGATGAAATGTTTCACATCTTGAAAATATTATTACCTAGGATCACGGTCTAACGATTCCATGACAATAATTATTGGAGGAAATATGCTTTATGAGATTGAGATTATATGATCTTGATGAAGTAAATGTGTTGATTTGTCTATTTATAGTAAATGAGTGTGTATGGAAATGTATATCATAAATACCATGGAATATTTAATTTCAAAATGAATAAATCATTGTGAAAATTCATATTAAATATTTACCAATTCAATGCACATTTTTAATATCTATAAAATAGTGAGAACTATATATAGTTACAGAGTAATCTTCGGGATGGTGTACACAATCATTAAATAAATGGCATAAAATAACATAGTAATTTCTATCCTACTGATATACCATTCATGGTATTTAAATTACATAGTGAAATATATATTTTTATCTATAATAATTTGTAGATAATGTATAACTATATTTGTAAAGGAGATATTATATTGTGACCCCATCGATGGAATGCTATATTAGTTAGTTGAGGATTAAGGTAATTTCTTCAATAATCCTGTAGATTTATAATTGATATTATATTATATAATTCATATAATAATTCCTAATATTTAGTGTTATTAACATCATATAACTTATTCAAATTTTCCATTTCTTATGACATATAATGTCTATTGTGACCCCACTACCATCTCCTTAATAAAATTTAGATAGTAAAATGATTAGTAATACGATTGGGATTGAAAGTCCATTGGAAGAATGGATGTCTACCGACTATATAAAAAGGAGGTATGTTGAGGGTTGTGATATATTACAGATTTATTCCATAATTGTAATTATCGAGTGATAAAAAACAAAATGACATAAAATTTATAATGAAAATGATTTTTTTTCTACATGAATGGACCAACATATTCTCATAGGTGAACCATTAATGTGTTGGAATTCACATTATACATTATCTTTTTACAAATAAGACCTTATGATTTTAAGAACATCAATATCCAAATTCGTATTGAAATATCCTTACAATCCATGTGATAATTTAGTGTAATGATAATGAATTCACAACACTTTGTGTCAACTTACCATCATAAGAGGATCTTAAACATCCATAATCGTTGTCCTACTCCATAAGATGAATCATTTTCAAGGGATCATAAATAATTTATATAAATATATATTTTTAATTAATATAAGGACCCAATAATATAATAATATTTTTTTGGGAATATATTGGACCCCTTAGTAAAAAGGTTGATGTTATCTGAGATCATGTGGATCCACCACAATAATATAGGGATGATCATCCAGGACTGATTTGAATTTTATCAGGATAATATTGAGAATAAGTAAATTGTATATTTTCAATTATAATCTCATTATATTTAATATTTATTAAACAATTTATACATTCATATAAATTTCAAGAATCATAATGATATTTTCCTATTTATAGAGATTATTTTATCAAAATTTATAATATAAATCACAAAAACATTCAACATTTTTAGTGACAGTAATTATGATATTTGTGGACATCATATTTTTTCATGAATTCGTATCTAGTATATATTTTTATCATTTATAGTTCATTTTTTCTCATAATATGGGATTATATAGATATATCAATGGAAAATATTTATATACTGATTCAATAAAATTAATATAGGACTCATACTTATTTTTAGGTGTAATCCCAAGTAGATAACAAATATGAGAGAGTGTATCCCCATTGTTTTCTTTATGTGTGTTTCAATGTTGCCAATGACATTCACATTAATAAAAATTATGGCTTCATCACTTAGTGAATATTATTAAAATGTAATGAAAAATAAATATCCAAGAATGAGCCTATTGTAAAGAAATGTAATTCTTATATTATACCAACCAATTAGATGAAAAACGTTTATGGAAAAAATACCACCAATATAATAAAATAATTCACACTAGTATAATATTTCAATAGTTCCATACCAAAAAATTATATTATAGTATTCCTTAATGTTAATTTCCATGAGGGTGGATGAAGGTTATCAAATTTCATTCTATAATGACTCATATTTACTACATTATGCATTATATATATATATTAATTTCAAAAGTGAATCCACATAAAGTGGGGAAAAGGATACTGAAGTCATATTCTAAAAATATTTATATTCTAGTGTGAATAAATTTTGATACTTCTTTATATATGTAAATAAAAAGAGGCATTATATTTTTTACCACATTGGGGGAAAATTATTATATTCTATAATTCACAATATATATGGCTCTAAGATATTATTGAGACTATAAAGGTTGATATGTATATCCCAAATCAATTAGATAAAGCTATAGTGTTCGAATTGAAATAAATGTATATGTGTTTTTGAATGTTTTTAAAAAAGTACAATAATCATATGATAGATCATTTTTAATAATCTAATCTATATTCCAACCAAGTATTTTGATCGTCAGAATTAGATTCAAAATTGAATCCACATTATTTTCCTCGATAAATGATAATATTTATTCTACTATATAAATCACACAATATTTTCAAAAGTTCATTATATTATTGACTTTATTAAAATAGAATTATATTAACCTATTACATTTAATAAACTAAAATTAAAATGTAATATAGTTCATATAAACATTATTTTGATGTGTATTTCAGTATGTTATGAATTTAAAGAAATTTATCCAATTATAGAACCCCAATTCAATGCATTATATGTAATCCTTGTTATAAAATATGAGTATTTATTTGATGGATTTACAGTGTGGGTGTCAGATTCATAATCCATGGATAATCTATTTGAAAAAATATATAATCAATTTTATTTCAACATAATGTTATTCCCTTGAATATATATATGAATGAATGACCAGAAACCAATTCAGCATTACCATAATCCATTGTTATTCCATGTTTACATGATAAATTCAGTAAATTATTGTAATATAAAACATATAGCAGCATTTTTGTGGGAGAGTTAATTTTTCTGTGTAGAGATAACATATTATAGAAATATAAATGTGTACCCAAAAAAATATTTTATACTAATATCTATGACAATATATTTTTTTTCAATATTCATTCTAGTTTTTCACACCAAAAAATGATAACATAAATATGCTATGGTGAAATGTGTCAGTTACTAAAATAAATTTTCCACTTATAAAGAAAATCATTTTATTATTCACCATAATGGGGATCGATTAATGTGAGAAACATAGATTTCCCCCATGTACACCCTTCACAATTTATCAACCTCACATTCCATGCACATTATTTATGTTTTATGCTATGAATTTTGAATAATCCCTAAAGGGTAAAATATTAAAAAAGACGGGGAATATATCTTCCCATGATGTAAATTATTTTTTTTTCATCATAACAAGTACCATATGTCATTCCATTATAGGATTGTAATGATCCATGTATTAAATTTTTTGAGGATTAGGAAATAAATTCATTGAAAAGTCATTTATATAATTGATAGAGGGTAATGTGAACAATTATTTGTTATATGAAAATACTGAAATAATGATATGATAATGAATAACCTAGAAAAATAGATGAACAAGTTCAAATTAATATTATATTACCATACTAAAATATAATAATACTATGTATAACCATTGATAACAATGGAAATAAGGGTCCACGTCTATGATACTAATATAATTTGAGATTATAATATCCTCTACCTCTAAATAAAAATGTTCCCTTTGCTAGATTTTGGAATTTTTTACATGGAGATATTATTATCCCTCCATATCATAGTTTCCCATTGGAATTATATGTATTCATGAAATATATATTTATAATTATATAGATAATTGAAATAGATAACATAATTTTATAATTTTTAGGACAATATAATAGGTAGATGAACTATATTTACACAAAATCATCAAAAAAATTATCATACATAGTTGATGAAATGAAATGAGAATTTATAATTAGGTATGATGAAAATAGTTCATAAATTGCTATATATTTTTCACATAATGGGAATCATGAAACATTTATCTATAGGATTAAAACTTTTTATTCATTAGTGGGGTTATATGTATGAAGATCTCATGTAACATAGGTTACCATTACACTATTATGGTTGGTAGGAAGAATGTTAAAATTTTAGCTCAGAATACAATAATGTATTTAGAGATCAGTTTATATCATATAATAAGTAGGAATCAACCAATAAATAATTTATATAATATGCCACTAAATAATACGTGTTTTTTTCTTGAGATGATAATTAGAGGGTATATAGGGGTGACTCATTTTGAAGAGGAATGGTGAAACCTCTTATGAATTGGTAAATCTCATAGTACCATGTTTCATTGTGAAAAATGGTGATGATGAGGTACTGTGACAGAATAAAAAAATACCTGACTATTTATTTTATTATATCAAATAAAATTTGATCAAACCCTAAATTTTTATTTTGGGATTAAGAATCATGATCATAGTGTAGGGTTATTGATTAAAACTTATCATATGAGGGAATGCTGAAAATATTATATATTTTGATGATAATCCTCTCATGTAATAATCCTACATTGTGTAGAACATTACAATCCAATTATTTTTCATTCATGTGGGATGGATCATATGTCATATAGTTTTAAAGTAATAATTTAAGGAACATAATGTAATGTTGTTTGATGTCGAGTGATAAGGTAAATGTATCATGTCATTCATAATCATATATCAATGAAATATTCATATTGTTTGGAGTCATGAGAGAAGAAAAATCAGAATACCATATGAAATAATGCATTGTATTTTATATGTGACCTTACATTTGTTGGGAGTGCGATACACTCTCAATAAATTTCAATTAGAGAGGACTCTCTCATGAAGTATTTTTTTTATAACCAAAATTACAACTATTTTATCATGATTTATATATCTTATTTAGATAATTGGTTATTTTTTGGATTTAAAAAATTTGACATGAAAAATTAAGTAAATTTCAACCATCATATTGACATCTCTAGTCACCCAATTTTCTTATACAACATTGTAATCTAGGTTTTTAATAATTTCTCATAAATTCACTTTATATTGTGGAAAGAAATTTAGATACCATTATAAATGTATATGTATTGGTATGGATAATTAATTTAAATGGAATGTTTTTAATACCTCCCTTACACTATAAAATATGGTGTGATTATTAATGATGAACGATTAGTAGTGTTGTGATCACACAACATAAGAAAGACTGTCTCATGAGATGAAATCAACACATTTCTATAATTTTCAAAAGAATATCTTAAAATTATTAACAATTGACACTATATATATCTATTCCTCTCAAGGATTTTGGTATAAATTATTGGATTTTATTTTATATTTATTTTAAATCATCTTCATGTTAGTGGATTATATGTTAGTTTTATTTCTTTTTATTATTATTTGAGGAAATCCAAAACTTAATAAAAATATTTTAAATAAAATTTTTTATCAAATACATTGTTAAAGTTCACTAAAGGGTATAAATATTTCACATTAATATAATATGTTTTCAATGGTGAGAATGAACATTAACTTCATGACATTGGATACAGTTTAGGGACTAAAAATATATTTCACCTAATTGGAAAATAGAAATCTGTAATAATATGTATGTATCAAATAACATAATTTATTAACCAAATTTTAATATAACTGTTATAATATATATATATATATATATATATATATATATATATATATATTTGTTAACTAAATACCATCATGTATCATCTATTTAAAAATTTACCTACGACTTCTATTTTTGTTGAAAAGATTGGGTCGTACTCGATCTTCACCTAAAGCACATGCATGGACATCATTCAAGGTATTGAGGGTCACTACTAAATAATTTTATATTATATGTTACCAATAATAACATATGTTAAAATTGGTTTTCCCGTAATTTATTCCATCATAAAGGGAAAAATTGACATCCAATATATGAATATACTTTTACCTACTCAATAATATTTAAGTGACTTATTTTGAAGATATTTGACCATATGAGACATCCATAATCATATTACTCCAGATGAAGATGGTAACGAATCCACATGACTTATGATTATATATTTTCATTGATATTCTAAATGTCGACAATGAAAAACTATATTGACCAATCTTTGAAGTGAAATGTATATAATAGACTCATCAAAAGTAAGATCTATAATTGAAATTGATAGATTATATATTTCATTCACTCGAGTGTTGTGTGATAGTGAAATGATACAATTTTTTCTCATGGAAAATATTGTATAAAATTAGAAATATAATCATGTAGGGGTTTCAAATAATTTTTCAAGATAGTATATTATTTATTACCTTACGCAATTTTTTTCTTTGAAGAACCTTTGATGTTCTATCATGAAATTAGAATCTATACGGACAGTTCGAAACATTTGATGAGTACTTAAAAATCATCCACATTATTGGAAAATCATTCAAAAATGAGAAAGGAATATATAAAATTTATCATATGTATTGAAATGAATATTATCTATAAGAAATACTAATTGAACCTTGTATAATATTAAAATATTCCAACAACAATTCAATATTAACCCTTCATTAAATTCATCCTAATTTAAAAGATTAATTGATAGAGAAAACCCATTCATTAAGAAATTATATAGTCTCATGTGACACTTCTGATAATGAATTTTAATGTGATAAATGATCATACACATGATCATTGATAACCATTTTTGTTAAAAAATGCACACCAAAATTTATTTTGTTAAAAAACAAGATTCATAATCATCATATAATCATTTGGTCACAGATTTTTTTTGTTGATTGAAATGGAATATCATATAGATCCCAAGGTATTTAAGATACTGGATTTATTTATAAAATGAAAATATTAGATGGGGAAATAATTTTTCATTCAATATATCAACATTTACAATATAAAATAATTCTAGTTAAAAGAATTTTTTTTTTCATTTTCTATATAAATATTTTATGAAAGCAATGAATAAAGTGTTCATTAAGTGGTCTCTATATAATTGATGTTAATTTTGTTTCCATGGTAGATATTATAACTGAAGTTTATTTATTAGATCATATGATATAATTGAGTACGTTATATAAAATAATATATTTTTGAAATCATTCCCCTTTATCAAATAATTTTACGAAGTGAAGAAAATTATATGTATGGTTCATAATGAAATAATAAATATATTTGAAGATTCATCATAGACGTTTTTATTATTAGGGTTGTGTTGATGTTAGATATCAATATGATCATTGGTTTTTATTGGACAATCTTTGATACTATATTGATAAACAATGATATCAAGAAATATTCCTAATGTCACAGTGTGGGTAATATTTAATGGATTAATAATCTTGAAAAGGTACAAATACTAGTATCATAACAGTTAGAAAAATAGAAATGATATTTAATTTAATGTTGCATGAGTAGTATATTATCCACATAAAATTTAATATTTAAATTGATTTTGTGATTAAAATTATAATGAATTTCTATTTTTTATGATTCCCCAACACTCATGATACATAATTAATTCAACCAAAAAACTATAAACATTTGATTACCTTGGTAGAAGTGGAATCTCCACACTCAAAATACAATTAGATATTATTATATAAATAATACCCTTCTATGAATGAGAGATATGCATTCAATTTTTTACACCATTCATCAATTCTTTGATTATGATAGAAAAAATATGTAATGGATAATGATAGTGGGATTATTTTAATTCTATTTATAATTTAATTTAATAAATATTATTATTAACGTAGAAGTTTTTTGAATCTCTTTTAGTGTAATGATTATGTTCGATAAAATTTTAAATAATATTCATATCAATAATAGGTTATATATTAGACCCATTATTCAGTTGAGCTATTCTCATCAACTGTTAATAAAAATAATGGTTTTGAGGTAATGAGGAATTTTAATTGAAAATATGGTGATCTAACAAACGAATTTAATATTATTATCATTATAATACATATTGATGCTTTTTGTTATAATGATTATATTCCTATTTATCACTAAGAGTAATAGAAAAAATGATCAATGTGGGTCATGGGACTTATTTGGTACCCATGTTAATAATTATGATATTATTGGTAGTGGTTAAAACACAATTACAAGGGGTCCATGGGGAAAGTAGGAGATATTTATCTCTAACATATTCATGATATTATGGTAGATAAATTTCACAAATATTGGTAGTTGTTAGGTAGATATATTGATCTCAATTTATGGTACCCATACATAACGATTGTGGGTGTGAGTGACACCAAGAAAATATGATTTGAATGGTGTAAAAGTATTTTCATTCCCTTTTACATCATCGTGGGTTAATGATAATATTTTTCCATGAATAATTATTCAATTAAATTATAATTTTCCTTAAAATTTACTATAGAGGAATGACCTAGTGTAACATCCCAGGTAAATGAAGAATATGAGATTTTCATATTTATAAATATTTTTGAATTAAATATTAATTTTACTTTAAATGGGATTCTAGGTTCCATAGTGTACCTGACATACCACAATGGGTTTCTCTGAAAAGTTCATATCACACAAATGGCTGAGTTAGGCTGAAAAATAATAATATAATATTATTTTAAAAAGTAGTTATCACCTTTTCATTGTATTGGTGGGAATGAATAAAACTAAAGAAAATATTATTATACATGTTTCTTAAATGATTTTACATTTTTCCAATAAAATCTAGAGTCTTGAAATTCTAATTAATCCAATTTTAAACAAAAATACTCTAATATTCTTTAAAAGGTCGATTTACGAGCATTTCATGATGAAACCTTTATAAATATAGTTCATTTCACTTTTTTATGTTTTATTTGATAAAAAAATATTTTTTATAACAGGAATATCAAAATTTACTTTGGGTAATATTTTGGTATTTTTCTGATAATGTTCATTTTTTAATAAATAGTGAAAAAAATTGCATTTTAATTCCAAAAAGACATTTAATTAAATTTATTTACATGGATATACTTAGCATTAAAATAGTTTAAAAGTGTAATTGGATTATTTTTTCACCTTGTAATACAATTTGGGTCATTTGATGTCATTTTACTTTTAAATTGGACATAAACAAGTGTAAATCTTTCTATAGTTATTATTTTTTTAAAACAGGTTTTTTGTTTTAACAATGGAAATTAATATTAAATTAAATTTTGCAAGTTCTGTGTTTTGAATTTGAAAAAATGGATTCTATATTTGGAATTAGTACGTGCAAATTTTGTAAATAGAAAACTTTTATTTTTATACACTATGTATAGTAACTTTTATAAATATTCTATTTACCATAGTTAAACGGTAAATTAGGTAAATAAGGGTACCAAATAATATTATAATTATATTATTTTAGCCTAAAACTTGTCCTAATACTATTGGATAATTTATTTCTGACCATGGTCTTCCAATTTTCGTTTTTGGACCCATGGAGCCACATGGGAGTGATAATGACACTTTATATTAATTAATTTAAATGAAAAAAGTAACATAAACATATATGTTTTAGTGAAACAATTGTACATGGGGTTATATATTTCATATCTTAGACTATAAATATTCATTTGAAATATAAAAATATTTCGAAAATTGTTTTATTTTATTTATTATCTTTAAACATTAAATAAATAAAATTAATTATGTCATAATGGTTATGTACTAATTGCTTCATTAAAAAAGGATTAAAATAAACGATATTAAAAATATTAAAATAAACATATTTTGAATATGTTTAATCCATCCAAAAATTTTAGAGAAAATAATGACTTGTAATATTTCAATTAATAAAAGTTTTTTGAAAGAATCCAGTTGTTATATATTTTTTAAAAGTCTTGGTATGAATAATTTAGAAATTGACATAAATTAGATTTTAAAAATATTAATATTTTATTAAATGATACAATAATCTAAAAAATATATGACCTAGAAAATGGATTAAATAATGTTTAAAATTTCATAAATGACCCATTTTGGTATCATGGAATTTTAATGTGAATATACTAACCCTATAATATGAATATATAAAAGATCATGGTAAAAGTAAAATAAGTTAATAAAGGGTTAAATAAAAATGATATTTATTAAAAAATATTCAAACCCTATTTAATTCTTATTAGATGATTTTATTTATAATTATATGCACATTATTTTCTAATTAAATATGTATTGGACCTTTTGAAACTAATAATTTTTTAATAATAAAATAATACTTTCAAACATTTTTAAAGAACCCATCCTCACTCTTATTAAAGGCCACCACATCTAATCCATTACACACACCTCTACACCCTCTTGGAACATCCAAAATATGCTCAAAAAATATCCCAAAATCTCTCTCTTCCTTATAGAATCCTTATCCTTGAAAAATACTATTCAAGAGATCCCTTTGGCTCAAATCAAAAAAAGCTACACGATTTAAAGACAACGTCTTCTCTCAAGTTCTTTTCTTTTTTACGTCTCCAACACCGTAAACACACATTATTACATTATTTTATAAAAAATTGTATATTAAATATACTAGGATGTTTTAATTAGTATAATTCAAACTACACAACCACACACCTCCATCTAATTGATATGAACATACTGTTTCTATGGACGATGAACTACTACCTCACGAAATGATGATTGTTCAATTATCTCCTACTGCCTATTATGGTGGCCATTCTGATGGAAATTTGTTAATATATGATATATATATATATATATATATTATATATTATATATATATATATTGTCTTTATTATTCTTTATTATTCATTTATATCATATCATTATGGTTTCCATAGTGGCCAAATATAATAATTTCATTTGAGAAATTGCAGAATACCGCCCCCTCAAAGTGACACGAATCATTCATAACATAAAAGGAATGTATAAAGGATAGAGTTAAATAAATTATATATGATATTATACTTTATTATAATATTCCTTTGTATAATTATGTTTTCTTTCCATTAATTATGAAACCGATATGAATGTCTTGTTAATTCGTATATACGGCTGACCATCTCCATGAACGATGCATTTAATTATTTATACCTAAATGTTATGTAATATTATAAATACACACAAAAATATATATATACTGGTTATATTTCGGATATATATATGATATCTATATCCTGAAAATCATTCTAAAAATAATGTACTTTTGACCACATAGACTATTTTTAAGTTTAATAAGTTCATTTTGAAACAAGATCCTAATATCAAAAAAATGACCGTTATAAACATAAATGATTATATAATTTTTATAAAGTGGTAATCAGTGATTTAATAATAATAATATACATTAAAGTGGTTATGAAGCAGGTAAAAATTAACTTTAGTTTATTATTCATAAGATTAAAGAACAAACGAGTAAAGATGGACACAAGGTAAGGGAATTTTGTACCCCAATTTACATTATATGGGTGGAAATTATACTTCATTATTATGTTGTTCAATGATTATGTGTGAATGACATATTATTGTTTTACACTTATTATCTACTTATATTGTGTGTATTTATATTTTTCACACATAATTATTTCATTTACTTATCCAAAATCTAAATGTAAATTTTTTGTGAGGGACATCGTCTCAATCTCATTTTATTTAGGCATATTTTGATTTATACATGACATTAATTTATATGGTTTATAAACCCCTTTGAAATTTAATTTCAGTCAAAGGAAATATTTTTTTACAAATAGTTTTAATAAATGACATAAAGAATGGTTCTTTTTAATGTACATGGTGACAACGAACATTTCTCTACCACGAGCATTACTTGTTATTTGGAATCCTTAACAAAACATAATATTTATAAAATGAAAATAAATACCATATACACTTATTTGAATTGAACAAGGTTTTTATAATAGATTTATTATGGTAATAAATTGAAATTTTATATTGTGATTGCAATATAGAAATGATATCTTTCCTTTATTCTTGTTAATGTGTTATGATTATGTTTTAGTTCATGGAAATTGTTTACGTATACGGGTGGTTCCATGATAAAGCTTGGGAGGGTGAGCATTAGATAGCTCTCTAATATATTGGGTAACCAGAAAGAGGTAAATGTTGATGTTTCTCATAAGAGAATTAGGGAATATACTTTGATGGGTATTCCAAACATACCTCCCTATGAAGCTTTGAAGGATACAATGTAAATATGTTAGGGATTCCATAAGTTACTTTTATGATGTATTATTTCCATGTGTTATTCATAAATATTATGATTTTTTGGGATATTAATGATTGAAATGTATGATTTCACTAATTTGTATGTTTTAATGAACTAATGTTTTTTTTCATTGTTTTATAACCTTTACTGAGATTTTCATACTCATCCCAAGTTTCAAAAAAATTTTCACAAGGTATAAGGAAGGGAAAGATAAAGGAAGAATAAAAAATATTAATATCAAGAAACAAAATCCTGTTATATTTATAGAGTTTTATTATTGTGGAAAGATGTGGATGGATTATAAGTGTCTACTTTTTAGTGTTTGAATTGTAGTTTAATGGTGACAGCTTAATTTTATAAATCACTAAACCTGAAAAGATCCTCAACGTAAATTATTAACTTAATTCAAGATTATGTATTGTTTAAGTATGGCCCTTATAGATTGTATAAATGGCCAGTTTAGATAACATTAGAGGTTACAGTGTTATTTAATCATAAGTAACATAACCATAATGCTTAGAAAATTATAAATAATCATTGTTATTTTATATAAATTGAATTGGTTTAAGATAACATTAATAAGTATATCTTAGTGTTTACCATCCACATAATATATTATATGATTATTTTATTGATATACTCACACTTAACTTTTTGGATTTATTAAACGGATGGATCTGGTAGACACCGAAGTAACAATGGATGTGAAGAAAATTGTGATGATTATCTGAATAAGATACTGAATAAAATGGGAGAATCAATAAGAACGATTGTGTTTATTCTCAACCAACTATCAAGAGTCTTGATTGACCACCTAAAACGAGGTTAGTTTTATAGGGAATCATATATGTGAGAAAAAAATCCCTACAGAGGTTCATGTAATAATCATAATGGTGAGTATATTCAAAAACCTAGGTGTCAATGATGTGGAAAGAAAATCCTAGGAAAATGCTTCAAAGGGATAGGAAAATTATATAGATGTGGTAATGAAGGTCATAAAGTATGAACCTACCATCGAAAAAGGAAGCATCCAATTGACTCAAGGAAATGGAAATATGTTCATTCTGAGGGATCAATTGAATGTTTTAAATGTGGTGTGTATAGTCAATATACAAATAGATATCATACAAAGAAGGTTTGGGAATGAGATCAGCAAGACCATAAAAATATATGTTTTCCAATACCTAATTCTAATCCGATTGTGTATGAGGAAAATGAAAATTACTAATGAAACATATGGATTATTCCATAGCATATGTTTTGACATTACTGAATCTTAATATATGATTAATGAATTTTTTGTAGGAAAGATGTATTACGGAATATGTTGGGAATGAATAGTTAAGGGATCATGAATAAAATTGAATGAGTAATATGTCTACATATAATGGATTCAAGGGTTATGCATGATTTTAGGAAGATTAAATGATTAAAATATTTAAGACACTTTTGATGATGAGATTACTTTAGAAGATTTTTTCTATTATGTGTAAACATAATGTTTGATTTGTGAAATGAAATTCAAGTAAGACTTATATTTTCTATTATTTATATAGTTATAATGAACCATTTGGGTTTATATGATGCTTGAATTTGTGGTAATTATATGTTATTACATTTTGGGAAGAAAATGTGAGGTATGAGATAACATTTGTGGTTAAAATATGTTATGGTTATTTTGAAAGAATTTATATCATTTTTTGGAAAGTTATAAAATTATATATTTTTCAAAAAAGGACAACACACAAACTATGTGGCAACACATCATGTCAGAAAAAGCTATAGGAATCTAACTCACAACCCTAGCATGATTGGGATTCATCACCAACCAGTGGACTACGTGAAGTCCATGGATAGTATGACTAACTCTATTTAGTTATATGATTCTATAGATAAAAATATGTTGATTTTTTGAAATTATGTTTTATCAAATGGATATCCTTAGTATAGTAAAATGATTTGTTAATTATGTGATTAATTGTATTTTGGAACATGTTATCTCTTTTGGGAACACTATATTCTTAAGGAAAATAGAATACTATGGGATCTCATTTATAGGGTAATGGTTGAAATTTTATTTTTGAAGAATATATGTTTTTATTATAGACATATATTAGATAATGTTTTTATGGAAATTATTAACCTTTCAAATAGAATATGTGATTATTTTAATTACTCATTAGTATGAGACATTAAGAGTAGTCGATGTTATTTAGAGATAAATGTTACGATTAACTATGGAAGACTATGTGATTAAATCATTCTTATTTTTTGGGTTTCAATCATATATTGGGTTACTTTGATGAATTTTAAGGACATTTGATTATTTAATGGTGTTTTCTGAACAATGGTTTTTTACATCACATTTTTAGGGATTAAGAGTAGTATTTATTTTTATAATATATTATCCTTTTCATGGTATTATATGATCTTGTACTAACCATTTTTGTTTTTTTAACATTTAAACACAAGGAAAATATATAGTTCATATATTTTTTCTTATGTGAATCTCTAGAAGTGGATTCTAGCACATTAGTTGTGACAAAGTCATCTTGAATACTCCTCGTTTGGAGAAAATATGAGTTTTCGGTTTATTCTTATTAAACGATTAAACTCTATGTGAAAAGTAAGTATATTTTCTTATTCTGTTAGTCAATATCATAAAAAATTGTCTAAATTTACGAAAGGAAACATAAAACAAAAATATTCTCAATTTACTTATCCTAATGTGAAACCCAATATTGTTTAACCCATCATGAGTTTGTGGTTTTATGGTGGTTAACATTTCTCATGATCATGTTTTCTATCTAACTCAATAAAATATTGACACTTATTTTCTCCTCCATATCCATTTTATAATGGAATAATAGTATGTTTTACCTTAGGTGACCTTTTGACTTCTCTATTATTTCTTTTAAAGAGATAGTTTTTTGTCTATTTTTCCGATTTGGGACTTTCAATTATGTTTTTTAACACAATTATAAAATTGCGATGACACAAATTCCAAATGGGGGGAAGGATGTAACATCCCTGGTAAATAAAGAATATGAAATTTTATTATTTTTTAATATTTTAAAATGTAATATTTATTTTACATTAAATTGGTTGTTATGTTCGATGGCCTACTAGATACGGAACAATGGGTTTCTCTGAAAATATCATGTTTCACAAAAGGGTGAGTCATACTTAAAAAATAATATAATATTATCTTAAATGGTAGTTAACAACTAGCCATTTTATTAGAGGTAAATAGTATAACTATCTAATATATTATTATTCATGTTTCATAAATGTTTTTACAATTATCCAATAAAAGTTATAGGCTTTAAATGTGAATTAATCCAAATTTAAGCATAAATACTGTAATATTCATTAAAAGGACGATTTACCGCCTTTTGATTGAGAACCATTTTTACATATAGTTTCTGTCACATTTATATGTTCTATTTGAAAAAATAAAATCATTCTTTAGAATCATGACATCATCATTTACTTTGGGTAAATGTTTTGTATTTTTCTGAAAATTATACATTTTTAATAAATAATTTAAAATACTACATTTTAATTCAAAATGGTTATTTAATATAATTTATTTATATGGTTACATTGACCTTTTAATTAGATTCAATGTGTAATTGGATTATATTTTAACCATTTAATACAATTATGGTCATTGTAAGTAATTTCACAATGAAATTTGACATAAACTAGTGAAAATATTTTGATAGATATTATTTCATAAAAACATGTTTTATGTTTTCACAACGAGAATCTATTTTAAATTATTTTCTACTACTTAAGTGTTTTTTAATTTGAAAAAATGGATTCAATATTTGGAATCAGTAGTTCCTAATTGTGCAAATAGGTATCTTTTATTTTTACACATTATGAATATTAACTTCAGTTAATATTTTATTTACCAGGGTCTAATAGTAAATATGGTAAATAAAGGTACAAAATAATATTATAATAATATTAACTTACCCTATCACATATCCTAATCAGATTGGATGAAACATGTCCAGCCATGGGAATCATTGGGCCTATTTTGGGACCCTATGGAGCAACTTGGTAGTGATAATGAAATTTTATATTAATTAATTTAAAGTAAAGACAAAAATAACATAAACATACAACTATGAGTCAAAAAATAGTATATGGTGTTATATAAGGAATATAATCAACTATAAATATTATTTTTAAATCTAAAAATATTTCTCAAATCATTATATTTTATCTCTAAATTTTAAACATTAAATAAATAAACATAATTATGACACAATGGTGATGCAATAATGGCTTCATTAATAAAGGATTCAAACAAATGATATTATAAAAATTAGAATAAAAATATTTTGAAACTCTTTATGCAATAAATGAATTTTTTGGATAATAATTACTTGTTATACCTTAATCAATTATGGGTTTTAAAAAGAATCAAGTTGTTATACATTTTTTAAATACCTTGATATGAGTAATTCTGAAATTGACATAAATGAGTTTTTAAAACAATTAATATTTTATTAGATGATAAAATAATCATAAAAATATAAAATTCCACCAAATGGATTACATAATGATAATAATATCATAAATTATCCATTATTGGACTTTTGTACTTTTATAGGAAATATATTAACCATATATATTGAATATATAAGAGGACATGTTAAAAGTTAAATAAGATAACCAATGGTTAAATAAAAATAATAATGATTAAAAAATATCCAAAACCTATCCAATTCCTATTGGATGATTTTATATCGTATTATGTTCACCTTATAATCAAATTAAATATGTTTTTGAGTATTGGAAATCAGAAAAAAATTTATAATTATATAATACTTTCAAACATTTCTAAAGAGCCCCTCCTCTCTCTTATAAAGAGCCACCACTTATAACCCATTACACACACTCTCACGCTCCTTGGATAGTCCAAAATCTACTCCATGAAGCTCAAAAACTACTCTCTTCCAAATAGAATCATTCCCCTTGGAATAAGGCAATTCAAGAGATCCCTATTGACAAAATCAAAAGAAATTACCCGATTTAAAGGCAAAGTCTTCTCTCAAGTTCTTTTCTTTTATTTTCCTTCTCCTACCCCCTAAACACTTTTTATTCCATTAATTTACATAGAAAACCCATATATTAAATATAATAGGATGTTCTTACATGAAGTATTAAAACTTAACATAAACACACCTCTGTATAATGGATACGAACATATTGTTTCTTTGGATGGTGAACTACTGCCTCACGAAAGGATGATTGTTAAATTATCTCTTACTACCTCTAATAGTGGCCGTTATGATGGAAATATATTTATATTAGATAGATATTATATTTATATCATTTCAATGATTCTTTTTTTTATTTATAGAATACTTTTATTATTTCTTTACTGGGTAAATACGATAATTTCAATGGAGGATATTTGGAATACCACCCGCGCAATGTGATATGACTCGTTCATTCCATACGTGGAACATATACAAGATAATGTTAATGAAATTATATATTATATTATAATATAATTATAATATACCTATATTATTATGTTTTCATTCCATTAAATGAGAAATAAAAATGAAAGTATCTTTCATTCGTACGTACGGCTTACCGTTTTCATGAACGATGTATTTCATTTTTTATCTCAAAATGTTATGTACTATTATATATATTTATATACTAGATATATATTATATTTTTGATATCTAAATAATGAAAATCATTATGAATATAATGTAATTTTGAAAACATGGAAAACTATTATTTTTAACATGTTCATTTTTATTCAAGTACCAAATATCGAAAATACGACAGTTATTATCTTAAAATATTATGGAATTTTTGTAAAGTGGTAATGACTAATATAAAAGGAATAATAAAAATTAAAATGGTCTTGATGAGAATATAAATTATCTTTAGTTAATTATTCAAGATATTAAATAACTAACAAGTCAATTTGGGCTGTGGTAATGGAACTTCTTAACCCAATTTCCATTTTTTGGTTGATCTTCTACTTCTTGATTATATTGTATAGTGAATATATGTGTTGAAACTATGATTTTTTTCCACTTATTTTGTGTATTTATATTTTCAAACATAGTTATTTCATTTATTTATCCTAAATCTAAATTTACATTCATTATAAAGGACTTTGTAGAAATCTTTTTTCATTGATGTATATTTTGATTTATACACGACATTAGTTTATACTGTCTATAAACCCCATTGAATATTAATTTCATTCAAAGGGAATATTTTTTACGATTCATTTTACTAAATGACATAAATAATTATTCTTTTTAATTTATGCGATGACAATGATCTTTTCTACTCTGCGAGAATAATTTGATATTTTGATTCCTTAACAATCTATAATGTTATCAAAAGAAAAATTAAGACCAAATAATCACTTTCGTATTGAAAATGGTTATGAAAATTGATTGAATATGTCAATATATTGAAATTTGTTATTTTGATAGAAATATGGAAATGTTATCATTCCTTTATGCTTGTTCATGTGTTATGATTATGATATGGTTCTTGGGAATTGTTTACATATACATGTGGTTCTGGGATAAACCATGGGCGGGTGAGCCCAAGATAGCTCTCTAATGTATTAGGTAATGTCATGGAGGTAAACATTTATGTCTCTCCTAATTGATATAGGGAATATATAGTGTTGGGTATTCCAAACATTACACTATATGTAGATATGAATGTGATACTATAAATATGTTATGGATTCCACAAGATACATGTATAATTCTTGATTTCCATTTTTTATTCATAAAACATATTTTTTTGTGTGGTATGTTAATTACTAAAAAATTTGATTTCATTGATTTGTATATATTGATGAACTGATTTTTTCTTTCCTTGTTTTATAATCCTTATTGATAATTTTATACTAATCCCATGTTTTTGAAAAGTTTTTTCTTAGGGTATAAGGATGTGTAAGAAAATGGAATAATTCAAAATGATTTTTAGAAAAAAAAACTCTGGTTTTATTAAAAAAGTTTTGTTATTGTGAAAAACAATTATAGAGTAAAAGTGTCTACTTTGTTATATGTGAAATTTAACGTAATATTTATGACCTATTACTCTAATACACTAAACATAAAAATATTATCAATGTGAATTATTAACATAATTCATGATTATGTAATGTTTAGGTCTAGGGACATATAGTGGGAATCAAGGTTGGTTAAGATATCTTTAGAGGATATGGTGTTATTTAAGAATAAGTGACATAACCATAATGGTTAGAATATTATAAAGAGCCATAATTATTTAAGATAAATTGAATTGGTTTAAGATAGCATTAATAATAATATCATAGTGTTTACCCTCATCATAATATATTATATGATGATTTTACTGATATTCTCGCACTATCCTTTTTTGTTTTAGTAAATGGCTTGATCTATCTGGCGCAAAAGTATCAATGGATGTGACAAAAACTATGACGGTCTTCTGGATAAGCTACCGAATGAATTGCGAGCTTCAATGAGAAATCATGTGGTTATTTTCAACCATCTATATGGAGTCATGATTGAACACTTGAACCATGGAGATTTTTATAAGTAATCATATATACTAGAAACAAATTCCTAAGAAAGATGAGGTAATAATCATAAAGGTAATTATATTCAGAAACCAATGTGTCAAGGATGTCATAAGAAACACCTAAAAAATTCTTCAAAGGGATGGGAAGATTATATATATGTCGTAATAAAGGTCATAAATAAACAACCTTCCATTGAAAAAGGAAGCATTTAGTTGACTCTAGGAAAGGGAATGTCATTATTTTCGAGTGATCAATTGGATTTATTAAATGTTTGGTTTATGGTCATTATAAAAATAGATTTCTTATGAATAATGTTTGGTAATAGGATCAACATTATGATATAAATATATGTTTACCAATACCTAATTCCATTCAAATGAGGATTAAAAAATTGACAATAACCAATGAATGGTATGTATTATTTCTTATCTAATGTTTTGATATTTTTGAATATTTGGATATGATTCATGAAATTTTTGTCAAAATGAAGTTTTAAGGAATATTTTTGGAAATAATGGTTAACAGATCATGAAGAACATTTAATGAGTACGATGTCTACATATAAGGGATTGAAGAGTTATGCACGATTTTAGGATGATGAAATGCCTAAAAGTATTAAGACAGTTTCAATGATGGGATTACTTTGGAAGACTTTTTCTAGTATGTGTAAACCTGATGATTGATATATGAAAATGTTTTTGAAGAAAAAATTATCTTTTTATTTTGTAAATAGTTACAATAAACCAATTGGTTGTATATGATATTTGAATTTGAGATAATTATAGGTTTTTACTATTTAGGATGAAAATTTTAGGTTTGAGATAAAATTTGTGGTTAAAATATGTTGAGGTTATTTTTTAATAATTTATCTCATTTTTTGGAATGTTATAAAATTATATAGTTTTTGAAAAAGAAAAACATGCATATTGTGTAACAACCCATCGTTTCATACAATGATACGAGAATCAAACCCACAACCAATGTGTGATTTGGATTTATCGCATACCATTGGACTACGTGAAGTCCCAGGTTAGTATGACTAAATGTTTATATGGATCAAAAATCAGTTGATTTTGGGAACTTATTTTATTCAAATGGATTTCCATAGTATATGAAAATTATTTGGTGATTAAGTGATAAATATTATTTTGGAAGACGTTCTCTCCCTTGGAAACACTATATTTTTAATGAAAATTGAATACTATGGGGTCTAATTTGTGGAGTAATGGTTGAAATTTTATTTTGGAAGAATTCATTTTTTTATTGAGGACACATAACAATTTTTAATTTTTTTTATGGAAATGAGTAACATTTAATATAGAATATGTGATTAGGTTAATTACTTATTTTTATGAGACTATAAGAGTAGTAGATGTTATTTGGAGATAAATGTAACCATTTACTATTAGAGTCTATGTGATGAAATCATTCAGTGTTTTGGTATTCAATCATACATTGGGTTACATAGATAAATTCTAATGACAATTGTTTATTGAATGGCCTTTTGTAATCTTTGTGTATTTTTTGTGGAATTTTGGGGATTAAGGCTAGTATTTATTTTTATAATGTATTATCCTTTTTTGGGGATTTTCTAATATTGTGCTAACCATTTTGGTATTGGATAATTTCAAAAGAAAAGGGAAATATATAGTTAATCTTTTTTCGGATTATGTAATTCTCTAGATGTTTATTATTTCACTTTAGGTGTGAACTAATTCATCTTGAATACTAATCCTTTGGAGAAAAGATGATTTTTTTGGTAGAAACATTTTAATGGATGAAACTCAACTTAAAAATTAATTGTATTTCCTTATTTCATTAGTAAATCTCATAAATAAATTCAAAAAACATTACTAGATGAAATATAAATACAAAACGTTTTTACATTTACTTTTTCTAACGGGAAAACAAAGACTCTTTAACTAATCACAAGATTGTGGTTTTCTGGTGGTTAAATTTATTCGGACCATGTATTCAATCACTCTCCATCAGAACATGACAGTTAGTTTCTCCACTATATCAATGTTTTATTAGTAACCTAGTATGTGTTATCTAGGGTGACCATTGTAATTTTCGTTCTTTCTTTAAATGTGATATTTTTTTGACTATTTTACTAATGTTAGACATTAAATGATTTTTCTGAGCCTAATTTTAAACTTTTGTGGACGCATTTTCCAAAAGGGGTGAAGGATTTAACATACAAGGTAAGTGAAGAATATAAAATATCCATATTTAATAATATTTTGGAATTAATTATTAATATTACTTTAAAGGGGATGGTATTTTTCATGTGGTACGTGACACACAACAATGGGTTTCTTCGAAAATATCATGTTGCACATAAGGCTGAGTCATATAAAAAATTAATAATTTAATAATATATAAATTGATAGTTAATTCCTAGGTATTATATTGGCGGGAATGAATATAACAAAACAAAATGTTATTCTACATGTTTCTAAAATAGTTTTACATATATTAAATAAAAGTTAAAGGATTAAAATGTGAATTAATCCAATTTTAAACATAAATACTCTAATATTCTTTAAAAGGTCAATTTAATTCCTTTTGAAGGAGAACCCTTTATAAATCTAGTTTATTTATCATTTTTATGTCTTATTTGATAAAATAAAAGTCTTTTTTAAATGGGGATATCAAAATTTACATTGCATAAATTTTTTTTATTTTTCATATAAAGTTCATTTTTGAATGAATAATGAAAAATAGAACATTTTAATTCAAAATAGGATTTTAATATAATTTATTTATATGGTTTAATTAAAATTTTAATTGGTTTTAATGTGTAATTGGATAATATTTTTACTATTTAATCAACTTCTGGTCATTGGATGTAATTTAACTATTAAATTGGCCAAAAAAAGTGTAAATATTTTGATAGTTACTATTTCTTAAGATCTTGCTTTTTTGTTTTGTCAACAGGAATTAATTATAAATTAATTTATGAAAATTAATTGTTTTGAATTTGGAAAAAAGTATTTCATATTTAGAATAAGTAGTTTCAAATTTTGGAAATAAGTAAATTTTATTTTTATACTTTAAGAAAAGTAACTTAAGTAAATATTTTATTTTCCATGGTTATACAATAAATCTAGAAAATAGGCTTAACGAATAATATTATAATAATATTAATTTACCATAACAAAAGTCCTAGTCTTATTGAATGATACATCGATGACCATGGGAATCAATGGGTTGATTTTGGGACCTCATGAAGCCACTTGGGAGTGATAATGACAATTTATATTAATTAATTTAAAGTAAGGACATAAATAACCTAAACATATAACTTTTAGTAAAAAAATGTATATGGGGTTTTATAAGTGATCTCTTTGACCACAAATATTTATTTGAAATCTAAAAATATTCCCATATCATTATATTTTATTTATAATTTTTAAACATTAAATAAATAATCATAATTCCGACATAATTGTTATGAAGTAACTACTTCATTAATAATGTATTCAAATAAATGAAATTATAAATATAAAAATAAACTTATTTTGAAACACTATGTATGAACCCAGTTCTTATTCTTGAGGTATGAGTTTATTATTTTTCTTTTTACCTTTCTGTTTTTGAGAAAATGAGGAAAATTGAAAAAAAATAAAATAATTTGTGGGTATATGCCATGTAACTTTCCACACAAGGTGTACTTTGGCCGTGTGGGATGGGTACACAGGGCATGTAGGCATGTCTTTGATGAAGGGTGTAAAAACTTAATACACGCAGTGTACTTATTATTTACACGCCATGTAATCAGTTGATAGGTGAACAGTAAGGCGGTGGGAGTCACCGCCAGTAGAGAGACAATACATGTTGTGTATTTATAAATACATGCCATGTAATCATGTCAATAGATGAACAATGTGGCAGTGAAAATTAGTCGCCAGAGGAACCATTAAAAAATGAAAACTACACACAGTGTACCGGAGAGTACACACCGCGTAGTTTGTGTTTTTGCGTAAAATGGGTAGTGGCCTCCTCTTTGGAAAGAGGAATCAAAGAACTCTTTTGGAGCACTGGGAGGGGAGTCCGAAGCTTGGAATAGTTCCTGACCATGTTCCGGAACACCGATTCCTTTTCTGATGATCACGTTAAGACTGCCCGGGTAATCCCTTTCCTCTCCTTGTGTGTTTCCATCCAATTATTTCTCGAGCGAAAGTTATTTTCATTTGAACATGTAGTCCTTATCCCATATCTACGTCATTCTTGGATGTTTTGGGCGGCATCATATGCGTATATCGATCAGTGGAGATCGAGGTAGGTGGTCTGATGTTTAATTCCAACTGTCATGTTGTTTTTGTATACCATTATGCTATGCGTCCATGTTTGGTGTGTCGTATAGATTATGACTTGACTAATTAAATTCCTAGAAATGTATAGCTAATTTAATGAATATTTATAAACTACTATCTTGGATTATTGCATGGATCCAGTGCCACCCCATGGGTGTGTTCCTTTGTTCAGCCATTTGGCCAAGATACCCGAGTATATGCCATGAGTATAGCATGATTTGAGTCTTCGTGAGAATAAATGTATATAAATTTTCTACTTACGTATTGGGATAGTCCCGATTACATGTTCAGTCTGAGGGCAATGTTTTTTTTAGCCTGAGGGTAAGGTTCTATTCAGCCTGAGGGAAATGTTTCTTATGCCTGAGGGTAGTTTTTTCTGTGCCTGAGGGCATTATCTCGTACGCCTGAGGGAAATATTTATTATTCTTGAGGGAAATCTGTAACAGCCCAAGTTTTTTTAAAATATTCTTGGAACTTTTTTATGTAGATATTTATAAATAGACTTTAAACACAATTCTATTTCTAATATGTTTTGAATTTAAAAAATTGGTCATCTACAATTGTGTTCAGTATGTTATTTAGAGTCTGTTGAAACCATCTTGTTTTTTTGGTGAATAGTAACTTACCATTATGAATAGTCATATAAATAGTTATATGACTCTAATTAATAGTAAATTTTATTATTATTTTATTTTCATAAGGATTTAAGATAATAACATCCTGGTTAATTTTTCATCGTGATATAGAAGTTATTATAGAATTAGAATTACTCATTTTTTAATTAAGTATTATTTTATTTAAAAATTTAATTAATAATAATTTGAAAATTATATTCAAAAAATGGTGTTCATTTTTTAATTCTACACTTCAATAAATGGTTAGGGTGAATTTTGGGAATTTTAATGAAAAAATTGATTTTTCGGTGAATAGTAAGAAATACAGTTTTTAGTTTCGGTGTGTTAATGACAGCATTAATGATATAATAACAGTTTCATTAATCTGGTAAACATGTGTATTGTTAAATAAGATGAGATGTGTCCCAAGTGGCTTATACCATGGGCAAAAACCATGGAAAGTCCATGGTTTTGCAAATACCCCCCATGATGTGTCCCTTGGAAATTATTATAATATTCCCTTAGTTTTCCTATTAATACAAACACTTTCCTTCATTAACATCATTCCAAAATCCTCCTCATCGAAAATCTGGCCTCCATACCTTTATATTAGTCCTCCCAAGGTTTCATTAATTCCCTAAGGTCCCAACCTTCTTGTTCAAAGAGTTGCTCTACAAGGTAAGAAAATTCTGAATTTCATTCTTTTCCCATTCATGTTCTCTTTTACGTGGTATAACGTTCAATTTTCCATACCATGTTCTTATTTCATTATTATTCTTGTTCTAATATATATTATGATTCATTTTTGTATGGGTGACCCTTTTCCCCTCTATTTTTTAATATTTTCTAAAACCATGTTGTGTAGCCATTAGGCTGCAGAATTTTTGTTTGGGATTTCTCAATTATTATTTTATTTTTATATACATTCTCATTGTTTCTTCATCTCTTCATACCCATGTGGAATGAAAGGTCCATAATCATATATATTCTGGTTGTTCTCATGTTCATGGAAAATTTGTCATCATTGTTCATCTCCTATCCATGTTATTTAAGGAATAAAAACATTGTCCATTATGTGTCAAATTAACAACATCGTGGATGATGTGATTTCAATTTCCATTAATTATTTAAATACTGGTTATGAAACCATTTATATGGTTGAAACAGGTTATTATATATGTGTTATGACACACCCATGGTTTTTTAATTCTTTGGTACTAATGGTTCTAATTTATAAGACAAAACGATATTGTTATTATCAAAGAACCACTAAAATGATCTAAACGAACATAATTAATGTTTTAACTTATGAATCGTCCTCATATTAAAAATTAAAATGATAATTGGTATAAATTATGGTACTGGGTATATTTAAATACCTTTCCATTCAAATTTTGGAATTTCACTTCCAATCGACAAGAACTCCCACCATGAACCAATCATGGAAATCTAGTTAAGAACTTACCAAAAACAGTGCAAGGACGAAAATACTAACAATTAAGGGTTGAAATAATGTTATTAAATGATAATATAATATGTTATAAACATGAACATGTTTATGTAAAATACTAATAAATAAGCTTTTAACCATTATACAGGATGTTTAAACAAGTTTGAAGTAAGACAAACCCAAGGTAAGGTAATTCTTAACCCGATTTCTATTCTTTGTGTTAACCTTCTACTTCATTATTTATGTGATATTTAAATTGATTTTGTGATGGGTTTTATTTATATAATTTTTTATTATTTGTATTTACAGTATATATGCATACTATATCGACTCTATTATGTCTCTCTTCAATTTTATGAAATTTATAAGAGGATTTTCTTTAAAATCCTCATTTTAAATTCGATTTTACGAAATTCCAAGGCAATGTTTTTATGGAATTATTCGCGTTGTATGATTATTTTTGGGTTCTTGGGAATTATATATGATTAAAGGTGGGACCTGTATCTCCCTCCAATTCATTGGGTATGAGTAATTTGGTGTTCATCTGTACAGTGACTCCATGTGTAACTGCGATGGTTACACAAAGTATGGTAGTCGTGAGGGTTACAAATTATAAGGTAGGAAGGAATGGTTACAAGATTATGTAACTAATGCCCAAGATACATTTATGAATATACTTATGTTCTCATGTTTGTATGGATCTTGTTTAAATCTCACGATACAAGTAGTAAGTATATATGAGTGACAAGCATGTATTTGGAAATGTTTTCATATGTTACAAGTATTCATGGAATAATGTGATCATTCCTTCTTTTCTATACCTCACTAAACATTTGATCTCATCCCATGTTTGTAAATTATTTTCAAAGGTTAATGGATGTGTAAGGAAAGGAAATAATCCATGTTAATGTTGATGAATTGGCATGGAGTCATTTTTTATGTTTAAATGTTTTATATTTTGAAAAAAATTGAAACTATTTTTATGTTATCCACTCTTTGATAATGTGTAATGTTATGAATGTATTGTCTTAATTCTATAAATCTCTAATCATGAATAGAAAATCAATTTAAAAGGATATTTTTTCTTTTATAAATTAATGATTATGTGTGTAATATGGTCGGGTCCTTTTTGTTGGAATCAGAGGATGGTTTAGATAACTTTAAAGGTTAGGGTGATAAAATAGAATACGATAAATTAATTTCACTCTATGCTTAATTTGAAATGTTATAGCATTTAAAGATTACCATGTTTCTTCATCTACGAAATGCTTGACCAGAATGGTTGTCTGCAGAAGGAACATGGATGCTGAAAAGAAGAGGCACCGATAGAAACGCATCCTTCCGGAACTGCAGCCTAGAATGGTAGGGATTAGAACTGGGAAGTTTAGGATAGTAATGGCTCAGCTAAATATGGCAATAAATGGTGGTGGAATCCCTACAAGATAACCAATAGTGGTACCACAATAGAACATGAAATTATTGGAACATTTTATGATAAAACATCCTCCTTTATTCAGTGGATCTTCTGACACAATAGTGGCTGAAGGATGGATCAAATAACATGAAATGATATTCGATGTTATGGGATATTCAGACAAAAAAAGGTAAGTCTTTCCATTTATCATTTTGAAGGGAAGATGATCAGTGGTGTTCAATGGTAAGGAATATCAGGGGTAGCAAGGATTTTGATACCTTAGAGTGGGATGAATTTAAATTTCTTTTCCTTGGAAAATATTTTCCTAAGGTGGTGCGACTACGAATAGAGAATAAATTCCTTGATTTGAAATAGAAGGAGGAAGACTCAGTGGCTATATATGAAGTTAACTTCACCCGACATGCAAGGTATGCTCCAAATATTATTGTGGATGTTGATAGGAAAATCAACTGCTTTTACTCAGGACTGAAGCAATGGTATCGAAGGGCATTGGCCTCCAATGAATTCAAAAGTTATGTGAAACTTGTATGATGTGCAAAGAGAGTAGAGATGGAGTTTGCTGATGATCATGTGCATTTTATAAATAAATAGAAGAATATGTCTAGTTGGAAAGCAATCAGTAAGAACCATCCAAATAAATATGATGGAACGAAAATGCAATTTCTAGTTTGTAAAAATTGTGACAAGAAACACCCTGGGCAATGTCATAGAAAAACTGCGAAGTGTGTTAAATGTTTTATGTTTGGACATATGGACCAACATTGTTACGAAAATGATCCAATTACTAATCCTGATAAGCAGACTGTAAACTATTTTAAATGTGTTGAAATGGTTCATTATGTAAATTCCTACCCAAAAAGATATCTGAATGATGAAAATAAGGCAGACTACGAGAAAAAAGGTGTAGTGATATCATTTTTGACTACATCAGCAGATGTCAGGCCATCCAATGAAGTTGTGTCAGGTACTTGGTTTGTTCAGTCATATTTTTCTCAGGGTTTGTTTGATAAATGGTTTACAAATTCTTTCATCTCTGAGAAATTTTCTGGTAAATTGGAAATATCACCTCAACAAATGAGACCCCCAAACTTGTTGTTAAAACACCATGGAGAAATTTTATAGGAAAGTGGAATTATAATAATCTTTCTATTGTAGTCTATGGAAAGACATTACCTGAAAACCTTATTGTTTTACCCTTAGTCAAGTTTGATATTATTCTGGGAATGGACTGGCTTTCAGATTATTATGCAAAGATTGATTATAGAGATAAAGAGGTTGTTTTTTATAAAGGGTTTCAGTTTGTATACATGAATGAACCCATAAAATTGATAACCTATCAGGAAGCAATGAAAATATTTAAAGATGGAAATGAATGTTATCTTGATCATATTGTTAAAAATAAGGGAACTATTAAAATTAATGATGTTGTAGTGGTAAATGAATACCTTTATTTTTTCCTGATGAGTTACCCGGTGTCATACCTGATCATGAATTCAAATTATCAATTGACTTAGTTCCTCATGAAAAGCCAATTTCAAAACCCCTAAATCATATGGATATAATAGAACATATTGAATTGAAAAATTTGTTTCAGGATTTTATTTAGAAGGGCTTCATTCGTCCTAGAACATCATCATGGTGATCCCCTGTTTTTTTGTAAACAAGAAAGATCGTTCCATGAGGATTTTCATTGATTATAGAGATTTGAATAACATCACATTTAAAAACAAGTATCATTTGACTCATATTGATGACATTTTAGATCAGCTCCAGGGAGATCGGTGCTTTTCCAAGATTAACTTGAGATCTGGATGCCATCAGTTGAAGGTGAATGAGGTTGACATCCCAAAAATAGCCTTTTATACTATATATGGGCATTTTGAATTTGTTGTTATGCCATTTGGATTAACTAGTGAACCTGATGTATTCATGAATCTTATGAATAGAGTATTTCATGAGTTCCTAGATAAGTTTGTGGTTGTATTTATTGATGAAATTATGGTATTTTCCAAAAATAATGTGGAGCATGAAAAACATCTATATGTTATTTTACAAACATTAACAGAACAGAAACTATATGGAAAATTCAAAAAAAGTGATTTTTTGGTTTCAAGAGATTTATTTTCATGGGAAAATTGTAATTAAAGATGTAATAACTATTGAACCTTCCAAAACAAACTTAGTAGATGAATGGCCAAGACCCACAAATGTTATAGTGATTCATAGTTTTTTGGGTTTAGCTGGTTATTACCGACAATTTGTTATGAACATTTCATAGTTAACTAGCCTGATAACTAACTTAACACTGAAAGGGGATAAATTTGTTTGGACAGAGGAATGTGATGTTTGTTTTTATGAACAGAATAAGAGATTGGTGAATGCTATAGTTTTTTCCTTACCATCCCAAAATGGTGAGTTTTTCATCTACAGTGATTCTTATTTGAAGGGACTTCATTGTTTTTTGAAGTGGAATGATCAGGTAATGACCTATGCTTTGAGACAACTTAAACATCATGAGCTAAATTATCCCAAACAAGATTTCGAATTGGCAGTTGTGGTTTTTTCTTGGAAAATTTGGAGGCATCATGTATATAGAACCAAATTCCAAATACATAATAAACATAAAAGTCTAAAGTATATATTCACCTAGAAGGAATTAAACATGAGGAATAGAAGATGTCTAGAACTGATAAAGGATTACGAATGCATGATCAATTACCATCCCAGAAAATCCAACAATGTGGTGGATGCCATCAGTTGGGAACATCATGCATCATTAACCACGTTATATTTGGAACCTGATCCCATGATTAATGATTTGATGAATTTTTTCTTAGAAGTTGTTGGTGTAGGGAATACATCTGTTTTGTTTCAGGGTTTAGTGAAGTCAATGTTGTTAGATAGAATTAACAGAGTGCAGAAGGAAGACTGTGAGCTACAAAAAAAGGTAGAATTGGTTAAAATGTGCAAGTATCTAAAAATTAACATTGAAAAAGACTGTGTTTTATGATTTGGAAAAAGATTTTTTATTCCTAGTGAATCTCAGTTAGAGAAATATTTGTTGTGCGAAGCTCATAGTTCTCCATTTTATGTTCATCCTGGCAGTACAAAGATGTATAAAGACCTTCAAGAGTATTCTTGGTGGGATGGAATGAAAAGAGATATTTCTAATTTTACCATGAAATGTTTGACGTGTCAACAAGTTAAAGCAGAGCGGCAATTATAGAAGGGGATTCTTCAGCCTTTTCCAGTTCCAGAGTGGAAATGAGTGAATGTATTCATGGACATTGTGGTGGGACTACCAAAGACATCTAGAGGAAACAATGCGATTTGTGTTATTGTTGATCGGCTAACAAAGGATTCACATTTTCTTTCTATTTGAGATACAATGAATTTGGAACAGCTTTCTCGATTGTACCTCAAGGATAATATCATGTTACATGGAGTTCCTCTTTCTATTGTATTTGATCGAGATCCCAAGCTCACTTCTAAATTTTCAAAGGGACTTCAGAAGTCGTTCGTCACAAAATTAAATTTCAGTACAACTTTTCATCCACAATCAGATGGGCAGTTAGAACGAACAATTAAAACTTTGGACGATATGCTTTGAGCCTGTTCAATCCACTATCAGGGAATTTTGGATCAAATTCTTTCTTTAGTTGATTTTTCTTATTGTAAAATTTTTCATTCCAGTATACAGATGGCACCCTTTGAGGGCTTGTATAGGAAGCAGTGTTGGAGTTCATCGCTTTGGGATTATGTAGATGAATGAATGTTGACAGGGATAGAATTAGTAGATGAATTGGGTGAGAAAGTAAGGATGATCCATAAACACATGAGGACATCTCAGAGCAGGCAGAAAAGTTATTCAGATAATAGAAGGAAAGACTTCTCTTTCGAGGTAGGTGACCATGTTTTCATTAAAATCTCATCTTGGAAAACCGTGATGTGTTTCAGTAAGAAAGGTAAGCTAAGTCCACGGTTCATTGGTCCTTTTGAAATCTTCGAGAATGTTGGTTCAATTGCATACTGTGTAGCTTTTCCTTTGAGTTTTTTTAGGTACACAATGTTTTTCATGTTTCGATGATGAGAATGTATGTGCAAGATTCATCACATGTAATGATCCCAGATGCAGTTTAGCTAGAGGAGAACCTTTCTTATGAAGACAAACCAATTCATATTCATGATATAAGGGAACATATTTTTCGGAATTAGGTAATCCACTAGGTAAAGGTTTTGTGGAGAAACCACTTGGTTTAAGATGCAACATGGGAGTCTGAAAATGCTATGAGGGAAAAATAACCTTAGTTGTTTATTATGTAAATAAAATTGTGAGGATGCAATTTCCAGGAGGTGGGGAAAATGTTACACCCCAAGTTTTTTCAAAAAATTCATTGTTGTTGTTTTTAAAGTAGATATTTATAAATATCCTTTAAACATAATTTTATTTATTATAATTTGGAATTTTGAAAAATGGTCATCTACAATTGTGTTCCGTAGGATTTTTAAAGTCTATTGAAACCATCATGTTTTTTTTTGCGAATAGTAACAAACCCTTATGAATAGTAATATAAATAGTAATATGAACATAATGAATAGTAAATTTTTTTATTATTATATTTTATAAAGGATTTAATAGAATAACATGCTGGTTAATTTTTCATCGTGATATAGAAGTTGTTGTAGAATTAGAATTGTTAATTTTTTAATTATGTATGCTTTTATTTAAAAATTATATTAATAATATTTAGAAAATTATTTTAAGAAAAATGTACTTCATTTTTTAATTCTACACATCGATAAATGTTTAGGGTGAATTTTTGGAATTTTTCTGAAACAATTGATTTTTCGGTGAATAGTAAAAAATAGAGTTTTTAGTTTTGGTGTGTTAATGACATCATTAATGATATAATAATGATGTCATCAATCTGGTCAACTTTTCTATAGATAAATAATATGTGATTTGTCCCAAGTGGCTTATACCATAGGAAAATACCATGGTCAGGCCCATGGTTTTGCAAATACCACCTATGAGGTGTCCCTTGGAAATTATTAAAATATTCCTTTACTTTTCCTATAAATACCAACCCATTGCATCATTAATTTCATTCCCACTTTCTCCTCAAAGAAGATATGGCCTGATTATCTTCATATTATTCCTCCCAAGGATTCCTCAAGCACCCTATGTCCCAACTGTCATGTTCTAAGAGTTACTCTACAAGGTAATAAAAATCACAATTTCATTCATTTCTATTCATGTTCTCTTTTATGTGATATAATTTTTAAGTCCCCATACCATGTTCTTATTTCCATAATATTCATGATCTAATGTATATTATGATTCATTTCTGTATGGGAGACCCTTTTCCCCTATATTTTTTAATATTTTCTAAAACCATGTTCTGTAGCCGTTAGGTTGCCATATTTTTATAAAGGATTTCTAAATTATTCTTTTATTTTGAGTTCTTTTCTCATTATTTATTCATCTCTTCTTACCCAAGTGGATTGATATCTCCAGAATCACATATATTCTGGATGTTCTTGTGTTCATGGAAAATTTATCATCATTGTTCTTCTCCTCTCCCAATTATTTTAGGATTAAAAAAAATTTCACTTATGTGTTGAATTACCGACATCGTGGATGATGTCATTTAAATTTCCATTAATTATTTAAATTATAGTCATGAAACCATATATATGTCTAAAATAGGTTATTATATATGTTTTATGACTCACCCATGGTTCTATAATTCTTTTTTACTAGTGCTTCTAATTTATAAGTCAAAACAAGGTTGTTATTATCATAGAACCACTAAAATGATCTAAATGAACATCACTAATGTTTTAACTTATGAATCATCCTAATATTAAATATCAAAATGATAAATGGTATAAATTATGGTACTGGAAATATCTAAATACCTTTCCATTCCTATTCTGGAATTTCACTTCCAATCGACATGAACATCCACCATGAACCAATCATGGAAATCATGTTAAGAACTCACCGAAAAACAGTGCAAGGTGAAAAATATTAACAATTAAAGGATGAAATTATTTGAATGTATATGTTTATAATCAGTTTTATTATGTGTAATTTAATTATATATACATACTCCATCCACTCTATTAAGTCTCTCTTCAATTTTATGATATTTATAAGGGGCTTTTCATAAAAATCCTCTTTTTAATTTCGATTTTACGAAATTCCAAAGCAATGTTTTTATAGAATTATTCATTTTTAAGATTATTTTTTGGATCTTTAGAATTATTTATGATTAAGGGTGGGACCTATATATACCTCCAATTCATTGGCTATATGTATGTTGGAGGTTGGCCGTATGGTTACTCCAAGTGTACCTGCAATGGTTACACAAAGTAATATAGTAGTGAGGGTTACCAATTATTATGTAGCCAAGAATGGTTAAAAGATTATGTAAGAAATTCCCAAGATACCTTTATGATTATATTTATCTTCTCATGTTTGCGTGTATCTTATGTAAATTTGGTGTTACATGAAGTAAGTATATATGAGTGACAAACATGTATTTTGTAAATGTTTTCATATGTTACGAGTATTCATGGACTAGTGTGATATTTCCTTATTTTCCATCCCATACTGAGCTTTTTTGATCATTACAAGTTTTTAAATGATTTTCATAGGTTAATGGATGTGTAAGGAAAGGATGGAAGAAATTTTATTGTTGAATAATTTTCAAGTATTCTTGTTTTATGTTTTAATTTTTTAAATTTTGAAAAAAATTGATACTGTTTTTAGGGTATCCACTCTGTAATAATGTGTAATGTTATGAATGTATTGTCCTAATAATCTAAAGCTATATACATGAAATGATCCTCAATGTAAAAGGATGTTTTTTTGACTAAATTGAATATTTTGAATGTAATAAGGTCGGGTCCTTATACAATCACTCGAGGGTTTCGATTCTGATTTTCCCGAGGGTGTGGTTCTGATTACTTGAGGGTAAGGTTTTGCATGTATGAGGACTCTGCTTACATTTCATATTAACTGCGATGATCTCATATGTTATACCTACCTAGATAAAGCACAGTCTTGGTATTCTTTTACCTTGTACTTGTTAGATAGTTAATGGTAGTTTTGCAATGGCACTTTGTAGGAGATTGTCGGGTGAGGCCAAGTCTTGGAAAATTACAATTCAATTATATTGAATTGTTAAATAATAATTATATGGAAATTAAACTAGTAGGAAGGTTTAATTTTTAGTACTTCCTGGTTTACAAAATTTCATTACTGCACACTGCTGTTTCACAAAATCCCTGATAGTTGGGCATTGGCCTTTTGTGGTTGTCTACTGGGATTTATTTCTCACACCGTGTATGGGTTAGGTTTTGGCCCCAAAAATATTATATTGATGTAGGTGTAGATAAGGGAATGAGTCCCTATACAGGTACTTAATTGTTGCAGAGGAGTAGGAGGGCATGGGACCATGCCTAGTCTTGTGATATTTTTGAGATCTTGCTGCAGTGTTTTATTTTGATTTACTACATTTTTCCCTTGTATTGTATTGTTTTAGATTTCATTGCCATATTTTGGATGCTTTCATAGACTTAAAGACATATTGCATCATTATATATGAATATGGGCATTTTCCTTACATCAGTACTACGTCCCATTCAGCATTGGTATTGTTTATTTCTTCCTCTATTTTGTACTTGTATTTTTTCCACTGTGTTACACATTGACAAATGATGGCGTAGTTTCCTCACTATTAGACCTAGCCCCTTGCTGCTTGTCCGTAGCCTCTGGAGTTTCGGGAAGTTTGCTTCAAGTCATATGACCAACCAGTTTTGGGGCACCCATTGAGTGGCACCCGGATCTGGGACGTTATAGAATGGTATCAAAGGAATTTTTCTTTTCTCTATGTTATTTTATTATTTGGTTACAACAGAAAGAGATATATTGTTATGGGGTTAAGTTATAACCATTCCTGAGAGCATCTACCCCACGTACAGGTAAATACCAGGTTTCCTCAAATTAAATTGTGATTTTAGGTTCATGATTATTACAATTGATTTGATTTTCACCATTGGGTGACACACTTTTTGTGTGTTGTTTATTTTTTTAAAACTGGTTTCTATTTAGTTGAAACTCGATGAGATAAGGGTATTCCATATCATGCATCATTTAGTCACATGTTATAATCACATTCCATTTAATGTTTGCATGCCATATAGGTGCATTAGAGATTGCATGTATTGGTGATTGATGTTGTGCTAGAAAAGGCATGTGGTTGAGATAGATGCCTTGATTAAATACCAACTATTTTATAGGGTATTATTGTGTACGTTACTGGTAATGAACATCAAACATTGGGTTTTGAGGATTATAAGCCCTCACTAACTAGAATTTTGTGGATCATTTACTTTTTTACCTAGTTATAACATGCATAAGATACCATGATTTGATTCACGGGGAGTATGGGCCCTCAAGGATCAGAATTTGGCACTTATGTGTTGGTTTTAGTGTTTTTCTGGGCTCCGGAGTAGTTTCTAAATCTTAATATCCAGAAAACCCAGAACACACACCCTGTAGTTTTGATTACACGTTATTTAGTCATCTATTTAGGAAGAAAGGGAAAAAATTAAGTACATGTCATGTACTATACGTACGCGTCGTGTAGTTTCTGTCCATGTCATAGACTGTGTAGGCAGAAACCCGAGTTGGAAAAACTCTAAGGGTATAAGCCATGTACCAATTGTACACGTCGTGTCTTGTGGACCCTGTGTCTTCTTGAGGAAATCTTTTTTTGTACAGGCCGTGTAAATGAAAAACACACCGTGTAGGTTTACATGGGGATCTAGTCGTGTAACTAACCAACATGGATCGATGTTACCTCTTCTTAAACACACTATGTACCCTGAGGACACTCCGGGTAGTCTTGACTGGTGAGAGGCCACGTGTACTTGGACATGTGGCTTGGAAAATGGGGTGGTGTACACGCAGTGTACGGGTGTAACATGTCCTGTAGAGTCAACCGAGTAGTTGGTCATGTCCCTAACAACACAGGTAGTTGGATGCTAAGCAGTACACATCGTGTCTATCTGGAACACTCCGTGTAGTCTGAGCTATGTACCCGACTGTGTGTGTGGACAACACAGGTTAGGGAAGCTCGTTTAGTACAGGCCGTGTAGATATTATAAACGTCATGTATTCTCGTTCAGAAGAGAGTTGTGTGGCTATGTCGTGTAGAAGGACTCTGGCAGGGGAAGAAAATACAATTACAAGCCGTGCGTGTGGAGAACAGGCAGTGTGTTTGGGGTGTCACACGACCAGTTTGGGAAGAGTACACGCCCATGTAGATGACTTCAGGGAACACACCGTGTAGTTATTATACACCCCGTGTAGTCTTGTTTTGTAAAACATGAATGTTTTCATCCCATTTTACACTCTTTATTTTCAATATTTGATGATCTTAACATGAGTCATGTTTGAACTTGTAGAGTCATTCCACCGAGATGACCATGAGTTGTTCACTAGAAGAGAAGAAATGAGTATTCTCTAGAGACGGTAGACCACATGCTACTAATGGATCCCCAGGCAGAGCCAGATGCATCGCCAATCGTTATATGATACACATGCACAGAGGCACAATTCCCTGAATTCTTCCTGTGGTTTATGCAGTCCATCCAGGCAGAACCGCCGGTTTCTACATCTCTGGAAGAGCTGACATGTATATTACAGTATAAACCTCTTCCTACGTTTTCAGGGAATGGTGGACCATAGGATGTGGAGTATTGGCAGGGTTCTATGAAGATGATATTTAAGTATCTGTAGATGCCTCCTGGGTGGAGGGTCAAGCTCGCTACATACATGCTGCTTGATTCCGCCCCAAGTGGTGGGATGTTACCACCAAGACAGAGCATCACATATATATTCCATGGGATGATTTTCAAGAATTTTTCTATGAATTTTTCTTTCCAGAGACACTGAGGCCAGATAGAGCTTGAGAGTTCATGAATTGGCAGTAGGGATCCATGTCATTGATGGAATATTCTGCCCGCTTCACTGAGCTACAATGCGTCGCACCTGTTCTGGTGGGAGATGAGACATTGAGGGATAGACGCTTTGAGAATGGTCTTCGATTTGACATCCGAGCATAAGTGAATGTTTTCAGGTTGCCTACAATAAATTCTATTTTGAACTAAACCATGATTACTGAAAAGAACCTGTGGGAAGATAGAGGTTAAGGATAGAGTTGTTCGGCACAAGTTTCTGGAACTATTCCTTCTGGTAAGGGGTAGAGGCAAATTGATTTCGATCAAGGTGGTAGTACTAGCAAGTGGAATTCTTCAGGTGGCCTAGTGATGTGTTACCAGTGCGGTAAAGAGTGGCACATGAGACCTCAATGTCTATGTGACCTAATGGAGTGCCAAACGTGAGGCCAGATGGGTCATCTGCATCGCTTTTGTGGAGTGTTTCCACCAGTGGCTGGTCAGAGGGGTTGTGTGTAGACTCCAGGTGCTGTAACAGGCCCAGAAGTTTCTTACCAATCATGGAATTGGAATATCTTAGGACATTCAGGCCGAGGTGGTGGTTTTTGCCATTGTAGCTAGAGAGCAGGATCTCAGAGTTAGTAAGGAGGGTCAACTCAGGGTATCCAGGCTGTGTCGTAGGGCCACGGCACTTGGCAAGCATATGCAGTGCAACAGACCCAATACGAGCAGGATCCTGGACCTTCCACTATCAGATGTACAATTATATTTGCTTCTTCTTTGTCTTTAGTAACTTTTGATTCTGGTTCTACACATAGCATTATATCTGTGGCTGTTGTAGAGAGCCTAGGGCTCTGTGTTTCTTCTTCTTCCGATGTTATGAAACGAGACACTCTGTTAGGGATTATAACGGTTGGTGTGCACTAGTGCAAGGAGTTCCCACTAGAGGTTGGTGGGTGTCACTTCCTATGGGACCTATATTTCTTAGAGATGACGAGCTATGATGACATTCTCGAGATGGACTGGTTTGTACCCTTTCGATCCATTGTGGATTGATATAGTCACAGGGTGATTTTCACATCACCATAAGGTGGAGAGTTTCTATACAAGGGTGAATGGGATATCCAGGAGATCTGAGCTAGAACTGAGCATTGTGGGAAAGGTGGACTGACATCCCATATTACGAGTTTATATCTGGATGACCACGGAATGTGTCAGATGGATTTCCCTCCAGGGGTTGATTGTTTCATGGATGTCTTCCCGGACAACTTTTCTAGTATACCTCCCAAGCGAGAGGTGGACTTCTCTATTGAGCTTGTTCCATGAGTGGCTCCAGTGTCCATTCCACCTTATGGGATGGCTACACTAGATTTGCACAATCTCAAGAGGTAGTTGAAGGAGTTGTAGGCAAAGGGTTTCATCCGACCCATTACTTCTCCTCATGGTTCGCCTATCCTGTTTTTTAAAAAGGTGGAAAGTACCCTCAGACTTTTCATGGATTATCGGAAGCTGAAGGAGTTGTTGTTTAAGAACAGATATCCCATTCCAAGGATTGATGATATTTTTTATCAACATCGATGAGAACGAGTGTGCTCGAACATTGAATTTAAATCTGGATATTATCAGTTACGCGTTAGATAATCATACATACTGCTTTCGGCTTTTCAGAGCAGATATGGTCTATACGAGTACTTGGTCATGCGGTTCAGACTCATGAACACACCAGTTGTTTTCCTGGCTCTGATGAATTGTGTGTTCCACCAATATGTAGATTTTTTTTTCTGGTAGTATTTTCCAATGATATCTTGGTGTACTCTCAAACTCGACACGGCCATGTTACCCTTCTTCATATTGTACTGAGTACACTGAGAGATCATCAGTTATATGCTAAGCTCTCAATGTGACTCTTTTGGATGGACCATATACACTTCCTGGGTCATATCATCTCAGAGACTGCAGTTGTAATAGACCCGGAGAGAGTGAGAGCGGTAGTTTCCTGGGAGGATCCTAAGAACGTGTTGGAAATACAGAGTTTCATTGGGATGGATTATTACTACATGCTCTTTATACAAGAATTCTCCCAAATAGAAGCTCCATTGATAGGTTTTACTAATAAGGGTGTGAAGTTCGCTTGATCAGAAGCTGGAGAGAAAGCCTTTTAAAAGATGAAGGGAAGGTTGACATCAGCACCAGTCCTGATACTTCCAGAACATGTGAAGGCCAATAGAGTTTACAATGATACAACATATTTTTGGCTGGGAGAGGTTTTAATGGTAGGTGATTGAGTATTTGTGTATGGGTATTGGCTATTGAGGCCACAATAGAGGAATTACCTGATGCATGATATCAAGTTGGCTGCAGTTATTCATGCATTAATCTGTTGGATAAATTATCTATTGGGAAAATATTTTGTTGTGTTTATGGATGAAAAAAGACTCAAGTACATCTTTACCCATTGAGACTTGGATTTGATAGATTGAAGGTGCGTTGAATACCTTCAATAACTTTACCTTGAGCTTACCTAAAAACCCTATAAGGGCAATGCATTTGTTAACTCACTAAGTAGGAGGAATCTATTACAGGCAATGAAGGAGGACATCAGTGAGTGCCAGCTCATGGATTTGTTATCTGAGATGCATTTGGAGGTACATGATAGTTAGGGGTGAGCTTATCCTTCATTCTTAGGTGTTACTTCTGCCCTCCTGGATAGTGTGAGGATGTTATAACTATCTGATTTAGAAGGACTAGTTCTACAGGAGTTGGTGGAAATTGAGGTACCTTCTCCCAGTTGGATGGTAGGTGATGATGAGGTACTGTGTGTCCATGGACGAGTGTGGGTTCCAGGGGATATACGAGAGGAGATGATGATGGAGTTTCATGATTCAGCTTGAACAGCGCATCCCAGAGTTACCAAAATGTAGAGTTACATGACATTTCTGTATTGGTGGCCAGGTATGAAATAGGAAGTAGCTGGTTTTGTGGAGAGATTTTCCACCTAGAAGAAGGTGAAGGCGGGGCATCAGAGGCTGGACAAACTATTACATCAATCACACATTCTGGAATGGATATGGGATGATGTCACGATAGATTTCATCACCCGGTTGTCGAGGTCACCTCGAGGAAATGATGTCATGTAGGTTGTTGAGGACAAACTTACATACGTAGCTCACTTTTTGCTAATAATGGAAACCTTCAATGTTGACGATCTCAGAAATTGTTATATCCGAGAGGTAGTACACCATCATTGGGTCCATCATTCTATCATTTCATAAAGGGATGCCTTCTTTACCTCTTCTTTATGGTAGAGTTTTCGGAGGCCACTGGGTACACAGGTGTTTATGAACATAGCTTACCACCCTCAGACTGATGGCCAGTCAGAGCGTACAATATAGGTGCTTGAGGACATGTTGTGGGTAAGCATCTTGGACTTTGGGGGATCTTGGGAAAAGGCCATTCCCCTAGTATATTTTGCCTAAAATAATAGTTTTTAGACAACTATTGAGATAGAATATTACGAGGATCTATATGATAGGCCATTCTGATCACCTTTAAGCTAGTTGGAGGCTAGTGAGGCAGCTTTACTAGGACCTTGTCTCCTACATGAGACAGCAGAGTAGGTCCATTTGATATAGAAGCAGATTGCTACTGCACAGTCTCGTCAGAAATCTTATGCTGATCGCCAATGATGACCCTTGGAGTTCATGTTTGGGGATCAGGTTTTCATACGTGTTTCACTGAGGTTGGGACATAGGAGGATCCGGAGACAGGAAAACATTAACTGAGGTATGTGGGGTCGTTTGAGATTATGGATAGAGTAGGTCAAGTTGTCGATCGGTTGTAGTTACCATAGAGGTATCAGGCCTTACATGACGTATTCCAAGTATCTCAGCTGTGCCATTATCAATCAGACTCGTCTCATGACTTTCAGCCTGAGGAGGATGAGCTTTATGCTTATGCATCATTTGAGGAGATTCTGATTCGTATTGTTTATAAGAGAACGATGGTTCTCTGAGGCCGGTTAGTTTATCTCGTACTGGTGATATGGAAGCATCGTCGAGTGAAGGACGAAACCTGGTAGCTGGAGACTGATGTACGTGCTTAGTGGCTAGAGTTGTTCTCATCTTTATCATCACCACCCTTGGAATGGAAATTTAGGGAAAAATTGTTTTAAGGGGGAAGTTTGTAAGAACCCTGTTCTTATTCTGGAGTTAGGAGATTCTTATTTTCCTTTTTCCCTATGTTTTTTTAGAAAATGAGGAAAATGGAGAAAAATAATTTGTGGGTACACGCTGTGTACTTTTCCACTTGCCATGTACTTTGGACATGTCAGATGGGTACGCAGGGCATGTAGCCCTGTCGGCGATGAAGGTTGTCAAAACTTACTACACTCCATGTAATTAGTATTTAAACGTCGTGTAATAAGTCGGCAGATGAATAGTAAGGTGAAGGGAGTAGTCGCAAGTGGAGAGAAAAAACACACCATGTAATCCGAAATACACATCGTGCAATCATGTTGACATATGAATAGAGTCGCGGTGAAAATTACCTGCCAGAGGAATAGTTAAATGTTGAATAGTACACACCATGTACTTGAATGTACATGTCGTGTAGTTTTTTTCACATAAAACGGTCAGTGAAATCCTTTTACGACACAAGAAGCTTAGAACTCATTTGGAGCACCGGGAGGGGAGGCTAAATCTTGGATGAGTTCCTGACCGAGAACCGGGACACCGATTCCTTCACCGAGGATCACATTAGGACCGTGCAGGTAAGCCCTTTCTTCTCCTTGTATTTTTTCCTTTAAATTATTTCTTGAGGGGATATTATATTCATTTAAATGTGTAGTTTTTTATCCCAAAACTACTTCATTATCTGACGTTTTGGGAGGCATCATTCGCATATATCGATCATTGGAGATCGAGGTAGGTGGTCTGATGTTTAATTAAAACTGTCATGTTTTTTTGTGTACAGTTGTGCTACGCACCCCTGTTGGGGATGTCATATGACTGAAAACTTGACTAATTAAATGCCTAGACCTGCATAGGTAATTTAACGAATATTTTTAAATTGTTTTCCGGGATCATTGCTTGGATACATGGCCACCTCGTCGGTGCGTTCCCTTGTTTAGAAATTTTTATAGGATACCCGAGGTTATGCCGTGATTATAGCATGCTTTGAGTCCTCCTGAAAGGAAAAGTTTATAAATATCATGCTTATATATTGGGCTTGGCCCGGTTACTTTCTTAGCATAAGGTCTGTGTTTTTTTAGCATGAGGTCAAGGATGTATTCATCTTGAGTGAATGAGTTTCATTTAGCCCAATGGCAATGTTTCTTACACCTGAGGGTAGTTTCTTCCATGCCTGAGGGTATTATCTCGTACGCCTGAGGGAAATATTCATTATGCCTAAGGGAAATCACATGAGGGTTTCGATTCTGATTACCCTGAGGGCATGGTTCTGATTACCTTAGGGTAAGCTTTTGCATGTCTGAGGACTGTGCTTTGCATATTCACTATGGTGATTTCACATTTTATACCAACAAAGCTAAAACATTGGCTTGGTATTGTTTTACCTTTTACTTGATAGATAACATGTTTTATTTATGTTGTAGCACTGTATAGGAGATTTTCAGCTGAGGTAGGGTCTCAAAAACATACAATTAAATTATATTGAATTTTTAAATAATAATTAATTGGAAATGTAACTAGTAGAAATGTTTACTTTTTAGTATATCCTAGTTTACTGCATTTCATTACTACACACTACTATTTCACAAAATCACTAACATTTGGGCACATGCCTTTAGTGGTTGCCTACTAGGATTTATTCCTCACACCCTATTTGGATTATGTATTTGGCCCAAACATATTATATTGTTTTAGGTGTAAATAAGGGAAAGATTCCCTATACAATTTCTTGATTGTTGCAAAGGAGTAGGAGAGCATGGGACCGAGCCTAGGCTTGTGATGCTACTGAGTTCCTTCTACGATGTTTTATTTTTCTTCGTTGTATTTTTCCATTGTATTGTATTGTTTCAGATTGTAGTGTCCTATTTTGGCTGATTTCATAGACTTAGGGACGTATTTCATCATTATATATGATCGTTGATCTTTACCTTACTTCAGTATTGTGTCCATTTCAGCATTCGTATTGTTTACTGCTTCCTCTTTTGAATACATGTATTTTGTAACGATGTGTTTCACTTTGAAAAATGAGGGCATAGTTTCCCCACTATCAGACATAGGACCTTGCTTCTATTCGGCAGCCTTTGGGGTTTGGGGAAATGCATTTGAGGTCATATGACCAACCATGTTCGGGGCACCCATTGATTGGTGCCCGGATCCGTGATGTTACACATTGTATGACATCCATGAATTTTTGGGAAAATAATGACTCATTATCTTTGAATTAATGATTTTTTTTTTGAAATAATCAATTTGTTATTGTTTTTTTAAGTCTTGATTTGAATAATTCCGAAATTGACATAAATGTGTTTTTAAAACAATTTATATTTAATTAAATTATAAAATAATACTAAAAATCATATATTCGGCCAAATTGATTAAATAATGTTAAAAATATCAAAAATGATCTAATTATGGTCTCTTGGTTTTATAGTGAATATATATTTACAATTTAGTATGAATATATAAGAGGACATGGTAAAAGATAAATAAGTTAAAAAGGGTTAAATAAAAAAGATAAGGATTGAAACATATCAATAACCAATCCAATTATTACTAGATGATTTTATTTTGAGTTATATAAACCATATAATGTAATTAAATATATTTTTATCATTTTGAATGCGAAAATAATTTTATAATAAAATAATACTTTCAAACATTCATGAAGAGTCACTCCCCCCTCTTATAAAAGTTCACAACCTATAACCCATTACACTCACCTCTCATGCCCCTTGGCTCATCCAAACAATGATCTAAGAAGCTCCCCACATCCCTCTATTCCAATTATAATTCTATCTATAGGCATAAGAAAATTCAAGAGAGACCTTTGGCTCAAATGTAAATAATTTACCTGATTTAAAGGTAACATCTTATATCAAGTTATTTTATTTTATTTTCCTTCTCCCACCCCATAAACTCTCATAATCCATTATTTTATAAAAAAACCATTATAACCAATATACTTGAATTTTTTATGAATATTATTTGAACAATTCATCCACACAGCTCAATCTAATGGATACGAATATACTATTTTGTGGACGTCGAACAATTGCCTCCAGAAACATTGTTTGTTCAATTATCTCCAAACGCCTCTCATGGTGGCCATTATGATGGGACTATATTTATATGTGGTATGTTATTTATTTATATAATCTCTAATCTTAGGTTTTTTTAATTTATATAAATTCTTTTATGGTTTCCATAATTGGTATATACAATAATTTCATTTGAGGATATGGGGAATACTGCCCCCTCAAAGTTATATGACTCGTTCATGCCATATGTGGAACGTATAAAAGATGATGTTAATTAAATAATATATGATATTATTATGGAATTATAATATTCTAATGTGTTATTTTGTTTTCATTACATTAAATATGAAATTTAAATGAATGTAGCGTTCATGTGTACGTACGGCTTACTGTCTCCATGAATGGTGCATTTCATTTTTATCAACAAATATTATGTACAATTATTAATACACTCACACATATATAAATACTATATATATATGATATTTAAATCGTGAAAATCATTCAGAATATATTGTACTTTTGACCACATGGACAATATGTATTTTTAACATGTTCATTTTGAATCAAGTACAAAATATCGAAAAAATGACCATTATTAACATAAATTATTATTTAATTTTTATAAAGTTGTAATAAGTTATATAAAAGAAATAATATATTTTAAAATAGTTCTGAAACAAGTTTAAATTAAATTTATTATATTATTTAGGATATTAAAGAAAAAATGAGTCATGTTGGACCTCAGGTAAGGGATCTTCTTAACCCAATTTATATTCTATGGGTTGACCTTCTACTTTTTGATTATGTTGTGATATGAATATGTGTGAATGACCTATGGTTTTCTAACTCATAATATACACTTATATTTGGTGTTTTTATATTTTTCGAACATAGATATGTCATTGATTTATCCTAAATCTAAATGTATAATCTTTGTAAGGGTCTTCGTCTCAAGTTCCTTTCATTGTGGTATATTTTGATTTATACATTGATTTATTTTATACGGTGTATAAAACCACTTTACAGTTCATTTTAATAAAAGGTAATGTTTTTTATTCACTTCATTTTACTTAACGATAAACAAATTTTTCTTTTTAATGTTTGTGGTGACAATGACCATTTCTCCACCTCGAGCATTATTTTATATTTGAATTCTTTAATAAACCGTAATGTTTTTAAAAGGAAACTAAATATTAAAAACTCTTTTTGGTATTCAAAATGGTTTTATGAATAGATTTATTAGGTCTATATTTTGAAATTTTAAATTTTTATTATAATATGGCATTGTTATCGTTTCTTTTATTCACGTTTATGTGATATGATTATGTTATGGTTCTTGGGAATCGTTTACGTATATGGGCGGTTCCATCATAATCCTTGGGAGGGTGAGCCTGATATAGTTTTCCAATGCATTGGGTAATGATACGGAGGTAAACATTGACTAACTCATTAGAGATTTAGGTAATATACTGTGATGGATATTCAAAAAATAACTCTCTTTCGTTGCTGTGAATGCTACAATGTAAGTATGTTAGGGATTCCACAATATATCTTTATGATTTATGATATCCATGTTTTTTTCATAAAACATGTTATTTTTTGTGGTATTTTAATGATTGAAAAGTATGATTTTGTTTTTTTTATGTAATGATGAACTATTGTTTTTTTACTTGTTTTATAATCCTTAAAGAGATTTTTATGCTCATACCGTGTTTTTGAAATGTTTTTCATAGAGTATAAGGAAGGTTAATAAAAGTGAATTATTCCTAACGTTTTATACCAAGAAAATAGCTCTTGTTTCATTTAATTATATTTATTTATGTAAAAAAATTAGATAGAGTAGAAGTGACTACATTGTAATTTTTTATATGTAATGAAATATTATCAGCCTATTCTATAAAACTATAATCCTGAAAAGATACCCAATGTGAATTCTTAACTTAATTCAAGATTATTTAATTTTTAAGGATGGGTTCTTATACCAAGGTTGAACCACAATGAGGTAGCTTGCACATAAATTCTTCCTATTTCCACTGTTAAAGTCTACCTAATAAAAAATAAAATTTAACCAAACTAAAATTAAGGATTTAAATATTTGAATAAAATATTAATAAAATATATATAAATTAAAGGAAAATATAATTTTTTTATAATAAAAATTTAAGGAAAAGTTTTTTTATGAGGTAATGATGATTAATATCTTTTTTCAAAATTTTCTCAACATTCAACTCAAGGGGGTGATAAAGACCTGTCGGAGTAGAATTTTCATTTGAATTATCATCACCAAACAATGAGACATTTGATTATGTGGAAATTATCATACACAATTAATCTATGATAACTCTTCATAATCTATCAATACTCATTCTATGATCCACCTAATTCATGCAATAAATAATTAAGGGAAGGAAAATGAAAAATGGGAAAATGGATTGACATGATGGATAAAATGGGTTGAATGCTCAATGTTTTCATTTTAATCATCACCATAACTCCTAGAATTGAATACAAATATAAAAAAAATCAAAATAAATGAATCATTTCCTCTATATAATGAACATCATTATCAGTTATCTAGTTTTATTTGATTTTAGATGGGGTTGTGGTTAGAGAAACACAGAAACATTCAAATGAAAGAAAAATATTTATTATGAAGAATAAAAATATAGAAAATAAATAATAATATGAAATAATGTAAAAAATTACAACGATATTGTAAATATTTAAAAAATTATATCCCCATGATTGAAAACCATTTATATAATGAAGGGAATCATTTTTATAGGGACCTGAGTGAAATAATTTTATCAAAATTGATCCTCCTAAATTTGGCATGTTTTAGCCTTATTACTGACTGAATTGGTACGTATCGTATTCTTTTATGTTGATAAATTATTATCTTCAATTACCAATCGGAAAATATCACCATTATTGGTAATTTTTTATAGTATTTTGGTTGTTTTAATTCGAGAAATTAATATTTCCATAGTGAATCTTTATATTCTAAATCAACAATTTTTCTGGATATCATTTCATCCAATGTCTTGGATTCTAGATTTAACCCTTTTATAAATTTAGTTCACCAATTAATCCTCTTGAAAATTGTCAAATGATTGGTATTTTTTCTTATAGATCATGTAATTTGGTCCAATCATTAAATATGTTCATATCTATGAATAGTTTTTGATACCCAGACATTAATCAGATTTTGGTCCTTCAAATAATTGATTAATATTTGGGCCAGGTTAGGAATCCTTAAAAAGAATAATTTTACAATTTAAATTCATTTATTAAGATTTATATCCAAAATTAAAAATAAAAATAAAGTATTTAAATATAAAAATGTTCCATTATTTATACAATGGTAAAATTTAGGGAAAAAATTAAAAAATGTGACATTTTCCCCAAAAAGAAAACTATAATGCAAATACAATAATTTAATTATATAAAACAATATATGAAAATTTTTTCTACGTAACCCTCAAAATCATATGAATTAAACTCACAGGAAATCATCATATATTCAAATTAAAGACTACACAAAAATAAAAATTGATAAAACCTCAAAGAAATATTAGAAAATAGAATTTTATCATATTTATTATAGGGAAAATATTCGATATCAAATTCATTCCATAAATATAATTTTTTTCAATTTAAAAAATCCATTCATGGGAAAATCACAATCTACATCACTTTGAACATTAATTCACTCTTAACTAATGAGAAACTGAATATATAATTATTCCCATATATAGAAATTGTATGTATCACCATAAGTTCGTTATAATTATCACTTCCCTATAGCGCGAAGCATTAAAATAATTTCAATATGGATTAAAGATTAAATGAAAAATATATGTTTTTGGGTTAGTCGGAAAATGATTTAAAAACATTAAATCTCTAAAGATTATTATTTACTCTAAGGTACAATTCATTAATAATCAAGTGAAAAACCGAGAAATTCCTCACACAATCCACGTAAATTTTTGACACACAGTAGCACCTCATTTTTATGACATGATATATTAGACAATAAATGATTAAAATGAATTATATTATCTATGTTATCCATTTTTAAATGATTTAGAATTAAAAAAGTTTATTTTTAATTTTTTTCTTATAATATTAGATTAAAATTGAATACAATAAATTAATGAAAATTTGTGACCTTGATATTTCAAAGGCACATGAGTCACAATATAATGTATAATGAAAAATTCATCAACATAATAATTTTTTTCTGATTTTTTCTTTCCTATATTTTTATAAGTAGAAGGGGATAAAAAATAAAGCACAGTGAATGTTTTACTAAATTCTAATTTTCATCATTATCCACTACCCAAAATGTTAACACACACCTCAAAACCACAAAAATGAAACACATACCATTTACCAAATGTCAAACTACCTTCCCCCACACTCAATCCTAAAATATCAAGGGCAAAATACCTATAGTGTAGGAATGTATGGAAAAAATCATATTGTAATGTTCTAGAAACTATACAGATATTAATTTATCTATGGGATAATGAAGGACAAAAGTAAGGGTGGGTATCATGATTAAACTTTTCTAGCCAATTATGTTCAATAATCTTGTCAAAAATATATCAAAATGTCTAGATATTTTAAAGGTAAAAATCAGACGTTCTAGTTCCCACAAAAAATATTGGTTTCACTGAAAAATGTTTGGGAATTATAATGAATTTGTGTAAATGGATATAAATAACTCATAGGAGTACGAAAATATATTGATTAATTTTTTCATGTGCATGTCAATAAAAAATATTTCAAACTCAAAAAAATTATTCCAAATCCAATTCATGTAATAGTTTTCCCCATCAATAATAATTTAAAATATATTATTTCCTATAACATTTAAATTTTACAAAAATCAATTGATTTTTGATAAATGTTTTGAATATTAAAAGAGGCACAATAATCATATAAATATGGGAAAAATTCACTTAAAATGACAACTAGTAGGGTAACTTTCGTATACATGTTATAGGTCATAAATTATGTCATATGTTTTCATTCTGAGAGCACATTCTTGAATAACTATTTATTTAAATACTAAATTCCATTTTGAAATCTCAATTTAACCTCTTTCTATAATCAATTTTGATGGAAAACCTCAATCAAGAGTGTGAAATCTTCCATTACCTGACTCCATCATATTAAATTTCATCCATTTCATGTATCAACTCCATAATATTAACATATTATATCAAATTTTTGGGAAGGAATGATTTTTTGGAATAATAGAAATTATTTTTAGATCAATGTCTTGGAGTATGATCACTACACCCATCTGCATATCTCTTTCTCATCACATAATTAAAAAAACATAAGTACTCAAACATAGTCTATATGATATTGACACTTTCCCTTAGGACAGTCCTTGTGAGGGACACTAACTTTTTAGTCTTAGAGGATATTGTGTGTAGTAGAATATAGAAATAAAAGAATAAAATTAATTTAATCATAATGAGGAAAAAATAAGAAAATATCACAAGAATGAAGTCTCAAAATAAATGATATAAGAATAAAATGAATAAAAGAGGGTGTATTGTGGAAGAGGAAAAAGGTGTAAAAACCCCGCATGAATTATATTGTATTTAAAATAAACCAAATTGAAATTTAATTTTACATAAATATAAAGTAATAAAAATGAGGAAAATATTAGCTCAATTAATCTAGCCACACATAAACAATGATTTTTAACGTCATAAAATCTCAACATTTAAATTAATAGGGTACTGATGTCACATATATTCAAATTTCTATGAGTTAAAATCAAATAATATTCAGTGTAAATAAATATTACAAAAATAATAATAAAATATTAATTTAATTTATAAATATTCAAATAAATAAATAATTAATTTTTTAACATATCTTTATTGAAAATTTATGTGTCTATTACATTTATTTATTTAATCTCCTCAATTAAATATTTTCAAATATTTGAAGTCGTGATTTACCTCTTTTTTTATTCTTTAAACTACTGACCCAATATAAAATTCAAGTATAGTTATGGTTATTTCTTGAAAACATGATCCTTGTCCATAGGTTTCTTTATGAAGTTCTTTCTCCAAATTATAAGATCAAATGAACCAAAAATCATGGGTACTTTTCAATAAAGGGTCAAATTATTGTAAGACAGAAGGACGATAAGAATGGATTTATAAAAAATTACGGTTTCATGAGGAAGATTATCTCTTAAAAAAAGTTCTTGATATGAAAAATAAAAATCTAAGGTAATTATCTCCTTCAAATTATAAACTCCCCTTTCCCCGAAACTCAATGAAATGGTTATGGTAAAACAAAAAACAATGAATGATTTGTGAAACCTATAAAATATATTTATACTTTATTATTTTTTAATTTTAATATATCATTTTTATTTTTTTTATTTTTTAAAACTTTATTTTTAGAATAAACATCATATCCACCACCAAATGGTATATGATAAAAAAACATAGGCATCTTAATGGTGAATTTGTCTTCTTCTACGTAACAACCAAATTTCCTCATTTTGTGGTGTTTTTTATCATTTTTTAACTCAACAATGGAATGAAATGAAGTATCATGAATTAATTCACAAAAATAATTTATTCCCCCAATAAGATCCTCCACATATTTTGTTTATAATTTACATCACCACTACCCCCATGATTCCCTTAGTGTCTAGATGTCAAATTTAAAATATTATAAAAATATAGAGAGTATAGTAGTAAAAGTAAAGAATGGCAACAAACATGATTCATCCTTATAAGGGTTATTCATAACCTCAATGAGTTAAATAAGGATTGATATAAAGGTTGTATTTTAGGGATAAGTATTTTATAAAAATATTACCCAAAAATTTTAAAAATGTTTTCATATATTTATATCATTGACAAGTTAAAACCAATGTTCTGGTCAGTGATATATACCATGACCCCCAAATAAATATTCATAATAATAAATAGTATATACTTGGTATGTAAATGATCTTGGTAATGATATATATGATCTGTAAAAATCACCCATGGATATAATAATATTAAAAATAAATTCACATGAACATCATAAATTCACTACAGGAAAAATGTTCAGGAAATTTAATTTACCTGAATTAACTAATTCCTTAAACATAATTGTCCTCATTTAAATATCCATGATTCACATTAATTATTTCATTCTTCATTTTACTAATTAAATATCCTTAAAATTAATTATAAAACAATTCATCATAGTATTCCGTAGATAACCATGTCTATTAGAAAACTCAAGTAAAGCAAGAATTAACATGTGGGAAGGAAATTTTAGTATGAATCTAAACACATGTTTTTAAGAAATAATGTCGGGTGTTTAAATGATAAACAATAAATGTGAAATCCATTATTAAAGAAAGATTACTCCTTATCTCCACATGGATATTTGGGTACTTCTTGTTCCATCATGAACCAAAAAAAGAAAATTATCCAATTAATCACAAGGATCATATCATATACACTAAAAATAATAAGAGGTAGTGGGATTCATATTGTACTAATTTCTAAAATTGAAATTGAAATATAAATTCATAGAATGCATGTAATGATAAATATTTGTATGATACCCCAAGACAGCATTGAATTATTTGCTTCCACGAGAGGGAAGTACTATCTCTATCCAAAATCAGACACTTGTAGAACTTCTTATACATGATCCACAACATGTGGATTTTAAAATCATGTGATTCTTATTTTATAGTTCATAGTGATATATGAATTGTGTATACTTGATACATACCTTCAATATTAATTAAATTTTTATGGAGGGGGTTGCATGAAGTATAAATCATTATCTTCCTTGGTAGATACATATTCAACCTCCACATTTCCCCCAGTACAGGATCTGCATGGTCATCATGAATTATGTGATCCAAGTTAAAGTATATAGGTATTTATAAATATATATAATTTATATTTTAGTAATAAAAAATATCCTTTTTAACAATCATCATCCCTCATGATTTCCACTGGCTCAACTAATTTAATTAATTTTGGGCCTCTTCAAATTTATTTCCAATAATTTTAAGCATCTCTATGTATTCCTTAATGGGGGAATTTTTGGTTTCCTCCTCTTCCTCTATGTAAATGAAATGATTTACCAAATATGAAATTTTCAAATTTATAAGGAGTTATAATCATATCATATTGGATAATATCAAAAAAGAAATTGTTCAATGAATGATTATCTCTCTGAGTTAGATGCAGTACAATAACATTTTCAAAGGAATGTTCCTCTTCATGTTTGATCTCAATGGAGGGAGGGAGTTCTTGGGATCCTCCAATTTTTATTCATAATATATAATTTATATGGATTTCTCCTCTTTTATTTCTATTCGACTGTGTAAGTAATGGTGAGTTCATGTTGTACATCATACTTATTCAAAAAAATTTACATATATTGTTGATCTCACACATTTTCTTGATGAGTAATGTCTTACTAATCATGGATTCACTATATATGATCATGGTGATCTTGAATATAGTTCATATAATGGTTTTCCTATTGATATTCCTCATTTTTGGCCTCAAATTGTTTGATGTATTTATGGAAATTGATGAAAAAATGGACCATCCTTATTGGCCTCAAATCATTGTATATAAGTTTAGAGCTCATTGACTATGGCCGTCAAATAATCATGTGACATCTGTATTTTTAGCCATCTTCTATTCTTCTTGAAAATGGTCATTAGAGCATCATCTCTTGTTTAAAGGGACTCTTTTTTATCATTATTCTCTTCTACGTTAACCTGTGAGTAATATTTCCAGGTATTGAAAAGTGATCTCTTGAAAACATCAATGATATATATATATACATATTTTTCATAAAATAATAAATGAAAATATACATACCATGTTATAATAGAAGAAGTAAATAAACTAAAAATTATATCCTCCATAATGATTCTAATTTTAATGCAAAAATATCATAGGGCGTGGAAAAATAAATTTTTAATTTTTCCCCAGTGCATCATAACAGTTGACTAGGGGTGTCTCACATCAAGATAATTCTCCATCTGTTGACATACATAATATAATTTAACAGTGAAATAATTATTTTTTTTGATTTTTTTATGATTGGAATGTTAATTATTAATATAAATTAAATTATAATGAAAATTAAAGTAACATGCAATGATAGAAAGTGATTAGTAATGAATGGAATTAGCCTTTTTGGTTCAGTTCATGGTCTACATTATTTTCCTTGATTTTTTTTATATTTATTTTGATAATTAAATTATGTTATCTAATTCATTCATAACAATTACTATAATAAAAATTGTGAAATACTTAATTCAATTTAATATTCTCTATTCCACCTCCTCTTATAATGAAATTTGATGAAAAACCCTGCTCAAGATTTTGACATCATCCATTATTTGGCACCATCATATGCCATTTCATCCACTAAATTGATCAACTCCATAATTTTTTGGTCTTTTATCTAGTATAGGGGAGGGAAAATATTTAATAATTTAATTGAAAAGCATTTTTTATTGGGTTTATGGTGGACAATATCTGAAACTGTGTGCATCTCTCTTTTTCATAACAAACATAATAAACCATAATAATTGAATAGAAGAATAAATGAAATTGTCAATTACAACCTCCTAGACAAGCCTCTGGAAATCCCAGTTTTTTACACTAAGAGGTCATTATTGATATAATATGAATAAATGAAGAGAATAAAATAATGAAATGAGGTTGAGGAAAGGTGAATAAATAAAACACACACATGAATTCAAAAACGAAAAAAATAGAAGAAGAAAAAAAGAGGAAGAAGAAAAGTGGTGTTTGGGTGGAATAAGGCATGAATGTAAAAACTATGCATGAATTAAAATTTATTTAAATTAAAAAAAATATAAAATAAATTTTAAATAATAAGATAGTAATTGAGGATAACAATAAAACTCCAATAAGAAAAGAAAAGGGTGTTGCAACTTCCCCTCTAGAATATGTCCCCTAAATGTTTCCCCCTTCATAGAAACCTACATCAACAAATAAAACATAGGTCCCCTATTATAGTATAGTATAATTTTATTTCTATTTATTCCCTATATATCTCTTATTTATTTGATGTATATAGGGGTGTAATGGAATTCATAATTAGTATGTATTTTTTTGAACGAGGATTCCAAAAATTTTCCATCAATAATTAGCATTCAATGGGTACCCTAATTAGTGAATAACTCTATGTAATTTAATGAATAAATTGGATTTTGATCCAATTAAATTATATCTTTAATCAAATTAATTATATGTATTGCTCGTTAACTCATGTGGGGTCCACTCTATCTGCCCAAACTAATTGTCAACCTGATTGATTGTTTTGGACTACAAGATGTTTGAATCAACTTATAGTACAAAAGTTGAAGTCATAACCAACAAAGAAAGGAATAATGTTAAAACTAAATCACTAAAATTTGAATAATATTTTATATTTTATATCACAATATATAAATGTGTTTAATATTTTGTAAAATTCATAAAATAATAAATTTTCACTATTAATCACAAAACACAGTATACATCCAAAACTGATTAAAATAATAACAAATTGATAAATTGTGAGGTTTTAAATAATTTAAATACATAAAAAAATATGTAAAAAATTATATCATTCAATTAAACTCCCCTCTATGATGATTCTCTACCCTTCATTTGAGATCAACACAGTATAGATAAAGGAAGAAAAAATTATATGAATGAAGGAAACAACAAGAATTTATTTTCTAGTGGATGTACTGGGTTTGGTTACTAGATAATTCCACTAATCCTATGATTTATGAAATAAAAAATTAATTAATAAAATAAAAAATTGATAAAGGTAAATGTAGATACAAAATTGTTTGATCACCCATGTGGGTAATAGTTTTCTACTTCCCGTAGTCTTCCAGTTGTAGTTGTTTAACCGCAATAAAAATGTTGCTGATATTTATTTCTCATGAAACAAAACATCATTCATCCATTTCCCTTCAGTATGATCTTATCATAGGTTTAACAAAATATAGATAAAAATAACTCTTACTCGAATGAAATGTAGTTTATATTAGAAAGTGAGGGAATTAGGAAAAATTGGTCCTCTATTTTTACTACCACAAAATGTGTGGCCTCTTCAACCTCAAACTCTAGTGCGTAATCATGGGATCATGTATTGAAAAATAATTTATGTTGGAATTTAGAATATAATTCCACATGAATATTATTAATATTTCATGAATCAATAATGAAATAATCCCATTCATGTATGTCATCTTCAAAAATCATATCTCCTAGAATGGGAACCAGAAAATAAATTTGAGCAGGGACATCTACATATTCATACATATAAATAGAGAGGATAAGAGGTATTGATTATTATTTATAAAATATGACAGGATCACTTACATTTTTTACTTCTATAAAATCTTTAGAATTTTCACCCATATAATATTCATCTCCGACATTTGTATCAGATAGCAAGGCATCTTCATGAACATCTTCAATTATTTTCTATGGAGAGATATTACGATATTGATGAAAAATATTCAAGTATTAAATACATTATCCATCGTAATAGTTATGCTGAAAAGGTGAAACATGTATTCTTTATCTTTTTTTTATTTTGATTAATGTACTATAGAATCTAGAATCAAGGAAAAATGTTGATTAATTTATTTCTATACTCCCCCATTGTTATATTTTTTTGGTTCCCCTTGTTTCAGAAAAAATATACCTTGCATATTGAAATCATCACCAGACCAGGAATATGAAATGTCAGTAAATATATCCATCTCAACAAAAAAGAATAAAACGATAAATTAATCTCTTATATATAATTTCTTTGGAAATTTAAATTTTTATTTGTTTTTTATTGATGAAAAAATGTGTAATTAATTTGTATCCCTATAAATGGGGATAATTGAAGATAAAAGCTCCTCATGAAGTAATATTCAATTAAATTATTATTTTCCATAATTTGTACAATAGTGGTATACCCAATGGTCAATCACAAGGAGGTATATTACATGATTTATCTACATATTTTCAATAATATATTCTATATATAAATACCTAAATTAACTAAAGTAAAATATATTGTCTAAAAATGATCATGAAAAATTGATATTATATATATGAATTAAATGAAAATAATAATGTTATTTGATGAAATAATGAAGGAAGTGGTGTTAGGAGGTCATGGTGGTTGTAATCATTGTTCAAAATGGTATCAACATCAAACTCAATGATATTATCATGACATATAACACCTAACATGATTTTTAGAATTTCTATCACCCCATAATTAGAACTATGTATATGGGGAAATTATACACTGAAGTCACAAAGGATATGTATTCACTGACCATAAAAACTCATGAAATGATATAATGTATTCATGATATTAATAGTTAAGGGAAGAAAAATTATAAAGGATATGAAGTATTCAGACGAGGATGAAAATGTGGAGTCTTCTCAATGTAATCATTTTATCCTTCACGAGAACTACTATAAATGAAAAAAGGGATTGAAGATGAATCAAAAAATAACTCAATCATAAAAACAATCCCTCCCTCGAATAGGAATCGATGTTAGTTCACTATTTTTATTATTGCTATGAAATAAACATTGTGTGAGAACCATATGCCAATATAAATGAACAAAATGTGGAATAACGAAGAAAAATAAATTATTATAAGAAAACTAATATCACCTAAAGTAAAAAAACATCAAATATTAACTAAAAAACCAATTAATTCTACAACAAGGTTTCAATACCTATAAAATTAAAAAGAGATACATTTTTATATGGAGGGGGGGAAATTTTCTTCAAAATGACCCTACAAATGATTCCGCATTTTATCAATATAACATGATAGAATTGATAAGCATTGTATTATGTAACATTTTGTAATTATTTATTCTATGTTCACCCTCAAAATATCAACATTCATAGATAATTGTTTTTAATATATATTGATTTATTAATTCCAAAAATTAATTTTACCAAGGGGACACTTCGTATTCTAAAACTCCAATACCCCATGAAATTACTTCCTTGAACCCTTGGGATTAAGGAAGGTCGTCCTTTCTAAAATCTATTTAATAATTTCCACTCCAGTACCATGAATAATTTTCAACTTTATTGGATTGTTGTTTTTGAGATATAGTTCTATTTTAAAATGTGTAAAGATCTTTGAATAATATTTGACGCTGAGATTAGAATGTGATTTTGGGTTTCTAAATGATATATTGAGAATTTTTTAGATAATAATAAAATGAACCCCATGTTTTATGGAATCCTATACTAGAATATTTAAATGTTATTCTTTTTATTAAATGTTATGAATTAATAAAATAATATAAATAAAATATGTAAAATCAATAAATATTCAATTTTGAAATTAATCGCAAAATACAACAAAACACTACTAAATGGTTCAATTTCTTATTAAATAACACTATTTTGGGACTATATACATTTTAATATATAACAAGTCTTCTAAAAATTCATGCTCTATCAGTGGTACATTTTTTAATATTCAATGATCATAGGTTCTTTTTTCTAAAATTAATATCAAAAAAATATTTTCATAGATATTATTATAATAAATATAATGATTTAATTATTTTATGAATATATTTACTTATAATGATGGAGGAATATATATATATATATATATATATATTATAGTAATCATTTAGTTCTATTTAATTGTTAACTATAACCTATTAATTTAAATATATATTGTAATTGAATCATTTCATTTTATAGTTACTATTAAATGACAAAAATAATTATTCAGTGTATTCATAACATCCATTTCCTTCCCATTGTGGGTTTCATTATATGTTATATAATTCTTCAAAAAAATCACCCCACCATTTTAAAATACCCTATATCATAGTATATTCATTCCCAAGATTGAGATTGGGAATAATCCCAATAGGTCACCTAAACATTCTAAAAAATCAATTATTTTAGAAAATATTATAATGAAGTGTTTACCATTATATATTTAAATACCCCAATTTTACATGTATTATTTTTATTATATTGAATTTTACGATTCCGTGAAAATTCACGGTGTGTGATTCCGAGGCCCGGTGTGCCCGGAATGAATTTCTGAACTTTTTTTCGGGTATATTTAGTAAACCCTTGAGCATTGTTTTCTAAATATTGAACTGTTGCTCGAATTAAAAATCGGAGGGCACTATTTAATACATAGTGCTTAGATTCGATTAAAGGATGCTTCACATCAGTCAAAGTAGGTCCGGAGAAAAAGTTTGTTTTTGGAACTTTTGATATAATAAATAAAATAAAATAATTATTTTATTTTATTCTATTCCAACAAAAGAAAAGCATGAAGGTGTGATCAGTGACATGTTAAGCCAATAAATGGATGAACACTCCATTCTAAGTAACATCAACACTGGGGGAAATTAAGAAGATTCCAATTAATGAACCCCAATAACTCTCTGTGTCGTTACTCTCCCCCTCTCCTATAAATACAGAGCTTGGGGGAGGGGTATTAGACAAGATTAACGAAGCAGCAAAGTACTGCTGGAGTGTCTCAATGTCGAGACCATAGAGGATAGAGCCGACCCCAGAAAAAGGTGACGTGCGACACTAAAACCCAAACCAAATATTGACGTTCAAGCGGTATCAAGGGCGACTTGTTGCGGGGATGAAGAACAACGAGACACCCTCAACCATGAGCACTCTCCAACTTTTCATGGTAGTAGGTTATTTTGTTTGTTCTTTTTAAATAATTTTCTTCTTCCCCTTTTTTTGAAATTAAATGAATAACGCAGGTCAACCGACTAACAGGTTAACCCGCAATTCATTTGTCTTTGTGGGAGGTTGTTGTGGGGAATCTCGTGGGGTTTATCTTGATGTTTAATTCAACTATTATTGAACCCTTAACGACATAATGTTATCTCTAACGCGAAGGGAATGGGCCGACATGACAAGGATAGATCCCTTCCATTCATGTGTTGATGGTGATCGCCCTGTTTTTGAAGTTGGACACAACACGATGTAGTACCTAACCCATCAAAGAGTGAAAACCTAGGAACCCGAAAACACAGATAGCGTAGAAAAGTGGGAAACCAGTGCATGACCGATGGACCAATGAACACACTACCACCAGCACCGGCACCGGTGCTGGTGGCTATGCACAATGGCATGAAAACGACGTACATCGAGGTGACAACATCACGTGGTGGTGGAAAAGAGGAGGGGTGCAACGATAGCATCACACCCACGCGGTAACAGGGTCATAGTCTACGATGGCTGCAGTAGGAGAATGGGGGACTCTAGTACAAAAGGCAGCCTATTGAAGAGGCGTGTGCCAGCGGCGTGCTCAGCAACGGACCCGCGGCCAGACGGCTGCGGCGCGGTGGAACCGCGACCCATCGGCCATAGCGTGGAGGTCTCACACACCCACATGGCACCATGTCAGGTCAACCCCAAAGGGTTTTTGTAACACCCCATGATTTCATAGTGTGTTATTTCTTCAAAATACTTCAATAACATGCACTACACGCAACACCGATTTCAATCGCACCATGGCTTACCAAAAAAAATCCATTCAAAAGAGGTTATGAATAGTATTAACTAAATTTTAAACATTATATAATCCTTATAATTTTAGAATCCATATTATGAGTTTCTTAGATATAATGCAAGAAAAAATTCATTTTCAGTATTTCACTTTTATCAACTATTAATAGTGAACCCTTTTTAAATAAAATATTTTAAACTTTTGACTAAATGGGTACATCAAAAATTTAAAATGAAACATCCCAAGCTTCGACGGTACGCTTTCCTTTGAATAATACAGTAGCGTGTGTTGTACGCAACTTTGAGTTTTAACACACACCACAACCGATCAAACTGCCGTTATGAATAGTAATACCTACTTTTTGAAATTATATATATTTTATATTTAAAAATGGACTTCATTTTTGGATTCGGAATATCGAATTTAGCCTAAGGTGAAATTTTTTTACTTTTCGGATAACTTTAATATTTTGATGAATAGTGAAAATTACTAAATTTTAATTAAAAACATCTTTTTTAATCAAAATAGTTAATAGTGATAAATTATGAATTTGTGTGGTTTTAAAGTATATTTATAACATATTTTTACCATCTAATATAATTTTGGTCATTGAACATAATTTTACAATTAAACTGGACATATGGAAGTGCCAATATTTTGATAGTTATTATCTATTAAAAACACGCTTTTTTGTTTTAACAAAGGGAATTAATTTTAAATTAATTACTGCCACTTCTGTATTTTGAATTTTGAAAAATGTATTCCATATTTGGAATCAGTATATTCAAATTTTGTAAATAGGTAACTTTTATTTTTAGGCATTTTGAATAATTACTGCGGTAAATATTTTATTTACCATGGTTAAGGGTAAATTCAATAAATAAGGGTTAACAAATAAAATTATAATAATACTAAATTACCCTAAAACGTGTCCTAACCATATTGTTTGATACATTTTCTACCATAATCATCATTGGGTCGATTTTGGGACCCCATGGAGCCACATGTAGGTGATAGGGACACTTTATTTTAATTAAGTTAAAATGAATACAGAAATGACACAAGCATATATCTTTTAGAAAAAAAAATTTTACATAGGGTTATATATGTCGGATTTTAAACTATAAATATTTATTAGAAATATAAAAAGATTTCCTACATAATGATATTTTATTTATAATTTTTAGATATTAAATAATTTAATTTATTTATGACACAATGATGATGTTGTAATTACCATAATAGTAAAAAATTAAAATAATTGATATTATAAATACCCAAATAAATAGAATTTGAGACTTTTTATGAATTAAACTAATTTAAAAATTTAATATTACATGTTATTATTGATTTAATTAAATTATTTTGAAGTAATCATTCTGTTATGAGTTTCAAAAAAATCAACTATTGAATAGTGTCAAAATTGACACAAAAGAGTTTTTAAAACAAATATTATATTATTAATTGATATTAAATTCCTCAAAATATAAGGTTCGTCCAAGAGACTTATATCATGATTGTTGTATCATTAATGGACCACTTGGGGGGTCTTTTGGATGTATATGGTAAGTTCATTAACCATATAATTTAAAAATACAAATAGACATTGTAAAAGTTAAACTAATTAACTTAGAGTTAATACTTAATGATAAGGTTAATATAAGTACCCAAACCTGTCTAAATTCTATTGGTTGAGTTGTTTTCGACCCCTCCCAACCTTAACCTTTGAATAATCAACTTTGGAGCTTTTAGAAGCCGAATATGAATTTATTATAAATTAATATTTCAACTTTTCCAAAGGTGCCCCTCACCCCCTTATAAAAAGGGACTCTTCCTTCTCATTTCTTCACACCTTCAAAGCCTTTTGGTTCTGCCAAGCTCTACCCAAACACTCTCCCAACGTCCCTCAATACAACCTAGAGGCCTTATTTCGATCATAAAGCCAACTTAAGGATCCCTTTTGATCAAATCAAAAGGAAGAACTCGAAGAAGAGGTAATGATTTCACCACCCTTTTCCAAGTTCATTTCTTCTTCCACTTCTTCTTACTTTGTTTTTACCATTCTAAAATAATAACTCCAGAATCATATATATACTGTGATGTTATTACAAATATGGTAAAACCATATTCAGTATTCTATCCACCCTTTGAATAACATGTCACCATATGTGCGTACGTACGGTTTACCGTCTCCACGTCGTGGTGTAATTGTTATTCAATATATTATTATTTGGATGGGTATAATAATGATGTGTAACTCATGTAAATAATAAATATAACATGTTAATGGTTCTTTATATATGATATACCATCCATTTATATATTATTTTAAAATCAAAATAATGATATTGTCACTCGTGCATACGTACGGACTACCGTCTCCACGAACGCGATGAGATTCATTCTACACCGTATCCATCCAAGTATAATTATCATTTGATTATTTAAAAATAATGTTTACGGACTTGATATCATTCTGTATATAAATAATATTCAACCTATCCATTACAAACATGTATTACGTAACAAAACGTTTAAAAAAACGAGTAAATTAACACTCAAAACAACGACAATACTAAGATATTATTAACAAATCAATGTTGAAAGATCATATATGATATCATATTAATGCATATGATTATTTTATAATTTAATAACAATTATTTCACCATTATACAGGAGGTTAACCTACCCCAACCAAGGAAAAGTACAAGGTAAGGGTTTATTTCACAATCTCTTCATTATTTGAGGTTGTTTATACGTAATAATCTACTCGGATTTCTTTATCATCCACATCCATGTTTCTTCGAAATGTATTTCAAATTTTTTTTACTATTTACAAAGAATATGGGTTAATGTCATTTATACCCTTTTGTGTTTTTAAATGAATCTTTCCATCATTTTCCAAACAATTCACTTTTTACCTTTCGACAAATTTAAGGTAAGCATGTTTATTTAAACTTATACGGCGGGTGCGGCTATTTACCGCCGTTATAAAATCGTCAAAGCTTCCCTTACAAGATTACAAGGATATTTTCAAAGTAAATGTTTTATTTTTTAATTATGTGACTTTTAAATGATTTCAAAGTGAATATTTTATGAATTTTGGAAAGGTACTCTTTATCAAAATCAGATTTTTAAATGTTTTAAAGATTTATCTTTCTAAAGCTTTTTAATTAATGTCCATGTCTTCAAAATTGATTTTAAGGATTTATTTATATGGACATGAATGTTTTCAAAAATGGTAATTCCTTTCAAAAGTTTCAACGTGGTATGGGACACTTTGATTCAAAAATCTCATTTTAATTATTTCCTTTATAAATGTGTGACTTTTAAATGATTTCAAAAAATGAGATATTTCTCTCAAATTGTTTTGATTTCATCTATGTCAACATCCATTGATGGATTTTAAGATTATTTTAAGTTGATTTATTATGATACAAAACTTCTATATTTTATTGAAGGTTTTGTGATATGTTTGACTTTGGATGTGCTATTTTTATACCATTCATAGTTTATGGTGAAGGTATTGACATTTCGTATGATAGTTTAATACGAATGTTTATGTTATGTTTAAACCTTTTCATATGGGATTGCATTAGACTTAATATGTGATGGGTGGAGCCCACTATAGCTCCTCGATGCATCGGTAGGTCTCATGAGACAAACTTGTTTCTTGGCACAAGGCCTTGTCAAAATCTTATTTGTAGTCTTGGCACGAGGCCGTGGCTATGTGGTTACGATAGTCTGGCATTATGCATTCCATCATTATGAAAGTGGTTATTGATATTGCATGTGATTATTCGATTAGTAGAATACCCATGTGAATAAGTAAATGGGATTATTTCATTTTACCTTTTCCATACCATGTTGAAGTTCAAGTTTAAAAGGATTTTGTTTTAGTTATACATTGTCTTAAAATTTTATGCTTATTTTTGAAAGTTTCCGCTATATTTTTATCCTTACTGGGCAATTGAGCTCACCCCTTTTCTATGTTTTATTTTTCCCAGCAAGTAAAGAAGTAATTTATGAATGACCTGCATGGATATTATGAGGGGTTAATAGTGTGGATTATGGAGACAATATGTTGTTTTAGTAGTTTATCACTTCATGATGTAATGTAAAACATTATGAATATATCTAGTGTTTCCAAGGCTACTAAACCAATCGGTCTTTCGAGATTTGATCCTTCTTTTGATCATGCCAACGTTATGTAATAATGCACCGACTCTGGGTAACTAGCGTCGGGGTGTTATAGTTGGTATCAGAGGATGTTTAGTACAAACCTTGGAAGCTAGATTTAGATAAACTCTGATTAGAGCACGTAGACCTAAGATGAAAATTGAGGATTAGTATAGAAGAACATCCTAGAATTTTGGTATTGTAGATATTTTGTGAGTTTTCTGAGCAATACATCCATGTCTGGATATGAGCAGGTAGAGGCGGCTCTAGCACAGATGTACCAAGGTGTAAAACCCGAAAACACCGCTTTGAGCTAGACTCGAATGGGAACTAGTGCACGACAACCGGCCTTCCTGCACTCTTGGTTACGACACTCCTGGTGGATATGCTTAGGACAACTCTCATTTTCTTTACAAATCATTATGATGGGTTTATGAGTATATACTTCCTCAAAGAAAACAATTTTTATGATTATGGATTATATCCATAAACTATTTAATTTATGTAATGTGTTTTAGAAGATTGGGATTTGGTATTGTTATTCATAAACTAATATAATTTATGCCATTGTTTAGAAGTGGCACCCAGTAGAAGGAATGATAACTCTAGCAATGCACATGATACAAAGAGAAAGAAGGATCATATATTTCATGGTCTTAAGCTAGAATTTATAAGAGAAATAATCTCGCATTTATTATCATCATATGAAGAAACAATATCATGTGTTGATAAGATAAGTAATGAGTTTACTTAGTCCTATGGATTTGAAGGTAAGCAAGAGAAGAAAAGGATGGAAGAGATAAAGATGGATAAAGGGAAGAGGGAAAAGAAGAATTCTCCCATATGTGTTAACTGTGGAAAGAATCACCCAGGAACTTGCCTGAAAGGAATGGGAGTTTGTTATAAGTGTGGAGGAAAAGGGCATAAAGTACGTGACTGCAAAGGTAAGAAAATGGTTTCAAATGTACAATGATTCAATTGCATGGAGTTTGTACACTACGCGAACCAATTTCCCAGTCATCAGACTATGCCGCAAATGATGCTATTGGACAATAATCAAGTTATGATACTACCACAAATGAAGAGTAATTATTAGAGTTCTTATGTTGATTATGTCATTTCAGTGTTTTATCAACAATGTACTTGTTATAATAATTATGGAGTATATAAGGATTGTACTACAGTACTATTTCATTAAAGACTTGATATTGTGTGGAACAATGAAATCTGACTCAATAGTATGTTAAATTTTTGGAAAATATATGGTTGAGAGAAAGATAAACCATAATACGGTTCTGATACCAAAGTAGTGATTTTAGAATAATACATGATTGATTTGGATAAATTATATTGGATATTCTTGACTACCTTGAAGATGATTAATGATTTGTATATTCCATCATTGTTGGGGTTTAAAACATTTTTGGATTGATGATGTATATCCAGCATTCTATATGGAATAAGGGAGCATGAATGTGTTCAATAAGGATTATGGTAATTCAGGATCTTTCAGTGTTTTAAAAGAATACATGATGAAGGTATTAATATTCTATTACGGGGTAAAAAGGATCTACATTATGTTTACCTTCCTTATAAATGTTGGACTGTGAGTTTAGACAGAAGTATTTTGGATAAATTCTAGTTTGAGATTAATTTTGGATTTCCATAAAAGGACAACCCAGAGGTCAGGCGGCAACCCGTCGCGACTGGCAAGGCCGCGAGACTTAAACCCGCAACCGAAGGGCGACAAGGGTGTATCACCTAACACTGGCCCACGAGATTTCCTGGATTAAATAATGTAGTTTTTATTAAACGATCTGGTAGATTAATTATAAATTCGTTTATTTTGGAACCCTGTATGAATAGTATAAATATAATTTTTTTTACATTCTATTATCTTTTAGAGTGAAAGATGAGTTTGTGGTAGAAATTTATTAATGGATTATACTATAATTATAAAGTAAGTATATCTCCTTATGATCTTAGCCAATCTCCTAAATAAATTCCTCAACATTAAGAAAAGGAACATATAACAAAAATGTTTTCTTGGATGGTACCTTAAATCATCACTAATTTATGGCTTTTGGATTGTTGGCCTTTTTATAGCCATGTTCTATACCACTCTCCATCAGATAATAAGTGGTTAGATTTTTCTTCCATATCCATATTTTCCTACATGTAACCCTAGTATGTGTTATTTTCGGTAATCTTCATACTTTCCACTCTTTATTTCAAATAGAGGACTCATTAATTCATTTTTCGATGTGGGATTTCAACTAAGATATTTTGAGATGTCAAAAATGTGTTATCCCAATACCTTATGTTTTGTTGAACCGATGGTATTTCCAATCATCATAGGTTGATGAATTTAAGGACCCCAATTTTATACTTGTTTGTGATTGATGACCTCAATCACTACCTATAAATATTTACGTTTTTCCTCCAATTATATGTCTCTAATTTCCACCAATGTTCTCCTAATTGATATCATAATTTGGTGGTGACCCTTTCATTTCTCTTTTCCAGATATTAAGACTAAATTTTAGCAACCCAATTTCTGATGTGGGTCTTCCCACAAATATATTTTCTATTTTCAACCTTTTATTTTAGAAGAACAATTTCAAATTTCGAGGACGCAATTTATTGAAGGAGAGGAGAATGTAACACCCCAAGATTTCATAGTGTGTTATTTCTTCCAAATACTTCAATAACTTTCACTACACGCAACACCGAGTTCAATCGCACCATGACTTACCAAAAAAAATCCATTCAAAAGAGGTTATGAATAGTATTAACTAAATTTTAAACTTTATATAATCCTTATAATTTTAGAATCCATATTATGAGTTTCTTAGATATAATGCAAGAACAAATTCATTTTCAGTATTACACTTTTATCAACTTTTAATAGTGAACCCTTTTTAAATACAATATTTTAAACTTTTTGACTAAATGGGGACATCAAAAATTTAAAATGAAACATCCCAAGCTTCCACGGTACGCTTTCCTTTGAATAATACAGTAGCGAGTGTTGTACACAACTTTGAGTTTTAACACACACCACAACCAATCAAACTAGCCGTTATGAATAGTAATTCCTCTTTTTTGAAATTATATATATTTTATATTTCAAAATGGACTTGATTTTTTTATTTGGAATATCGAATTTAGCCTAAGGTTAAATTTTGGTACTTTTCGGATAAATTTAATATTTTGATGAATAGTGAAAATTACTAAATTTTAATTAAAAACAACTTTTTAAATCAAAATAGTTAATAGTGATAAATTATGAATTTGTGTAGTTTTAAAGTATATTTAGAATATATTTTTACCATTTTATATAATTTTGTTCATTGTACATTATTTTACAATTAAACTGGACATAAGAAAGTTTCAATCTTTTGATAGTTATTATCTTTTAAAAACACGCTTTTTGTTTTAACAACGGGAATTAATTTTAAAATAATTTCTGCCACTTCTATGTTTTGAATTTTGAAAAATGGATTCCATATTTTGAATCAGGATGTTTAAATTGTGTAAATAGGTAACTTTTATTTTTAGGCATTTTGAATAATTACTGCGATAAATATTTTATTTTCCATTGTTAAGGGTAAATTCGGTAAATAAGGGTTAACAAATAATATTATAATAATACTAAATTACCCTAAAACGTGTCCTAACCTTATTTGTTTATGCATGTTCGACCATAAGCATCTTTGGGTCGATTTTGGGACCCCATGGAGCCACTGGTAGGTGATAGGGACACTTTATTTTAATTAAGTTAAAATGAATACAAAAAGTACAAAACCATATATCTTTTAGCAAAAAAAAATTTACATAGGGTTAAATCTGTTGTATGCTAGACTATAAATATTCATTAAAATATAAAACGATTTCCTACATAATTATTTTTTATTTATAATTTATAGAGATTAAATAATTTAATTTATTTATGACATAATGATGATGTAGTAATTACCATAATAGTGAAAAATTAAAATAATTGATATAATAAATACCCAAATAAATAGAATATGAGACTTTTTAGGAATTAAAGTAATTTAATAAGTTAATATGACATTTTAGGATTGATTTAATTAAATTCTATCGATGTAATCATTCTGTTATGTGTTTCACAAAAATCAACTATTGAATATTGTCAAAATTGACACAAAAGAGTTTTTAAAACAAATATTATATTAATAATTGATATTAAATTCCTAAAAATCTATGGTTCGGCATAGTGACATATATCATGATATTTTTATCAATAATGGACCACTTGGGGGACTATTGGATGTATATGGTAAGTTTATAAACCATATAATATAAAAATACAAAGAGACATTGTAAACGTGAAACTAATTAACTTAGAGTTAATAATTAAATATAAGGTTAATATAAGTTCCCAAACATGTCTAAATTCTATTGGTTGAGATGTTTTAGAGCCATCCCCACATTAACCTTTGAATAATAAACTTCTGAGTCATTAGAAACTGAATATGAATTTATTATAAAATAATATTTCTAGCTTTTCCAAAGGTGCCACTCACCCCTCTAATAAAAATTCACTCTTCCTTCTTATTTCTTCACACCTTCAAAGCCTTTTGGTTCGGCAAAAATCTGCCCAAATACTCTCCCAACTTCCTTCACTACAACCTAGAGGAATTATTTTGATCATAAAGTCAACCTATGGAGCCCTTTTAATCAAATCAAAAGGAAGAACTCGAAGAAGAGGTAATGATTTCACCACCCTTTTCCAAGTTCCTTTCTTCTTCCACTTATTCATACTTTGTTTTTACCATTCTAAAATAATAACTCCAGTATCATATATATAATTTGATGTTATTATAAATATGGTACAACCATATTCAGTATTCTATCCACCCTTTGAATAACATGTCACAATACGTGCGTACGTACTGCTTACCGTCTCTACGTCGTGGTGTAATTGTTATTCAATATATTATTAATTTGATGGGTATAATAATGATGTGTAACTCATGTAAATAATAAATATAACATGTTAATTATTCTTTATATATGATATACCATCCATTTATATATTATTTTAATATCAAAAGAATGTTATTGTCACTCGTACGTACGTACGGACTACCGTCTCCACGAACGTGATAGATTCATTCTCCATCGTATCCATTCAAGTATAATTATCATTTGATAATTTAAAAATAATGTTTAAGGACTTGATATCATTCTGTATATAAACAATATACAACCTATCCATTACAAACATGTATTACATAACAAAACATATAAAAAAACGAGTAAGTTAACACCCGAAACAACGGTAATACTAAGATATTATTAACAAATCAACGTTAAATGATCATATATGATATCATATTAATGTATATGATTCTTGTATAATTTAATAACAATTATTTCACCATTATACAGGTGTTTAACCTACCCCATCCAAGGAAAAGTACAAGTTAAGGGTTTATTTCACAATCTCTTCAGTATCCGAGGTTGTTTATACATAATAATCTACTAGGATTTCTTTATCATCCACATCCATGTTTCTTCGAAATGTCTTTCAAAACATTTTAACTATTTAAAAAGAATATGGGTTAAATTAATTTATACCCTTATGTGTTTTTAAAGGAATCTTTCCATCGTTTTCCAAACAAATCACTTTTTACCTTTCGACAAATTTAAGGTAAGAATGTTTTTTTTAAACTTATACGGTGGGTCCAGCTATTTACCGCTGTTATAAAATCGTCAAAGATTCCCTTACAATATTACAAGGATATTCTCAAAGTAAATATTTTATTTTATAATTATGTGACTTTTAAATGATTTCAAAATGAATATTTTATGAATTTCGGAAAGGTACTCTTTATCAAAATTAGAATTTCAAATGTTTTAAATATTTATCTTTCTAAATCTTTTTAAATAATGTCCATGTCTTGAAAATGGTTTTTAAGAATATATTTATATGGACATGAATGTTTTTAAAAATGTTAATTCCTTTCAAAAGTTTCAAAGTGGTATGGGACACTTTGATTCAAAAATCTCTTTTTAATTACTTCCTTTATAAATGTGTGACTTTTAAATGATTTCAAAAAAGGTGATATTTCTCTCAAATAGTTATTATTTCATCAATGTCAACATCCTTTGATGGATTTTAAGCTTATTTGAAGTTGATTTATTATGATACAAAACTTCTATATTGTATTGAAGGTTTTGTGATATGTTTGATTGTGGATGTGCTATTTTTATACCATTCATAGTTTATGGTGAAAGTATTGACATTTCGTATGCTAGTTTTAATATGAATGTTTAAAACTTTTTATATGGGAATGAATTGGACTTAATATGTGATGGGTGGATCCCGCTATAGCTCCTCGATGCATTGGTAGGTCTCATGAGACAAACTAGTGTCTTGGCACAAGGCCTTTTGAAAAATCTTATTTGTAGTCTTGGCACGAGGCTTTGGATATGTGGTTATGACCATCTGGCATTATACATTCCATCATTATGAAAGTGGTTATTGATATTGCATGTGATTATTCGATTAGTAGAATATCCATGTGAATAAGTAAATGACATTATTTCATTTTACTTTTGCTATACCATGTTGATGTTGAAGTTTATAAGGATTTTGTTTTAGTTATATAGTGTCTTAAAAGTTTGTGCTTATTTTTGAAAGTATCCGCTATATTGTAATCCTTACTGGGAATTTGAGCTCACCCCTTTTCTATGTTTTATTTTTCCGAGGAAGTAAATAAGTAAATTATGAATGACCTGTAGGGATATTATGAGGGGTTAATAGTGTGGATTATGGAGACAATATGTTTTTGTAGTAGTTTTTCACTTCATGATGTAATGTAAAACTTTATGAGTATATATAGTGTTTCCAAAGATACTAAACCAATCAGTCTTTCGAGATTTGATCCTTCTTGTGATCATGCCAATTTAATGTAATAATGCACAGACTCTGGGTAACTAGGGTCGTGGCGTTACTGTTTGACCAGATGACTTGGCCCCATGCCATGTCCACCTTAGCAGGATGCATCATGACTCAGTGTCCCTAGACGCATGTACCGCTAGGTGGGTGGCACCACCGGTTCAGTCCAGCAGACCGACCCACCATCAAGTGGGTCGACCTGCGGCCCAGCGGTCGGACCCACGGCCCCTCCGGGTCGGGCTAAGCCCAGCGAGATAGCTCGACCTGAGTCTAGATGGACCCAAGTCAGGACCGGTCGACCCAGGTCAAACCGTATAGGCCCATGCTAAACCGGGTCAGGCCGGTCCGACCGTGTCAGATCAGACCTGGACCTAGTACCAACTTGTTACACAAAACAGACCCTAACATCTAAACCAGATGTCCATTTGACAAATTTTCTATGGTGCTGGGATCCTTAGGGAGAGGTGGCCTTTTTGAGATACTCCACTTGAGGTTTGGAAACTTTTTGGGGCATATAAGGGTTGGATTGAATACGAATCCAACTAGCCCCTCACCACTAAAACGCATGTTTCTCGCAAACCGTGCATCCGATTGATGTCCATTTGCGGATTTCAGACTCTCATGAAGAGATAAGTATTTTGGAATACTGGTTGGTGACTAACGTGGATATTAAGATGCAGTGAGTGGCTTGAACAACGGTTCTACCAAGCAGACTACTTATGGAAGCCTAAGGTTGGCTAGGACCTGAAGACTGCTTCATGATTTAGCCAGTGGGAAGTGGATCTATGTGACCCAGTAGTCCCATGGTTGGGAGTGTCTCTATGTGACCTGGAAGACCCAAAGAACTCGACTGGAGGAGTACCTCAATTCGGCCATGGTTGGAAGTGGCTCTGTGTGGCCCGCCATGCCCACAGTGGAAAGTGGCTCTGTGTGACCCAGCATGCCCACTGTACCCTTCACAGATGAGTACCAAATCAGTTCAAGGATTGTGGTAAGTGGATCTGTGTGACCCAGTAGTCCCACATTAATCAATAATGGAGGATTTCTACAGCAGCTGAGTAGTTCAATGATGTGATAACCCTTCAACCATTGACCTAAATCTATACACGGTGTGAGATAACTTGTGTTTTTTAATTATTCTCCATTCATTGTGGTTTATCCTTTTTTGAACTCTAGGAGACCTATGGGGGTGTCGGGGTCCCTACTGAGTATCGTTATACTCACCCATTCATGGGATTAACTCGCACAATGTGGTTTCTTGTGCATATGACATAAAATGCTAATCGAGGCTGAGGGATCTAAAAGTGGGTGGTGCTTGGAGATGGAACTTTTTGATGTCACATGACGTTGGGACATAAGATCGTGGGATGTTCCTACTCTACAGGTAGGACCTGTGGTGGAAGATCTAAGATTTTCCTTTCACTTTTAACCTATTTTTTACTTTTTCAGTTGTACTGATACTATTTCAGTTGGGCTCGTATTCCGGGCCCACATTAATTTCCACACTCTTTACTACATCAGTTTACTTCGCAGTTACTATTTTTGCATTCTAGTTTGTGTGGTTGGATCTTTTTTCATTATACTATGTGAGTTTGTATAGGATAAAAGGAAATTCATTCTTGTTTTAGAGATACGACTTTCGGCACTAGTATCTAGCCCCCAGACTATGGAAGGTGTGCTAGGGGTAGTCACGACATGATCCTTGGGGGACGGGTCATGGAAAAGTGTTATCAGATGTGGTCGGTTCTATATCGATGACCAAGAGTTTGTATTTTTGTTTTAAAGCAACTGTGATGAGTGTTGCGAGTCCATCCTTCGGGTCCAAGGGGGTCTAGGGTTGGTGGGGCTGCCGACATATACGTACACTGGAACCTTGAGTCCTACTTTTCGGCTCAATGTTGCTATATACTGGTTGCATTTTTGTTTTGTGATTTCGAATATTATTCAGATCAACAAGTATAATGTTCTATCTATGGAACATCTTGATTTATTTCATGATGCCTCCAGGAGGATGACCAGCCAAGATCTATATGGGTGAGGAAAGTCCCTTCAGCAACAAGGCATCTGTCCAGGGACAAGGTATTGAGATGGCCCCACTATGTGGTTCCCCAACGCTACCACCACCAGATGGTCAGCCCATGCTACTGTCAGTTCCGGTAGATGACATTCATCAGCTCATCACCCTACATGAATTTCAGAGACAGATACCTCCCAGGTTTAGGGGTGAGGATGACCCTCAAGTCATGGAGGAATAGCTAGAGGCTGTGACACAAGTCTTCTACATAGTGAGGACACCACCCAACCAGATAGTGATCTTGGCAGAGATCCTTCTCTAGGGATCATCTTGCAGATGGTAGATTTTGACCATTCAGGTTCACGATGAGGAGACCATCAATAGGGCTGACTTCGAGAGGATTTTAGGGAGGGGTTTTTACCCAGGATGTTGTGCTCTGTGCACATTCAGGAGCTGCTTCACCTTCAGTATGGTAGCATGTTAGTGGCCGAGTACTCGATGAGATTCCTAGTGATTTCCAGCTATTGTACAGATATGGTGAGATGCCCTTTCTTTAGGGATCAGGCCATCAAGAAGGGGATCAGGAGGGAGATCAGGGCTTCAATAGTGACCCTCAACATCTCCATCTAGGCAGAAGTACTGGAGAAGGCCCTTCTTATAGAAAGCTTACAGTCAGAGCAAGCTCTGACAATGAGAGCAGACGTCAGACCCCAGGCATCAGAGTATTTGGCATAAAGCAGGCATTAGGTGCATGGGCCCATGTGGGCCATATCATTCATAAGGTGACCCTAGGACTCCAGGTCAGCTTTACGAGGCTCCCAATCTAGAGGAAGTCAGCAAGGAGACAAATAGTTCTTTATTCATGGTGGACATGACCACATGGCTCGTGACTTCCCGACCCACTGTATGAAGGACTAGAAGATGGTCGAGGGACCCCCATGGTAGAGGCAGAGGTTTGAGAGAGGAGTTCTGCAGGGTGGTGAACATGGTATGTGAGCGGGCCATGAAATGGGTGGTGGGAGGTGATTCGAGGTGCTTCCACCACCACCTCCTGGAGGTCCATCCCGACCACAGGGAGTAGGTGGATACGGGCAAGCTCAGCTCCAGGTAGTAGGGGCCTATAACCACGGTGATCTGGAGATGATTAGATGTACGAATTGTGTCTACTCCACCCTAGAGGCAGTTCTTATAGACACATGTTCCCATAACTATTTTATTTCCATGACCCTCTTTCGGAGCATGGAGATTCCAACGGGGTCGTTGGATTGATCTTTACAGCTAGAGAATCCTACGGGAGCAGATTCAACGATTATCCCCTGGTGCCTGGAGGGTGAGATTACTCAAGGAGGCAATAGATTCGGTTACGATATCCTCATAGTGACATCAAAGCCTTACGACGTCATCCTAGGTATCGACTGATTACCCACAATCCATGTTCATATTAAATGTATTAAGCACAATGTGTGGTGCATCCCGATAGATGGGACCAGTTCTTCCTTCACCGCTGAGAAGGGAACCTTTGCAGCACAGGACAGACTTACCTAGAAGAGGGTGCAACCGCTCACCGATTAGTTGGCTAGCCTTACCCTCTGCGCAGTTTATGTTGAGAGGATAAGCTATCCAGTAGTGGTGTAACAGTATGCATATGTATTCCTTGATAAAGTCTCATGACTACCTCCACGTAGAGAGGTAGAATTTTTCCTCGACCTATACATGTGGACGAAACTGATATCTACACCCACATATCTAATGGATCCCACAGAGCTTCATGAGTTACGTGTATAGTTGGAGGACTTGTAGGGAAATGGGTTCATAAAACCTAGTGTTTCTCTGTGGTCATCCATGATTTTTTTTGCCCAGAAGGCTGATGGGAGTTTGAGAGTCTATATGGAATATTTGTGCCATAACATGGTGACCATGAAAAACATGTATCCACATCTGAGAATTGATGATATTTTTGATCAGCTGAAGGGATCTCATTGGTTTTCAAAGATAGAAATTAGATCAGGGTATCATCAGCTCAAGGTATGAGATGAGGATGTGAAGAAGACGATATTCATATTTCGGTATTTCCACTTTGAGTTCTTGGTTAATCTATTCAGTATGACCAATACCCATGTAGTTTTCATTGGACTCATTAACATGATCTTCTAGCCATAAATAAATCTATTTGTGGTGGTCTTCATCAATGAAATATTGATATACTCAACAACAGGGGAGGAGATTGTCTATCATAGTTGGATAGTTTTTGATACACTACTAGAGAACCATCATTATGGTAAGCTCCGGAAGTTCCTGTTATGGATAAGAGTCATCCATTTTCTAGGACACATTATCTCAGAGGCTGGAGTTGCAGTGGATCCAACAATGATAGAGGCTTTACATGCTTGCGAACTACCAAGGAGTGTGACTGAGGTGGAAAATTTTCTAGGGATGGATAAATATTACCAATGATTCGTGCTTGAATTTTCCACAGTAGCGGCACCCTTGTATACATTGATGAAATAGGGGAATCCCTTTGTATGGATGGAGAGATTCCAGCAGGGTTTTAATGTTTTGAGATAGAGACTGATGAGGGCTCCCAACTAGAGGCTACCTGAAGAGGGCATTGGGTACGTAGTCTACTGCGACACATCTGGGACCAGAAAAGGGTGTGTCCTGATGCAGGAGCGAGCAGTGATCTGTTATAGCTCGCAAAAACTAAGACAACATGAGCAGAACTACGCTACCTATGACATGGAGATAATAGTATTTGTGTTTACCCTGATGATATGGTGGCATTATTTGATGGGATAACATTTTACATTATTCTCTGATCACAAGATTCTCAGGTATATATTATTTTATAATGACCTGAACCTGAGACAATGATGCTAGAATGAGATACTCTAGGACTATGACATTGAGATAGTCTATACTCTTAAAAAAGGGAACGTGGTAGCAGATGCACTGAACAAGAGGTCTGTTCTACAGTTACTAAGTTAGGTAATTGAATAGCTAGCCAAGTTGCAGATATCCTTCATAGATAGAGATGGAGAATCCTACTTCCATTCTATGACAGTCACTCCCCTACTCCATAGGCATGTTATAGAGGCACATCATGGGGACATTGACTATGAGGCTTTATGTGCTCAGATATCCTCATGAAAAGCACCTTTTTGATTTTCTGAAGGTGGGGAGCACATCATTCTCTTAAAATGATTTACCATGGTATCGGTGGCTCTATGAGAGGTTGTGTTGATGGAGTTCTATTCTTCTGCTTTGACGGTACATCTTGGTGTGGCGAAGATGTACCAGGACCTCCCACGTCAGCACTGCTGGCCTGGGACGAAGAAGGATGTAGCAAAGTTTGTTTCATTGTGCCTTACTTATCAGCAAATGATGGTCGAGATTTAGGTCCTAGCAGGCTTAGCTCAGCCACTAGAGGTGCCAGAGTGGAAGTGGGATGGGATATACATGGAATTTGTGACATGGATTCCATGTACTTCCAGTGGAAACAATTCTATCTGGTTTATAGTTCACTAAATCACCATGTCTGCCCAGTTCCTACCTTTTAGAGAGCAGGGGTCAGTAGATGGATTGAGATGCCTCTACATACATGAGATTGTGCAACACCATGGGGTGCCATTGATGATCGTCTCTGACCATGATGCACATTTCACATCCTGGTTGTGGAAGGGTTGGTTGAAGGTGTTTGGGAATCAGCTGTATCTAAGCACCACCTTCCATCCTCTGATGGATATCCAGATAGATAGGACCATATAGACTCTAGGGGACTTGCTTTGTGATAGCATCCTTGATTTTTCCAGCTGTTGGTAGTATTATTTTACCATAGTGTAATTTTCTTACAACAAAAGTTACCACTCCACTATTAGTATGACACCATTTGAGGCCTTGTACAGTCAACCATGAAGGTCACCTATATGATGGACCGACCCTTTGGAGTCGGCACATATGGGTCCAAAGATGGTACGTGCTACCAGAAAAAAGAGTAGATCATCCAGGAATGGATGAAGACAGCGCATAGAAGACAGAAGTCCTTTTCTTACTGGAGGAGGAGGCCCTTGGATTTCTAGGAGGGGGACCACATATTATTCGGAGTCTCCCCTCATCAAGGACAACAAAGATTTGTCCAACGTGACATGTAATCACCATGGTTTAACGTACATTATCTGAAACTTTTGTGGTTAGTGAGGTGGCGTACTGTTTGGAACTCCCACCGTAGTTGTAAAGGGTGCACAACATCTTCTACGTATCTCAGTTGAGGGGATACGTGCATGACCCTTCTCATGTCATCATCCATGGAGAGCTGGACTTGGACGATGGGGTGACGTTATTGGAGGTTTTAGTAGTGATTGAGGATCGACTGGAGCGGGTATTTCATGGGAGGTCGATACCACTAGTTCACGTTGGATGGCAGCACAACAACCTCTAGGAGAGCACATGGGAGTGTGAGGCTCAGATTCATGCTCAGTACCCACATTTTTTCCATAGTCTATGATGTGTCTTTTGGGGACGTAAATCCTTATGGTGGGGAGAATATAATGACCCAAATTTTCCATGTATGATTTTTTAATTTTAATGAATTTTACAAGTCTATTAAAATTAACAGCGCGTGATTCCAATGCCCTGTGTGTCTGTAATGAATTTCTGAACATTATTTTTGGGTACGTTCATTAAACGAGTGAGTGGAATTTTCTAACATTTGATCCATTGATCAGATTAAAAATCCAAGGGCACCGTTGAATCCACAATACCAGGATTCACATAAGGGAATATTCACTTCGACAGCAGTAGTTTTGGAGAGAATGATAGTTTTGTTAGTTTAAATAGAATAAATAAAATAACTTTATAATTTTATTTTATTCTATTCCTCCAACGGACATGCGGTAAAGTGTGACTAGTGACATGTCAAGAAAATAAATTTCCTGAACCTCAAATCAATGTAACAACAACGTTGGGGAAAATGAGGAAGCTTCCTATTAATTAGCACCAATAACTCCCCATGTCATTACCCTCCCCTCTCCTATAAATATAGAGCTTGAGGGAGGGGTATCATAAAATATTCTCCAAGCTACAATGTTCTGTTGGAGTGTCGTAATGCTGATCCCTTAGAGGATGGAGCCGACCCCAGCATGAGGTGACATGCGACACCGAAACCCTAACTGAATTTTGACGTTCGAGCAGTGGAAAGGGAAGCTTGTTGCGGCGACGACGAACAAAGAGACACCATAAACCATGGATTTTATCAATTATTCAAGGCAGGTTTCTATTTCATTTATTCTTTTTAAATAATTTTCCTACTGCATTTTATTGAAATTATTCGAAGAATTCAGGTCATCCAACAAATGGGTTGACCCATGATTCATTCATCTTTGCTGCAGGTTGTGGTTGGGAATCTTGTGGGGTTTATCTTGATGTTTAATTCAACTTTTATTGAACCCTTTACGTCTCGTTTCATCTCTAACGTGGAGGGTACTGGATGACACAAACAAGGCATGAACCCATACGTTCATGTGTTGTTTGTGGTCACCCTTTTTTTATTTGGAGACATCCTGAAGACGGGCCTTCCCCTGGAAAGAGCGCAATCCTAGGAAACTGAAAACACCGTCATCGTAGGAAAGAGGTCCCCCAATGCATGAACGGAGACCCAGAAAACACCCTACCACCGGCATCGACACCGGCGGTGGTGCATAGCGGCACTATAGTGGCACACGATGGCACTGACCAGATGTCCTGCGGAAGACCGTAGACTGCCCCGGTTGGCGACAGAGCAGAGGAGGGGTGCACCTCTGGCGGTGCCCATGTGGTAGTAGGGATGCATCCTATGATGGACACGATGATAGAAAAGGGGCTTCTAGTACAACCAGCAGCCGTTAGACAGGGCATGCTGGCGGCGTGCCTGGAGATGGACTCGCGGCCCTTCGGCCGCAGTGAGGAGGACCCACGACCCATCGGTCGTCGCATGGAGGAATCGCGTCCTGTCAGCCACATCATGGAGGACCTTCAATGCCACATGGAATCGTGTTGGTTCAACCCCAATGTTTTTAATCATCTGACATGGACCGACACCACGTCAGCCCTATCCAGTCGCATCTCATCCGGGTGTCCCTAGCGCCCCACACCGCCAGGAAGGTTGCAACAATGGGTGGTTCCAATGGAGCAATCAGCCACCCATTAGGCCAGCTTAACTTGAGTTGGTCGGACCCGAGTCAGGTCTGTTCGACCAAGGTCGAACTGGATTGGCCCATGCCGAACTGGGTCAAGCCAGTCTGACTATGGAAGACTGATCCCGGACCCGGTACCGACTTGTTACACAAAACATGCCCAAACATCTAAATTGGGCGGTTGATTGACAAACAGTCTGCGCTGTTGGGATCCTTAGGGTGAGGTGGTTCTTTTGGGATACTCCACCCAAGATTTGGAAAATTTTCGGGGCATGGCCTGGTTGGATCAAATAAAAAACCAACCAGGCCCTCATAACTAAAACACCTATATCTACCAAACTGTGCATCCGACTGATGAGTCATTTGAGGCTTTTAGACTCTATTTAGGAGACAGATCTATTGGAATACTTTATGGTGACTTCCATGAATATGAAGTTGCAGTGAGTAACTTGAGGAGCGTTTCACCCAAACAGACTATGTATAGAACCTTGTGGTTGGCTGAGACCTTAAGAGTGCTTTACGATTGACCCAGTGGGATGTGGCTTTGTGTGACCCAGTAGGCCCACAGTGGGGAGCGGCTTTATGTGACCTGACAGACCCATTGTACTCGACAGGAGGAGTACCTCAGATTGGCCAAGGTGGGAAGCGACTATCTAGGAACTGGCTTGCCCACGGTGGGAAGAAGCTCTGTGTGACCTGACATTTCCATGGTACCCATCAGGGATTGGTACCACAATAGTACAAGGTTTGTTGGAAGCGGCTCTGTGTGACCAAGAAGGCCCATTTTACACGATATAGGAGGAGTTCTCATGTATCCGAGGAGTAATTTGATGTGATGACCCTTCTACCCATAACCTAATGTGATACCTGGTGTGAGCTGACTTTTGTTGCGTAATTTTGCTTCATGCTTTTTGGTTTATCCTTTTTAGAAATATAGGAGTCATAGAGGGGTCTCAGTGACCCTACTGAGTATCATCATACTAACCCCTGCACAGGCTTCGCCCGCACCTTGTTGATTCTGGTGCAGAAAATGTAAAACATTGATCGAGGCCAAGGGAGCTAGGGCTGGGGGTTGCTTGGAGCTGGAATATTTTTACATGACATGAAGTGGGGACTACCGAACGTGAGCTATGCATACGGTTTAGGTTGGACCTATGGTGGATGATCTAGTAGTTTCCATTCAATTTTCAGCTATTTTTTAATTTTTCAGATGTACTTGTACTATTTCCAGTTGGGCTTGTTTTCTAGACCCCATTATTTTCAACACTATTTACTACAGCGGTTTACTTCACAGATGCTTTTGTTGTGTTCTTGTCTATGTTGTTGCCTCTTGTTGCATTCTACTCTATGATTTTTTATATTTTAAAATGAAATACCTTCCTATTTTAGGGATACGCCTTTAGGTGCTAGTCTCCATCCCATAGCTTATGGAAGGCAGGATTGGGTTATTCACGGAATGAGCCTCGGGGGATGGGTCATGAAAACATACATATAGATCATTGTATTTCATAAAAATTAATGGTATGATACATCTTGTAAAAACCTCCATAATCATGGAATTGGATATAATGAATTGAAATTGAGTTATTAACATGATCAATCACAATGGATTTTGGTCACTCTAGTTATACCCCTTGATTATCAAATTTGATGAATATTGTTTATCATCAATATATTGTAGAAGAAGAAAACACAAAAGTAGAATGATATTTATTTTGTAATTATTAAACACCATGGATTTGTGAAATTATGCTTCAAAAAAATTTCTAGAAAATTTTATTATATTATTGTTCCATTATATGAATTTATGTCAACATTTCTTTGTAATCTATATGACTGCTTGATATTTGATTGAAACAATTTCATCGTGGTATGAAATAGTTATATACAAATAATTTTTTACAACATTGGGAATATGAAAAATAACTAATGAAGGCATAAATGAGCTCCATGGAGTGATATTGAAAGACCGTATTTAAATTATATTAGTCTTGTTAATGTGATACTCCGAAATATCATACATTTTTTTAAAATAAACTATACATTCCACTAGGAAACTACTATTATGCAGTCTATAATTATAATCACATCTCTTAATAATAATTTTTTGGGTGATTTTATTATATATGAAAGGGTTTTATTTGGAAATTCCACATCATATATTAGAACTAATGTTTTTTTCCCACATAGTGATCTACCGTTACTTTTGGGTTAGAATTAGTACAAAAATAATCACGATTATAATTCAGTGGAAACTGTGTACTATGGGGTTCTTTCATTACTGTATCACTAGCATATATGATTTCATTATTTTTCACATTTAGACATTAGGTATTACCATTTTAATTTACTTTTAATATTATTTCAGCTCATACAAAACTATTTGTTGGTAACCCTTCTATATTAGAATTCACTTAATCATTAAATATGGATCTTTAGAGATTAATTTGTATAAGTTCAAACCATGTTTCATTAATGAATGATTTTTTGGGTGGTAACCACCCTCACAATGATACAATTATGAATTCTATAAAAGTAAGGATTTATTTGATTTTATTTGGAGGTTTCACTCTATATTTTTTATCTTTGGACTGAAATGAAATTTGAATTAATATATAATCTCTAACGTTATTATAGTTTTTATAGAGGGAATTTGGTACTCAAGTTTTTTCCAATAATTCCATGATTATTTCATATATAATGTATAATATATTCTAATTAAAATCAATATTTAAAAAAAATTCAGTTTTGTATTTTAGTACATTTTTTTTTATTTTGTTAAAATTGTATATATTGAGGCTATAATATTAATGGGATATAATATATTTAAATAGAAATTTTCACGATATTTTACTGTAGGTATTTATGATAATAAAATATTTAATATTTTCTCGTGGATCTTTATCTATTATAGATTAGTTTTGGTTATTACGTATCATTTTATCATTAGGTATTTGGATGTCTAGTTATGTGGTCACATTATATTCATTGGAAATAATTAAAAACATAGGAACAATTAATTTAAAATGTTTTATAATTTATTTATTTATCTATTCTATCATTTTGTCTTCCTACTAATTTCATTAACCTATTTAATATTCATCACAAAGAATAATATATGGTTATATTATAAGACGATGTGTTCGATTGCCTTTTATATTTATTTTCCATGTATCCAGAATTAAAAAAATTTGAGTTGTAAGAAAAATAGATTCATACTTCAGATGATCAAATGTGTATATGTGAGTATTTAATATGTATAGAAAGGTATACATTTGATCCACCCTCTTGGGATATAGATTCCACTTTGTAAATACTAGTTAATGATTTCATTTCATTTCATCTACAAGATGATTATGAGACATCATAATTTCTAGTAAAATAGTCATTGAAAAGAATTTTATGTGTGGAATTCAGTAATATATATTTTTTGTTAATCATGAATCATTAGAGGGTGACATTACAATTTTATCATTTGATAATTTTTATGGAATAATTTTTCTTATTTCCCCAGTTGATAGAAAACATTATAATATTTTATTATTCCTTCTTGGTGGATAGGGTGATTTATCCTCAAATCATCGTTTTTTCTTGATTAAAATTATATTAATTGACTAAATTCTACTTGTAGAAAATATTATGGTAGATAATTTATGATTTATATAGGCTAATAACTACCCTCTTTTAGTATGTTTCCTCTGAGTAAATTGAAATTATGTTGTTTCAACTCTCTATTTTCTATTTAAATAGGGAAATATTATACTCATAAAAAATGATGTCAACTCCCTGGGGTTTTAGGTGGGTGGTGTATATATCTAGAATATATATTATTTTATTATTAAAAGATCAATGAGTTAGATATAATTAGATATTTGGAGGATCTCTTTGAACATCGTTCACCCTTTGTTGTCAAGTGCATAAAAATTCTTCTCCATCTTTAGATTAAAAATAAATTTTTTTGTATATATAATAATTTCATGTACCTACAGATGAGGTTTATGATCAATAATATCAATTGGGTTTTTATAAATGAACTCCACTATTATTATTCTTATTGAATTATCTTGATCCCCATCTGCATTAGAGAAGTAATGTGATTCATTGGGATGAGAGTATCCCTCTATGGGTAAACATAACCCTCATATATTATTTTTTTCAAGAGGATAATTTTGAATTAGAACCTCTTTGAGGATTTTATAAAACTATTTGGTTCTATAATTGATAATATTCTTGTGGATTTTTTTAGAATGTAATTACTTTTTACACCACCTATCATCAATTAATGATAAATCCGGTGGAGTTATTTTGTAAAATTATCTTATAGTTGTTTATGGGGGAACCCCTTATACTAATGAAAAATATATGAATTATAATTTTTATCATATAAGGGGGTAAAATTAAACCCAATTCATTATTATTAAGATTATTATAGGTTTTGAAAATATAATATAAATAATTTTTATATTTTGTGTCTCTATATGGGGCTATTGAACTAAAAAATCACCATACCTCATTTGTTGTAGTTACAAATTATTTTGTTAGTGATTTTGTTATTCTAGTCCCCATGGGTTTTTATGTTACAATAATAACATGATATAAGTGAAATATATCCTTTAAAATTATTGTATGGGATTTATCATTGGTCATAACTGTCTATTTGTTTCTTTAATTTCCCGGTATTAGTTTTATATATTCCAATATATATTTATATTATCGGTCTAGATGTACATTATTACATAGATATCTCAAGGGTTTTTAATTTTCTCCCTTAAATAAAACTACTAAGGTTGGATTGGTAAAATATAATATTGAATCATAGGTTAGAAGCATGAATTTTTAATAGGAAATTTTATTTTTCCTTATTTAGGTGACCCTATTTACCATTAAGAGTTATGAAATAAAACATTCCAAATTCAACCTAGACTCTCATGAATACCTATGAAGAATTGTCCTATTTAATTTTATAGAAATTTGATTCTATTTAAACTGTTTTATTACATATAATCAATCCTCATAGCCAACATTATGTTAAATACCACCATTATAGTATCCAAATAAATAAAGAGATACTTATCATATTATTCTCTTTATGTGGTTGGAATATCTGTCAGTAGGTAGGAATATAAATTTTAGGTTATTAATCATAACCCAAAAATTTGATTTAAATATGATTAATGAATTAATTTATATTTAATTCTGGATTATAATTTTGTAGAATGGTCACTAGAATGAACATTAAAGGAAATTTTTTTATCCAATTCCAAATAAAGGATGCCATAAAATTCCTCATATTTTTTGAATAAAATTTTAACATATTCCAATATGAATTTTTTTTGTAATATCATTATTATTTGATATGGACCCATTTGGAGTGTTTTCAACATCCTCTTGGGTTTTATGATCTAATAAAGTAATAGATAAATAAAATCACACATCAGACACTAATTGTGATAATTTGATTCCATTTGATTGTGGATATTATGTTGTGTTTTCATATACATCGAATGTGGCTCATATAAATATAGTTTATATTAAATCATTTAAAAATGATAAAAAAATATTTTAAATGAGATGTATCATAATAGAGACTATATGTATATAAAAATACATGAGGATGAACATCAATTCCATTAAATTATTCATCATCGGTATGGGAAGCTTCAAAATTGAGTATTTTGTTGAATGACATTGCAGATTCCCCCAATGATTTTGACTAGTCTATCACTAGAATAATGTGGTACTCGATTCCCATTGACTACATTATAAAAAAAAGAGAAATTGTTTTAATTCACGTATTTTATTATTATATTAATAATGTGGAAATTAATTTGGGTTTATATAATTCATTATTGTGAGGATATTTGAAATTGGATTCATTGTGAGGATCTCCTATAAAGATACCCCTGGTATAACCATAAGAGGAATTAAATGTTGAACTATTCTTAGTTGGTGGAGCTCATATCCATATTCTTTTCTTTTTATGTGTTGTATGTATATAAATATCAACATTATTAGGACATTAATTATAGATGATAACATACTTATATAAAGGAAATTAATAAAAAAAAGTACATAGTGGACATCAGTGAATACAGACTAACATGGAACATGCGTACTATTATGGTTTGTTTCTATATTACAATTGAAAAAACCTCCAGAGTCGGAATCTTAGGATGAACCACATATATTATTACTTGTGAAACTCCATAAATAGTGACATTATGTGTGTTTTTTAACATTTTATAGTGAGGATCTCTTTAAAAATTTATAAAGGAGGTAACTCAAAAGAAATCTGATATACATCATTGAGAAAGGAAAAACTAATTTTTTTATAAAAAGATGATAAATTTTCCATATAATCTCCTCATGGATTCCATGAACTGACATAATCCCAATGCCAAAAATGATACATAAATTGGGTTCTTGGCCATTAAGATATTGCATTGTATTAATCTAATCATTTTAATTACTGGTTTAAAACTCTCAGTAGTCCTTTATACACAATTTTGAGAGTTGATAGTCAATGTAATGACAAACATATCAATAGTACACATATAAATAGTGGTTTAACGATGATATTAATTAGTAGTGCTGATAGGATTCATTGATTAAATCACATTGGTGGTTTTATTGACATAGAGAATATAATTTTTGATATATCTATGTAAATTGTGATATGTATTAATAATATCATTTGTAGGATCCCAATGATTTCTCATATTTTGATAGAGGTTTATTTACCCCATAAGGATTAATTTTTTTGGGTTGATAGTGTATATTCAATTATCCATGAAAAACATGATTGGTTTATAGTAGGGGGATGATTCCTAGGTTTATATATTCTAGAACCACCGATGAATTCACAAACAAGTGATGGTGGAAGTGAGTCTATGATTATGTTTATTGGTATTTATGATCTATAAGATTCAATACATTATCATTTTATATTATCGTAACAAACAACATGTGTTTTTTTGAAACATAGTTCAATTATTATTTTTCATTAACTATTATAAAATTCAAAATTCTTTTTTTTGGAATTCATGATAAATTTCATGGGAATTTGATGGGATGCATCACGAAATAAAAAAAGATGTAAACTGATTAGTGCAGTACAATAACAATGAATTCATGGTCAATCAAAATCATTTCGAAATAAAATATTTCAAATTTGGTCCCCATTCAGGTTGTTGGAGCTATATGGTCATAGTTTTCATGGACCCAATTTCCAATGTTTGGGAGTTGGAAAATATGATTTATCCCCTTTTCTCAACATATATGAAAAATACACTCTATGATGGAGGGTAGAGAATTATAATATGAAATTATCTTATTTATCATTGGATAAATTTTCCATTTTATCTCAATAAAAATAAAACGAGAAGACATCAACAATATATATGATTGAAGGATGTGTAAACTAAATTATGAAAAAAAATAATTTACACTATTCAAAATAATTTCAATGTCCACATATCATATATTATTGTTTTAAATATATAATGGGGTTTAAAGCTATTATATGTTGACATCAAAATGTTTTTGGAAACACACACTATAGATCCTATACAAATCCCACTTTTTATATATGGATGAACTATAATTAGACAAGGACTGCCAATGATTCAACATGATGATCATTTACAATAATTCTCAAAAAATACAAAGAATCGGCCTTGTAGAGTTTTCATTATCAAACATGTAATTCTTCTACATGATTGGTTTCTCATTGGATTTATTCAAGGAACTATAACACCACATATTAATTCTATCTTTTATAAATTTTGAACTATTATGTTATATCCATATTGTCTTTATTTTTCTATTCCTCTGCATGAATTTCATTTTGAACACATTACACAATTTGAAAATAAACCTAAATAAAAAACTAAATAACACCTTAAATTAATTAATATTTCAGAACCATAATTATTAAATTAATATAATCCATATTTTCTAAAAAAAACCTTCATGGAATGATTTGTTTTGTTATAGAGTCATCTACTTGACTTTAGATATTTGATCTAATAGTGAAATGGATCGTTTTGTCAAGTCAAGGAAAAATTATATCTATAAAATATGGCTAAATATCTTGATTATACCTTCTAAAATATTATTTTCGGATTTGTAAATTTATTTACTTCTTCATATTTTTCAATATTTTAGGTACTAAGACATAAAGTATTCTTTACTTACATTACAATACCTAAAAATAAAATACATTCACAGCCTTCATGCATTTACATTGCATGTTTTTATAAACAATTTTCATCAATTAAATACTATGATAGAAAATATCATGTCCTCATATGTCTTTCATAGAGTGGGTATCATATCTAAATATGAACTAAATCATCCTAGAAATATTTAGTATTGTGAAACTCTTTCAATGACATGAGAACCTCTTTATCCCGGAAGATATAATTCTATATGACCAACTACACTTATCAATATATGTGACTCATTATGTAATTTGAATAATACAAATTGAATAATTGTAAAACCATAAACAATAACTGATTTAGTATTGCCTTAATTTTACCTTAATCATAAATTATTTTAATTTTATATTATTTAATTTTTGCATAATTCACAGTGCAATATACTAGATCACACATTGATTGGATTTTATGAATATAAAAAACATCATCTTTTGTATGAGAAAACATTCAAATTTTTATATGTTATAATCTTGTCACATTGTGATATATTTATTTGTAGAGTGACCATATTTTTTTATAATTTTTATCATTCATATTCAGTTATCTCCACCAAAATAGATAGTAATCACATTAATTCTAATCTATTCATAATTTGATAAACATTGAATACCTTGAAATGTGTAAAACCTTAATATATTATAAGATATATTCTTTTTAATCTCTTTAATATCTTCTACTGTATGCTACACCATGATTATCCTGCACTATACGCGACACTGTATTAGCTTGCAGTATATGAAACACTATTCATGGCTCGTGTTACACACAATTTCAAGTTCGTTTTGTTGAAATTATTCTACGCAACATTAAGTAGAGATTTTTTTTAATGTATAAATGAAATATGTTTTGAATTATTTTATACGCAACACCAAAGGGTGATTTCACTACACTCAAACCTGACCTGGCTTGCATTACATGCAATCACGACCTTCCTCAATAGCATGTGTTGTATGCAATACCGGGTTTCACTAAACAATGATATATTGTTAGAGTATTATTATTAACTAGCCGTTATTAATATTAGTAAATAAATTTTGAATTTTATAACATTATTATTCATCTTACACATTTTCTAAAACATGTTATGTGAACAAAATAAATTTTTCGGGTAAAATAAGTATTTTTCCAAAAATGCAGTTGTTCCACCTTTTGATGGTGCACCCACTTGAAATCTATATTTTGACGTGTTTATAAGTTTTATTTGACAAAATAAAATTCTTCTTTGTGATTAAGATATAAGAATTTACTTTGGATGAAATCCTCATATTATTCTGATAACATTCATATTTTAATGAATAGTAAAAACACGCTATATTTAAATTAAAAACAAATTTTTTCATCGTAATAATTTATATTGTTAAATTGTAATATTTAATGTTTTTAAAGTATAAATAGAATATATTTTTACCATTTAATATAATGCATATCATTAGCATTGATTTTACATTGAATTCATAGGTAAAATCATTTCAATCTTTTGTAATGTTTTAAATAAAAACCCAATTTCTTTCGACAATGGGATTAATATTAATTTAATTAATGCAACATATGTGCATTGAATTTGGAAAACTGGATTCCATATTTGGAATAAGTGGGTATAATTTATATTAATAGACTACTTTTTATTTTTGGGCATTATGAATAGTAACTACGGTACATTTTATTTACCACAGTGAAAGGTAAATATGGTAATTAACGGTAAATATAATATTATAAAATTACCCTAAAAGTTTTATTAATACAATTTTATGATTATATTTCGTCCAAATTAATATTTGGGTTTAAATGGAATCCATTATAACCCACTTGGAGGTGATTAAGACCTTTAGTTTATTTTATTTAAAAGAAAGTGAAATATGTTTAACTCAAACATTAATAATTAATGTATTTTTAATATAAGGTTATAAAGAATATGAATTAGGTTATAAATACTCATTTGGAATCTAAATTTTTTTTCTTTATCAAGGTAATTTATTTTTAATTTTTAAGAGTTATTTAATTACCTTATTATTTTAAACATTAATGATACAGAAATTATTTATTTAGTAAAAAAATCAATAATATTGTTTTTATTGAAATAGTAATACATATTAAAAGGCTCAAAAACCTTACCAAAACTTATATTTAGTGTATATATACACTATAAGGATTCCATGACCGAATATATGACCGTTTTTAGTCTTATAAAAGTGATTATGACACTTATATTATTTTATTTTATATGATGTCAAAGTTGTCACCTTCATAATTTAATAAATATAATATTTTAAAATTTTGGTGTTTTAGAAGATATATCTGACTAAATGTATTATTATGAAATATATAAGATTTATCTTCATTCTATTATTTTATTTTTAATTTTTATGCAATAAATAAGTATATTTAATAATTATACAAAAATGTTGTAGTAATTATTTTATTAAGGGAAATATCAAATAAATGGTTTTACAAATAGTAAAATAAATATTATATGAAATATTTAATGTTCTCCACTAATTTTATAGATTAATATGACATGTTATGCATCTATTAATTATTTTAGTTTGAATATATACTTTGTGTGGAATTAATTTAAATTCATATAAATGAATAGTGTCAAAATTGACACTATTGTTATGTTATAAAAATAACATATTATTAAATTGGTTAAAAATCACAAAAATATTTAAATATTATAAATTGAAATTTATATATTCTAAAATGTCATATAGAATCTAATTATGGATAATTCACATCATATAAGTAAATATTTATAACAATTTAAAATTTAGAATTTTATTACCACAAATAAAAATTAATAGATTAAATAAGGATAAATCAAGTTGATAATGTTTAAAATAAATTCCCTACATGTATAAATTTAATTGGTTGATGATATAACAACTCTATATCATCTAATATTTTAATATGATTCATTTTTGGTGGGTTTGAAATGGGTTTGGATTTATTATAAATTAATATTTTTAAGATTTTCAAAGGTGACCATCTTCTCCCTTATAAAAAGGGAACCCCTTACCACATCTCTTCACACCCTTTTGAGCCTTGAAGAATGGAAAAACCCGGCCAATTTCTCTTCTCCACTTCCCTAGAAACATTTTGGAGGTTCTGGTCTTCTGAAAATACCATCTCTACTTCCTTAAGAGAAGGCATAAAAGAGGTGCGTCGAAGAAGAGGTAATCTCTTCTTCCGATTCTCTCCGGTTTATTCCATATTATACTTCTTATTATTTAGTTGTATCAATATAAAGTAATAACATCAGTATTAATTATATACTGATATATTATTATAAATATGAAACAACCATATTTCACCTTCTATCCATCCTACGGAAAATGAAATCATAATGCGTGCGTACGTACGGAATACCATCTACACGCCGTGGTGTAATCTGTTTTCAGCAACCACTTTACTTGGAAGAGTATAATGGTGTAAATAAATAACTATATGTTATTATTGTAAAGTGATATTGATTTTGAAATATTATATATACACTTCAATACAATTCCACGATCATGGGAATGATATCATCGCTCGTGCGTACGTACGGACTACCGTCTCCACAACGCGATGAGATTCATTCTCCATGTTAACCATTCATGAATGATTATAAAGAATATAAAATGATTAATAATGACATATATGACATAATTAATCTACTGGATTTATGTATATATGTATATGTCATCTACTTACTTCCATTCAAGTCAATAAAGAAAGGAAAACAGCGTTCATTCGTACGTACGACCTACCGTCTCCATGAACGGTGTGTTTCATTTCATTTCTCTATCTATTATATATACATATATACTGAATATATATGATATATAAATAATGTTTTACATTATTTAAGTAATTAAATCATGATATAATTAATAATTATATCAAGAACATAAGTCCAAACATATACGATAAATGAAACCATTTTACCCAAAACGCTACTCCAACATGGAATTGACAAATGAATGGGTAATATAAATACCTAAGTGGACCATATATGATATAATAACAATGAATATGATTCTTTAATAAGTAAATGAAATTTTTCCAATCATTATATAGTAGGTTCAGATACATACGAAGCATATCGGACATAACGTAAGGGATAATTATTCCAATATCATTCTTATCTGATATTGTTTATTTGTAAGTATTTACTGGGGTTATGTTTATTATCAATGTCCATATGTTCTCATAATGTTTTCATATATTTTTTACTGCTCTTCAATGTGTGTTTAAATTCATTCTTACACATTTTTATTACTTTTACCACATTGTATTGAAGGACTATTCCTTTTGTTTACCATATGAGGTACTTTTTGACTTTTCCAACAAATGTACTTGAAGAATGTTATTTTTAACTTATACGGCGTGAACAGATTTTCACGGTTTCATAACGCCTCATTTTCATGAATCTTAATCTACATGATTTTATGACCATTTTCAAAAAAATACTTTTCTTTTAAAATTTCTTGGAATTTTTTGAAAATAAAATTAGTTTGAAGAAGAAATGATATTTTCCTCAACAATTTATTTCAAGTGTTTTATCAAAACAATTTCCCATCTAAGACGACATTATTTCATATTTGTATGATTCATGTATAATGACTCTATGATTTACAAGGTTTACCTTTTCTTATTACGAAATATCCATTGGTTTTATATAGATTATGTGATGATGTTGATGAAACCCGTTTTATTCTTTGGGATATGATTAATGTTTTACGTTTATTTTGTGGCACAAGTAAAAATGATTTCATTATGAGATAGGTGGGACCTATATCTCCATCTAATGAATTGGGTAAAGATTTATATCTCATGATATAGACATGGCTGGAATGGTAAGTTAATCTGATACAGTGATACAGGACTGAAACGAGGAGTGAACTCGATTCAGAAAGGGACTTTGTCCACTAAGATGGTCTTGGTAGCAATGCCTTGGCTACTATGGAAATCATAACATGTTCTGAATGGTTTACACAATTACTTGTTTTATTCCCATTATATTTTATCATGGTTGATGTTCAATTATGATATATTCCTTACGTGCTTCCACGATTTATGTCTTTCCTCGAGATATTGATGTTTTAATTTCATGTTCAAGTTTTTTCTTTCAAATATTTTATATTGTTTTATGTTCTCTATGTTTCCCCATACCGAGCATTTGATATCACCATTTTATGTTTTATTATCGCTAGGAAATAAAGAAAGGTTTTAGGTAAGGAAACAAAAAGGGTACGATCTTTATGGGAGATGTTGAAGATCATTCAACATGATTAAAAGTTTATATTCCAAGTTTCCAAAGATACTAAACTATTACGGTCCTTGTGTGTCTATTTTTGTTATGTATTAATTGTTACATAAAATTAATGTAATTTCCCTGTGTGTCAATCTTTGGGTCATTACAGTTGGTATCATAGGAACAGTTTAGTTATCCTTTGGAAACTTGGATGCGAAAACTTAAGTGAGATCCCTAGAAATATTTCTAAGGTATTTCTAGGGATGTCCCTATGGTTAAGTATAAGTATAGGTTATAGTCCGAGGATTATAGTAACGGTCCTAAAATTAAACCTAAGATGTTATATATTGAAGGTACTCCCCCTTTATTATGTCATCTTACCAAGCTTGATTTTTTCCCTTCACACCATTCTTTTTGGGTTATAGATGATGGCTGGAACCCGAAGGAACCGTGCTGATAAATGTAATGGGAAATGCAATGATTTTCCTCCTCGATAAACCAATGTTATGGGAGATGGAGTAGAAAATCTTATTTTTATAATTACACAATCTATGAATCATTCTGGACTTCAAAATGAGTAGTGAAGGGAACAATATTCTTTTGAGTCCTTCAAGAGGAAACACCCACCTTTTTTCAGTGGGTCTTCTGATCCACTTGTTGCTGAACAATGGATTAATACCATTGAAAGGATATTTTCCATTCTTAATTGTTCAGAACATGAAAAATTCATTTTCGATGTGTACCGTTTAGAAGGTGAAGCAGACCAGTGGTGGACTATAATTAAGAACACAAGGCCCCATGGTAAAATTGAATACATGGAATGGGATGAGTTCAAGAACATATTTTTCAATAAGTACGTCCCTCGTATTCTATGAATAAATATGGAAAATTAGTTCCTTGAGCATAAAAAAAGGATGATGAATCTGTTGGCATATACGAGGTGAATTTTACAAGGATTGAAAGGTATGAATCTGGCTTTATCATCAAACCTGAAAGTAAAGTTGATCGATTATTCAGTGGATTAAAACAAATTCCTCAAAGGGAATTAGCTATTAGAGACTTCACTAGCTATGAAGAAATTGTGCGTTGTGCTATCAAGGTAGAACTGGATGTTGGTGTTACATATCCATCTCATGGTTTTGACAAGAAACGAAGGATGGAGTTCAAGGAGAAATATCAAAAAAATGGTGAACAGAAGATCAATGTTTCTTTATGTTCAAAGTGGGGAAATAAGCATAGTGGAGATTTCCTGAAAGGTACTAGAAAATGTTTTAAGTGTGGAAAAAAAGGTAATCAAGTATTTTATTGTCGAAGTAATGGGAAAAAGGTTTTTAATTATTTGAATAGAGAAATGACTACAGAGAACGTTCCACCAACACTTCAATTCATCATGTTCAATGAAATGGGGCATTATGCTAATAAATTCCCTAATCCAAGGGTTAATGATGATCAACCTGAGAAACCTCTTAAGGAAATGGATAAAGGGATGTCTCATGCAATAACTATTTGTGATTTTGAGTATGAAAATGATGTTGTCTAATGATTAAGTGTTTATGTAATGGGATTTCAAAATAGTATCATGGAATCTCATTTATGGTATTATGGAATTTAGGAATATCCATGTATTGGTTTTCAATAATTATATGGTACTGGTAACCATGAAAAAGTGATTGAAATATTTTTTTAAAGAATATGATATGCGCATAATGAATGGATAATGAAAAAAAATGAAACGAGTTCATGATTGACATACGGACTAAGTGATATCATAGTTTGAGTATATTGAATTTTTGGGATTTTGGTATGTTTAAAGAATTAACTTTTGATAGAATTCATGTTTTCTCTAAGGTTCAATGGATATTAATTTTTCAAGAGAATACATGATTAAGGTATTCACATGTTTGGAATGTTACCATCAATATATATCGAATAAATTATGATATTCATGTGCTTGTTATGTTACCTTTCAAGTAATTGTTTTCTTTATACTATGGTATTGGACATATGTATTTTTTATAAGCCTAAAAATTGGAATGGATTATGTTGTACACAAGTTATTATTGTTTAAGGCTAGAACTTTTTTCTATATTATTGATGGAATGTCATAATGATGTAATTTTAGAAAAAGGATAACCTGCGGGATGGGCGACAACCCATCGCGTCGGACAAGGCTGTGGGAATCGAACCCAAAACCGAAGTACGACAGGCCTTTATCGCATACCACTGGCCTACAGGAAGTCCCTGGTTAGTAGAAACTAGTTTTATTTTATTAAGTGGTATGATAGATGAGGTAGATGTTCATTTTTGGAATCTTATATGATTAACCTCACCATAGATGGACTTATGTATATAACTTTTCAGACCATTTGTCTGAAACAGATGGAATAACCCATCATTCTATCACATTATCTGCTAACACTTCACGAATAAAAAATTCAACTTCATTTCTTTAAGAGATGAAGTGGAAATTGTTCAAAGCACGAACAACAGTGGGATTGTACCAAAATCAATTAATTATTTCATCTAATTCAAATTTTTTCATCTATAGGGAAATGATATTGAAAACGAAAAATGTTGTCCTAGTGCTTTTATATCTGATAAATCTGATGGTACCTTAGATCATCACAAATTTATGGCTTTGTGACTGTTGTCTTTATCAAAGCCATGTCCTCTACCACTCTCCATCAAATCTTGATGGTTCGATTTCTCTTCCATATCCATATTTTCACCTATGTTCTCCTATGTGGAAAAACAGAGATGAGTCAATTTGGGTAACCAATATGTTTCATACATCACTTTTTAAAATAATTTTTTTTGTATACTTTTTTACGATGTGTGTTTCTATAAAAACGTTCGAGTAGTAAACCATTTATAACTCCGATGAATTTCGAGGGAAATTCATTTTAATGGTGGTAGAATGTAACACCCTGAGATTTTATAATATATTTTCTTTTTAATCTAATTAATATCTTCTATTGTATGCTAAAACAATATTATCTTGCACTATACGTGACACTGTATTAGATTACAGTATCTGCAACACTATTCTTGGCTCGTGTTACAGGCAATTTCAAGTTCGTATTGTAGAAATTATTCTACGCAACATTAAGTATAGATTTTGATTAATGTATAAATGAAATAAGTTTTGAATTATGTTATACACAATACCAAATGTATATTTCACTACACGCAACCCTAACCTGGCTTACATTACACGCAATCGCGACCATCCTCGATAGCGTTTGTTGTACGCAATACGCGGTTTCACTAAACAACGATATATTGTTATAAAATTATTATTAACTAGCCGTTATAAATATTACGAAATAAATTTTTAATTTTAATGACATTATTATTCATCTTACACATTTTATAAAACATGTTATGTGAAAAAAATAAATTTTTTAGGTAAAATATGTATTCCTAAAAAAATGCAGTTTTTCCACCTTTTGATGGCGCACCCACATTGAATCTAGTTTTTGACATGTTTATAAGTTTAATTTGATAAAATAAAATTCTTCTTTGTGATGAAGATATAAAATTTACTTAGGATAAAATTGTCATATTATTCTGATAAATTTAATATTTTAATGAATAGTAGAAACTCTCTATATTTTAATTAAAAAAAACTTTTTTCATTGTAATAATTTATATGGAAAAATTATAATATTGAATGGTGTTAAAGTATAAATAGAATATATTTTTACCATTTAATATAATTTTTGTCATTAGCATTGATTCTACATTGAATTCATAGGTAAAATCATTTCAATCTTTTGTAATGTTTTAAACAAAAACACATTTTCTTTCTACAACATGATTAATTTTAATTTAATTTCTGAATCTTCTATGCATTGAATTTGGAAAATTTTATTCCATATTTGGAATCATTGGGTCCAAATTATATTAATAGACTGGTTTTTATTTTTGGGCATTATGAATACTAACTACGGTAAATTTTATTAACCATAGTAAAAAGTAAATCGGGTAATTAAGGGTAAATATAATATTATAAACCTACCCTAACACTTTTCTTAATACAATTGGATTATTATATTTCGTCCTAAGACATATTTAGATCGAAATGGAATCCATTAGAACCCTCTTGGAGGTGATTAAGACCTTTAGTTTATTTTATTTAATGGAAAGTGAAATATGTCTCACCCAAACTTTAATAATTAAAGTATTTTTAATATAAGGTTATACAAATTATAAATTCAGTTATAAATACTCATTTTGAAGCTAAATTTTTTCCTTATCATGGAATTTTATTTTTCATTTTTTAGAGTTATTTAATTACCCTATTAGTTTATACATTATTGATGCAGAAGTTTTTTATTTATTAAAAAAATAAATAATATTGTTTTTATTGAAATATTAATACATATTAAAGGGCTAAAAAACCTGACCAAATCTTATTTTTAGTGTATATATACACCATATTCATTAAATGACAGAATATATGACCGTTTGGAGTCTGATAATAGTGATTATGACAGTTATACTATTTTATTTTATATGATGTCAAAGTTGTCACCTTCATAATTTTATAAATATAACATTTTAAAATTTGGGTTTTTTAGAAGATAAATCCAACTAAATGTATTATTATGAAATATATAAGATTTATATTCATCGTAGTATTTTAGTTTTTTTATGAAACAAATAAGTATATTTAATAAATATACAAAAATGTTGTAGTAATTATTTTATTAAGAGAAATATCAAATAAATGATTTTACAAATAGTAAAATAAATATTACATGAACTATTTAATGTTCTGAACTAATTTTATATATTACTATGACACGTTAGTAACCTAATAAGTATTTTATTTTGAATATATACTTTTTTTGGATATAATTTAAATTCAAATAAATTAATAGTGTCAAAATTGACACTATTGTTATTTTATAAAAATAACATATTATTAAATTGTTTAAAAATCACAAATATATTTAAAAAGTATAAATTGAAATTTAAATAGTCTAAAATTTGATAAATTATCTAATTATTTATAATTCACAGCATATAATTAATTTTTTATAACAATTTATAATTTATAATCTTATTACAACAAAAAAAATTTAATAGATTAAATAAAGATAAATCAAGTTGATAATGTTTGAAATAAATTCCCTACATGTCTAAATTTTATTGGTTTCTAAGATTACAACCCTATCTCATGCAATCTTCGAATATGAGTCATTTTTGGGAGTTTTTAAGTGGGGTCCAATTTATTATAAATTAATATTTTTAAGATTTCCAAAGGTGCCCCTCTCCTCCCTTATAAAAAGGGAACCCCTTAACACTTCACTTCACACCCTTTTAGCCTTGAATATCATCCTACACCTACCCATTCCTCTTCCACACTTCCCTAGAAACATTCTAAAGGTTATGGTCTTCTCAAAATACCAACTCTACATCCTTAAGAGAACGCTTAAAGGAGGTTCGTCGAAGAAGAGGTAATCTCTTATTCCGATTCTCTCAAGTTTCTTCCTTCTTGTACTTATTCTTATTTAGTTTTGTCATTAAAAAGTAATAACATCAGTATTAATTATATAATGATATTTTATTATAAATTTTAAACAACTTTATTTCACATTCTATCCATCCTACGGAAAATAAAATCATCGCGCGTGCATACGTACAGAATACTGTCTCCACGCCGTGGTGTAATCTGTTTTCTACCACCACCTTACTTGGATGATTATAATGGTGTAAAAAAATAACTATATATGATTATTGTAAAGTTATATTGATTATGAAATATTATATATACACTTCAATACAATTCCACGATCATGGGATTGATATCATCACTCCTGCGTACGAACGGACTACCGTCTCCATGACGCGATGAGATTTATTCTCCCTGATAACCATTCATGAATGATTATAAAGAATATTAAATGAATAATAATGAAATATATGACATAATGAAGCTACTTGATTTATGTATATATATAGGTCATCTACTTATTTTCATTCAAGTCAATAAAAAAAGGAAAACAGCGTTTATACGTACGTACGACCTACCATCTCCATGAACAGTGTGTTACATTTCATTTATATATATATTATATTTATATATATATACTAAATATATATGATATATAAATCATGTTTTAAATTATGGAAGTACGTAAATGATGATATAAGTAATAATAATATCATGAACAACATGTCCAATCACGTATGATAAATGAAACAATTTTACCCAAAATGCTACTTTAACATGGAATTGACAAATGAACGGGTAATATAAAGACCTAAGTGAACCATATATGATATAATAACAATAATTATGATTCTTTAATAAGTCGATGAAATTATTTAAATCATTATACAGGAGTTTATGATACATACGAAGCATATCAGACATAAGGTAAGGGATAATTATTCCAATCTCGTTCTTATCCGAGATTGTTTATTCGTAAGTATTTACTGGGGTTATATTTATTATTCTTGTACATATGTTCTCAGAATGTTTTTATATAATGTTTAATTTTCTACCATGTATGTTTAAAGTCATTCATACACTTTTTTTAACTATTACCAAATCGTATGGAAGCAGTCTTTCTTTTGTTTACCATACGAGGTATTTTTTGACTTTTCCGACAAAAGTACGAGAAGAATGTGTTTTTTATCTTATACGGCGTGAATGGATTTTTATGGTTTCATAACACCTAATTTTCATCAATTTTACCCTACAAGATTTTATGACTATTTCAACAAAATACTTTTCTTTTAATATTTCCTGGCATTTTATGAAAAGAAAATGATTTTGAAGAAGAAAGGATATTTTCCTGATGAATTCATTTCAAGTGTTTTATCAAAACTATTTTTCATCTAAGATGAAATTATTTCATATGTGTATGTTTCATTTATAATGTCTCTATGATTTAAATGGTTTCACTTTTATTATGATGAAATATCCATTTGTTTTATATGGATTATGTGATTATGGGATGATGTTTATGAAACACATTTTATTCTTTGGGTTATAACGAATATTTTAAGATTATTTTATGGCGCAAGTAAGAATGATTTCATTATGATATTGGTGGGACCTATATCTCCCTCCAATGCATTGGTTAAAAATTTATATCTCATGAGATAGACATGGCTGGAACGATATGTTAATCCGGTTCAGTGTTACAGGACTGAAACGAGGAGTGAAATTGATTCAGAAAGGGTCTTTTTCCACTAAGATGTTCTTGGCAGTAATGCCTTGGCTACAATGGCAATCATAACACTTTCTGAATAGTTTCACACAATTACATGTTTTATTCCCATTATATTTTATCATGGTTTATGTTCCATTATGATATATTCCTTACGTACTTCCACGATTTATGACTTTGCTCAAGAATTTGATGTTTAAATATCATGTTCAAGTCTTTGCATTGAAATGATTATGGATTGTTTTATGTTCTCTATGTTTTCCCATACTGAGAATTTGAGCTCACCCTTTTTATGTTATATTTTTTCCAGGAAATAAATAAAGGTTTTAGGTAAGGAAACAAAAAGGGGAAGATCATTATGAGAGATGTTGAAGATCTTTCAACATGATTAGAAGTTTCTATTCCATGTTTCCAAAGATACTAAACTATTAGGGTTCTTGTGTGTCTGTTTTCTTTATGTATTACGTATTCCGAAAAATTAATGTAATTTCCATGTACGTCAAGATTTGGTTCATTACAAAATGGATGCAAAATTATGCCCCTTAAAACTTTTCTATGAATACTCATTTTATTATAATGTTTTATTATATCCACTCCATGCATTGATTCCATTTGGTATATCCTCATATATGACTAGTTTCTCACCAATAAAAAATTAATATCTCTAAAATAATAATCCAATTTAATAATAAAATTTAATGGTTTATATTATTCTAAGTCTATCAATCAATAAAATACATGAAACATACATTAATCTGGAGACAAAGCACTGATTATTAATAATTTCTCTAACCAAACATATGTCAATGATATTTTTAGAGAGTATGATAATTAACTGACTATAACCAAGTGATCAATAATTTTTTAAAAAACTATTATACTTTTACTAATATCCCTATATTGTACCTTTCCATTCTTTTATAGAATATAAAATTTATATTTATCGAATCATAAAAATGTCTATATAAATCATTTTATTCATTTGGGGACATGGTGTTACATCTTGGATCTGAATGCCACTCAATAGTCCCCCTTAACCATTAGGCCACTTGTATGCAAGAACATTCATCCAAATTCCAGAGGAATCCGAATAGAAGTGAGAGCCTAGGTGATATAGTGGGGAAACAATTCCCTCATTGGTCGAGTGTAACAAAACAGGAAAAATGACAATTCAATTGTTGAATTAGTAAAATCGGGCAAGAAAAGTAAATACCAGATGACTGAAAATATAACAACAAGATTTTATAGCGTAAAAAATTATTACGCTACTTGTCTAATGTTATAGGAAAACAACCAAAATATGTTACACTAATGTAATGCATAATCCAACTAAAAAAACTGAAAAACATAGAAATAAACTCAAAGAATCACAATCATTTTCTTGGTCACATGATCTCCTTCCCCTAAGTAGAAAATAAAGTACATAGAGAAACGATCCTTACCATATCTACACATGAAACAATATAATCATCTTGGGCCCAAAGAATTGACAAAATATAGTGTGAGACTAAATCCCAATAGGAACCACCCATGCTCTATGCGAATCTGTCAGTGAATATATATAACTGGTAGTGTGCCATAATGAAAATAGTAAACTATTCAGTAATCAATATTTATCATTCATATAAGAACGAGTTCAAATTTATATTAATTTTATCTTCATTTACCATTCAATTAAAATTTATTATATAATTCTCATGATCCAACTTATGCTCGACGATCCATGCATTAATGTGAGCTTGAAAGATGTCTCAAAATGCCATCTGAAAAAGTGTAATTGATGACTGAATCAATGTTTGTTCTTTGTCTTGTTAGATGTATCATACATAATTCCATTTCAATATACTATTCTATGTGAATGGATACTCATGACATAAATATTGTTTCCAATAGAGCCCATCCCTGACATACCTCATTGGATTCAAGGTTCTCCCTATATTTAAATAAAATTATCCATGATCTCGACCACTTCATTTATGGATCTCTCACAACATAACATGATAATACCATCTTGAGGTCGTCCTTGTTATTTTTACTAAGGCAATAGTTCAAATATGTTATAATGATTAATAGTCACATGATCACAACATTTCCTTTTAACATGAGGCTATGGATCACCAATTTCTATTGATCCATTTATATATTCACATAAGAAGAAACACGATTAAATTAATTTTTTAAATGGATTTAGCATTAATAACTCAAGTGGTAAGTTACACTCACTAAAAACACATGTAAATTAAACTATTACAAATCATATAAATTAATAAATTTCATTTTAAACTACCCAAGAAACAAATCTAGGAATTCCTCAGAGACATCCTATGACAAACTGCCATAAACGGTCATCCAATGGAAACACACCCATGGGGTCACCCTTAATCAAGGAAATATTCCTTAAACATTTATTAAAACCATTAGTCAATTACTTAAAAATAATAGGCAATATAAATAGACAATATTCATTCAGGGAGACTCCAAAAATATGGTTTCATGTGACTCTGACACATATATTCACCCTTCTATTAGAAAAAGGAACGAGGCCACCTACATCATGCTAGTATGACTATCCACATCCTGCGTTAGTCTCTATTTCATCCTAGAATATATTATATCTAAAAAACCTCCATAGACACTCATGGTTCAATAACTAGTTCAAGAGAACAAATCAAGTCAAAAAGATCATTTGTAATTTAAACATCATTGAGGAGAATCGAACACATCTTATTTTGTTCGAATCAGATATCGGATGATAATCCAGGACGCCACCCCATCATTGAATCATAAGGGAACACTATTCATCAAACAAAGGGTAATATTCTTTCCATCTAAGAAAAATGATGATACTTTCTAATTTAACACAAAAATGATAATAACATGATGTGTACTTGAAACTACACATCATGTAGTGGATCGTTCGATACAGTTCCACGCCAGACCACTCTATGGCTTGAATCGAGATTATATAGAATGTAACCCCAATTACACGTCATACACCTGGGCTACATGGTGTCTATCCCAATATTTCCTCTACATAATTTAACACAACCTAAAGAAGGGGAGGTTCGTACCTCAACGGAAGAACCATGTCCGTACAAACTTTACCCCTTATAGAAATTCATCCCTGAATTTCCTTTACAGGGGGGGGGGGGAGATTTTAAGGACAAAAACTCTAGCCACTGAGCATGTACATCAGCCACCCACTCCTAGGTGTCATCCTATAAATAACCATTGTTATATAGAGTCCACACTAGAGTAACTGATCAGCTATAAATAACCTTTGTGCTCATGTCAGCTACATGTATCAGATTCTCCTCAAAGAATTAATCAACGTGAAGCTAAAAATCCTTGGGCTGAATAATGTGATATGGTTTTAATTTATATGGGCACAAAAAATATACACGGAAGACATCGGGCGTGGTTCAATACCTCTAAGCTAACTACCACCGATTCTAAAATGACCCGACTCTCTCCAAAATCTTGAATAACCCATCATATCTCTATGAAAGAATATCCTACCTCAGGATCTCTTTATGTCATAACATCATTTAAAGATCAATGAAAAACCGATCCCTAACCTCATACTCTTGAGTTCATCTATGGAGAAAACATATTATATTGGAAATGACAATGCAGAATCCATCCTCTTCAATATAAACTAGAACTGATCAGAAGAGTCTAACATTTGACACGATACTAGTATTGATGCCTCAACTACCTATATCCAACATGGGGGAGCACAGAATGGCCTATCAAACAAGGCCTTATAAGGTTCCATCTAAAACATCTCTTAATAATTATTATAATAGGATAATTCTAAAAGGGGAATTCACTTCTCTCAAGAGACACCAAAATCTTGGAATAATGCTTGCAACATGTACTTTAGAACATGTATCAGGTTCTCTGATGGGACATCTATCAGATAGTGGTATTCCCTCTTCATAATAACCTATGTACCCATTTCCCCCTATAGATTTTTCTAGAACTGACATCTAAACATGAATACCTATCTAAAATGACTGAGAATGGAACCCCATATAGTCATACCACCTATCAGATATAAAACCATCAAAGATCATCCACAATGATAGTTTTTCCGATCTGTAAGAAATCATTGACCTTCGTAAACTTGTAAATAAAAAACTACACAACATCATTACCTCTAGGTGTCCTTAGTAAACTAGGAACTAAATACATCATGAAATCATCACATTCTCGCTCTAAAATATGTAACTACTGTAAAACCCTAGAAGGTCGATGATGTTTTCCCTCCACCAACGAACATGAGGAACACCTAGTAACAAAAACATATACATCTATTATAATAATTTAATACCAATAATGACGATGTAAGACACTATACATATTGGGGTCTGCGGGATTTACTGCCCAAGCTAAAGCATGAAACTCCTGCATAAACTCCTCACGTTTATCAACTGGAACCCAAACATGTCTATGTACACACAGGATCCCATCATCTCCTACCATACAACCAAAAGGACGGTCCTCACCATATACACTGTCACATAAAAATAGTCCTTCAGAATCTGATAGCTTTATCATCATCACTATATCCATTAGGGTAGAGGTAACAAATAATGATAAAATAAATGTCAATCCCAACCTATCATGCTCCTCCAAGAGCATCTCATATAATAACTCTATATTATTCCACATCCTACAAGCTTACTGCACTTCCATTATTTGAGTCCTCTTCGGAAAAGAATATTCCCCATAATATCATTTCCTTGTTGTGTAGGCATGCTCAATGTTGAAAGACAAAAGGTATTCCCCCAAAATTCGATGCCTAAAATTCAGATCAGATTGAGTGAATATGTACATGAGGATTTGGCAGTATTTTTACCTTAAAAAAAACTCTCCAAAAAACTATTGTCCCCAACAATGAAAATCATGAACTAATGTAGCTAACTCGTGGTCGTGTTTTGGGTAATTCCTCTCATGTATCTTCAACTAATGACTCTAGTACACAAAAAATAGTTACCCCACATAAGCATTGCACCAAGCGTGATCCATGATGTGTCGAAGTACACAATGTAACTATTTTATAGCTATATAAAAATAATTATTGGCGCTGAAGATGATATCCCATTATGCTCAGGAAAGGCTATGTCATAAGAATATTCCCATATTTACATTTCACTCTTTTAAGTATGGCCTATCAATGGAGCTCCTATACATGATAAATTCTATATGAGATGCCCATAGTAACCAGCCAGACCCTAAGAATGTATGAACCAAAAAGATGATATTGGGATGCTCGAAGATAACTACTTCTCTCACATTATTCGGGTCCTAGGATACTCAGGTCTCACATATGATGGGACCCAAAAAGTGAATATGATCCATCTAGATGTGTCACATTGCGTGCTTAGCATAAAACTTATTCTCTATTTGTGTACTAAAAAATATAATTATATTTCTGGAAAAGTCATCTCTATATTAATAATAAAACAACATATAATCCACACAAACGACAACAAATGAGTCAAGAAAAGGATGGAACAATCTATTCATTAATTCCAGGGAAACCACTGGTGCACTCGTTAGAAGAAACGAAATAACATGATACTCATACAAAACACTCATGCCCCCAAATGTAGTGTATGATTTGTTTAATAATCTAAAACAAAATTGATGACAATAAAATATCAAATCAATATTAGAGAGAACCTATTCTCCTTAGAGTTTAACAAAGAGATAATCTATTCACGATATAAGATATTAGTTCCTAACCATCAACTGGATTAATTTTTGTTAATCCTTGAAAAGAATTATGGTGTTTTCCACCTTTTTTGAAATCCAGACTGACAAAAACCAAGGAGAAGTACTGGATTGAATAAAAACCTTAGCTTCCAAATCATCTAATTATTGATTGAGCTCCTGTAACCCTATCAAAACCATCCTATAAGGAGGAATGGATACCAGTTCGGCACCTGGAACTAGCTCGATAGAGAACCATACCACTCTCATTGAAGGTGAAACAAAAAAAGGAATCATGTAGGATGCCCCTGAAATGAACAACTACTAGAAGAAAATTTAGTTGACATGTATCCTAGACATCCGGATATAACATCACAATCTCTACTGTCATACCTCCCAACCCACAATGTTCGGGTCCATCTCAACTCTCTTGGACATCTGTTTTACCTTTATATTGAAACGATCTACCCTCTTGTTATGTAAAACTCACCAAACCATGATAGAAATTAAAAAAGTCTTAAAATAAGGATAAACCATACATTCTATGAATGACATCAAAATCATTCATTTCTACGATATTGAGGTCTCATACGATGTAACATACGCCAAAATCTAGGGGGAACTCCTTTCACTTATGCACACATTTTGTTCTAACCACTAATAGAGTGTCTAGAGTCATAACATCATTAGATGTAAAAACATAGAGAACATAGATCTTGGCAATGGAAACAAATATGAAACTATGTGAGGACCTAGGTCCAAAATTTATAGATTAAAAAACATATGTGACTAGAATAGTACCTATGAGAGTAGAGGTTATGAGATACCACTCCTGAATGGCCTATTGCATATCATATGTTTGAAATGTACTATGGCCTTGTGACACTGAATAACGACCAAGAGATGATCCACTATGCTATCACTGGAACATGGTGTTTGGATACAACATCCATGACCACCTCCTCATCCTAAAGGGCATGATGTATTCAAATTCATTAATAGGTGAGAAGCTACAAGCCCTACTTCCGAACGCGGAGTCAGTGAAGACCCTCTCTCACAAGATTCTAGTGTAAACATCTTTAATATGCGATGTATATGTACCATCGTACGGCACAATAGTCAGTGGAGTGGGTACATCAGAAAATGTGGTCTTGTATACCCAATTCTTCCACACTATTAGCACCTTACATGGCTACCTGATGATACATGTTTACTACTAACATAGCCACGTGAATGATCCAAATGACGCTTCTTAGTATATGTCTAAATAGTACTAAATATGGGTTCTCAACCTACAAAGATCACTTCTCCAGATTACATCATATTATGATAAATATTTAATGACTGATTAACTATATATGTGATAATAGACATCCAGAAAAGTTTTACCTATGATCAGATGTTGTACCTGAGACCTTCGTCAAAAAACCTAGCCTTTGATACATAATCACCAATCAAAATAGGTGTGAACTACTGGATCTCAGTAATGTTGGATGAGTAATCAATAATAGATAAAGCACCCTACTACATATGGCTAAAATCTTGGGCTTTGTGGGCCCCCAGTGTCTCTATATAGATATAATCATGGAATACTATATGAAAATATTCCCAAGACATATATCGATGGAATTATGTTTATGTGATAACTTCCCAACATCTCTTTGTGGAATCACACAACATATATGTAGAGAGGTTGACCCTCCACTTAGGAGGAGTCTCTAGATGCTCAATGATCAATAACATGGCATCTAGCCATGACCTGGTAACCATGAATGGTGTGTACCCTCAAGATCCTACCCAAGTGTGTACTTCCAATGGGTAGGGAGTAACCATACTAGGTAAATTACATGGAATATTGGGACACGACATGTATTCATGTATTTCCTCCTGGCCATGTACATCTATGTGGACATAGACTCATGGGGTCTACCTATGTAAAACTAAATGGTGTGTACATATAGTACACGGTGGGCAATATCCATAACCATTTACATTCCATGTGTTTTCTTACATAACCAGATACACAATCATTTACCACATGTTGTGTGCACATAGTACATAGTGTGTACATAATAATACTATTTATTCCTAAAGAAAAGAACATATGGTGTGTGTTCATAGGGCCACAGGAAGTGTTGTCTAGGTTTCAAGATATTAACCCACTAGAACATTCTCAAAACCACCATTTTCAAAATTAAACCAAATATACGCCAAATTATTGTCTATGGGGACCCATACTCCCCTCAAATCATAATTTGGCATCCATATATTGAAAAAATATCATTGAATAAAATTTATGAAAAACCCACTATCCACCAAATTTCAATCCAAGAGGCCCCATACTCCTCATGGTCCAATTTTTGGCATTCTTCCAATTTTAAACATAACTCATAACAACACACATATCACAATAGAATGAATATATATCACGATATCTATCACAATAACTTGCAATCAGTAATGACCTCTAAATGGAAATACGGGAATGCGTCGCATGGGATTTCTAATAAGTACCTAGATGATTCATGAAATGGAATAAATTCATATCATCATGAGGCAAAAAAATATAACCACAATGATATCTATAATAACAGAACATTAAAAGGGTTTCACCCAATAGTGATATTGAATAAAATTTTACAACTCAAAAACAAAAAATAATAATTTAATTCTATGAAATTTGGATCTTCCCTGTACACAATTTATTTGCTCTTGGGCACAATTTATTACCAAAATTCATTACCTTCTTATCCCTATATTATGTATCCAATTATTAAGGCAATCCATAAAATAACCTCATTTCATACGATATGAGATGTAGTAATACCAGGGAACAGAAGAAAACATTGGGAGACTGACAATATAACAACTAGATGTCGTTGCATAAAAAGGATGAGGTTCCCTGTAATATGTTCTGTGAAAATAGAAAAAAAATCACACTATAGTAATATATAATACAATACCCAAAATAAAAAAAAACTAAGATGCATCAAAATCCTCAGGTTGGTCCCATGCTCTCTTTATCATAACATGAAAATCGGGTACCGAGATAACGAAACTTTCCCTTATAGAACACTAAAACAATATAATATACTTGGGCCAAAGTGTGGACCAAAAAGGGCATGGGACTGAATCTTAGTAGCAACCCACCCATGGTATATTCCAATCTCACAGGGAATATATATAATAGGAAGTGTTCTATAATGAAAGAATTAAACTAGGAAGTAATCAAAATTAAATTGTCATAGAAGAACTATTAACCATTTATATTCATTTCACGTTCATTATAAACTCATTTACATTGAATTATATATGTCTTTATATCTGGACTATCCCATTGATCCCCTTATGAAGGAATTCACAATAGATGTCCCAAAAGGGTATATAAAAAATGGATGGGAAGACTGAATACAAGCTTGTTATTTGGATTTTTAGATACATCATAAGTCATTCCATTTCAATATTTAATTATAAATAAATATGAAATAATTACCTATAAATGGTTGAAAATGTAGCACATATTTTTCATCCCTAATTAGATTCAAGGTTCGCTCGACATTTAAATAAATTTCTCTAGGATCCATACCACTCCATCTGTGGCTCACTCACGACTTAACATGATGATACCCTTTTGAATTTTTACATGGTCTTTTATTCGAGGACATGGTTCAACCATGTTATAAGGTGTAATAGTTATAGAGCTCTACCATTTCTTTTAATAAGATGCTATAGCTCACCCATTTTTATTTAACCCTTTATCATATTATATAAGAAGCAACACAAGTATTTTAAATTGTTCCATTTCATTAGCATCAATATCTCATGTGGAAAATTCTTAAAATAAGAAACCAATGTAAATTATACTATTTTATGGCCTAAAATTTTAGAAACATCATTTTAAACAACCCAAGAAGGGAATTCATGTCATGACTCATAAGCATCATAGATCAACAATCATTTAATGGAAGCACACCGATGGGGTGGACATTAATCACTTTAAATCCCCTATACATGCTTTAAAACCGTTAATAAATTACATAAAAACAATATTCAATAGAAGTAGACAGTATTTATTCAGTGATACACCCTAAATATGTATGAAAGACACTATGTCACATATATTCACCTTGAAAATTAGCGAAAGTCATTAAAACACCTACATCGTGCTTGTATTACTCTTATCATCTAGCATCGTCCTCTAAGTCAACATTAAATGGATCAAATCTATAAAATAAGAATAAAATCCCAATTTTAAATAACTTGGTTGAGAGAAGTTATTATGAAGAATCGATCAAGAGGAAATGATATCTCATAAAGGGGAATCCAACAAATCCTACAATGTTTGAGTGGGAGATCAGACAAAGAAACAGGAGGCCACCCTATCCATGAATCACCAAGGAACAGTTGTCTTCAAATGTATGGGTGAGTTTCAATTCGTCTAAGAAAAACAATTCAACATGTAGATTTAAAACAATGTATATAAGTATATGACATGTAATTGAATCTACATGATATTTAGTGCATGTTTCAATATGGTTCCTTGCCAAACCACTACATGCCGTGTATCTTGATTATACGATGTATAACCCAAATTACATGTCATGAACAAAGGTTACATGGTGTGCAACTCTATTTTCCCCAAACTACTTATGTGCAACCTAAAAAAGAAAATATATCTACCTTATAGGACGAATTGGGTTCTTACATATGGGATTTTTTGATCATCTTCAAGATAAATTATGTTGTTAAACCTGAAGTTTTAAATGAAGGTTATCAAATTATGTTGTGGATAAATATTTTACAAAGAAGTCACCCACTAGTTTATGTGTACCCACATGATCTAGTTCGGTAATGCTATGAATTTTTTTAATAAATTTTTAACATATAACTATTGTTTCACGTAATATTATACCATTTTATTAGTTCAATCTATCAATGATTATTTTCCATACTAAACTATAATGGGTTGAATAAACACTTCTCTAAGATCCAAAAAATGATCTTCTTCCATGATGACTATTTTTTTATATAACTCCAAATAATTTTATTTGAGGGAGTATATTTATTTCAATAAACCAATACACACAATAAACATTATTCCAACAAAAAAGATAACCCATTTTGTATTATCAATCAAAAATGACTTTCTATGATTATACATTAAAATAAAATCATAATTAATTTTCATTTATTATATAATATATCGAATTGTAATAAAATATCCACCTAATGTACTTCAGGTTCCACATTAAAAATAAATGATTTACCTCCTATGTGAAATATTGGTAGTGATATTCCAACCATATTAAAAATAAAATACGGTCATGTTTATGTTAGCTAAACATAATTCTGATCATCTTCTATTGTACTATTGGACCTACTTCACACTCATTCACATGTCTTCCCAAATTGGTTAAAACCATAATTACTCTACAAATTGACTTTCTATAGTCAATTTCTAAAAAAATTAGTATCTCAATTGCATATTATCATGGAGAAATAAAAATGAAACTCAATTTCAAGATTACATCTTGTATGAAGAGAAATAATAGTTATTTGATCAATGAAATTTCATACTCCAGCCTATTAAAATAGAAAAACTCATTTACATAATAATTATTACTTATTTGTATACTACTTCGATAACATTTATGATCAAAATAGATACCTATTCATTAGTCAACATTGAATAAATATTTTTTTCATCTCATTAATATTTTAATACAAAAATTATGAAGAATGTATCCTGATGATAATACCAAGACTAATAAAAATATGTCAAACCATAGAAGTACTTCTTCAATATTTACACATTCGATTGATTATCCATGATTAGAAAAATAATTGTTTTTCAATTTAAAATTATTCTTTTCTTTTTAAATTTTTTTATAATATAAAATAACTAATTTATCATCTTTTGTATTTTCTAAAAATATTTATAATGAGAATGAGTTTTATTAACTCATGTATTTATATATGTTTAATGGATTGTTTAATGACAACTTCTTTAAATTTTACAAATCCCTTTTATAGATATAATTCATAGTTTTTTATCAGGATTAGATTATCAATGATTATATTAATATATATTCATTTTTTACTAGGATATTTTGATTCATTTAAAAATCCATGAGATCTGTGGTCATATTTTTTGCAATTTTATCTAACAATTTATTCATTTCTAATATCAATTACTTTCCCAAAATTAATATTTTAAATAACGTTAGTTCGTCTTGACATTATAGAGTTTTTTCACTAAATTTATCATCATCCAAGTTTTTTTAGTCTTCTCACAAATGATATCGTACTCATAAACAATATAACATGATATCCACTCTAGAGTTACAATTATATTACATTCAACAGTTTCTTATTACACTAATTTATCCTCACAAAAATCTCCACAAGATTATTAGTTAACACCATTTTAATTCTATATGAATCATCTTTTTCATCACCATTCATACATAGATCATTAATTCCTTATTTTTTTTCATTTTAATCTATAATTTTAACTTAAGTAGACTATATTAAAATTTAAAACTTTCTATGATACTCTTATAGGACTTTTCCATGATAGAGTATTATTAATATATAATATATTCTAATGTATTCCAATATTTTCCCATGATTCCTTCATTCATGTCAAAGAATCATATTCTATTGAAAAATAAAATTGGATTCAATGTTGAATTTATTCTAAGAATATGTTCATATCGGGAAATATTATCATAATGTCTTAGAAAAGATTATTATTTTTATATATTTGTAATTTACTTTTTTTAGAGTAATGGTTGTTGTAGATTTTACATTCCTAGGAAAAAATTCACCACATTGTTCATAATTCAGTTACTAAATTTTTCTTCAACATTTTTTATTTTAATATCAATGATTAACCTCCAAGCATAATCCCATGGTTTTAGAAATATTTTTATACATCATGAGTGGGGAAATCCATTCCACAATAAAATCAAGCAATAATGTCCACTATTCATATCTGGTCATAAAAATTAACATAAAAACCCAAATTCACTCAATAATATATATATTATCTCATTTAAACAAGAATCAATACATGATAAAATAATTTTTAATTAACATAATAATTTAATTCCTAAAATATCATTTATGAACCATTATAGTACCACAATCAATGTGGAAAATTATATCAAGAAGATTTGAGGACCATATATTCATTTGGTGGTAGGGATTTATAATTATTTTTTCTATTACATATGTAGAATCAGATTTTTATCCATATCATTTTTATAATATTTATTTAACATTTAATAATAATATTGTATATATTTCATGTAAATTATGGATTAAAAAGAATAATCCTTAAATGATAAATTATATTCTCTTCCGCCCTAGTATGGAAATATAATTTTTAATCCTTTTAGTCTGCTTGACACATATTTCCATGTCATACCATTCCCCAAAATAATATGTCATCAGTTTTACATCTTGATATATTATCACGCACAATAAAATATGACCTATATTTTAAACTCAGTGTTTCCTTACACAAAGATGAACATTTAAAATACCTTATATATAAAGAATTTATTTTCCCATAATTATATCTATAACAAGCCTCATCATTCTACATCCATTTATTTTTTATGTAAATCATTATCAAATTAAATAAATCCATAAACGTGGCTATAAATATTATTTATGATATTTAAATCATCAATAATGTGGTATGAATTACCACTGTAAAAAAAATATAGTCTTCTATATTTTGTAAATATTTTGAAAAAAATTGAATGAAATTTCCCATTTCATTATTCCAATTATCCATTTATTATATGTATAATAAAAAAGAGCTATATGATAGTCAATCACCATTTTTCTCACCATTATATGAAGTAATATGATGTGAATCAATGAAATAATATAATCTATTCTGTTGAGGATTATTATAATTTCGTATGACTACCATTATTTATTTGAATTCATTATAGTATGATTGATTCCATTATATCATGAAATTTTTTTCCTTTTAAAAATAGTGAGATAAGATATAACTATTTCCAAAGAAAGACTTTTTAAAGATATATGATATATTCATTACTTTTGTGGTTAAATCTTCTATGTTTATCCTCACAAATATATCAATGATTTCATATAAGAGATGATTTGGTCTCCAAAAAATCTACACAATGGATATCATTTATTGATTGATATTTCATTGAAATACTACCAACATATACCTATATTAGATATTTATTAATGACTGTTGCAGACACTTAGTGAGGGATATATTTCACTATCATTCGAGTTTCATTTACTCTATATAATTAAAATAACTATTTTTTATGTCTCATTTTAGAATCCAATACCATTCATTATTTTATGATGGGAAATATATTCATTTCTAATATAATCAATAATCTATTAACATCATACAACAATTATTATTACATCCCTCATAGAGAAAATCTAAAAGTAAAAAAAAATTCTTCTCACATTAATATATGTATTCTAACAAAAAATTTATTTGTAATGATGAAACATCATTTCGAGAGATTAAAACCCCTTCAATCTTTCTCACATAATATTATTGAGACAACCCATATTTTTTTCCTATAATTGTTTTAAACCATGATATTAAAAAATTATCCATATATAACATAATAAATATCAACCAATTCAACTACCTTCTCTAGAAGAGTATTATACAATTTATGTTGATCTACATGAAATATTTATTCCTTCAATGAACCAACAATATTATATACCACATTTTATTGAAATTAAAATTTATTATTACAGAATATTAACTCATATATAAAATATAAATATCTATCATGTTGATAAAATTTTCCTTCATCAATATTTTTTATTCCAATAATTTCCTTTTTAAAATATTACATGGAAAAATTAATTAATCCTAATAAACTATAACGAATTTTTTTCTGTTATTTTTAATATCTAATAAATGATTTCATTCGAAATAATTTCTTATTGATTATTGTTTTATTATGTACTCTCTTAGTAGAATCCATCTCCGATGTGTTAACACCAATCATATTTCTCTTCATTTTCAACCACTAATATGTTTTTATATGGTATGTTCCAAACAAAATTTCAATTAAAACTATAAAACATAAATTTATATTAATATTAGAAAAATCCTCACTTGAATCCTCATTTATTAAATATAATTAATTTTTTATTATCTTCTTTCTCATTTCTCCAATATTTTATTATTTCCAAATTGTTCATGGGGTTGTATGAAACTATTATTAGTGACTGTACTGATGATAATTCCATTTTAACTTCCATATTATCTTAATATAAGTTAGTACAAACTCAATCAAGAGTATTTACTATAAAATATTATTTTCTAATTTCTTATTTTTTACTATTTTATATAGTTTTTAGTATTCTAAATATATATTTCATGAAATCAATTTCATTTATCATGTCATTATATCCTTGGTTTTATCTCTCAATATGAACATAAGGATTAAAGAGGACTTTATTATTCTCAATATGGATCATTTCAAGTAATTAGATTTTTTTGGAGAAATTATTTTTTATCATCGTTATCCTTTCTAGTCCCTTTATAAACACTATCCATCTTGAATCATATGGATTTTACATATGTGAATTCCATAAAAATATTATATATTTTGATCGATCGGTCTTCAAATATATCATTTTTTACATTCTATAAACATAATATATTTTATTATTGGAATTAGTCACTAACATTAACAAAATGTCATTGAGTTTTATACATTGAAATGATATTGTGAAAAAAAATATTTATAGTATATCATAACAATGATATTGTTTTATTCATACAGTTCTGGAAAATATATCACGAGAGAATTTGAAAACACCTTTTCATTACTTATATTATACATATTCAAATAAATTTCAAAATGGGGTATTTAGGATATAAACTCACAACTATGATACAACCAATTACACCCACATTCCCAGTACATTATATGAATGTGGTTGAAATATTGTGTTTGATATTTCATATTTATTATAAGATTATATTCTCATGATATAAAGAATAATACCAACCCATAAATCGTCATCTTAACAAATTTCATATGTATTTAAAAATCATGAATGAAACATGTATTTATATTGTTTCCAAAAAAATATATAATACATTGAAAATAAGTTGGTTTGGTCTAATTGGGCACATGACATTTGGTAAACCAATAGATTTTGGGCATAATATCCTCCACGAAACATCATGCCTTTAATATATTGTTTTTGTGAAAAGATTCCATCATGTATTCTATGTGGACCACATAGGTGTAGGACATTATGTATTATTTAGAGATCATCACATACAAACTCTACGTTTTATCCATAATAGAATACATGAGGGTATGGAATGCACCATCAGCACCCTGAACCATATATATATGTAGGATGAAATTGTAGGTGATGATACACAAGTGGTTGGGGGCCTAGTGAATTTAATGATGTAGATACAAGGGTGGGTATGTTCTTTATAGTAGGTATATTGTTTCGGCGGTTCATGTATTTGGCCATATTCATCTAGTACTTCGGGTCCTATTGTAGTCCTTTAGTCTCTGGGATTTTAGGTCATTGATTAGTCACTGAAAGTGGCTATTATTCACTGTTAAGATCTTAATATTAATGTGTTTAAAAGTTCATAAACATCAATTTTAGTCCAATTCAGAAATTGAACTTCATTTCCCATCATTGTGGTATTTATGCTTAAAGTGTCAATTTGCGACCACACAGTAATTTGCTTGTGTAAATTACAATATTCATCATTTTAATTTGATATTTTTTTATATGATTATTCACTTTATTTGGAACATTTTTTCTTTTAGTTTTTATCGATTAATCACATATGAAGATGGATATTTTTGCACCTGAAGGCAGAAACTTGCTGGAAAAGCATAACGGGCCTAAGGCCCATCAAACAAATGTGGGGCCAAAAAACCAAGCCCAATGAAGCTCAAATTTATACAGTAGAAAGCTAAAAATATGTGAATCATTTTATTCAACTATGGTCGGAGCTAATTCAGAAGTTTTCATGATGATAATAGGATCTTAAGTTGAGATTAAAATGGTGGACCCGACATTAATGGACATAAATATGTCCCACCATTTCGAACATAACATCCAAACGGTTGATCCCAATTTCCTTGAAATTGTTACAACTGAAAGAGGACACATGGAAGAATATATTTGTCTTCTACGACCACTGATTATTTTCGCCTCCTTAAATTCCAAATTCACACGTCAAAATGGTGGACAAATATGGACGAAATTTCCGGGTCAACATCAAAACGTCCAAATCCCTTGATTTTCTCACCCACCGTTTCACTCTCTAAATTTATGGGGATGTAATTTATTGTGGTGGGGTGTATCTAGGGCTCCTATGATTCCTCTATATTGAGATAGTGGTGAAGGTAATTAGCATCTAATATTTTTCCTTGAATCCAAGTTTTCTTTCAATTGAAATTTCCCGCTTTCATTTTGTAATAGCATCGTTAATTTCACTAATGTAAGTTTGTCATTCACGTTTAATATTCTAATAAAATTTATTCTTCTTCACTTTATATTTTCTTTTTCTTCACACGTTCATACCGTTGAATCTAGGTGTGAATTTATTCACTCCCGCACTTGTGAATTCATCACACAACGGTGGAGTGTTCATTTTGATTAATGTTTTTGTTCTTCAATCATGCTTCATTAAGTCAACTACCCACTTCCATTGATAGAGTAACATCAATTAAGGGATAACTTTTTATGGGTTGATCCTAGGGAGTTGCATGGGATAGATTGAATGTTATTTGATGTCCAAAAATTCTTTAATTTGTTCTTTATTTTAAGAGTTCCTTTCTTTGATTTATCATTTTCTTTGTCTTCACCGACTTTAATGATGACAAATTTTGAGTGCTAGTATGATACAATTACTTGGAGTGCATATTTAATTGATCCTATAAGTGAATTGGTGATTAGCCTTGAAATAGTGTATGGATTAAATCAGAGAATGATATTGAGGGATTATTTCATTTAATGGATACCTCTTGAACCGATGAACAGAAAATAAAATGAAAAACGAATACATCCAATCAAGCCCAAGAGACAACCTAGGATAAACTCACCTTAATTAGTTATTTTAAATCAAGTAATTTTATTGTTTTTGTTCTTTAAATTAAATAAATATTTCTTCAAATCAATTTACACCATAGTTGGATACTTCATAGCCAATCCAGTATCTAATCTTAGTGTCTCAAGATTTCTTCTTTGGACCATGTGGATTCGATCCATACTTGTACTTCAATGACTGCTTTGATGCACGCCTGTCATGGGTCATGGAAAAACAATATTTTATTTACCTAAGTATAGTATAATAGTTAATCCTAGGTAATCTTTCGAAAAGGAGTGCACACAAAACAAGGTTGTCACATTTTTTTGGTTTTCTTCAAAAGACTGGTTTTAACAAATGATAAAGTCGGTGATTGGATTGGGTTCAGCTAGAACTAGTGTTGTGCCATCATGGTTTCCAATCTTCTTCATCCTTAAACTGGTAAGAGAGATATTCTTCTACCGAGTCCTCTCTCTCCCTTAGTCAGATAAATGTGATGAGAATTTTCCTTTCTAAAACCTTAGATTGGACTATCCTCCTTCCAATGTGCTTAGGGTTGTATAATGTCTCTTGATTAATTATAGCAATCCCAGACCTAGAATTGTTGTTCCCTAATAAACCATGATTTTGACATACAATCCTACAAATGTGCTTGACAACTGCCGAGAAATCACCACCCAACACTAATCTTGTTCCACCGTATACAGATTAGAATTGGGTGGAGGGAGATGTGATCATCGACCAAAGAAATTTATAATTTCAGAATCAAAAACATAACACTACCACATTCGGAATTTTTTAATGAATTATGAATTGAAACCATTATAATATAAAGAAGAAATTTTATTCATTTCAAGCACAAAAAAACAAACACACTATATTGGCCCAGCCTCCGCTCATTCCGATCACTCAAATGAAACTACCCCTCCATGAATGGGGTAAACGAGATGATGCAGGAGAGGAGAGAGACTTTAAAGTAACGAAAAATAAAATAAATAAATAGAATGATGCTGAAGAATAATTTCCCCAAGTGTCCCTTGGCTTCCTCCCATCTCTGATTGTGGTGTCCCAGAAGAAAGACTATGGAATTTTTTATCATCATCAACCACCAAGTGACTTTATTCCATGATTATAATTTTAAATTTCCTCATTGAACAACTCCCCTACCCACTTTTAAGTTTTATTTTCTTTAAACACTGGGGACAATGTAATTCTATGTTGGGGGGAGATGAAAGAAGAAATGATTTTTTTTTAAATAAGAAGATGCATAAAAAGAAAAATTCAATTAACCATAAACATGATAACACACATTGTAAACTCCAAAATTGGATATTAAATAATTTGTTATGCCTTGATTCTAGTTTTAATTCAAGTTTATGTTCATGAGTATAGTTTTTGGAAAGTGCGGTTGTCCGATGTGATTTTTCAAAGTTTACATTTTTCATCCTCTTAATAAAAATTCCACAGTGCACGTCTAGTAGATTGTGAGTGTAAATTTGAGTTCTTGGGTCCCTTTAATTATAGCATAGGGTTCATGGGTAACTTTTAGTTTAATTTGAGTATCCAAAAAAAATTGACCACATAGAGCAATGTTTTGTCAAAATGTGTGGTGTCCGACACTTGGGGATCGTGACTCCATAGTTGTCTTCCCCAGAGTTTGGCGTTATATCTCTATTGTAGAGCATGGAATTGACAATTTGTGTGGTGTCTGACACTTGGGGATCGTGGCTCCATAGTTGTCTTGCCTAGAGTTAGTCTTTTCATATCTATTGTGGTTAGAAAAAAATCAAAAAAATCAAAAAAATGGATACTCATATTAAGTTTAATGTGATTCCCACCTAGCACATCCATTTTTCCCCTTGAATAATAAAATAGTCCCCATATCTTTTATGATGCACAACACATTATCATGCTTAATTGAAATTGGATGAAATGTGTCCATGAATTTGAACAAAAGAATGGGATTGGGCTTGGGATATATTTATGGACCTAGCTTGTTTTAAATGATTTTTATGGGTTCCATATTTTTTTTGGTATGAGGTCTTTGGGTGAGAAATGTGTATTTAAATGTTTTTAGAAAAGTGGATTTGAATTTTGTATTTGAATATATTTTTCTCAGGACTAGCAAAACTCAAGTTGGGGGGTGTGATTAGTCACAGAAAGTGGATAATATTAATTTTTAAGATCTTAATATTAATTTGTTTAAAAGTTCATAAACATCAATTTAAGTCCAATTCAGAAATTGAACTTCATTTCCCACCATTGTGAAATTCATGTTTAAAGTGTCAATTTGGGCACACTCAATAATTTTCTTGTGGAAATTACAATATTAGTCATTTTAATTTGATATTTTTTTATATGATTAATCACTTTATTTGGAACATTTTTTCTTTTAGGTCTTATGGATGAAACACAGATGAAGAAGGAGATTTTTGCAGCTGAAGGTAGAAACATGCTGGAAAAATCCTAATGGGCCTAAGGCCCATCAAACAAAAGTGTGGACCACAAATCAAGCCCAATGAAGCTCAAATTTATACAGTAGAAATATAGAAATATTAGTATCATTTTATTCAACTATGTCCAGAGCTTATTTTGATGTTTTCATGATGAAAAAGTGATCTGAAGTTGAGATTAAAATGGTGGACCCCATATTAATTCACATAAAGTCATCCCACCATTTCGACCTTAACATCCAAACGAATGCTCCAAATTTATTTAAAGTTTTACAGATTATATAGGACACATGGATGAAGATACTTTTCTTCTATGACCGCTGATGATTCGGCCTCCTTATATTCCAAATTCACACGTCAAAATGGTGGACAAATCTTGACGAAATATCAGGGTCAAATTCAAAACGTCCAAATATCTTGATTTTCTCACCCTCCATTTGACTCTCTAAATTAATGGGGATATAATTTATTGTGGTGGGGTGTCTCTAAGGCTCCTAATATTCCTATATAAGGATATGGTGGTGAAGGTAATTAGAATCTAATATTTTTCTTTGAATCCATGTTTTTCTTTCAATTGTAATTTCCCACTTTCATTTTGTAATAGCATCGTCAATTTCTCTAATGTATGTTTTTCAATCATGTTTAATATTTTAATAAAATTTATTCTTATTCACTTTCTATTTTCCTTTCCTTCACATGTTGATAATGTTGAATCTATGTGTGAATTTATTCACACCCGCACTTGTGAATTCATCACACAACGGTGGAGTGTTACTTTTGATTAATGTTTTTCTTCTTCAATCCCACTTCATTATGTCAACTACCTGTTTCCATTGATAGAATAACATCAATGAAAGGCTAACCTTTTATGGGTTTATCCAAGTGAGTTTCATGGAATATTTTGAATAGTATTTTATGTTCTTAAATTCTTTAATTTGTTCTTTATTTTAAGAGTTCATTTCTTTGATTTGTCTTCTTCTTTGTCTTCACCAACATTAATGATGACACATTTTGAGTGGTAGTACGATCCAATTCATTGGAGTGCTCATTTAATTGATCCTCTAAGGGAATTGGAGATTATCCTTTAAATTGTGTATGAATTAAATTGGAGAATGATATTGAGGAATTATTTCATTTAATGGATACCTCTTGAACCGATGAATAGAAAATCAAATGAAAAACAAATAAATCCAATCAAGCACAAGAGACAACCTATGATAAACTCACCTTAATTAGTTGTTTTAATTCAAGTAATTTTATTGGTTTTGTACTTTAAATTAAATCAATATTTATTCAAATCAATCAACACCATAGTTGGCTACTTCATAGCCAATCCCGTATCAAATCTTAGTGTGTCAAGGTTTCTTATTCGGTCCCTGTGGATTCGATCCCTACTTGTACTTCAACGACCACTTTTACTGGTAGGGTAAATTTGGGCGCAACCAGTCATGTAAGGATTCCATCATAGAATAAGTAATAAGTAGATATTATCCAAAAATAAATAAAATTATGTTAGGTCAATTTTTCTAAGTTGAAAAAAACATGTAGAATATACTAATAGTCTACAAAAATAAAATAGACTAGCAATACACAATATATATGGTATAATTGTTGAAAAATCACACACATCCATTCTAGGGGAACTCCAATATATTATCTCATGAATTACTATATTCACCAAAAGATGATAAAATATTTTACATGAAGACCTATTAAATTAATTCTCATTCAATGTAACTAACCTTTTTTTAGAGGGATATATTGTCTTAAATTTATGTCTTATTCATGTATTGATATTTAATAATTTTTTAGGAATATATACCATCCCTATCATAGATTCTCCAATTTGATATTGTTACTCTGAAATTTTTATTCGTATTTATTATATTTTTGTATTACACTAGGGGAATTACCCATGTACCAATGTAACACTCTCATGTTTTATAATATATCATTCCCTAAATTAATATTATGTTCAAATGAACCCCAACCAACATCATGTTTTATAGTGATTAAAAAATTGAAAAAACATGAATGAAAATTTATATTATTATGGACATATCACCAATATCTCAGGACAAAAACCATTATTTATCAATTTTTTAAACCATTCCCATCGAATGAAATAATATTGACATTGAAAAGTGATGGGTACTAGAAAAAGTACAATTTCCACCGTAAATAAAATTTAATTAATTTCACCTATTTAGGTTAAACATAAAATTTACTATTTCACCCAGATACTCTGAAATTTTAATGATCCTCGTATCCTTTATCATTTTCATAATTCTTCCATATCAATTAATTATCATATTCTTTTCATTTCGTAGGATTCTTTCATGATAATGTTATTTTACCCAATGCGAGAGTTACATAGTTAGTAAGTGTTTATTATTTATAGATTCACATTAAAAACAATCATAAAATATTAATATAATTACCTTATAATCATTTATATTTTTCATTGTTATTATATTAAATGTAAAATAATTTTTTATGTATTCCCAAAGACATATAGAATTAAAATATCAATGATTACATGTATGATTTTATAATAACCTCTTTGATGTTTCATTTTTTATATTTCAACTTCTTTTTAATTCATTATCCAGACTCATGAATATCTAATTGACCAAATTAAATATACGTAATTAGTATAATTATATTTATTTTCTAATTACATTAATAATATTTTACACCATACTAATATGTCAACTTGTAGAATGTTATTATTTGGGTTAGTTTAATACCATACCAAAGGCAGTTGTAAAACTATCTCAATGATTTCTATGGAAAATGAAATATAAGTATTATTTTATTTGTAATAAAGTTGGGATTGTATATTGGTTCCCGGAATGTTATATTCTTTATTTCATATATTATTAAAATATCATATTCAACTGCTAGAATTACTAAAATAAGTCGAACTTGATTCCATTTTCAAAAATCATAAGTAAATTAAATGAGGAATTAGATTAGGTATTTAAAAATGAATTTATGTTTTATATATTGTATCATAAATAATATAGGAATGATTAAAATAATGTCATACAGTGGAAATAAATTTTGAGATTATAAATAATACACAAAATATAAAGAATTTCAAATAGTTGGTGAAAAAAGGAAACCAAATGTGGTAAAATGTTAATAAATTATATTTATATAGAAGTATAATAGTATATAAATATGAATAATGTATTGAAATAGGTTTTTTTATTATTTTAATTACAGAATTTTTGTTAAATTATAATAAGTTAGAATACTTGTTTATGTTTTTATTATATTATTTCAAAATCCTTCATGTATGTTAGATATTCTACACAATCATTTGTATTAAATGTTTTATTCCAATCCAATTTGACCTCTAGTATAATGAAGGCCTTTTTTTAGGACATATTAATGTAAATTTCACTGTTTCCTCATATTTTTTATTCATTATTAAAATATTGAAACCATAGGGGTTAACTATTTATATTTTAATTTCATGAAGAATTATTCTTATTACCCAGAATAAAATCCTTGAGAAAGGGTGATTATCCATTTAGGAATATAATTTTTCATATTCAATATCTAATGGGGTTTGATGTGGATTATCATATTCATTCATTAAATAAATATTTATTCAAAGAATTTCAATGTTGTAGGTATTTTTGTTAACTCATGTCTTTTTATTGAGATCTAATTATTTTTCTTAAACATGTTTCCTCATATTTTTTATCCACCCTATGATTTTATGTCATTGTATAATCTATTCTTCTTTGAATATAAAAAATTTTAATAATGGATATTTATTTTTCCATTTTTAACAATGTTAGACTAATTTTTTAAATACCATTTTATTGTTTCGTTAATCTTCTAAGAATTTTTATTTTCGACTATTTCATCCATGTTATAAAATATTTCTGAAATAAATATTTATTCTTGTTGATTTTAAAAATAAATAAAATTTAATTATTTTGCTAAAGTAACCGTTTTAAATTTTATTAGAACTATGGTGTTTATATGGTTATTTAATGTATTATATTGTAATAATAATTTTTTATGAATTTTTATATCTTCCAAAATAATTTTTTCCTATAATATTTCAATTTTAGATGTTTTTATAAAACATTACTTTTTAATATATCTACTTATATAATGTATATATTTATATTGAAATAAATTTTATTAACTATCCAATAATTTCAAATAGATGGGAAATTAGGGATTTTATTATTTGATTTATAAAAAGATCATAAAATGTTATTTTTAATTTAATAAATCATATTTTTTTAATTATGATGATATAATTTAGATATTTTTAAGAAACCATTAATATTTTTTCACTAGATATCTAATGAAATAGTCTAGAAATGTATTTTCATGAAATAATTTTATCTCATATGTAAATAATGTTTTTAGTTATGATTTATTTCATTATATAATGGTAAACATATATCAGACTTTTATTATGAGGGATTGGGTCCTATATAGATAAATAATGTCTTTACAATGGTTTCATACCTCATAATATGGTTATTTTTTTGTTAACATGATGAGAAAAAATCCTTTTACGCATGATTTTTGAAATAATGTGATGTGAGATCCTCGAATCAAAGGATATTCTATGAATATCATGTTGTTTGATTAGGTCAAATTATTGATATGTTTAAATGATAAATTATTATTTTTTCACATGTTTATTTTATGAATGTGTAAAATAATTATATGTTCAAATGTTTCATCATTAAACATTATATATAAATATTTTATCATTATTTTGTTATCGGAATGTGACGTGGGATGTATTATACACATATTTTATATTATGGTCATATAGGTGTTCTTTTTTATAATATTCTTATATCCTATGGTTTTTGGAATAATTCTTATCATTAAATGTTTCTTTATCATTCAATTATTTATACATGGCTTTGATTATTCTCCATATATCATGTTTAATAGCTTATGATTCCTGAACATTATTTAAATGTTTCATTTTTTTTTCATTTCAGATTACATTTACTTCTATCATTTCATATAGAAAATACTTATTCATTAATGTTCTTTTATATAATATACTTAAACCATTGGTATATTTTATCTTATTCCTTAGATAAAACCTTCTTTTCCCATTGATATGTTTCCAATAATGATATTATCATCCCAACCATCATTTAAGATTCCATTATATATTTCATTAATAAGAGTTTAAATTATAGGAAGTCAATAAGGCACTGTAGTTTTATTTTACTATAAATAAAATATTTATTGTATAAATAAATAATCCACTTAATCAAAATATTCTTGAAGACACTAAGAATTAATTTATGGTATTGTGTGTTTATTTGTGTGATATAATGTTGACACCTATTATTGTTTATGACGAATGATTAGTTTGACTATTTTTTTATCAATTATAAGGTCCAATTAATATTTTTTAGAACCAAACATTTGGTAGTGGTATATGGAGTCTCGGTAGGTATTATATCAATGTTTTGTCAGTTTTAGGTACTATATTATTTTTTTGTGGATTGGAATAACCTAGTTAAATTTAAAACCCTAGGTATAATCTTATAGGATATATCTAGGTATGAGATGACATCTTAATTTACTTTTAATGTATATATATTTTGAATTCCTTATAAAATACATTCCGAACATGATAATGGAATTTGAATGCTTCTGTGGAACAAATATAACCAGTGGTAATCGTAATAAATTAATTTTTCATTTTTTGAAAATATATTTAGTTATATATATAATGTGTGGTCCTAAGAATACAAAGTTATATAAACACTCTCGAGGGGATAAGGTTGGGTTAATTTATATTATCTATAAAAATAATTATAAAGGATTGAATTCCATAAATATCTAAGGCAACTGTGTTTTATGTATGAATGAACATATCATAATGGATTCTTGGTTGAACTATGAGTAATCCATGTTTAAATATAATAATTTAAGGATAACATGAAAATTTAATAATTTAATAAAACATAATATTAATATTCCCAAGGTTATTTTGGTTAATTATATAATTATTATAGTGTTGATCATTCTTCAATTGGCCTTTTTTTAATAAATGGATTTATCAAGAAGGATCCATGTATATATTGTACGTGATTGGAAATGTCATAAATTTCTATATAAACTACAATATTAGATAGAGGATCGAATTGAAAATATTTTGGTCTTGATCACCAAAGTATCATTAGTAATTATTAACAATAATATTATTTTAAAACATTAATTGAAAAAAAGTATATGAGGATTATGTTTTATATATTAATAGGTTATAATGACAAGAGTGAGAATAATATTGGACCTACTAAATGATAAGAAGGTAAGAAGATCCACCCCATGGAACAACTTAGTGGAAAATAAAAATGTTTCATGTGTGGATGAATTATCCAATAACATTATTATTATATAGATGAGAAGAATAGAAAATTTAATGTAATAGATTATATAATTGAACAAAAAATATAATTTTTACTGATTAGGGAATGTTTAATATGATGAGTAATCTAAGAGGCAATCTTGAATAATAATTATCATAATATTCTAAAAAAATCAAATAAAGTAAATCGTAAGATATCTGTAGTTCAAAATGTAGGTCATGGAAACTAAGGGTAAAAGGTAAACTAACAATTTCACTCAATATATGTGGATTGAAAATTTCCATCATGTTTTAGACACAAATGTAGGTTTAAGTTGTTTTCTTGGATAATCAAATTGAAAATTTAACGATTTGATATTATAACAGAAAAACATTGATTATTGTTATATCCACTATAAATTTTCTCGTAATATGTTTCATGAAAGTATTAGTATACAAAATTTCTATGAATTATTTTTGATTTTTTAATTTTTTTGACTACCCATTATAAAATCCATAGTAACAAACAAATAAGAAAATCATAGACAAAATTTCAAAAAATCTATGATCATCAGTCCAAAAATGGATGTAATTGAACTCTCATAGAGAACTAATTTTGTAAGAAGTGTTATAAAACCATATAATGTTGTATGATTATCATAAAATAGTAGAAGAAAAATCAATATTAATAATGATATATTCTGTGAAAAAATTATATATTTTTTACGTTTGTAGGTTTTACCCTATAAATTTTATCTTGATTTATTTCTCTTACTTATATACCTTTAGTTAGTAAGATATAATTGATACTATTAGGACATAATTTATTTAAGGGGCTGAGAATATAACATCCATTGATTTGGTAAAATATTTTCACTAATCAACAATTTTTTTATAGTTTTCCCCGAACAAAATAGTAAACTAAAATGATTCCCATGATATTTGTTATTATGAAACATTTATTACAATAAATACAATTTTTTATTAAATATATTATTCAACGAGTAACAATTTATAATATTTTATTTTAAACACTTGTACTTATAAAATAGATCTTTTCAAAGGAGAATTTCAATATATATATTGTATATTAATTTTTAATAAAATTTTATAATCCTAAAAAAGAAACTTTTCAAAAATTTACAACATTTTAAAATTCACCATATCAAAATTATAATACATTTAATTTAATATATTTTCTAAAATATTTTATTTTTAGTTAAATATTTAACATATATCAATTTTGGAAATTTTTTCTTTCATATAATATTGTCATAGTACAAGAATATCATAAAAGTAAATGAATAGTTTTTTTCAATATATTTATTTCTTATAAATGTAATATAATTATATAATACTACTATTTTGTATCCAAAAAAACCATGATGACTTTATCGAAATATAGGTAATATTTTATCCAAAAACAATTTTTATATGATTATATGAAACTTTTGTCATAATGAAATGATGAAAATAATTTTAAAAAAATGAATATAATATTTGTTATCAATAAGATAATATTATTTAATATTGTTAATTTAAATTAAGGTATAAATTATTTTTTATTATTATTAAATTTAATTTCATTGGAAATAGAAAATTTATTAATATGAATGAACTACTTCATTAATTTTTAGTAATATTAAAATAATAAATTAATATGATCTACATTAAATTAAATATTTGATATTATTATATTAAAATAATTAAAAATATTTTATCACTTTTTATGTTTGTAAAATATGATATATAATATTAAGAATTATAAAAAGATAATTTTTTTCTCCATATTAGTTTTTTTAAATATAATTTCATTTAATTGAAATGTTAGTTTTCTAAATATTATTTTATTTTATGAGTTTCTATGAATAATACACAGGATAAAACAAACTTATATTTTTAAGAGGGGATACGTTATAATTTATGTAAACTATAAATTAAATGGGTAATAACTAGTTATCACATTATAATAGAAGATGCTAAAAAAGTGGTAAAATGATGGAATTGTAATAAAAAATATAAAAAATAATTGGTAAAATATTTTTAATTCTTATATAACCAAATATAAATATTTTTAGCATATTTTGAATTATTTTCATTTAAAGAGATTAATTTCACTATTGAAAATTAACGGGTATTCATAGAACATTAATTTTCATCACCTGTATAGCATGATCCCTTCCACAACATTATACTATGATAATACCATAAAATTTTATCCAAAATCATTTTCAATTTAATTTATAAAAAATCATATCCCATTTTAGGTGTCCTATAGTATGAATTATGTATCACGTGTCTTTCATTAACAATGTTTCAATAAAGATAATGATAAATGTCCCAATGTGAGTATTAAATAATTGGTAAAATGTTTTAATTAATCTTTCACATTCATTCCTAGAATAACCTTAGTGATATAATTCATTACTATCCTTAGTATACTAAAAATTTATTATATTAGTGGTACTTTCATTTTTTATTACTTTTGATACAGATTGATTAATAATATAAAATTAATTGTGTTTATATGCCGAAAACATCCTATGTGAATTAATATTTTTCATTATTCACCAACATTTCCATTCTAAATCAAATAATGATAAAATATGGTTAAAAAATGACATAAAAATATAATTTTATGATTTTTTTAATAACGATATTATATATAAATATTAATATTTACTCCCATCATGTTATATCCTATTATTTTTATGTTTTTTTCACCACATACATTAACAATGCTATAAAAATATATCATCGATGATAATAAAAATATAGATTAAAACATTTTAACATTATAGTTTTAAAATAATAACTATTTTAGGGTTATGTAAATTTTATATTATTTAATTAAATTATTATCAAAATATCATCATTTATAGCTATAATTACCTAAATAAGATGACATGGATTCCATTTTATGCATCAAAATTAAAAAACATGTGAAATTATATACGATTATTACCAACCAATATATGATAACTTTTTTATCACAATAAATGAACATGTAATGAATAACATAGTATACAATTTTTTTTATCAATATTGATATTATAAATCAATAATGAATAAATTAGAATTATTATCATCTAATAATGATGTTAAACCATTACTATATCCAAAATGTGTAATAAATATTCATAATTGATTATTATTAAATGTAAAAGATATTACTGTTGTTCTGTAAGAGGTGAGTATGATAATTAATTTTTTATAAAATATATTATAGTTAGTTACCCTATGAAAAAACTCAATGTTAAGGTTTTTTGATTCATTTTTTACCCATGACACATTTTTGATATTAAACATCATACAATATTTTGTCTGGTGTAATCACCACCCAAATTTCTTTCAGGTATAATTAATAAAAATCAATTAATAAAATTTTAAGGTCTATATCGTGGTATCCTACATGTGGTTTTATGATTTATAGGATACTTGTACTATAAGGTGTTCCTTGTCTCAAATTTCATTCCTAGAAAAAAAAATTAAAATTATAAAAAAATATAATTCATTTGATGTGACTTTTAAATAAAAAAGGGGTTTTGGAAATATTTATATATTTTGGAGGATTTATTTTATAAATAATGTACATTATTTAAATGGATTCCTCTTTAAATGGGATCTATGTATTAAGTGTTTTTTAACTCAGTTATCATTATTGAGATAAAATTATTTTTTATAGAATCATTTAATTAATTTTTCCCTTGATCAAATAGAAAAAATATATTTCATATTTATGACATAAATATTTATTATTTTTTTACTTTACTTCACCGTATGAGAAGGATTATTGATTAATGTTTTTTCCATTTTTCAATTTTTTTCCATATTTTATTACTCTTAATGATTAGGAAATTCAATGAATATAATAATATATATTAATAAATTAATAAATTATTTTCATAAGAACCTATTTTTTTAAGATGGTTTCAATATTTATTATATTAATAAGATTTATTAACATACTTTTATAACATGTTAATTTATATTATATGAAGCATCATTATCATGTGAAATTTATTTTTCAAAATATCTATTTGGGTTTTGAAATATGATTTTTAAATGTTTTATAAAGATGATTTATTTCATTTTAATGAGAAAATTGTAAGGACTTCCCAATCCTTTAAAAAAAATTATTTTTCCTCTAATTAATGAATATATTTATATAATGAATCAAATTTTTTTATCTATACAGACATCCTTCACGCCTTATACGTTATTGTGGGGAAATGTTTAAAACATGATCTAACTATTTCATCGTCATTTTCTATTGAATGTTCAATTAAATTATATTCAATAATCCAGTCAGTTTACAATGGGTTAATTAAGTGTGGTTTTATGTATGAATATGAATTTGATATATTATTGTAGGTATTTTTGATTTATTTTAGGATGGATTTGGTCAAATATATCCCTCCCATTCTTTTTTATAGATTCATATAAAAATGTATGATGTTTAATTTTGTGAATTTTATTTGGTAATCATTGACCATGTGTTTATTTATGGAAAATGATATAGGAATCACAGTTCACTAGATTATTGTTTGAATGCGATTCATTGATCATTATTCACATGTTTATTTGTAAACATGTTATGGGAATCATTATTAATTTTTTTTTGTGAATGTGATGTCATAATCATTCCTCATGTTTTTTATAAGTGAACAAGATTTATTATTAATTATTTCCATATTTCTTTTCTACATGTGATACAAGAATAATTTTTCACAATTAATTGTCGGAACATGATGATGGTTTTGTTTTTCATAAGATTTTTTTCATAGTTTTATGTCATATTGATTAATACATATATGTTTCGACATAATGTCATGAAATATATATGTGTATATGAATATTATATATATATCATGTTTATAGCATCATGATTCATAATTATTTTTCCATTTTTCATTTGTTTTCATTTTAGAATAAATATCCTTTAATGATACCCTATAGACTGCTATTATTTTTCCATGTTCCTTTTAATTTGATATCTCTATGCTTATCATGTTTTCCAATATTAATAAGATCAAACCATTGATAAACCATTGATAAACAATCCATTCCTATGTGTTTTCTATCTTTCACATCGTATATGTTAATTTCCCATGTAATGAATATTATTGTATATTATGATATGAATAAAAGTGATTATTTGTTTTTTGACTATAATGATGTTTTTACAATTATCATTAAATAATTTATTGACTCATCAGATCAAGAATGACTATAAATATAATATTTATGTTAATTTCTGATTATTTCTAAGATTTAAATCTTAACAAAATGAAATTTTATAAAATAATTATTGGTTCAAATTAAATTGTATCAAGGCCGATCAAGAAATAATGAGTTATAATATAGTAAAATGAGTATAGTTATTTTATTTTATTTAACCAGATAATTTAATTCACTCATAAAAATTAAAATAATATTTAATTAAACCCCCAAATATGTATTACTTCATCCATAGTTACAAATGGAATTCAACTAAGTTGATATTCTCATGTGTGGTCATTCAAAATATGAATTTTTCCTTCAAAACCTAGTTTTCACGAATTTATCCATTTTTGGGTAGCATATAATTCTCCATGATTTTGTGTCAAATCAATAATTATATCTAAAATCTCATTTAATATATCCTCTTTAAATTTCTACAAACAATTAAATAATTCTGTAGTTTTTTTCAACCATCCAATGATTCATTTTTTGGTTAACTTTTCTATTGTGTATTCATGTTCCATTGTTGAAAAGTCTAGGATTAATAATTAACATCCCCATATAACTCACATTGAATAATTTTAGGATGAATTGAAGAGAAATCGTATTATTTTAATAAACTTGTTTTGGTTCTACAAATCATCTATTGTGTGGGATTCATATCTCTGAGAATATTAATATCACAAAAAAAAATTATACAGAAACACACCATTCACAACATGGGAACCTCTTTGTAAATGACCAATAATATATATATTAACAAAATCTTTGTCTATCATAAAATTTGTAGAGTGAATTGTGTAACTCTATAACTAAAAAAGTTAAAAAGATATCCAATACATGAATAAATATTTTTGATGTATTACTTTTATATTGCTATTCATGATTCCTAATTGTTTTTATTTATACATTAGTCATGCAATGACACAAGATAACACTATTTGATTTAATCCTATGAACATATCATATATTGTATAAATGATAAATATACATTTACATTTTTGTGAGTTTTACTATAGTGTAACCATGACCCTTGTAATCGTAATTTGGCCTTACACTTTCTTAAATATGTAGAATACTTCATGAGTTATCATTAAAATATGTTATATACATCATATGAAATTGTAAAAATTAATATATAAAGAATACTCAATAAATCAGAATATTGTATAATGTGTTCATATATTGGGTGTCTAAACATAGTTTACATATGGTAAGATTGTCTAATGAAAAGGCGTATTATCAAATAAAATAATCAATTAAATTTTTTGATTTTATTATAAAATGATTAATAGTATCCATATTTGTTACCATGTTTTATAAAAATAGAAATTTTCACCATGAATTTTTTTTGATAGGTTCTTTATATTCCACCATTTTTAATAGATAATTTATTGGTTAATAAATATTAATTAGGTGAATTATAATTTATCATCATCCTTAGATGTGGTGGATTATATAGAGATAGGTAAAATTCCACTAATAGGGTACTAATACATATACCATTGAAGGAAATTAGAACCCATATAATATAGTTATATTTATTATGGAACATAATCAATTTTATATTAGAGTGATAATTAATTTATCAGTGCACTGTAAGGTTATCATCCATCACTAGGGAGTATTTATTTATTTTTATGCATCCCAAAAAACTGGTTTATATAGATTATGGCTATATGAATAGTTCATATACTTCCCCATTTATTGTAATGTATAAAACTATTAATTATCCTTAATTTTATTCTAATATGACTTTTACCTATGTTTTATAGAGATTTTATTTATCTTACTTGGATCTAATATTTGAAATTTAATTTCATGTGTAGTATAAAACATGATAAATGGTACCTAATAATATACGGGTGTGGGGATTATGCATAAGAATACATTTTTTGGTTTAATCTAATAGATGAGTTTTATGGTGGTTGGAAATAGTATACACCATTATAATGGATTGTCATTTTCTATATCTCATTGAATAAACTATATAAGATAATTTCATAGCCAATCAAATGAATGGTGGACTACGATCCGGTTAAGAATTGTACATCTTGTGGAGATTAGAGGGGTGATTCATGAATGCTTCTCCATTTTTCCTAAGGACAAGGGTACCCATAATCATGAGAATACATTATTGACTATACTATAATTATTTTAATTTCTGTAAATGTGAAATAACATTGATTTATATTATAGGATACATGATTTCAATTATAAAAGGAATTTATGATAAAAAAATATCACATAACTATTTCTAGTGATATCATCATGTACATATGGTTTTCATGGAGGTTTCGTTAATGGAATTATATTTTGAGGGTTTTTACCATGAAAAAAATACAACAGTAAATACTTTTTCAATTGTGGATAATATTTTAGATATAGTTACACCACTACATCAAAACACAATGTGAGCCTATGTAAATGTTTTAAGTTAAAGAGTCATTTATATTTGAAGATGAATGGCTCTCATGGGTGGTAACAGATATCACACTTTTATGTAAGGTTTTTAAAATAATCTTCATCCTAAAGACACAATTCTAGATTAAATAAAACCTTAGTTTAATAAATATTGTGGTCTATAAAAAATAAAATCCAACTATGGTGTTTCATTAAAAGCAATTATATGTGACACTAAAAATAATAAATCCATCAAATGATAGAATTTTTGTTTCTTAAGAAAATATCATCATTAAGTATTGGTTTTTGAGGATCGAATTTAGGGAATTTCGTAAATGTCTAGGTGAAATAAAAAAAATGTTGAACACCCCTTCATTAGCATTTCTAGGTAGTTACAATTTTAGAACATTTACTATATATTAATTCATGTGGTCTCTAATAGGAGAACATTATTTTAGAATATTAAATTATATCCTATGTAGGGTTCTACTTCATCGACTACTTGTTGTGGCAGCCTTGAATGGAAAATTTTTAAGGAGAAACTAAAGAGGAAATAATGTGTGGTTCTCTATGCAGTGGTCCGTAAAAATATCCTTGATCAATCATAGGCAATGTTGTGATTGAGGCATGTGACATTTTAAAGGATAAGTCATACGAATATTACATAGTCTATGAGACCGTCATATAGGATTGATAGAAGTAGGATGTGTCAGAATTATAAAGGAATGAGATGTTAGTGTGTTGATGAAAGAGTGTATAGGAATGGATATTTATGATTGGAATGAGCATGGGCTCTGGCTATTCCTTCCATCGAGAATTTCAAAATTTTATGAAAATCATCCACCTTTGAAAATATCAAGAATCCAATGACTTATATGCCATTATTTTAATAGATGGAACTTAAATGATCATATCATATAATGATATAATGAAATTACATCCCATTAGAAACAATGGCCATAATAGATGTTATTGTAATGAAAGTTCCTCTATGTATAAACATAAACAATTAATGTTTTTCTAAACACTATGAGATCATATATGAATTTTGTGAAAAATCTTAAACTGATTAGTTATCTAAAATTTAGATTAAATCCCTTCATTTTCACAAAGGAAACATCATTTTAGATGATATAATTAGGATAATTAGGAATAATATCAATAATAGTACAATTGAAATTATATTTTCGAGATTAATGATTTAATATTCAATATTAATTATTACTCTATATTGGAATAATTATATTGGTGATTGGAATTATGATTCTGAATGATATAATTTATTGTATAGGTTTTTTCGTAATGTAATTGTAATAAAAATATATTATATATGAATTATAAATCTCTTAATTGGGGAAATTGGAAATCCATGATCTCCATATGTTATATAGTGTATTTGGGTATCTTTATGATTGTAAAATATGATAACTCTTACTTTTTTCATAGAAAATAGTCTTGATGTCTATATAGTGGGTTAATTAGAATGATATATTTTGATCCCATTATTTATCAGTAATAAGGTATTTTATAGGATGGACGATATGAAATATAGGTACCTATAATAACTAAAATAAAAAAAGTAAAGTAAATAATGTATTTTTTTAATTAAAAGTATATATTAATTATATATTATTAAACCTTATGATTGGAAATGTTTCTTTTTGGAAGAGGTTTTATTTATAAAAAAGATTTTGTTATAAATTAAATATTATTAAATGAAATTAATGTTGTGTTTTTTCAAAAAAAAATTGATAATTGGAATATTATAGTTTTATTGTTTGTTATGGTTTCATATTTTGTTGGTTACTTCATTTTGGAATATAATAATTCCATAGAAGAGGTTAATGGTCATTTTAATGAGGTATGGGGATTTTTATTAAATAATTTATATTTACATTTTATAGTTTATTTATTTTAATAAAATATTCAAAATTATGATATAATGTATGACTAAAATACATTATTTTGTGGTTTAAAATCAAAATTCCCTCAAATCATCTAGAGTATTTCATCCTGATGCGTCACCAAATCTGAATTTCATTATTCATATTTTCCTCACTCACTAAATCATTGGATTATCCATACCATATATGTTTTGGATATATTTTTCTTGAGAGGATAATGTTAGTAAGACCTACGAAATGATTTTGATAGATATTCCACAACTATCTCACTCATTAAATGATAATGAGGATCAAACTAATGTTATTAATCATAATATTTTTTCAAAAAAACATGTCTACCCTTTTTAGTCAATGCATTACATACTTCACTAGATAATTAAAATTGTGATTAATTATATAATATTAAATAATAGTATAAGGATATGTCTTTCTACGAGGTAAATTGTTTATTTAAAAGTGTCTGTTCCATTTTGATTGGTGGGTTTTATCCCATATATCATATTCATTGTCTTATTATTAATGATGGGTTAACAGTGTAAGAATATATCTTTAAACTAATTACAATGTTGTTTTCAAACAAATATTGTATGTGTACTAGACATCACAGTATGAAAAACTAAACCAAAATGAAATAGTGATCATCAAACAGTGTTAGATTATATCTCATTTTCATATATATTTTTCATTGAATTTTCAAGAAAAAATATGTTTCATAATTTAGGTAGAAATAATTGTTTCCTCATATTTTATTTTCATTATTAAAATATTGAAACCATAGGGGTTCACTATATAAATTTTAATTTCTTGAAGAATATTTCTTATTATGCATAATGAAATCCTTGAGGAGTGATTATCCCCAGAAAATATAATTTTTCATATTCAATATTTAATGGGGCTTGATGTGGAATATCTTATTCATTAATTAAATATATATTTATTCCATGAATTTCAATTTTTTAAGGATTTTTGTTTACTCATGTCCCTTTATTGAGATATAATTATTTTTATTGAACATAATTCCTTAAATATTATATCAAACCTATTATTTTATGTCATTGTATAATCTATAACTCTTTGGGGACAATAAAGTTTTAAAATGGAAATTTATTTTTTCATTTTTAACCGTGTTAGATACATTTTTGAAATACCATTTTTTTGTTTCATTATACATCTAATCATTTCTATTTTCAGATACTTCATAAATGTATTAAAATATTTATGAAATAAATATTGAATCTTTTTTATTTTGAAAATAATATAAATTTAATTATTTTTCTATATTAACAGTTTTTATTTTTATTACAACTATGAATATTATATATGTATTTAATGGATTGTATGGTAATAATAATTTTTTGTGAATTTTATGTATCTCCAAAATAATTTTTTTCATATAAAATTTCAATTTCAGAAGTCTTTTAAAAACAATATGTTAAATATATCTACCAATATCATTTATATAATCATATTGAAATAATTTTTTTTTACTTTCCAATTATTTTAAATAGATGGGAAATTAAGGATTACTATCATTTGATTTATAAAATGATCATAAAATGTTAATTATCATCTATTAAATCTTTTTTTAATTATGAGGTTATAATTTAGATATTTTTAAGCAATCATTAACATTTTTTCTATAGATAACTAATGAAATATACTATAAATGTATTCTCATGAAACCATTTTTTCTCATGTGTAAATAATGTTTTTAGTTATGATTAATTTTATTTTATAATGGTAAACAGATATTTGACTATTATTATGAAGGATTGGGTCCTATATAGACAACTAATATATTTATAATTGTTTCATATCACACAATATGGTTATTTTTTGTTAAAATGATAAAAAACCCTTTCACACATGGTTTTTGAAATAATGTGATGTGAAATCCTCCAATAAAAACATTTTCAATGCATGTCATGTTGTATGATTTGGTCATATTTTTGTTGTTTTTAAAGGATAAACAATGATTTTTTCACATGTTTCTTATGTGAATGTGATAAAAGAATTCTATGTTAATATCATTCCTCATTGAACATTATATGGATATATTTTTTCATTATTTTTTTATCTGAATGTGACGTTGGATGTATTATACTTATTTTTTACATCAAGGTGATGTGGCTTTCCTGGTTTATAATATATTATCTCCTTTGATATATGGAATAATTGCATATCATTAAAGGTCCCTTTATCATTCAATTATTTATATATTCCTATGATTTTTCTCCTTAGATCATGTTTAATATCATATGATTCCCTAACTTTATTTAAATTTATCATGTTTTTTCATTTCAGATTACATTTCATTATATCATGTCTAATAGAAAAAACGTATTGAATAATGTTGTTTCAAATAATAATCTTAAATCATTACTATATTTTATATTTTTCCATCAATAAAACTGTTAGAGACCCATTGATATGTTTCCTATAATGATATTTTTATCTCACTCATTATTTATGATTCCCTAATATATGTCATTAAGAAGTGTTTAAATTCTTGGAAGTCAATAAGGTACTATAGTTTTCATCTACTATAAATAAAATATTGAATTTATAAATAAATGATCCACTTATTCTAATGATTCTTTATGACACTAAGAAATAATTCATGGTATTGCTTGATTATTTGTGAGATATAATGTTGACCCCTAATATTGTTTAGGATGAATGATTAGTTTATCTATTTTTTTATAAATTATAATGTCTAATTAATTTTTTTTAGAATCGCACATTGGGTTGTGGAATATGGAGACTTTTTAGGTATTAGATCAATGCATTGTCAGTTTTAGGGACTACTTTTTTATTTTGTGGATTGGAATAACCTAGTTTAATTTAAAATTATGGGGATAATCCTATGGGATATATCTAGGTATTAGATAACATCTTAATTTATTTTTAATGTATATATATTTTGGATTACATAGAAAATACATCCCAAACATGATAATGAAATTTGAATTCTAATGTGGCAGAAATATAACAAGTGGTAATCATTATAAATAGATTTTTCAGTTTTTGACAATATATTTAGTTCTATGTAATAAGTGTGTGAGTAAGAATACAAAATTGGATTAACACTCTCAGGGGGGGGGTATCTTTGCTTAATTAACATTATATATAAAAATAATTATGGAGGATTAAATTCTATTAATATGTAAGGGGATTGTGTTTTATTTATGAATGAACATAACATAATGGTTACTAGGATAAACTATGAGTAATCCATGTTGAAATAAAATAATTTAATAATAACATGGAAATTTAATAATGTGAGAAATCCTAATATAAATTTTCCCATGGGTATTTTGTTTTATTATGTAATTATTATATTGTTGAGCATTCTTCATTTAAACTTTTTTTTAATAAAAGGATTGATCAAGAAGGATCCGTGTATATAATGTACGTGATTGAAAATGTGATAAATTTCTATATAATATACCAAATTAGATAGAAGATCAAATTGAAAATATTTTGTTCTTAATCACACAAGTATCATTATTAATTATTAAAAATGATATTATTTTAAAAAATTAATTGAAAAAAAGAATATTAGAATTTTTTATATATATTATTAGGTTGTAATGACAATAATAAGAATAATGTTGGACCTCCTAAATGTTTAAAATGTTAGAAGAACCACCCAATGGAACATCTTAATGGAAAATGAAAATGTTTCATGTGTGGATTAATTATCCATTAACATTATTATTGTCTAGATGGGGAGAATAAGATATGTAATGTAATAGATGATAGAATTGACCAGCACATAAAATGTTTACTTCCTAGGGAATGTGTAAAATGATGACTAATCTGAGAGGAAATCTTGAATAATAAATATCATAATCTTTTCAAAAAATATAATTGTGTAAATCCTAAAATATATATATAATTGAAAGTAGGTGATGTAATTTAAGGATAATAGGTAAACGAAAATTTCACTCAATATATGTGTATTGAAAAGTGCAAACATGTTTTAGACACCAATGTAGGTATAAGTTGTTTTCTAGGAGAATCAAATTGAAAATTTAATGATTTCATATTATAATAGAAAAACATCGATGACTATAATATCCATTGTTAATTTTATGGTTATTGGATTCATCAAAGTATTAGTATACATCATTTCAATGAATTAATTTTGTTTTTTGAATTTTATTGAATATACTATTATAAAATCCATAGTATTAAACAATTAGGAAAATCATAGACAAGGGTACAAAACAACTATGATCATCAGTCTTGAAATGGATGATGTTGAACTCCCATGGGTAACTAATTTTTTAAGAAGTATTATAAGACCTTATAATGTGATATGTTTATCATAAACTAGAAGAAGAAAAATCAATATAAAGATTGATATATTCTGTGAAAAAATTATATATTTTGTACGTTTGTAGGTATTACCCAATAAATTTTATCTCAATTCATTTCTATAACTTATATACCATTAGTTTGTAAGATATAATTAATATTGTTAGGCCATAATTTATTTAATGGGGTGATAATATAATATCCCATGATTTCGTAAAATATTTTCACAAAACAACAGTATGTTTGATTGTATCCCCCAAACAATACAATAAACTAATATTATTCCCCTGATATTTGTTATTATAAAAAATTTATAACAATAAATTCACTTTTTTTAAATATTTTATTCAACTAGTAAAAATTTCAATTATTTAATTTTTAAAACTTGTACTTATAAAGTATATATTTTCAATAAAAGAATTTTACAATATATATATATAGTATTTTAACTCGAAAGAAAATTTTATAAACACAAAAATTCAACTTTTCAAAAATTTCCAGCATTTTAAAATTCACCACATCAAAATTATTATAAGGTGAATTTAGTAGATAGTTTTCGAAAATAATTTATTTTTATTCGAATAGATAACATATATAAATTTTGGAAATTTTGCCTTTTATATAATATTGTCATAGTTCAAGAATATCAAAAATGTAATTGAATATTTTTTTCAATATATTTATTTTTATAAATGTAATATAATTATACAAATCCACTATTATATATCTATAAAACCGAAGATAATTTTTTAGAAATATAGGTAATATTTTATCCAAAAACAATTTTTATATGATTATATAAAAATTTTGTTTTCATGAAATGATGAAAATAATTTTAAAAAAATGTATATAATATTTTTTATCCAGAAATCATAATATTTAATAATGTAAATATCAATTTAGGTATAAATTATTGTTTACTGTGATTATAGATAATGTCCATGATAATGGAAAATTAATTATTATAAATGAACTAATTCATTAATGTTATGTAATATTAAAATAATAAATTAATGTTATTTAAATTAAATTAAATATTTTATAATATTATATTAAAATAAATAAATATATTTTATCACTTGTTATTTTGGTAAATTGTGATAGATAATATTATGAATTGTTAATGGAGATTTTTTTTAAGATATCAGTTTTTTTAAAATATAATTAGTTTCAATTGAAAAGTTTGTTTTTTAAATATTTTTATATTTAATGAGATTCTATGAATAATACACAAGTTAGAAGAAACTATTATTTTTAAGGCGGTATATGTAATATTTTTAGAAAAATATAAATTACATGTGTAAAAGCTAGTTATCACATTATAATCGAAGATGCTAAAAAAGTGGTAAAATGATTGAAATTTTTTGTAAAAATATAAAAAAATATTCGGTAAAGTATTTATAATAATTATTTATCAAAATCGAACTTTTTTAGTAGATTTTGATTTAGTTTCATTTCTATTGTTTCATCTCACTATTGATAAATAATGGGTATTCACAGAACATTAATTTTCTTCACTTGTATAGCATGGTCCCTTCCACAACTTAATGTTACTATAATACCTTAAAATATCATCCAAATTAATTTATATTTTTATCTATAAATAATCTAATACAATTTTAGGAGGCCTATAATATGAATTATGTATCATGTGTCTTTCATTAACAAGGATTCAATAAAGATAACGATAAATGTCCCAATTTTAGTATTAAATAAATGGTAAAATGTTTTCAATTATTATATCACATTCATTCCTATAAAAAACTTTGTTATATAATTCATCAGTATCCTTAGTATACTAAAATTTTATTAAATTAATGGTACTTGAATTTTTTATTTCTTGTGATACCCATTGATTAATAATATAAAATTAATAGTGGTTATGTGCAGAAAAGATCCTCCACGATGTATTATTTTTCATTATTCACCATCATTTCCATTCTTAATCAAATAGAGATAAAATATGTTTAAAAAAATAACATAAAAATATTATTATTGTGATTTTTTTATAATGATATTCTATACATAAATTAATATTTACTCCTATCATGTTATATCATATTGTTTTTATGTTTGTTTAACCACATACATTAACAACACTATAAAAATATATAATCGATGATTATAAAAAAATAGATTAATTTTTTTTACTTTATAGTTTTAAAATAATAACTATTATATGTTTATGAAAATTTTATATTATTTACTTAAAATTATTTTAAAATATCATATTTGATAGCTATAATTACCGAAATAATATAACATGGATTCCATTTTATGCATCAAAATTAAAAAACATGTGAAAATATATATGAGTTATACCAACCAATATATGTTACCTATTCTATCACAATAAATGAACATGTAATGATTATCTTAGTATAAAATTTTTTATCAATATTGACATTATAAATCAATCATGAATCAATTAGAATTATTATCATCCAATAATGATTTCAAACCATTACTATATCAAAAATGTATACTAAATACTCATAATAGAATATTATTAAAGGTTATAAATATTACTCCTATTTTGAAAGAGGAGAGTTTGACAGTTATTTTTTAGAAAGGATGTTACAGTGAGTTCCCCTATGAAAAAACTCAATGTGAGGGTTTTTTAGATTCATTTTTTACCCATGAAACATTTTTTATATTAAACACCATACAATAATATATATGGTGTAATCGACACCCAAATTTCCTTCTGGTATAATAAATAATAATCAACTAATAATATTTTGATGTCAATATCGTGGTATACTACTTGTGGTTTTCAGATTCATAGGATACTTGTACTATAAGGTGTTACTTGTCTCTTATTTCATTCATAGACACAATTTTCTAATTATTAAAAAAATATAATTCATTGATGTGATTTTTGAATAACAAATGTGATTTGAAATATTTATCTATTTATTGTGGATTTAATATTTAAATAAAGTACATTGTTTAAATGGATTCTTCTTTTAATGGTATCAATGTATTATGTCTTTTTTTTAACTCATTTCTAATTGTTGGGAAAAAATTATTCATTATGGAATCATTTAATTAAAGGATTCCTTGATCCTATACTAGAAATTTATTTCCTATTTATGATATAAATATTTAGTATTTTTAACATTACATCACCGTATGAGAAGGTTTATTTATTAATGGTATTTTCCATGTTTTTATTTTTTTAAAATTTTATTAAATCCTAATGATTTGGAAATTCAATGAAAATAATAATATATATTTATAAATTAATAAATGATTTTTAAAAGAACATATTTATATTTAAGGGGGATTCAATATTTATTATTTTTATAAGATTTATTAATATATTTTTATAATGTTTTAATGTATATTTTATAAAGCATAATTATCTTGTGATATTTATTTTTGAAAATATCTATTTGGGTTTTGAAATTTGATTTGTAAACTTTTTTTCAAGATGATTTATTTTTTTTAATGTTGAAATTGTAAGGATTCCCCAATCCTTTAAAAAATTAGTATTTCCTCTAATTAATGATGATATATATATTACGAAACAATATTTTTTATACATGAAAACATCCTTCATACCTTATATGTTATTATAGGGATATGTTTAAAACATTATCCAACTATTTCTTCTGAATTTCCTATTAAATGTTCTGTAAAATTATATTCAATAATCTTGTAACATAACAATGGGTTAATTAAGTGAGGTTTTACACATGAATATGAATTTCATCTAATATTACATATATTTTTGATTAATTATAGGATGGATTGGGTCTGATGTATCCTTGAAATGCTTTTTTATGGATTCACATTGAATGTTTGGATGATTAATTTGAGAATTTTATGTGGGAATCATTGACTATGAGTTTATTTATGGAAAATGATATATGAATCACAGTTCACACGATTATTGTTTGAATGTGATTCAAGGATAATTGTTCACATGTTAATTTGTAAACATGTTGTTGGAATCATTATTCAATGTTTTTTGTGAAATTTATGTCATAAGAATTGCTCATGTTTTTTATAAGTGAACATGATTTATTATGAATTATTCCAATATTTATTTTCAAAATGTCATAGGGGAATCATTTTTCAAAATTAATTTTGGGAACATGATGTTGGATTAGTTTTTCATAATATTTTTTACTTTATGTTTATGTCATATTTATTAATCCATATATGTTTAACGCTAATGTAATGACATATATATGTGTATTAATATGATAATTATATCATGTATATATTAAAACGATTCATAAATATGTTTTTATTGTTCATTAGTGTTAATTTGAGAATAAATATCCTTTGATCATGCCCTATAGACCGCTCTTATTATTCCATGTTCCTTTCAATTTGGTATTTCTCCCATTATCATGTTTTCCCATATTAATAAGTTCAAACCAATGATAAAATATTTATAAACATTCCATTTCTATGTGTTTTACATAAATCACATCATATATTTTTATTTCCCATGTAATTAATATTTTTATATATTATGATATGTATATAAGTTCTTATTTTTGGTTTGACTATAATGATGTTTTCAAAAGTATCATTAAATAATTCACTGATTCATCAGATCAAAATGAACTCTAAATATATTATTCAATAGAGGTTGTGATTATTTCTACGATCTAAATTTTAACCAACGGAAATTTTATAAAATAAATATTGGTTCAAATCACATTTTATGAAGGCCAATCAAGAAATGATGAGTTATAGTATAGTACACATGAGTATAGTTGTGGGAGTTCCTTTACCAAATTATTTATTTCAGTCATTAACATTAAAATAATATTTAACTAATCCTTCAATTATATATTACTTCATCCATATTTAAAATTATAATTCAACAATGTTGATATTCATTAGTGTGGTCATTCCAAATATGAATGATTCTTTCAAAACCTAGTTTTCCTGAATTTATCAATTATAGGGTATATATATAATTCTCCATGATTCTATGTACAATCAATAATTATATATGAAATTTCATTAAATGTATCCTCTGTAAATTTCTTCATACAATTAGACAATTTGTTAGTTTTTTCCAACCATCGAATGCTTGAATTTTTGGTTAACTAAACTAGTGTGTACTCATGTTCCAAAGTTGAAAAGTATAGGAATCATAATAACATCCCTATAAATTTCACATTGAAGAATTTCATGACGAATTGTAGATCCATTGTATTATTTTAATAAACATGTTTTGGAGCTATAAAGCATTCATTGTGTGGGATTCATATCTATAAGAATATTAATATCCAAAAAAATTTATACTGAAACACACCTTCCACAACATTGGACCATCTTTTTAAATAACCACGAGTATATAAATTAACAACATCATTAATTGTTATAAAATTTATATTGTGAATTGTGGAGATCTATAACTAAAAATGTAAAAAATATATTCAACATGAGAATAAATATTTTATATGTATTACTTTTATATTACAATTCATGCTTTGTGATTGTTTTTATTTAAACATTACTCATGTAATGACACAATATAACACTATGTGGATTAATCTTATTAACCTAAAAAATATCGTTTAAATGATAAATGTACATGTATATTTGTTTGAGTTTTACTATAGTGGAAGCATGACCCCTGTAATCATAATTTGACCATACTCATTCAAATAAATTTAGAACACATCATGAGTTGTCATTAAAATATATAATGTACTTCACATGAAATTTTGAAAATTAATAAATAAATAATACACAATAAATCAGAAAATTATTCAAATGTGTTCATTTATTTGTTTTCTTAAACATAGATTACATTTGGTATGATTTTCCCATTAATATTCCTGTTATCAAATAAAATATTCTCCTAAAAATTTATGATATAATTGTAAAATGAATAATAGTAGCCATATTAGTTTCCATGTTTTATAAAAATATAACATTTGGCAATGAATTTTTTTGATAGGTTCTCTATATTCCCCCATTTTTTATAGATAATTTATGGTTTAATTAATTATAATTAGGTGAATTAAATTTTATCATCATCCATGGATGTGGTGGATGTAATAGAGATAAGTAAAATTTCACTATTATGGTATTAATACATATAAAATTTATGGAAATAATAATCCACATGATTTAGTTATATTTATTATGGAATATCATAAATTTTATATTAGAGTTATAATTAATATGTCAGTGTACAATAAGGTTATCCTCCATCACTTGTGTTTTTAAATTTATGGTCATGTATCCAATGAAACTGATTTATATAGATTAAGGCTACATGATTATGACATATAATTCCTAATTTATGTTAATGAATTCAAAAATTATTTCTCATTAATTTTATATTAATATGACTTTGACATATGATTTATGTCACATCATTTTATATTACTAGGATATAATATTTGAAATTTAATTTCATGTAGAGTAGAAAATTTGATAAATGGTACATAATAATGTACGGGTGTGGGGCTTATGCATAAGAATCCTTTTTTGGTTCAATCTAATAGATGTGTTTGACTATAGTTAGAAATAGAATACACCATAATAACGGATTTTCTTTTTTCATATCTCATTGAATAAAATATAGATGATAATTTAACAGCCAATGAAATGAATGGTGGAAAAAGTTCCAGTTCATAATTTTACGTCTTGGAGAGATTAGAGGAGTGATTCATGAATTCTTCCACGTTTTTCCTAAGGAAATGGGTACCCATAATCATGGAAATATGTTATTTAGTATACTATAATTATTTTAATATTTGTAAATGTGAAATTACATCAATTTATATTATAGGATACATGATTTCAATTATAGAAGGAATTTATGATAAAAAAATATCACATAACTATGTCTAGTGATCTCATCATGTATAAATGGTTTTCAAGGAGGTTTCATTAATGGAATAATATTTTGATGTTTTTTACCATGATATAAATTCGTCCGCCAATGTTTTTTTAATTAGGGTTAATAGTTTAGATATAGTTATTCCACTACATTATAACACTATGTGAGCCTATGTAAATGTTTTAAATTTGAATAGTCATTTCTATTTGTAGATGAATGGTTTACATGGGTGGTAACACATATCACACTATTAGGTATGGATTTTGAAAAAAAATCATCTACCAAAAGACACAATTCTAGATTATATAGAACCTTAGTTTGGAGAATTTTGTGGTCTATAAAAAATAGATTTAATGTATAGTGTTTCAATAAAGGCAATGAAAAGTGACACTGAAGAGAATAAATCCATCAAATGTTAGAAGTTATGTTTCTTAAGAAAATATCATCATTATGTATTGGTTTATGTGGATCCAATTTAGGGAATTTTCTAAATGACTAGGTGAAGTAGAATAAATGTTGAACACCCCTTCATTATCATGTCTAGGTAGTAACAATTTTGGGAAATTCATTATATACTAATTCATGTGGTCTCTAAAGGGGTAACATCATATTTGATTTGGTCAGTTGGATCCAATGTAGGGATATAATTCATGGACTACTTGTTGTGACAGCATTGAATGGTTCTGTTTTATGGAGTAACTAAAGAGGAAATAATTTTTGCTTCTCTTGGGAGTGGTCCTTCAAATTCTCCTTGATCAATAAAAGGTAATGTATGGATTGAGGAATGTGACATATGAGAGGATAAGTCATATGACTATTGAATAGTCTATGAGACCATCATATTTGATTTATAGATATAGGGTGTGTAGTAATTATAGTTGATTTAAGTGTTACTGTGTTGATGGAAGAATGTGTAGGAATGAAAGTAGATGAGTGGAAAGATATTGGGCTCTGGATATTCATACCATTAATAATATAAAATTTTGATGACAATCATCATCCTTTGAAAATTTTGAGAATCTAATTTCTTATATTCCATTATTGTAACAAAGAGAACTGATATGATCATATCATATAATGATACAATGAAATTATATCCCATTAGATACTATGGTCACAATAGATGTTATTTTAATGAAATTTCCTCTATGTATACACATAAATGATTCATGATTTTCTAAACAACTATGAGATCATAAATGAAATTTGTTAAAAATATAAAATAGGGTAGTTATATAAAGTTATGATAAAATCACTTAATTTTTACAAATTCAACAACATTGGAGATTATATAATAAAAAAAATGATTATTAATAGCAATAATATTATAATTGAAATTATATAATATGGATTAATGATTTAATGTTCAATATTAATTTTTTCTCTATATTTGAATAATTATATTTGTGATTGGAATTATGAATCTAAATCAAATAATTTATTGTATATGTTTTTTAGTAATGTAACTTTTATAAAAATATATTATATATGAATTATAAATCCCTTTATAGGGGAAATTGGAAATCCAAGATCCCCACAAGTTATATGGTGTCTTAGGGTTTTTCTATGGTTATAAAAAATGATAAATATTACTTTTTTCATTGAAAATGTTATTGATATCTATATAATGGTTTAATTAGAAAGATATTTTTTGAAAAAATGGTTTATTAGTAATGAGGTATTTTATAGGATGAAAGATATGAAATATAGGTACCAATAATAACTAAAATACTAAAAAATAATGTAAATAATGAATTTTTATAATTAAAAGAATATGTTCACTATAAAATATTAATCCTTATGATTCGAAGTGTTTCTTTTTTAATGATTTTTTATATATTAAAATTATTATGTTAAAAAATAAATATTATTAATTGAAATTTTTGTTGTGTTGTTTCAAATAAAAATTTGATTAATTGGAATATTATAGGTTTATTGTTTGTTATGGTTTCATATTTAATAGGTTACTTCATTTGGGATTATATTAATTTGATAGAAGTGGTAATTAGATATTTTAATGAGGTATGGGGGGGTTTTCTATAAAATTATGTATATTTTTATTTTATAATTGATTTATTTAATTAAAATATTAATTGTTTATATAAATAATGACTAAAATACATTATATTGTGGTCTAAAATAGAAAACACCTCAAATCATGTAGTGTTTTTCATCCAGATGCATCACCATCTCTGAATTTCATTATTCATATTTTCAACACTCACTAAATCATTGGATTACCCCTACCATATAGTTTTTGGATATATTTACCTTGAGTGGAGGGAGTTAGTAAGACCTATTCAATGAATTTGATAAATATTACACCACTGTCTCACTCATTAAATGTGAATGAGGATCCAACAAAAGTTTGAATCAATAATCATAATATTTTAAAAAAAAATTTCTACCATTATTAGTCAATTCATAATATCCTCCAATAGACCATTAAAATTCTGATGAATTATATAAAAAAAACTAATATTATATGGATATGTCTTTCTATGTGGTTCATTGTTTATTTAAAAGTGTCTAGCCCATTTTGATTTGGGGGTTTAATCCCACATATCCAAGTCATTGCCTAAATATAAATAAAGGATCAACAGTGTTAGAATATATCACAAAACTAATTACAATGGTGTTTTCAAACAATTAAAGTGTTTCTACCACACACTACAGTGTGAAAACTAATCCAAAATGAAATAGTGATTATTAAAATGTGTAACATGATATCTTTTTTTCATATCTTTTTTTAATTGTATTTTAGGATAAAATCTTTTTCATTATAGTATTGTTTATCTAATTATAATAATTTTTACAAATGTATTTAATTAGAAAATTAATGTTGACTAGAATAATTATGTAATGAAAAATATTATGGAAATATAAAAAATGTTTTTTACCCATAGGAAGAAATTACATATGTGACTCCACACCAAAGTCAATGAAATTTTAGAGATCATTACCATGGGGTCATATGAGTAGTTTTGATAGTAATAATGGATTTTATATGATTTTTAGGAATTGTATTTTGAATCTCAGGTCAAGATAATGAGAACAGAGCTAGGTTTATTTATATTAAAGGTATTAGTTCTTCATTTCCTTATAATATATTAAATTTAGGATTAAATATATTACAATGACACCCAAATTTAGTTTTTTTTGTTATATCATGTCACAATTATGGAATGTGGTGACTCAAACACTCACAATGTTGTAAATAACAAAAAATGGATTTGGAGACATATAAATGCAATGGCTGATACAAATAGTTTTTTCATAGGGATTTCAAAATGTTTACAATACGACACATGTTCGGACAGTGATGTTATTTATTGTGACCCTTCCAAGATGATGAAAATATTTGAGAGATATAATATATATGACTCATTAAATTAAGTATCTTGATGTAATATTGGATAAAAAATGTCATGTTGGATATCTCTTATTATTTACATAGATCATGGGTTGACATGGAGGATAATATATTATTTATTGAATGTTTAATTTATATTACCAAAATGAATATATTTATACCCAAAGGGATAACATGTACACTACACTTATTTTTAAGATATTTTATTTTATAAAATATGATATATTTTTCATTTTTGAAATAATTGGTCTATGGAATCATGTGATATATTTTTTTAAAACTCCAATATGAAAATTTTATGAGCCTCCAAATTATTCTTGATATTTACTATAAATAGACGGTTTCATTGATTTCATGAAACTCATTTTTCTAATTATTATATTTTTTTCATAGTGTCTTTTATCTTTTTTATAATTATTTTAATTCCAAAGTATACATTAAATACTCCATCCATTATTCAAGTACTAACTTCTTTATTAATTTATTATTTCATTGATCACTCTCTTTTTTCAGTATTCATTGTTATTATGATAGATTAGACCGGTGTGATTGATTCCCCAATACAATGTGTATATTATTGACATATCGGATGGGGTAATGAAAATAATGGGAAATATATTTTTTTGGAACTATTATCTGGATGGATACTATGGATAACTAATTTAAATGCTAGAGAACATCGAATCTATGAAGTAAAAAAAAACATTTTATATCTTAATTAGGAATCCACACCTGTTATATGATATATATATTTATGTCATATCTCAAACACCCATCCTAAGGTACTATATTTTTTACTATTAATATAGATATTTTACTATGGTCTACAATTTGATATTCATGTTGGGGTCATAGATTCAGTCACATTAGAAGGATGATGAACCATCCCAAGGTTGGATGATGACATACTTATTAAATCACTCATAATTATTGTTTATTTAAATATTATTTTCATCCACAAAGATGTGGAAGTCATAAATAGTATGAGATTACTTGTTTATCCACCGATATTTCTGTTTTGAAAAAGAAGTTTCATAATATAAAATTTCATTAGTCACAAATTATATAATAATCATTGTTAACCAAAATGATAAATTTTGATGTTAAATATTTAGAAACCTTTTATGGTCAACGTAGAAATCCATAATATAAGTCTATATTAAAAAAACAAGACACACGATTGTCACCATGTAAGAAATAATATAAACACTAAATAGTAAAAATATTATTAAAATATATGGATTTCAGTTAGTCAAAAACCTCAACTAAATCCTTATTCGAATCAATAATAATATGGTCTACACTGTACCAATATCTAAGGACCAACCAGTTACCCACCATATCATTATGATAAATCAATTTTTAATCTATTACCACCAGATCAAATTAAATTAAGTCATCCTTTTAAAAAATTCAAACTCAATTATATGAACCATACAGTCCATAAAAATTTATTAAATAATATTTTTAAGAATTATGTAAAAATATTCATCAACAAATAGATTCTTAATGAGGCCCCTAATATTTAAATAATCCACAGTTTGAAATATTTATATTTTTGTGGTTATGATATCATAATAATTATTAATTTTTTTGCTCATTATACTAATTGAATCAAATAATCGAATAAAAGGGAGTAAGAATATTCAATGATATTATAATGATTTTGGGCTCAGGATAATAAGATGATATATAGAGTTAAGAATGAATTATAAAAGAAGAAAAATTAATGGGTGTGTCTTAAGAAGGATGACTACACACATGTTTAGAAGATCAAGGATGAGAAAAGTAATGATTTAAAAGGAATAGTTGAATTTTATGTTATCTAGGATGTAAGAAAGTATTACAATAATATTATGAAACCAAAATTCCCAATAAAAAATTTTCGATGTTGACATGTAAAGAGAGAGTGGAAATTAAATATAATATATTCTCATATATATTTTTAAAAATAAACATGAGGATGAATTTTCATGATTAAAATTTAAAAATAATAACACATTTTTTATTCCGTAATAGTTTATCATCATATAAAATCTAAATTAATGATAGAGGATTTATTTCATGTGTTTGATATTCATTAATCACGTTTAAATTGAAGGTACAATAAATAATGAGGAATCCAGGGAGATTTTCAGTCCCTTGAACATATAAATCATTTAAAATTGGGATTGCAATATTTGATTTTGCTTCTAATGTCAATATCTATCCACAAAAAATGTTTCCAAAATTTTTAAATAATTTTCAAATGATACAAAAATTAATAATATAGATCCTAAATTGACTAACAATGTACTAATGGGGAATTTATTTATACATTATGATCAATTTACAAATATTCTTCATTACCATTGGCATCTATATAATTAATATCAATTAGGAAGGTGATGTTCTCATTATTCTAGTAAGACAATATATTATAACACTAAATTAATAGATAAATTTTATTCTTGGAAAACTAATTTTTTATAGTTAGAGATTTACACCTTTTTATTGATCAAATTAATTCTATGAATCAATGATATGGAACAGATGATTATCGTACCATTTTTACAACTATTGAAATCCCATCTATTACGATCTTATTACATAGAGAATAGGTGAAAATTATGAAAATTAGTGTTTAATTATAGGGCAATAAATAGAAGAAAATTAGTAATTAACATAGAGATAATGATTAATTTTTTAATGGGATGTTACTTTTTTATTGGATTTTAATATATATTCCAATAAATAGGCCATCATCCCATTGATACATGATATGATATATATTAAATTTTCATTATTTTACTCATTTTTTGGGGTTATATAAACCATACCAATAATTAGGAACAAATAACTTATGATGTAGTTTGATAAAAATAAGTTATTAGTTCTGAAAAGAAGATAGAAACTAATAACAATGGATTTTTCTAATATTATGGGAATTAATCTAACTATTTGGAAATAAAAGTTTACTCTATAATGTTAATTTAAAAAAACATAATATTGATATTGATGAATAAAAAAAAATTATGATGTGGTCATATATTTTTAAACAAACTCCTTGAAATTTGAATGGTCTTCTCTAAATCATATCATGAATGGTTCTAAACATTACTAGTTACCTAAAATAAGGGAGTAAAAACTATGATAAATAATTAAGTGAAGATAATTTTTATAATTAGATAAATAATGATATAGATATATTTATTGTATTATATGATGATGATAGAAGTCATGAGAAGAAAAATATTTTATCTTTCATTCATAGATAAAATGCTCGAATAGTTATCTATGATCGATTTTTTATTTATTGATGGATACTCAAATAATAATCATATTCTTGTCGACATAAATGATAATTAAAATTCCAAAATTACATACACATACATTACATTTAAATTTAATCAAATTTCATTATGTAAATTAAAGACACCTATAAAATATGAATGGTTATAGAGCCACATATTACTTGATATAACATATTACTCTCTAAATATTTTCATTGATGGTTTCCAAATTTACTTGAGATCATTTGAGGTGTGAATGGAAAACCAGAAAATTGTTTTAAGTAGATGTAAATATATTTATCTTGTGGTAAAATCTTTAACATTCCACATAATTATGTAATATTGAGTTTTACTCAAACATTGAATTTCCATGATATTAGACATAAGTCACTCCCATATTTATTAGAATGATATATGTCATACTTGAGGAAACATAGACATATTTATTTAAAGAGTTAATGTTTATTTGGGATAGTATATCATAATATTCATCTATATATCAAATATGTTTCTTCCATTTACTAATTTCATACCAACAATAGATCCAATCAACAATGAAACATCATATTAGGAATCCTTCATTTCTATAATAGTGAAATTAGTGGATACCCTAGTTATGATCTCTCTAAATTTTGTATATAATTTTGATATGATGTATGATGAAATATATTTTAATTAAGTATCCATGTTGGGATAGATGGATAATCACATATTATGATACATTTATTAATAATTTTGATCTCATTGAAGGTAAAATCAACAATACTATTATAGTGATAAAATACCCCACTGTGGAATTTTATTTAGCATGTATATTTAATATTTATTAAACTATATTGGAGAATTATAAAACAATAATGTTTTTATAATTTTATATATGAAATGAAATAATTTAAATTCATGTTTTTAAATGTTTTCATGTTTAAAAAACATTAAATTGTTTATCAAGGATCATAACATTTCAATGATAGTGGCAGCTGGTCATTTTTAAGGCAGTAGTCGATTCATGATAAATAATATTATAATAATAAAATTACTAATGATTTATAGGGGAGAGAATTTCTATGAAAATATATAATCATTAAATGGTCTTATATATATATGTTGTAAATAAATATTTATCTCCATTTTCGTATCAATATTGAAAAATGATTCTATTCAGTTGAATGAATTATATATGAGATAGCCAATTTTTTCAATAAATATGGATATAACATAATTATATAATCTATGGTAGATTCATAGTCTAAGAGCCTATAAGAATTCATTCATCACCCACACACTATAGTAAACCATTTAATTAATATAACAATATCTTGGATCATGAAATTATTACTATATTATACTTTTTTAAAAAAAAATTGAAAAGAAATTAAATGAAGAAAAAACCGATAAAAAATATTTTTAAATATTCGAAAATAATATGAAAATATACAAAAGAATATTATAGAATTCAAGAAATTTTGTTGTTGGGAAATTGTATTTAAGGGCCCCTTATAAAGCTCATTTAGTAACATAAACATCTGGGTATTTTATTACTATGGTTGAAAATGTGAGGTTACTGAATCTATTTCCAAAACACTGTTAATGTGGTGATTAATTTATTATTAATTAATATCATTTCATGATTTGTAATCTATTTATTACTAATAATTTATAATCAAACACATTTTAACAATTACTTACTAAGTCATTATCCCAAAATTTGTAGAGTTTGTAACAATATTATTGTCCCTTATCATCCAATAAAAATTCCGTTAGTACAGCAGTCCAACTGAGATATCAAATATATTATAAAAATTAAAATGAGTTGAAAAAGGATATATTTGATTTGGAATCATGATTGATCATTTTTGGGGTATATACCACCCATTAAAACTCTTATTTACATGTTCATATTTTGGATTATATTTGGTTATCAAATATTTTTAAAAGTGTATTTTAGAAAATAAAAAGTATTTTTTTGTATAAAAGACGATCAGGTACTTGAAAAATGATGGAATGAAGCTATATATATATATTAATTAAAACAATATAGATAGATTTATAAAAGAATGCATATATATATATATATAGATTTATAATATGATTCATAATAAATTAAACACAAGAAAAAATTACTCACCATGATATATGATATTATTTACTAACACATAATGGAATATTTTTCTTAGAAAAATTTGTTTTTTTTGTTATAATCCATTTACAGTAGTCAATGTATACTCACATGCAGAAATCCTGATCCATTGGTATAATGAATACCCATTAATATTAAATAAATATTTTTTGAGTCGTTATATGTACAATATTAAAGGGGGAATAACTCACACTCTAATATTTGAGTTAACACATGGAATATTTTTCAATCTATCAACATTATACAAAAATAAAACAAGGATTAATTCAAGGATACTGCGAAAATTTAATATTATTTTAATACTATAATATTATTAATGGAATTTTTTTGGTTGATAACAATTAACCATAAAAATTTATCTTAGGAGAATAATATGGAAACAAACATATAGAATATATCTTTACACATATATAGCTTAATGGGCATACTATATATGGAATTTGTGGAAGGACAAATTTTAATGCGTAAAGAATACTTTAATATTTCATCATTGATCAGAAATAGATATAGTATGGTTAGTGAAAAGATTGGAATTTTGTCGTTATGTGTCAACATCTGTTCTCATGACCAATGATGAAATTCCAGTCCACAACTAATCTTGACCACATCATATTGATATATTATTTTACAACCACAATATTCAATATGTTATATCCATCACAAGTCTTTTTTAATAACTTTTTACATGGAATGAATAATTTTACTTCTTGATTAATTATCATCGACTCAAAATTGTAATTTATGTTTCCCTATTGAGTGTTTATTTCATAACATCTTCCAATGAACAACACCAAATAAATTTTTCTTTGTTCTATAATCATATTCATTGAGGAATTCCTTGTAGATTAATAAGATGACACTGTATCATGGGTTAATCAGAAAACAATTTTTCTCTTCTAATATAGAAAAATTAACCAATAAAAAACACTACATCATTATTTAATATTATTTGGGAAGTTCTTATTGTGGAAAAATTTTATATTCCAAAAATGATTAAAAAAATCGTAGACCATCATGTGGTTCCACTCAAATAAATAATATGAAAATTATACCAGAACTATGATGACCAAATACCCACAGTGTTCAGAAACACCAATCCATCACTCCTTATTTTAAATATATTTACTAAATAACATTCTCATAGATCCTAACCATAAATAAAACACATTAACAATTTAATCCTCATTTCCATCCCCAATACATCCAAAACTAAATTGAATTTCACTACTAACTAATATACAAATTCACCTTGATCATTTTAAAAATATTATGTCACTTTAACTAGACATAATTTTATAAACTGATCCACATCACCATTTTTTGATATTAAATATATGGATGAGGAACCAACAATGATGTGGATTCAGTTTGGCCCAATGGATGATTGTGTGATGGTTTTATTTCTTGTAAAATCATCCATATTTGGTCACTATTTTCCATTTTTATGGAATCTCCCAATGTTTACTTCATCCATAACTAGGCATTATCCTGATTTACAATGGTAGGTGTACAACTTGTTTTTCAAAAACATTGATTCTTCTGGATACTTATTGTTCAATAGGATAGATTCTTGGGATTGTTACACACATTTCAGGGGGAATTTATGCCTACTAAAAGCATTTTTTATAGATTTATAAAATGTTTACAAATATCGTCTAAATCTTGATAGGATACCGATTAAACAAAAAAATGATTACATGTCAACCCTAATTATATACAAATAGAGGGGATATAATTAGTGAATCAATCTATATTTATCTGAGTTTCTTCAACCATTTTTTTTGTAATTGGTAACGTATAATGTGATGATGCCATATATATAGAAAAATTGGGATTTTTTAACATGAAGTGAGGCAGTTAATATTTCAAGGAGAGGATTGTGTCATTACGAGGAAACCAATGTATCCTGGTTATTGTAGTAATCCAAATCCACATATATCATTAAATCTACTCATTTTAACATCACGAGGAGAGGAAATTCATAAGGGAACCGAGGCACCATATTACTGAGCATGATAATTGGGGATGCTTCCTAGGTCTCCTTGTAACAGTACAGATCTGAGTTAACCTAGTTCTATCACACCCTTGGGATAGTCCCTAAGGTATATGTCGATATGTGTGGCTGTATCTATTTCATTCCACACACGGGTGAAAACATACTAGTATTACCCTTGCGGGTGGAGATTCTTGAAGACAATGAGTTGTTGATTGGGGCATCATAATCCCTTGGGGATTATGCTTGGCTTGACAAACAAGTGGTACCATGTGATTATCCTCATTTCATATGGACGTGGGATTGTGTAATGAGAAAATCCTAGGACCTCAATATAGATATTGGGACTTGATATGTCACTCTATGTATCTTGATTGTTATATGACTCACAGTTATCATAGTTTAGTTTATTTTATAATCCACTAAGGGATGTGATATACTGATCACCCCATGAGATTCATACTGTCTCAATGGTTGAAATGTCATATACATGGGGATTATAGGGAAATTGTTCTTTACTTGTTCATGGGAATTATGAAGGAAACCTATATTTCCAATTTATTATTTAATGAGATTCCATGTAGTAAAGTCGAATAGGAATTACACACAGATCATTCCCTTACAAAAGATGTCATGAACCAACCAAGGTCGACCCTAAACTGATCACCCAAGCTGGTTCGCGACATGTCCCATGAGGCATTCTCGATGCTCCCAGGCTGGCGACAAGTTCCAGAGCATCAACAGAGACTATGGGAATTATTTCTCCCAATAAAAGTAAATAATGTAGTAGAAGTAATACAGAGAAACACAAAATAAATAACCCTAATAAAACAACTAAATAGGAACAAAGAACATAAAACTAACCGAAATCGTCATCTAAACTAACTATGTGTAACCTCGTGGGTCAATCTATGACTCAACAGTCAAGCATCGACCAAAGTGGGCCCACTCTAGATGTTTCTTACACAAACACAAAAAACAGAAAAAAACTATAGGCGTGACTATTAAAACTAAGTAGCTCGCCCGATATCTATTCCCAATGCACTACCTTTAAAACTAAGAAACTTCAATTCTAAATTTGAACTATAGTATAATAATATATGCACTTCAACAATTTATCTTGAAAATAATGTATAATCCATTGCCCTTATTCATTAAAAAATTAGAACAAAAGTGATGGAAACACATTTTTCCTTGAAAACATTTTCATAGAAGTTATGAAACCAAAATGTCACATAACATGAAAAAATACACACAAGGGTACCAAGGTAGATACGATAAGGGAAATGTAAATATCTATTCAAGTTCCTAAAAAAGAGTTTGATAGATAAAAACCACTAGACATAGGTGAACACGGGAGAGCGAGAATAATCTAGACGACACTAAAAACTATGACCCCATATATAGTAGCATGCCGCATACGATGATGTACAACGCTCCAAAACGTTCGTCCATCCTTTTTCAGGCCGGCCGAGGGAAAATCCTATAGCAATAAACCCAAACATAACCTCCTAATATGGGCCACTGGTCTGTACCTTAACCAACTAGTGCATTACTCATCTCAGACAATTCTCTCAATATGTCAAGTTTGTATGTCGCAAGAATAGAGGGAGCTGATCCAACAGATGATGCTGATCATCAAATCACAACCTATATTTATAGTAATATTTTATAGTAGGTCTCACCCCGAGCCTCCCCAAGGATTTCATTCATGCCTTAAAATAAATAAGTACCAATGGTTCCCAATTGAGGGAACCATATAATGGATCCCAGGGATTCCATACCGAGGACATTCCAACCATGCTAGGTCAATGTGGTGTGTGGAACATCCACAGGGGTTTTACAATAAACTGTTTACATCATTTTTTAAAGTGGGAAAATGGCCCTTTAGACAATTTTTATAAATCAAACTTTTATCAAAGGTTTTATTTCTACATTTTCAAAAGATATGTAAACACATCATTTAATAAATCCAATCATTGATAAAATTATTTATATTCTAGTTATAATACACACTCCAAAAACAACCATTTTTACTGAAATGAAAAAACATACTAAGACATAATGAACACTTTTTTTAAAACCAAACTACATGGGAAGCACAGAAAGAACTGTAAACATTTTTCCTCATGCTGATGATACATTTTTAAACCCAGACCATTTATTTTACTTCACAATTTACTCTGAAAATCCATAATGGGAATTTTAATATATATATATATATAAACAAAAAGTCGGGGAATGTTTATCAAAAGAAGTTCTATTTAATAAAAAACAATGTATAGTCCCTAATAGCATGCCTTAATTTTGTTTAAATTAATAAAGACTTTATTAAAATTACCGACCATCTGAATAAAACACCCAGTACTCATAACACAACAAAACATACCGCACATTAAAATAAATTTTTAAAATAATACGAACAAAAAAAAACTATCTTTCATAATTTTCACTACCAAAATAATTCAATAAATGTTGAGAAATTTATAAAACACCAACCAGAGACACAACAAGGTTTTACGAAAAAATACATCTAATTTTACCGAAAAATAATACTTTAACATTTATTGCACATTAAGATCATATCAAACAATACATCAAAAACGTCGACTACATACCGAGAGACTAACTAGAAGGTTGCACAAAAGTATATAACATATATATGAAGTTCAAAAAATAGAGAATTAATGCTTCTTATATAAAAATGGAAAGTGAAAGGGAATTTCTACTCAAGATCAAGGTGAAATGGAAGATAGACATCTGAATCCACACAGTAAGGTCCAATTCTCTACAAAAACAATATCAAAGTCTGAAGCACATACAAAAACCTCTAACAGAGTATGTGAATCCAAGAGGCGGGGAGAATCCACTACCTCGAATCCAAAGAGAAAAGACAATGCCCACTTGGAATATCCTCACACGGTTATAAAATGCTAACTATAATAAAAACACTCCTTATGAAAACAAAATCCTCATCGAAAACAAGGAAAATAAATAGGGTAGGTTCTACTGGAGGTTCTGGTCGGAGCAGTCGTCTGCAAGGGGGTTTCATCGGAGGGAGTCCTTGTGGCAGTGGGTTCACGAAGGGGAGAGGGGGAGGCTGGTTAGACACTGGATACGAGGCAATAGGCTGGAGGTGTGGAGTCAAGGATAAGGATTGACTTCCGGGGGGCTGCGGCTGGTTAGGAAATTAGTTGGTTTGAGTGGCGTTGGTCGGGGGAGGGCAATGCGGCCAGATGAAGGTTGCGCTATTGTTGTGTCACACCGATCTGAGGGGGGTCCGTGCCAGGAAATAGTATATCCATGGGTGAGGGGACCCGGAGGGGAGATGCTAGCCGGAGAGTGGAGGGAAGGGAGTGAGATGATGTCATGGAAGAGGACCAGCGGCGGCTGGCTTTAGTTGAAGGTGTCAGGTGATCTGAACAGGTGCAATCTCGAGGGGGGTCATCTCGTGTTTGATTGGAGGACCACAGGGGGTCGGCGTTGGTGAGTATGAGTTCGGGCAGTGAGGCGCTACAAGGGAAGAAAGAACCTAGGCGCAAGATTCAGTGATAAGGATGGAGAGGTGGTGCTATAGGGTGTCTAGGCTAGCTAGGAAGGGTTTTACAGTGAGGGAGGAGGAAGAAGGAATCCCGCCATACACAAGAAGGAAAAAAGGGGATGTGATTAATTGGAGAAAGAAATAGGTTTTCCAGAAACACTACATATAATTCCAACAAAAATAAAATAAAAAGAAACCCAAGAATCAACTATGAGGGAAACCTACTCATGAATCTTCACTACGAGATAGGGAGGGAGGGACCATGGATTAGATAATTGAAACTATGATGGAAAAATACCCACAACTCTTCACTTCAGGATGGACAAAAACCACGGACACAACTGATCAACATGGGTGGTACACACAAGTACACTAATCAGTACCTCACATCCAAAAAGTCACATTAACGAATTTTGAGTGAGGGATAAATACATCATTCTTTTTATGACAAGAGGAAATTTACAATGACAGAAAAAACACAAATAGATATGTTAAGACTGCCTTTCCAAAAACATCAAGGCACATCCTTAACCAGAATCTTCAAAACTCCCTTGGATTCCAGACAATGCTCTAGATTCACTTCGAGGCCTTTTTACAGGAGCTCTGATGGATGAATCGTCTCCTGCCTCACAGTCAGTTTCTGATAATCGCGCTAATAAACATACACCTTTTTATTTTACAAAAGAGGAGACATGATTTCAAAATGAAATCCACAATAGTATTGAAAATCATAGTTCATCAAAAGACCCACGTCATTCCCGAAAATTTCAGAACCCAAACACCATCATTACACTATAACGACAAGAGATCCCTTACAATGGATGGAAACGTACACGTGGAACATGAAACAAAAAACCCAACAACACATCACTTTAGAGAACTTCTTCAATTACATTTTCTAGAAATGCCCTGAAATAGTGACCCAAATGTCCTCAAGCTTGACATGGATTAGGAGTACTTGGGAATGATAGTGTCATATTATCCGGCCTACCACACTATTAACACATGAGGATCTCCTGCTCTGAGGAGGTTGATGAATGATCTTGAGGACTTTTGATTCCACGAATTCCACCATCCACTTCTAATTTATTCCTCTTATCCATTCAAGGAACTTCACAACTGCTCATGAGTATTGAAGGATGGATGGCGACGTTGACCACTCACTCCATCACGACTTCAACATGAAAAGCGTTTCTCTCCTCATTAACATATGAATTTAGGATGGACTACGACACCTTCAAATATAAATTGGGGTGGATGCCCACCTCAAAGAGTCATGGCTTCATGGAGTCATCTATGAAATACCTGAATATTAAGGGACTAGCTCTATAAAGCCCTGGAAATATTAACACATGGATATGTTGCCCTGCATCAAATAATAAATCTTTATTCCCTTTCTCAATCATTCTTCCTTAGAGAAATAATAACTAATGAACAATTCCTTTAAAAAATCCAATGTAAGCTCTTGATGGGGCTTGCCCCAAGACAATGACTTCCACCACATCCATAGTGAACCCTCAAGCATGAAGGTTGCAAAATTGACATTCAACGACTATGGAAACTCAATGAGGTTAAAGTCCCTTTCATTCTTCCGCATCCACTCCTCTGCTATGGAAGTTTCTGGTTGACCATAAAATAGAGGTGGATCTAGCTTCCACAACCCAAGCATAAATTCCATAGTTTGATCAACCGTACAACGATAACACATCAACGATTCTAGGGGCTATCCACTGGATAAGAAAGGGGATGAACCCAATCAAGGCCAACTAAATAAATTAAAATCCTCAAAATCAAACACCAAATATGTGAAATGATCTAAACAACAAGCTATCATAACATCAAAATGTTTCTCTATGAAAACACATTTAATTTCATATAAGCATGGTGGTTTAAACCCTTAACATTGATATTATTTAGTGTCTCACTCACATGCATGTATATGTTCCACCCCGAGAATCCATCAACTATACCAGAAATCCGTTTGTATTACAACATAACATTATGCATGTGAGCACCCCTAGGACCACTAAGGACAAAAAAAACTTAATTTTACATTAAAAAAAAATTCAACCCATTCCATTTAAAACAATACTTAAATTTAATATTTCATCTCAAACTACAATTTTTTAAAACCAATTTTTCTGATACAAACAACATCTTGAAGTTAGATGAGGCTCAAAACAACACAAAACATGAAACTAGTGTTGGCGGGTGACTTGACCATATGGTTGGCGTCCATGTGACAAACATGTCAATAACCCAAAGAGCCTTTTTGGACCATATCCCTTGCTCCAAAAGGCTTTCGAGGCCATCCGGCTTATGAAGACTATTTTCCCAACACCCTTTATCATATCCCAATCACATAACATTTCCACAAAACCAAAAGAAACTAATTAAACCAGACATCATGTGGAAACTTGAGGATTAGCACGAGCACGTGTTCGCGATGCTCTTCTCGCACCTACCCCTCGAGTCCAGAAAATCATTCTACATCTACCTTGAAATCCCAATTAATAAAGGGAGCTCTAAAAAGTGATTCCCTCTAAGATATAACCTGCCTCTAATACCATTTTGTCATGATCCATCCCAGGTCGGTCGTAAAACAATCGCCCGAGCCGGTCCGCGACCTGACCCGATAGGCGTTCCCGATCCTCCTGGGTTGGAGACATGCTCTAGAGCATCAATAGAGACTATTGAAACGTTTTATCCCAATACAAATAAATAAACCAATAGAAATAATACAAATTAGTGAAGAATAAATAAACAAAATAAAATGACTAAACAGGAACAAAAAATATAAAAGTAACTGAACTCGATGTCCGAACTAACTCAATGTGACCTCATGGGACACTCTCTAACTCCACATTCAATTATCACACAAGGTGAGTGATATCATGTTATAGCCTATACAACCAATAAAATCAAAAAATAACTATAGTTTTTAGTATTAATACTTAATAGGCTTGCCCGATATATATTCCCAATGCACTACCTTTAAAATTGAGAAACATCAATTCTATGTTTTAACTAAAATTTATTAATGTATGCATTTATACAATTTTTACTTGAAAACAATGTAAAAATAATTTCCATTAATCATTTAAAAAAACAGAACCAAAGTGCTTAGAGCACATTTTTACTTCAAAAACATTTTAATAGAAGTTAAGAAACCAAAATATCACTTATCATGAAAAACACCACACCACGGTATAGAGGTAGATACATCCAGGGAAATAAAAATAGGTAATCAAGTTCCCAAGTTATAGTTCAATTGATAAAAACCACAGTACATAGCTGAAACTGAGAGATCAAGAATAATCAAAATGAAAATAATACATGTGACCCCATCTATAATAGAATGCCATATACTATGCTATATAACACTCTAAAATGCTCCATCATCCATTACTAGGTATGCCAAGGGAAAATACAATGGCAATAAACCCAAACATATCTGCCTACTATAGGCCACTGGTTAGTACAATAACCTACCAGTGTAGTACTCATCTCAGACAATTCACTCAATATATCAGGTTCGTATGTCACAAATATAAAAGGAGGTGAGCCAACAGATGCTACTGAGAATCATATAAAAACCGATATTTATAATATTATTTCACAGTAGGTCTCACCCCTAGTCTCCCCAAGGATTTCCCTCGTGCCTTAAATTCCATAAATACCAAGGGTTCCCAACTGAGGGAACCATATAATGGAACCCCAGGATTCCATACCGAGATTATCACAACCATATCATGTCAACGAGGTATAAGGAACATCCACAGGGGTTATACAATAAACACTTTACATCATTTTGTTAAAAGTTTTCTAATGGGACATTAAACAATATTTACAAAACGCACTTTTTTTTAAAGGTTCAGTTTTTACATTTCCAAAATGATGTAAACACATCATTTAATAAATCTAAACAATGATTAAACCCTTTTTATTATAAATAGAATACTCACACAAAACCCAACAGTTTTTACTGAAATTCCAATACATACTAAAACACAATCCACACTTTTGTAAAAAAATAAAAGTAGAAAACGATAGAAAGAATAGAAAACATTGTTCTGCATGCTAATGATGCATTTGTAAACTCCAACCATTTATTTTACATCACACTTTACTACGAAAATCCAAATTTTCATTTATATATATATATATATTAAAAAACCATAGGGCATGGAATGTTTACATAAAAAATTTATATTTAATACAAACTAAAGTATAGACACCAATTGAATGCCTTAATTTTGTTTCAATTATTAAAAAATGTTTTTACATTATTGAAACTTTTTATAAAACATCCATTGTTTACAACATGAAAAAACATGCCGCACAATAAAACCAATTATTAAAATAATATGCACCCCAAACCCCCAAAATTTATAATTCTCACTACCAAAATAATTCAATTAATGTTGAGAAATTTATAAAACACAAAACAGAGACACAAAAAGGTTCTACATAAAAACAAACCAAATTTTACACAAAAAATACAACTTTAAAATTTACTGCACATTATGACCCTATCGAACAAGACTTCAAAATAGAAAATGTATACCACGAAACTAACCAGAAGGTTGCAAAAAAATATTTAACATGTATACGAAGTATGAAAAATAGATAATTAAAGCTTCTTAAATATAAAATTGCATGTGTAATGGAATTCATACCACGAGATCAAGGAGAAACAGAAGAAGCACATCTTAATCCACACAGAAAGGTCCAACTCTCTACAAAAACAATACCAAGGAATCATTCACATACATAAACCTACATTAGAGTATGTGAAACAAAGATGTGGGGGGAAACCCTAACCTCGAATCCAATGCGCCAAGAAAACACCCACTTGGAATCTCCTCACACAGTTATAAAATGAAAACTATACAAAAATGACCACTTAAGAAAACATAAAACTCATCGCAATCAAGGAAATTAAATAGGGAAGGTGCTACCAGAGGTGCTGATAAGAGAAAATCATCATCAAAGGGGTTTCGTTAGACGGAGTACATGTAGAGGAATGTTCATGATGGGGAGAGGGGGAGGCTGGTAGGACAGTATCTACAATGCTGTAAGCTAGAGGTGTGTTGGCAGAGAGAAGGATGGTCGTCTCGGGGGGGGGGGGGGGGGGGGTGGTGGGCTGCGACTGTTCAGGAAAGGAGTCATTGGTAGGGGCATTGGTCAGGGTAGGAATGCACGGCCAGAGGTAGTCTGCGCTATTGTTGTGTTGTGCCAAGCCGAGGGGGGTGCGCACTTGGTCGCAGGGGAGCATGGGGCGAGAGGACATGGAGGGTGGATGCGAGTTGGAGAGCGGAGGTAAAAGGGTGCGATGTTTTCAAGGTAGAGGACTAGCGACTGTTGGATTCAGGCGAAGGCACAGGGTGCACTGAATAGGAGGAAGGCCAAGGGGAGTCTTTTGGTTTTGGGTAGGAGGACTGATGGCGGTCGGTGCTGGTGAGTAAGAGGTCGGGTGGCGAGGAATTATAAGGGAGGAGGGAAACTGGGTAGCAAGCATTCGTGTCGAGGATGGAGAGTTGACGCTATGGGGTGTCTATGCTATCTGGGGAGGGTTTTACAATGAGGGAGGAGGTGGAAAGAATCGTAAAACACACAAGAAAGAAAAAAGGGGAGGGGCTTAGTTGGAGAGAGAATTAGGGTTTCAAGAAACCCTAAATAAAATATAATCTAATAAAAGAAAGTTAAAAGCAATATCTTCATAATAACAATTATAATAATAATAATAACTATAGTAGTAGAAAGAATAAAAAAATAACAATAATAACAATAATAATAATAATTAATAATGATAATAATAAAAATAATAAAAGCAATAATAATTATTATTATATTTAAAAAATGAATAGTTATAATAATAGTAATAATATTATTATTATTATAAAATGATTATAATAATAAAATCATGAAAATAAAAATTAAGATAACAAAAGTATTTATTTCATATTAATAATCATTAAAATCATAGCAATAAAAATTTAAAACAATGCAATTAATGTTTTTAAATTAAAAAATCATTTATTTTAATTTTTTGAGATTGGGACGTCGCACCGTTACTCGGACAGAGACATGTAGGCTTTCCGAAATGTGCTCCTCCCATGCGCCCAACAACGTCGAACTTAAAACATGCATTTTTCATAACACAAACTCAAAAACATCGTTTCAAACTCACCCCAAACCACAAAAAAAATAAAGGTAAGAAAATAATTAAAATAAAAAGAATATCATAGTTCGGTTTGTGGTCATTCTCCCCACCGTAACGCTTTCTGTACCCAGAAATGCACAATACCATCCAACTGATAAATCAATACCTATGGACTCCACATCATCATGATCCAATGACTTAACCCAATGACATTCCACGGACCATCTGTTGTACTCAACCTCATTTCCCAAAATAGATCACCAGTAAAGGGGAGTCCGGAACAGACTCACCACCATATGGACTCAACTGGCACCTGATAACGACATAATAGAAGACCCAAAGTGATGGTGTGTCTCCCCCCATAAAGAACCAACCATCTAGTGACCAACTATAAATCCAACTTAGACCTGACCCAGGCCATAGTCGACCCAAAATAAGCATAACATGAACATTGAAACCACTCACTCCCATATGAAAGGGATAAGAGCTTAAATTAAATCACTGTACTAACTATAAAACATATCCCCATGTGCGGGCAGGGAGCACCCAAGGAATGGATAAATAAAACTACGACTGACAACTACTCACAACTCTTCACTTCAGAATGGAAACATATGAAAGTCTCCACTGATCCACATGGGTCGTCCACACAAGGCCACTAATCACCACCATGCATCCAAAAAGGCACATTTATGTATATTACATAAGGGATAAATCCATCGTTCTCTTTACGACAAGAGTAAATTTACAGTGACAGAAAAACAATAACTGACATGCTAAGATTGCCTCACCACAATGATAGAGGAACAACCGCAACTAGTCTCCTCAGAATTCCACAGGGTTCCTGACTATGCGTCGTCATCACTCTAAGGATTCTAACTGGAGATCTGATGGATGAAGTGTCTCCTGCCTCATAGTCATGTCCTGATAATCCTGCTAATAAACATACATCTTTTGATTTGACATAAGAAGAGACAATATTTCAAAAAGAAATCGACACTAGAATTGAAAAGAAGAGTTCATCAAAAGACCCATGACATTCCCATTATTTCAAAAACCAAAAACCATCTATACATTGAAATTATAAGAGGTCCCTTACAATGGATGGAAACATACATGTGAAACTTTAAACAAAAAACTGAACACCACATCTCTTCAGAGAACTTCCTCGACAACATTTTCTAGCAATGCCCTGACAGAGTCGATGTAGGTGACCCAAACGTCCACAAGCATGATAGGCCTAAGGAGGAGATGAGAACCATAGTTTCCTAGGACCCTAATTAACACACAGATAAGATAGGATGATATCTTGCATAGAGGAGGTTGATGAACGATATCGACGTCTTTTGATTACCAGTCATGCTCCATCCACTTCCAATTGCTTCCTCATCTTCATTCCAGGAACTTCACCCTGTTCATGGGTATAGAATGATGGAGGAATACATTGAGAAATCACACTATCATGGCTTAGACATGAAAATATTCTCTCACCACTTTGACAAAAGAATTTAGGTTAGACTCTGACACCATCCATTGTAAATCGGGGCGGAGGCCCACCTCGAAGTGTCGAGCATTCATGGAGTCATCTATGGAATACCATGAATAATAAGGAACTATCACCACAAAGCACTAGAAATATTATAACAGATATTTTTCACACTACATAAAACAACACAACTCCATCCCCTTTCTCTCCCATTCTTCTGTAGAGACATATTGACAAATGAACAAATCCTTGAAAAACTCCCATGTAAGATCTTGACGGGGCTTGCCCCGAGACACTGACTACCATCACATCCATGGTGAACCCTCAAGCATGATGGTTGAAAAATTGACCATTAATGACTCATGAAACTCAATAAGGTTAATTTCACTTTCAATCTTCTGCATCCACTCCTCTGCTATGGATGTTTCTTATTGTCCATAAAAGATAGGTACATCTAGCTTCTGAAACTCAAGAAAATAATCCATTGGTCAATCGAATGTACTACGATCACCCAAAAAACCTTCAAGGTGATAGCCTCTGAACCAGAAAGGTCATGAACCAAATATAGGCCAACTCGATAATAAAAATCCTCAAAATCAATCAGCACATGGGTGATAAGATATAAAAAAATATCTATCATAACATCTAATATTTTCTCTTTGAAACCATATTTAATTTAAAAAAGTTAGGTGGGTTATACCCTTACCATTGATATTCTTTAGAGTCTGACTCTCATGAATGTATCCATTCCACCCTGTGCATCCATCCACCATACCAGATATTTTTCATATTAAAACATACCAATTTTCATGTGAGCACCCCTAGGAAAACCAAGGACAAAACAAAACAACTTCATTTTACAATAACTAAACTATCATTCAATTTTCCACAATACAATACTCAATTTAAATAAGTCATCTCAAACAACCAATTTTTCAGATTAAAATAACTTCTAGAAGTTAGAAGAGGCCCAAAACAACTCAAACAATGAACTAGTGTCGGTGGGTGACTAGACCATATGGCTGGAAGCCATATTCCAAACACGTCGCCGACATAGAGAGCCTTTTTGGACCATGCCCCTAGCTCCGCAAGGCTTTCCCAGATGTGCAGATTAGGGGGAATATTAGCTCCACTCCCATTTCGTATCCCAGTCACAAAACTTTTCCATAAAATCCAAAGAAACTAATTAAAGGAGTCTTCTTGTGGAAACTTGAGGATCCACATGAACAAGAATTAGTGAGGGACCATGGATTAGAAAAATGAAACTACAAGGGAAAACTACTCAAGACTATTCACTTTAGAATGGAGAAAAACCATAGCCGCAATTGATTGACATGGGTGGTCCACACAAGGCCATTAACCAATACCTTGCATCCAAAAAGTCACAATAACTAATACTGGACGAGGGATAAATCAATAAATATTTTAATGACCAGAGGAAATTTACAATGATAGAAAAAGTACAATAGATATATTAAGACTTCCATTTAAAAAATATCAATGTAAAACCTTAACCAGACTCATCAAAACACAATGGGGTTCTTGACTATGAACTAACTTCACTTAGAGGCCTTTTACAAGAGATTTGATGGATGATGCGTCTCTTGCCTCACAGTCAGTTTCTAATAATCACGCTAACAAATATACACCATTTGATTTTACAAAAGAAGAAGTAGGATTTCAAAAATAAATCCACACTGGCATTGAAAATCATAGTTCATCAAAAGACCCAGGTCATTCCCAAACATTTTAGAACCCAAAAACCATCAATACACTGTAACGACAAGAGATCCCATTCACTGGATGAAAACATAAACTCGAAACATTAAACAAAAAACCCAATAACACATCACATCAGAGAACTTCCTCGATGAAATTTTCATGAAATTCGCCGACATAATCATTGTTAGTGACCAAAATGACTGCAAGCATGACAGTGATTAGGAGTACATGGGAATGACAGCTTCTTGTGACCCAGCCTACCACATTATTAACACAAAAGGATCTCTTACACTGAAGAGGTTGATGAATTATCCTGAGGTGTTTTGATTCCATGAATTTCTCCATGCACTTCCCATTGCTTCCTCAACTCCATTCTAGGAACTTCACCACTACTCATGGGTATTGAAGGAGGGAGGACTAATTTTACCACTCACTCAATACTACAAATACCACTTTTATCAGTGCTAGAAAAGAGTTGTTAAAGCCGGTGTAGAAAGGTGGTCCCCTTTATCAGCGCTCCAAAAAACACTGATAAAGACCCCTTTTATCAGTTCTAAAAAAAGTGCTGATAAAAGTAAAAGAAATCAATTTTTTTTTAAAAACCCTGGAAATCTCGGGGGGGGGGGGGGATTTTTATAGCACTTGATCCCCTCCATTATCAGCGCATTCCCGCACCTCCAGCACCCCCACACTACCCCCTCCACCCTTTATCAGTGCTAGCTCCGATATTCCCCCATGCGCGCACACCCCATCATCCACCAGGTTTTGAACGCGAGACCTCCCCCCTTGTGCGCCTAAGCCTTTACCACTCCTCTATTTTGATATGTTTTCCATTTCATGATATATATATATATATATATATATATATTTATATATTTACACATATTCGTATAGTAATATATATTTATATTAATAAATATATATATATATATAGTTATGTTAATATATATACATATAGTTATATTAATATATATATTTATAGTGATATTAATATATATATGTAGTTATATAAATATATTAATATATATAGTTATTTTGTTATATAGGTATATAAATACTAATATATTTGTATTTTAAATAAAATTGATATTAGTTATTATTTAGATAATGTTGAATTTTATATTTATAAATATATTTTATTAATTTTATTTATTATAAAATTTTTATGTGTGAATATATAAAAAATATTTATATATTATTATATATTCTATTATAAATATCATTGAATTATATAAAACGATAAAATTTCAAAGGCATAAAATCAATATTAATGTTATACCTTGGAATAAATTCAGCCCCCACAAAAAAATCCAATAATACCCCATTAAAAGAGGCTGAAAATCCACAAAATGTTAAACAATCAGGGTATCCTTACTAAAAACTCAATTTTGGAGGCCATTAGGGACTTTTTGTTCTCTAAAAGACCATGAATGGGGTCTCCCCAGCTCACAAGCGCGTATAGCTCGTCGCATGCTTTGATTTGATATAAGGTAGAGCTCAAACAGAAACCCGGATCAAAAGTTATGGTCGTTTGAACTTAGAGTTGCATTTTCAACATATTATGGAACTTTTTTTTAATTTTTTTTGAGACTTCTAGTTTTTATTAAATGAATATTAGTCCATAATAATTAGAAAATTATTAATTATAAATATTTTCTAAATTTTTTTACAAGCCATTTTAACTAAATATCCTATATATTAAGTGTAATTGTATATTTATACATATCAAAAATATTTTAAAATTGTATTTAAAAATTTGATATTATATTTATATGAATATAACTAAATCTATATTTTTAAATATTAATATATATTTTTTAATGATTTTTTTGAAGTAAACCCTTTATCAATTCTTTTAAAAGAAGCACTGATAAAACCCCACTTTACCAGCTTTAGTAAAAAAAGCGCTGATAAAGTGGTGTGATTATCAGCGATTATTTAGCACTGATAAAGGTTCACCACTTTATCAGCAATTTTTCGTTAACACTGATAAAGGGTGGTGCTAGCCTTGCCCATTATTGTGGTAGTGACTCTATAATGGCTTTGACATGAAAATCATGTCTCTCCACACTAACATATGAAGTTAGGTTAGTCTCTAACACCTTCAACTATAAATTTTGGCAGAGTCCCACCTCGAAGCGTTGAGCCTTCATGGAGTCATCTATGGCATAACCTGAAACATAAGGGACTAGCTCCACAAAGCCCTAGAAATATTCCAACACAGATCTGTCACCCTGCAGCAAATAAGACAACTCTATCTCCATTCTCACCCATTTTTCCTTAGAGATATACTAACAAATGAAAAATTCCTTGAAAAACTCATATGTAAGATCTTGATGGGGCTATTCCAAAGACACTGACTTCCACCACATCCATAGTGAACCCTCAAGAATGAAGGTTGAAAAATTGACCTTCAACGACTAGGGAAACTCCATGAGGATAAATTCCCATTCAATCTTCTGCATCCACTCTTCTGTTGTGGATGTTTCTGGTTGACCATAGAAGAGAGATGGATCTAGCTTCAAAAATCCATGCATGAAATTTGTAGGTTGATCAACCATACTACAACAACCCATTTAATATTAAATGGGATATCCACTGGACAAGAAAGGTCAAAATCCTAATCAAGGACAACTAAAATAAATTAAAATCCTCAAAATCAAACATGACATAGGTGACATGCTCAAAAAAAAATATATCATAACATCAAAATGAATGTATTTGAAAAAATATTTAATTTAAAATAATAATGGTGGGTCAAACCCTCTCCATTGATATTATTTAGATTCTCAATCACATTCATGTATCTGTGCCACCCAAGGCCTCCATCCACTATACCATAAATTTTTTTGTATTACAAAAAAAGATTATGCATGTGAGAACCCCTATGAACACCAAGGACAAAAAAACAACTTCGTTTCCAAATAAAAAAAATTCATCCCATTCCCTTTAAAACATACTTAAAATAAATATTTCTTATCAAATAACCAATGTTTCTGATACAAACAACATCAAGAAGTTAGATGTGGCCCAAAACAACACAAACATGAAACTGTTGTCGGCGGGTGACTTGACCATATTGTTGGAATCCATATGCCAAACACATCACCAACACAAATAGCCATTTTGGACCATATCTCTTTCTGTACAAATCTTGCCATGCCATGAAGCTTACAAAGACTATTTTCCCAACACCCTTTGTTTTATCCCAATCACAAAACATTTCCATAAAACTGAAAGAAACTAATTAAACTGGACTTCCTGTGGTAACCTGAGGATTAGCACCATCAAAAGTTTGTGAGGCTCTTCCTGTACCTACCCCTAGTGTCCTAGAAATCCTTCTCCATCTACATTGACATCCCAAATAACAAAGTGAACTCTGAAAAGTGATTTCCTCTGAGACCTAACCTACCTCTAATACCATTTTGTCGAAAACTAACCCAGGTGAACCCTAAAACGATCAATCGAGCCGGACCGCGACATGGCCCGATAGGCGTTCCCGATCCTCTTGGGCTGGAGACAAGTGCCAGATCATCAAGAGAGATTGTTGAAACGTTTTCTCCAAATAAAAATAAATAAAACATTAGAAATAATACAGAGTAGTGCAGAATAAATAAACCAAATAAAATGAACAAACATGAACAATGAACATAAAACTAACCAAACACGACATCCGAACTAACTCCATGTGACCTCTTGGGTCACTCTCCAACTCCACAATCAAAAATCACCCAAGGCGAACGAACTCAAGTTTTATCCTATAAAAACACTAAAAACAAAAAAGAACTATAGGTGTGGGTATTAAAACTTAGTAGGCTATCCCAATATCTATTCCCAATTCAATACCTTTAAAACTAAGAAACATCATTTCTATATTTTAACTAAAATTTATTAATCTTTGCATTTATACAATTTTTAATCGAAAAAAAAGACCAAATAATTTCCCTTAATCATTTTGAAAATACATAACCAAAGTGTTTGGAGAGTATTTTTCCTTGAAAAACGTTTTCATAGAAGTTAAGAAACCAAAATATCACTTTTCACGAAAAACCCCACACAAAGGAACATAGGTAGATACATCAACAGAAATGTAAATAGGTATGATAGTTCCTTAGTAAGAGTTCAATAGATAAAAACCACTAAGCATATGTGAATCAGAGAGATCTAGAATAATCAAAACGAAACTAATACCTGCGACCCCATCTACAATCACATTCCATGTACGATGAAATATACCGCTCTAAAATGCTCGGTCATCCTTTCTCAGGTAGGCCGAGGGAAAATCCAATTGAAATAAACCCAAACATATCCGCCTAATATAGTCTACTAGCCAGTACCATAACCTACTAGTGAAGTACACATCTCAGACTATTCAATCAATATGTCAGGTTCGTATGTCACAAATATAAATGGAGGTGATCCAATAGATGCTGTCGAGCATCAAATCACAATCGATATTTATAATAATATTTCACAGGAGGTCTCACCCCGAGTCTCCCCAAGAATTTCCCTCATGCCTTAAATTCAATAAATACCAAGGGTTCCCAACTGAGGAAACCATATAATGGAACCCAAGGATTCCATACCGAGAATATCACAACCATCTCATGTCAACGAGGTACGGGGAGCATCAATGGGGGTTTTACCATAAACACTATATATCATTTTTTAAAAGTTTCCTAACGGGCCATTAAACACTATTTACAAAATGCACTTTTATCAAAGGTTCAATTTCTACATTTCCCAAAAGATGAAAACAATTCATTTAACAAATCTAAACATTGATTAAATTCAGTTTATTATTGTTATAATACAAACTCAAATCCCAACAATTTTTACTGAAATTATAAAACATACTAAAACACAAACCACACTTTTGTAAATACTAATCTACTTGGAAAACCACAGAACGAACCGAAACCATTTTTCTGTATGCTAATGATACATTTGTAAACCCTAACCATTTATTTGACATCAATATTTACTCCTAAAAGACAAATGTGCATTTATATATATATATATATATATATATTAAAAAAGCACAGGTCATGGAATGTTTACCAAATAAAATTCTACTTAATAAAAAATAAATTATAGACACCAATTTAATGCCTTAATTTTGATTAAATTGTTAAAAATGTTTTATCATTATAGACCATATGTATAAAACATCCATTGTTCACAATTCGACAAAACATACCGCACATTAAAATCAATTATTAAAATAATACGCACCCCAAAAACACACTCTTTTATAATTCTCACAACCAAAATAATTCAATTAACTTTGACCAATTTATAAAACACCCAACATAGAAAAAACAAGGCTCTACATAAAAACAAACCTAATTTTACACAGAAATAAAATGTTAAAATTTATTGTACATCAAGATCATATCAAATAAGACTTCAAAACATCGACTGCATACCATGAAACTAACTAAAAGGTTTCCCAAAAATATTTAACATGTATACGAAGTGTTAAAAACATATAATTAAATCTTCTTAAATAAAAAATTTCAAGCGTAATGGAATTCATACCTTGAGATCAAGGAGAAACAGAAGAATCACATCCTAATCCACAAAATAAGGTCCAACGCTCTACAAAAACAATATTAAGGACTCATGCGCATAAAAATACCTCCATTAGAGTATATAAAACCAAGAGGTAGGGAGAAACCCCAACCTTGAATCCAAAATTCCATGAAAACACCCACTTTTAATCTCCTCACATAGTTCTAAAATGAAAACTATAAGAAAATGACCCCTTAAGAAAACAACAAACCTCATCACAAACAATGAAATTAATTAGGAAAGGTGCTACCGGAGGTTCTGATCGAAGAAATTGTTGGCAAAGGGGTTTCATGAAATGAAGTTCATGCGGTGGCGTGTTCACGATGGGGAGAGGGGGAGGCTGGTTGGACAACAGCTATGAGGTAGTAAGAAGGAGGTGTGGAAGAAGAGAGAAGTTTGGCCGTCTGGGGGGGGGGGCGGCTGCGGCTAGTCGGGAAAGGAGTCGTTGATAGGGGCATTGGTCGGAGGACGACCACGCATCCGGAGGTAGGATGTGCTATTTTGTTGTTGTGCCGAGCCAAGGGGGGTGCGTGCTAGGTAGCATAGTATATTTGGGTGAGAGGAACTGGAGGGAGGATGCTAGCTAGATAGAATAGGTAATGGGGTGCGATTTTGTGAAGGTAGAGTATTGGTGACTGCTGGATTTAGGCAAAGGCACCGGGTGTGCTGAATGGGAGGAAGGCTGAGGGGGTATATTGGTGATGGGTAGGAGGACCGAAGGGGGTCAGCACTTGTGGGTAGGAGGTTGGGCGGTAAGGCACTGCAAGGGAGGAGGGAAACTGGGTAGCAAGCTTCCACGCTTAAGAGGGAGAGGTGACGCTACATGGTGTCTACGACAGCTGGGGGGGGTTTTACAGTGAGGGAGGAGGAGGAAAGAATCACACCACACACAGGAAAGAAAAACGGGGTGGGGCTTAGTTGGAGAGGGAAGGAGGTTTTCGAGAAACCCTAAATAAAATATCAAATAAAAAAAGAAAAGAAAAACCAGTATATTAAAATAATAATAATCATAATAGTTAAAATAATAATAATAATAAAAGTAATATCAATAATAATACTAATTAATAATGATAAAAATAAAAAAATAAATTGAATAATAATAATTAATATATGTAAAAAATTAATAGTGATAATAATAGTAATAATAATAATAGTAATTTAGAATGATTCTATTAATCAAATCATGAAAATCAAAATTATGATAATAAAAGTATTTATTTAATTTTAATAATCACAAAAATGATAACAATAAAAATTTTAAAAGATGAAATTAAATATTGTTATTATTACATAATAATTTATTTTCATTTTTTGATAATGGGAGGTCACGCCGTTACTCAGGCGGAGACACGTAGGGTTTCCAAAATACGCTCGGCCCATGCGCCCAACAACGCCGAAATTAAAACATGCATTTTTCTTAACAGAAACTCAAAAAAATTGTTCGAGCCTCTCCCAAGACCAAAAATAATATAAATGTAGGAAAATAATTAAAATAAAAAATTCTCAGAGGTCAGGGTGTGACAATTCTCCCCACCATAACACTTTCTGTACCCGGAAGGCCACCACACCATCCAACCTATCAATCAATACCTAATGAGTACACATCAACATGATCCAATCTCTTAAACCAAAGACATTCCACTGACCATTTGTTGGACTCAACCTAATTTCCCATAATAGATCACTAGTAAAGGGAAGGACAAAACGGAATGCCCACCATATAGACTCAACTAGAACCCGATAACGACTTAAGAGAAGACCCAAAGTGATGGTGGGTCACCCCACTATAATGAACCAATCAAATAGTGACCAACTATAAATCCAACTTAGACCTGCACTGGGCCTTACTCAATCCAAAAGAAGCACAACAAAAACATTGAAACCACTCACTCCCATCCGAAAGGGATTAGAGATTAAATGAACGCTTTGTATGAACTATAAACCATATCTGTATGGATGGGGAGGGAGAACCCAAGGAATGGATACATAATACTAGGACAGACAACTTTTGACGACTCTTCACTTCGGGATGGACACAAACCAATGTCTCCACTAATCTGCATGGGTGGTCCATGCAAGGAAACTAATCACCCCCTTGAATCTAAAAAGTCTCAATTATGGATATTGCATGAGGGAAAAATTGATCATGCTTTTTACAACAAGAGTAAATTTATAATGACAGACAAACCACAACTGACACGCTAAGATTCCCTCACCACAACGATTGAGGAACAACCTTATCCAGTCTTCTTAGAATTATATAGGGTTCTTGACTATGTGTCAGCATCACTCTGAGGATTCTAGCTGGAGAACTGATGGATGAAGTGTCTCCTACCTCACAGTCATGTTCTGGTAATCCTTTTAACAAACATACATATTTTAATTTGACAATGTAAGAGACATGATTTCAAAAATAAATCGACACTGGCATTGAAAAATGGAGTTCAAAAAAAGACCCACGACATTCCCATATATTTCAAAACCCAAACACCATATATACATTGAAATGATAAGAGATCCCCTAAAATGGATGGAAACATACACGTGAAACTTTAAACAATAAACCCAATAACAAATCACTTCAGAGAACAACCTACACAACATTTTCTAGCAATGCCCTAACAGAATCGATGTAAGTGACCCAAATGTCTACAAGCATGATAAGGTTTAGCAGTAGTTGGGACCGATAGCTTCTTGTGACCCAGTTTACCACCCTGATAACACACGAGGATATCTTTCATTGAGGAGGTTCATGAAAAATCCTGAGGTCTTTTTATTCCCAGACATGCTCCATCCACTTTTAATTTCTTCCTCATCTTCATTCCAGGATCGTCACACTACTCATGGGTATTTAAGGAGGGATGACTACTTTGAGCTGTCACTCCATTATGTCTTCGACATGAAAAGAATGTATCACCACATCGAAAAAAGAAGTTTGGTTGGACTCTGACACCATCAACTGTAAATTGGGGTTGAGGCCCACATTGAAGCGACGAGCCTTCATGGAGTCATCTGTGGGATACCCAGAATCATAAGGGACTAGCACCACAAAGCTCTAGAAAATATTCCAACGTGGATCAGTCACCCTATAACAAATAACACATATCAATACCCTTTATCTCCCTTTGTTCATGATATAAATATTGAAGATTGAACACATTCTTGAAAAACCCACATGTAAGATCTTTATGGGGCTTTCCTTGAGACACTGACTTCCACCACATCCACGTTGAACCCTCAAGAATGATGGTAGAAAAATTGACCATTAATGACTCAGGAAACTCAATGATGTTAAAGTCACTTTCAATCTCCATCGTCCGCTCCTCTACTATGGATGCTTCTACATGATCATAAAAGAGAGGTATATCAAGATTCCAAAACTCAAGTATAAAATCCATAGGTTGATCAACCATACTATGATCACCCAAAAAAGCGTCAAGGGTATAGCCGCTAAACCAGAAAGGTCAAGAACCCAATCTAGGCCAACTCACTAAATAAAAATCCTCGAAATAAAACACCACATAGGTGACAAACTCTAAAAAATAGCAATCATAACATCAAAAAATTTATCTTTGAAAACATATTTAATTTAAAAAAGATAAGTGGGTGATTCCCCAACCATTGATATTCTTTAGAGTCTCACTGTCATGAATGTATCTATGCCACCCCGGGCATCCATCCACCATAACAAAAATCTTTTCATATTAAAACATACCATTATGCATTTGAGCACCCCTAGGAACACTATGGACAAAACAAAACAACTTCATTTTCCAATAACATAACTATCATCCAATTTTTTATAAAACAATACTCAAATTATATATGTCATATCAAAAAACCAATTTTTCTGATTCAAAGAACTTTTATATGTTAGAAGAGGCCCAAAACAACTCAAACATGGAACTAGTGATGGTGGGTGACTTGACCATATGGTTGGCGGCTATATTCCAAACATGTCACCAACATAGAGATCCATTTTAGACCATGCACATAGCTCCGCACCGCTTTCTAGGATATGCGGATTAGTGGGAATATTATCCCCACTCCCTTTTTCATATCCCAATCGCAAAAACATTTCTATAAAATCCAATGAAACTAATTAAAGGGTACATCTTGAGGAAACTTTAGGATCTGCATGAGAAAGAATTAGAGAAGCTCTTCCTGCACCTACCCCTTTTATCCCGAAAATAATTCTTCATCTACCTTGAATTCCGAAATAAAAATGGGAACATGGAAAACTGAGGTCCTATAAGATATAACATGCCTCTGATACCATTTTTTCATGAACCAACCCAGGTCAACCCAAAACCGATCACCAAAGCTGGTCCGCGACATGCCTCGAGAGGCATTCCTGATCCTCCCGGGTTGGAGACAAGTTCCAGAGCATCAAAAGAGACTGTGGGGACAATTTTTCCCAATAAAAATAAATAAATTAGTAGAAGTAATACAGAGCAATGCAGAATAAAGACTCCAAATACAACTACTAAACAGGAACAAATAACATTAAACTAACTAAACTCGACGTCCGAACTAACTCATTGTCACCTCATGGGTCACTCAACCACTCCACAGCCAAGTGTCTCCCAAGGCGAGAGAACTCAGGCTATATCATTTAAAAATACAAAAAAAATACTATAGGAATGAGTATTATAACTCGGTCGGCTATCCCGATATCTATTTCAAATGCACTACCTTCAAAAATAAAAAATGCCAATTCTATTTTTGAATTACAGTATATTAAAGTATGAATTTTTATAATTTTTACATGAAATAAAAGTACAATACATTTCACTTATTAATTTAAACAAAATATTACAAAATTGTTTGAAAAACATTTTCCCATAAATAACATTTAAATAGAGATTACGAAACCAAAATATCACTTATCCTGAAAAACACATCATAATGGTACTGAGTTATATATTTCAAGGCCAATGTAAATAGGAAAGAAAGTTCCTCACCAAGAGTTTAACAAATACCAAACACTAGACATAGGTGAACATAAGAGATTGAGAATAATCCAGATGACACGAATACCTACGACCCCATCTACATTATCATGTGTTATACGATTTATTCTAACAGTCCAAAACGCTTGGCCATCCTTTCTCTGGCAGGCTAAGAGAAAATCCCATAGAAATAAATCCAAACATATCTGCCTACTAAGGGCCAACTGTTAGTACCATAACCTACCAGTGCAGTACTCATATCATATAATTCACTCAATATGTCAGGTTCGTATGTCGAAAATATAATAAAAGGTGATCCAACAGTTGCTGCTGACAATAAAATAAAAACCTATATTTATAATAATTTTTCACAGTGTGTATCACACCGATACTCCCCAAGGATTCCCATCATTCATTACATTTATGAAATACCAAGGGTTCCAGACATTGGGAATCATATTATGGTTCCTGAGGATTCCATATGGAGGATATCCCAACCATTCCATGTCAAAAAGTTACGAAGAACATCCACATGGGTTTTACAAAAAACAATTTACATCATTTTTTAAAGTGGCCACATGGGCCTTTAAACACTATTTAGAGAACACACTTTTATCCAAAGGTTCAATTTCGACATTTCTAAAATATATGTAAACACATCATTTAACCAATCCAAACATTGTTAAAATGATTTTTATTATAGTTAGACTACACACTAAAAACACAACCATTTTAACAGAAATTCAAAATCATACTAATACCCAAACCACCCTTCTGTAAAAACCAAACTACTTGGGAAACCACATAGATAACCGAAATCATTGTTCTGTAGGCTGATGATACATTTGTAAACCCCAACAATTTATTTTATATCACACTATACTCTAAAAATCCAAATGGTCATTTTTATATATATATTGAAAAGGAACAAGGCTTGGAGCCTTTACCATAACAATTTCTATTTAATACAAACTAAAGTATGGACACCAATTGAAGGCCTTAATTTTGATTTAATTGGTAAACAATATTTTAACATTACAGACCATCTGCATAAAACACCCAGTGTTTACAACTCGACATAACATACCTAACGTTAATATCAATTTTTGAAATAGTCCACACCCTAAAAACACTCTCTTATATAATTCAAAATTCCAATATAATTCAATAAATGTTGACGAATTTAGAAAACTCCAAACAAAGACACACAAATGCTATACAAAAAAACACATAAAATTTTACCCAAAAATACTACATTAAAATTTACTACACAATATGAACATATCAAACAAGACTTAAAACATCGACCGCAAACCATGAAACTAAGTAGATGGTTGCAGAAAAATATTTAACAGGTATACGAGGTGCAAAAACTAATAAATAAATCTTATCTAAATAAAAATGGCTTGTGCAAGGGAATTCCAACCTCAAGATCAAGGTGAAACTGGAGATGCATGTCTGAATCCATGTAGTAAGGTCCAACACTCTACAAACAAAATATGAAGGACTCAAACTCATACAAAAACATCCAATAGAGCATGTGAAACCATGCAGTGGGGAGATACCCTCACATCAAATCCAAACGCGAAGACAACACCCACATTGAATATCCTCACACAGTTCTAAAATGATAACTATACCAAAAAAGAGCCCTTAAGAAAACAAAAATCACATCGCAAACATTGGAATTAAATAGATAAGGTGCTACTGGAGGTGCTGGTCTCAACAGTCATCTATAAGGGGGTTTTTTAGAGGGAGTCCACAAGGCGGCAGGTACACGACAGGGAAGGGGAGGCTTGTCGGATAGTCGATACGAAGCCGTTGGCTGGAGGTGTGGTGGTATGGAGAAGTTTGGTCGTCCAGGGGGCTGCGACTAGTCGAGAAAGGACTCACCGGCTGGGGCATTGGTCAGGGGAAGATAGTGTGATCAGAGGAAAGGCATGCAATTGTTGTGTCATGTTGTGTTGAGGGGTGTGTGTGGCGTGTAGCAGGGGATTCGAGGGAGATCGGACTCAGAAGGCAGATGCCAACTATAGAGCAGAGGGAAGGAAGTGTGATGGTGTCAAGGAAGAGGGACAATGATAGAAGGCTTCATGATAAGGAACCATGTGTTCCAAACATAAGGAAGGCCGAGGGGGTATTATGGTGTTGGGTATGAGGACTGAAAGAGGTTGGCGCTGGTGATTATGAGGTCAGGCGTGGCGGTGCTGCAAGAGAGGAGGGAACCTTGGCAGTGATCTTTTGCATTGTGGATGGAGAGGCGACACTACGGGGTGTCCAGGCTAGCTAGGGAGGGTTTTATACCAAGGGAGGAGGAAGATGTAATCGCGCCCGACACAGGAAAGAAAAAAGGGGTGGGGCTTAATTGGAGTGAGAAAGAGGTATTCCAGAAACCCTAACTAAAATATCAACTATGAAATAAAATAAAAACCAATAACATAACAATAATAAAAATAACAATAATAATAACTATAATAAAATAAATAATAATAATAATAATAAAAATAATGAAAAAATAAAATTAAGACAAGGAATAATAATATATATTATATGTAAAAAATTACTAGTGATAAAAATAATAATAAAATGATAGTAATATTGAATGATTCTAATAATAAATTCATGATGATAAAATTTATGATAATACAAGTATTTATTTAATTTTTATAATCATAAAAATTACAAAAATATAAATTTTAAATGATGCAATTAATGTTTTTTTAATTATGAAATCATTTTTTATTTAATGAGAATTGGTTTTTCCACCATTACCTGGGAAGAGATGCGGGGGGTTTCTAAAATGCTCTGCACTCTTGTTCCCAACAATGTTGAACCTAAAACACACATTTCTCTTAAGAGAAACTAAAAATAATCGTCTAATACTCACCCCAGACCGCAACAAAAAAATATAAAGGCAAGAAAATAATTAAAATAAAATAATCTCATATGTTGGTGTGTGACAATATGAGTGGATTATAATTCCAATGATATGATCACTATGTCTCCATATGTCCATGTTAGAAATTATTTGTGTGAGAAACAAGGGATGTAGAATGATTGGTCACACTTCTTATGTGTTCATGAATTAAGTACTAATAAATCGTATTGGGTGGTTAGTATGGAGATCATGCCTCATAGAGGCATCCTACATATCATGTTCAAGAATGGAATCAATTTCCTCATAGTTCCCTTTATTGGGGGTTAAAATTTTATATTTCCTTTTTGTAGGAGAATACACAATGGGGCTATAAAAAAGTTATCAAATCCTAGGATACCTTTATGAACAGTCCTGCTTGTCACTTGAAATGTATTGATTATCCACTAGACATGACATTATATTCTATTTAACATGATAAATTTTTTATAACTAACATTTCCTCAAGAAATAATATAATATAGTTTCCATGTTTGATGGATGACTCATATATTGGATGGTATGTTTCTGGGTTGTCTCATGATCTAGGTTGAGTCTTTTAAAGGACATTGCTAGACCTATCTTGTTTACCAAGGAATCAATCACATGACACCAATAAAATTTTATAGAGGGTGCCACATGATCCACCACACAAATCCATGTTTCATCATGACATCTGGGATACACTCTTGGATGGAACTGTGCAATATTATGTGACATGTCTCAAACAGTATCTCGTATTTGGGTTGACATGTTTTTAGGGAATCTCGATAACTTGATATTGTGCTTGGATAACATCCTAAAAACAAGTTCACATTCCTGGGTGGTACCGTTATACTCATATAAAATTTAATGTAACTGTTATATGATTCCAGAGACACATCTAAAGGACATTTTGATACTTGAATGGAGAACCCAAAGGGTTTTAGGATATTTTGGAGGAATTATGTTTGGGAACCATATGACATAGATTTACAAGTTCTTAGGGCTTCAAATAGAATTCATATTATATTAAAGGTGTTACGTTTGATCTAAGTGAAATTTCTTGGTGTTTTCGAATGTTTATCATGGTTCATGAGAAATGCATTTGGGTCAACATGTAGTTATTTCACTAAAATAACCCACAATTAGTCTTAGTTCAATCCATTATTTTTATAATTCATTAGAACTATTTAGGGATATTTTATTTTATGTATCATGTGATCTATCAAATGGGTACATTGTTCTTTATATGGTCATCTAGATTCCCTTTGTGTGTTCTATGAGTGATATCATGGAGGGCTTTATCTATGGTTCATGATTGCTTTAGTCATTCCTTGGATCATACCAGATGGGTAGTTTTTCTATTTGTATGATCATTCTATCTTAGAAATTCTCTCTAGAATAGGAGGATATGGATGTGAGAAAGAAAAAAAATTCATCTAGAGAGAAATAGTTCCTTTTTTATGATGGACTTGGGATTTATATGAATCAAACCCCAAGTTATTATCATATTTCCATGGAACGTATCAGAAATTTGACGACAGATTCAGAATATTTATTTGTTATCTCCTTCCTTCTTGAATCAATGTCATGGATTTAACCGAGGTCATCACCTGATTTTCAGTGACCATATGACCATCCCATCTACACCTCCATTTATAAATTATTTCCAATTAATGAGGCCTAATTTGATTCATGTGGGAATGGTGAACAACTTCAATGTCATTTTTTTGACACATCCACGAGTCTTCATGCGATTAGGTCACCTCTAGAATTCCTTTAAGGGATATCTAGTGACATGTTACAGAATCACTCCAAGACATGGATGGCCTATGAATGGTCCATTCCCTTATCATGCCAACATCTCTAGAATAATTTTGAGACCATAAATTGTAATTCCATAGAATATAGAGAGATTTTATGATCACAAGAGGCTTCCCACTACAAACCTTTTATTTTTTCTTCATTCTCTAATAGATTAGGATTTTATGGCTTGTTTTGGTGTTGTTGAGGATAGTCACCTTACATTTTCCTAATGTATCAAATGATTAAAATTATTCATATAGAGATTCATTTCTATTTAATAGAAAATTAAATCAACTTATCATTAAGGATCCAAACAAGAAGAACTCGGTTACATCGGCATATCGGAGGCTTATCATGTGATGAGTATGATAAACCAATGGTCTTTCATGAGATGATGTGGGAAAATCATCAGGTTCTTGCATTTAATTTTGAACTACCATTGTTGCATCATGTATGTTTTAAAATGGAGAGAGGCTCTCACCCCAATTTAATATCCTTTGTTTTATCATTGAAATGTTTTTTATATCAAGATAATTATTAGATATTGTTTTGGATAGCTTTCCTCCCCAATGGTGATTGGTCAAATGATTTTTATGACCAAAAATGACTGTAATCATTTGAGTATTTACCTCATATTTTCAATGGAAATATGGATGGTTTATTAGGATCCCACATATTGATAATTATCATACCATGGGGGTCCTCTCCTGGAATCTTCTATGTGGCCAAAAATTAACCTAGGTAGCTCCAAAAGAGAAAAAAATGTCATGTCATATTGGGATTCATGGGATCTACTGCAAGATTTAAACCATGTATGGATCCTTTGTTTGACTATATAACTGTCAAGTGATTGAGTATCATATTTAGGAACACATGATCTATGTTTATTATCCACCTCCTTATTTATTTTCTTTTTTTGAATTCTAATACTCATATTTATGTATTACTTCATTATTGATTTTTTTGGTTCTCATTTGGAAAGAATATACATATTACCCACCTCAGGATTGACATCCTTGTAGAGAATTGCTTGGTTTTGGGGAAGGTAAATTCACACCATGAATATGAAATATGAAAATTCCTCCAATTTTGTTCTTTATCATTGAATTGATTTTTTGAAAATTATATGTGTTGTCATATTTTTCATTTATTAAGAACGTGAATTAATTTTTTTCTATTACAGTATTATTTGATTCTCAAATGATACCCATCCATTTAATAAAATAAATTAAATCTAAATTGATTTGAAATGAATGTTATAATATATTCTCCTTAGATATGTACACACAAATACCCACCAACACGAGATTCTTAATGACAAATCTATTCCAGATAACTTGAGATCACAATGCTTTGGGAATGATATACCTGATGAATATATGTCTCAAAGGGAGATTTGTATTCTATTTCCAATGATGTTAAGCTTGGTGACCGTAGATTGATCTTTACTAAGACCATGTGGTGTGTCACGAATGATATTAAATGTATAAAAATTACATCATGATTATGTTGTAGTTTATAGTATTTTAGATTTGAGAATCTATTATTGTAGTATTGATTTTTTTACCTTCGACATTTTATTTTCAAAAATCATGGACTTTTGTCACATAAAATATATTTCATTGTATTTAAACCATTAAAATTAGACATTCTATTATTTGAGTTTTGGGTATTTTATATTTTAACTTCCATTTTTTTAATTTCTGTGTCTTTTTCCTAAGAATTTATTATTGCTTTAGTATGTGGACTTTTAGATTTGAGCCTTCAATTTATGTATTCAGGAACCATTTATCATGAATGATCAGTTGTTTTATTTTATATACTTTTATCTCAGAGCTTCATTTCTTTATTTTGAGTTAATTTGTCTTAGAACTTATATTAATTTATTTTATGTTCTTTGAACATGGATAAGAGATTTCATTAATTAATATTATATTAGCTTAGAAATTATATATAATTATTTTAGTATTTTTAGCTTAGAACTTCATTTACTTAGCATAGTGACTTTTCTCCCAAACAATTAATTGATTCAGTTTATGCTATTATAGCTAGGACCTTCTACTCGTCTAATTATGGGAATTTTTTCTCAGACCTGATATATTTTCATTTACTATGGTGTTGATGTTCCAGGAATTTTCCTATACACTCTAGGATGTTAGATTCCTCCATGTTGTTTTTTAGGCTCACCTTGACTACTTCTCATTTCATATAAGGGTGAGATTCCACTGGTTGATTTTGAAATCCCTTATGAATTTTTAAAATTTCCAATAAAATGTTGTTACACTATTTTCAATGGGCCAGTGAATTTTTATGATGGTACATTCCATGTATGGATAAATAATAATGATTTAATGTCCTCCTGGATTGTTCGAATCTGGGATGTAATTTATATCCCAAAAGATTGATTCTATGAATATGGGAAGGGTTCAACATGTCATGTGTGTACGGTGACACTCTTTGATGTCGGGTTCTATCGTAGTGTCGCTAGGGCTCATAAAGATTGACAATCCATTTTTAAAAGTATGATATGGATTATTTCAGGTGTTCAAGGCCCTTATGCATCCATATCTTGATCATGAAAAGGATGAATAAAAATCTTTTTTCTCAGAACTCGAGAGATTTTTAAATACTCAAACATTCACATGCTGATGTTGTGTATAGATGGAAATCTGTAAAGGAAGGGTTTTATTACTCTATGGATGTTGTATATTGATATTTGAAGCCTTATCCATAATCCCTATGATATTGAATCATGATTTTTGGGGGAAAATATAAATTGAGTGTTCTATTCCATTCTTGAGGATTGATACAAAACCCATTGCTGTTGAAACAATCATATATAATAATCTCAAATAGGTTGTAAAAAGACAATTAATTATGGACCAATCTAATTGGATTAGGATGATGATATGCAATAGTCATTCGAATATTTGTTTATTTCATGATGTGGTGTTTATTTATTTTTAACTAATGTTAGGGGTCACAAAGAATAAAAATCATGTTTTCCTAAGTGACACCTTTGCTTTATGACCATAGAAATATATGCAGGAGCCAAAAGAATTCAGGAATATTAAATCAATTATTCTAATGTAGTAGGGTATCCTTTCCATGGACTAGGATTTTTAAGGTAATCTAAAGAAAAAATAATGATGTTTGATTTGTGGAAAATGTAATATCCAAAATGTTTCTGAACACCACAAATTTCATTTCACTTTATAGAGAAGTTAATATTATGATGAGGAGAGTTAAAAATCAGCAATCAATCATTTTTCAGAACATTGGTGTTCAGTGACCATAGATTGGATTTTTCTAGGTTGATAGATTATGCCCTATGAGATTTATCCAAAATTTATTTCAATCTAATTTTGCTAAAATTCTCTATAAATGAAGAATTTAGCGAGTAAGGACATCACTTTTTTTCAGGTTTCCCTGTATGTGTTTCGAACCCACAATTTTTTGTGATTATATCAATTATAGTTTAAGGGATTTTGATCTAGACCAATGTATGCTTGATTTTGTGGCCATAGAGTATTGAACAAAGGGAATGATGTTTTTTGTCTTGATAAAAATTAACCTAATATAAAGGAAGTCAATAATTATCCTAATTATGATACAGAGGTTCAATATTTTCTAATTATCCATCTAGGTGGGTGGTGAGACATTTTTTAATAATGCATCGAGGTTATTGGGTTCTGAGTAATTATATGATACAATCAAACCAGGAGTAGTAATGATCACACTATGATTTTGATTTCTTCTGTAGTGATGTTAGGGATCAAAATAGTCAAAAGGGATTTTTTCAGAGTGAGACATTTGGTTGGTGAACAATGGTGCCTATGCATGATCCGTAGGCATACATTGATAGTGAAGAAATCGGTTCCTTGAAGTTGTGTATCATTTCCATGGTCTATGAAAGCTTATTGTAAACATGATTTAATCGATATAAGATGTATAATTTATGGATTGAGTTAATGAATACATAGCAGAAGTAACCCATACTCTTGCCACTATGATAAGGATCCTATGTTACATTGATAGGGGATGATGATGAGTTATGTTTTGAATAGTTATCATCATGTAGGGGGGATATACTTTCTTTTGTGCATATTAATGTCATGTTGTATTCACATTTTTTAGGAATATTTTCATATGGTGAAGAAAATTTCCATGAAATTTATATTCATGCCATAATATTATTTTTACTGTGATGTTTTTACATCACGTGACCTAGATGTATTCCATATAGTTGAACATCATGTAGAATGGAAAAGGTCAGAAATGTTAAAATTGTGTAAATACCAAACACATGAAATTTAATGTCATACATTGATATGACTCTCATGTTGGAATAATTGTCTTGTATATTGATTTTCATAAGCAGTTGGGGTGAATTTATTTTCTAATTTTCTACAACTGGGCCTGTGATTGAAGATATGGGAATCACTACGTATCATGGGATGTTAGGAATAAACACACATGTAGTTCTTGAATGGGAAACGATCTACGCAGGTCTCACATGTATGCTGAGGTGGAAATTGTTTTCATTGATTTCTATAGTAAGTCTGATGATTCAGAATCTAGGTTTCTATAAGTATCATGTGATGAATGGAATCAAACAACATGTTGTTCTATAAGAAACATGTACACTTACGACATGATACAACTGTGTTCTCATCCCTTTGTTAAAATGGGAATTTTCTATAGACCTATGGAATGAAATTTGGAAGAAGTACATATCCTACATTAATAAAAATCATGTCATATGTAGTTATTGAGGATGGACCTTGTGGTGAAATTTCGTCCTATACATAGAGATGGGTAAATTTTATATTTTTTGTGACTAAACTTGAGATTGAAGAGCTATGTGAAACAATGTATCATGAGGTGTCTAGAATGAAGTCAAATGTAGTTCTTTAATGCAAGTGTGGTATAATATCAATGATATCAATAGTGATCCTATTGGGAGAGGTATACAAGAGTGTGTTGTATTATGTTGTGTAAGGGTCATTTACCATGTAGATTATGGTCATTAATTGGATAATCAATGTATTCCATTTACAATCATTCATTTAGGACCATGATGATCCTACCAACAGATGTTATGCTTCTTTTCTACATGGAAGCCCTTACTGAAACTCATATTACCATGTGATATATGCTCAATTTAAGAAATCGTAAATTTTATGGGTTCCTCTCACCATGCATAGACGTTTAACAATAGTATAGGTTAATTTTGTATCTTGAGGTTTCCAGACAAAGATATAGAATCAATGTGTCCCTATGTATCACATTGTTAATTAGAATCATCCTATAGAAAGTTATATCGACCCACATTATTTAATGTCATGCAGAAAATTTGTTTTGTGTAGTTAAATGTATTATGAGAAGGATGAGAGATCAGCAGTCGTCAATGATGAAGGGAACACTATGAATCTGTATAGTACAATTTCATGCGGTAAGGATGATGTTCACATAATTAGGATGAAAATGAATATTGCAGCTGGGCCCATCTGTCATCATTGTATATTTTATGATGATAGGAATCAAGCCACACATTGTTATTCAAACATGAATAGTTTTATTTTTATTCAGTTTGTACATCAGAAATGATTTTTAACTTCATGTAGCAAGTATGTAGGATAATGAATTGTTTAATGTATTTCAATAATGAAACATCGATATACATAAATTTCATGTGGTCGGGATATTTAATTTTTCAGTGCCATGGGATGAAGATGACCATTTTAAAGTTTAGAATCTTGTATCCTAGATAAATAGAGGGACTTATGCAGGTGTGGATGCCCATGTGATGAAAAATATGCATTTATTTATTGATAAACCTTATATTGGTGGAAGTTGTAGTAGACTATCCATATATTGTGTATAGTGAGTAAAATTTGTTGTGATATACCTTATATATTACCTATGTTTTTTCATAATACGGTTCCATATATATATTTTTCCTAACTAGTATAATTTTACTACTGATCACCAACATCGGTCCTCCTTAGATGACTGAATGAAGGAGAAACTTATTATTAAATGCTCGCATGATTTGTTTTAGATGGACCTCAATGTTTTACAATGTACATAATCTGATCTCATCAAGCATTTCCAATTCATCCAGATTCTTTTTTTATTTATCATCAGTTGAGAGCAATCTGCAACTGGATATTCAAAGTGATGGTAAATGGATTACAATGGGAAACACTACCTTTGTCTCATATAGTAATGAGTATAGATTTTCTTGTGTAGAATTACATGTGGTGTTACGATAGGCCCATAAAACATAAAAGATGTTTTACATTCATAAATATTATTCATTATTTTCCGTCATATGTAGTATATTTATTAGAGTCTTCGTAAAGTACTATATCAATTAACATTCCACTTAATTATAGTGATATTTTTTATTGGTCTCAATATTGTAATCCTTGTAACATTTCATCAACTATGTATAATATAATATGGTCCCTTTATCTATCATTATTGGTTGAGGGACCCTCATCCTAGTGATGGTATGGTAATTTATACCGTTGATGATGTTATTTATCATGAAATCCAAGAAATATTCCAAATTCCACTGGGAAAAGAATTTGGTTTGGTATGGATGAAAATGAAATTCATATTTATGGCTAGGGGATATGGCCGAACAACATTCACACCCATGATTGCAAATGGGAACTATTATTAAGCTATATGTAAAAATTATGGGGGCTAATGGATGAAATATTTATATTATTTTAATGAATAAAATTTCATGGTGAATTCACCAAAGTCATATATCGTTGTTTACCATAAAAACCAACCTCCATGTTTTGTCGAAGAGCCTAATCCCAGACTGATGAGAACCATAGGAACATTAATGGAGAACTTACCTGATGGTCAGAATATATCCTTATGTTATGAATATTAGAAGGATCACACCATATCCATTCTTGTAGAGTATTATTATAACCTTTTCTCATTCCCATTGGGTAATGTTTTCCAAAGGAAAACAAATATTCTCCCTTCTGTCTCAATCTATCCACAAAGGTTTCAATTATCGATTCTAGATTCTTGAATCCATCCATATAGGGATGGTAATTGGATTACCATTCCTTAGGGTTTTTTTGACCTAATTGTTTTATTATATATTTCTTATAATGATCAGTGATATTATTTTTCGATGTGTGAAACGAAAGAATGATTCTTCATGTTTACAGTTGGCCTTTAATATGGATACATTATCCAATGTGTCTACATGAGCATTATTTGATTGGGGAACATGATGAGATGGGGGTTGAAAATGGAAATAATATTTCATTCTTATAAAATATCAAGAATAAGGGCAATGTTCTTCCATTTTGATGGGATATTATACATTGATCTTCTTTATCAATATCACCACATCAACATTGATATTCAGGTAGACTATTTGTTGAAAAAATTCGACTTACAAACATGTGATGAGGGATTGGTATTATACCTTATTATTCATGAAGCCTTTTGATAATGAGAAAGAGTAGGGAAAAAATCATTGTCTAGATAGATGAATGCAATCCCTATTCCAGAATGGTTGAGAATTTTGTTTTCCATCATTTATTAGATATTACATTGGGTGGTGCCATAAAAATAAAAATCCCATGACTAGGGAGTGTTATGGTCATCGAATAATTTCTCATCTAGATGATCGATGTCCACTAGTTTATTTTCCAATATAGAAGTTTCTTTAAGGATTTTAGCCATGTATTTCCCCTTCAATAGTTTATTTCTTATGATCTGAATGTTTAATTTATTTCGAAGTACTTCCCATTAGTATAGGTTTCCAATAAACATGGGGAGGCCAAGGATGTTGTTGAGAAAATAAACATGAGATATCAAAATGGCTTCATGATTCTTCATGTAATGCCTCATATTTTTTACTGAGAATATGAGGAAAAAATTGGTCTTCTCAACATCATAGTATTTGATATTAGTACCTAGCATCATTAGACTGAGAAAATATTGATTATTTTAGGTCCAAATGTATATTTTCTATGAGTGGTGGTAAACCACTAATTATTCCATGGTAAAAAAAAATACATGATGAGTTCCTCCCTTCCACGAGTTACCTCAGAGCTGGTGGGTATAGTGAATACTTCATGATAATTTGAATTGATTTTTAACAGTCTTCATACCCATGATATGAGATTCCTTTATTAATTATTATAGTGAAGTGGAATGGTTTGATAGTAAGGATGGCTATGAATTTAAAAATTATAGGAATGTATCTCTTAGAACCCCATCAGTTCATTGATATTTTCTAGGGTGAAATTTCTATAATAGAACTTGTCTTCAATGGGTCAACCATGATTTGTAGTGGCATACCAAAAATCGAATGAACATTTATAATATTACCTATATGACACATTCCATTGAATGTATTTGTACATTTGTAGAATGTTGACGTATGTTTGATGGTTTGTGAAATGATCACATACCTATATAGACAAGAACACCAAGTCATCGACATAACATTCTGTTATCTTAACTATGAATTTGTTAAATATATGATGTATGTAGGATTTATATGATCCACATGTGTTTTTCAAGACAAATGGGAATATAAAAATTGAAAAAGATGACCTATTGAACTCTAGAGGATGTTTCTTCTTCATATTTAGGGGGCATATGGATTTGATTGTACCATAAATAACCATGATTGAAGAAATGTATTGGAAGATGTAAGTTACACTAAAAGATATTTATATAATCAAGAATTGGGAATTCATACATTGGGAAACATTGATTATGGTTTCTAAAATTGATGCAAAAAATAATCATCACATTTCTTATAGTGATGAAAATGTAAAGAAATATTGGGTATTTCACTTATTAGAAAATGTTTTCATTGATCTACCAGTTTACATATAAATAGAAATTTGTGGAATAATATGACTGAATATTTTGTACCACATACGTAATGACTCGATGATCTTGAGGTAAATTGAGATGGTGTATAGACACAAAGAGATTTTTTCTAGTAATTTCTGGGTCTTTTCAACTAAACATATATTTTTGATTCTTTAATTTTTTTATATAAATCCTTTTTTCTTCAAGGAGCATGGATGGACTAATCAATGATGGCTTCTGGTCTTCTTCAGTTCCCATATCTATCTTTATGGTCTCACCGATAGTGGTGGGGACACCCTACATTAATGAGGAAGGGTCTTTCTCTAGTCAAAACTCATATTAATCTCCATTTGTCTTTGTGGAGACATTTCTAGAAGAATATGGTAATCTTGGGACATCCCTATAACTATTAGGTTATGAAGAATCCTTGAGAAGATATATTAATGTTCCTTTCTATCTGAGTCGATGCATTTAGTTTTCGGAGCACATAGTTTTTTAGAATATCACTAGAGACATGAGGAGAATCGATCGTTCGAATAAATTCAATGACATATACTAGATTTATTGGGAGCACAAATTAATTTTTGATCATACCCTAGGTATTTTTAGGGTTGTTCCCAGTGTCATAAAGGGTATAACCTATGGATCATCATGCACTATTGGTTGTTTCCCTCTACTTTTATAAGAATAAGACACAAAATATGTGGATCAAAATGCTTCAAATGGGGCATTATCACCCTTAGTAGGTAGACCATTCTTCAAATGATGAATTTCACTATATGATAGAAGTTCGAAGGTACCACCACGTGTCTATGGATCAAGGGCCTTATGAACAAGACTATATATGCAATGTGTTAATGGATAACCATAATCACAGTGTTAAAAGTGAGATATCCAAACTGTGATTCAATCCTGATTGAATCGTTAGGTATATTCTCACCCCTATCATACCCATTAATGGCCATGGTTCTGGGAGACTAATCTAATTCTCTATATCTAAAATTTCAAAAGATGAGAACAATTATGAGGTAGATCATAAAACCATTATCATTCAGTGCCATATTTATGTTAGCATTATTAAGAATTCATGAATCATAAAGATGTATGAATTTCCCTAAAAGTACAACTTACAGATCCTAGCCAATGATCGAGATGGTAACACAATATTTTATTGAAAAAGTATCCACTTAGTAATCCTCAGCTACAAGGACTTCTATATAGAATTCATGTGTACAAACAAGGACATACACTAGTTCCTCTTGAATTTATTTTGAAATATAGAGCACATTGAAAACTGAGATCTTGATTGGGACAACCATCAATTGTTTTATAAAATCATTCATTTATTCTGTAGGGTGGCGCTTCCAAATGAGGGTTCCTCCTAGAATTGTGGATCAAAAGATGAGGCATTTTAAGTGGAAGAGAATGATGCATGTCTAAATGTCATGTGAGCGTCTACTTTTAGTGGTGGAGGTCATTTCATCCTTCACTATTTCCTAGGAAGATTATATAATTGACCCCCCTCTAGGATATAATGAAATAAAATTGGGTGTGTATAATTGAATGAGGTTTTTTGGACTCATCCATACCAATGTTTAGCTTGATAGGGTTTTATCCCAAGATTTGTGGCCATATATACAATCTACATCGCTACATAACCAAAATATTGTGTTAGACCACCCTTATGTTTCCTCATGTATCATTAGTTTTGGTGAATATGACATGTCTTTCCATGTTTATGCATAGTATAATCATATCTGGATTAATATTCATCATCAAAAATGTGTATTTCATGATTTTATGTATAAAAACTACAGATGATCACTTCACCCAATGATGATTAAATTTGTTGGGGCTATTTCCCATTAAATGGATGATAAATGAACAAATTATGCATGATTCATATCTTGCATTTGGGTAACATATGACTCCACATCCTAAATTTATTATTACTTACAGTTATCAAACCCACTAGTGGGGAGAATATTTTATGATTAATCCTTGGGTGGTCGAGCTATTTTGGGTCCATGCAACTGTGATCTAACCGCCACATGATCTTTTCATTCTATTAACAGTTTCATTAAATTAGTAATCATTCTTACATGCCTTGATGAAACATTATTCCAACAATATTCCACTTATAATTCAGAAACATTTATGTTAGCCCCTACAATGAAGAGTTATCATGAACTACCTATCTGAAATTGACCATTCCATGATAGAATACATTGAAGAAGAATAATTACTAGTAATTATAACCCATACACATTTGTAAAGGGAAGTAATAATGGTTAAAAATGAGGTTTAACTCATCGGGAATCCTAGGATGTAATTTTACAAGGAGGTTATTATCCATAGATTTCATGAAGAAATCTCGGACTTGTTCATTTCGAATGGAGTATTCATTATTCATATGTTTCTCAAGTCATTGGTAACCCTAATTTCATTATACCTCTAGATGAGGGAAGATTTTTTGTTTAATTCCACTTGATAGAAGGTTATAGCTAGTTCAGGATCCACGTAGGTTCTACTACGGGAACTGCTTCTATAATGAATGTGAATGATGCAAATTCTTCATTACCTGGCCTTTTCCCCTATGGACTGGGAATGAGTCTGGTTTTATATCATGTTAAGTGAATGGAGTCCTAATGAAATTGTTCCTTCTATGTGAACAAGCAGAACCCACATGGATAATTCTTAGTAATAATGTGTAATTATACTCATCATAGACATTTTCGGCATAGAGTTCAAATAGTTAATCCCCTAGTAGAGGGATTCTCAGTGAACATGTTACAACTTTCCATCTAGATTGGAGGTGAGAAACCATACAATTATTATGTTCCTTGGTGTTCTTCAGGAAGATGAAATTTCTTTACATTGAATGTAGATGAATTGATAAAATAATTGATATAGATGGTATTCCCTTCCTACAACAGATCTTGCTGGATATATACTATACCCTAATAATCATTCCCTTAAGAGATTATTAAAAAATACCTCAAAATTATTTCCTACGATTATTCTAGTAGCCCCATCATTGTCCCACATCGGGATATCAAATGAGTGATATGATTTTCTTGGTCATATTCTCCATCAAATATGGGGATGGTAGGACTGTCAAAAGTTAGTGGACGAAATGTTTCATCTACCCATTTGGAATATTAATTATTCTCAATCATTATAGGTGTGTGTCTCCCTACCATTTATTCCATTTGAGTGGCTATGGAATTGACAATGTTATGCAATTATGGGGGTAATGTTATTTTATATGACTTCCATTAATAGGGAATGAGTCAGTGTCGATGAGGTGTCCCTACATTCATCTGCTATTGATTCTCGATTATTCACAAGAATATATGATTTCAATGTAAAAGGATTTTCTATTGTTATAGTATAGGGTTGTATCGATCATTTTTGAATTACAAATTTATGTATATTGTATTCCTAGATATGAAGATAGTCTGGTACTCATATATTTATCTTAATTGAGGATCATCAATGGGAGTTATAACATTATTCTATTCGAGAAGAAGATACCTAACATGAATATTTTCACCGATTAGCTTCCATTGAGCTGCCTGAGACTTTTTATCTCACACAATTACTGTGAAAATTGTTACATAGTGGAAGGATCGTTAATTATTCTTGGTGGTTATTATGATGTTGACAAACCTTTTCCTTTCTCGATGGTAGTGTTCACTGTTGAATTTCATGCTTGGTATTCTATAGATCTACAATTTGGAGCCATTATTTTTGTCGGGTTTGTGAATCCATATTTGGTGCATCATACCCACCTACCACTCAGAGTAATTTTTCAATGTTGTGGGCCTTTATTTTGGATTCATGATTTATAATATAATTTATATTTATATTTGACAAATTCATAGAGTAATTTCATGAATTGGTGTTTTTAATTTTACTTTCTATGAAAAAAGATGATTATGTGTTGTCATCTACAATGTATCATTCGAACCCTTATACATATGGTCCATTTTGGTTTGTTACACAGGAATGGTCATATTTACCTTTCTATATGTTCATTCAATATTATTCTATGAAAAGTTACTTTGATTTAGTTTCATATTGTTATTTTTGAATAGGCCCCAACGAGAAGTGGGTTTTCTTATTGTGGGAGGAACATGTTGGATGATGACTGTTATTTTTTTCCACTCAACAACTGAATTTTTATTCTCTATGTGGTAATGGAGATAGTGGAAATTCCATTATCCATGTGGTTTGGGGTTATTTAGAGCCACATTTGGAATTTATTGTTCTTGATGTTTAGGATACAATGATTCTATTATGGGATTTTTTTACCCACATGAGGAACATAATGATATATTTTCACGCTATAATTGTGTTGTAGGGTTTATTGGGAATCACTGTTTATGTCCCCAATAATCTTATTAGGAAATGAAGGACCCAATTACTATGATATTGACAAAAACTTCCCCAACCCAATGGGTGGATTTCGTTTCAATCTATGATTGGTATGTCCTAATTCATATTAAGAATTTATTATCCGAGAGGTTGATGAGGTAGTATATATTCCCATGGCATGTTGTGGTTGTTCCTTCCCAGTACAAGTAATATGGAAGCTACTATTGAATATTGTTTGTTGCAGACCACCTATTAAACAAATAACAACCCATCAACAAAACATTGGTAGAATACAAGTAAATTGCATCCTTTTTATGGGATAACACCATCTAAGTACATTATAATCTTTAAACACACATTTGAGAATACATTGATGTAATATGTATTGAATAAGATCAAATCACACAATAGATTCAATTAGCTTAATTCTTTGTATTTGAGGAATTATTCATCACATTAATGACTACTTGTGGAAGTCTCCCATCATTGAGATTATTCTAACCAAGGATGAGACATCATGAGGAAGTATTCAAGATTATTTAACATATATTTTCTCATATTTATATGTTATTTTAATCAGACTCTGATTTAGGTCATTTAATCCCAATTTTATTATTTTTTAAAATATATTATTTACACATCTTTTTATGTCAATTTATATAATTGTGATACATTTATCATTAACCTAGAAAATTATAGATCCTTCATCTAGTGGAGACTTTTAATTTATAGTCTATATTTAAATCACAATCATTATATGTCCAAAATCGCCCAGATCACTGATCTAGAAATGAGACTCATTTATTAAGAATTTTGAACATCATTGTTCTCTAAGATGATATCTAAGGGGTGGTTAACCATGTACATGCCAATATTTTTTATTCAAATTATGATTGTCTAGTGCTAATATGGAATAACTATGGTAAAATATTTCTTTAATATATTACTGAATAGAATGTGTACTTGGTAGGGAGACAATTTTTTGAGATAGATTTGTAATCCATTGAATGTTTCTAATTATATTTTTCACCTCACTCGGGTGGGGAAAATTTGGTACAATGATATGAATAGATTTAGAAATAAGGCATTACCCAAAAAATTTAGATGTTTATTTTCATGATGTTAAAGAGTTGTTTATTTCTAGATAATGAGGGAAAATACATTCCATATGTTGATATCTCCTGAACCAACCCACTCTATAGTCCAATATATGTTTCCAAAATTTACCTCAACGGAGTCCATTATATCCAGTATTTTAATAGTTATTTTTGTTTTAAATTACTTAAGTTTTATTTTTTTGATATTAAATACACTTAGTTGTTTCTTTGAGGGATGTAGTAAATTTACCACATGGTCTCATGTCCTAGAGATCACTTGACCAAGATGATGTACCCTTTGACCAATCCCAAAACATTGTATCCATAAGGGATTTTATTAATTCTTATTCTTGTGAGATTATGATACTCCAATCGTTGATTATATAGATTGATGTTGGTTCATTTGATGAAAATATTTTAAATGGTCTTGACCTGTAACATAATAATACTTTTTAAGACCCTATGATTATACATATAATTACTATGAAATAACCATGATGTATTCAAAATATTAATTTCCACATTACACTGAGTCAAAATGATAATTGGAATTGTAATCCTTTATAAACAAACTATCGAATTAGAATGTATGAAATGTGATAAACAAATTATGAAAAATGTGTATAATGATTTTAAATAATGATAATTTTTTTTTCCACAATAATCATATACTAAATTTTCATTTATGTAATCATATGTTTTAAAAATATATATTTTCTTTATAAATTTTTTTATTGCATTATTCCTACTCTAAAATTGTAATTAAAATATATTATTTTTAAAAAATGTATTATTGTAATAGAATATAATTTTCGAAATTATTATTTCAAAATTTTATCAAGGGGTTAGTATGATGAATTTCTTAAATTGATATTTTTAAAGTGAATAGTGAAAATGTTACGGGTTTTAAATGAATTTTCATTTATTTTCATAATATTTTCCAAGTATATGATCAAATTCATCAAATATTAAAAAGAAAACTCGATTAAATAGATATAATATATGTAATAGCATATGAATTATCATTAAATTTGATTTTGTTATAAGTTCATTTTTTGGACATAATAATGTAATTATCCAAAACCATTTTTAAGCACATACGGTTTTTTATTATAATTAATTAAATTAGTATATATTAATTTATATTTTAACTAAAATTTAATGTTTATATGTAAAATAATATATTTTGACATTAATTTTATTGTATTTAAAAGATAATGGATGGATGTATAAGTAATTGTAATCGATATATGATTTATTATATAGTGGGTTTTAATTTTATTGAGCACTTATTTAATATTATATTCCAGAAAATATAGAAAATAAACCCAACAAATTGTATTCATTGTTCTCAATCAACATACTTAATATATTAAAATATGATCAATTAAAATTTTGAACATATTTAAAATTTTAAAAAAACATATATCACAGTTAATGTAAAAATGTAATTAAAGGAGTGTTAAACCCATAAAAATGTAGTTTTCCGCTAAATCATCTATAAAAATTATTTAATAAAGATATAACTACCATATATTTTTCTGAATTCTAATGACGTGGAATTTGTAGACAAATTCACTTAATTGTTTCATAATATGACAAAAATACATTAATATATTCCTTATATTTATCTATAGTCACTAAGGAATGGGATCCTTTTCCGTAATTTATTTACATAGAATGAGCCATCTAGATATAACATCTACTACTAAAGTGAACCACTATTTCTTTTACACATCAAATTTTTTATGATATTCTATTATGAAAAAACCATCATCACTAATGTTTAAGAGAGATATGGTCTCTCAAATAAGAGGTATAAATATTAACCAAACTCATTCTACATTTTTTCAACCACTAGTTCCAGTAAAATTTATCAACCACTAATAATATGATTAATTATGTATAATAAATATAATAATAAATTATTATGATTATTTTAAAACCCTTTATCACATCTTCTCTATCAAATATAAGATTAATGTATCCCAAATTCGTATATGTGGTCTACTACCACCATTTACAAATGCGATTATTTTTAAATCCCTAATAAGAAGGGTTTTATTATTTGATTTTTTTAATGTTTATATATGTTATTGATGATATAATATTATTTCTAGAAGGGTTGGTTTTTATTAACCTATCTCTCATTCCATCAAATGAAAAATAGTGATAACACATGTGACAATGCACATACAACCATCTCCATGTGGTGATATAATTAACTATTCATCAATTAAAAATATGAATTATTTTTAAAAATATTTTTTTTATATATATATACATATATATAATTAATTATATTATTAAAATTTTGGGATGGGGGAACAATTATTAATATACACGATACTTCACTTCCGAACCAAAACCTATATTAAAATGGAAGTATAGAACATCCAAAATGATGATGATAATGAATGATTATTAATGATCATGGGATTATTTGTAATGAACAAAACCTTTATGGTATTATTGGTATGATTATGTTATAATAAAATAATTATACCAAATTAATATTTAACCTTTCAGATTTTATAGTTCCTATAATGAAAGATGGTCTTGAGTTAAGAGTTTTATTTTATAATTTTTTACAATGATTTTTAAGGATTAAAATTTTGATGATAATGATATAAGATATCGATCTCATAATAAATTTTAACTTATAAATTCTATTTTTTAATATGGAATAAAATTTTCAAATTATTTTTATTTTATTTTACTATTCAAGAGACAAAAATAATTGATTTATGTAAAAATTACTTTTTTTTCTATTATCCAGAATCTTTTTAAACAGAAATATATATTTATAAAATATTTTTAAAATAATTTTTTTTCTTCTATAAAATGTTACATTAACTTTATTAATACTTATATTCAAAATTCTTTTGAATATTTTAAAATGAATTTTTTTATCTTTTTTAAAATCATCTACATTTTACTTATAATAGAAAACATTAAAAAAAAAATTCTTACATCCACCCCAATGATGAATTTACAATCACACATAAAATATTTTATAATAAAAATAATTACTTATTAATTTTCCTGATTTTTTAATTGAAAATTGAATCTTGTATTTTATAATTTATATGTTTTTAATTATATGATTTCAAAATGGGAAATGTATTTTGGTCAAGAAATATAACAGTGGTAATAAAATTAGATTTCACAAATAAAAATATGTTTTGATATTTATTATGAATTACTGAGGATATAATATAACATTACCATCATTAATATTTATTTGGTTGGATTGTTATTTATTGGAAATTTTTTATAAATTATATATTAATTTTATTTGTTTTGATATGATGATATTTTGATGTATTTGTGATCTTGTAATACAATTATTTATGGGATATATTATGTGAATGGTGGTACTATGATTTTATAGTTTAATAATTCGTTATATAAATAGGAATATCTCATTAGAATATAAGGAATATAATGACTTGGGAACCTAGATTTGTATGGGATATAGTTCAATAAGATATTATTAGGAATGAAACCTTGATAATAAAATAATTGAATGTGGAATAAACCATGTCCACTATAATAGACCTGTATTTGATCCTATACAATTAAATTAATCTCATTGACATTTGTTTTCCAAATACTTTTACCTTATTCTTATTTTATGTTCTTAATTATCATGTTTTATAATTTATGATTCTGCATTCATATGTCTTATGTATTAGGTTGAAAAACCTGATACCATGTATAATGAATAATGAGATTAGACTAATTGGGTATGATAATATTTTGTCACATTTGTATTCTCAAAAACATATTATTATGTTATTCTCCCTCATGGTCATTTATTTAAATATATATTTTACCCTCAATTACAAAACAATCCCTATCTATTATAAATTTTTCTTCACTATGTTATTATAAAGTATATTATGTATGATATGTATAATACAGGTTCTACATGTGAAGAACATAATGGTAAATTATGTATATCATTAATATATAACTTTTTATGCATCCATGATTGAAAATATTTATAATATTTTAAGGTTATTTTATGGATTATTTTTTGCATGTAATTGAAATTCATTTATTAATATATATTATTTAATTATGTAATGTTTTAGTCACAATAGATGGTATTAGGTAATTTTTTTGTAAAATTTTGAAAATTAAATGAGAATAATTTATCAAAACCAATTAAGATACACCTATGTATAGTAGAACAAAATAATCTATAAGGATATTAGTAAATCATATTGAAATAAATCCATGTTTTGATGCAAGAAAATCAATGTGGTAGGGGATCATATGTACCAATTTGTAACAAAAAAAATGTGAAGGATTGGTTATTTAATTTATTATTATTTATTTATAATGAGTGGGTTCAAGGGATACAACATTGATAGATACTCATGATGGATATTGTGTTGTTAATGAATGTTCATTCTAAAATGGTCTCCAATTCTCTCTTGATGATGTATATCGATTCCCTATGCATCGATGACAAAGCTACTACCCCCCCACTTATTTAGAGGGAGAGTTTCTCTATTTCTATTTTCCCCATCTCATCGTTGTCTATTAATTCCATATTACTGCCCTATATATCTTCTGAATCTTCCTAAAATCCCGATCGACCCGATGGTCTTGTATATATTCAAAGGATCACTTCCCACCCCAATCACTCTTTTGGAGTCCTTTAATTCCTCAAGTCTCTTCCACATCACATTGTTTTTTAGATTTTCACATCATCACCCCTCAATAGATGAATATGCTCATTTGTTATTTGACTCCAGTGGTTTAATGAATCATGTTGTGGTAGGGATTCTCATCCGAAAACATGTCATTATTAGGTTATGCAAAGTATAGGATCTCTCTACCGCGTGGTCCAACACCCATCATAGAAGTAATGGTTTCATCCTCTATATATTTTATTGGTTCATTTATTTAAACTTTATGTGTTATGCTCCATTGAAAGCAATATGGGTAAGCCTCTTGGAACTCCCCCTCCCTTTCAAAACCCTTATACCATGAATGTCATTAGAAGCCTCGTCCGGATATTCTTGTTCTTGAATAGTTGATAAGAATTAGTCATCCACCCCTTATTCCCCTGTATTTTAATTATGGATAAGGTTTCGAAGGAATGAATGGATTTTCTCTTGATTGTAGTTGGTGAATAACTTTGGTTGAAGGAGGAGGTCATCTATGAATTGTGGTATGATTTATGTGTCTTATGAGACTAACTCTAGAAAATGGACTATGTGTACTACTATGGGTCTCAGATTAGAATAATGCAGTTGGTGATGGAGGGGAGTATAAACAGTCACTACCATGGATAAGATCATATAGACATTCCCGAGTATGAACATCATGGAGTCATTGTGTAGGAGGTTAGTAATATTTCTGAGATTCCTTCTCAAATTGTTTAAGGCATGAGTAATCACCCTTAGTGTGATACATGTAATATTATTACATCTGAGGGAAATTAATTGGATTCAAGTAGGATTGTATCTTATCATGTACAATATAATGAGTCCCTATGGGAGGATTAGTGGACGTATGGTACTCATATTTTCTTCTCAATTTAGATTAATTAGTTCTATGAGGTTGTGAAATCCATTTATAGCTCATTAAATGCGAAGGAAACAGTGGATCACAGGGCTTAGTTGGGATAATTTATACTTAGAAATAATGACAATGGATCATAGAATTACATGGTTGAACTCAAAGTCACTCATATCTTCCAGATTCTGAATGCCAATTTGGGAGGTCCTCCCATTATTGTGAATGCATATATTTTTTTTGGGAATTGAAACTTGTATAGTAACTGATTCTTATTTTTTATTGTGAGACAGTGGGGATAGATCCACTAGCACCAAGTGTGAAAAAATAAAATGATGCAGTGTCTTATAGAATGCAGTATACAACATTCCACTTAGGACCCATTTCTATTTTATTTCTTTAGATGGATATAGTCAAGGACCTACATATCATGTAGGGTGTAAGAAAATACTTCCAAAAAAGAAAAATAAAAGGGGTGATTCTGAAAATTTGGATGACATAGTGATGTGTTAGAGAGATAATGACCCAAAATAAGAGATTGTGCATGAGAAGGATCTCTATGGAGATATTAATGTGGGTGGTAAAATGGGAAAGGGGAAACAAAGGAACCGTCAATCTAGGAAATTTCCAATTAAAAAGGGAGGGAAGAAAGCTACGACCCATAATGATTACTCAAAGCTACCTAAAACAATTTTTACATGATCTTTAGTTAATCCTTTTAAATTTCCAAAAATATAGTTGTATATGAGTTAACAACTGCTAATGTAGACAGTTCATCACCATTCACGAAAAGTAAGAAACTGGGTAGTAGAAATCCTGATCATGGAGATGAAAATGAGGAAACATGACATATGGAATAAGACAAAGGGTAGGTTTTGGTGCTCATCCTTTATTCTAACAATGAGTTGAATGAAACATTAGTTTTTTTCCGCACATAAAAAGTTTTTTTAGGAAGAATTTTTTAATGATTACTGTTACTTGATACTAATGAAGATTAAGAGTATTGGATACGCAATGAATCCGGAATAATTGAATGGGGATTCAATCATTGTAAAATCAGAACAATGGAATTTATAAAAATAATTGATATAATGGATAATATCATTGAAGATATTATCAGTGAGGAGCCAAATATTATGGTTAGTACGCTTCACTAGGGGTAACATATAGTCTCTAATTAAAATATTATTTATCACATTTTAAATAAATTTTTGAGATCTTTTAGTCTGCAATGTTTTCTTATTTTTTGTTGACTGAGATTTCCCACTACACCTTAAAGAGGCTTATTAATAAAAATTTATATATGGTGGTGTAATATTTTTATTTCTATTAATATATTTATATAAGATAAATTATGAATTATTTTAATAGATTAGAACGGTTAACAAACTTTTTCAAATCTTAGGACTCATATATTAAAAATAATGTGTAATGATTTTGGAATAAAACCAATTATATTTGTTGATTGATCACTCATATTATCATTTCATCATTGTCATGCGAACAATACATGTAATGTAACGTATTGAAAATAAATTGATAAGGTTGAATGGGTTATCTAGTATGGTCAAATATTTTATTTCACTACATGATTATATTTATTTGAATTACTACATATCATTAGCTATCTAATGGAATTTTAATTCAAATACTCTTAGAATATATATTGAATTAGTATAAAATTTTAGAAGTGATTTTTATTGAATATTATTCATATGATTCTAGACTCACTGAATTGTGGTAGAATTTTATCTATATTAATTTCATATTCATCTAACAATTGAATGTCTTGTTAATTTTGAATTAGGCTGGAATCCATTATATAAATCCCATATAAATTATCATTTAATTGATGTAACATATTATATTTTTAGAAACACTACAAATTTCTCTTAGTGTATGGATTAATATTTATTTAAAATGAAAATTATTCCAATTTAATGGTTCATAATGCTTATAAAATGTTGGTATTTATATCTAATGGTTTTTAAGAAATTCGACATCAATGGTATCCCTATTATTTTAATAATGACCCTTTCTTTTCATATATTATCATTATATAACATTTTCAAAATACCATAAATATTTTAAAAACTGATGCCCAAAGACAATACATGTATAGTGCATTTCGACGCATTGAAATGTATACAATAATATATCTGTAAGATAAAAAATCTCCCACTACGTTCTTCATATGTAACACCCTTCATGTACATATCAATAATAATACATTTATTCTTAATATGTGGAAGTATTCATAAAAAGGGTTGAGATTATATGCTCATAAAGGTAAACAATGGGGATATCTAATCATAAACATGATCATAGTGATTTCTAATCAAGATAATTAAATTAGAATATCAAACCCTTGATATCATAAGATTAGAAACATTAATCATGTAATAAATATTTCTAGTTCATAAGAATAGAATCAAAATTAAATAAATAACATATTCTATAATACCTAATCATATGAATAATAAATTGAATTATGGAATACATAAACATCTGATGCCATTCCTTATATATATAAGAACCTTTCTATAGCATAATGTGGAAAATCATGGGAACTGAAATTTATAAGAGGGATAGAAAACCATATCATGTCACATTCCTTTCCCTATAACGAATCATGTTTCCCCATATTCCCATGGTGTATCTTTTTTCCCCATCTTCCAACTTCTTTACGACTACACGTACTGGGAGGGACACACCACCATCCCAAGTCACAGTCCCTTCTTTGTAAGGGATATGGGTTCCCCTTCCCAAAGTGGATTAAGCCCACAAAATTGATTCAAATTAGTATATCATATGGTATATAAAATTACAAAACACATTTGAGGGAGATATTGGACCCACCATCTAATAATAAAATCATCCATAAAAGTTTTATATGATAATAAAACATTAATCATATAATTAACCATATTGATGTTTTTGTTTTATAAACATCCTTTCATAATACAATGAAATAAAATTAGTAATAATAAATTTTAATCACATGATAAAATAGGTTAAATATATAGGTTTCATAAGTATTTCATTGTTATTAAAAACATATAATGTATGGAATAAAAACAGGTGTCATAAGCATCATTCCATCGAACAATTAACCATTAAAAATATAATATGAATAGAATAATTGGATAATTTTATAGAAGACCATGAGTAACATCAATATATTTCATCTTAGATGAAATATAACATGCATATATATTTTATAAACATTTATCTGAAAAAATATTTTTTATTCATTGAAAAGGGATATTTAAAACATAAAAACTTTTGAAAATTATTTTCTTTAAAATAAACATCAATAATTATAACTAAATATCTCAAATATATTTGGAAGCCTTTTTATTTGAAAACATTAAATTAGAGGTTGTTAATTTTTTGGAAACTATTATATTTGAAAACTAAAAAAAGAAACATGAATATGTTTTAACATAATTTATTTGAAAATACATGTTAAACTATAAATGGATGCATGAAAATGAAAAAACATTTTGAATATCATTTTTCCCTAAAAATGAGAAAAAAATATCATATTTGAATTTTGTTTGAGAAACTTTTTCTTGATGTTCCTAGCATGTGTCCAAAGGAAAATTGGGAGAAAATAATTTTCTAATATGGTAATTTTAGAAAGGTTAACCCCATTATAGAGATATCATCAAAAGGATATGTAAATATCCATTTAATTACTGATATAATAATAGAATATAATATTGGGTTATATAATAACCAAAAATATATGTTTTCTAAATAAAGCATAAATCTCATAGAAGTAAACGATTGACTAGAAATCCCCTTTCACTGTGTATTGACTCTCGTCATTCAAGTTCAATCCTCCTCTAAATTGGGTAAATCTTTTTTGTTTTCACTAAAGGGGTTCCTTTCACAGTCTTATTCCCAAATGGAGGATTTAAAGAGGAATGTAAGGATTTGGGGATGTATATTGGGTAGATCTTGTCCAAACTTGTGTGGCTTGATAGGTGAAAATAATTGGTAGATGTGGATTCCTTTAATAGGGATGGTAGGGGAAAAAGTTGCCATTTCTTAAAAAAAGTAGGTGCATCCTCATTTTTACATAAAAAGTATAAAAATTCAATAAATAAAGGTGAATGAATGATTCATGGAATGATAATGGGTTTTGGACAATTGGTTATGTCATTTGGGACATTATGTTTATGTTTTATTCCACAATTTAGCTTAATTTTACCTTAATAGTCATAGTTAATTTTTATTACTTTCATTAATATTTTTTGTCAAAGAATAATTAGACCATATTGGAAATTATATATTATTATTATTACCAATATTTAATCAATTTTCATAAATTCTAACCATATAGGTGGAACAAATTAAATTAAATTTAATCCCATTGATAGGAGAAATCTGTAGGGTTTTAATGGAAAATTGATCAATAGTTTGTAATAATATTATATTCAATTTCAATTTTATGATGGTGACAATGAAATATTTTGGAATAATAGATACAATAATTATTTAATTAAACATTACAACATTTTAAAAATATTATTTCACCTTGTGAATAAATTTTATGAAAAAGAAGCATTGAATTAATATTTTGTTTTTACAATATTCAAGTCAAAATGATGTTTGTCAGAAAAATTTCAAAAATTCACCATATGATAACATTATAATTATGAATTAAAAAATAAATTTGATTTTAGAAAATAAAATTTATATATGTGACAAAAAATTATTCTAATATTTTTCACCTATGGGCATCAAAAGAAGTTCACATTAGAAAATAATATTGTTTATGAATATAAGAACATCATGAAAAATTATATCATTCATTATCAATATTTCATGATTATGTAAACCCATTATAAAAAATATTTGAAAAATATTTATTAATATTCATTTTACTATGTTTATTGGATATCATTCAATTATCCCAATTTAATAATTTTTTAAAAAAAAATTGTTCCATAGAAACTATGTGTTACAAGTAACATACTCAAAGTTGGTGTTTTGTGTATGTACTCCATGTTGGTACTGCATGTAATGTACAACAAATATATTCCATGTGAAAGAAATTTTTTACTTATTGAAATGAACGATATCTATGAAAATTTAATTTATTTGAGACAAAATTTCCATAGAAACATGGGGTGTTACATTCTACCACCATAAAAAGATTTTTCAGATGAAATTATTCATTAGGTTTCTGAAAATGAGGACAATTATTTTTCATAAAATTCTCAATTTCCCACATAGATTCATCTATTTGGTGGGTTATCCACATCCCTTTGAATTGATGAGGGGTCTTGTTTCATATATATTTCTATCCACATTCCTTAATTTCAATTGGTTTTTCATCATATAAAAGTTCCGGCTGTACAATTATGGGATTTGAGTTTAGTACATGTGAAGTGTATTGTATGTACATACTAGAGAGGGATACATGTGTCACATCATGGACTTGAGAGGTATTATTAAGAATTTCATAGTGATAGGATATCTTCAAGATAATATCATGAATCTCAAAGGGACAGATATGGTAGGTCTTAGTTTCCCTTGCTTCCTGAATCACATAACATTCATAAAGGGAGGGATTCAAAATAACACCATCACACTAAGTTCATATTCTAGATCACAAAGTCTAATACAGGAATAACTTTTCGACCAAAATTGTGATGGCTTAACATGATGCTAAATGGATCTAAACATATATTCAATTTATTCTATGATCTGAGGTCCTAATATATTTCTTTCTCCATCCTCCTCCCAACACATTATATATCTACATTTATTCCTATAGTGGTATTCATAAGGGTCCATAATAATTTTTGAGTGGAAGCTATTTTTTTAAAAAAATAAACTAGAGGATGGTCTGGATAAAAAAACCATTAAAATCTATAGAATATGATCTCAACAAAACCACAAGTGTTTTTATACCTCTTTCAGACTATGTATATTTACGAGGATGAAAAGTAGTTTTAAAACATAATTATATATCAATTTCTTGATTAATGCATTTCTAGAACATATAGTTAACCCTATAATCCTGATCAAATAATTAGAATGTGGTACTACATGAAACCATCCCACATCATCAATTTATATCCTATGAAGATGATCCATAGAGATGTATTCTCTGATATCGATGAATTGTGGGGTCTTTGTAAGGAGATCAACCACCAATGACATAACAACAAAGTATTTAGATGTTTTCAGAAGTCTAATGAAAAACCCCATAGTGATGTGCCCCATATCTATTCTAGTATGGGTAATGAATATAACAGTCTTTTTGACATTTTCCTTTTGGACTTATCTTTATGGAATACCAATAATCGAGATACAAACTCCATGATATCTCTCTTCATTCCGTCTCAGAAGATGTATTATTTATTATCCATGTACATCATCATACATCAATGATAAATAGATTATGAATAATTATGAACTTCCTCTAACATATCCATTATCCAATATCATATGTAAAACACATATACAAGGTTCATTAACTTTATCATTTCCTCATGATGAAATTTAAAATCGATATCAATTATAACTTTCATTTTATCACTACATCTTACTTACGCACCTCTTTAATATCCCCACTCATATTGGGTTGAACATTCATTTGAGAATGATAATATTTTACCTCTCCATCAGGATTTCAAATATTTATCCTTTAATAATATAGTGATATTGGATCTTTTTTTTCATAATATTTATATACTAGCATTATCAGTTCAACTGAATGAATTTTCCATCTTGTTAACATTCCTAGGGTGGAAATTTATTATGAGGCCATAATAATTTTATATATTTATCCATGGTCTTTGGCATACGTTTAACTCCAATTATTTGAATATATATTTCATACATTTATGATAAATATATATATATTTAAATTTTCTTCATAATTACATTTCCTTTAAATATTTAATGAAAAAACTTTATACTACTAACTCCGAATTATGAGTTGCATATTTCTCCACTTAATCATCAACTACTGCGAGGCATAATTGATAACCATGTTATTAAAAATAAGTATTCTTCCAAATACCTTCTTGAATGTGTCACTAAAGATTTAAAATCCTTATAAGGTAAATGTAATGTCATATTATGTTCATTGAACAACCTTATGTTCAGTTCCCTGATATTTTCATGACATTCATATTTCTATATGATCATGGAACCCATCCAACTTAACTTGGTCCAATGATTAAATTATTTTGAATCTGTTTCCAAAAATATGTAATAATATCTAGGTAGTCGATGAAATATAGGGATCATAATTACTATGGAAGGTCTCGAACAACATCCAATATAATCGTTCTTTGGTAGAGCTATGTTTATACAATATTTTTATTTTATGTGACCAAAAAATGAATCTTATTGTAGTAAAAACTCACACATTGCAAATTTATCATATAATTTATCCTTCCTTTTGGTCTTATATAAAATTATAATGTTTCATTAATTCCCATCCTTGATAATTAAATATATAATAACATCATTTGTAATGGATACACCAAACTAATCAATATAATACCATAAGTGTATATTCTTTAAACCAATGAAGATAGATAGGGAATTAGTATGACCATAAAACATTAATATATATTCAATTTTTTTATACATTATTTGGAATTATATCGTGTGTATATCCTTCTTATTGAGCATCAATAATGATATATATAATGAAGGATAATATTGGAAAAATATTAATATATGTTTAGTTTACCAAAGAAGTTATCATTATAAGAAAGATGGCAGTTATTCTTCATTGTGATCTTTTTCCTTTCCAGTAATTAATTGCGTCTCACATTGATCCATTTTTATTTTTCACCAAAATAATTGTTGCAATAAATAGTGATATTGTTGGCCAAATTAATCCATTTTCAATGATATCATAAAGTTACATTTTAAATTATTGCATCAAAATTGGGTATATTCAATAGGGATTATATGAAATTCATGTGGATTCTATTTTGATAAATACTGGGAGCTCGACATTAAATTTTGGTGGAAGGATAAGAAAATCTTCGATAATTACATAAAAAATTCCCAAAAAGTAGGAATAACATAGTAGTTGATTTTATCCACAACCATTTTAGATAAACAAACCATATAAATGAGAATTAGGACAAATATATATGTTCAAATATCCATTGGATGCATATACATATTGTTACATTAACGAAATATCATATGAGGGTTTGAAATGTAAAACATAACTTCCTTTCCCCGATAAATTATATATTCATTATGAATAAAAATATAATTCTTCACTATGATGACATAAAATTAATACAAATGCAGATTGAATGTATTTGTAGGAAGCACATTACTATAAATGGGAATTAGAGATGTATCATAGACACGAGTTTAAATAATCATACATTATAAGTTAACACTTCTATTACCCCATCAAAACATCCTAGTGGAATCTTAACACCCTATCAAAATTCACTATATATAATAGATTGGGTTGATATAGATTCAAAAAAGACATTAGTAGTTCTATAGAGGTTTTTAAATGTACCTTTCATAACTTCATTCTCACACCCATCATCCAAAACCATTTTCTCATGATATTTCACAATGTACCATTGTTTAAGAGGATATAGACGTCCATAATAATCATCATCCCTTTGGTTTGGTCACTGGTTATCATAATTTTTATTCTCACTATAGTTGAATAATTGTAATGTTGGTAGTGCATTCTATGTTGATTTTTCTTATTTGTATCATTGATTACATTTTTCCCATCAGTGTGGTAGTAAATTTCCCGATGAACATAACATCTATAAGTCAAAATTTTAATAGAAACCAAAAGATAATTACCTCTATGATTCTTTCTAGACATAGAAAATAAAATTATTATTCTATTTTTATCATAACGTTTTTTAGAGTTTTCAATGTACTCCTTGTTCATTATATCATTTAAACCGAAATATCGATATGAAACTCCAACCTATATTTCAAATTTAATTGGAAAACTCACAATATATGCATAGATACTAATGTCTATCAAGGTAAATTTTGATATGAGGCTTGTAATTACACCACTAAAAATTATTCCATCTTTACATTCGAGTTGGATGATAATTCCAGAAGTATACATAGTAGTTATTGTAAAATTGTCCTCTTATGTACCAACTGATTTATCATAATTTTTCATCAGCATAAAAACTCTTTATCAATATTCATATGAAGAACATAATGAAAGTACCTATTGAAGAATATGTTATTGAACTCGTCCCAATCCATTAAATCAATTTCACTAGGATTCCTCATATACAAGAATAGAGTCCAACACTAGTATGATCTTCCATCTAACTGATAAAAATCATTAATGTAATTTTAAATATCCAAAAAATTGGGAATGAATAATCTTTTTTCAGTGGTACAAATTTAGTGTTTAGAAACCAGTGAATCAGAAGACTAGCTGAATGAAGGTTGATTTTTCCTCATGAATAACCCATCAAATCGTGGTTACCTCTTTTGATTTACTTAGAAGCTAAAAATTATTCATAAATTTAGAATGTTATGCGAGCATTAAGCTGAGGTTTTTCATTCCAGCCCACAGATCATTCAGATGATGAAATGAAAAATTGATGAATTGTCTGATGTAATCACCAATAACATTGTTCCATAGGGTTCCAATAATTAATAAAAACAAAAAATAATATAGTAATAATTAACTATAATTGGGTGGGGGAACCAGATAACCATAAAAACCCACTTTTATGTTGTCTAAATTATGACATAGACTTTAATATATGAAACCTTGGTTTTTTCCTTATTTATTAAATCACATATTATAATAAAACCATTCTTGAATGTTCATGCTCAGTTTTTTTGAATTCTAAAATCATATCCCAAGAGAGTGTCAAACCAGTTATGCAGCAAGCCCCTTTTTCTTGTACCATGTTACACCGAGTCTATACTGAAACATCTTGTTAAATTTTTTAATCATTCTTGCATCTCTACCTGATATACATCCACATGTAGTATCGTGACAGGTATTTGTTTCTAGTGAACCACTAACTCTATTATTCACCAAAATTCCAGGGTATATTTATATACCTTTCCTTATTCTTGTCAAACCCAAATAACTGATGGGTTACTCCAATCAGAATCTCTACTTTGAGAGCACATCAAACGATTTCCTCGTAGCTATTGAAGTCCCTTATGGCTAAGGCCCTTCGAAGACTTGGTTTTAAGCTACTAAAGAATCAATCGATCTTACTCTCAGGTTGGATAATAATACCAGAAGCGTACCTTTCAAGTCTTGTAAAATTTGCTTCATAGGTACCAACAGAATCATCATCCTTTTGCTTCAGTTCAAAAAACTCTTTCTCCATCTTTGTTCGTAGAATACGAGGGAAGTACTTATTGAAAAATAAGTTCTTGAACTCGTCCCATTCTATGGACTCAATTTCATCCCTTTTCGTCATATTCTTAATAAGATTCCACCATTGATCAATATCTCCTTCCAAACGATACACTTCTAGGATGAAATTATCATGTTCAGAACATTGAAGTAGTGAAAATATCATTTCAGTAGTACTAATCCATTTTTCAGCAACTAATCCATCAGTAGACCCACTGAATGAAGGTGGACGCTGCCTCATGAAGGATTCAACAGAATGTTGATCCTTCCTTTCCTCGTTTGGATGTCCTTCATGATTTATAGCTTGAGAAATTTGTGTGAGCATGGCTAAAAGATTTTCCATTCCAGCTCCCATAACATTTGGTTGCTCAGGGGGACAATCATTTCATTGCCCGTCACATTCCGCATTAACACGGTTCCTTCGGGTTCCAGCCATTTACTAAAACCAAGAAGAATAGTGTGAGAAACACTAATTATAATAGGAAAACCACATAATCATGAATAAAATTTCACACTTAAGGTATTATCCTAGGTTATTCATGGTCATTTTTAAAACACTAAGACTGTGTTATATGCTTAGACATATCCTTAGGATTCTTACTAAGGCTTTCAAATCCTAGTTTCCAAAGGTTGACTATAACTTTCCTCTGATACCATCTATAATGACCCAAACATTACATACATTGTTATTAATTAAAAGTTGAAGCATACTTATTACAACCTATAACAAAACCATGAAAGGGTCGTATAGGTATAGTGTCTTTAGAAACTGGGAAACATAAAAAACAGGTTCATAATGTTTCTACACTGTCTCGCATTTATTTCATCATATATATAGTCCCTTTTGGCATATCTTACTTAATAACCTTCTTCCTGACCTGGGGAAATAAAACATACAAAATGGTGAGCTCAAATGCTCAGTAAGGGTAAACAAAATAAATATCAATCACATCATATCCATAAGAACATAACATTTTGGAAATCTAAACTTGCAAAAGTGAGCATAATTTCATAAAATGGGACAAATCATAGTAGTGAAATGAAATCCCAATAATCATAACATAAAACAATAATCTTTTTGGCATACACACATAATCAAAGAGAATCATTTCTTATTAGACAAGACTCATTTCCAAGACAATCTTAGTGGACAAAGTCCATTTCTGAACCGAGTTCACTCCTCGTTTCAGTCCTGTTTCACTGAACCGATTTAGCCTGCCATTCCAGCCATGTCTATCTTGTAAAGACCCGTAAAATTCAAGGGAAATTTTTTCTTAATTTTCTTTAGAATTTTACAAGAGCGCGGTTTCAGACGGCACCTGATTCCGAGGCCCGGAGTGCCCGGAATTTATTTCTGAAGTTTGGCTCGGGTACGTTCAGTGAACGAACGAGCGGGTTTTTCTAACTTTTGATACGGTGTTCGGAATTGAAATCCGAGGGCACCGATGAACTCGCAGCACCTATTTTCTCTTAAAGAGACCTTTTCGGGAGTTGCGTTTGTTTCGGGATAAAAGTTAGTTTTTGGGAGATTTATAAAAAAGTTGAATAAAAAGTGTGAATTCTTTTTATTTTTCTATTTGTAGGTTAACTCCTCTCAAAGGGAGTTAGGGGTGGGACCCACACCCACTTAACCTCCCTTGAGAGGATTAAGTGTGGTGGGGCCCACACGAAACCTAAACCTCTCATCTTCCCTCAAACTCCCTTAACCCCTCTTTAATTAACATGACAACTTGTTAATAAATGTGGAGTTATCTTTTTTTTTTGAATTTCAAACCTTTGAAATTATTTTTGTGAATAAAATAAGACTTTGTCTTATTTTTTTGGGTTAGATCTCTTAGCCATCTTGGAGTGGTTGAGAGCTTTTCTTTCTTCTTCAACCTTGACGAAGAACACGAAGAACGCCGTTCTTCAACGAAGAACTTCTTCGCCGAAGAACACGGTCTTTCCGCGACGCCATATCCGCGATGTGACGTTCTTCTTCCGCATCATCTTTTCCGCGACGAACGCCATCGACAACGACTCTTCCTCCGACGTCAAAGGAATCGACACCGATATTCCACGACTCCGTCAACGTGCGACTATCGAGGTAGGGGTTCTTGAGTTCGTTGTTTCCTTTTTATTTGACTTTCCTCAAGACTTGACGTAGAACGCTCAAGTTCCGACGAAGAACGCCGCTCCACTCTTCTTCGTCTTCGGTGTCAATGAGAGAGAACACTGCACCTTCCTCGGACAACCTTCGTCGGCGTACAAGGATTCACCAACGACGTGCCTCTTCGGACGCGCCTCTTCGTCGTCGAATTTGACGAACGACAACCGCGACGCCCGACCTCCGCGACGTCGTCTTCCGTGGAACGTAGACAAATCTTCGAACCTTATACCAAGGTAGGGGTTGTTGAATATTGTTAATTTATTCCATTTCTTGCTCGTGGATCGCATGTCTACGTGAGGCTTTTGAATATTTTATATAAGTGTTTTTGTTAACGCGAGGGGGGCCGGACCGCATGAACACGGCCGAACCCCCCCCCCCCCTCCATCGTTCTTGTTTATTCTTGCGGGTGGAAGCAAGTGGCGTGGTGCCGTCGCACCACGCGGTTGATCGTGCAATTGTTTCACGCGGCGCAGTCGCGCCACGCCGAGGAAGAAACTTCAAGAACGCGACGCCGTCGCGCCGCGTTGAAAGGAATCAAGGCACGGCGAAGGGGCGCGGTGCCATCGCACCGCGCCGGACGAAGAACACCGCGGCCGGTTCCGGGCCGCGGCGGGACGAGGAGACCGCGGCCGGTTCCGGGCCGCGGTGGAAGAGAAGACCGGCGGCCGGGCCGCCGGCGTCGGAAGCCGAAGAGGGGACCGGAAATTTCCGGTCCCGTTGGAGAAAATCGGCCGGCCAGCTGGCCGGCCGGAAGTCATTAAAACCGGGGGAATTAATCCCCCGGCCGTCATATTAAAACCCCCCTCTTTAAGAGGGGGGAGGCGGTTCCATGGAAGGGGGGGGGGGGCAGCAGCCCCCCGGTTCGCTTAATAAAACCGGCCCCCACGTGGGGGCCGTTTGTTGCAAAGGCGCGGCCTTTGTGCCGCGCCGCTCCAAATCAGCGGGGGCTTGCCCCCCGCGTGCCGACCCCGTGCGGCGCCTGCCGCTGCCCTCCGCGCCGCCGCGCCGCCGCGCCACCGCGCCGCCGCGCCGCCGCGCCGCCCAGGGGGGGTCGGGCCGGGTCGGCCCGGACCCGGACCCCCCGTTTCGAACCAGAATTGGTTTTTGACCCATAACATGAGCCTCGGACCTCCGATCGACGAACCGTCAGCGGCAACGCGATCCTTGGATCGAGACGGTCGTTTCGGTATATCGCACTCAAGGTTTCGGATTACTTTGAGTTCGGCCGGGTTGGTTCGTTCACGAAACCAACCGGGCTTTCGAAGCGGAAACGCTCATATCTTGAGCTACGGACGTCCGATTGACGTGTCGTCAGCTGTGTTGTGTTCCTCTTAGTGAGACGGATCTTTTGGCATAATCCGACCGAGGTTTGGACGCAGGTGGAGTACGGTCGGGTTGGTTTTGCCTTAAAAACCAACCGGGCCCCGGAGACGAAAATGTCAATAACTCTCAGACCGGGCGTCCGATCGACGCACCGTCTGTTGCGTTGAGTTCCTGTTTACGATACGGAACTTTTGGTGTCCTTCGCCCGAGTTTTGAATACAGTTAGTAGTGGCCGGGTTGGATCGTACCCGAAATCCAACCGGGCCCCTGGAACGGGAAAGCTGATATCTTTCAGACAGGACGTCCGTTTGACGAACCGTCAGCGGCGTTGGTGTTTAAGTTTAGTAACGGTCCCTATGAGTTTACCCTATGGGAGTTCGGGGTACAGTTGTGATACGGCCGGGATTGGTTCGCACTCGAAACCAACCGGGCCCCTGGGACGAAAAGGCTAATAACTCACAGACCGGGCGTCTGATCGACGCGCCGTCTGTTGCGTTGAGACCCCTATGACGAGACGGTCTTTTGAGATACTTTTTTGTGGGACCTTGTGATACTTGGAGTATCGACCAGTAGCTCGTGGAGCGGACCCTCCCGGAGACGAGCGTGCAGAGTACGAAGACCGTGTAGCCGGCTGAGACCTGACGACTGCTTGACCGACTCGACTTGGAGTGAGTCGACTAGCCCAGTGGACGGAGCGCCCGGTATTTGGCGGCAGACCCACGGCGGACGGAGCGCCTGGTAGTTGGCAGCAAACCCGCGGTACTCGACAGGAGGAGTACCTCAGTAGGCTATCTGGGTAGCGCCCGGTATTTGGCAGTAGACCCTCAGCGGACGGAGCGCCCGGTAGTTGGCAGCAGACCCGCAGTACTCGACAGGAGGAGTACTTCAGCAGTCTTAGGTTAGTGAGCGGCGGCCTCGGAGTCGTGACAGGACCACTGTACACTCTAGAGACGGAGCTCTTCAGCAGTTACGGTTTCGATAATGAAAATCCTGGTTTGAGCTGAGACTTTTGACCTTTGTGTTTCCTCATGATTGAGATGGGTTACTTGATAACTTAGGTATATGTATGGGCATATTCCTGGGTAGTGGTTATCCGTTGATCTCATGATCCTTGTGTTTCCTCATGACTGAGATGGGATACTTGATAACTTAGGTATATGTATGGGCATATACCTAAGTAGAGTTTAACTGTTGAGATCTTCTTGTGGTTATCCTTGTAAGTTTTAGTGAGACCTTGAGGGTCTCGGGGTCCCTACTGAGTATCGTTATACTCACCCCTGCACGGGCTATGCCCGCACCTCGTTGTGTTGGTTGCAGACGACGGCCAGTACTGGCAGAGGCCGAGTGTTCGAGGACTGGACGGTACCTGGAGGAGGACTATACGACGAGGCGGTACCCAGAGGCAGACCACTGGGCGGGACATACTCGGAGCAGACGGCGGGACCCGAGGAGCAGAGGAGCTATCTGTACCCACCCTTCAGGTGGGATTTCCAGTGGACAGCTCGGTGTAACAGCTTTACTTTTCAGTTGCTCTTTTTCCTTTCGAGTTGTACTTTATAGTTGGGCTTGTATTTCCGGCCCCTTTTTACTTTCCGCACTTTTAGTTGTACTCTGTTTTTGCTTAGTGTTACTTTCCGCTTGCTTACTCTATAGTGTTTGATTACTTTACAAAGGCAATTCCTTCCCTTTTTACCGGGATTTACGCCTTGGTGCTAGTCGCCAGCCCCTGGCCTATGGAAGGCGGGCTTGGGGTAGTCACGGCACGGACCCCGAGGGCGGGTCGTGACATATCTCATTAGATATAAAATCTTTACCCAATGAATTGGAGGGAGATATAGGTCCCACCCATATCATAATTATACCATTCATGTGTGTTCCAAAAAATCATAAATTATACATCATTTCGTAACCCATGTAATAAAAATGGGATTCATAAACAACATGACTTCATAAAACAATTAATATAAGATAAAGGAATTCATAAAACTAATTCCATCACAACATAATCAAATCAATGTAATAATAGGGACAGAAACAGAACCCTATATTATCTTAGATGGAAAATAATTTTGATAAAACACTTGAACTCCATTCTTGAGGAAAATATCCATTCTACTTCAAAAACATTTTCCTTTATTAACATGTCATACAATTTTAAACTAAAATTAGTTGATTAAAAATAAAAATGAAAAGTTGTAAAGGAATATTTTTGGAAATAATGTTTTAAAAATCCATTCAGGCCGTATAAGTTTATAAAAAACATTCGTCTCGTACTTTTGTCGGAAAAGTCAAAAAGTAACTCGTACGAAAAACGACAAAAGATTCCTTTCATATCTTTTACTATAAACTCATAAAAGGGTAAAAATGGATTTAAAAAATTTTATTTGGATGGAAATAATATTACATATTGAGGAAACATGGATTTGGATGATAAAATACACCCCAATAAATACCAAAGTTTAAACAATCTCGGATAGAAAATGTGATTGTGATATTTCCCTTACCTTAGGTCCGATTTTCTTCATAAGTGTCCGAACCTCATGTATAATGATTTAAATAATGTTATTGTCTTATTATAGATTCATAATTATTGTTATGATATCATATATGGTCATATTTTTAGCTTCTTATTAGTAATATTTCATTAGTACTTGTTATTCGGGTGTCTATTACTTTTTGTTCTTATGCGTGTTTTGTCGAATAAATTCTTATTCTTCTCTTTAGGTTATAGATACCTCATTTCCAGAATGGTATTAGTGTAATATATATCATATTAATTCATTAAATTCATTTATATAATCATTATGCAATGATGATCATGTAGAACGAATCGCATCACATCGTGGAGATGGTATTCCGTACGTACGCACGAGCGATGATATCGTTCCCATGATCGTGGAATTTTATTAGAGTATATGTATACTATTTAATAATAAATACAACTTTACAATAATCATATATATTCATTACATTCACCCTTATACCCATCCAAGTAAGGTGGTGGTGAAAAATAGATTACACCACGGCGTGGAGACGGTATTCTGTACGTACGCACGCGCGGTGATTTTTTTTCCATAGGATGGATAAGAGGTGAACTAGGGTGGTTTTATAATAACATATCAGTATATGAGTGATAATGATGTTATTACCTCATAATTAAACAACTAATTAAGAGGGATTAGAAGAAGAATGGAACTTGAAGAAAACGGAAGAATGTATTACCTCTTTCTCGAAGTGCCTCCTTTAAAAATTCTCTTAAGGCACTAGAGTTGGTATTTTGATAAGACCGGTACCTCTAGTAGGTTTCTAAAGAAGTGGGGAAGTGAAATGGGTAGGGTTTATCTGAGCATGAAGGCTCAAATTGGTGTGAGGAAGAGAGGGAGGAGGTTCCCTTTTATAAGGGAGGAGAGGGGTACCTTTGGAAAGTGTGGAAATATTATTTTATTATAAACTTATCTTCGGTTTCGAAAGGTCCAAAAATCATTAAAGATGAAGATAAGATGAATCATGATCGAAATAAAATCATCCAATCCTAATTGGACATTTTTTGGAAAATATTTTAATCATTATTATCTTATTTAGTTAAATCATTTATTAATGAGGTAAATATTTCATCATTATTGTGTCATAAATAATTTAATTTATTTGGTGTCTAAAAAAATATAATTATGTAGGAAATCTTCTTATCTTTATAATGAATATTTATAGTCGAAAATATAATTTATATAACCCCTTATAAAAATTAATTACTAAAAGATTTTTGTTAATGTCAATTTTGCCTTTACATTAAATTAATTAATCCAAATTGTCATGTTCACTACCAAGTGGCTCAATGGGGTCCCAAAATTGAACCAAGGATTCCCATGGTCGGCCAATACTCATCAAATAATGTTAGGACAAGTGTAATGGTAATTTTGAATTATTATAATATTCTTTTAACCTTGAATTTCCCTATTTACCATTAACTGTAGTAAATAAAAAATATTACCATAGTTACTATACATAATATCAAAAAAAGTAACCTATTAACATAATTTGGTCCTACTGATTCCAAATATGTAATCCATTTTTCAAAATTCAAAACACGGAATTTTTAGTAATTAATTTAAAATTAATCCCGTTGTTAAGCAAATGGGTTTTAAAAGTTAAAACATTGCAAAAGATTGAAATATTTTTACCTATGAATTCAATGTAATATTAATACTAATGGAATACATTATATTAAGTGGTAAAAATATATTATATTTATACATTAAAAAAATCAATATTATAATTTAACCATATAAATATTTGCGATGAAAAAAGTGATTTTAATTAAAATATAGCGTGTTTTTAAGAGATAATAACTATCAAAAGATTGACACTTGTTTATGTCTGGTTTAAATGTGAAATTACATCCAATGAAAAACATTGTATTAAATTGTAAAAATATATTCTAAATATAATTTATAACCACTAAAATTAATACTTTATCACTATTAATTATTTCAATTAAAAAATTTGTTTTTAATTAAAATGTAGTAATTTTCACTATTCATCAGAATATGAAAGTTTTCCGAAAAGTACCAAAATTTCATCCTAAGCTAATTTCGATATCCCGAATCCAAAAATGAAGTCCATTTTGAAAAATAAAATTTAAAAAATTTCAAAAGGTGGTTATTATCATTCATAACGGCTAGTTTTAATAATATTTTAATTGCATATCATTGTTTAGTGAAACTCGGTATTGCGTACGACGCAAGCTATCAAGGAAGGCCGAGGTTGCGTGTAAAGAAAACGAAGGTAGTGTTGTGTGTAATGAAATATTCCTTTGATGATTTATATAACATAAAAAAATATTTCTCATAAAATTCTCAGGTGTTACAAGCCTCCTATAGATGAATTTTTTTAGTGTTATACGTACTTTATTCCAAATGTAGAGATGCCCTCTGAATTTTCCTTTGATCCTTAGGGAAATATGTTTTTTGTGAGATGTTATGTGATTTCGTTGTCTCTGAGGAAGGTGGTGACGCCAGATATCCACCAGTCTTAGTGGACCAATCATCCTGGTGCATCCAAGATGTATTATAATGTGTGTTGATAGTTCTAGTGGCCATCTACGATATAGAATATATATAATATAATATTGAAATTAAACACTTGTCAGCAGGTGAAAGAATATCATCAAAGGCCCTCTAGATTTATCAAGGAGTTACCCATTTTTACAAAGAAATGGGTAGAGGTGTCCATGAATTTTATCATTGGGATGGCTCATACAAATCAATCAAGGAATTAAATTTTTTTAGTGATTTACTACATGAAAAAATCATCCCACTTAATTATGATAAAATATTTAGTGATGGTGGTTGAGCTGGGATGGTTACATGTTTAGGTTGTGGTAGGCTTCATGGTGTATCGTCGTAAATAGTTTCTAATGGAGACCCCTACATCACCAATCATTTTTTATGGATTTATATGGATGTTGTGGTTTTTGATAAATATAAAAACAACATACCAACCCCCAATGAATGGTCAGATGGAGCTGGAGAATCATATTTTGGAGGACATGCTCTGTGAATGTGTTTTGGAAAACGAATGTTTGTGGAATAACCATTTTGGATTGTCAGAATTTTCATATAATAAATGTTACCAATCCATTATTATAATGGACCCCTTTAAGGAACTCTAGGATCATGCTTGTATTAATCTATTGTGTGGGATCGAGGTAGGTGAGACCACACTTTTGAGACCTAGCCTTATGAAATGGACATCTGAGAATGTAATATTGATATAGCAGTTGATATTGAGAGATCAGAGTGGAAAAGAAGGGTGTAATATAGGTTACCTTTTGATTTTTAGTTGACATATTTTCATAATGTTTTTCATGTTTCCAAACATATGATTCATTACCCAGACTTTTTTCATGTGATAATTTTTGAATATTTGGAGATAGAGCCCGATTTAACTGCATTTGAAAAGAAGGTTCAGATAGTTGACTCCAAAGAAAAGGAGAATATTTGGAATTATATTTTCGTGGTCTAGATAATTTAAAAACATGGGAATGATACACATGAGAAATTATAGAGGAAGTTTGGGCTCAAGAAATTGTAATATTTTTTGTTTGTCGATCGTGATTGGGGTTGACTTTCCAAGGGATGAGTGTTTTCCTGGTGGGGAGTATTGTCACATCAGTGTTACTTTTTTCAGGTATTAATCTATTTTTTTGTTGAATATATTTTCTCCTTGGGGTTTCGTTTGAAATTTTTAATGAAAATGGATGTGTTTTTGGTGGGCACAGCCATGCACACAGTTGGCCCATGGTCAGTAGTAACAATGATTCCACCCAGGAAAACATGTGGTATGAGACAGAACCAACCACATGGATTTTTCATGACCTTGTTCCATTTTCTAGGTATCCATGTGGATTATTTTATCTGGACAGAATTATCTGTACATTTTCCACACATTTTCCCAAATTGTGCAGACTAGCTATGTGAATAAGTAAAGTCATTAAAATTTTGACTTTTCTTCTCTCTCCTCTCGATTTTAACCACAAAATCCCACAATTAATCTTCTCCCATTGATTTTTCATATCATAGGTCGGCATAACCATCATTTTATCTCCCATGAAGCATCCATTTTAGGCTGGATTAGGTGAGATTACTACTCGGTTCCTCATGTATGTTTCTCATCCCCTTGATTATACATATATTTTAGGGGTCTTTTGGGTTTCTATCTTCTCCAGCCCTGTGGAACAAATTTTAGGGTTTATCAGGATATTTTTGTGTCAATATACTAATTTAGGGCTTGATATTACTTTCCTATGGTGAGACCAACGTGCGGTGGAAATTTATCAACAAATTTTGGGGTTTTCCATACAATGATAGGTGGTTCTATATATATACATTTATTGATGAATTTACATGGATTTATTAAGTACTTTAGCATGTTATATAATTTATTAATTTTTTATGATTGTCTATTTCATTGATTTTTGATAAACTATTTAATTTATAGGGAAATTTTCATTTGAAGTTGGTGTATTCATGAAGTGAGGTATTATTTTTTTCATTTGAATGGTTTTATAAATTGAGTAAATGATTTCTTAAGTTGTTTTTGGAATGTGAGTCATTGATGGTATGTTTTTTGGGATAGATTTAATTTTTTCAGAGGTTTTGGGATTTAAAATTGTAGTTTTGGTGTGTAATGCCTTTGTGGGCATGTGTGTGTGAATGTGGTGTATCATAGAACATGTGAAAATTGGTTGATCTCTAATGGATGTTTGGGTAGCTAATATGGAAGACAAGTACTTGTGTGATTGTGATATGTAAGTGGATATGTCCAAGATTCACTTAGCGATATTGATGATGATAACTCTATCTAAACATTGATGATGATCAGAGACCACTAGAATATTGGATACTTCTAATATCTAGAGTCCCATAGGTGCACTCCCATGTTGGTTCTCAATGACTATATTGGGAACATGGTCGACATACGGTGTGGCTTTGGGGTACATCAAGGTTAAGGTGTTATTATATAAAATTGAATCCTTGTAAATGATTTTTTATCAAACAATTGTTTTAAACTATTGTGATTTTCCTTTTATTTGTAAAACATGCATGCTTATTTTTCATTTAATTTTTAGATATTAAAATCATTTTGGGAAGAATAAAATTGGACTCCATATCCAACCTTGCATATACATTGGGGTGTAAGAAGACCTAATCATTTTTGATACAGGAAAGGGTAATTCTCATGTCGACGGTGGTTTGGGTTTCTATTGATTCTACTTGGTGGGTTTTCAGTGATGGATTAAGGGAGATGATCCCCTTTCCTTGTGGTGGTTTTTAGAGATGGTTTTCAGTTAACTTTTTATTTATAGTATCACAATTATGGTGTTTATTAACTTGTAGACCAAAATCTAAAACTTTTTAGAGGGTTGATTCATTGGTTTTTCCAGCTTAGTTCATTTTATATTGATGACTGTATTATATTTGTATGTATGGGTAAATGATTCTCGATCGCTTCTATCAATACCTAGGAACATGTGTCAGCTCGTGGGGATCATGAATTCCCTCCAGAAAGTTCCACCGAATGGGTTATTAACCAAGTGGGATGGAGACCCAGCTTGGTTTGTGATAAGATGGGAGAATATAGCGATTAGAACCTTATATTACAATAGAAATTTATGAAATGGTTTTTATAATTCAGCATCACATATATGCATCTAAAAGTAGAATGAAGTTTTAAATTGGCTATCATAAATAGTATTTGTAATTAATTGTTGGAAAGAATGTTTTTTATGAGATTCATCATCGGAATATTTTTTTTTGATTTGAAGTGAACAGACTATTGATTCCTACTTATATTGGTCCCTTCAGTATTTTTGATTTAGTGGGTACTTTATATTATCATATTGATATTTCGAGGAACCTTTATCAAGTTCAATACGTATTCCATTTATACCACTAGATGATGTAAATACCACATCATTAACTTGATCCAAACTCATATATTTTAAAACATTATTATAATCATTTTTTTATTAACCACCACTAAAAAATCATGGATTATAGGGAATACATTTGAAGGAATATGACTACTCACCTGGTTAATATTATATGGAGAAATATAAATTTATAATAATATAAATTTAACATCCAATATTTGGAATGGATTTGAAACTCGATGGGTATTTCGACTTTTCATTTGGGGACCTAGATGAATTTTTAAACTGAGTGTTAGAATTGAATTTTTAACGTTGTATCACATATTGGTGGTTCTTTTAGTCAATTTTTAAGGCACATAAGGTGTCCCAAGACATGACTTTAGTTTCAAAATCTTCAAGATATGAATGCCTGATTATTGGAAAGCTAAATAGATAAACATGGTTAGTGTTGACCAGAAACGTCAATAGTGCAAGTCGTGGAGGGTGAACAATGGTTTGAAAATTAGTTCACCAAGGAAATAAATGACCTATAATAAACATTTATAAAATTTTAGTTGTGTTCACGTGAGTGTCACATAGTTTTTAAATTCATTCACCTACCTTTAAGAGGGTGTGACCCTTTTGGAAATTTTCTCCACATAGGCTGCACAAGCTTTACGAACCCATGTGCCTAGTCAAGTTAGTGGAATTCCACCATTGATAGTATGTTTTCTTTGTTTTATCATTGTATTCTAGTCTATATGTAAAAATCGTACAACCCATTTAAAGGAGTGGAATTAAATTAAACCGACTTCACTAAATCTTCATCAATATTTCATCCACTCATATTACAACCACGAAGCCCCCCCCCCCCCCCACCATATGGACTTCTGTAATGATCCTCTTATACTTACTGACACTTCCTCCATCCTGACTTGGAATCACTCGAAGCTAATCAAATTGGAAACCCTTCGTTAATTATATAAATCATCCCTATTATTTCTCAGTTTTTTTTATATTGAATTCCACATCAATGTGAAATTCGATGAAGTATTTGAAGTTGTTTATCTATTTTTATATTTCTTCCTAATATATCTATAATCGACGATCAATATTTAACTATTGAAAATTCACATGCATATGGAATGTGGTGTTTGAATTTTCCATCAAATTATCACAATAAAAAAACTTAAATCATTGTCATGCATGTTGTATTTTTTATATGAAACCATTTTAATGAAGAATTAATTATATTGAACCTAATTACATAAATTAATTAGGGAATTTTTATTTTGGTACACCGTTGGAGGAAGCTCAGCCAGTCTAAAACCACCCCATTGGATGCATTCCTTATAGTCCCATTAACTATACTACATTCTTCATAATAAATCACCCTTATAAGTTGACTTTTAAAATTTATAGAATAAAATTATCTTCCTAAACATTTATAATGTCGGGTTATATGTGGGGAAATAAAAAAAGATGGATTTTTAAATTGTATTAAATAAGTTTTCAATTCAAACATGCCTCTGTTGGAAGTAAAACTAACTTCTAGGTCATCAATATTAATTTTAAAAAAATTAGAATCCCATTGGAGTCATTTTAAAATGATGAATGAGGATAGAAAATTTAATTTACAATTTAATTATGAAATTAATTCATTATTTTAATTTCCTTATATTTTATTTATATATAAATGGTTAGATTAATTATATTGTACTATGATTAAAAATTTATTTCCTATGTATGATTTCTTTTGATGGGATCATTGGTTTGTGTAATTTAAATATGAAAGGAGTTATATATGACATCATTATATATAATTCCTTAGACATGATAATACATATAATTAATTATGTACTCCCTGGGTGATAATTATATTACTTTCTTCAAACTCCATCGATGTGATGATAGTATGATAAGTATTTATTTACAATTTCTGAAACATAGATTACATATATAGAAATATTTTTATAGGAATAGAATAATGATGAATTATACAAATCCTAGAGAGATACATGGGTATGTATATGTAATTCCATGAATAATTTTGTATAGTTACGGTATCATAGTGAACCTGGAGTGATTCCCAAGTTCCTCAAATAGAATTCCTTTGATGGGATTGATTTTCAATTTTTACAACTTATAAATTAATTCTAAGAAATAGAAAATATATTTAAATGAATAAAATTTTATTTCATCAATTCCCAACCTACATGATATATTTTATTCCTTTTGATATTATTAGTCATTACTCCTCTTAAATAGAACCTATGACACTACATGTAATTAATGGATTCTTGAGTTTCACCTTATGTCCTAGTTAGTACTATGTATATATATATATATTAATATATATGTTATCAAAATTGTAGAACATATATATATATATGTGTGTGTTTGTGTGTGTGTGTGTTTGTGAGTGTTTGTTAATAAATATATTTATATATTCATAAATATGTGTTGGTACTAAATCTAGGTAATTACATATTAAAATGAAGAATTCATTTTAGGCTAGATTCCCTTATGGAACACGATTTTGACATTTTTATATTAATTTTGTTCACTATTATTATTTGAACCTAAACACATTAATATACAATAATCAAGGACTTGATAACATTTATTGAAATTGGATGTGTCTTACCAATATTATCTCAAACTATAATCATGTTTTTGATGGGTAATCTGATAAAACTCAACGAGGAAAATTAAGATTATGGATATGGTTGGGCTATTTTTATTCAATTTTTATGGTCATTCATGGACAAGGGATATAATGTGAAGATATAAAAGCCAGTGCTAAGGATTTTAATGGAGATAGACTAGTGGATTTTGTTCATTTAATTATATATGTATTTTCATATATATATTTTACTATGTATGTACATTGAATGTTTAAAAAAAATTGATGCATCACATGGACATGCATGAATGTAGATTTATTATTACGAAATTTATTAGTTATTACTATATTAAATTAAAATATATTTCATAAAAATAAATTATTCATTATTTATTATTCATTATGATTTATTTTCAACTGATGAAGAGGGTACTAACATCCTTCTCTACCACATTTATACCCTCACAGATCGTTGGAATCCTCTAGAATATGGGGAGGTGCACTTGAGGCTATGTGACCAACCAACTTGGGGAACTGATTTAGTGGTACTAGATTCGGGACATAAAAATGTGGTATCAGGTGTTTATTATACATAATTGTACTATTATTCATTGGTAGACCTTATATTTTTAATATTTCTGCACTTGGTAAATAGTCATGTGTATAATTGATCAACCAAATCTTTTGAAAAAAATACTATGTGCCTTGTGATGAAAATTTGAATTTTTTCTTTTATTAAAATTGAATATTATTTCCCCATGATATATTGATGTTAATTATGAAACTTACTCATATTTTAGATTTATAGTAATTTACACTTTTATGGTTTTAAAATGAATTGTTGGTAAATTCATAATTATAGGAATACATTTTTTACATTAAAGGAATATTACATTTCATGTAGGATTCATTTCATGAATCCTGATATAATTTGGTTGTGAATTCATTGAATTTGATCTATACTTATCTATATCGCATTTTAAGTTATTATTTAGAAATATCACTTGAATAAATAATGGTTTGGTTTTTAGTATAGTTACATGTGTTCTCATTTAATGTACCTGATTTCAATGCATAATTTCTTTTAATGTTTAATGGTATAATTATATTTATAATTATTATATATGATTGGTTATTCATTTTTCTATAAAATGTGAATTAAATTTCCCATGTAACTCAATTTTGGAAACATAAATATCCAATATTAGATTTATTGAGCCGTGATCCATTAGTCGCATGAGGTGAATCCTTAAAGGTTACAATCCTATTGGTGAAAATTGTCTAATTTATAAAATGCATGTGCCGTTATTAATTATAGAATGGTAGTCCATATATCTACATAATAAAATATTCACATGATATATTCTCATACTGATGGTAAAAAATAGTTATAGTTACGTTATATCTAATAATAACTTATAATGTAAAGTGATACTACACTATTTAAATGGTAATTCATGTTAATAAATAATTATTATTATTTATGTTTTAAAAATGTAATTTTAATTGTAAAATGGGACCACATAAATGAATCCTTGTTTGTAATTATGAATGATAGTATCTATATATCTTGGTCATGATATATTTTACTAATAAATTTAGTAATGAACAACTATATCAATGTAATAATGTTATGGAATATATTTTATGTGATAAACCCACTATGTTTGTTTCAAATATTAATGCATAAAATGTTATTTTGTTTTATTTTGATGGACCATTGTTGGAATTATGGGACCCTCATAAGTGTCTTATATTTTGATATTCATTTGAAAATTACCAAATGGTGGAATACTAGTGTTACTTAGGGATGATTATTTTATGTGTTAGTAGCAAATTATATATAGATATGTATAAATTTATGGTGTCATCATACATAACCTATCCTCTTATATTTGATAAAATATATCATATAATCTTTTTATATTTAAAATATAAGACAATAGTTAATAAAAATTACATTTACAAACTAAATTGTGTTTTCCTCTAAATCATATAATTGAAATTTTCATTAACTAATCTAGATATAAGAATCTATATTGATAAAAAACTGTACAAAAAGAATTTATAAGATATGTTAACTAATTGTTGGAAATATTTTTTCCAAATATATTTGAAATGAAAGGATGTTTCAAGTAAATTTCAACTATTATTGTGTGTTATTAGATAAATAAATTTCCAGGATTATTTCATTTTAACAACAATTATTTTGAATTTCATAAATTAAGACTCAAAATGACTAAATGATTGAAAAAATGTTAATGGATGAATGTGGATGAAATGAGTCCTTAATTTAGTGTTTTCAAGACTAATATATGGTTTATATAACTATTTTGTTAAGATATTCCTTGAACATGGGAATGATATTTTCCTATAGATCTATTATGAATTTATATTACTCATTACAAGAAAATAATGTGCATGCGGTAGAACATAGTAATAGTTTTTCATGCACCATTTATAATTTCAATGTTATGAATTAGTATGTGTGATATCCCATTTTAGATAGAACCCTCATAAGTATATTATAATCATAAAATTATTATGATGAGCTAGTGGTGAAAAATGTTGTTTGTTTTTAATTATAATATGTTATGTCTCATAGTTGTTATGATTTCCTCTCTGTTAGATGGGTTATCAGGTGATGAATTTATTTTTTTATGTGATTTGACAATCATATAATTATTTTATTCATGGAGTTTTATATTCCATGGTAATTTTTATGCTCTATATTGGTCATGTTACCCTTCATAATATTCAGTGGTGGATGAATTTGGATGGTTTTAATAAGATTAATATTATTTTGAGACATTAAGAATACAAGACAATAGATCTATATGGGAAATTAGATATTTGGATTCATAGGACGGAATGGAATATCAATAATATCAAATTATGTTCCTTCATGTTGATAGATCATGGGATTTTACACACTAATAAATAGAGTAACCATCGATTCATAAAATGGTACAATGGGATGTTTGAGTTTGGTGGGTTTTTATTAATATTTGAGATAATAATATTTGATAATAGTTTTTGTCTATGGTATATTTACCAAGTTTTTTATTAAATATATCTCAAAAAAAATTCTCAGGGTGACATTGCATGAGGATTTGGTTTTGTCAGACTACATATCAGTTTACTTTATACTAAAATAGATGATTCTATTGATGTGAATGGGTACATATTGAGATAAAATCATGGGTATTCCAATAGTTATTTTGATCTGGAATTCTTAACAGTGTCATTTTATCATTATTTTTTATTTAGAACATTGATATATCATGTTGACCAGATAAGAAACTAGGGTTTGGTGGTGGATCGTGTGTGTTCCATGGGATGAGTATCTCTGTCAATAAAATATTATGGTGACACTCAAATGATGTGCAATATCCCATATATTTTTTACAATGTGAATCCATGTTGAGGTAGTAAAACATAAAATTACATTCATTAGTGGTCATACATGTTTTTGAAGGCCATGGATGCTATAATGTTAAGGTATCTATTCCATGAAATGACACACGAGGAAAAATCATTTATGGATTGGGATTGAGTATTGAAAATAGATTTAGAATCATATTCCATTAGTGACCTAGTATATAGCCCATAAGATAATTATTTCATCTTGTTAGGGAAAAAATGATGATGATGTTGTTAGTGTCATACAAGACATATATGGATTTCATGGGACATGGTTAGACTATAATGAGGGGTTTTAAATTAATAGAGAAATTACTTAGTTAGGGGATCATCATTGGTTATTGAAAACACATGAGATGGTGAAACCATGATCATTAATGGTTGTCAGAAATCCGTAGTTATAAGATTATTTCCTAAGAGTAGAATCATATGGTTTGTTGGAAACCACACTAAAATAATACTTATTGGTTACAACAGAAGTAACTCGGGTCTTACTCCTTCTCCATAAAACCATCATAGTGTACTCTTATAATACTAAAGATCATTCCCCTTATGATTTCAATATCCATTGTACACTACGTAAAACATGTTCTCTAATGATGTATATGACCTTCTACAATCTATGCCTCTCGATCAATCCTAGTCCATTAGTTAATCAATATCTAATATGATCTTATAATGATGAAATCCCATTATCATCTCCAATAATCATCCCATGTTTATGAAAATATTCATACATATATATTATAAAAAAGAATTTATAAATATTTTTTTTCTGGTTAATTGTAATAAAATATATAAAGAATATTGTATTAATTAATCACACAGAACAACAACCACTATCCAAGACTTTCCAATGGAAAACAACCTTAGTTTTCACCTAGTGTAAACCCTGCATTCCATAACCATTCATGGTATGCGATTTATTATCCATGGTCATTATAAATATTATATCGTTTATTCCTATAAAAACATGTCACACTTGGTAAAAAATTATATATATTTCAATAATATCGATGTCAGGTGAGTTGATGTGATAGAATATAATGAAGAATCAATGCCTATCTAATAAAATTGTAATTAAAATATTCCAAATCCTTAATGTGAAAAAATTATTTCAAATTTAATAAAGGTTCACTCCCAAAAGATATTGATTCAACATCTATTGAAAAGGAGAATATACTAAGAAATATTGTCCATGAGTAGCATTGTTCTGCTAATTGGGTCTCAATTTAATTGACCCATATATGATCACTTCATGCTTATTTATTAACACATATTAGTGATCATCACTTGAGGAATGGAAAACATTATATACTCCAAACTAACCTAGGGTATTCTGAAGGAATGTTTATCAGTTCTCCCAAGACAAAAATATTTTATGGATCTATTATATTTTCTCTCTCTGTAAAGTGATACCCTTTCCATACCAGGGTAGTCAAAGGAGAATTCATAATAGATAAATCCTCTCTAAAAAACCATTTGTACCCATCCAATCCATTGAAACTCTTCACCCATTATAGCCTATTACGTGGATCCAAATAAATCAATTCATGAATCATCAATGATACTATATAAAATATATACTTATAAATTAAAATACATTGAAATCAAACCCAAATAATTCATCATAGGCATATTAAGAGCTTACCATTCTGTAGGTTCTCCTTGAGTAAATACAAGATCAATCTCAAATAATATTAATGTTTATTCTATGGGGTAGAATAAATTATTTTGTAATCAATGATGAATAGAATAAATAAATCCATGTGTCTTGGAATAATCTGGTTCTCCAAATACATAAACAATATTGGGGAAATCATCATAGTCTATGGGATCACTAGGAACACATAGATTTCATAGCAACATCACAATTCTGTTATTAGAATATCAGTATCGTAATCTCTAAAATTGTGGTATCCAAACCAAGGATATTTTATAGAGAACCACCTTTCACCTATCATATAATAAAAGAGGAATTCTACAAAAAGTGGTACGTGATCATTATTTTTTACATGATTCATGCTATGACTATCACAATAATACTTAATCTCACTATCGAGTTTCTCTCTACATACTTGATGTTCACTGGGGTACATATTGTGTCTGATAATGCTCATTTGGTGAAGGTCCTCTTACATACAACTCTTCATTTGAAGGTTTATTAGAGAATATTATTTGTTTTATAAGATATCATTACAGTACTAGGGTTCATGTAAATAGAAAATAACAACTCCCACCTCATAGTTATTCTTTATATGTCCTCTGGGAACAATTCCATAATGCCCTCCACTAAAATAGGAATCCATATTCGTGAATTGACTTTTACACCAACGCCAATTCTCACCGACTGATGGGTGATGGTCTGGATCTTCAATAATGAATTAACCATTCACTTATCCATTATATGAATCTCACAATAAAATGATGATGACATACCATCTATATGAAGGCATGTAACATTCTTGTAATGAATATCAATTTGATATTGTACTACAATCAACCTATCCATACAAAAGATAAAATCACAAGGATTCATATTCATGTCAATTAGGTCCCTTTATAATGTCTCCCCACAAATTTCTATCTTATTTTTACTGATGATAAATGATATCAAAAAAAAATTTCAATGTAGAAACCTCTAGTTAAATATGTTGGGCTAAATTTACTCAACTACAATCTATTGCTCCCTCAATGCGTATATGTATATGTTGAAATGAATAAAAAATTTGAAAATAAATATCTAATAATAGATATAAGAAAAACATGTCATCTTATATAATCATGTCTACATCGTGGTCATAACATTCATTTTTAAGAGATACCTATTGCCCCTACCACTAGTTCCCTGGGTCTCAAACGGTCTACTCGGTGGTGGTGGTGGGAGTAGCTAATAGTACAAACCCACACCAAAAAATTATCCTTCAATAGATAAAAAATCCTAATCTAGTACCACCTATAGAGGGTCCATTGAATCCATTTTTGTGATATACCAAATCATTACACTGTCTTTATCATGGACGTCCACCTACTACATGTCAGCTCACCTCAGAATGCTTTTTAAAGAAATCATGAACCACACGACAATTCCCAAAATATTCATAAAATAAAAACACATTGGGATAACTATAATGTATTTATGAATAATTTATCTCATTTATATGTGACCCATTCTGGAATTGAGAACATCTCATGTACCAAGAACCTTAGAACAAGAACCTACAAGCTGCTTCATATGACTAATCCCCATGATGCCCTCTACCCCCTCTAAATTCCTAGATTCCCTTTTATAGGAATCTATAAATCACCAATTTCAATATGGAATACACATACCATGCTGAGCCTAGGCACTTATTCTGTATTAAATTTTGTAACTTTATACTACAAAAATGGTGGGGGGGTATTCTATATACCATCCTAGATGAAACCAATTATGATATATCCCATGAAATGATAGATAATCACTCAACACATTGCCTCCATGATAATGTATTTCTAATCTAGATTGTTTTCATCATGGAGGCATCTAGAAAGTTATAATGACATATAATGGTTATATGAGAATATATATACCTATATATATATATATATATGTTTGTGTCTATGATTGTGATTGTGATTGTTAATATAAATCAAGAAACACATTATAAGTACTAAATACTTCATGAATAATGAATAACAAATCCATGTAACCAATTTCTAAGTATGTAACCTCAAAAAACAAATATTTAGAGTACTAGTTCATGGATACATTGTCCACCAAACTAACAATTGATTAATTGGAATTAAAATCACACTCAAGAAACATTGATACTATTTACTTATGTTCCAACAAATTATTTGTATGGGGAAATCTCAAAAAACTATCCTAACTATTAAAAATCTATGATACAACACTGTGATGATGTAACCCAGAAGGGATTTTTGACCTGGTGACAAGATAAGCATAATTTCTCCAAATCTCCCAACCAATCGATCATGAGATGATGACTACTACCAAGATGGATTAACATAAATGGGAGGCCTTTGCCTAATGAACCTATATGCACACAACCAACCATTTCCATGAAAACATGTAGAGAATTAATAAAAATACCGAAACAACATGAGTAAAACAATGAATGTTATAATAATTAGTGAATGAAACATTTTATTATTGTAATAGCCTACATAGAAATGTAATATGAAAAATACTTGTCCACCATACAAAGAAGTCCCAACCTAACTACAAATATAAAAAATTATTATTAAAATGGGATCTCATCTCATGATATCTACATCCAACCATAGTAAATAGTCAATGCACCCACATAACCCTATGTTCCTCTAATTTCACTTAAAACTCATTATTTGTCCACATAGACATGATAGGTTGTATATAATCACATGAATGTGATAGGATATATATAGCCAGTAGAAAATCTCAAAAACCATATAATGTGAAATAGAAATATTCAAAAATTGTTTGACTAGTTTAATGAATGAGGGACACAATGCACAATATAAATATGCTAAAAATTAAACCTAGAAAAGTGAAAAAAGAAATATCTATCTCTACAGCCTATCCCAATGTGACTAGTATTCTAGAGTCTCAAAAGTTACATCACTAATGCGAACAATCTCAAAAGTTACATCACTAATTCCCAAATTTTTTTATTTCTTGCTGATAAACATATTTTTAGGACCCATCTTTATAACCTCTCCGTGAATCCAATATCACAACTAAAACAGATGAACTGTGTGATTGTACTATAATGTTTTTCCACTAAATATATTATGTAACTACACCCTATTGTAGTTGGGGATACTACACCACCAATATGAATCCTAGATCCTATAATTATATAGGGTACCAATCAATCGATGTATATATAGATGGTCCTCCCTATCATGTAATAAGAGAGAGTCACTCAATAGTTCATTGATAAAATTCCTGGTGTGATAGGTGGTGTCGATCACTGAATAGATGAAATTTACCTACTATGATAGGGGTACCAGTCAATTCACTGATGTGACATTCCATGGTTTTACTAGGGGTACCAATCTGTGTATTGAAGACCCATGCCCGAGAGCGATATGTGGGTACCAAGATGTAATTTGAGAGGAATATAGGGGAGCCATTAACTATTATGGAAAGGGGGTTAACAACACTGATATATCATATATGATACATAATTGATCCCTATCATCACAGATCATCTATTGAAGGAACGTCATTAATGAAAGACATCACATCATTTATAATATTACACAAAATAAAACACCATTATATTTTACATGGGAAAAGTATCAATATGTGCTACTCCAATGATGAAATATGAGACTCAATGTTTGATAGAAAAGTGGAAAATGTTTCTAGAGGATTACATGGTGTGTAATAGAGTCCAAAAATCATGTGACATCATATTATTGAGTGTTCTTATACCTCCCTAAATATTGAAAGGAAAGTCATGTCATACAATTGGTCATGTCCACTTGGCCCACATCATATATGTCCATCTGATGACTTTACAATGTACACCTGACACACTATATGAATTACCATTTTCTACCAATGACCACATCTGAAAGAAAACAAATTTGTAGGATTGTCTGGGGTCCTATAGACTATAAACCTCACAAACAGCTTTTCTATCCTGGTGGCCTCACATATTGTGTGACTCTAGACACACAACTTTTGATCATTAAATGTGTTAATTACCAAAGGTTCCTGAAAAATATAATGACATGCGATGGTTAATTATGTATAACACGTTGTATAGTAACGTTTTTATAGAATCCTCTATGACACAACATGGTTTCTCAGAAAAAAATATCTACCTCTAAATCCAATTTTTAATCACCTGAATTTAATGGTTAACACCTCTGACTGTCAATTCATTTCACCTAGTTGATAGAAATTATATTCTATTCAACCACTGGTGAACAATCTAACATCTCATAGAACCTCCCATCCAATTTTCAACTCTAGATCCAAAATCCTCAATGAATATACCCAAAATCCTATAATCAGACTATAGATAAGAAACCCAATAATCATGATCCAATCCACCATTTATCCAAGGGTTAAATCTCCCTTAATAATTCTATAAAATTTTAAATTATGATCTAGTTGGAAATAGTGATGAATCTTGGGAATGGGTTTGATAAATGTTTATAAAATTGTATAACAATCTATGGTAAAGAATTATTGGCCAATGATCAATTAATTATAATAACCCAAGGTGTTAGAAATTTAAAAATATATTAACATATTTACTAACTCAATTTATCTATGATGGAACATCCAAATAGTGTTAAATTATCGACCAAGAAGAATATAATTCAATACATGATCGGTATTTATTAATTAAAATTCATAAATTATGAATCATACTTCAACAATTTTGTATCAATGGTGACGAAAATTTTCTACATTAATGTAGATATATTTCAACATTCATATATTCTGGATCAACTCCAATTTGATCATTTTTTGTTCAATTATCCAACCTGCTACTGAAAAAACCCATTTCCTTCTCCCAAATCATATATTTGTTATGTGTACATCCCCTGATTTTTTTTGATATGTTATATTTATTTATAGGATATTATATCATGGGAATATATGAATATATAAATAACTAACTAACTAAATTTATATATTTTTACATTCCAATATATCATTTATTTAGAACATTTGATGTTGACCAAACTTGGTACATGCCTAGGAAAAAATCATTAGTGAATTAACAATTGTTTCAGAATTTATTTATGATATCATTAAAAAATGTAATAATAAAAAAATAAATGGATTCATGAATGTGAAATATAATATGTTACAATTTTTAATATATATATTTTGGGGTTTATAGACACACAAAACATACCATTTTATAAGAAGATAAATTCAAAGATATATAAAAATAAATCCAAATAAAATATATATTAATTATAGGGTCATTTAATTTTATTTTTTTAATTTATGAACTCATTAAACTCATAATTATTTATCCAAAAAAAATATTTTAATAATGTTAATATATTCATAAAGATAATAATATTATTATTTTGAGATTAAATATGATTAAAATTGTAATTTATTATGTGTGTCTCCCATGTATTGTAATTGTGACATTTTTTTATTATTATGCTATAATCAATTGTATTCTAATGTCCTAAAATGCATGGATGTGGAATGAATGGAAATTTTATAAATTCATAAAATAAATTTAGGGATTTTTCCAAAGGGAATGAAAATATTTCTTGATCTATAACTGAATCTTGGGATGATGATATTATAAATATATTTGGGATGCTGACTCATGTTATGAAAAAAAATCATTTTTGGAGAATCCATATAATAATAAATTTACTGAAATAATGGTAGTCCATTTCATGTGATAAAAACCTCTATTATTAATGGAAACCATGCATATATTATTAGTAAAGTAATGGTAAAGTCAGTTGAATGTATATTTCTAGAATAGTAATTTTAATATTTAGAATACACATTCATGGATTTTTATCATATCAGGGGGGATGTAAATCAATTGTGGTAATTGATTCCAAAAACTATGCTTGATTTAGATATTATTTGAATGTAGTTAATGAATTTTAAGTTAATTTATTTTGATGTATATTTTCTCATGATCTGTGATAAGATAACAATATAGTGTTCATTATTCCTAGAAAAATGTAATAGGAAATTCATGATGTTCATGTGTCCAATTTTACTATTTAAAATGCATGAAATAGAATATGTACAAAATCCATTATGTATGATTATCGATTACTTTTATGGGATACATAAAATCCTTAAATAGTCTATATTATTTTAAAATGATTCATTATATGATCATATATTATCATATGGTATATATATGTATATATAATTCTCAATATAATTTGACTTATGAAGTAAAAATGGGAAAAAGATGAAATGAATGAACATATTGTAGAATAAACATTGGAATGGGAATAAAGAGAATGTGGAATTTTCACTACGTTATACGTGAGGAAGGAAACCCAATAATCCATGCATGAAGATGATAAGACATTTCATAAAGATTCTTGATGACGTCCATAATTTTATTGAATACATTTTTACGTATATTACATAAATGCACACTTCATTAATTGTATGTTTATGTGTAAATATTCAATCAAATTACTTAAACATCAAAGGAACTAACAAAAAATGGGGCCATTGGAAAAAATCAAGTCATATTAAAATAGAATACAAGAAATTCAATTTCCTAGCAATGCAAATTTTGATAATTTGATAATTAATTCTATTTAAAAAAATACATTATTTGGTTATGTATGAAAATAAAAATTTATATCATCTATTTATTCTATGATAAATAAATTTTTTTCACACTATGATGGGAATTACTGGTTAGAAAATGTTGAGAAAATATTGTTACAATAATTATATATAATTTAATCCCTATTTTCGAGTCATGGACATAAACATCACTCATTTTTTTTATTACACCTATATTTAACATAGATTATGTCCTTAGTATGAATTGGAATTTAATGTATAATGAAAATATTTCTTTCTCAAATAATGATATATAAAATTTATGAAAAATATATGTAATTACTTGCCTTTAAAATAGATATTACACCACCATAATAATTTCTAGATCCAGACCAATATATCTCCTTAGAAATATTTGTGAATAATCAAAGAAAAAAAATATGGATTGGATAGATATCACTAAAATGGAATTTCTATTGTGAAAAAATATATTGATATGTTTCATTGTGAATTATTGGTAAATAAACCTATTTGTTTTGTTTTATTTATTAAGAACTAATCCCTAAAATTAAACCCACATCTATAATTCTATTAAAAATTTCTATATGGAGGTAATGTAGTGGAAGAATCACGTGTACATGTTTTTTAATTTAGGATTCAAAATCCCATGCAAATTTTCATGGGGTGTTTTTATTAATATTTTTAAAAACATCAATGGTACTATGAGGTTTTTCAATGATTATAGAGAAATAAATTCTATTAATATGATGAAAAAAATTCATATTATTTATACATATAACATATTTTATGAAATTCAAGGAACAAATTATTTTTAAAAAATTATACATTGTTCTATATGACCTCTATTTCTAGAAAGGATATGAGATATTCCAATGTCAATATTCTGTGTGAGGTATAGACATTATGAATACAATGTATATACCCTTATAAAAACTAATTAATGAGTTGTAATTATGGACCTGATTGACAGAGTACTCATGAAAAATATTCATAATTTAAATTTTATCATATTTATTGATTATTTAATGGTATTATATAAAATTTGTGAATTGTATAAGAATAATTTTCGAATAATTATTGATACTCATTGGGAAATGATAAATATGGAAAAAACATATACTATGAATTATAGATTTTGGACCTCCCTTTTCCTATCAATATTTTCTATAAGGATAGAAAATTATTTGAACCATCAATGAAAATGGTTTTCAATAAATTAAGTACGATGAAAAATATAGCAGAGGTATGAAATTTTCATGGATTGTCAGTATACTATTGGTTTTTAAAAAAAATATCTAATATGGAAACTTATTAACAAAATTAACAATAATATTAGTTATGATCATATAGATAGATGATTTTAGTGATTGTTTTATAGAATTAAATTGTAAGTAGATCAATTAATCATTATCATCATTATAATATAGAAGGGATGGGTTTGTGATATATAGTGACACATCAATGAATGTATATGAATGTGTCCTTCTAAAAAATTATAATGATTTTTAATATGCATCATGCTAGATTAAAATGCGTTAATAGATTTATTCAATATATGATCTTGATATCTTATTTATAGTTTTTCAATAGATTATACGATTAAATTATATCTATGGTAAAAATGTGAGATATAAATGGACTACAAGATCTTCAAATTAAAATTTTAAGAGATTGATCTCAGCATGAAGAAATTTATATGGATAGATATATTAAAAGACTGTTGTTTTTAACTTTAGTACCACTATATATTGTCTAATAATGTGGGTAATTAGTTGACTATGAATGATAATAGGGTTCTTAATAAGATGAGGATTCAAAATAATTCATTAATATGGGGATTTGTAATGTTTGATATAGAAATTATTAGGTAGAAAGGAACATCACTCATTTTCCAAATGATATCAATAACACCCTTATTGGAAATGAAAAAAAAATCATTATCTAGATTAAAATAATTTTAAACAAAATTATCATTGTCAATGGTAAGAAACTCTTAGAAATTGGTAATAAATATGCAAAACAAAATTTTGTTTGATTTTATAAGTTTCATCCATACATGATATAATGAGACAATTATTATATGAATCCCATGGGAATATTTCAATATACACTATGGGAGTATAAAAATGTATTAGAATTACGAGAAAATATTTGGTGGTATAAGATGAAATGAGAAATTATACACTTTATTATAAATAGGTAATAACTATGAGATAATGTCCCAATGTATTCATGAATCCTCTACAAATTATTTTATGGATATGGTATTATATTACTATGTACATTGTCACTATGTTTAAAAATACTTATAGAATGAATGATTTCATATTGGTTATTATTGATCAAAATTTCATGTGAACACATTTTCTCAATATAAGTGAGATCTTATTCTTGGGATCGTTGTGTGACTCTATATTAATGATGTCTTCAGACACCATGGTATACCACTTTCCATTGTATCTGGTATTTATTAAAAAATTATAATATATATTGGATGAGTATTTAGAAATGAATTGTTGTTGAGATATTATTTATCCATATCTACCATCATTAAAAAATGTGTAGTGTAAATACATATTTAAAACACTTGAATATATGCTAAGATAATACTTCATTGAATTTTAATTCACATGGGAACTTCATTTACCGATCGATGAATTTTAAAATAAAAATATCATACAGTTAAACATTTAAATAAAATGAAATTAATATTTTTATTGAATGAGGTATTGTACACCAATATGTTTGGATGATAGTGGGGAATGGATTCTTAAAATACTATATCGGGTTAATAAGACAACATTGAATTTAAAGACTATAAAAAATAATATTAATGAAGCATAAAGTATATTGAATGTTAATTACAGTATTACAAAGAATTATTTAGAATTATAATTGGGAGATAATGTTTTCACAATGGCGTCTATTTGAATATTTTTATCATACTAAATATGAAATGGGAAGAACGTGAAATGATTATTTGGCATTTTTGAATATCTAGGAAAAAATTGTGTTATAAAATTGTGTTTATAAATTCAATATATCCTCTTTATATTTTATTTATTTTCCTATATAATATTATCGAGGACATAAATAAGAGGTAATATTTTTATACGAATCTCTCATGATATTTTTTTTGGAAGAGTATTGGTCTTACTATTAACAATATATCCATATAGTAAAAATAAGATAAGAAGCGTTATATAATCGAATGACATAGCTGGTAAATGTAAAATGAAAAAATCAAAAGACAAAAGGGTTAATTTCGGAAAATGAATAAATTATTTTGAATAACAAAAAACATATTTCATGAGGTGACATTTTTTGTATTTTTAAAAACTTTTTTTTTGAAGAATGGTCTAATAAAAAAACCAGATATCCAATTAAAGTATGTTTTTTTATTTCAATATATTCAAAAATAAAATCTACTTATGATTATTAATGATTATATTAAATCATAATATATATATTTTTTGAACTAAATTTTAGTTAATTAATTTTAATTTTTAATTCATAATGTCAAAATAATTTTCGGTTGAATTTTATAATTTTTTAAAAAAATATTGGACATTTAGCTCAATTGTGAAAAATAATAATTTTTTTAAACATTTAATTATATTACATAATAGTGATATATTAATACATTGAGTTTTTTAAATAATTTTAAGAGACCAATTTTTAATTAAACAATCTATTAAATTTATATTAAAATATAATATCTTTGTTATAGATATATCCTTATTGTTTATTAAATCTTAAAAATATTTTAAAAAAAAATAAAGTATATTGTTAGCTATTTTCTATTAATAATATATTTAAAAGCTAAATATAGGGGTTTCTATCAAAAATAAACATTTTCTTCTTTTTATGATCGTTGTAAATTTATTTACATTTCTATCAATAATATTCTATTGTATGTAGTAATATTAGTTTATTCTTAAAATAATAATTTTTTAAAGAATGGATTTTATGATGTTTTTTGTGAACATATATCAATATGAATTTCAATTATATAAGGGGTTTTGATAATAATTAATTGATACCAAATTTTTAATTATGATAATTTATATTAGTAAATATTGTATACTCAATTTTTTTTTATAATGATTTGTAACCGCGGTTAATAGCTCGCACTATAGTTAAGGTTAAAATGGGATGATAGTGGTAAAAATAATGGGATTACTATTCAGGATCATTGAAGACACCTTCCTAGAATTCATTGGTTTTTTATCACATAGTAATTCATCTTTTAAAAAACTAGTATTTGAAATTAGGATCAACATTCCCATGATAATGACTCTATATTATTAAATATTTTAAATATTTTCCTATTTTGAATTTACAGCTTATAAAATAAGAAACCACTTATCTTTTATTCATAAAATTTCATTAGAAAATTATATCTTGAAATAAAAACAAAAATACCATACCCATATTCCATCCCATTATCTAGAGGATTTGGTCTCTTTAAGGAACCAGCAAATAAGGATTTCTGTTCATCCAAATGTTGTTCTTTAAGGAAGAGGATTAACTTTGGACAAAGTGTTTTGATTTTATTTCCTATTCAACCTTATTCAAATAATATATATTGTATATAATAATATATCTTTTTTAGAATATGATTTTTTTTAATATTAGTTATTTTTTTGAAACATCCCAAATTCATCTCTGTTTGATCATATAAAAAATTAAAATGTCTATCTTGCATACATATTCCTTACATATAAATATTGCAATTTTGTTCGTGATTAATTACCTCTTTCTAGAGATGTTTATAATTAATATGAAAATGAATATACATTATTTTTTGACATAATTATTATTCTATAAATATATGATACCACTATTCTTATTCTCTATAAACTCAAAAAAAAATATTTAAACATTTCTCGTGAGTATGTGTGGACAACCACCTTAAAGAAAATATGCACTTAATTTTTATCATCATCAATGCAAGGATAATAATAAATATGCACATTATGAATATATATGATATATATATATGTATATAATGATTAAAATTACATATATATTGTATCTATGAGAACATATATGGTCAAAAAATAATGAATTGAAACGTACATGAAAGTCAAAATAGATATCATTTCGAAAAAAATATTTTAAAAATTAACTATTAATTAGGGGAGATAAAAATTAAGAATATTATCATAAATTATTTTTTATATAGGCACATAGTATTTTTATATAACTATTTTAAATTTAATTTTTTTTATATATGTCGATAAAATAACTTATAATGTATTTTTGACCTATGGAGATAGTTTATATCTCAATATCATCATTATTTTGGGTTCCCCATCAACCCTTAAAAGGGGGATTATCCATAATAAAAATAAAAAAGAAGGCCTTTGGGCCATTCATGCATCAGGCAATGTCATCCTAATTTGGGGTTGTTTATATTTCTATTTACATTAAGTTAATAAAATGAAGATTAAATATTGAACCAATATATTTTATTTTTATATAGTAATTCTTTTATAATAGGTGTTTTCATTTGGTATTCCTCTCAATATATACTCATCAGACTGAATTGATATTTTTAAGGAAACCTACCTTTTTTATGCTATTGTGAACCATTTTCTTCCATGTTGATATTATTAATAAAATCGATCAAGGAAAACTTTTAACATTCGATGATGATTTTTTTAATATTTTTTTACCTTTTTTTATTTCTATACTAAATTTTAAAATTAAAATATTAATCATATATGAAAATGTAATTTTTTCTTAAGGTAAGAATGAAATTTTTGTTTAATTATATATTGAAAGGCAATATTTTTTTACAATTCTGATTAAATAATGAATCATATATTATTATAAAACATTATATAGTTCATTTTTATGATATTTTACTTAATAATAATTATTTAAGAAATTAATAAAAAAGAAACTAAAAATTTAATTTGTATTTTCCTCAACAAAATTCCCTAGTGATATTTTGAAATAATTTTTAGATGTATCAAAATTATTTAATGAATATTATGCTTTACATAGGATATATTCAAATGAAACAATTTAAAAAATATACTAGAAGGATCATGATAGTTTTTGATGGCGTATGTATTGAAATTATATATAATAGTTATTCTAGTATAAAAATTTAATTATTATAATGGAATATTATTAATTTGATTTATTTATTAATTTAATTAATTAATTGGACATATAATTTTATGGGTGTGTACCAAAATTAAAAAAATCCATTGAAGCATAGTATGTTATAATTAGACCATACCATTTGTTTTTTTTAATATTCTTTACCCATTTCTGTATGACACCAGGAAACACAAACTCCACAATATGAATAAAATATTCAAAATTATGAATTCTATAATTATGGAATTTTTAATTTATTTTTATTTGATTATTTCAATATTAATGATATACATGTATATGTTTAAATACCATGTTATTATTTATATGAAATTATTTTATCAATATTTTTTTGGCCATTTTTTTTATCATAATTAGATTTTGGTAGCTTCATGTGTATTCATTACATAATGAAGAATATTAGATGACCAATTTCTTATACTTTTTCCCTAGGATTCTAGGAAGTGTGATATGATTTTTTTTCATGGATATTGTATTTTCAATAATATTTTTATCATCAAAACTAAAATGATTTATTAAATTTTTTAAAATGTAATGTGATAATGAATCCGCTGTCTATTTCTCATAGTTTACTAAACTAATAAATCATTTTTGACACATATTTTTAAATATAGTGCTTGTGTAATGGTCTTACCACATCAAGTGGAATACTATGGTTGGGGATTCTACACATGAATAGTTATCATACATTTACATACATATAAAACTAACAAATTATATATGTTTATCCTCAAAATTATTACTCATTTTCCATGAAATTATAATAATTTATGAAAATTCTTGGCCCCTTAATGATAATGTATTTTTCATAATCACAAATAATGTTAATAGAAAGATTCATATCTTTCATGCCAATTTTATAAAAATTTGGTGAATCATTTTTTTCATACAGCAACATAATCATTAATAAGTCAATTGCTTATAATTCATGAATCAATATGTTTCAAAGTGTATTTCTACATATAATTTGATTAAAAATGTATATTGTAATGGTATATGAAAGACAGACTCTTCACAATATTTCATGGATTCCCTAAGACTGATGTCTGACTCAATGATGTTTGACAAAGCATAGTCGACACACCTAAACCAAAGGATGTCACACTGAAACTGAAGTACGATAAACTGAAGAATGACAGATCGATGTCTGAAACACTGAAGTTTGACAAACCGAAGTACGACAGACCGATGTTATCAGAACGAAGTATGAAACACCGATGTTCTATAGACATATGTTTGACTCACCGAAGGTGACACACTGAAACTGAAGTCGACACACCGAAAACGAAGTATGACAGACCGAAGTATGACAGAACCAAGTCGACACACCGAATATGAAAGACCAACATTATCAAACGGAAGAAAATATGCCTAAGATTACTCACTGAATGATATAAATATCTGTTTCCATTTTACTAATTTAAATTTTTTTCTAATTGTCATATGTAGACAAATTAATGTTTCAGACACTATTTAATGTTTTATGTATGAAAATCCATAGACAAGTATGAGGTACATGCATGTGCGAGGATCCTTATGTGTATAGAATTGTAGAGTATAATGGGACCTTATATTTTACGAAAGAGATACGATGATGATAGAAGCAGTACACACTGATTCACAGACTTTTCCAATATGAAAAGAGAAGAACTATGCACTTGAGATTTGAAGAAGACTGTGACAAACTGTATTTACCACAAAGGCTCAATATTAATAGATACATCAACAATCTGAAACTTTTCCCTCCCTGAAGCTGGATTACAGAAACTGCGATACTCTTTTTTGAAGACATCATTTGAAAGAAGTCTCATAAACCAGTTTCTCAACATTCATTCGGTCTAGAGCCTCACTTCACAACAAATAGAGAATTCTTAACTCTATTCTCATCCATAACCCTATTGTGTTTTATATTTTCTATTAGAGCAGTGTGAATATTTGTTTCTATAACACACATTGCCTCCTGATCATAACTGGATGATATGAAACTATCCTCATACTCAATCACTTATTACATTTTGTTTCCCACGAATAACTAGTGAAGAGGTCAGGTGTGACCTGGACAGTCGGGTGTGCTGTAGTAAACCACGATCCAGGGTGTGGATAAAATGTTTATTTATAAAAACAGCATGGTGGGTGGTGATCACCAAGTGGAGTGGATTAAGTCACTTCTTAAGACTGAACCTCTTGTTTACATTGTTGTTCTAATCTTCAATTACTCTGTTTTGATTTATATACTTCTTATATTTTCTAAAACATAATACTATTTTTTCTTACACTTTGATAGTTAGTTTTGGTTAGTGTGTTCTTTTGATTAATTCATTAATCTCGTTTCAAAAGTTTAATTAGTGTTCTACACTGATTTATCAGATGACTAATCACCATTTGATAAACCTATTTCCCAATTGAACATTTACATTTCTACTACCTAAATTAACTAGGCCATTTATAAAATTGGGGATTTTCATAACCATAATGTTATTAAACAGAAATTTTAATTGGAACTCAAGTCACCCCCCTCTTGAGTGTCCACTCCAAATAAAATTTGTTATCAAAGTATTATTTATTTTCAAGTTTTTCAAATTATTCTCAACTATGGTTTTAGTTGTATCTTAATGATCTTAAACTTTCTATCATGTCAAAATTTTCTGTTCTTTAAATTCTATGTATCTATGGAAACTAGATTTGATGGTTCTGCTACAATGAAGACACCTTTCTTTAATTTTAATAACTATGCTTAGTGGAAATTAAAAATGAAAATGTATCTATAGAGTATGGGACCTGTAATATGGGACACAATTGAAGAAAAACATACATTACCTGCTACTGCTAGGGATACATGGTCTTAGTTGACTAAAGCTACACATAATAATAACTCTAAAGTAATGAATGCCATGTACTGTTCTCTAGGTGATGATGAATTTAATAGAATAGATCCTTGTAAAATTACATATGAAATTTGTTATACTTTAGCTGTTTCCCAAGAAAGAACATCTTATATTGAAGATGTGAGACTAAATACATACACTATTAAATAAGATAATTTTTTGATGAAGATTGATGAACCTATCTATGAAATGTATCTTAGGTTCAATGAAATTGTGAACACTATGAGTCTTCTTGGAAAACAAGTGGATAGAAAGGACCAGATTATGATACTTCTTCGATACCTACATGAATGATGGAGGGGATCTTCTGTTTCCATCAGAGAATCTTGTGACATAAGCGATCTACCGGTTAATGATCTAATTAGAAAAATTATGATTTACGAGGAAGAAAATACGTAGAATCAAGAAGTAGTTGAGGAACTAAGGAAGAAGTCCATATCATTCAAGACTACTACCTCAAATATAAATAAAAAAGAAAAAGTTCAAGCTCATGTAGACTACTCTACTAGTGAAGAGTCAAATTCAGACAGTGACGAGGAGATGGATCATCTTTCTAGAAGGATAAAAAATTCTTACTAAAAAAATTCTATAGAATTTCAAACTACAAGGTAATGTATTATAGTAATTTACAATAGAAGAAAGATATTAAATGGAATGACAATTCAAATGAAATAATCTGATATGAGTAAAAACAAAAATGTCATGTGAAGGAAGACTGTAACAAGATGAAATTCAAGAAAAAATATGATGACAGGGGAAAGGAAAAAAAGGATATGAGATCTACCTGGAGTGATTCCGAATATAGCTCTAGTGGATCTGAGGCTTCTGAAAGTGAACAGAACAATCATGCCAACTTAAGTTTCATGACAATGAAATCTGAGATAATACTTAACTCTCCTATACATAATGCATATTATTCTGAGAATAATTATGAGTTACATAATGATGATGATATTACTAAGGATGAACTACTTGAATATTGTGAAATTCTTTATGATAACTTTAATGAGCTCAAGGAAAAGTATAAATAATTAAAGAGTCAACATTCTTTAAATGAAAATTATAAGTCAAGACTGGATATTGAGAAAGAAAAACTCTATGAACATTTAATGGAAAACACTGAACTCAAGTTATCCAATGATATATTAAGAAGATACCATGAGATGTTTACATCATGTAGAGATACCTTGACTCGGTTACTAGGAAAATAGATTTCCCCAAAATAAACAATTGTCTTACTATATCATCATGGACAAAGAAGGATCATTAAAACTAAATTTATTCAAAAATATTGACAATTCAATACTAGTTCAAGTACTGTTCCAATTCATGAAAAACAATTCCCTAAAGGACCAAACAATGTGTTTATGTCTCAAAACATATATGTTGATTATATGAAATCTGTGACATAAGTATGGGTTCCAAAAATGTTACTTTCTAACCTCTTAGGACCCTAGAAAATATGGGTACCAAAGTTACCCCATGTATAATATGTTTTGCAAGGATGTTGCCTAAAGATTTCATGTAAGACTCTTTAGAATATGGACAGTGGATGTTCAAGTCAAATGAAAGGATACTACACATGCTTCAAGAACCTAATCAAGGTTGATGCTGGTCACATAACTTTTGGAGACAATGGAAAAGAAAAAATTGTCAGCTTAGGCTGGATTGGTAACCCTAATACAGTATTAATTTCCAATGTACTTTTTGATGTATTAACGTACAATTTACATATAATCTCTTAGTTCTGTGATGATGGTTTCAATTTCAAATTTGAAAATGATGTAGGTAATGGTTTTAATCCCTAAAATGATTTAATATGAACTACTCTTAGAAATGAGAAAGTGTATGCTGTTGACTTAAATTCATTATCGAAGAAAAAAATTTCTTTATTATATGATTTTCATATGGAATCCACACTGTGGAACAAAATATTAAGACACATCAATGTGCACTCCCTTAGGATACTGACAAGGAATGGTTTTGTAAGAGACTTATCTAAACTGTAATTCCCACATAACAAAGTGTGCAATCCTTGTCAAAAGGGAAAGAAACACAATGTTTCTTTCAAACCAAAGAAAGAAGTTTCTACCTCTCAACCACTTGAGTTGGTTCAAATAGATTTGATTGGACCATTAAGATCATCATGTTTAAATGGTAAGCAATATGTTTATATTCATGTAGATGATTTTTCTAGGTACATATGGGTATCATTCTAGCTCACAAAAGATAAGCTTCTTCTTATTTTATCAAATACTCCAAGTCTATTGAAAATCTTAGGGGACTTAGAATTAAGACCTTCAGAACTAATCATGGTTGTGAGTTTGTAAATTCAGATATTGAATCCTATTTCTCGCAAAATGGCTATAGTCATAGTTTCTCTACTCCTAGAACACCTCAAAAAAATAGAGTTGTGCAAAGAAGAAATAGGACCCTTCAAGAAATTGCTAGGACTATGCTTAGTGAATATAATGTACATATTTATTTTTGGGATGAAGATGTAAATAAAGCATGATGTACCATTAATAGAGTCTTGATTAAACCTGTTCTCAAGAAGACCCCTTATGAACATTGGAATAATAGGAAGCCTAAGGTTGACTACTTCATAATTTTTGGTTTTAAAATCTTTATCCTTAATACCAATGGTAATCTTGACAGAATTGCCACCATGAGTAATGAAGGAATATTCCTAGGTTACTCTACAACCATTAAAGCCTATAGAGTACTCAATAAAAAGACCAAATGTGTGGAAGAGTCAGTTCATGTAGAATTTGATGAGACTGATCAACATGAACACAAAACCTCTCTTTAATATCTTGAGGATGATATATCAATTCTAAACATTATGGATAATGACAGTGAATCCCCTGTAAAAGTGACCAATTTTGGTAATCTCCCAGAATCTGCACCTGTTGAGTATAATCAAATAGACAATCATGAGGAGTCTAGTTCAACTCTTTTTAGAGGTATTAGAACTCTCAATAATTATTATTTAGATGCTGTTGTAGGTGATTTAAACTGAGGGACAAAATATATAGCTTTTCTATGAAACCCTGATGAACATCAAGCTTTTTTTTCATTTCTTGGACCCAAAAATATTAATGATGCTATCAATGATGAATTTTGGGCGATGTCTATGCAAGAAGAATTAATTAAATTTGAAAGAAAGAATGTATGGGAACTAGTTGAAATACCTAATGAAACCTTGACCATAGGCACTAAATGTGTTTTTAGAAACAATGTTGATGAGTCTGGAAATATAGTTAGAAACAAAGCTAGGATAGTTGCACAAGGATATATTCAAGAGGAAGGAATTGAATATAAGGATACCTTTGCACCTGTAGCATGGTTAGAGTCCATTAGTATACTACTTTCTTAGGCAACTCATCTGAATTGAAAACATTATCAAATTTATGTCAAAAGTGATTTTCTAAATATGTATATAGTTGAGGATGTATTTTTTAAACAAAACCCTACATTTACAAATCCCCATTTTTCAATTCATTATTTTAAACTTTTTAAATCTTTATATGGTCTAAAGCAAGCTCCAAGAGCATGGTATGATAGACATAGATCCTTTCTTATTTCAAAAGGTTTTACTAAAGGAATAACAGATCCTAAATTATTTATTTAAAGGATTCCCAAAGATGTTTTGAGGGTAAAAATTTAGGTAGATTATATAATTTTTGGATATACTAAAAATTCATTATGTACTGATGTTTCAGAAATAATGAAAAATGAATTTGAAATGAGTTTAATGGGAGAACTTGAATTATTCCTTGGATTTCAAATTTTTCAAAATAAAGATGGTATAATTTTAAATCTATGTAAATATAATAATGACCTTTTAAAACGTTTTGGTTTGGATGGTAGTAATGTTATTGATATGCCTATGAGTACCACATGTTAGTTGGATGCTGATGAAGCTGGAGAATAATTGGATCAAACCAACGACAGAGGAAAGAGAGGGAGTTTCCTCTACCTTTGTGCTAGCAGAACTGATATTATATTCAGTGTATGCATGTGTGCTCACATTCAAGAAAATACCATGGAATATCATTTAAATATTGTCAAAAGGATTTTCAAATATCTCACATGTACTCCCAAAATAGGACTATTTTATCTAAGAGGACAACTATTTGATTTGATAAGCTATTTAGATGCTGACTTTGATGGTTGAAAGCTAGATAGAAAATGCACCTTTGGGACATTTCACATGTTAGGCAAGTCTCTAGTATCATGGTGTAGTAAAAAGAAAAATTATATTGCATCATCTACAGCGGAGGCAGAATACATTGCTGCTGGTAGTTGTTGTGAACAAATTTTGTGGATGAAAAACACTTTACTAGACTATAGATATCAATTAAAACATGTATCTTTTAACTGTGACAACACAGGTGCTATTAACATTTCTAAAAATACAATATCTCATTCTAGAACAAAGAATATTGATGTAAGACATTAATTTTTGAGATATCATTATCAAAAAGGTGATAGTACTCTTGAGTTTATTTGAACTGAACATCAGATAGCTATTATATTCACTAAACCCTTAAATTCTTAGAGAATGAATTACATCAAACATGATCTAGGAATGAAAAATCAGTAAGAATTATCTTTGAAAAACTGATCTTTGTAAAACCGATCATTATAAAATCGATCTTTATAAAACCGATCTTTGAAAAACCGATCTTTGTAAAACCGATCTTTGTAAAACTGATGTTTTTAAAACTGATCTTTCTAAAACCGATATTTGTAAAATTGATATGTTTAAATACTATATTTTTAAAACATATATTTTTAAAACCAATCTTTGTAAAACTCGATCTATTTAAACCCGATCTATTTGAAACTGTATACTGTGAAACTGATATTCTTGGAACTGATTCTGGGAAACCGATACATTTAAGGGCTATTTTGATAATTCAATCTTCTTTAAGTGAAACAACATTATTTTATTTCATTCGACTTACCATTTTAAAATTTTATGTTTTTATATTTATAATCCATAAATGATATATTATATTCAATCCATCATCACCATTCACCTTCTATGAAGCCATAAAGCCTCCTACATATAGTAATTCTCTATCTCTACTCTCGACCTCTTGACACATTTAGAATCTACAGCTTCTCCATACTGAGGACTATGCGTGCAATGGAAGAGCCTCGATAATCTCTTCCTACTAAGAATCAGAAGGGTAAAACTAGTGGGACTGGGAAACCATGCTTACAAAGTCAAGTTGTTACACCTGAAAAGGAAGTATCTGCTAAGGGGGTTCTGTCAAGAAAATATTTTCAGCTAAAGGAACTGGAAACTCAAGGTTGGATAAGTTGGTTTATCAACAATGAAAGACCCTATTATCCCCAGCATTTTGACTAAATATATCAGTATTTACCTATATCACTGGATGAATCCTAGGCAACAAAGATGAAGTCTATAGTTAAGGGAAATGAAGTGTTTTTCTCTTCAAAGGAATGGGCTGAATGTCTTGAGGTACCTCCAAAAATATTCTATGCTGACTATCCTGTTAATATTCCACCTTCATCAAATTTTTCTTCAAATGAAGATGCTCTGAAGGAGCTTACTAGAATGATGAATCCAGGAGAACTGTTGAAAATGAATTTAAAGTACAAGTGATATTGCTTTTTTAGTTCATTCAATATCAAATATTCCCTAGGAAGGGAGATTTCTCTAAGGCGAATTATCCGGATCTATTCATGATATTTTTTTTGAAACATGGAATAAAGGTGAATCTGTGCATATATCTGAGTTAATTAAGGAATCTAAGAAGGCATCATGTTTATACTATCCTATAAGGATTTCTGCCATGCTGGAGAAATTAGACTATGTAGATAATGGAGATGAAATGAAAACATCCTGCAGTTGTTTTTGTCTTAATTTTTTTTTTAAAGGATGAAAATATTTTTGAACCCATTGAAGAGATGTTGGGTTGGAGCTGAAGAAAGGCTGTATGAGGAATTCAATCTAGTTGACCATACTTCTAGACCAAAGGACCAAGTTGATCTTGGTCTCAAACCTGGAGAAGTTCTTGTCTATTCTGATGAGGAAGCTGATAATTAATTTCCTATGGAAGAAGGATCTCATTTTTATGATAGGAGTGATCTTGATATCGCTGAATTTCCCAAGAAGATAACTTATGGACCTGCTAGTCCACCTATGGTACTTTATTCAAGAGAAACGATTCTAGGTGATGAAGAAGCGGGAGAAACTGATGTTATTGGAGTTTAAGGTTATATTAGAAAATCAGATGAGGAATTTGATGATGGTGATGATGATGATAATAATAATGATTATTATTATTATTATAATGGTGGTTATGGAGGATGTGTTGAGTATGTAAGTGACTCTCTAAAAGTGGTAAAACAAGTGGTTGACATATCCAATGAGGGATCTGTTCATGGAGCTGGTGATGGAATAAAGCATGCTGATCAACAGGATGATGATCATAGATATGTTAGAAAGATCATTTAGGAATTGAATGATATTATGGCTGCTGGATTGGAAGAAGATGATGTAGTTCCACTTCCTCGAATTGAGGAAGTACCTGGGGATGCTGAAGAAGATGGAGCTCAGGAAGAACCTGAAGATTGGTTGGTTTCTGTCCCCAGACAATATATTGTGGCCCGAGACGATGATTAAGAAATTGGTGATATTGTTGTTATTCATGAGGCTCAGGGAAGAAGGGTAATAATTAATACCATTGATCCAAGAGATTGGACCTGTGATAGGGAGTGGAATTGTAATCTACGATATAATCTTAACGTTTTAGAATATGACTCAGATGAGGAAATGGTACCTCCTTTTCTTGTTCCTCAAGTCCATGCTAACCTAGAGCCTGCTTCTCATATTCCAAAATTTTCATCACCAGTAGTAGACCCAGTTCCTCAGTCAGTGCATAGTGACTATGTCACTAAGGATGGTCTAGAAAAGATGAAGAATGAGATATGTGAATTTGTGCTAGCTTCAGTGGGATCCAGGAATGAAGCATCCACCTCAATAAGTATCTCAGATGCTGATGAATCAAAAATTTCAAGAATTGTGATTTAGGAGATTCAACCGAATTATATTACTACAAAAAAACAATTATTAGACACAACAATTTGCTGTGAGAAGGAGTAAGAAAGATGAGAAATGAGATAAAATACTTAACCTATGACTTCAAGACCTCCTTTAGTGGTTTTCTGGAAGTTCCTGGGAACTTGGTAACTCATAAAATCAGATTTTATTAAAAACATTCGAAAGAATAACATGTAAAAATTTTGAATGGACCATCTAGTTCCAAGAGTGGAAGAAGTTCTATTGCTGATTTACAGTCTCTTAAAATGTGATGAGAGAGGAGATTCATAAACTACAGATTGTTTCAGATATGGAATCCCTTGAAAAGGTACATCAGAATATAGATCTTGTATACAATATGGTCAGACAATCCCCAAATGAATCATGTGCATCTCAGAATGAAATTCAGGAAAAAGTGGATAAGTATTTTACTACGATATATACCAATCATGAACACATCAATATTTCCATGTTTCTGGCAGAAAATCTTCAAATTCCCCCAGTCACAGAAGGTTTAAAATAGAATGTTATCCAAAATAAATAGTTCACACCTTTAACGAGTATGATTATGGAGAATAAAGATGACTCTGAGAAGGCACTGCAATATAGAGAAGAAGTCATCAATGATTTCATCAGGCTGCTCAAACCTCCTCTTCATCTTCATCCTGATGCTATTGTGGTCACTCCAGCTAATTCAATTAGCACTGCCTCTCAGACTCCTGCTCCAATAACTGTCTCTCCAGCTCTTACAAAGAATCGACCAATCATTACTGAGCAGTCTCCCAATTGTGTGTTGTCAGAGAGAAGGCCTACTCTTGCAGCTATTATTCCTATAGGTCTTCCTCTTCCTGGTGTTGTAATAAGATCAAAACCATCCTCTTCTACTCCAAAACATTCGCCTTCTCCTATGGATCTGTCAGAAAAAGGAAAAGCTCCACCACTCTCAAAACCATAGTGATGGATTGTTTATTTTTGATAGGGATTTTCTTTTTTTTGTTTGTCTTGTAATATTATAATTTTGAATGAAAATTCATGTGGTATCTTTCTCTTCTCTATATTTTCCTTTCTACTTCTCACTTTTTGTTAATCCTAAAAGGGGGACAAAGTTTGGATGGAATATGAGAAAGGGGGAGAATGTAAGGATGATGAGAATTCAAGGTTGGCATATACTCTCCATAATCCATCTAATGAGGGGGACATTTGTTTTAAATAATTTCAAGCTATGTCAAACTTTAGTTATATTTGAAATGGATATTCATCCATGATTATTCTATATATTTGCATATATGCCATAATTTTTGAGTATCAAAAAAGGGTGATATTGTTGGACCCTTCATGATAAAGTATTTTTCATAATCACAAATAATGTCAATATACAGATTCATATATTTCATGCTAATGTTAATATTTTTATGTGAATCAATTTTGTCATACAACAACGTAGACATTTATATGTCAATTTCTTATTGGCAATGAATAAATATGTTTACATGTGTAGTTTTACATATAATTTGATTCAAAATTCATCTTGTAATGGTATATGCAATACAGAATCTTCAAAATCTTTCTTGGATTCCTTATGACCGATGTCTGACTCACCATAGTTTGACAAACTGATGTCAACACACCAAAACTGAAGGATGACACACCGAAACCTAATAAAGATAATCCAAAGAATGACAGACTGAATCTTGCCTCACCGACGTTTGAAAAACCAATGTACGACAGACCGATGTTATCAGACTGAGGTAAGACATGCCGATGTTCGACAGACCGAAGGGTGACTCACCAACAACGACACAACTAAACTGAAGATGACACACCGAAACTGAAGTACAACAGACCGAAGTATGATAGACTGAAGTCGAAACACCGAAGATGACACAATGAAGATGAAAGACAGTTTTTATCAAACTAAAGACAATAGACAAAAGATTAATCACTGATTGAGAGAAATAACTGTTTAATTTTATTAATTCAAATTTATTTCAAACGGTCATATGTAGACAAATTAATCATTCTGAAATTAGTTAATGTTGTCTGTTGGAAAATCCGTAGACAAGTACAAGGTACATGCACGTGTGAATATCGTTATGCGTAGAGAATCATAGAGTATATATGGACCTCATATTTTTCAAAAAAGTGATGATAATGATAGTAGCAGAACTCGCTGATACACAAACTGTGCCAATATGAAAAGAGAAGAACTAAGCACTTGAGATTGCAAGAATATTTTGACAAACTATCTTCACCGCAAAGGCTCAATATACCTAGAGATATCAACGATCTGAAACTTTTCACTTCGTGAAGCTGGATTACAGAAACTACGATACTCTGTTCTAAAGACATCATCCGGAATAAAACTCAAATACCGGTTTCTCAACATTCATTCAGTCTAGAGCCTCAATTCACAACACACAGAGAATTCTTAACTCTCTTCTCATCCTTAACATGGTTTTGTTTTATATTTTTCTATTCGAGAAGTGTGAATATTTATTGGTATAACACAAACTTTCCCCTGAGAATAACTGGGGGATATCAAACTATCCTCAAACTCAATCAATTATTACATTTTGTTTCCCACAAATAACGGTGGTAGAGGTCAAGTGTGACCTAGACAGTCGGGTGTGCTGTTGTAAACCCCAATCCAGTGTGTGGATTAAATGTTTATATATATAAACATCCGGGTGGCTAGATAACACTATGTGGAGAGGATTAAGTCGCTTATGGAGACTGATTCACTTGTTTACATTATTGTGCTAATCATAATTTACTCTATTTTGATTAAATGTTGCTTATATTTTCTAAAACATAAAACTGTTTTCCTTACAATTTGTTAGTTAGTTTTGGTTAATGTGTGTATTTTTTTAGTTCATTAAACTCGTTTCAGAAGTTTAATTAGTGTTCTACACTGATTTATCTGAGGACTAATCACCGTTTGAAAAACCTGTTGACAATTGAACATTTACATTTCTACTACTTAAATTAAAATTTCCGTTTTTAAAATTTTGGGATTTCTTAACCATAAAGTTTTTAAATAGAAATTTTTATTGGAACTCAATTCACCCCCTCTTGAGTATCCACTCCGACTATGTTAGTTTTGGCCATGTTATTTTTATCTTATTTAATTTTTGATAGATTCATGTGTATTCGTTACATAATGGAGAATATTAGATGACCCATTTCTTATATTTACTTTCCATATGATTCAAGGAAGTGTAATATGATATAATTTCAAGGATATTATATTTGTAATAATATATTGATCATCTAAAATAAAATGATGCATTTAATTTTTTAAAATGTAATCTGATAATGAACAATGTAGCTAGTTCTCATAGACTGCTAAACTATGAAATCCTTTTAGATACAAATTTTTATAAATTGTTCATGTGTAATAGTCTTATCACATCATGTGGAATACTATGTATTGGGATTATGCACATCAATATTTATCATTCATTTCCAAACATATAAAATTAACAATCTATATATATTTATCCGCTAAATTATTACTCATTTTCCATGAAATTATAATAATTGATGAATATATTCTTGAAAACCAATTTGGACATAGAAATCAATTCCAGTAAAAATACAATATATTATTTGGATCAAATATGTGTTTTACACATTTGGGTGGAAAATATGAAAATATTTTCGTCAGCTAGTTTCATTGTAAGTTCTATCTATTTTTGTATCAATTTATTAGTAGTTATTTTTTATAGAAAAACAATGACATGATTTATGCAAAGAAACAGCCTAATTTTTACCACTCTTGAATTTATTCATTCTATTATAACTAATAAAATACGAAAAACATAACAATATATATTATTATTATGAAACTAAATAACACATGAAAAATGTTCATAACTATTAAATCAAATAATAATTAAAAAATTCATTGTTTGATATGAATATGGTAATTACAAAAATATCACATTACGTGGTCATGTAATGATTATCCGTTAACTCTATTACTTCATATCTACAACTTATTATTTATTAAAAACATTCACTATCCTTAATATGACATATTTCTTTATTAAAATTTTAATTATAAAACATTTAGAAAAGAAATTATGTATTCCACTTAATCAATTAATGTGGGAAATAATTATATATACTTATTTTTATGTAAACATTTGTAAAATTTAATAATTAATGTCAATCCCACTGATTGAGATAATTATGAAAAATGTTTCCCTTATTCATTCAATATTATGTAATTTAAGGTTTAAAATATTAAACATGTAATCATATAGATCTTGGGAGAGAACACAGTCTACTAAACATTCATAATTACAATAATATATCAAACATTTGTTTAATTCGTAGAGAAATTAATTACATTTCCCTTTGTGTAAAAATTCCTCATGAGGATCATAGTTCAATATAGTCTCTACATTATAAAATTTTATTTTATGTGAATATTTTTTAAAACGGAATATAACCATATATTATTTTTAATAATTAATGAATTATTTTTTTAATACATGGAAATATAATCATATGTGACATGTAAAATCAGGTACCCATGTACTTATTTAACCCATATAATTTTAGTTTTATCGTACACTATGAAAATGTATTCATATTTTATTTATATATAGGGACAATATTTTGATTCTTATAGTTATATGAAAAAAATATTCCTATGTAATTAATTTGTCCCCAAGAATCTAACATTAAATATCTCTCATCATGTTACCATAACATAAAATAAAAACCGTGATGTTAAATATATTTATCATGACCCCGCAACAATCATTTCACAGTAGTTACATTTATATGATTTAATATATATTTCTATGTATGAATATGATATTTTATTGGATTTATTATGTATTTATGTTCACAATTAAACTTAATTAAAATTTTCTAGTGTTGAAAACAAAAAATAAATAAAGATTATAATTAATAATGTAAAATATTTTTGTTCAACAGCTTTTAATCATTATCATTATAAACCATTGTTCTAATTGATTTTTTAGTAGATTCGACATTTAATTTATATATTCAAAATCTCATTAACACTCATGGGTAGTAAAAATAAATTCATTTTATAGATTACAACTGAATATTATAAGATTAACATTTCTCCTACCACCAATACCTCATAGTGAATCATTAGTTAGGTCAAAATATATTATAAAATTTCAAATTTTTTTTAGAAAATATAATTTCATTATTTTTTATTATTTTAGTTAGAAAATTTTCATTCATTTCATTGATAAAATTTTTATTTCCCCCCCATTTCCATTGTATATTATGGTTTTATAATTAACTAACTCTCATATATCTTATTTGTTTTAATATATTATTTATTATTATAATTCTCTCATTAAATGATTTAATTAATTTTTTTAAAATTATTTAAAATTATTCTATATTCTAATATAATTTCTTAAATTTTATTTATATGTTTCAGATCATACGATTGGATGATCCTATTATGTAATTTGATTGTGATGTGGATAAGTCAATACAATTAGATATTTTGAAAATTGTATTTCCTTATTTAATTTGCATAAAATATCACATCATGGAATATAAGAAATATAGATAATTTTAGAAGGTATATTCTATCATATATAATCATATATATCACCATTATTTAGGAAATATATTATAGGTTATATGCTAAAAGGATATAATCTATAATTCTTTTTGATATTTTCATCTACTATAGAATGATATATACTAAAGAATATCATATGTATTGATATTTTAATGACGTATTATGTATTTTTAATTATAGTGGTGTTTCATATTCCATAAATACCAGATATTCATCTTATGAATGTGATTTGAGGGGTTCATAAGTTAAGGAAAATATTTATTTTTTAAATTGAATAAAAAAATTAATGTATTTTGAACAAGGATATTATATGTAATTATTTTTTATATATTTTCTTAATCTATTATTATATAAATTAAAAATTTGGATTTTATTCAATCATTATTTTTAAAATATTTCATATTCTATAATTTATATTGTGGAGGATTTCAATTATTTTGTATTTCACATGAAATAAGTTGTTTTTTAGTGACTTTTTAAATGAATATTCATTTTGATAAATACATGGGAATTATATCAAATATTACACATATATGAATATATTATAGTCACATTATTCAACTATGAATTAGTTAATTATTCAATACTTTGATAATGGATCTTTAGAATCAATATTTACAACATAAATTTCATGAAATATTCTCAACAATACTATAGAAATATAAAAGAGTAATATTATCCAAATATAGCTATTATTATAGGGATCTTGAAAAATTATAAATAATATGATCTGATATGTTTTCCTAGTTTATGATATCAATATCTAAAAGGGGGAAATTAATTAATCAATTAAAAATGTAAAGTATAGTCTGAGTAAAATATTAACAAAAAATATAACATATAATTTCATATGTAGTGGACGTAAAAAAATAAATAATGATATCCAACATATAAAATTTACCTCCCTATATTTATTTAGAATAATTGAATCTTCAAAATTTTTACTTTTATATTAGAGAAAAAACAAAATTAAAAATCATCTTTTTTTTGGTAAATGTTGAAATAAACAAAAAACAGAAATTTAATGTGAGTCATAACATGATTAAAACCAGATTTTATGTGTGGCATTAGAACTAAAAATTCATTTTCTATATTGATATGAACAAATATAATTCACATTTATAGAGGTATAGAAAACCCATTTTTTATTTATTTACTTTAAAAGTAATATTCTAGATAGTGATAAGACAGAATATAAAATTATAATGAAACAGAAAATAAATATTGAAAAGAACAAAATATATTATATTTGAAACAATTTTTTCAACATGACGATATTAAGAAATAATTTTTATAATGATTTAACTTTCCTGAAAATTACATCATGAATAAAATATTTTTAATAATATAAAACTATTATTCCAACTGTTTGTTCAAATAAAATCTCTTAAGTCATAGATAACATTCTATTTCATTTTGTTTTTTTAATATTTACCTGAAGATAAAATCCAACAGTTTGTCCATGTAATTTAAAGAATCATATACATTGATTATATTTTTCCTTCAGGATATCCTAATTTAACATATATAAATGTTTCATTATTTTAATCAAATATCAATTAATTTACAAATAACACACGCCTGAGTTCTGTAACAGTTTAGTGTTTAAGAGACTAGATAAATAATAATCCTTTTAATGAAATATATAAAACATCAACAAAAATGATAATATAATATTGTATCCTAAATTAAAATACTATATTTTAACCAATCTTCATTACCTGTGGATATGGAAATACATGAATCATTGTGATCAGATTCTCTATATGTGATAATATGTAATATAAAAGTCAAAGATCATATGTGACATGAAAACGAGAATATGGTCATGGGAATATAATAAACTATATAAAATAATAGTATATTAACCATATTAAAATAGTCCAAATTATAACGGTTTTGAAATAACATTCATCCTAACATGAATGATTGTATCTAAATAGAATCAGAATCTTGATAAATGTAGAATATAACATAATTATATGACATAACGTAAAATCGGTGTATCACAATATGGTTAGGAAATTATAACATTATTTATGATGAATCTTTACCAAAACATTGACAATAATTGATTTGGAATCCACCAAAATATTAAATTTCATAATTCATAAGAAAACATAAATAGAATCGCTTAGTATATTAGAATAAGTATAATTACTTGCATCCAATAGTAAACTATATCCCATATTTTTATTGGAATAACTTACTATATTTTTTCAAGTATTTTTAATTATATCAATATGTTTTCAAATGTAATAAAAAACTATTACGAATACATTAGATGGATTGAAATTGATAAACCGATCATATGATGATGAAAAATACCTATGTGTTCCAAAAAAAAACATTCATGAATCTAACATCAATTTACTAACCCATGGAATGGAACATGTTGCATGAGATAATTCATAAAGAATCATAATAATCTATCTCTGGAAATAAAATTGATTTTAATATTAGTTCACATCCCCAAAAAATCATAAATATCCTCAGCAGATGTTAACATTGATGAAAAATACTTTTATCAAAGAATTTGTAATATGTCTTGTGAAATAATGATAAAAAAATTATCCTTTGATTGTGGAGTAAAAAAATATGACAAAAATATTATAGGATATTAATTGATGAATAAATTATTTATCTAATTTAATATTCATAATTAATTAATTATAATTTGATATGAAAAACCATTCAGGTCACGTTTAATCAAAATAAAACATTCTTTTTATAATATTCTATTGATTGAAAACTGAGCGTTCAAAAACATTTAAAAAATATTAATTTTTATAATATTAATAAATTATTATGGAGGTATAAAATAAATATGTATAAAAATTAGTTATATTTTTTAAATATATAAGATAATTTTATCAGAACAGGAATGGATGAGAAAAATTCCCATGAAAATAAAGAAAATTATAGTCTATATTCTCCTTGAAATTTTCATTCACACTTTTTGTGTAAAAAATTTGTGAAAAAATTATTAAAAAAATAATATTGAATAAATAGTGTAATATAATATGAAATTAGTTTAATTAGTTATTAAATAATATATTTCTTTAATTTTAATTCAATCATAAAAATTTTGGATAAAAGACGAGTTTTCAACTTAACCCCTTACCTCAGAACACAACTTTCTTCACACATTATCAAACATAAAATATAATAATTTTATTTTTTTATATATCAATATAATTATCCAATACATTATTATATTATCATATATGTTTCAATGATAATTTATAATCCCTCATTTATTAGTAATTCTCTACTAAAAACAATATTCTAGGTAGTAACAATTTTTTTCATGAAAAATTTTGTTTGAGGATTAATGACCAAGATAATTAATTATGGTTTCATCATCTCAATTATCATAATATTGTCCCATATATGATAAATATAAATTAGATAAATATAATAAAAATATAAATATGATTCTAATAAAAAATAATTTACAACACATCATTGACATGGTACTCCATGCATTCACAAGGTCGATTTTAGATCCCGACCATTATAGTGTTGTCTCATAATCATATTTAGAGTATATTTTTTCATTTTTATCATACCATATTTGGGGAATTCTTCAGGATTGCATTATTTAAATTTGTAAAATTTAGTATTCCATGGGTTTCTGTATTGTCATCACACAGTTTTTTGAAAACAATGTGATTTTCCCAAGTAATCTATTAGTCCCATTTTGTCCCTTAATAATTTTGTGAACTATTTTACCAAACTGTGTGACCAACATTCTCTAAACCATGAACCTAGTAAGAGGGGGGTTTTATATTATTTTATTTTTTATAATTACATCCAACATTGATAGTATGATAGCATAGTTATGAAACATGGTTTGGAGATATATTCTTCCATACAATGGAACTAGGCATATTGGGTTCCAACCTCGAACTAATTTATTTATTAATTTTCATACCAATGTTTTCTAAAAATAATCATCTCTATTAAACCTAACATAGTTTCCATTAGTTATTTAATCTATAGTGTTGGTTCCGATGATCCTCAAACTCCCTCCTCTATGACTCAATGATTTGGTTGAAGGAATAGACATCTCTATTCAGTATCCCATATCATATTTATTTTTATCTCAAATATATTACTTCACTCTATTGTGGGATGAATTTCCTCCATTGTGGATGATTTGGACTGTAGTTATAATGGAACTTATTTTATTGTATCATTATTATATTGTTTGATCGGATATCCTAATCACTATTGTGATTTGGATCGTGTACATCAAATTAAAGTCTAAAACATTGTGAGAATTCAAGTAAATGAGATAGTTGACCTAATTTCTAATTACGATAGGTATGATCATGATCTAGTGATTTTAGTTTTATCAGTAATTTTGTTTTTGGTAAAATTCATCTTTAAATTGAAATAATTTTTTGATTCCCATGTGATTGTGACACCCTTTACAGATCCCATTGGACACATTGTAGATTTGAGAATATGAATTTTGAGTACCCATGGGGTGTCCTGATTCTTATGAAATGATGATTTTTGAATCTTAGAAAGATGAATATCAGGTTAATATAATTGAAATTAATATTTATTTCATGGATTTTAATGGGAATTGAGTGGTTGAATTGTGTAACTATGTTGACTTAATGATTTTTTAAGGATTGATGATACATTTATTAATGGTTAAATTTATTATTTTGTTCCTCGTGATAAAAATAAAGACCCATATTTTTGTTTGATAATGGATTTTATACACCTTGTTCATATGGTTTAATATAAAGAATTATCAATGTCTAATAATGAAATATGATATTTTCAATGATTGATCAACGGGTGGATGCCCAAGGACTGATTCTCCAATTACACATATGTTTCAAGACTGCTTCTCTAGTCCCGTTATGTGTTAAAGTTAATAATGTGTTATCATTCATGGGTTGTTACTGAAAACACCAACATGGTGATACAATATATCCCTAAGAGAAAAAGATATTGGTGGTCGATTTATGTTCCTTTTCGTCCATAATTTGGTACCTAAATTGACACTCCATCGTACAAAATAAAATTAATGTTAAAACAAATTATAAAATACCATCATTGAATTAATTGTAATATCCCTATGGTGTATGGTTTTACAATATATTATGGGTTGAAGAACATATGATTGGTTTGGGTTCCATTGTGACCCTAGGGGTTTATATGGTGTATTAAAGAACAATCAATATGAAGATTTCTTACTTTTATGATATTTCATTATTTTTATATAGTATTACAAATTATTATATACTAGAAATTACTCCATACATTGTTAGTAGTATCTTAATGAGTTTTAATGACACGCAACATGGGCCTATTAATTTTTACCTAAATTGACTTCATTTTTTTTAGGATTTTATAAATGAAAGAGACCTATGTTTGATGTAAAAATTATGATTCAAGATGGAGTATTGATGAGTGAAAAATACATTTTTTAATGAATCAACTGGGATTTTTTAGAGAGTTGTTATTTTGGGTTTTTATTAGACAATTTAAATTGTTATGGAAAGAAATATTTTATACTTTTTATTATGTTAGTTTTACTATATTTGATTTCATAATGTTTTTTTTCTAGATTATTTTTTTGTTATATCGTGTTTATGTTTGATATTTGATTTTTTTAATATTATTATTTGATGAAGAGTTTATAATTTCTCCAAATTTTCTACTAAACCATATATACATGTTAATATCCTCTATCATATATGGATAGATTCATGGGACTAAATGTTGAACCAGACCGGGGAAGCAGCATTTAGAACCATGGTTGGGATTTTACAATTTGGTTTTTAAGGAGTAATATTTTTATATTTATTTGTATCATTATTTAGGAAAGATATAAATGAGACTAAAATAAGTCATGGATAGTTTAATAGATCATATATGGGAGCAGCTAACACAAGTGATCGGGAAAACTCCTTTTCCGATGGTGGCATTATGGCTTCCGATGTTTTTTGTAAAATTTGTATTCTATATGTCATTGGGTGGTGAAAATTGTATGTGGTGTAAGTTATTTATGATATTTTACAATTTGATTAGTGTGGATAGATATTTGAGTATAGATGAATCATTTTAGACCTTCATGAATTCATGTGACATGAATCATAAAAGTTATTCATGAAAAATTGGTCTATTAGTGGGTTTTGGGAAATTAAAATAGTTTTATATTTTTGAGTAATTAAATATTGGTTGTTCTTAAAAGTAAAATAATATTTCTTATAAGATGTCAAATGTGGAAATTTAAATTTTAAAAATGGGTGAATAATGGGAAACTATGAAAAGAATTCTTTTTACATTATGTTTATGGTTACTCATGTTAGGGATTGTTGAGGGTTTATAATTGTTCCTTAGTTTTTAGCATGGGGTTGTGTAGGAGGGATGTATTTTTAAGGAATTATGTAAACCCATTGTAATGTCCCGGACCCGAGTGGCACGCAACGGGTGCCCCTCGCTTGGTTCGCCACGTGACCTTAATCGCATTTCCCCAAACGCCAGAGGCTGCTGACTAGCAGCGAGGGCCTAGGTCTGATAGTGGGGAAACAATGCCCCCATTTTTCAAAGTGTAGCACTGCGGAATTTAAAGAAAACATACAATGATAGTGGAAACAGTAAACCGTACACAACTGAAATAAAATACAGCAGTGAATATAACCAACATTATATAAATGATGATGCTACATGTTTCATGTTCTAAGAAAACAGGCCAAACATGTTATACATCAATATAGTACAACAAAGAGGTGAGTACAGCAAAACAAAGCAAAACATCTGGCAATGGCATCGCGAGCCATGGCTCGGTATAATGCCCTCCTACTCCACATCAACATTCAAGTACCTGTATAGGGACTCTTTCCCCTGTCATCACCTGCATAAACGTAATATGTTTGGGCCGAAAAACATAACCCAAACAGGGTGTGAGAAACATATATCAGTAGGAACCCACCAAAGGCCAGTTCCCAACTGCGTGTAAACATGCAACGATAGTGTGGAGTAGTAAAATGAAATAAAGTAAGCAGTACTCAAAAGTAACTCATTACCAGTTATATTTCCATTTTATTATCCATTTAATACATTTAATATAAGAAATTACCACAATACATTTCTAGTAAACCACTAGTGTCCTCAGACATGTAAACTACTACCCTCGGGTAATGAGTATCCAAAACAAGAATCGTCCCTCAGGCATAATAGAGTTTTTCCCTCAGGCATAGGTAGTGTCGCCCTCAGGCATAGAATCAGCTGCCCACAGGCATGGAAAAAGTTTCCCTCAGGCCGAAATAACTACTACCCACAAGCTAAATAGTGCAGTGCCGACAGGCTAATAACAACAACTCCCTCAGGATAAACAGGTAACTAGGCCACGCCCAACATGTCAAAATGCAGTAAACAAGAAATTCATCTCAAAGAAATTCTGTAATTACTACATTAAAGACATACCCTCGGGTATCCTGGCCAAACAGCTAAATAGTGTAACACACCCCCGGGGTGGTTCCAGATCCATGTAACGATCCCAAACAGCAATTTATTATCGCAATTTAATCACCTATGCAATTATAAGCATTTAATATATCAGTGGAATCCACCACATGACACCCCCAACATGGGTTCGTGGCACGAAAATACACAAAAACACACGACAGTTGGAAATTCACACTCGACCACCTAACATGTACGCCAACGAATGTTATACCAGAACGCTGACTCCAGAAACGCCCAAAAACAGCGTAGATATGTTGAAGAAAAAAACCCATTCAAACATAAATAACTTCACCTCGGGAAATAATTCTTAAGAACGGTACCAAGAGAGGAGAGTGCTTACCCGTGTGGTTCCAATGAGATCGTCCGAAGCTGAATCAGATTCCATACGAACACCGAGCAGACCATCAAAGGTTCAGTCATCCTCTTTGGCTCCAAAATGGCTCAAATGCCACCTCTACCAAATGAGGAGGCTACTTCCTTTTTTAAGCCAAAAAAAAGAACACGACGTGTACTTCTGAGTGCACGACGTGTACTTATTTCATTTAACTGTTCATTTGGTGCCACCACCACACTGTTAAACCGTTGACATTATTACACGACCTGTACTCCCAAGTACACAGCATGTACTGTCGCCCAACTATCGGTTGTGCTACTACTTTACTGTTTAAGCTTGCCGACTAACTACATTGTGTTTAAGGTACCACTAAACGGCATGTAGTTGGTTCCTACACCCTTCGTTGCCGACAAGGCTGCATGCACCGTGTACCCATTCCACAAGGCCAAAAGTACACGACGTGTGGAAAAGTACAATGCGCTTATTTCCAAAATCTAGGATTTTCCCCATATTCCATATTTTCTCAAAAACACTAAAGGAAAATGGAAAAGACGAAGATTGTACCTCAAAAATAAGAACCAGGATCTTACAAACTTTCCCCCTTATAGTAATTCACCCCCTAATTTCCCTTCCAAGGGTGGCGAAGATAAATCTCAAAACAACTCTGGCCACTGAGCATGTACCTCGACCTCCCACTCTCAAGTCTCATCATGAACTCGGACATGCTTCCATAGCACCCCTACGAGAAGAACTGAATGGCCTCAGAGAACCTTCGTGCTCCTGTCAATGATACGGATCAGATGCTCCTCAAAGGATGCATCATGCTGAAGCTAAACCTCCTCTTGCTGAAAGGTGTGAGACAGGTCTGAATGATAGCGATGAAACTGAGGCACATGGAAGACGTCATGTAACATCCCCAAATGATAAAGGGTTAAATGACTAAATGATATGACTCATGTCAACAAGGTGCAGCTTCGTTTTCGGGAGCCTAACTGATTAGAACTCCACAGTTATGTGTGTTTTTCCTGGAGTAGTGATCAGGATGGATAACCTCCTGGGATGTCTCTAAGGGTGTGTGTGAGTGAAGAAAAAACACACTGGAAATGGCATGTGTTGGCCTGTGGGGACTCTCATTAGTCAAATAACCCATTCGGAATTGTGGGTGGACCCTCAGGTGGGCCCCACGTGTCTGCGGGAAACTAGTGGTACGGGTGGGTCAGGACCCGATGGCCATGTTAAAGCGGGGTGTCTGTATGGTCACTGGGTCCCGGTTGTCACATTTGGTATTAGACGAGGAACCCAGCCTTAAGTGTGGTGCACTTCCTGGGATGAGATATAGAGCCTACAATGAGGGTGTTGTTCTCTAGGGGGGGGGGGTTATTGTAACATCCCAAATTGATAAAGGGTTAAATGACTAAATGATATGACTCATGTCAACAAGGTGAACCTTCCTTTTCGGGAGCCTACTTGGTTAGAACTACACAATTAAGCGTGCTTGGCGTGGAGTAGTGATCAGGATGGGTGACCTATGAGGAAGTTTCTCAGGGTGTGTGTGAGTGTGGACAAAACACACTAGAAAGGACATGTGTTGGCCTGTGTGGACTATCATTAGTCAAATAACCCGTTCGGGCATATGGGTGGACCCTCGTGTGGGCCCCACGTGTATGTGGGGAAACTAGTGGTACCTGGTGGGTCAGGACTCGAAGGCCATGTTAAGGAAGGGTGTCTATGCTATCACCGGGGCCAGGTTGTCACATGTCGTGCATGGCTCGGTACCGTTGTATTAACTGCAACCTATAGGCAACCAGCCCGACTCTCCCCAGAATCTCGAATGGTCCCACATACCTTGGTGAAAGCATACACTGTCTCTTGATCCGTTTTTGTCCCATCCTCGGCAAAACACGTAGAAAACCCTTATCCCCGACCACGAACTCCAAGGGTCCTCTACAGTGATCAACATAAGATTTCTTACAAGACTGCGCGGTAGCCATCCGCTTTTGAATCAACTAGACCTGCTCAGATGTCTCCTAGAAGAGCTGTGGCCCCAGTAAAGCTGCCTCACCTGCCTCTAACCAGTACAAAGGTTATCGGCATGACCAACCATATAAATCCTCGTATGGTGCCATCTCAATAGTTGCGTGATAACTATTGTTATATGAAAAATCGACTAAGGGTGTATGCTTCTCCCAATTGCCCCCAAAGTCTAGGACGCATGTGCGGATCATGTCCTCTAGCACCTGTATCATCCGCTCTAACTGTCCATATGTATGAGGGTGGTATGCTATGATCCAAAGCACCTGAGTACCCAGTGCCCTCTGAAAACTCTTCCATAAACGAGACGCAGCGTACCTATCAGAAACGATAGAATGAGGTAACTCATGAAGACGTACGATCTCTCGTATGTAAAATCTTCCGATCTCGTCAAAACTGAAGGTATCCTTGATCTGAAAAAATTGAGCTACCTTCATGAGTCTATCCACAACAACCCACACTGCGTCATTGCCTCGAGTTGACCTTGGAAATCCGGTCATGAAATCTATCGCGACATCATCCCATTTTCACTCTGGAATGGGTAACTGATGTAACAGCCCAGCTGGCCTCTAGTGCTCTTCCTTCACCTGATGACAGGTGGAACACCTCGTAACAAAACTAGCTATCTCTTAATTCATACCCGACCACCAGTATTGATGCCTCAAGTCACAATACATATTGGAAACCCCGGGATGATCTTCCCAAGCTGAAGCATGAAAATCCTGCATCAGCTCCGCGTGTATATCCCATGGAACCCATAATCATCCATAGAAACGCAAAACCTCATCATCGCCTACCGTCCAACTGGGAGGAGGGTCCTCACTTGCCACTGACTCCCGTAGAACTAGGCCTTCTGAATCATATAGCTGCCTCATCCACACTCTGTCCAGGAGGGTAGGAGTAACAACTAATGAGGAATGATATGTCTTCCCCGGACTGTCATGCACCTCCTGATGCATCTCAGAGAACAGGGTCATAAGCTCCCACTCACCACTGGCCTCTTGCACTGCCTATATCTGAGCCTTCCTGCTCAGTGCATTGGCTACTGCATTACCTTTACCAGGTGTATAGGAAAGCTCAAAATCGAAGGACTGTAGGTACTCGACCCACCTTCTCTACATCAGATTCAAGTCACGCTGAGTAAAGATATACTTGAGGCTTTTGTGGTCGGTGAAAAGCACAAAATGCTCTCCCAACAGATAATGTATCCAATAGCGCAACGCATGCACAACTGCTACCAACTCCAGATCATGAGTCAAGTAAATCCTCTCATGTGGCCTCAACTACTGAGACCCGTATGCAACAACTTGGTCGCCCTACATCAAAATGGCTTCCAGTCCAATACCTAATGCACCACAGTAAACTACTTACCTCTTCCCCTACTCTCAGAGTATCAGGATCGGTGCTGATGTCAACCTTCTGTTCAGGTCCTAAAAATCTATCTTGCATGCTTCTGACCAAACAAACGTCAAAACCTTCTTAGTAAGACCCATCAACGGTGCTGCTAAGTGGGAGAAGTCCTGTATGAATCGTATGTAGTTACCAGCCAGCCCTAAGAATATCTGTAGATCAAACACGTTCGTAGGATTCTCCTAGGAAACTACTTCTGTCACCTTCTCTGGGTCTACTGCAACTACTTCCTCTAAGATGATATATCCTGGGTAGTGAATCTGGTCCATCCAAAAGTGGATCTTCGAGAGATTAGTATATAGTTGATTCTCACTTAGTGTACTCAATACGATCTCAAGATTGGTGGAATGGTTATGTCGAGTGTGAGAGTACACCAAGATGTTTTCCATGAATACCACCACATAATAATAAAGATACAGATGGAACACACGATTCATCAGAGCCATAAAACCACTGACACGTTCGTGAGTCTGAACGGCATAACCAAGTACTCGTACATACCATATCTGCTCCAAAAAGCTGTAAGCAGTATATCCGATGGTCTTCCGCACAGCTGAGGATATCCTAATCTCAAGTCAATCTTTGAGAAAACTCATGCCCCACGAAGCTGATAAAATAGATCATCTATCCTCGGAAAGGGATATCAGTTCTTAACCGCCAACTGGTTCAGCTTCCGATAATCCATGCAATGTCTGAGGGTACCATCTTCCTTCTTCGCAAAAAGGACTGGAGAACCCCAAGGAGATGTACTGGGTCAGATAAAACCCTTCTCCTATAGCTCCCCTAACTTCCTATTGGGATCCTATAACTCATGTGTGGCCATCGTATAAGGAGTAATGGACACCGATGCTTCTCTTAGCACAAGATCGATAGTGAAATCCCCCTCTCGCTTCGGAGGTAGACATGAAAAGTCATCCGGGAAGATATTCCTGAAACGATCAAAAACTAGGGGGAAATCCATCTGACCGATCCCCTGGTAATCCACATATAAACTCCCAATCTGGGCTGTGACTCCACCTCACCCATGATTCTCTAGTCCAGCTCGACTCGCCTAAACATCCAACTGGCACTTGTATAGAAACTCTATGCCCTCTGGTGACGTGAAACTCACCCTGCAATGATAGCAGTCTATAAAGGATCGAAAGGGAACAAACCAGTCCATCCCTAGAATGATATCATAGCTCGTCATCTCCAAGACATAGAGGTCCCAAAGGAAGTGACACCTTCCAAACTCAAGGAGCAACTCCTTACACTGACACACACCAGCCGTCCTAGTCCCCAATGGAGTGTCTAGCATCATGAGATCAGAAGAAGAAGAAACACAGAGCTCAATGTTATCCACAATGGGCACAAATATGAAACTATGTGTAGCACCCGTATCAAAAAGTACTAAAGACAAAATAGAAGCTACATGAATAGTACCTCTGACTGTAGAAGGTCAGGGATCCAGCTATTGCTGGGTCTGTGGCACGGCATATGCCTGCCCAGTGTCGTAGCCCTACGACACAACCTGGCTACACTGAGATGTCCCGCCCTATTGCCTCTACGTTCCTGGTGTCTGGTTACCATGGCCACGACCACCATCTCTGCATGTACGCCCTAACGTATTCCAGTTCCCGGACTGGTAAGAAGCCAATGGTCCTGCTCCCGCACACGGAGTCTGCACAGAACCCCTCTCACTAGCCACTGATGGAAACGCCCTGCAAAAGCGTTGTAGATGACCCATCTTGCTGCAAGCTCGGCACTCCACTGGGTCTCGTGGACACTTTTGTCTCTTGTTCCCTTCTCTACCACACAGGTAGAACATAACCTGGCCACTTGAAGCATTCATCGGACTGGTACTACCACCCTAACAGAAGTGCATCTATCTCTTCCTCTTGCCAGAAGAAATAATACCAGTAACTGGTGCCGAACCGCCCTGGCCCACACCACTCGATTCCCGAAGGTTCCACTTTGTAATCAATGCATGTATCACAATCGCGTGTACGGTAGGCAACCTGGAAACATTCAACAGTGCTCAGATGTCATAACGAAGACGATCCTCAAAACGTCTGCCTCTCAACATCTCATCACCCACCATCATGGGTGCAAAACACTGATGCTCTGTAAAACGAGCAGAATAGTCCATCACCAACATGGCTCACGCTGCAGATTCATGAACACTCGAGCTCTATCTGTCCTCAGCGTCTCGGGAAAGAAGAATTCATAGAAGACTGCTTGAAAATCTGCCCACGTCATGTCTCTGTGATGCTCTGACTGGGTGGTAACATCCCACCACCTCTTGGAAGAATCACACATCATGTAAGTTACGAGCTTGACCCTCCACCCTAGAGGTGTCCCAAGATTCTCGAAAATATTCTTCATCGACCCCAACCAAGATTCCACACCTTGTGGTCCGCCTTCCCCTAAAAATGTAGGCGGATGCGGCTACTAAAAGATACATTTCATCTTGGCCATAGATGTGGCAGACTGTGGTGCTCCCTGAAAGGTCTTCATTAACCCCATAACGCCTTCACAGAACATCACCTCCGCTCATATTTCTGGTATAGCAGCTTACACCACATCTGGCTCTGTTAAAGGATCAACTTGTAGCCCATGTCCCATCATCTCCAGAGTATACTCGCCGCCGCTCTCCTGGTGAACAACTCACGTTCGTCTAGGCGGCATGACTCTATAAAGTCAAAATAACGCCTCAGATTCATGATTATTAAGATCGGAAATCTAAGGAACCACAATGGAATCAAGATGAAGATGGCATTCAAAAATTTCACAACAAGAATACACAGTGTGTACTTGACTTCTCTTCCCCTGCCCGTGGCCTTATACATGGCTATGCCACACAGCTCCTGGTGAACAAAAACTACACAATGTGTATAATATCTACACGGCATGTACGATGTTATTTTCCAACTGCCTATGTCGTCTGTGAAACAGCCGACTACTCGGCTTGACACTACACGACGTGTTACTCCTAAACACAGTGTGTACACCACCCTTTTTCCCAGCCACATGACTAACACCACATGGTTTGTCCTTGGACAAGATTACATGGCGTGTCCCATAGGTACATGGCGTGTTCAGGGAGAGGTGTCACCAGCCCGTGTTGTTAGTTACACGGCTGAGTCCCCAGGTAACACTACACGGCTTGTTCATCATTGAAACGACGTGTTCTATGAAGGAGTTCACTGACCCGTGTTGTTAGTTACAGGGTTGGACTCCGGGTCACACTACATGGGGTGCCCATTCGGTACACAGAATGTTTTACGCAAGCCTTTCCCTACCCCGTGTCGCCGCCCACATTGTTTGTGACACGGGAAGAGACTACACGGCGTGTACTCTGGGTACATGATGTGTAATCAAAAAGTTCATTTTTCTTCCTGAACAGAAGATCATACACTGTGTGTATAAAATACTACACGGCGTGTATACTGGGTTTCTAGATAGTATGCCTCAGAAACTTCCCCGTAACCCAGAAAATACTTAAACAAAAACCTAAGTGTCAAATTCCGACCTATGGCAGCCCATTCTCCCCACGAATCAATGTTTTAAATCTTATATGTGTTATAACCAATAAACGGTCAATGATCCACGAAATTCCGGTCAATGGGTTCCCATACTCCCCAAAAACCAATGTTTTGAGTCCATTCTATAAACATGATCACATAAAATTACCCTATCACATAGCAGGTATTTTATCAGAGCGGTTATCACAACAACATGCTTTTCTAGCACAACAACTATCACAACAGCATGCGAATTTCTAATGCACCTAAATGGCATGAAAATTATGCATGGCATGTGATATCTAGCATGTGCCTATATGATGCATGAGATGGAATAACATCATCTCATCGGGTTGCAACTAAATAGAACCCACATATAAAATATAAATAGCACAATCTCAAGTTCGTCACCCAATGGTGAAAACAAATCAACTTTAAATTGTAAAATCAATAAAATTACAATCACGAGTAAAATTGGATTTTCCCTGTATGCGGGTTAGATATGCCCGAGCACATCTTATTACCAACTACCATTCATCATATCCCTGACTACCACTCCAAATAGTAATTCAAGGAAAAGAAACCTAGATCTGATACCACTTTGTAACATCCTGGACCCGGGTGCCATGCAACGGGTGCCCCGAGCCCGGTTCGCCACGTGACCTCAAGTGCATTTACCCAAACGCCAGAGTATGCCGACTAGCAGCGAGGGCCCAGATCAGATAGTTGGGAAACTATGCCCTCATTTTTCAAAGTGTAGCGCAACAGAATTTAATTAAAATATACAACGACAGCAGAAGCAGTAAACCATACACAACTGAAATAAACTACAGTAGTGAATATAACCAATAGTATATAAATGATGATGATACATGTTTCAAGTTCTAATAAAACAGCCAGAACATGTTATACATCAATACAGTACAACAAAGAGTAGAGTACAACAAAACAAAGAAAAACAGCTGGGAGCGACATCGCGAGCCTAGGCTCGGTCCCATGCCCTCCTACTCCGCAACAACAGTCATGTACCTATATAGGGACCCTTGCCCCTATCAACACCTGCAGAAAAGTAATCTATTTGGGCCGAAATGCATGACCCAAAAAGGGTGTGAGAAAAACATCTCAATAGGCACCCACCAAAGGCCCGTGCCCAACTGCGTGTAAACATGCAACGATAGTGTGCATTATTAAAATGCAATAAAACAAGAAGTACTCAAAAGTAACTCATTACCAGTTATATTGCCATTTTATTATCCATTTAATACATTTAATATATGAAATCACCATAGTGCATTTCTAGTAAACAACTAGTGCCCTCAGACACGTAAACACCTACCCTCGGGTAACGAGTATCCAAAACAAGAATCTCACTTCAGGCATAATAGAGTTTTTCCCTCAGGCATAGGTAGTGTCGCCCTCAGGCACAGAAGAAGTTTCCCTCAGGCAGAAATAACTACGTCCCATGGGCTAAATAGTGCAGTGCCCACAGGCTAATCACAACAATGCCCTCAGTCTAAACAGTTAATCGGGCCATTACCAACATGTCAAAATGCAGTAAAAAAGAAATTCCTCTGAAGGCAATTCTAAAATTACTACATTAACGGAATGCCCTTGGGTATCCTGGCCAAATGGATAAACAGTGGAACACACCCCCAGGGTTGTTCTGGATCCATGAATCGATCCCAACCAGAAATTTATTATCACAATTTAATCACCTATGGAATTCTAGGAATTTAATATAGCAACGGCCTCAGCCACACGACACTCCCAACATGGGTTTGTGGCACAAAAACACAAAAAAACGCACGACAGTTGGAAATTCACACCAGGACGCCTACCTTTTATGCCAAAGAGCGTTATACCCGAACACCGACTCCAGAAACGCCCAAGAATGACATAGATCTGATGAAGAACAAAAACCATTCAAACATAAATAACATCCCATTAAGAAAGAATTGGTTAGAATGGTACCAGGATAGGAGAGGGATTACCCATGCGGTTCCAACGAGATCGTCTGAAGCCGAATCAGATTCCAGATGAACACCCGGTGGATTTCAAAAGTTCGACCGTTCTCCTTGGCTCCAAAATGGGTCAAACGCCTCCTCTGCAAAATGAGGAGGCTACATCGCCAAAAAAAACAATGTACACGGTGTGTACTTCTGCGTACACAGAGTGTACATCTTTCATTTAACTTCTCATTTTGCGGCACCACCACACTGTTAAACCGACGAAATGAGTACAGGACATGTACTCCCACGTACACAGCCTGTACTGTCGCCCAGCTATCGGCTGCGCTACCGCCTTACTGTTTAAGCTTACCGACTGACTACATGGCGTGTAAGGTACCACTACACGGTATGTAGTCAGTTCCTACACCCTTCATCACCAACAAGGCTACACACCCCGTGTACCCATTCCACACGACCAAAAGTACACGGCGTGTGGAAATGTACATGGTGTGTATTCCAAAACTAGGATTTTTCCCCATTTTCAATATTTTCTCAAAAACACTAATGGAAAAGGAAAAAGAAGAAGCACATACCTCAAAAATAAGAACCGGGTTCTTACACCCCTATTATTTAATTTGGTAAATGATGTGTTATGTTCCTTTAGACATGTATTTATCTCTATATATAGAAGCCATCATGATGAATTTTTTTGTTAGGAATACAAAATGAAATTTATAGATTTGTTCCTCTGGTAGTGGGACATGAGGTCCATATAGTTTTTGGTGTTGAAATGTAAGGGAGTATTGGGGAATAATTTTCTCTATTTTTAAAATTCCTAGAGATTTAACTAATGGGTGATGTGAAGAATATGTTCAATCTGGCTAGGGAGTTGCATTTGAGACACCCTCCCACCTTCATTTGAGAGAGTATGCATGAGGTATGTGAGATGTCAATTGTTTCCTTCAAGGAAGTTCATGAATGTTTATAGAATCCTATAGAGAAAGGAGTATCTTTTTAATGCACATATATTACAACGTCAAGAAATGTGGTGGTGGGATATTAAAAATGACGACGTACAATTTGAGGGCTTGGTATGGAAGGACACCTAAGAGAATTTATTAGAGAAATTCATCTATATAAACTGAGATAGAATAGGGTGGAATTAATTAAGTTGTTAAAATAGGGGCGTATATATGTGATAGATTTTTCTGGCCACTTCACTAATTTATAGTTCTTTTTTCCATCACTAGTCAAAGATAAGGAATATTACAAATAGAATTTTTATGATAGAAATAAATGTGATATTATGTCCCTGGATAATATTTTTCATTTGAAGAAGTTTTATATGGAATTGAATTGATATCAATTTTATTAGGGTATCCTAGTTGAGGTTTTTTGTGGATAACATATTGTTTATACTAGATGGAATATACATACATATTCTTAAGGTAGAAAGCTTCACAATGAAAATTTCAATCATGCTAGTGGAAAGAATAGTATCATGGTAGAAGGATAAGTTTTTACTGCAACAATCATGTTCATTTTCATAAATTTGTTAGGTTGCGTCACATTCTTATAAAGTGTCCTAGACCAGAGGTGGAGTTATGAGCCTATAGAATGTTAAAGAATCTACAGGGATTCTGTAGGAACCCATGTCCAGTGGGATGTGATTAGGGACCTAGGGTAAACTAGAGTACTGAATGGGGGTCTTCTACGCCATACCGACCATGAAATTGGTGTACATCTAACAAGGTCAGTAGAGGTTGTTGACATGGTACATAATGAAATGATAAGTCGTATAAGTAAGGTACTAAAAATTAGGGGACATAGACTAGATAACATGATAGAGAGGTAGGTCTTTTTTATATTGTTCAAAATTCACTTGTGGATAGTAAGGCTTTCCAATAAATAGTCACATGTATTTTCCATATAAAATCAATTAATTATTACACTTTATATGATATAGTATCCTAACATTAATTTATATATTCTCATATTTTGAATAGGATAGGTCTGATAGTGGAGTATTTGTTCTGGGTTATGATGATCAACACATCGATGATTGTACTATCAAAATATTGTTTTCTATACATTTTTTACCACAAGGTAAGTGATTATCATTTTCTTATGGATAATTACATACATGATATTTCAAGTATTGACATGATTTTCAATATATTAGATTTTATCATACCATTCCATCGTTTGTTTTACCACATGGGAGTAACCATTATGTATCCCAACGGTAATGTTTATATTCCTCAAGGATAATTGGTTATACTGGCTAGGCATGTAGGCCCATTTTATTAAAAAATGGGGGATCGTGTTTCCAAACTATTAATTTTATGATGGGGTGTAAAGTAAATTTCCTTTCCCAAAGTAGTGGAACATTTTAGGAAGTGTTTGAAGAAGAATTTTTCTGACTCCCACTAGGAAGAGATGTTGAGTTTAAAGTTGATATCCCGAAGGAAGTTGAGACAATTTTTATTCCCTCTTAAATAATAGTTCCATGAAATCTTCATGGCCATATTTCATGGTTGGTAGAATTGTTGAATAAGTGATTTTTCTATTTCAATATGTCTCCTAGGGGTTATATAGTTTTATTTTATGAGAAGTTATATGAGATACAGAGTTTATATTTCAGTTATAGGAAATTTAAATGGTTTAGTTTTAAGAACAATTATCATATTATACATATAGTTGATCTATTCTAATAGATAAGTGGTTCTTTTTTTACATGATCGATTTAGGCCAGGGTTTCATCATCTGGGAGTGATAAATTTTGATATAACAAAGATATTAATTGGTAGAATATATGACTTGTATGAATTCAATAAAACTATATATGGTATGAAAACCTCCACTAATATGTTCATCTCCTAGATGAAACAATTCTTAAACCCATACCAAGATCAGAATGTTCTTATATAAGATTAAATAACGGTGTACTCTAAGACTTATTATGATCATGAATAAGATCATGACATCATATTGAGTGAAGAAAGATAGAATATACAATACACCATTACATTTATTTATAAATTTTTTATCTATTTGTTAAATTATATAATTTACATATTCTTGGAGGATTGTGTGTCAGTGCTCCCATAGAATGGTTAGTAAGATGTTTCTTGGGTGAAACCATATAATTTTTTGGTTGTTCATGAAATTATTAGTTTTAATGTAATATTAACCCAAATTCATCAAATACATATCTACCTTATTTGTGCCACATTATTTAATGAACAAGAATAGTTTCAAGTTTTAATGAATTTGGTCATTTGATAACGCCTTCCAAGGTTTAGAAAAATGACTAACAATAGGGCTGATTTCGATCCTACCAAATATGGGTAAATATTATAATGTGTTTGGTGATGTGTCTATTGTTGATAATGGGTCAATATTGATGAAAAATGATTCAATTGTAGAATATGGATCATCATGGTTGATTCCACCTGAGCATTATTATACCATGGATGAACAATATTTTCCAATAGTTATTTATGGCCTAAATATCATAGAAACATTACCTTTTAGCTAAAACATTTATTGCTTATACCAAACAAGTAATCTTATATTATATATTTTAATATAGATATTTGAAACTTCTAAATTGGATATGGGTTGAATATAATTATTTTCTAGAATTTGATATACGTCATAATGTTGAGGAGGAAAATGTGTTACTAAAAATTTGAGTTGGAATATATGGACATAAGTAGAAGAGGAGTCTTTCCATGTGAGGAAGATGATATTACTGTAGGATGGGGTGAATATATAGGCATGGTATAGATATTAATAGATGAACCTTATGTCCATATCATTTTATTCGACACTTATAATCAATCTCAAACAAAGTCAGAAGGAGGATTTGGTGTTTTTACCATGGAAAAAAGACATAAAGGCGGTGATTCACCTATCGATTTGACTTTTTTGAGGATGGTATCATCTATGTTTTATACCTTGTTGGTGTTACTAAATGTATGTGATAAGTATTAATGAATGAATTTTATTCATCTGTGTCGGTTGTGCACCCTATTCGAAAAAATGATCCATTCCCTTTATAGATGATACTAGTGGCCATGAATAAAAATTTATATTATCGTTTTTATGAAGTGATATTACACTTATCTCTAGGTTACACCCATGAAGCAACAAACTAGTGGATTTCTGCATATATTTTATTTTTGGAAATGTATCTGGGATAGTTAAACAATGGATTTTTTGGGTCTATCTACCATGACACATAATAATGAATACTTAAGGGTGATTAGGGACTAGTTAAAGAAAGAATTTCCTTTCATTGAAATTTTGGAAACATTAAATATTGATCAATATGTGGAAATATTTTTTCATGGGATAGTCTATTTTATTGGTGTTCCAAAGAGTATAGATTAAAATCATTATCCATGTTTTAATCTATTAGAATAATATTTATTCTAGGATTCTTTTTGCACTTACGTGTTTTTTGGTGTAGATTTTCACCCACCAAATTAAATAAAAAAAGATCATACTATTGATGTTCTAGAGGACATGCTATAGTCATGAATCCAAAAATTTATTTTATTTTGGGAGAATCAGTCGTTTCTCATATAGATAACCTATAACAATATTTATCTCATTAAAATTAATATAGAACCATAGGCGGATCATTGTATTAGTAAATTATAATCTAATTTATATTTTATGGAGGTAGGTGTGTGGGAGTTAATGGGATATAGTCTCATGTAGGATATGTCGAAGCTAGTTCATTTTATTCAAGAAATGTATGGATACATCACATAGTTGATGGAATAATTAAAATGATCAAATTAATTTAAATATTGTGTATAAAATGGGAGATCATGAATTCCATTAAATTTAACAATGATCTTGTCATCGTCATATCGAGAGGGACAACATGTCGGCATCCAGGACTATTGGGGATTTTGAGATTGTAAGGAAGATCAGACCAGTGGAATGACAATTGGATCATCCAAAGAGGTATAATTAAATGAATATTGTTTTTAACTTCCAAAAAATTGGTTGTATCACACCTACCATTATCATGTGATTGATTTTTATTATGTTGATCTGTTGGATGACACATCCTTTGAGGAGAATTTAATCCATGTTGTCAACAAAAATAATAATTTTCTATTGGGATGGACAATTCTATTAGTCTTAGTGATTATGAAGTATAGAGACGTTTTTTTTTGAATCATGGGAGAGTGAAGAACACATGATTTCCTAGTGTCTTGAACATTTCATATAACAACCCATACTTTACATAAATTGTTAATACTTCAAAATTGAAGCACACTTATTATAACATATGACAAAACCACAAAGGACCGTATAGGTATAGTGTCTTTAGAAACTGGGAAACATAAAAAACTGGTTCATAAATCTTCTACAGTGTCTCCCATTTATTTCATCATATCTAGGGTCCCTTTTAGCATATTAAACTTAATATCCATCTTCATGACCTGGGGAATAGAAAACATATTAAAACTGTGAGCTCAAATGCTCAGCAAGGGCAAATAAAGGAAATAAAAATCATATCATATCTTTTTGAAAATAATAACCTGCAAAAGAGATCATAATATCTTAACATGGAATAAATCATAGAAGTGAAAATGAGATCCCCATTATCATAACATAAAACTTTAAACATTGTGGAATGCACACATAATCATGGAGAATCATTTCTTGTTAGTCATGACTCATTGCCAAGACTATCTTAGCAGACAAAGTCCATTTCTGAACCGAGTTCACTCCTCGTTTCAGTCCTGTATCACTGAACCGGAATAACCTTCCGTTCCAGCCATGTCTATCTCATGAGATATAAATCTTTACCCAATGCATTGGAGGGAGATATAGGTCCCACCCATCTCATAATTATACCATTCTTATGTGTGCCACAAAATCAAAAACCATACATCATAGCATAACCCATGTAATTAAAATGGGATTCTTAAACAACATGAAATCATAAAACAATTCATATAAGATAAAGGAATTCATAAAAATATTTCCATCACAACATAATCAAATCCATGTAATAATACGGATAGAAACAGAACCCAATATTATCTTAGATGGAAAATAATTTTGATAAAACACTTGAAATCCATTCTTGAGGAAAATATCCTTTCTACTTCAAAAACACTTTTCTTTTCTTATCATGGCATACAATTATAAACTAAAATAAGTTGATTAAAAATAAACTTGAAAACTTATAAAGTAAGATTCTGAGAAATAATGTTTTAAAAATCCATTTTTGCCGTATAAGTTAAAAAAACATTCTTCGTACTTTTGTCAGAAAAGTCAAAAAGTACCTCGTACGAAAAACGACAAAAGATTACATTCATATCCTTTACTAAAAACTCACCTAAGGGTAAAATTGGATTTAAACAACTTCAGGTGGATGAAAATAATATTATATATTTAAGAAACACGGATGTGGATGATAAAATACACCCCAGTAAATTTCAAAGTATAAACAATCTCAAATAAAAATGAGATTGTGATATTTCCCTTACCTTAGGTCTGATTTGCTTTGTACGTGTCCAAATCTCCTGTATAATGGTTTAAATAATGTTATTGAATTATTACAGAATCATACATATTGATATTATATCATATATGGTCATATTCTTAGCTTCTTATTAGTAATATTTCATTGTTACTTGGTACTCGGGTGTTTATTGCCTTTTGTTTTTATGCGTGTTTTGCTGAATAAATTCTTATTATTCTTTTATGGTTATAGATACCTTATATCCAGAATGGTATTAGTGTAACATATATCATATTTATTCATTCAATTCATTTATATAATTAATATGTAATGATGATCATGTATAACGAGTCGCATCACATCGTGGAGACGGTATTCCGTACGTACGCACGAGCGATGATATTGTTCCCATGATCGTGGAATTGTATTTAAGTGTATTTATACTATTTCAGTATCAATATCACTTTATAATAATCATATATAGTTACTCATTACACCATTATACCCATCTTTGTAAGATGATGGTGGAAAATAGATTACACCACGGCGTGGAGACGGTATTCAGTACGTACGCACGCGCGGTGATTTCATTTTTCCGTAGGATGGATAGAAGGTGAATTAGGGTTGTTTCATATTTATAATAACATATAAGTATGTAATTAATACTTATGTTATTACTTTATCATGAAACAACTAAAGAAGAAGAAGTTGAAGAAGAAAGAAATTGAAAAGATCGGTAATGGATATTACCTCTTCTTTGAAACGCCTCTTTGAATCTTCCACTTAGGGAACTGAGATTGGTCTTTGAAGAATACCAGGACCTCTAGGATTATTCTAGGGAAGTGGAGAATGGATTTTGGCAGGGGTTGGCCGATCTTGAGTGCTCAAATTGGTGTGAGGAGGAGGGGGAGGTGGTTCCCTTTTATAAGGGAAGAGAGAGGCACCTTAGGAATATCTCAAAATATTATTTTATATTAAAGTCAAAATCAGTTTATAATGGTTACAAATTGTCTTATTTCGAAGGTAAAGTGGGGATGGGTCGAAATCCTATCATACAATAGTATTTAGACAAGTTTAGGTTATTATTTTAACCTTATCAATTAGATTTAACTCTAAGTTAAATAATTTAACTTTTACCGTGTCTTTTTGTTTTCTTACATTATATGATTAATACACTTACTATAACATGCCAAACGAACCCCAAGTTGTTTATTATTAATATATATATCCTTATCTAAGTCATTTGGTGGAACCATAGATTTTTAGGAAAAAAATAACAATTAATAATATAATATTTGATTTAAAAACTATTTTGTGTCAATTTTGTCACTATTTGATATATGATTTTTTTGTGAAAGTCATAACAGAATTATATGTTCGAACCAAGTTGATTAAATCAACAATAATATATCATAGTAAACTAGAAAATTATTGGAATTCACAAAAATTCTCAAATTGAATTTAATTGGGCATTTATAACATCAATTATATTAACATTTCCTTAAAAGGGAAATTACTGAATCATCGTTGTGTCATAAATAAATTAATTTATTTAAAGTCTAAAAATTATAAATAAAATATCATTATGTAGGAAATCTTTTTAGCTTTCTAATGAATATTTATAATTGAATTTATCTTATGTATAAACCCATATTAAAAATGTTTTAGTTATTAAACTTTGATTTTAACTATTTTCACTATTCATTGAATAAAATAATATTAAATGTCATAATCTAATCCAAGTGGACCTAAATGGTCATATTATATTCATAAGGTTGTTTTTGGTCGAATTACACTTATCCAATAGAATTAGGTCATGTGTTAGGGTAATAGTAATATCATATTTACCCTTAGTTACCCTATTTACTATTAACCGCGGTAAAAAAAGTAAAAAGTTACTATTCACCAAAAAAAATTTATCTCATTGAACCACATTTTACTTATTGATATCAACCGTTTCTATCGAATTTTCTAATTTCCATTCATATAAGCGGTAAAATTATGTTTTATGCAAAATTCAGTTTTTAACCTACCACTTAGTGGTTTCACTATTCATCAAAAATTGAAAGTTTTTAGAAAAATACCAAAATTTCACCCTAGGATAATTTCGGTATTCTGAATCCAAAAATGAGGTCCATTTTGAATGATAAAATTTCAAAAAGTGTTTATTACTATTCATAACGACTATTTTAAATAATATTTTAATAGCATATCGTCGTTCAGTGAAACTCGGTATTGCGTACAACGCAAGCTATCGAGGAAGGTCGCGATTGTGGGTAAAGTAAGACAATCTAGTGTGTAGTGAAAGATTACTTTGATGATATATATATAACATAAAAACAAAATATTACTCACAAAAATCTCGGGTGTTACATTCTACCCCCCTTAAAAATAATTTCGCCATCGAAATTCGTCACTTTGTAACAAACATATGAGGATACTTCTCCCTCATCGTATCCTCAAGCTCCCATGTAGCTTCTTCAAGTTGGTGGTTCCTCCATAAAACTTTCACCAATCGAGTGGTCTTGTTTCATAGGACTTTTTCGCGACGATCTAGAATCCCTATCGGTTGTTCTTCATAAGAAAGATCTTGCTCCAGCGGTACAACTTCTGAGGTGAGTACATGTGAAGGATAAGGTATGTACTTTCTCAGGAGAGATACATGGAACACATCGTGAACTTGAGAGAGATTCAGTGGAAGCGTCAATCGGTAATCTACCTTTCCAACACGATCCAGTATTTTGAAAGGACCGATATATCTAGGGCTCAACTTCCCCTTCTTTCCAAATCTCATAACCCTCTTCCAGGGAGATATTCGTAAAAACACATTGTCACCCACTTCAAACTCTAGGTCTTTTCTTCGGTTGTCGGCATAACTTTTCTTTCGACTCTGAGCTGCTCTTATGTATTGTTGAAGAGATCTTACCTTTTCTGCCATTTCATCAACGAGATCAGGTCCTAATAACTTTCTTTCCCCAACTTCATCCAAGAAAGTTGGAGTCCGACATTTCTTACCATAGAGAGCTTCATAAGGAGCCATCTTAATACTGGAGTGAAAGCTATTATTATAAGAAAATTCCACCAAAGGTAGGTGTTGATCCCAACCTCCTATGAAATCCATAGAGCAAGCTCTCAACATATCTTCTAGGGTTTGAATTGTTCTCTTAGACTGACCGTCTGTCTGAGGATGATAAGAAGTTCTGAAACTCAACTCTGTATCCAGAGTATGCTGAAGACTTCGCCATAACTTCGAGATAAATCTCGGATCCCGGTCAGATATAATAGAAAGTGGTACTCCATGCAATCTTACCACTTTCTTTACATATATCCTGGCAAGCTGATCTAGAGAGAAATCCTCTCTAATAGCAATGAAGTATCCAGACTTTGTAAGACGGTCAACTATGACCCAGATAGCATTATTGCCATTGGATGTTTTAGGAAGTCCTGTGACAAAGTCCATAGTGATGTTTTCCCATTTCCATTCGGGTATGGGTAATGGTTGTAACATCACCTTAGACTTCTGTCCCTCAGCTTTAACTTGTTGAAAAACCAAGCATCGAGAGACATATTCAGCAACATCTCTTTTCATGCCATCCCACCAAAAGTACTCTTTCAGGTCCCTATACATCTTCGTGCTTCCAGGATGAATAAAGAATGAAGAACTATGAGCCTCATCCAGCAGCTCCTTTAATTCGGGGATGGGAGGAACACAAACCCGATTCCTAAACTTTATTATCCCATCACAATCAAGGTTGAATTCAAGAACATTTCTCACCTTCATTTGTAACTAGACATCTTCTTTCTGTGCCTCTTTAATCTTCACATGTATAGATGGTTGAACATTCATTTGAGAAAGATAATATTTTTCCCCTTCCATCATAATTCCAAGATCCATCCTTTGTAAATCCATAAATATTGGATATTTTGTGATCCTCATCATGGATAAACTAGCATGGTCTTGTCGACTTAATGCATCTGTCACCTTGTTTGCTTTCCCAGGGTGGTAATGGATTGAGCAGTCATAATCCTTAATCAGCTCCAACCATCATCATTGACGCATATTTAGCTCCTTTTGTGTGAAAATATAATTTAAACTTTTATGATCAGTATAAATATCACTCCTTTCACCATAATGGTAATACCTCCAAATCATTAATGCAATGATTACTGCAGCTAACTCCAAATCATGTGTTGTGTAATTTTTCTCATGGATTTTCAACTGTCGTGAGGCATAAGCTATCACCATATAATTTTTCATAAGAACACACCCCAATCCCTTTTTGGAAGCATCACTGTAGATCACAAAACTTTCTCCACTACAAGGCAGTGTGATCACAGGTTCATTGGATAACCTTCTTTTCAACTCCTTGAAATTCTCTTCACATTCCTTTGTCCAAACAAACTTAACTCCTTTCCGAGTCAACTTGGTGAGTGGATTAGATAATCGTGAAAAATCTTTCACAAAACGTCGATAATATCCAGCCAAACCAAGAAAACTTCAGATCTTAGTTACTGTTGTTGGTCTCGACCATCTTTCGATAACCTCTGTTTTTTCCGGATCCACATATATCCCATCTTTTGAGATTATGTGACCCAAAAATGCAACTTTTTGAAGCCAAAATTCACACTTGGTAAATTTGGCATAAAGCTTCTCCTTTCTCAGGGTCTTCAATATAATTCTCAAGTGATCTTCAAGCTCTTCCTTGCTCTTTGAATAGACCAGAATATCATCTATAAAGACTACCACAAATTGATCAAGATAGTCTCTAAAGACTCTATTCATTAGATCCATGAAGATAGCAGGGGCATTAGTAATACCAAATGGCATTACTATAAATTCATAGTGTCCATACCTTGTACGGAAAGCCGTCTTTGTTATATCCTCCCTTTTGACCCTTAATTGATGATACCCTGAACGAAGATCAATCTTGGAAAAGTATTGAGCTCCGCGTAGTTGGTCAAATATGTCATCAATGTGTGGGAGAGGATATTTGTTCTTGATAGAGATCTTGTTAAGTTCTCGATAATCAATGCAGAGTCTCATTGATCCATCTTTCTTCTTAACAAATAGAACATGTGCTCCCCAAGGTGATGCACTAGGGCGTATTAATCCCTTATCAAGATTTTCTTGGAGTTGCTTCTTCAATTCATGCAACTCAATTGGGGCCATTCTATAAGGTTTCATTGAAATAGGCAAAGCACCCGGTATGAGTTCTATTGAAAACTCAACTTCACGATTTGGTGGAAGACCCGGTAATTCCTTCGGAAAGACATCATCAAACTCGCGTACGATGGGCATATTCTTAATCATGAGTTTCTCACCAACCATTTGAGATAAATAACCTTCATTTAGTGGAATCAATACCCATAAAATGGATGAAATTTCCACTGGAAGGTTATGTTCATCCTTGCATTAATAGACGATCATAGATTGATCTGGAATATGAAATGTGACTTCCCTTCTTTGGCAATTGATATGAGCTCCGTATAAAAAAGCCAATCCATGCCAAGATTCACATCGAATTCCACTAATGGAAGGATCAAAAGATTTGCAGGAAGCACTTTCCCACAAACGTCAATTGGAGAAGAATTATATACTTTTGATGCGGTTGATGTTCCATTAGGTGTTGTCACAGCTAACTCAACATCTAATTGTTGAGGTAATACGGTGATACCTTTAGAAAAATCTTCAGAAATAAAAGAGTGGGTGGATCCAGAATCAAATAAAACATTTTCTACCTTAGAGTGGATGGTATGTGTACCATTCACGACTTCGTTATCGTACTCCACATCGCTGATAGAAATTGCATGTGACTTTCCTTTATCTTTATACTTAAGAGTTTGTTGACATCGACCATCATCATCAACCCTTGGATTTGGGCATTGATTGGCATAATGCCCCATCTCCTTGCACTTGAATCATTGAAGAGTAGTAGGTTCATTCTATGTATCCCTTCCTTTGTTTGCATCATTAGACATCTTCTTCCCATTATTGCGGCATTCAAATGCCCGATGACCTTCCTTTCTACATTTGAAACATTTACTTGTCCCTTTAAGACAAATCCATCCATGTTTCCTTCCACACTTTGAGCATAAGGTAAAGTTCATATTCTTTTCAGTGTGCTCTTTAGATTTTCCTTTGTATTCCATTTTCCTCTTCTTATCAAACCCATATGACTGATGGGTTACTCCAATCTCAATCTCGACTTTGAGAGCACATCGAACGATTTCCTCGTAGCTATTGAAGTCCCTTATGGATAACGCCCTTCGAAGACTTGGTTTTAAGCCACTAAAGAATCGATCGATCTTACTCTCAAGTTGGATAATAATACCAGAAGCGTACCTTGCAAGTCTTGTAAAATTTGCTTCATAGGTACCAACAGATTCATCATCCCTTTGCTTCAGTTCAAGAAACTCTTTCTCCATCTTTGTTCAGAGAATACGAGGGAAGTACTTATTGAAAAATAAGTTATTGAACTCGTCCCCTTCCATAGACTCAATTTCATCTCTTTGCCTCGTATTCTTAATAAGATTCCCCCATTGATCAGCATCTCCTTCCAAACGATACACTGCTAGGATTACTTTATCATGTTCATAACATTGAAGAACTGAAAATATCTTTTCAGTAGTACTAATCCATTGTTCAGCAACTAATGGATTAGTAGACCCGCTGAAAGAAGGTGGACACTGCCTCATGAAGGATTCAACAGAATGTTTCTCCTTCCTTTGCTCGTTTGGAAGTCCTGCATGATTCATAGCGTGAGAAAGTTGTGTGATCATGGCTACATGATTTTGCATTCCAGCTCCCATATCATTTGGTTGCTCAGGGGGACAATCATTGCATTTCCCATCGCATTCCTTATTAACACGGTTCCATCGGGATCCAGCCATTGACTAAAACCAAGAAGAATAGTGTGAGAAACACTAATTATAATAGGAAAACCACATAATTCTAGAATAAAATTTTGACGCTTAAGGTCTTATCCTAGGTTATTCATGGCCATTTCTAAAACACTAATATTGTGTTCTATGCTTAGACTTTTCCTTAGGGCTCTTACTAAGGCTTTCACATCCTAGTTTCCCAAGGTTGACTATACCTTTCCTCTGATACCAACTATAACGACCCATAATTTACATATATTGTTAATAATTCAAAATTGAAGCACACTTATTACAACATATGACAAAACCACAAAGGACCGTATAGGTTTAGTGTCTTTAGAAACTGTTAAACATAAACAACTAGTTCATAAATCTTCTACAGTGTCTCCCATTTATTTGATCATATCTGGGGTCCCTTTTAGCATATTCTACTTAATAACCATCTTCCTGACCTATGGAAAAGAAAACATACAAAAAAGGGTGAGCTCAAATGCACAGCGAGGGAAAATAAAGGAAATAAAAATCATATCATATCGTTTTTAAAATCATAACCTGCAAAAGAGATCATAATATCTTAACATGGAATAAATCATAGAAGTGAAAATGAGATCCCCATAATCATAACATAAAACTTGAAACTTTGTGGAATGCACAAATAATCATGGAAAATCATATCTTGTTAGTCATGACTCATTTACAAGACTATCTTAGCGGACAAAGTCCATTTCTGAACCGAGTTCACTCCTCGTTTTAGTCCTGTATCACTGAACCGAAATAACCTTCCATTCCAGCCAAGTCTATCTCATGAGATATAAATCTTTACCCAATGCATTGGAGGGAGATATAGGTCCCACCCATCTCATAATGATACCATTCTTATGTGTGCCACAAAATATTAAACCATACATCATAGCATAACCCATGTAATAAAAATGGGATTCTTAAACAACATGAAATCATAAAACAATTCATATAAGATAAAGGAATTCATAAAAATATTTCCATAACAACATAATCAAATCCATGCAATAATAGGGATAGAAACAGAACCCAATATTATCTTAGATGGAAAATAATTTTGATAAAACACTTGAATTCCATTCTTGAGGAAAATATCCTTTCTACTTCAAAAACACTTTTCTTTTCTTAACATGTCATACAATTATAAACTAAAAGAATTTGATTAAAAATAAACTTGAAAACTTATAAAGTAAGATTCTTAGAAGTAATGTTTTAAAAATCCATTCTTGCCGTATAAGTTAAAAAAACATTCTTCGTACTTTTGTCGGAAAAGTTAAAAAGTACCTCGTACGAAAAATGACAAAAGATTACTTTCATATCCTTTAATAAAAACTCAACGAAGGGTAAAAGTGGAATTAAACAATTTTAGGTGGATGAAAATAATATTACATATTGAGGAAACATGGACGTGGATGATAAAATACGCCCCAGTAAATTTCAAAGTAGAAACAATCTCGAATAAAAATTAGATTGTGATATTTCCCTTACCTTTGGTCCGATTTGCTTTGTATGTGTCCGAAGCTCCTGTATAATGGTTTAAATAATGTTATTGACTTATTAAAGAATCATACATATTGATATGATATCATATATGGTCATATTCTTAGCTTCTTATTAGAAATATTTCATTGTTACTTGTTACTCGGGTCTTTATTGCCTTTTGTTCTTATGCGTGTTTTTCCGAATAAATTCTTATTCTTCTTTTAATGTTATAGATACCTTATATCCATAATGGTATTGGTGTAACATATATCATATTTATTCATTAAATTTATTTATATAATTACTATGTAATGATGATCATGTAGAACGAGTCACATCACATCGTGGAAACGGTATTCCGTACGTACGCACGAGCGATGATATTGTTCCCATGATCGTGGAATTGTATTTAAGTGTATTTATACTATTTCATTGTCAATATCACTTTATAATAATCATATATAGTCACTAATTACACCATTATACCCATCCTTGTAATATGATGGTGGAAAATAGATTGCACCACGGCGTGGAGACGGTATTCCGTACGTACGCACGCGCGGTGATTTCATTTTTCCGTAGGATGGATAGAAGGTGAATTAGGGTTTTTTCATATTTATAAAAACATATCAGTATGTAATTAATACTGATGTTATTACTTTATCATGAAACAACTAAAGAAGAAGAAGTTGACGAAAAATAAATTGAAAAGATCGGTAATGGATATTACCTCTTCTTTGAAACGCGTCATTGAATCCTCCACTTAGGGAAAAAAGATTGGTCTTTGAAGAAGACCATGACCTCAAGGATTATTCTAGGGAAGTGGATAAGGGATTTTTGAAGGGTTTGGCCGTGCTTGAGTGCTCAAATTGGTGTGAGGAGGAGGGGGAGGAGGTGCCCTTTTATAAGGGAGGAGAGGGGCACCTTAGGAATAACTCAAAATATTATTTTATATTAAAATCCAAATCGGTTTATAATGGTTCCAAAGGGTATTATTTCGAAGGTAAAGTGGGTATGGGTCAAAATCCTATAAACCAATTGGATTTAGACAAGTTTAGTTTATTATTTTAACCTTATCAATTATATTTAACTCTAAGTTAAATAATTTAACTTTTACCGTGTCTTTTTGTTTTCTTACACTATATGGTTAATACACTTACTATAACATGCCAAACGAACCCCAAGTTGTTTATTATTAATATATATATCCTTATCTAAGTCATTTGGCCGAAACTTAGATTTTCAGGAATAAAATAACAATTAATAATATAATATTTGATTAAAAAACTATTTTGTGTCAATTTTGTCACTATTTGATATATGATTTTTTTGTGAAAGTCATAACAGAATTATATGTTCGAACCAAGTTGATTAAATCAACACTCATATATCATAGTAACCTAGAAAATTATTGGAATTCATAAAAAGTCTCAAATTACATTTATTTGGGAATTTATAACATCAATTATGTTAACATTTCCTTAAAAGGGTAATTACTGCATCATCGTTGTGTCATAAATAAATTAATATATTTAAAGTCTAAAAAATATAAATAAAATATCATTATGTAGGAAATCGTTTTATATTTCTAATGAATATTTATAATCGAATTTATCTTATGTATAAACCCATATTAAAAATGTTTTAGTTCTTTAACTTTGATTTTAACTATTTTAACTATTCATTAAATAAAATAATATTAAATGTAATAATCTAATCCAAGTGGACCTAAATGGTCATATTATATTCATAAGGTTGTTTTTGATCGAATTACATTTATCCAATAGAATTAGGACATGTGTTAAGGTAATAGTAATATCATATTTACCCTTAGTTACCCTATTTACTATTAACCGCGGTAAAAAAAGTAAAAAGTTACTATTCACCAAAAAAATTATTTTTATCTCATTGAACCACATTTTACTTACTAATATAAACCATGTCTGTCGGATTTTCGAAATTCCATTCACAGAAGCGGTAAAATTAGGTTTTATGCAAAATTCAGTTTTTAACCTACCACTTAGTGGTTTCACTATTCATCCAAAATTGAATGTTTTTAGAAAAATACCAAAATTTCACCCTAGGCTAATTTCGGTATTCCGAATCCAAAAATGAGTTTCATTTTGAAAGATAAAATTTCAAAAACTGGTTATTACTATTCATAACGGCTATTTTAAATATAATTTTAATAGCATATTGTCGTTTAGTGAAACTCGGTATTGCGTACAACGCAAGCTATCGAGGAAGGTCACGATTGCGTGTAAAGTAAGCCAAGCTAGTGTATAGTGAAAGATTCCATTTATGATATATATATAACATAAAAACAAAATATTACTCATAAAAATCTCGGGTGTTACATTTCACCTCATATTTTTAATGATTCATAGGTGAACTTCTCGAGGATTTACTACTATAAAGGGAGATATTACAATATCCTAACTATTATATCAATACCACATACACATTTTCATATATATTTTACACTTTGTTAATAATAAATTAATTGGGTCATTCAACTAGTCTATTTTGGTAGAATTTGGAGAAATTTGGAATAAAATTGGGCCTTTTCACATTTACTGAATCGCTAAGGACAATATTCTAGTTGTCCCTATAAAACTATGTTCCTTATTTTGATCCCTAGGAAGGAATACTAGGTTTGACCAATCCATGAAGTGAACATAAAAAAATCATGTACCATGATATATCATAGGTTTACATAGTTGTGCATATATTATTAAATCATTCACCCTCCTTTAGTAAATTTGTACCCTAGAGGACAAGGGTTCCTGGGTAGTGAGAGTTATTTAGTAAATTGTGATTATAGCTGAGGATATTGTTTACATGGGATTTCAAACTGTTAAATTTTTTGTTTAAAAAAATCAAATTCCCCCAGTTTATCACCCTAATCACCGCTATTCATTGTTATGTTATATAAGTATCTTTTGGGGACCCCTTATAGGGTATCAAGGATCTTAATACGTCGTACATTGTGAATCGATGATTCGGTAAAAGGAATCCACCACTATTATGGTATTTGACATATTTATTGTTCAGCCAATCATTATTAAAATTATAAGGATGATAAATTCCCACAATTTTTATGGTTTTATATATTTTTTAATTGATCTCACTTTATAAGATCATCATCCAAGGTATCGATCATAGGTTTTTTTTTCACCATTTTGATTTTGATAATTTTACATCTAATTAAATACTATGATTTGGAAAGGGTTTGTCAAAATTATTGAGGTAGGTGTCAAAATTTATAATAATGGTATGATTTATCATGAGAGTATGATTTTATTTTTATTGTTTCTATTCAATGTTGGTAAATTGCATTTTATATTCGAAATAATGTATTGATTCCAATGTGATTATGAGACCCATCACGGGTCCATCAACTACCAGAGTAAAAAACATATATTTTTTTTAATTTTAATTATAACCATAATCACGTTTTTATTCAATTTCAATAAGTTATTACCATTTTATTACAATTACATTATTATTTTACTTTATATAGTGCATCTTGATGATCTTCAATACATTAATTAAAAATGAATTGGGCATGATATCAATACACAATGTTTGTCATAAGTCTATCATCAATGGAATAATATTAATGATATAATAATTATTATTATATAGAAATTTTAATTTTAAATATATCCATTATGTATGGTTATCATAAATGAACAAAAATATAATCATGGGGATGAAAGTTCGAACGTACACTTGAGTAACAATTATATTTTTTTATGTTCATTTTAGAAATAAGTTATGTATTATTTTATCATTATATAATACTAATAATATCACTAATATAAAAATTAAAAATTTAAATATTCTTATATATATCATTCGTATGATGTGGTGATGAAAAAATAGTCACACTACATCGTGGAGGTGATAGTTCACATGTACCCACGAATAACATTATAATTTTCCATTGCATGGAATGGTAAGAAATAAAATGATATATTATATTATATTATGATAAAATTTTCATGAGTATAATTTAAAAACATTAAATTAATCATTATAACCAGTCATGGGGTATGGTGATGGAAAAATATTATATCTGTTCGTGAGATGGTATTCTGTCGTAAAGAAATGATTAATTATATTTCAATTTATTGGAAGTGTATCTGGATTTTGGTGATGATATTAACATAATAACATAATATTATTTTGATCACACTTGATTTAATACTTCATCATGATGGTATATGTTTATATGTAAGTGTAATAAGAAATAAATCAAACATACTTGATTAAAAAGGATACCACTCATTCGGAAGACCTAAATTTATTAACAAATTTACACCAATAAGGTTGGTGTTATGAATAAAACAAGGCCTCCTAAATGTGAAGAGGGATCCTAGGAAGCGTTTTCAGATATTTATGGAATCACATAGGTTATTAGGTATAAAAAATATGGGAATAAGGGGATCCTTTTTATAAGATATGGGAAGGGAATTTTTGGAATAATTCACACTATTTAATTAATATAAATTAATTATCCATTCCACATGGATCAAAAATAATTTAATTATATCATATGATTCATATCTATCAATATAAATTATTCTAATGAAAATTATGTAGTTTTTTTTATCATTTTTAATCCTTATATCATTGTATGAACCATTATTTAACTATTTCAACAATTAATGGGATATTATGTAATTTACATTTTGAGGGTTCATAAAATTAAAATCAAATTCCAAAATACCAATAAATGAATAATTAATGATATTATATGATATAGTACAATAATTTGGAATAAATAATTTTTTTTTAAATTTTTAGGATTAAATAAAATATTATATATCTAAAAATATCAGTAATGATAATTTTTAAACTATTCACTACGTAACATTTTATAAATATCATAAGAAATAGTTGAATTCAAAAATACATTTGAAACATCACTAACATGTCATAGTAATGTGAAAAAACAATTCTTCCATTAATCATATCATGTAATATTAATTTGTTTATTTTAAATATGATTTAGTTGATAATTCCATAAATTTAACCATCACTTCATAGTCATTGTGAAATCCATTAACATAATAATTTTTCCATAAAAATTAAAAATATATTATTATTATAATGATAAATAATTTATATCTAATTATACTATTTAAATTCAATCATATCCCATATATAACACAATATAAAAAATATTCAATTTCCTAAAAACAAAAGTATGAAAAAAATGAATTTTTTTAATATAATATTATTAATGTAATACATTTATCCAATTGGATTCCAATGGTTATAATTTATAACCAAGGAATATTTTTGTTCACACAAACTTATTGAATTAATTTTTATTAGTTTTAGGGTTATTTTAGAATATTTATAACACTATTTTCACACAATAATTACTTTATTTACCAATAACTTTGTTGATAAAAATTAAAATCGGTACTTTTCATATTGTTAAGAAATAATTTAGAAATAATTACTAAAATTATACATTATGATTAAAATTAATTAATCCAATTCTAGAAATTCAATACCCATATATGGGTAAAATTTAATAAAAATTATTATTCTCCAAGGAATGATAAAACGAGTTTTTAAAGTAAAATCTTTCAAAAGAAATAAATGTTTTTATATCAAAATTCATAGTGAAATTGTTCAAAATAACATAAAATATATTAAATAAAAATATATTTATCTAATTATACATTACATCCTTGAAAGAAATATAATTTATCATTATAAATTTTTTAGAAAAAAATCTTCTTTTCAACTAAATTTATGTATTTCTTACTATTCATAAAACCATGACCCATATGAGAAAAATAAAAAAATTACAACCATATTAAACATATCTGTACCAATTTAAATGGATTTGTTTTTGAAATTTAATTTATGAAGGTTTCAAAAACTTTGTTTACGTTATGTGCACCTTTGAAAGGAAGAAAATTACATTTTTGACATATACATCATTTATGGTTAATACAGTATTCATTCAAAAGATGAATATTAAAAATAACATTTAATATTATATATATCAATAATATATTTCAATAGGAGTGGTTTTATTATTTTATAATCATGGTTTATTGAATTTGAAAATATGTTCAAGAAACTGATTTTCAATTTTTTGTCAAAAGGGTTTAATTTTTCATTTATAATTAATTTTTCACAGAACAATTAATTATATATACTTGTTTAAAACAAATTCTCATAATTCAAGTAATGATGTTCATCACTTATAATCTAATATATAGGTCAAACATGAATCATTTAAATAATAATATTTCATTTTTCATTAATGGTCGATGTGGTGTATTGTGTATTTTATCAAACACCATGTTTCTTTTCAAAAAACATGTGATACTAAATTCCTGATTTTGGGATCATTCTATAAAAACAAGAGATGATGAAAAACCAGAACAACCTTTGGTTCTAATTTCCGATGACATTTTGGGATGGGTATAAATTATGAATCTATATATATGTTCTATGTTGGTCCTTCCAAAAGAAAACTATAAACAACAAAAACCAAACACCAATAGTTTCTTATTGACTAACAAGCTCATTACTCAAAGGAAATAACATTATGTACACACTATTAGCATATCATTATTTCGATCTCTATGGAGTTCCATACCCCCACTCTACTGTATATTACCATTCAATGGAATGGATTTCTTTTTCACATTATAGATAATGATATTAAGAAAAATAATATCATAACTCTAATAGAACACATGGTTCATCTCACAGATTGATATTTAATCTTATCTATAATGGTGATTCATTGATATTTCAAGATATAGTATAATATATTTGATAATATTCATCTAGATTAAATTCTTTTTTTAGATGAAAATATTTAATTTATGATTATCTTAATGGACAATACCAATAACACCCTATAGTGGAGTTCCTTCCTCTATTTTCAAAAACAAAAACATTTCCCTCATAATATCGATGGTTCCCAAAATACTCCCTCAATATAATAATAGGGAAACTATAGGGAGACTCATCCCTCTATAGATCATATGAGGCCAATTACCTAGAAAATATGTATTAATGTTGGGTAGGGAAGAAAATAGGTTGATGAGGTTGACTCCTTCAACACTCCCAAATATTTTTATGGTCTTATATGATATTCCTTGGGAATATTTAAAAGGTAATTTTTTAAACATGATTAACTTGTTATAATCCACCAAAAATACCTTAGAAACAATATCATAATCCCCATAATGAGGTAATTCTATTATATTACTTCACATTCTTATATAGGATAATTATTTTTGAATCTAGAAAGGGATACACTTATTATATACTTGGATGTTCATCCCTTGGTCACTATCATAAACAACATCATGGTTTCCAATGAGTGGGGTCAAATAGATTAATTATATCCAGATATTATATATTTATCATAAAAGGTGGATATGTTTACTAAAAATACTTCATGATTTTCTATTTATTTATTTTCATCATGGTGTTCATATATTATAAATATGTAAATAATGATTCCCCCATGCCAATGATGACTTCTATTTGTGATCTCCAACTTTTAAAAAGTAATATTCAACCCCTAATCCTAATTTATATGATGAAAAATGTGACTTATATAACACCCATACTCCCTTTGATGATGAGTTATTTACCACTGTCAATGAGTTTACTCAATTTAATGTCACCCATTTGGATGATTTGAGTTTGATTCTTATTATCACATTCATTTCCTCATAATAATAGTTTAAATTCATTACATTCATAAGAAAAATACCTCAATATTATCACAAGGAACTAAAATATAATAATAGGACTCAATACCTATTTTATTGTGCACAACCATTTCATCCATACTTTCCACTTTGTTTGAAAATTTGACCATAAAAGGTTCCATCAATCCATGGGGTCCATAATCGAGATTGATGATTATATCACCATCGATTGAAACATCATAAATGATGTCCAATAATACAAATTTATAGCAAATTACATCACTATTAATAAGATGAATAGACAACTCTATATCATCATTGATATATGGGACCTCATCCACTTTTAAAAAAATTATTTTTTTCTAATGCTTTATGTTTTTTATTAATGATATTCCTATATTTGATTATTTATACTTTATCGATGGTTAATCATGTTATAATAAAATCTTGATAGTAATTTAATAAGAAAAGGATTCCTCTTTTAATGAATTCTTCATCCACCACTCACATCACATAATTAAGAACCAATTAATGATTTCATTTTGGGATTCCATAGGATGTTCAACAAATTAATTTATCAGATATAATGATAATGATATCATTACATAAATATCATTGTCATTTACCAATTTTTAATCATCATGGAGTTAGGGGAATCTATGTAATTGAATCATAGGTAAAAAAAATTCACCTATATAGAATAAAAAATGTATCACATTTTTAATATCATAATTAAGGGTGTTTCTTATCATTTGGATAGGGTATTTCATGTCACAATCTTGGATATCAGGATGTATTTGATATATCCTATTGTTTTTGTTAATTAAATCCCATAAATCCTATAGTCCCTTATAAGATAAAAATATATAAATCCCTCATTTCCATCCAAATAAAGAAGAAAAGAATGACAATAGTAAAATATGATAATTACTCATTTGTTGGATAATTGGAACTAAGACTAGATATTAACACATAGAGAAGATATTCCTCGATTTATATTTCAATGTTTTGACATTGTTTCTTTATCGAAGACATCACAATATTCAACCAGTTTAATTGTTCTACATGTTTATGTGAATCCTCCCCAACCACATACTAAATGGTTCATGATTGTAGTGGAATTTGATCCTGCCATAGATTGACATCAGGTTTATTCACTAGTGATATATAAATGATTAACTACTAAAAGAATCCTTGAAGACTGTAAGAACACAGATATTTATTTCAGGTACGGTTATTGATTTTAGGGTTTTTACAGAATAGAAATAAATGGGGATTTTCTCTGTTCATGTCATGTACTTCCATGTACACACTGTGTACCCAGTAGCCGCGAACAGCCTTGTACTAACCTTGTAATTTTTGAGTACATGGTCATGTGATGACTTGGTTGACTATCTTATGCTAGAGGTCAGTTGAGGTTTATTCATAGCGTGTAATGTTAATGAACACTCTCTATAGTTTTCTTTTTATTTGATATATCGGAGCGGGGTCGCGTCACATGTCCAGAACCTACATCTTCCCATGATTCATAGAGGAGTGCTTGGGAATAAAGAATTAATACAGAACCACTGTTTCTCCCTCTAAACTCATATTCTATTTTTTTTGTGTTTTTTGGAATCCCACTAGTGAGTCCTCAATTCTAATATATCATTTATCCTTGATTCTTTCTCAATCTTTAGTTATTTAATTTTTTAAATTTTTAACCTTTTTGTAGATCTACACTATGTAATGCCAATTTAAACATTTACGTACAAGTATATCGATTGTTCGATATTGGGGTAGGTGGTTTGTTCATTTTGTTGTATGTCTTCAGATTTTATATGATAAAAGGGATGCATTTACTTGTATGTGGTATTGCATGTTTTGGAATTAAACCTTTTTTATTACCTATTATGGTTTGGGTGATTGATAAATGGTAGTTTCATATGATTCAGTGTATATATTTTATTTATGGGTCACCCTACGTGCTCTTTTCCCTTGATTCATTATTTACAGATTTATTGTCTAGAATCACTATTAGTCTTTCCTTGTTTTCCATACCTTGTTTTGTTAGGATGAAGTTACCATTTATATGATATTTCTACAGTATGAATTGTAGATGTTTCACCTAGGATAAATTCATTGTGAGAGCTTCCCAAGGTTGGGTCATTTATGTATGTTTTACTATTATGTTAGCCTAGGGGTATTGACTGTGAGAGCCTCCATGTGGTCATCGACTCGAGGGGTTTAGACTGTGAGGGATACCCAGGATGTCGTTTATAATTTATCGATGCTATGTTGACCAAAGAATATGTACAGTGAGAGTTTCCCAGGTGGTCATTTGTGATTGATTAGTTCCATGTTAGAAAAAAATGGTTAGACCGTTACAACATCCCAGTTGTTTGTTATTGAATGAATTATTTAATTGTTAAAATATGGGGTTAGACTATGAGAACCTTCCCAAATGTTCATTATTGAATAATTTAATTATTGTGATGAGTCATCCAAGACAAATCACACGTTCTTTATCGATCGTACATGTTTTGTATAGGTGGTTTTCTGAAACATTTATTCTGTTACTTTCATAGGAGATACAGAGCATTGAATAGATCCCAATGTTTACATGTTTCAACAGATTTAATAATAAATGTAAATGAAAGAAATTTAAAACTATTGGAATGGTTACTTTTCACTAATTCATTGTTTTTTACTTCATTATTGCATATTTCCTGTTATATATATTAACTAATAGTTAGGCATATATCTTTTGGTTGTTTCCTCCTCTAATTCGTCTCACACACTATCTGGGATATGTTTCGGATGAAAATATATTATATGATTGCTAGTATAGATAAGGGAAAACACCCTTCTTCATCAAGTACTTGATTTTGGTAGGAGTTGTTGAGTATAGAACAAAGAAGAGGATTTAGATGCTGATGAAGTTTAGTATTTATTTTTTAATTTGGTTTATTTATTTATTTCTAGCATTGTGACTTGTATAGTTATTTTATTAGAAACATATTCCATGCATCATATATATACATTGTGGATTCTGATGGATTTACTCTATGTCTTTCACTATTTATTTTCGGTTTATGGTATTACTAATTTCACGGTTATTAATATTCATTTACAATTATGTAAACCCTACCAATGAGGGTATAAGTTCATTGATATCACACTTTTTCCCAAGAATCTAGTTGGTAGCCTCTAGTGTTTGGTGAAATTTTCATTAGGTGATGTGACCTACTAGGTTCAGTGATCCTTTGGGCGGAACCTCAATCCAGGATGTTACAAAGCTGTATCAGAGGGGTTTCTTTTCTATTTTGTCTTATTATTTGTAGCCTATAGGATTGGATAAAAATAAATATGTAGTCAGTAATAATTTTTTTTGGTAATAGCTACCTTGTTTGCAATTCAAAATCCATGTTACCACAAATATTGTAATTTTTCTAGTTTTTTCCATTGTTACAATTTATTATATTTCACAGTTGGCTGATTCACTTGTTTTATGCAGCTATGATTGATTTCATTGTAGTTCTATTGCTATTTCATCCCAATGATATGAGGGTATTCCATCAGATGCACTATATATTTACTTACTAGATATCACAGGTTGTGAATTCTTATCATTCCATTTAGGGTGAATTACTTATTGCATTTTTTTTTTGATAAATTTTGTGAAAGATGGCATTCCTTGATAAAAATTATTATTTTGGGGTGTTTGGAGATATTTTTTATGCATACAATTAGGAAAACCAAACAACATGGCATGTGATTTTATCAACACACAACATCTGTTCTTCTATTATATAAGAGTTAATTATATTAATTACACACCAAGTACAATACATACACACTGTGACTTTTTTGATCATGTGACAGACTGTGTGAGAAGATACACAAGGTTGATAATGGTTTTGTAGATATTACATGTGCTGGGAGTACACACCATTCGGTAAAAGTCCATGTATCTGGCCATGTGACTAATGACATAGGTGGATAAGACATATGATGTACAATCCCTATATATCTTATACAAACCATGTAGTAATAAACTGTGTATCCGGACATGAGATGAAGCACATGAATGCATGGAACATATATAGTACACATTGTGTCTAGGGTAACACTTCATGTAGTGTATCCTCACCAGGGCCAGCTAGTTTTAGCCGTGTCGAAGTACTTGGGCAGTAGGGAATATTCAAATACACACCGATTCTGATAAGGATCATGACGTGTGTATGCAGTGTTACATAAATAGTTTTTATGGGGTAAAAGCTCATGTTATGGTTTAGATGTAACGCGTCACGTTGTGTTTATACAAGTTGTGTAAACATCATTTAAAAAACAAGATTGTTTTCCCTCTCCTATTCTTTTCTAGAACTTCTAAGTTGTTTTCCTTGATAATTTTGAGCTGAGGTGTGTTCTTGAACTTTTATAGTAATGAATCTGAGAAGTCCTCTAATTTTACACCAGGTATAAGGCGATAATCATAAAACGAAAATTAATGAATATAGACTACAAGTAGATCATCATGTCATGACATTCTTAGCACCAACTGTTATCCCATTCGTAGTTGCTGAAGCATAGTTCTGTGAAGCCTTTGTGAGGATGATGAAAAATTTTGAGGGGGAATCGAATCAAACCCCAACAATGGAAGATTTGACGAGGGTGTTCATGCAAAAACTACCTACCACATTTTTAGGGGATGGGGGAACAATGGTTGCACATTTTGGGTTAGAGACCATGTTTTCAATCATCAATCATCTTGAGACTCCTCCTAAGAGGAGGGTGAATCTCACAACGTACATGATACATGATTCCACAAAGAGATGGTGGGATGTTTTCTCCCATTTAGGACTTCATCGAGATAGGGTTTGGGTAGAGTTTTAGAGGACCTCCTATGATTAATTCTACCCTGAGAAATTGAGGGCCAACCGAGCTCTGGATTTCAAGAATTTAGAGTAAGGAAATCATTCATTGATGGATTAAACATCTCTCTTTACAAAGCATCAAAAATTTACACCTGTTTTGGGAGGTGATGAGGAATCACTGGCTAGGAGATTTTAGGTTGGTCTTAAGTCTATCATCTGAGCACATACGAACGATTTCAAGATTTCTTTGGTAAATACTCTAGTAAATCAGGATCTGATTATAAAGAAAAATATGAGGGAGTTTGGAGATACAATCCAGGGTAGTTCCACGTCTAGTTTTTGTACTCCATCGACAGATAGCGGGATGCCCCTAGGGATACTTCAAGCGATGCTTCTTTAGGTAGCAGAGTGGTGCGCTTCCATTGTGTAAGGACAGGGTAGATGAGTCCGCATTGCCCGATATACCCAGTTGAGTGCCAATATTGAATAATGCTAGGTCATATTCAGCATTTTTGAAGGATTATCTCACTTGCAATGAGTGATAATGGATCTATTGTGACTCCACATTCAAGAGAATGTCCGCCAATTTCTCATCTATTACGAAAATAGAGTTTTTATGGTCATTCAATATGAGGGTGTGGTCATGGCCATGGTATCCAAATGATATATTTTCAGTGACAATAGGGGTGATAATCATAAGGTAGTCAGGCAAGGTCACATGACCGTTGTATAGGACATACATTTTTGAAGGAGTAAAATCAATATGGGAAAGATCTGGGACCCTCTACGGTTTGATGTATGATTCTAGTTGCCTCAGATTTAAATATTTCTATTTTTGATATTGGGGATTCACATATTTTTATATCTTTCACCGTAGGAAAATCCTTGGGGTTTGTATCTTTACATATAATGATGTAATAATGCTAGAAACTCTACTAGGGATTAGGATGGACAGTTCACATCAGTTCATGGAGTTCCCTCTTGATGTTGGTGGGTGTCAAATCATATGGGACCTATATGTATCAGAGATTAAAGGTTTGAATTTCATTCTTCGAATGGACTGGTTGGTCCCCTTACAGTCCTTTGTTGACTGCTATCATTGCAAGGTGTCTTTCACCTCAAAATACGGTGGATCATTTTTATATAAGTGGAAATGGTATATCTAGGTGAGAAGATCGAAACCCAATCATCATGAGTTGGGAGTAATTATAACCAATATTTATGGTTTATATTTGGATGACTAGAGGATTACTTAGTTGGATATTCCTCTTATGGTGGATCATTTTAGGGATTTATTTCCAGCTGACATTTTTGGTTTACCTATGGAGTGAGAGGTGTATTTATCTATTGAGATTATTCTAGGAGTGACACGGGTGTCCATTCCTCCATATAGGATGGATAAACTAGAGATATATGATATTAATATGTAGTAAGAAGAGTTTTAGGGAAAGGGTTTGATCCAACCAAGTAATTATCCTTGGGGTTTCCCTGTCCATTTTGTGAAGAAGGAAAAAAGTACCCTATGAATTTTTGTCTATTATAAAATGCTAAAATAGTTGATGGTGAAGAACTAATATACCATTACAATGATTGATGATCTCTTTTATCATCTTCAATACCCTTCGGTTTTCATGAATATTGACTTGAGGTCTGATTATCAGCAGTTTCATGTTAGACCATCAAATATACCCCTTACAAAATTTCAGAGTATGTGGGTTCTATATGAGTATTTGGTTATGGAGTTAGGTCTCATGAATGTGCTATCAGTTTTCATGGAAATAATTAACCGTGTTTTCCATATTTACTTGGATTGTTTTGTTTTTGTCTTCATGGAAAATATATTGGTGTACATCCAAACTCTACATGACCATGCCAACCATCTTCAGATTGTATTGAGTACACTGATAGAGAATCACTTATATGTTATTCTCACAAAATTCCTCTCTTTCATAGACCATGATTATTTCATGGTACATGTTATCTCAGAGATAAGAGAGTATTAGTAGACCTATAGAAAGTGAGAGAAGTTGTTTCCTAGGATAATTCATAGAACATGTTTGAAGTACATATTTTTCTACAGTTTTTCGGATACTGCTGATGTTTTATTCAAGACAAGTCATGCTTTGTAGTGCTACTGAAGGGATATAATAAGAAGGGTGGAAAGTACATGTGAATATATTCCGATGATTCATCCTTTTAGGAGCTGAAAGGGAGGTTGAATTTAGCACCGATAATTATTTTTATGGAGCCAGAAAAGAGTTACTGCATTTACTGTGATGCATTTGGTATCATTCAAGGAGAAGTTCTTATACAGGGGGAAGTATTCATTGTGTATGGGTCTCAGTGGTTGACGCCACATGATATGATTTACCGAAAGAAAAGTCACGAGATGGCTATAGTTGTGAATACTTTTCATTTTTGGAGACATTATCTTCTAGGAGAGTGTTTTGTGGTGTACCCTGACCCAAAAAACATCAAGTATAAATCTAATCAGTGAGATATGAATTTGAGAATGTGATGGTGGGTTTAGTTTATTCAATCCCTTGACATTGATAATACCTACACACATTTAAATAGAAACTTATTGTTTGATGCATTGATCAGGAGGGATCCAAAACCGATAGTTCATGAGGCCATAAGTGAGTGGAAGCTTATGGATCTATTATCTGAGATACATTTCGAGGAGCATGAAAAATAGTGGATGAAATTTCGTTGTTCTATAGCTGTTTTCACAATTCTTCTGGATCGAGTGTGAATTTGGAAGCTATCATATTCCGAAGGATGAGTCCTATGTGAGATTATTTCTAGAGAGGACCCTACTCATGGGTGGACCATAGGCGAGGATGATGTTTTTGTTTTTCATGTTATACTATAAGTATTAGCAGACAAACATGAGGATATATTTCTATATTTGTATCCCCCAATTTGGGCAGTTCATCCTGGTGTCACCATGATGTATCAATATTTCCATAGTTAGTACTGGTGTCCTTGTATAAATAGGGATATAGATGGTTTTTTATGCGATATTCCACATGTCAGCAGGTGAAGGTGGAGCCTCATCTACCTATAGGGATAGTACAATAGTTACCCATTCTAGAGTGGAAGTGGAATGATCTCACGATGAATTTTGGGATGAGTTTACCAAGGTCTCCTTGAGGAAATAATGTTGCACAGGTTATTTTTTCGAGAATCCTAAGGACTTCACATTTTCAAATGGTCAAGGAAACTGTCATTATTCAAGAGAATGGAAAGTTGTACATCTGAGTTATTTTATGTTGGAATGGGGTTCCAAAAACTATATTTTCAGATAGGTATGATAGATTTACTTCTTGTATCTGACAGGGACTATATAGGGATTTGGGTTAAGGAAGTTTTGAGAACAAAATTCCATTCCCAGAAAGATGGCCAGTCTAAATGTACGATTCAAGTTTTCGAGGACATGCTTCGATCATGTGTCTACGATTTCGGGGGCTCAAGTGAGAGACACAAACCTCTGGTGGTGTTTTCATATAATAACAGTTTTCAAACGATGATTAAGATGGAACCTTTTGAGGCCTTTTATAGTAGGCAACACCGATCACCCCTATGTTGGCTGGATGCATGAAATGCAACAATGTTAGGACCTCGTCTTTTCCTTAAGACCACTTTTCATGTTGAGTTTCTTTAGAAGATGATTGATACTACATTATCTCATTATAAATCATATACTGATCGATGGAGATGATGTCTAGAGTTTGAGGTCAGAGAACTAGTTTTCTTATTTGTCATAGCGAGGTTGGGACATAGGAGGATTAGGAGACTGTGGAAGCATTCACCGTGATATGACAGGTCTATTGCGGGTTTAGAAATATTTAGGCCAGTTGCCTATCGATTATAGTTACTTCAGAGGTATTAGACTATGCACAACATCTTTCATGTTTCTCAACAAGTACGTCACATTTTAAACTTGTCTCATGTTTTTTCACCATATGAGGTTGAGTTGGAGGTGGATACATCCTTCAGGGACCACCCTATTCAGATTATAGATCATAGAACAATAGTTCTCCAAGGCTAGTATGTTCCTCTGGTATGGATGTTATGGCTGCATGGATGAGTGCATGATGAGACTAGAGAGAGGGAGGCTGAAATATGATCTTTGTGGCTAGATTTTTTCATTTATTTTTATTTACCACCCCTGGAAATAAAATTCATGGAATAATTTCTTTAAAGGGAGATTTTTTTAAGAACGTGGATCATTATTTTAGGTGTAGAACTTGATTTAATATTGTTTTTAGGAAAAAGGATGGAATGTATATTTTCTAGGTACACGTCGTGTACATCCATGTACACACTAGGCACTGAGTAGCTAGGGACATCCATGTACTTACAGTGTAATGGTTGTTTACATGACCATGTGATGAATTGGATGAACCACTAATGTTGGTGGCTGGGTGGGGCTAATTCCCAACATGTACTATTAATGAACCCACATTGTAGATTTCTTTAAATTGTATATATCTGATTAGGGTCACGTCCAATGTCCAGAACCGACTTCTTCTTCTCGTGTTTCATACCGGAGTTCTCAAGAATGACCAACAGAGATCAAACCCCAAGTTTCATCATCCAAACTCCTATTGAGACACCATTGGGTGCATTGGAATCCCATCTGTGAATTATCAATTCTTCTCGATCCTTTTTTGTTGATTCTTCTTCTCTAGTGAGTTATTCAAGGTATGGTGTTGTTCAACTATTTTAGATGTACTTTGGTTTAAGTCGATTCAAGATCCGGCATTCAAGTATATAAATCACATTATATCAAGAAAGGTGGTATGTGCATTAAATTGTTTGTGTTTGGATTATAGGTACTAAACATACCACATACCCATGTTTGGGATATTTCTTATTTTGGAATTAACCTGTGTTTATTTCCTATTATGGTTTGGTAGATTGCTAATGTGTAACATCATATGTGTAAGTTTTAAAACCTTTTTTATGGGACACATTGTGGGTTATTTTCCCTTGATTTATTGTTTATGTTTGTATGGTATAAAAATCCCCTTAGGCATTCCTTGTTTTCCATGCCTTTTTTTATTAGGATGGATTTACAGATTATATGGGATGTCTGTGATATGGATTGTGGAAGATTGAAAAAGGGGAATTTTACTGTGAGATATTCTTTAGGTGGGATCATTTAGGTATGTTTTACTATTATGTTGACCTAAGGGTATTGATTGTGACAACTACTGGGTGGTCTTTTACTCGAGGTGTTTATATTATGAGAGATGCTCGGGAGGTCATTTATAATTAATGAAATCAATGTTTATCAAGGGATATTGACCTATAGAGTTTCCCAAGTGGTCGTTAGTGAATGATTTGTGCTATGTAAGACCAAAGGGGTTAGATAGTGATATATTACCAAAGGGTCATTATTAAATGAATTTTTGTTATGTTAAACAAGGGGTTAGACTATGAGAACATTCCCAATGGTTTTTAATTTAATAGTTTTATTATTGTGATGAGTCATCTATGACAAAGAACTAGATTGGGATGGATCTTACTAGTTTTGTTTAGATGGCCTTATGAGACTTCTTTTTTTTATATCTCATAGGGGATACATAGCTTTGGATAAATCCCATGGTTAAATTGTTTTAATGGATTGAATGATAAAAGTAAATTAAAGGAATTTAAAACAATAGGATTGGTTATTTTGAGTACTTCCGAGTTTATAACATCATTTTTTTATATTTACTTCTATATATATTCCTAGTCAGTTAGACATAGATATTTTGGTGGTTTCCTAATAGAAAAAGTCTCACATCTGTTTTGGGTCATTCTTTGGTCCCAAACAGATTATATGGTTGTATGTATTGATAAGGAAAAGTGACCTTCTTACTCAGGTACTTGATTGCTATAAGAGTTGGAGATAATGGAACCATGTTATGGCTTGTGATGTAGCTGGAATATAACTTTTCTTTTTTACATTGCTTTCTGTCTTCTTTTGCATTACTGTGAAATTTTTAGCTAATTTATTAGATACATATTCCATGAATCTTATATTAACATTATGGATTCTATTGAATTTACTTGCAGTATTCCACCGTTTATTACTATCGTATAGTATTTTGGCTTGCACTATTGTCACTATTCATTTTTGGATGTCTATACACTTCCAATGATAGTATAGATTCCCCAATAGCACACTGTGGTCATCGCTTCTAGTTGGAAGCATCTATTTTTTTGGGAAATGTGATTGAGTTCATGTGTCCAATCGGGTTTGAGGAACCTTTGGGCGACACCCAGATTCAGGATGATACAAATAAAAATATGATAAAAGAGGAGAATCCCTTAGATTAAATCATCTCAAATCAATAAATTACCACTATTAATCACATGAAATCATGTCAGTAGAAGGAAATTTAAAATTATTCATAGATCCCAACCATGATAAGATTAAATAACACTAAATCCATCAATGTTAGCTTAGGGATGATCTTCATTACTCGACCGTAGGGCATCAAGATGTATTCCCTCATTATTTTTTATGGATGTACCAAATTCATATCCACATACTAAAACATGACCATAGACTATCATCTTGCTCTAAATATTATGATATTTCAACTTTAGGTTATGGGTGATTTTGATATTTTCATCAAGAAGACCAATGATTACTATGTGGTTAAGAAACACGTGGTAATTTCCTTAATGGGGTTCACCCTAGATTCAAAAACAAATTTATCATACAATAGATAAGTCTTATATTCTCTTTTATCTAATATAAATCTATAAGAAACTTTGTCAATTCTAGAGGCATGACTTATAGACCCTAAGTAATATATATTTTTCATTCATGGTGTATATTTGAGAGTCATTTCCCCCATCCTTATCAACTATATCTATAAACAAGTAAACTAACATTTTAGTAAAACATAATCAAATGATCCAATAAATAATCATGTAAAAGTTGAAACACCTGAATGGATTTATTAGTTCCTATATATATTATATAATGACACTCTACCTTAAATAACCAAGCATGGGAAATTTTACAATCAGTTCAGGAATTTTATCTTTTACGATGTCAGTAATCTAGTCTAAACCATTTATAATTTAGAAAATTAATAATTAACAATCTAATGAATTAATGGGATGGATATTTTCCATAAATTTTATGATGGATATGAAAGGTCAAGGGTCAGATAAATATTGATTAAACCTCTCTCCGTTCAATTTTTTATTGAGGATCTTCTTCCCACCATGAGTTATATCTACATTACAATCTCAATGAAGTGTCTAGAATTCCAAATTTATTCCACATTTTTTCATAATCCAATACGACTTCTATATTCCACAATATAGTCCAAGACATTCTTCATATGAATAATTTCTTTAGAGGATCCATACACATCATTTATAGAACCACAATGATGGTTTATCCATGGTACAGCTGACTTGTTCAAGAAGATGGTGGAACCCAATCCCCTGATAATTGATAGGATAAGTACTATTTTTGAGTAGGTGATATCTTATATCATATACTAAATAACTACTCCTCAAATCATTCTCATAGAAAATTGTCACTAAAATACAATATTAAATTCTAAATAAATATTACATAAGGTAAAACATTATGTCCAACTATACCGCTTTATAAACATTCCAATATACTACAAATGATTTTTTGTCCAAAAAATCTATTTGTCCTCATAGGAACTCCAATTCACTTTCGAAAAATCTAGTGATAACCCAAATTTATAAACATTTTATCCCATACTACATGTTGAATGGAAAAAATTCAATTAAAATTTAGAGGTTTTTCTTCCATCACTCTATATGGATACATTTTATTGGTATGAGAAAGCCCTTAGATATGTATTCTACACTACCAAATTGGAATACCTCAATGAGATAGGGATCTGTGTACATCAAAACATTGATATTAATTAGAACAAGGTGGTGAAGGTGTTCAAATTTTTTTATTAATTTTAATTGGTTCAAGGTGACATGGTCTTTCCAATGGGGACACTGATTATAGCTGGAATGAAGTCGTTGAAGCTAAAGAACAAATGGGAAGGAAATTACCTTATTCATAAGATATACTGTATTTTTTGTACTAAGTGAACACAATTGATGCAGAATAGAACACACCCAAAATAATTACAATTCCTCTAATGTTACTTTTCATAACATAGAGACTTCATAATTTTCATATGGCATTATACAAATGGATGAATTACTATTCAAATTTTGATAAAATGTTGGAAAAAATCATTTTCACATTCTAGTAAACTATTTGAATTCTTTTTCACACTTTATGATGTAAAAAAAATATATCCAATCTCCATAGAAAAAAAATAATCATCATGATCAATCTCTTTATATTATGAAATAAAACAATATATTTCTTTATCCCTCTCATGAGAGGTACCCTCCCAACTGGTTTTAGTATCCTATCATTCTACATTTAAAAACTACTTATTTTTTGAATCTTGATTTCAATGGAAATTATGATATTTTTGGATCTCACATCCTTGGACATGTCTTGAAATTAATATGCATTTGGGCCATCCACATAATAATAGTTTAGAATCTCACTCAATGTTACACCCACCATGAGTGAAAAAAGGAATGGTGGTATATCTTATAGTGTGATATAATTTTCCATATATATCCCCTAAAATTTTATTCCATGCATAAATTCTTCTTTAGTATACATCAATACCATCTTATCAGTATGAAAAATCACCCTTTTTATAATTAAATTTCAAAATCGTTGTGTGTCTTACATGGGGCCCACAAAACCACATAATTCTTATGGAAGGTGACGGTTCCCATGTTTTGAGTATATTCAAATATCAATCCAAATTTTTCTCACCTCATCCTTAACTAATGCAGTTATAGGAAATGATTTTTTAACTAAGTCAGCTATCTTTCCAAATCCATTAATCACCCATTCAATGGTATTGATCATGGATGACATGATTTACTTTCTCCACACCTACATTGTTTTAGAGGTGGTTTAACACCAATGGGGTTAATAGAACAATCATTTTTAGAAATTTATTGTTCATGTCACTATCATTGGGATCCCCCAAATAGAGATTCTTACATATCATATCATGAGATCCCATGTGAAAGGGGATAAACCATAGATATCCATATATCTCACACCGAGTATGGATCATATTCCCTTTGCAGTCTTGGTAGGACTTCCCATATATGGGTGAGAGAAAAAAATATTCCATTGAAGGATAATTCTATGGTCAAATGATCATTATATTAAACAATGTGAAAATTTTCACAATGATTTTTTTTATCATTAGGACTTCTTGTAACTCCTATCACCTCACATTCCTAACATATTTTTTGGTACAATAACGTCTCTATAACACCCCACATATTCTAATCACCTAGACCATAAAATGGTACAAAAAACTGGATCCTAGATATATTAACAGAAACATTATGTTACACCCCATGTCCCAATCTCCAATACCATAAATTAGAAGTGGACATCATGTCAACCATGTGGGCTTGAAACACTATGTATAGGGACCCCATTGGAACATAATCAACATCTAGATTCTCTTTTCATTGGTTAATTACAATATATTGTTACACCTTTTCAATTTTTCACCACATGACATTAAACTTCATAGTAGTCTCCAAGGATGATGATGTAATATTTTGAATCCAATTGAATCGATAAATGAGTGGATTCCCTTCTTGTCTATTCCAACTAATTCTCTGCATCGCAGAACTACATTTGGCTTTATTCCTTCTATTCTGGGATAAATAGTGATATCCACACAACATATCATATTCCTAATTGAAATATGAACCACCACACATTCTTTTTCAGCACTATTCAGTCTACAATCAATCTTTTGTTTATATATACATCCAAAGGAAAGGTGGAAATATTACAGATGTGGTGTATTCATTGATACCTAAAACAATATGAACCATTATATGGGAAACATGTTTGTTTCCTAGACTCTTTCGTTATTTATTCATATTAGGGTTTTATCATAATTTATGTCACACAAGATTCTTTTTTTGGTCTATTATCTATGACATTAAAAAGGATACAATGCTATTTGGTCCAATAATGATTACTATGAATTTTGGTTTATGAGTTTCATATAAAACCCAATAACAACTCACAGTTTCTAGATTATATGCATATCCCATCATAAATATTTTTAGACTCCATCATTGAACATCCATACACATATTGTGTGATGTAATAAATGAAAATAAGTTTCCTCTCCCTTATGTTAAAAAAATAATTACCCAAAAATATGCCCTCATTGTCAAAATTGATGTTTTTCTGACACTCTACATATCACACCCTCTATTCATGCTATATTTTCAATCCAATGTTTCTTCCCAATCACAAATTTTGTTTGAGTGGAATTAATATATACTACCATAGGAATGTTTGTAGAACATGAATTGGGTTGAAACTACAATATTGTTGCCCAAAAAAATGCCCAGCGTTTATTCAATGTTAAACCTATAACATGATAAAAATAATGGTATATATGAAAATTAGGGAAAACCCTGTAGGGTTCCCCACTGGGCCCAAAAAAAAACTTGATAAATGAAATGGTTTAGTAAATCACAGATCCAATACCTCATCCAAATACAACTTTTCTAATCCTCAACCTATAACATTGAAATACACATATGTAATCCTTACATAAATAAATTAAATACGTTGTTAAAAACCATTATTGTAGATTAAAAAAAACATATTACATTATCCCTCACATGAGAGGAACACCACATATTTTTTGATACTAAAATACCCATTTGGTGAAATATTTTCAAATTTTTTCAAAATAACAGGATACATAGTATTTCCCAAAAAATATATTTTCGTATAAATAAGTATTTTATTCCACACTATTGATGTTTCTTGAATTAGGGTCATATCCACCTAGTCCCCACCACTCACATTAGGTTTTTAATAGAATTTTGTGTTCCCTCCAAAAATTACAAGATGAGTGACCATAAATATCAGAAATCCATGGTCCTGGATGAATGAAACATATAGGGGAAAACCTAGCTAAAAAATTGTCAACCTTAAATTAAGAAACACTATGGAGACCCAATATCATTAGCTGAACATTATAAAACATCCCAATCAATGGAATATAAATATTTCCCACTGTATTATATACAATCCAACTTATTATAACACTACCATTTGTATGCGAGAAAGAAGGTGGTGAATATTTGAGAGTTCGTCAAAACGTTATGATTATATTTACCTTTTAGTAAAATCTTTTTCTCCATTATTTATATCAATATCAACATTTTCCAACAAAATAGGCTCTCTAACAATGATGGATTAGGGATATAATTGGGTAACCGCTCATCCAGTGCAGATTCCCTATAGTATTTGTTCATCATTAATGAACAAAATCCACTATAGTGAATTCAAACAAAAAAATTGTGTGTACTTGTATTATTGGAATATTCCCTTTAATGGTGCATAATAATAATAATTTTTATAGAACCTATGTTTTTAAAATAAAAATTGTAATTCCAAATAACATATACCTCCGTTTTTTGATAAAATTTGATGAAGGTTGAATATTACCTCCAAACCATTTCCCCTTGACCATGTTAAATCTTATCACCCTCAGAGTTTCATCCTTGATAATTGTTCACATTTGTAAAAATGTTTCAAACCCTTATAATTTCACTATACTCATTTCCAAAATAGTGACAATCAAATTATATTAATGGAAAATTATGAAATCGAACCACAAACACATGTATGGAATGATAATGGTATACATAGTATTATATCAGTCAATTTTATCATTGAAGGGATGCAATCATGTGGTTTAGAAGTTTATAATTGGATGCATTTTTTATATGATATAGATGAATAATAAATAAGTTTATGGTTAATTTACTATATCCTAAATGAAGTTCAATCATGGAAACATATTAACCTCTATGTAGTTGATAAAATAAGTGATCAATATGGGTAAGAGGATATGTGATCTTCATTGTGAAATTTTCAACTCCTAATAATCTATTTTTAGTCTCATTGATCCATCTATATAAATATGAAAATTAGAAGGTTCACCACAAGGTGTGACACTTTTCTGAATAAATCTCTTGTACTGGTTTTCATGGAGTGGCATCATCATTTCCTAGAACTCAATTCGGACCATTCTAATGGTTGTTTTTGAAATTGGTGTTTTACTTTATATGATTTATATTGATAACTAAAATTAATGTTTTCTAGGAAGGTCTAGAAAATCTTCCATAAAAAACAATAAATTCAATTATAATAATAATAACATAAATTTCAAATCTCTCGACAATGATTTTTTATAGACACCCCTTCCTAAGAAGGAATAGGCCCCATAATATGGATGTAATCTCAATCAAAAGTTTTTAATTATCATAACCATGATACTTGATTATAGTTTGGTTTGAAATATCATATGTAACATCCCATCTGGGGAATTTTTGGGAATATTTATCATAAGAATGTAAATTTTTTCCCAACGTGAATTAAAAATACACTATAAGAAGATTAAAAAAATTTCCACAAAGAAAATTCCAAAAAATTTAAAATATATAAGAATCATTAACATCAGTTATGATTATCATACCATTATGAGGCGTCATTGAAAAATATATATATAAAAATTTGGGTGGCATCTTGATAACCCTAAAAGTTTAATTATATTTGAATGAATGTGTTGATAAACAATGAAATAAGATATTTGATGTTATAGTGCAGATTTTAATTTCCCCTCTCACCACATTATTATCACATAAATTGACGCAAGCCTATCATGGTGAATGGAAAAAAATATGTTATATTAATTAAGTATTGTCTCGTGGTTAACCATAAGTAGTCTCCAGAATATGAGTGCACATAATACAGTATGCCACATTTTTATTAGAGTAAAAATGTAGTGTTTTTTTGGAATTGTAGGGTTTTGAATAAGATGAAATAAATTAAGATATTATTGAAATGAAGTTTGAAATTAAATTGCTTAAGAAAAATGATATGATAAGGGTGATTTTTTCATTTTCAGTTTTCCTGTTTTAATTCTATTCATGTTCTATTTAATTTAATACTCTTTTATAATTTTTAATGTAGTGTGAATCCAAGATTGTTTCCGCCAACTTCTTTGGTAAAATGTTTTTGTTGATAGAAAACCTTACCGAGACCCAAGTTTTGTATACTCTCCTTCTATATGGAAGATAGTTTCACAAAATATCATTAATTGAATTTCGAAACACCTGATTATGTCTAGTTTATCCCAATCATTCAATAACATCAACTACCTCTTTAACATGTAATGATGATCATTTAGTATTTCACCACTAATACACAGTTTATTCTATCATATATAATATGATACCTTATGGTGAGAGAAAATGATCATATTTCAATTTGAAAATAATTAAAATAATCAAAAATCAAATATGACCACAAATGATACTAAAAATTTCAATATAAAATTAAAAAACATTATAGAAGATCTATAATGTTTTTACATAATAATTTACATGAACCCATACATTTAAAAATAGAAAACATACCCTCTATAAATAAATAAAATGTTTCCCCAAGAATGATAAGGTTAACGAAGATGAAATTGGATGTATAATGCATTACCAAACTAAGAAGTTGAAAATATAGAATAAAAATAATCAAGTCGTTATATAGAATTTGTCCACTGATTTTTTCCTACTATTTGGTTCACTATATGTTCGAATAAAGGAAACGTGACCTTCTTATATGATATTCCAATTTAAATTTGTGTTTATTAATAAAAATTTCATACAAAATGGGTACATCTAGAGGATGATATGTAACAAATATTGAGTATGTCTTTTATCTAGGTGAAAATTCAAAAAATAGATCTTCAACAGATATCATTAAAAATCCACTTAATGATTTCCTAACTCAATGGAATTTATTTTTTGAATGGTTAATATGATTAGAAGTTCAATTATAGGTATAATCACTTCAATATGTCGTGTGTATCTTGAGTTATGCTTCAGTTAAGTGGGTGGGGTGTACACTCTCCTCCTAGAATGTTTTCTAAATGAATTGAACTTTTAGGGTCTCTATATGATCGAATTTACTATTTTACTCTATGAAAATTATATAAAAATGAATGTAATATTACAATAAAAAAATAATTATATAAATTGGATCCATATTTTATATTTTACACTCTAAATAATTAAGTTGTTGGAACCTACTAAATTTCCATAATTAACAAATTTTCACATTTTATCTCAAAACGCACCATAAATCCAAAATTACTGTTATTAAGTTCAAATTTATAAATTGGGGGGGGGGGTTAAATAGATTAAATGAATATATAAAATGAGTAAAATTATGTATCAATTCCCCCACTCTTTGAACATGGGCTCCTATAAGAGTATTAATCAAAATCAAAGCAATTAAATTCAAAACACATACCCACAAGTCCCGTCAATTCCTAATGAAGAAACAAAAAGATATCATTAATCATTGAAAACTATTATTTGGTTTTCTCTTTATATATAATTGTTTATATATTCAATTCATTTATCCTTCCATTCACACAAAACACCTACTACACTTTAAATATCATTTCATCTCAAAAAAATGAATTTTTAACAAGAATTTTCTTATCCAAAATCATGAAAGAGTCACAATTAGCTGGATAAATTTTTAACTCTCAAACCGATGCGAGTCAATGTAATGTGTTAATATTGAGTAATTTTATGACTTGTTATATGAATTTAGGTAGTTAATATTTACATGTTATATTTTTTCCGAATGAGGACATGGATTTTATTGAAGTAAAATTGAATGATTCCAATTATCACACAAGTATGGTATTATTCTTAATACCATTAGTAGAAAATACGATCCCTTTCCATGAGATATTAAGTATAGAGAACACAATTTAGTCATTCAATAGAAGAAATATTAATTTTTTCAATCATAATTTTTCTTGAATGAGTAATAAAAATATTTGATATATTCATGCAACATATTAACAATTAGATCATGCATTTTCACATTAAGATCATGTTTGGTAAGGAAAACTGGATTATAATGTGGCTAACCTAACAGACAGTATGAGGATTATAAGGGATAAAATTATTAAATATATATGTTAGAAAATAATAAAGAGGATTTTATAAAAAAATGTCTTTAAAAACAAATAAATTACTCAATCATATAAAACAAAAGTATCTCAGACCCTCAGGTTTTGATATGAATAATTCGAATTCTGCATAAAGAATGCATGAAATTATTTTTTAATGAAGTGAGGGAAATTTGTAGAATATGACTAAAAATAATATATAATCCTCATTTTAATTTGAGTAAAAATATAAATATTTTGAATTGAGGCATGAGATTCAGAAATTAGAGGAGTATCCTTGAAATTCATCATATATTTGAAGATGAAACATTGTTATTTTCCCCATTAATTTAAGATCAGTTTCATTGAATAAATTTGTTCACTTATTGGAAAGGTTTTCCAATATGTCAAGGATAATCAATTGAACTAAAATTTTTCTAAAAGTCACTATATTTTGAAAATAAACACACAAAAATATTTAAAACATACTCTAATTGTTTTTTAGAAAAATAGAAATAATTGATGATCCTAAACTACAAAGGTTCTATCCCCCTCCAAATAAATTATGTAATTTACAATATAAATTAAAATTGATTTATCATGAAATAATTTTTGAAATAGAAACCCAAAAATCATGAAATATTTATGTAGAGGTAAACCATGAATTATTATCAGTACAATGATTGGTCAAGATTTTCTGTGATGAACAATGGAATCCAACATAAAAAGGTATGAAAGAAAACATAAAAAATTTGAAAAATGAAAATAAAAAATAGAAAGAAAAAATATAGATAGATACATTTTTAAAAATAAAATTTTTCCCTAAGTTTTTACTACCTCTAAATGGGATGTTTAATTTTGTTTTCCCTAACATGAGGGTGGGTTAAATTTTTTATCATGAACCTAAAAAAGTATTTTTTCTAGCATGGACATCAATATTTTTATTGAGGAGTAAATGGATATAATATTCCACATATATTCTCATGGGAATGAGATAAAATATTCATAGTGGAGGTACGATTAGGAAAGTTTCTTCCGCTTTTATAATTTATACTAGAACACATTATTCTTCTTCCCTTAGTGATTTCTAAAGGTATAAAACGTCAAAGAAATAACAAAAGGCAACGAGGAGTCTAATTCAATTTGAAAAACATTAATGTATGAAGAATAAATATATAATTAGTACATTTAAATTTGATCAACATTGGTATTTTATTCCTCATGTAATACCACTTTTGTCTCTTCTTGATCAATTTCCAAAAAAATTGTAAACTTTTTCTGGTCACCCCTGATGTTCCTCAATAGCTGCATCGTCATTTTCTTTAGCTTCCAAGAAGAAAATAAATGTGGTCATCAAATATTAATATTTAAAAAAATTAAAGGTGATACTCAATTTATTTTATATAAAATTATAAAGAAATGTGTTCATTAAAATATCAACTCCATAAGCCTTTTCAGCTTGAATCTATTCTTCACATGAGGATATTTCTTAGTTTTTTTCACCTAATTATTCAAAATCACCTATGAAATAATAAATTTATATTATTTTTATTATTTATATTAATAAAATGGTATTTCAATGTAAAAAAAATAAATATTATAGAAAAACTCAAATTTAATTACTAATGGATGTTAAATTGAAAGGAGGTGATCCTAGGTGAACACCAATAGAGAACCATCATCATCTCTTTATAAGTATTAAATTTTCATAATGAACCCCATTTATATAATAGGTGAATAAAAACTTCTACCAATTTTTGTGAATACATTTATCACTCAACGATCACTGATAGACCAAACATACACCTCCTTAGTCAATGGAAATATTGACGATGAAAAAGATATTCCTTGAGTTGCATGCAGAATCACAACGGCATCACACCCACATAGATCCACCTTGAAATATATCTATGAAAATATGAAATCATAAGAATGAATTTTTAACGACTTTGTTTCCACAATGGATTGATCCCCTAATAAATTCCTCATTTTTGTTACTCAGGATCATGAGTAATAGATATCAATGTGAATAAGAACGAGGTGGAATGATAATTAAAGAGAAAAATTAAACTAAGAAGAAGAATACGCGTGTGTGGAAGGAAAATGAAAAATAAAATACTTTCATGAATTAGATTATTTTTTAAAAAATATATATTAAAACTACATTTAATATTAAAATAGTCACAAAACAATAATAATAAAAATTAAAGAAGAAAATAATCTCATGAAACAGCTTCTCCCCCAGAATTTATCCTCTAAATGATGGCTCATTTTTTATTCCCCATATGTTTGAGTCACCTAATGGTCCCTCTGTATAAAATGAAATAAATTTAATTTTATATTATCCCATAAAATTTCACATTAATTGGATGGGTCTTGAAGCTATTTTTCAATTTATAATGAGTATGATGTTTGTTGGACAATAATTCTAGCAATCTTCCTTCCATGTATATCATTCAAATTCCACCTTTACGAATAAATTATTACATGTAATTTATTTATAGAATTAGAATATGATCCCTATTTAATTTCCATTGGTAAAAAAATCAAATTTCAGGTGTTCATATTAGGTTATAAATCAGTTATAATGGTGGTTTCCACACAATCTTCCATAATTATTTTACAATATGATTGTTTTTATCAGAACCTTGGATAATCATATTTGATCTAGAGCCGAAATAAAAAATATTGCCCATGAACATAGAAATCATAAATAAAAATTTATCACGCCAATTGGATTTATATTTCCATGCATATTGTCGAAATATAGAAGTTATAGATAATTTTTTAATTCCCAAAATTAACCAATTTACATATTTTTTCCAAAAACATTACTTATATAAATAATTTCTGTATATTTTCTCAAATTCAATAAATTTCGATGATTTAAATATATTAAATACAAATTATTTTGGTATATGAAAGTATTATCAGTATCTGTTAACCAAAATATAAATCATTCCTATACACATTAATAAAATATTAAGATGTAATTTCATGGGAACCAATGCAATCAATATTCAAATTTCAATGTAATAAAAAAAATCAATGTCAATTTTTTTTCAAATGTCATATAAAATATAATTTTTTACATTTTTTAAATATACATACAAATCATGAATTTTAATTTTTCACTTTTTAAAATGATGAAATACCTCATTCCACTCATTTATTTTCCTCAATTAATTATTACTAAAACATCCAAATCATGATTATACACAATTTTGATATTTTTCTATCATCTATCCTGATACAAACAAATAATATGTATGTTTATATCTTGTGAACATGTTCATTATCCATAGTATTATAAATGAACAATTTTTACCACTTTGTAAACATAAATGGAACATAAAATAATGAGGACCTACAATAAAGGTTCAAATTACTCCAAGGATTATGGTTGGTTGGAATTGATCCATTACAATTTAAGAATCAGTGAGGATGTTTATATCTTAATTAAAATGAATGATATAAAAAAAATAGTGTAATGATATTATCCAATTTAAAAAAATGTCTCCCACTTACCCCAAACTAAAAGTAATTTCATGATCTAATTATGCACAATGAATGATTTTTTCACAATAGTGAATTTTTTATAAATAATTATTTTTATTTTTTTCATTATTTAAATTTTATGCATGTTATAGACCTCATATACCTCACCCAACCACATATAAACGAAATTAATGATGTTTTAATGGTAATTTTTGGTTTTCCAAATCAAAACCAATTTTTATTTCAATTTACATTTCCATTTCCTATTTATTTATTTAAGAGGGGAAACAATAAAGAATTTAATAAATGAATAGAATGACCTTTATAATTACCCAAAATATCAACCCAAAATATTATTTACAATTTATATCACAAATTCCTTCATGATTCCGTTTACACATAGATATCAATATAAATATATCATAAAAATACCATGGTAATGGTAGTAATAGAGAAAAAATGGATTGAAAAATGGTTTACCCATATAAATGTAATTCATGGTCACTATGGGACAAAAATGGATTTATTTAAATGTGGTAATGTATGTATAAGTTTTTTTTTATCATAACATTAATACATAATTTTATTTTTTTTCATATTCATATCTTTAAAAAGATTAAAATCATTTTCCTAAATCTGACATGTCATAATATCACTCAAGAAATATGCTCAAGATAAAATAGGAAGTACTTCTCCAAGAAATCATATCATGAATTGGAATATGATATTATAAATTCACTAATGTCATGATTAATTAAAAAAATACAATTCACATGAAATTTAAAAATTCAAAGAAATAAAAATATTTGTTAAATTTAATTTACATGAATCAACATATTTCTTCATATCAAGAGTCCACAATTGTATATCCATGATTCAATTTAAGCCTTGCATTATTTATTTTACTCATTAAATCACATTAACAATGAAATCTAAAACCTAGATTCATGGGATTCCAATGAAACTAAAATATCATATATAGGTCATATAAATCATGAATTCAAGCATGTGAATGAAATTCTAATTGATTTCTCAAATAAAAAAATTTAATGAGTTTAAAATATAAAAATTAAAACTCAAATCAATTTATAACTGAATCTTTTTCCACTACCATTGATCAAATTTATTCCATCAAGAACCTATAAAATTCAATTCCTCAATTGTGAACATTTATAATTTCATTAATCTCAAAAAATTATGAGAGTATAGGTTGACTGATGGACATAATAAAGAAATAAAAATCAAATAAAAATTACTAAGAATCATGAAAATAGTAATCATTGTACGATGCCTTATCTAGGACCATGTTTTTGGACTGCACCAAGATGGGATTTACAATTAGTTATCCATAGTATGTTGGTGGGTATTGTTTCTTAGATTTTAACCACCATATGTTGTAAATTCCAGTTTTCACTTCTTCTGCTCTATTTAGGAGGACTCCATAGATTGAGAAACCTAGATACTTCCCTTGAAAATGTGGAACAACTTTCGTGGTATGGTTGGGATGAAGTATAGAACCTCCTCCTACTCAGTTTCAAATTGCTAAATGAATTCATTTCTAGCAAGTGGTTTCTTAATGTATTATATATAAAAAATAGTCAATGGGAATTTCATAGTGTAATTGTATTCGAATAAAATTAAATCATGATGTATCATTATAAAAAACATCTCATTCAATATATTAAGAAATTATCTTGGTTTCTAATTAAAAATCATCTTTCATGTCTTTATGAACATCCTTCAATAAGCTATTAATCTTTTCTAGTGAGCTCCATATATTCCTCAAAGGGTGCAGTACATGTTTATCCATCATCTTATAAGGCAATGAGAGGATTAATAAAATATTAAATTTAAAAACCATAAGGAATGATATTCAAATATAACATAATCTTATTAAAAAAGATAATATTTATAAAAGGATCATATCCCTATGTTGGTTCTTCTTCAACAACATCATCAGTGATGTAACACCCCGCCCGTACCTCACTATCTAAAGAAGGAGATGGTGATTACATAGCATTAAAAGAAATTCCCATGGTGCCAAAGGATGGAAATAAATGTCGAGGGCTTAAAGAAAAAATTGGGGAATGATTTTCCCTCAAGAAAAAACCAATCAAACCATCCACAAATAGTCACTATAAAGTGCATTTCAATAAAACATTCAAGCAAGTATTCCCAAAATACAACCAAGTTGATCCATAATACAACTAAAAACTAATACAATATAACATGATATCATAGTTCAATGAGTAAGACTAAACAAGAGAAACAAAATAAACCAAGACACACTCCACGACTCCACCCTAGGCTCCTTTGTCCAATCACCGCCACATCTATCAAGTATCACCTTGAACCACTAGCAATGGGATGCCTTACCATTACCTGTGTCTTGAAATACGTCATTTGAAATAGCACTGAAGTGCCAGAGTAGAGGGTTAGTACTAATACTCAGTATGTTTTCACCAAATGATTTCCCTATACATGCCACCAAGATAAAATCGTTAGCACATTTATATAAAGTATTTTATATAAAATATTCACATGTTAAACCTTTACTATAAACCAAACATACCCTTACCAAGACAAGAAAACCAAGGGAGATCCAAAAAATCATACCACAACAAATTTCATCATTTCAAATTAGCACAACAATTTCTATCCAGCAATGAAATGAAACACACAAGGTTCTACAAACCAGAACTAGTATAACAATCATGGTGGCACTTCCGTCCAACCTCTTTATTCCTTCCCTAATTTAGTGTCACTTCTCGTCCACTTACCATTGATGGTGGCCCTTCCGACCACTACAAAACACCTTATTATAGTGGTACTTCACACCCACTTCCAAAAAACATTCAAAAAAGCCATAACCAAGCATATATCTCACCACGGTCACCAAAATATGAAATTATCCATTTCAATTACATGTCGATCCTCTTCAATAAAAAACATTTATTGAAAACACCCTTCCAACATTTTTACACTCCATTTCCAATTTCAATAAAACAATCCCATTATTGAAATACAATTTCTCAATCCATCTTAATTAATTCAAAAAACAACAAATTTTAAAATATCCTTTTTACAATCACAATAAGTTCATTCTACCCAAAAACCCCTTTCTTCCCAAAAATCCCCAAAACACCAAGAAATGCATTTATAATCAAATTCACACATCAAAAACACAATTAATTTTATGCAACACATATTAATTGTAACAAATCTTCAAGGTATAGAAAATTCGAGCCAATAGAGAAGCCACCCACCTTTAGGGTTCCGACGAAATTGAACCACATGCTACCACACCTCCTCAAATCTACCGAACGCACCACCAAAATCGTTCTATATCCCATTCCATAACATCCAAATGTAATAAATTCAACACCTTAGAAAACCACAACACTAGATATATACGGAACATTTTTAGAACTAGAAGACTGAGAGAGAGAGAGATGTAGAAATAGAGGAAAACACATAGAAACCATGAAGAGATACTTAATTTGGAGAAACCACCTTAAAATCACCTTGGAACCACATTTATTTTCTTATAAAATGTGCTAAGGAGATCCCCCAAACTCTGAAAACCAAAACTCCTATTTGATCCACGTGTGCAAGGAAGAGTGAGGAAAAAATGGGAAATCCTGAGTGGCATGGGACTTAAAAACCCAAACTTTAAGTGGCCGCACAGTTACCCCTACACCGTTTAGAAAAACGTGTTCCAACTGTTCAGTTTCCACTGTCTATCCCAGGGTCTTCACACATCTTTCCCACACGGTTTGAGAAAACGTACGTCGCCCGTGCAGAGCGCATTGTCAAGGGTGCCCAGTATCCTGGGTTGGCCTCTCGGTTTGTTCAGAACGTGCACTAACCGTGTACCCCTGCACAACGTTCACAACTTTAAAATTTTTTCCCAGAATTGTCCAAACTTCAACCAACCACATCAAAAAGAACAAATGAACCGATGAAGGGGTCACATACCTTAAATCGGGGGTACTACATTTTCCCCACCATTAGACATTCCATCCTCAGAAAGTAGTGAACCCACCCTTTTATGAATGTACTTGGGCCATTGCTCGACCATCTCTTTCTCCCACTCCCATGTCTACTCTTGGATCTGGATATGCTACCAAAAAACCCGAACCAAGCCTAAGATTTTACACCGCAAGACTTTATCTTGCCTATCCACAACCCGCACTGACACGTTCACCAACAAAGCAACTGACACTAGCTCAACAAGATCCCATTGAATAACATTGCCCAGATCCAGGTGATAATTTTTCAACTATGACACATGAAACACATTGTTCATCACACTGAAAAAAGGTTTCAAATCCAAATGATAAGCCACCTCACCAACCAACTCATGAATCTCAATAGGTCGAATATTCCTTGGAGATAACTTTTTCGGCTTCCCAAAACGATTATGTCCCAACCTAGCAGAGATCCTCAAGAAAACATGATCTCTCACCTCAAATGATAACAGCCATCGACGGTGATCCACATATGATTTCTGATGAATCTCAGTCATCTCCATTATATTCCAGATTAACTTGATATTCTCCGTAGTGTACTAGAAAAGGCTTTGTCCAACCATCAAGGACTCGCCCATTTCCACCCAGCATAGTGGAGAAAGACACGACTTCCCATACAATTATTTAATTAGAGAAATATATTTGGATGCCTATTAAATATTATTGTACGAGGACTCAACCAACGAAAATTACCCTCGCACTAGCCCCAAAAAATCTGGGACACAAGCCCACAACATATCCTCCAAAGTTTGTATCATCCTCTCGGATTGACTTTACATATGAAGGTGATACGTCGTACTCAAGGACAACATTGTTCTAAGGGTTTGCTGTTAGGATTTCCAAAAACAAGATGTAATCCTTGGATCACTATCAAATACGATCGAAACTAGAACACCATGCTTCTTTACTACCTCCCGGATAACAATTTTGGATAGATCCTCCACCGTATGAGATTCGTGAATTGGAATGAAATGGGATGACTTCATTAGCTGATCCAATATCACCCAAATGGAATCGTGCTTTTTGACTATTCTTGGAAGACCTATGAAAAAGTCCATCCCTATTTCCTCCCACTTCCAAATAGGGATTGGTAAAGACTAAAACATTATTGTTGGCCTCTGATGCTCTTCCTTGACCTGCTAGCATGTCAAGAATCTCGAAACAAACTCTTCCACTCTACTTTTCATTCATGCAAACCAGAACAACGCTTTCAATTCATAATACATTTTCTAAATTCCAGAATGAACTACCCATATGGAATGATGATATGACCTAGGATTGTCCTCCTGACAAGCAACTGCTACGACCATCAGATTCAGAAAACACAATATTGAATCTCCATTCAGTTACCAACCCTAAATGGTCTCCCCAGCATTGAGTTTTGACCTCATGGTCACACACACAGAATAAGATATATGTACCACTTTAACCAGGCCATCCAAGTAAAGAATCAACAAAACCGTACAGAAGACCGCTCTATCGCCCTGGTACTCAAATTCAAACCATATGTCAGCTATAACCGACATCAACTGCCACTAGTTCATTACCTCTTTCAGCACTTGAACAAATTATTTTCTACGTAATGCATCTGCCACAAACTTTCCCTTACCAGGTGTGTACATCAAGTCAAAATCAAACATCTATAGATATTTCATCCATCTCCTTTGCCTCATGTTCGAATCACTTTGTGAGAAAATGTGATTTATGATCTTATGATTTGTATATACCATGAATTTCTCACAGAAGAGATAATGAAGCCACACATTCAATACGTGGACCACTGCTTCCAATTCCAAATCATGATTTTGGTATTTCTTATCATTCCCCCTCAACTATCGTGATCCATACACAACCACATGATTCCCTTTCATGAGAAAACACCCCAACCCTGATCCCGATATATCACAATACACCACGTACCCTTTTCTTGGTTCTGGAATAACCACGATTCGAGCTGATGTAACGCAACCCTTTAGTTCATCGAGACACTACTAACACTGTTAATTACACTGGAATAGAACATTATTTCTTGTCAAAGCTGTCATCGATGAAGCCAAACGTGAAAAATCAAGAACAAAATTCCAATAATACCCAGAAAGACCGAGGAAACTCCTTACCTCAAACTCATTTTTTGGAATTTTCCATGAGATAACAACCTCTATCATTTCTGGATCAACTGAAACACCCCTTTCAGAAATCACATGGGAAAAAAATAGACTTCCTGTATCCAAAAGTCACACTTTGAAAATTTTCCATACAAATAATGATCCCTCAAGATCCCAATCACTATCGCCAAATGCTGCTCATGATCCACCCTTGTCTTTGAATACACCAGAATGTCATCTACAAAAACCACCACAAATAAATCCAGATATCTCTGAAATATTTGATTCGTCAATGCCATGAACACCGCTAGCGCATTCGTTAGACCAAAGGGCATAACCACATATTTATAAAGTCCATATATACTTCTGAAAGATGATTTAAGAATGTCGTCCTTCCTCACCCACAATTGATAAAATCCTGACCTTAGGTCGATCCTTGAGACCCACTGGGCTCCCCTCAAGTGGTTGAACAGTTCATCAATTCACGTATGTGGATAATTGTTCTTTATCGTAACTTGGTTAACACTACGATAATCAACACAGAGCCTCAATATTCCTTTTGAATTTTTCACAAACAACACTGATGCTGCCCATAGAGACGTGATAGGATGAATAAACCCTTTTTTCTAACTCATCCAATAGGACATTCATTTTTCACAATTCAGAAGTTTCCATTTGGTAAGAAGGAAGTGAGATCAGACTGGTCCCTAGAAAGAGATCAATTGTAAACTCCACTTCGCATATGGTAGGTATCTTAGATAATTATTTTGGAAAAACATCCATGAAATGATCTACCACTTCCGGAAGAACACTCTGCTCAACAACCTACACAGATTCCAATAACAACACCACCAAATAATAGGATAATGTGCCCTCTGCTGGTGCCAACAAACCTGTTGCACCCATCCTTTCATGCCTCTCTCCTCTAAAGAGATTCCTAACACCATCGTGTGTCTTAAAATCCATTGTTAGTGCATTACAGATCATCTGGGCCTTAAACTCCACCAGCCAATCCATTACGAGGATTTCTTCATCCATCCCATCTCAATCACTGAGAAATTCCACATTAGCTCAACCTCACCCACAACGATACGACATGCTCTACATAGGAAGGCTCGACACTCTCTTTGACCCAAAGGAGTTTGATGTTTAATAACTAGAGGCATCATTTCATCCCTAAAACCCATCAACTCAAACACACATGCATCAATAAAAGAGTCTGAAGCACCCGTATCAAACAAAACCAACATCAAGGTAGAAATTAAAAGAATAGTACCTCACACTATGGATGGTCTCGACTGATCATCCACAACAACATGATAAGCTCTGAACAATGACTTGGTTACCACACTCTTCTCTTTATTTCCCTACTGAGGAGTTGTGGTGTTCCGAGTGTCACCATGACTGACTTTGCTCTGCCGACGAGGGGTATGCTACTATCCCCATCCCGTCAAAGAAAACGATGTCTGCGATCCCTGAGGAGTGTCACATGCACCAGACCTCAGAAAAATCTTACAATAGAGCTGAAGATTCCCATATTCTTGCTATTGTGACAATCTCGAGTTTGTTTCGTATTGTCCCCATGATGTGTTCCATAGAGCCACATTAAATTCTTACGGGTTTTCTCTGGGGCTTCGGAGAAAGATTTACAAATCATGTAGTCTGATTATGGTCCATACTCCCACCCTGGGAATAAGTGTCCTTCCCCCACTTGAACATAGCATTAGAGTTCCCACTATTCACCATGGTTACCACCATGCTTCCTTCACAAAGAACTCCCAACAGATACTGCTCAGCTACCAATGCTCGATTCACCATTTCTATGTAATCACTGATATACAACACTTCTTATTTTTGAATAGTTCTCTTGCGATAACCCCAATTTTATGATCCTTTAATTAAAAGATTTTTTACCCTCCACCTCAGGTGAAAACCTCACTAAGCTCATAAACTTAGCAGCATACTCCATCACAGACATATCCCCTTGCTTCAGTCTGAAGAAATCAGTTGTGCAGAGAATTCTGAACGTATGTGGGTAGGATTTTTTATTAAAAAATTCCTCAATGCCTTCCCATGTCACACCCTAGTCCTTCCATGAATGGAATACCAAATCTCACCATTGAAGAGAAAGATCATATAACTTATACATTGCTAGCATTACTTTCAACTCTACCAGCGTCCCAAAGAATCCGTAAATTCTGTTCATTATAGACAGCCATGCCTCTGCCCTTTCCGGGTCTGAATCACCCATAATGACAGGTGTATCCTGCTTTTGAATCTGAGATTCACAATCAACATGATTTGTCTCTTCTTCTATATTCACACTTCCCATAGCATGGAAAGCTTTCAGTATGATCTGGACTAACTTATTGTTCACCTGGGGCTTTGGTGTAACCACATTCTCATCAGGCACTTCTGGTTGGTTTTTACAACGCCTACGCATGCCATTTCGATAAACTGAAAAAAAACCATGAGTATCACTTCTGTATACATCTAGAATTTCCATTTCAAATCACATTACACAACACTATCACAACGAGGCTTTCCACCTTTCCATATTTTCCATGTTTCAACATTTTTGATAACCAAACCATTTTCGAAATACCAAATTTATTCAGATTAAAATTTCACACATCTGAAAAACCATTTCTCAATTCAGTGCATAAATCATTATGACTAATGAAATATTTATCCTAGTTGGATGTCAGATCTACCATATATTCCATGCACATCTCGATGTCTACACCCATGACAATGAGATTCCCAATGCCTATCAGTGTCACCAAAGCACTTTTGAACCAAAATCCATGGTATCTAGAAGTTCAACATAAAAGGTTTAGCTATGTCCTTTTATGCTATATATTCCATGTTTTTTCATTTATACACATTGCTACCATCCCAACTCAAGAAATATACTACAACTAATGTCATCATTAAATCCTAGAATCAACTCCAAAGGGTCGATCTAGATGATTACACTTGTAACACCATGCCCCTACATTATTGGCTTGAGGATGGAGTGGGGGTTACTTGGCCTTAAATGACGTTCCCAACGTGCCGAAGGTTGGAAATAAATGCTAAGGGCTTATAGAACAAATTGGGGAATGATTTTAACTCAAGAAAAAAACCTATCAAACCATCCACTAATAGCCAATATATGATGCATGTCCATAAAACATTCAAGCATGTATTCCCAAAAGACAACTGCGTTGATCCATTATACAACCCAAAAATAATACAATCTAACACGATATCAGAGTACTATGTAGAAGACTAAACAAGATACACAAAATAAACCAATACACACTCCAATACTCCACCCCATGCTCCTTGCTCCAAGCACCACCCCATCTCCCAAGTATCACCATGAACCACTAGCAATGAGATGTCATACCTTTACCTTTGCCTCGAAATACAACATTTTACAAAACACAAAAGTGCCAAAGTAGGGGGTGAGTACTAATACTCAGTAGGTTTCCCCGAAATGAATTCCCTACACATGTCTCTAGGATAAAACCACTAGCACATTTATATAAATCTCTTTATATAAAATAATTACAAGTGCAACCATTACTATAAGCCAAACAAACCCTTACCAAGCCATGAAAAACAAGGGAAAGCCAAAAAACATGCCACAAGACATTTCATCATTTCAATTTAGCACAACAATTTCCATCGAGTAATGAAATGCAACACACAATGTTCCACAACCCAATACTGGTATAACAATCACGGCGGCACTTCCGTCAAACCCGTTTCTTTTGTCCAAAATTTAGTGGCACTTCCCATCCACTTACCATTGATGGTTTAATTCCATCCATTACCCATCCCCTTATTCTTGTGGCACCTCCATCCCACTTCCACACAACATTCAAACAAGCCATTACCAAGCATATAACCCACCAAGGTAACCAAAATATTAAATTAAACATTTCAATTGCATGCCAAACCACTTTGATAAATTAAACATTTATTGATAACACCATTCCAACCGTTTTACACTCAAACTCCCTTAAAATAAAACATCCCCTTTATTGAAAAACAATTTAACAATCCATCTTAATTAATTCAAAAAAAACAACCTAATTTAAAATCTCCATTTTAAAATCACAACAAGAGCATTTTACCCAAAAACCCATTTCATCCCAAAAATCCCCAAAACACCACAAAAGGGTTTTCTAACTAATTTCGCACATCAAAAAAACAATTAATTTTAAGAAGAAAAAAATAATTGTAACCAAGATTCAAGTTATAGCAATGTAGAGTCGAGAGGTAATCCACCTACCTTTAGGGTTCTGACAAAATCGACCCACAACCTACAACACCTCCTCAAAGCTGGCCAACGCACCACTGAAATCACTCTATATCGCCTTCCTTAAAATCCAAAAGTCTTAATATCAACACCCAAGCCAACCAATCCCCTAGATCTACACACAATAGGTGTAGATCTAGGAAACTGAGATACAGAGAGATTTATATCTAGAGGAAAATATAAAGAAACCAAGAGGAGAGACTTACCTAGCAGAAACCACCTTCAAACCACCATGAAACCCCTTTGATTTGCTACCAAATTGTGCTAAGGAGAACTCCCAAAATCTGAAAACTGGAACTCCTGCATGATCCACGAGTTTGAGGACAGATGAGGGAAACATGAGAAATCCCGAGTCACACGGGACTAAAAACCCCAGACATTATGTGGCCACACGGTTACCCCACACGGTTTGGAAAACCGTGTGCCAACCGTGTGGTTTACACTCTCTCACAAAGGGACTCACACGTCTTACCTGCATGGTCTGACAATAGATGTGCCACCCGTGTGGAGACCTCTGTCTAGGGTTCATGGTTTCTTGGGCTGGCCGCATGGTTTGTTCAGACCGTGTGCCAACCGTGTGCCCCTGCACAACCTCTATAACATTAAAAGTTTTTCCTAGAATTGTCTAAACATCAACCAACTACATAAAAAGATCAAACGAACTGAAACATGGGTCACATAATACAAACCGAGGGTACTACAAGTGATATGGTCCTCTTATGGATGGATGTCAGTTGATATAGGTTGGTAGTCAGACCCCTCCATAATTTCTTCAAATTCTACCACATGGGTGGTGTCATCCTCTTCCGTTGATAGAGTGACATAAAATGTTTGAAGATGTTGTTGTTTTTATAGATTAGGTATATCATGTTTTACCTTATACTTATTCTATTATTCTTCTGGATCTTGTTTACCCCCACAAAAAACATAATATGTATGTCTTCCTCTTGATGGATCCACTATAGCTCATCATGGTCATCTTGTATCTTGGTATTTAAAATGGTTAGACAATTTCTATTTATTATTTATGGACTTATAATGTTTTATTTACTTATAAAAATAATGTAAAATAATTTTCTCATATAACACCATCCCCTCATGTTTTTTCTCATGTTATTGTTGTGTCTCTAGGTGTTCCTCCTGATGTGTACAGACAGATTCCGTTATCCATTTCATTTATCTCCCATGGAATTGTTTTTTAATCTTGTTATTTTATATGAGTTTTTTTTAATTTCTTATACTTGTTTAACTTGATATATGTTAGACCATGATTCATAATAAAAATTTGAATACATCATGGAAAACCTTTTTCAATTTTTTTGTAAATTTGGTAATTTGTTTCATTTGTTTATGAATAACCGAGTGTGAAAGCATGGTGACTACCCAAAAATGGAGACAAGTAAGATTACTACTTCCCATGGGGTGTGTAAGAACAATATTTTAAATAACCTAAGTACAATAAAGTCGTTAAAACTTGATATACTCGTGAATAAGAGTGTACACATAACAATTTTTCCTTTTTAATTAGAGAAAAAATATTGTATTTTTATATTTGTAGGTTTTGAATAAAACAAATAAATAAAAAATGATTGAAATAAAATTATAAATAAATTTATTTAGATAAATTATATGCGAAGAAGGTTTATTTGGTCTTTTTTGGTTTTCCAATTGAAATGATATCATTTTTCTATTTAATTAAATCCTCTTCTGCAATGTTGTTTGAAGTGAGATTCCAAGATCATTTCCTCATAAGGATTATTTCATGTGGTTATTTTTAGAAAAAAATTACCAATATCTGAGTTATTTCTATACTCCTACCATTTGAAAGATAGTGGAAATTAATATCCCGAATTTACATGGGCAATAACTGATTGGGTCTTGTTTATCTCAAACAATCATGATCATCGACTACACCTTTTACATGTAATGATGATCATCATGTAAATAAACACTAATACCTAGTGTCTTTCATTATATATATATCAAAAAAATATTTTAGGTAGATAATGATCAATGAACAATGTAAAAAATAAACAATTAAATCAAAAATCAAATACAATCACACACGATAAAAAATTCTATATGAAATTGAAACTAATATAATAGAATACATATAGTGTTTATATTCAACAATGTGCATGTAAAAAAGCATTAAAAATAAAATAAATACACTTCAACCATCACTATAATTTTTATAGAACCACTATATGTTTAATAGAGATGAATTGGGAAAATAGAGGCATCAAAAAACTGAGAAGAATAGAAGAGAGAAAAAGAAAAATAGAAAACTCATCCTCCAGAAGTTTTCCAACAAATTTTTTCTCTTTTTTGGAACACCAGATATTTGAATAATACTAATGGAAATTATATATTATGTTTCAAATTTAATATCACTTCCCACCTCCATATTTTTTATTAATTGGATGTGGCTTGTATATTTTTTGGAATAAATATTTACTATGACTTTTTCTGGTCGAGATATCCAAAAAGGCGCCTTCAGTGTATATAATTCAACGGCCAACTTAATTATTATATTACTCTAGGAAATATATTTTTTAAAATACTATATGATTCATCATTCAGTTATAAGATGAATAACAAAAATTGGTAGTCTGTATCACATGTTATTTTTCTATTATGGATGTGGGGTCCAGGGTGTCCCCCAATAAGTTTTTCCAAAATCAATGATTTGTTGGGCCTCTAGATATTTCGATAAGCTCATATCATATATTTAATTTCAATCCAATGATTGTAGGAATATTATAAATATAAATCATTTAAATTGGATCGATATTGTAAAATATAGATCTAATACTCATGTTATAGAATAGTATATAATTTCTAGAATTGACAAATTTTATCCTATTATCCCGAAACAGAATATAAATTTTAAATTCAAGAAATTTATCTCAAATTGATAAATAAAAAAAATTTAAATAATTTAAATGAATATATTAAATGAGGAATATATTATCACTATAACCCATCGTCATTAATAGGGACATTATGAGGTTTTACCTTGTTTCTTTTCATAAGTGTTTTTGGACATTGACTATTGTCATTGACAATTCAGATTGGGTCCTAATTAGATTAATATCCATTATAAATAATCACAACTAAATAATTCTAGGGTGATTAAATATATGACAATTTCTCTATATTTTCATCATTAGATAACTTCTTCAAATAAAATCAGAATACAATTTCCTCATGAAATTCCCTTAAAATTTGATTATATTTAATATATCCCCTGAGTAAATTTCCTCTATAATTCATACCACAAATTGATCCTAAATTAATCTCATATTATTATATCCATTATTCTAAACATATTCTTTGAATTCCATTTTTCACACTTTATCAAAACCATTAGACTGATAATTAACTCAAGCCTCCAATTACAACATTATATCATAATGAATAATATATTCATACATACTGAGGTACCTTGTGAATAACACCTTTCAAATATATGGTTTTCGGCCACTGAATAATCATTCCACATTCCATTCCGGTTGGATAATAACACCATAAATGTACCTCATATATTTCTTAAAATATACCTCATTGTTACTGATAGAGTCCTCATCCATTTAATTTATCTCAAGGAACTCCTTTTCCATCATTGTATGAAGTTGACTAAACAGTTACTTTTTGAAAAACATATTCTAGAAATTATACCAATCGATAAAATAAATGTTATTTTGTTCTATATTATCCTTGGTAAGATTCAACCATTAATCTTCTTCATAATAAAGATTATAGATAACCGGAAATACATTTTGATGTTCCAAAAATGGAAAAAAGAAAAATATATTTTCATTGGTACTAAATCATCTTTTTGAAACTAGTGTATCATAATAACAATTTAAATAAGATGTTTGTATCTTTATAGAGTACTCAATAAAAATATATAACATACTTTGTTCACTTGTATGTCTATAATGATTCATATCATTAGAATGTTGTGTGATATTTGAAATTAATTTCTTTGTTATATCTCAAAAATATTTGGATTTATAAGAGGTAAATAATATCATTTTACATCACACTTGATTTTAATGTAATTCATTCGGGTTCTATATATTTAATAAACCAATAAAAACATAGTGTGAGAAACAATAATCATAAAGTGGAGCCACATAATCGAGAAAAAAAACTTATATGATGTCTAATTCATGAAACATTATTTAATCATTGAATATTTAGGTTTTTCAGGGCCACTAATATTAATATTATATTTAAATCTATCACGATGTATCATAAAGAGTTTTTGACTTCCCAAAACATGTCACCCAGCAATGTCAAATAAGGTGTTCATCAAGGCTCATTACCATAAAATACTTCCAAATCATGTCTAACTAAATATAGAGTTTAAGTATTGTTACTCCATGGTATATATTTTCCATATCCAATTTAACATGTAGTATCTAGAAAGGGATTTATTTCAAGATAAACAATCATTATATCCTTGTCTAAAATTATTGAAAATCTTCTAATATATTCACTCCTACATATAATTATCTATACAAATTTATATAGAGATCTTAGAAATGGTTTTCTCATCACAACCACCCAATTTCAACTAAACATATAATACGATACAGGATAAATACACCTAGTCATACAATATATATATATATATTAAATTATTTTTAATAATATTCCTTACATAAAAAAAACACATGTTGGATGAACATAATGGATTAGTGCCTTTGGAATCATCGAGAAAACATTTATATATGTCTGATAAATTCCCTCTATTATGGTTCCATGTAGCTATCACCCTTATAACACATATAAATTATAATAAATGATCTTCATAACTGATTGAAAAATATATAATATTAGGTGAACATGGAATATTATTATGTTAAAATAGGGGAGATATAAATTCATAACATGATTATATTTTAATGATAACACAGGCCTAAAATTTAAAAAAAATATAAAACATATCAAAGGACACAACCATGATGCATGAAATAACGTTTTTCTGTTCCAATGAAATGAATCATTAGTGATAAAAATATATTATTCCCTGATATAATAACTTTGGGATAAGGCATAATTTGATTTTTATACACTTAATCATAAAAGATCATTTTATATAAGTTATGGATAATTACCAAGACCATCATTGTGGAAACGTCCATGTAGTAAACTGACTTCACTCATTCTTCCAACACTATATTATAGAATTTGGTACACTCCCCATTTTATCCCTTTCTTACTAGACCAAGTTAACTCATAGTTCTTGTCTTATCTATCTCATTAGATATAAATATTTACCTGATTCATCAGTTTGAGATATAGGTCTCACCCGACTCAAAAAGTTAATCATACATATGTGTGAAATAAGAAGACACACATTCATCATATCCTAAATAACGAAATGAAAACTATATCATTAAAATTTCATCATATGATAACCTGTGGATAATATATAATTTTGATATTAATTTTAATTTAAAATAATCCATGATATGAACAATGTTTCATAAAAATATACTAATGGAAGAACCCATTTTAGGAATTGGGATTCATAAACAATTTTTCATCATATGACATATACCATTCTGAAAAAATATGTGTGGTATGCTTTAATCATATTCCGAAAAATTAATAAGTAACATCAATGGATGATTTCTAATATGGAATATGATCTTAATTTATCATTTAAAAAAAATTCTTGGGTGAAATATTTTTAACTCTATGAAAAATATAATTTTAAGACAATTTTTTTAAAAAAACCATCTTGCATGAAAATAAAATTTATAAGAAATAAAATATTAATCAAAGAATTAACTATTCATAACATTATAAAATATCACTCTTGTCATAAATGATAAAACTATGATTCATTTAAAGTATTTTATAAAACTAGAACATGATTTTTTTAAAAAATTGTATGAATATTATTTTTAAAATTATTAAATAGACAAATATGACTAAGAATTTAATTAAAAAATAAATTGTATAATAATAAAACATTTGCGAAAATTGTTTCTAAAAACTTTTTTTGAAGAAAATATATTTCCATCTATATAATGAAAATAAATTAGTATTTTCATAAAAACATTTTCATTATTATTTTATCTACTAGAGACTATAAAATTTGTACAATTACATAATGATATCATTAATAACTATTATAGAAAAAGAAGTCATGATAATTTTTAAGAGGAAGAACACGATATTTCGAATTTGGATACTTAATAAAAAATAATCCTATCAAATGATGACATTGTAAGATAAAATCATCATTAATTTTGTAACATTGAATAAAATGATCCTTTAAAGAATTACAATATAAAAACCTTAAACATAACCTGTTCCTTTAATTTTAATATTATATTTCACTTTATATTTCAAAATATCATTTCAGTTAATTTTTTTGTTGATATATTATGAAATATTACAACGAAAATATATTAATTATAAGTGTGAATTTTTTACTCAGTATCATTTTCCCACTAAAAACATTCTAATATTAAACATGGTTTCATTGAATGACATAAAATCATGGTTTTCATATTTTCCTCCACCATTCACCTACCCTCATTTTAACCAAATCAGGAAAACATAAAACATGTGATGTGGAAATAAAGATATGTAAGTGACATAAAAAACATTTTTGTGTTTTAAAATTCTGAATATCCCATTACATTTCATTATTTAAAAACATTACTTATTACCCTAAAATGAAATAATTAATGTTTATAACAAATTTTGTTTATGTTACATTTTTTAATTAATGGTTTTCATAAAAACTAATAATTAATTATAGGAAACTCATGTAGGTTCCATTGGTCACTATTACCCAATAAATATTATACTAACCCATAGAAATGGAATATACATTTAGTCAAATTTCATAACCAGAGTGCCCAATGCATTGGAGAGCAATCATCAAGATCACATGTTGTATCATGAGTTATAATAGTCCTCAACACATCATGTATTGAGCTATAATTTGAATAAACCCATAATATATTGAGATAAAATGTGATCAAACCATTATAAAAAATATCTATGGATGTTTTCATTTATAACTAACTTAAACTTATATAAACATCTTTTTAAATCACTTTTGTGTATTAATATAAAATTTTTCATTTAAAATATTATTTTATACAATTTTAATAACTAGACACAAAATATTTAATAAATTTTCATTAAAAAGAACAAATAAAAATATATAACAGAAACATTGAATAATAAATGTTTCATTAAAGATGAATGTTTTGTTCAATCAGAATATATAAAGAATATTTTTAAAAAAAATTATAAAAAATAAATCATTAAAATAATATTTTTCAAAAATAACTTCCATTACATAAAGAATTAAATATCATTCTATGAGTATTTTTGATAGAAATTAATAAATTAAAATTTTGAATACTTTATATGCTTATCAATATAGAAGTGAAAAACATTCTAAAAACCTAGACATTATTGTGACGTATTAAAAAAATATCTTTAAAATATTTAAAACTGGGGTTTCTAGTTTAAGAGTGATTTACAATGATTATGAATCATCAGGTATTTTCATTATATTAATTAATAATAATAAAATGTAAATTTTCACATACTTCATAACGTTTTTTAGGTTTATTATTATTTTTTTATTAGTTATTATCATGTTATAATTATTTATGTTTACTCAACTGATGGGTCAATATTGGGTATACAAGTCCAAAATGGATTCGGTAAGTTACTTATGTTCAATGTGGTAAAAATTCCATAATATATAGATCAATATTCATTAAATTAATCAAAAATTTTAAAAAAAAACATATACATTTCAATTTGAAAATTAAATATGAATACTAGAAATAAACTACGTGAAAATCATAGATATGGTAGGCTATATGTATGTATGTGTAATGATTCAATTATTCAATGATGATCATATAAATATGTTATGTATATCTTTTTATTTATATAATTATAATAACATAATAAATAAAATATTTATTTTATTAATATACTTAGATATCTCATTCATGTAATGGGGGGGATGAAAAACATATGCCATCGCTTCTTGTGGGTGATAAGTCACACGTACACATGAGCACTGTTAAAAAATTCAGGTTCATTGAAAGGAAAAATATTATATGATATGTAATATTTTAATAGTGGAAAATATTTAATTATTATAAAATATTAACATTAATACAATAATTATAACCACACTTGAGAGATGGTGATGGAAAATTAATTAAATCAGTTCAAGATGTGATAATCTTCCATACAAATGGATGATGAATTTTTTTCACATTGGATGGAATAAGAGATGGATATGGATCATTCCAAAAAAATATAACATATATTTATATGTATAAAAATGTATTTCATATTTTATAACTTCTTAATATGATTTTAAGTATGTGTATTATGAAGTAAAATAGAAATAATTGATTAATTACGATACTTCTTGTTTGGGAAACAACCTTTGCTTAACATCTAAATACAACTATGGTTGTGTTATGACTAAACTAATTACACTATAATTAAGATAATGATAATATAAACTTTTTTTGGATGATATTTAGAAATAAAAATAGATCATCAACTGATATGAAATGAGATAAATGGGTTCTTTATATATGATAGGGGATAAGGACTCTCATAATTTTTCAAATTATTAAATTATTTGAAATTTATTTTGAATATAAAAGTGATCCAATGTAATATATTTTTAATATATTCTATGTATTGTTATATTTAAAGTCATTTAATAATTTTTTGGATAGGATTACTTCATAATATTATCCTTATCTTTTAGGTATGACTCATATCTAACACTTATAACTATTACAAGGATAACATTGATTTTCACTCTATAGGGGTTAATATAATTACAATAAAATTCAAAAATACACATAAATGAATGATGTATAAAATTGTAAAAATTATATAAACATTTTTTATGAATTTATTATTATTATAAATTTTATATAATTTAATCTGATATTATTTATTTTCAAATATAATTAAAGTGATTTTTGACAGTATTCATTACGTTGAAAAAAATGATGTAACTGTGTTCTGTTAGCATTCAATGTAAAATTTCTATCATAGAATATTATAAATATGTTTCCATTATGTAGATAGATATTTTATATTTAAAATTAATATTCATAGTAGAATATATGTGTTTAAAATTATATGACATAAATTTATATAGTTATTGAATATTTGATTAAGATATATTTTGATTTTAGTTAAATTAAATATTATCAACATCATACTCTCATCCAAATGGATTTTTAAGGATTTCATGTTGGTACATATGTGATTTAGGATCCATAAAACTCATAAAATAATATTTTAAAATGTGTTTGGTTCGTTTTGTTGTACATATAATTTTATTTGTAATCTCACTTATCTGATTTACCCTTTACCATTGCAATAAAAAACCAAAATAAATATTCATTTTGTCCAATACTAATATAGTTATAAACTATAACTATCTACCTTATGAATTATAATTTGGAATAAATTTTACATTATTCAAACGAAATTTCTTTTAGAACATAAAATTATTATAAATGGTAAAAACGTGGGGAAAACACTTTTTTCTAAAAAATGCTATTTTTAGAGATTAAATTTATATATACTAACTTCATGTATATAATCCATTTAAAAAAAAATTAACAATTTTTTAAAAATAATTAAAAAAAAATTAAACTTCATTTAAATTTTATTTTACAATAAAAAATCATTAAATTATTATTACAATATTTTTTTTATCATTCATGGAAAAATTAAAACTTTAAAATATTTATTGAAATTATACCATTGAAAATATTGATGAAATAATTTGAAAAATGATCGTAATTTTATAAAATTAATTTTCCCTGATACCAAGAAATTATATATATATTTTACATAAAATTAAATAAAAACAATTTTTATGAAGGAATGTTTTTGAATAATAAAATGAATTTTCATTAAATACAATACCAATTTTAATAGAATTAATTTATATAATTTAAATTATTAATAAGTTTAATAATTCATAGTGTAATTAATAATATTCCATCCATTCAATTTGATCACAATGTTATAACGATCATATTAAAATACTGACATTTATTTTTTCCATTTATGCTTGATGTGGCATATCATATACACTATTTAAATTAGTGTTTCTTTTATTAACAGGATATGTTACATTCTACCCCCATTTTGAAAATTTAATCCTCACAATTTCAAATTCAATATTAGTCACCATTTTCAAATTTTTAAAAAAACCATTTTTGAAATCCCTCATTAAAAAGGATTAACAAACCATTCACATAATTATAAGGAAAATAGAAGAATGAATTTCACCTCACATAAAAAATACTATATTTCCTTGTAGTGAAATATGGGCATGGAAAAAACTCTCTCTAGAATAATAGAGTGTGATAGTGAACTTGGCCATTAAAATGTGAACCTTAATAACACAATAAACAAGTGGTGGGATAAAAGACAATTGATTCACCTATTGGAAAACTAAACTAAAAATGATTTTTTTAATAACAATCCAAGATTTGTGGAATTAATTTACCATATATAATATATAAATAAGTATAAATACACACATGAAATGTAAAGTTTCATCATTAATCAATTTCAACAATAAAATTATCTTTTTATCAAAATGATTCGTTTGAGTTTTTCAATCATTAAGAACTAGAATCTACATTTGGAGACTCACATAATCTAAAAATGATTGAAAAATCATTTCTCATGTATCTATAAATATACCAAATTCAAAATTGTTAATACAAGATGACAAAATTCCCAAAATTAATAATCAATATATGAATAAAATATTCTTTAATATCTAAAATTCCAATGTGACACACATAGATCAACATAGATCATCAATAAATAACTATGCAAAAAATTACTCAAATATATTACAAGAATTATTAAAGCCCAATAGTTTTTTGATCAGATAATCTTCCAATTTAAATTTATCTATTTGTTACCATATAACATCAATTACTCTTGAAGTATCATAATTAAAATTTTATTCCCAAATAATGTAATCATCATAATTATATATGAATATAATTCAACTTTAATTGTAAAACAAATTCACATATAATTATTTTTACCTTCTTCCTATGTTAAATAAAAAAACAATGGTGATATTTTTCCAAAAATAGTATTAATTAACTAATCACTAAAAAATAATTCCATGGTATTATATACATATTATCCCAAAATAAAATTATTCACAACTAATAAAATCGATTAAAAATTATATTAACTGGTTGATCAAATAGGCTTGTTGTAGTGGATTCACCCCTATCTCTTTTGGGGTATGAGTTTATTTCTTGTGGCCTTTCCAAATGTGAATGGCTGTCACACGTTATTATTGTTGTCCTTTTCAAAAAAAAAATATTAATATAATACTTATAAAATGTGAGAAACAAGATCAAAAGTAACCTTATTATATTTTAACTACAAAATTTATATCGAACCGTTATTTTTGTATCAAAATGTAATGAACTATAATTACCTCAAAATATAGATGTCTCCAAAAATTCAATTTTACAATTTAATGATTCAAAACCTAAATCGTATAAATGGGTTTCTAGTATATTAACCATACGATCAAACATAAAATAATATACCCATGGTTTTATCCCTAACTCTAATGATAACCAAACATAAAAAAATCTTAATATCATATATTCTCTATACACTTGTGTGATTCCAACTAGAATACACTAGCATTAAATAAAACAATATTTTAGTTTTTATAAATTTAGAATGAAAATTTATTTAACAATGATCATTTCGGTATAAAGATTTAATGAATAAGGAGATATAATACAATGTAACCACATACATTATAAGTGGTCACTATTACTAAATATCCTTGATTCAAACAAAAAAAATTAAAAAATAAAACAATTTTTCATTCCACGGTATAATATCAAAATTTTCATATAGTCCTCACTGTTTTCCCGAATCATCATTAACCCTGCTCAAAAAACATTAAATAATTCGATGAAAACAAAAATATTAATAAGGTATATAAAATCAATTAAACCATTAACTGTTTTTAAATAATTATATACGACTAAAAATATGGACATAAAAATAAGCATTATACCATATGAGGGAATACACAATGTTTAAAACCAAATTATAATTAACATGCCTTTTAAAATCAATGATATTCATGACAAATCATAATTATGCATAAAAAAATCTTCTTGGTTCCACAGTACATCATTAAAATATAACTATTATATTTAGCCTTATAAATGGAATAATCATATTTTTTATCCAACTTGGTAGTCAATAATGCATCAGAGTGCAATTATTCATCTCAACAGTCATATAATGAGCAATAATGGGGATCATACCATAATATAGTGATCTATAAGGTGTTTTAACCAATCATATCTCAATACATAATTGTATAAACCAATAATAAACAATATTCAATGACCATATAATGAATAAAACCATTGATACATAATTTATTTTCATTTGGAAAGAACATTTTGATAATAAAATACATTTAAAAAAACATTTATCCTTTAAAAATCTAAAAAACCTCACACATAATATTGAGTCAATTTTCATTACAAATAACTGAAAATATATTATAAAAACATTAAGTCATTAATTCTATATGATATATGGGAATTAAATTAATTTTTCGTATTTGAATTTTTTGATTGACCTAAAAAACAATATAAAGATGATTTATCAAATGAAATTTCATTATATAAAACCATAACAAATTTAATTTTATTTACATAATAGAATTATAGAATTAAAAATTTAGAAACTCATTTTCTTTTGAGTCTTCTGCATTAGTAATAATCCCCAGGTAAATTATATGTCATAATGAATAATAAAATTTATTAATATACAAATTATTTAAAAAAAATAATCATTTATATTTATCATTTTATATAAATTGTTACCATAATGAAATAATTACTTAATTATTTTTGTTCCTGAAATATTTTTTGAAAATATTTGGTCCTTGAGTCCCAAATGGATTTGATTAATCAAATATGGCCAAATTATTCATAAATAAATAATATATATAATAATATTAGTAAAATAAATATAATTTTTGTCAATAAATTATAATTTAAAATACATCCATTAAATATGGATATTAAAAATGAACTATGTTATAATCGTAGAGACAACTAGTTGTACATATACATGATTAACCTTTACAGTTTCTAGTGATAATCATTGAATGAATTTAAGTATCATTTTACATTTACGTAAGGATAATAATATCATATATATAATTTTAAATATATTTATATATATATAATCCTTTTGATGTGGTGATGAAAAATCAGGCACATAGCTTCGTGGAGGCGATAATTCACACATCTTCATGAACAAAGTTATCATTTTCTTGTGTATGGAAAGTAATGAAATTAAACTATATAATAACAATTAAATATGATAAATAATTAATGAATTTAATATATAAAAATTAATTTCATAATTATATATATATATATATATATCCTTGAGGGATGGTGATGAAAAATTAATTATATTGGTTCGCTTGAGAGTATTATGTTTTACACAAAAAAGATGGATTTTTTTTCCCATTTTTCCAGAATATGATTTGAATATGGTTCATGAGAAAATCTATTTACATATAATTCTATGTATAATAATTTAGTGGCTACTTTATCATATTTTAATATTATTTTTATGAGGATGATGATAAATGAAAAAAGAAATATTTCTTAAAATGTAATATAGAAATTTCGGACAATGGTCATTTGATAACACCAAAATTCAAAAGAGTATGTTGTTAGACATGAAATAAATCCACATAATGTAGGTTAGGGATTATTGGAAGGAATTTTGGATGATATTTGCGAAACCAAATATATTATTATGTCTTATTAGAAGATAATAATAGGTTCCATTTTATAAATAGAGGAGGGGAAATCATGTAATTTCATGAAATATTAAATTAATGTAAATTAACAGTGAAATAGAAATTTATTAAATGAAACTAATTTATATTATAAGATTACAAGGATTATCTATAGTCTCATAAAATATGTTTTTACACGTGTCAGTCATATTATTAAACTTATAATTTATTTTTAACCCTTATTTAACCCCTTCAGCTCTTATTATAACAACATGAAATTTTACAATTTTTGTGCCTATATGTTAACATTAGAGTTCCAAAAAACAATAAATAAATAATCTATTACATACAAATCCATAAATAAATAAATTTTCTTAATTTAATTTTTTTTCATTTTTTCTTATAATCAATTATTATATATTTTGATGTATAATTTATTTCCATTTTGACATAATTCATTAATTTTATTTTCATAAAAAATTAATTCAACAAGATAAAATATTAATAATAAATTTTCATAACTACATATCATTTTTTATGAATCTATAAATATATTGTATGACAATATGAATCTGAAGTAATATTAAATTAAATATTGATTATATCGTTTAATTTTTTTAATCAATAATTGATAAATTTCCACATCAAAATTGGCTCACCATTAAGGATATTATATCATCAATTGTGATTATGAATAAACTACCATTATGTTGAAAAAATATTATAGTTTAAATTAATATTTATATTTGATAATATATTTTAGATAACAATTTATTAAAAATAATATTTTTATTAAAAATATGAGATAAAATTTTTGAGTATTCATTAAATAAAATAATATAAATTTCATACTCCTATAAAGATACCATAAAATGGTTTTAATTTTTAAAATTTTAATATTTTGGTTGAATATAAATCATAAAATTAAATTAGTTAATAATTTAGAGTCATGTTATAGCTCGTGTAATTTTATTTTTAACCATATTTATACGATTTTCCATTTATTACTGTAAAACAATTACCAAGCATACTATTCATATTTTCCAAATAGATAAGATTAATGTTTAATATATTTTAACCATAGAAATACAATTATTTAATCAATTTTTCAAAAAAAAAACGTTTTATAATTTTATTTAAATTTAAACTAGAAAAACTAAATAAAAAAATCGAAACAAAATCATTTATTAAAACAAAAAAACATTATTACAAAAAATAAAGTTTAAATTATATTTATAAAACTATTATTGGATTGTCTATATATCATATATTACTAATAATAATTTAAAAATAATCCCAAACATTATTTTAACATTAAAACATAGGAAAATAATGTTTTTTTAATAAAAATCGTGTTTTACACTAATCATTGAAATGTAAAAAATTTAAAACATTTATAAAAAAATAAAAATAAAAAAATTGTAAGTAGATAATTTCTAAAATGTTTTAAGTTTAAAAAATATCAATTCTCACATGCTCTAGATATTAATAAAGAACTGAATGTAAAAGGAAATAAAACACATTAATTATGAAATTTTTTTTCATGAGAATAAAATGTCTTCTTTATAATTGTATTGATTATTTAAGTAGAATTAATAATTACATTATGAATAATAATTTCAATTATATATATCATAATTTTATTAATAATATTAATTCATTATAATTTTTACAAAATTTTATATTTCAAACATTTAAATAGTAATATTTAGTTTTCAATTTATGCCTGATTTGTCATATCATATATCAAATTGTACAATGTGATTCATTTTAAAAACATGTGATGCTATATGCGTAAAATGATATTGAGGCTAAAATTTCATTAGAGTGAATTAAATAATGATAATTTTTTTAATATATGTTTTATATACACAACATGATGGAATGTTTGTGTATAACATAACATACATCTCGAATAAAGGAGATTGAGACAAAACTGTCTTACATTAAGTCATGAATTATGTTATAGTACATAAAACCTCAGGTTTATTAAATATATTCACTTCATAAATATATTATAAATCTTTATTCTTATATATCGTACCACATATAATAGTGATATTCACTTTTTTTACATTTTATTAACAATTCCATGTTAATGTTATCTTTCGGGTAAAAACGACTTTGTATTGCATATTGTTTTTATATTTTTCCGTATATATATGATAATGGTTCCATTACTAGAATAAATATATTAATTATATTAAAATAATATATATTTATTACATATTTTTTTATTTTAATATATAACATTTTGTGATAGAAAACTAAATACAACGTTTATGAAGGTGATATTCCATACGTAGTAATAAATGCTATTTCCAATTAATTTTTGTAATTAATTAAATATAAAATGTTATATATATTATCATGAATAATTTTTTCTTATATCTATAAAAAACATTAATTATGACCTTCTTTAACACATTCTATGTAAATCGTCAATGAGTCGCATTACATTGCAAGGTGGTAGTTCTCCATTAACATGTATGATAATTTCGTAATCCAAAAATATGATAAGAGTAATGGAATGTAGGATATAACTTTTATTGAATCCAAATAAAATAATATATATCATATATATCATGTTTAAAAATTTAACACATCATTATATCTATCCTGGATAGGTGGTAGTGGAAAATAAAGGACATTGGTTCAAGGGGTGATAGCCCAACGTACACACAGGTAATGATTTCGTAAACAATTTGATATAAGTGGAGATGTTTTTAGGTAATGACCTTGATATAAGTAAATATTGTTTTAATTTTTATTCGAAATATCATAAATAATAATGATATAATAATAATTTAAGGCTACGGAGGAAGATATAATAACAAAAATGTTTGTTGATTAGCTATTCCTCTTTTCAGATAACCTCAACAGGATTGCACTAAATCCTCCGTATGATGATTTCCATAAAAAAAGTATTCAAGAATGATGTCACGGATGTAGAATACTGATTTAGATAGGTATTTTCCCATATTATGGGTCTTGAATTTGTGAAGAAGATATGAGAGGGGGTGCACTATTATAAGTGTGGGAGAGGAGACAGATATTATTATTTTAAAGAATATAGCGCTCTCATATTTTTTAAATGATCAAAGTTACAAATTTGAACATTATATATTCGTAGAGGTTAAATGGTATAAATATGGATTTATAATATTTTTTAGAGTTATTTTTAGGTTATTATACTTTTATCGTCTTAATTTATCACTCTATAATCCCATTTTACCTCAACTGTTGTGATTAGATTTTTCAGCATTCACTATTTATTTTGGTAAAAAATAAATCCAACATATTATATATTATAAATTATGATTATTAAAAATATTTATTACATTTTAATTCATTAAAATAAATATAGAAAAAATTTATTAAAACATAATATTGTTTAATTTGGATAAATAGCATTTTTAAGTAAAAATGATCAAATGCTTACGATGATTGTATATTAAATTTTATTGTGAAACTGAATCCAATGACATAAATCTGACTATTAATTTTTTTTGGAAAATTATAGATAAAACTAAATATAATATAATTTCTATTTGTAAATAATTTAGGATAAAATACATTTTTCATTTATACTTCATTATATTCAATATTCATCCAAAAATGAAACTTTTCAAAACAATCTTAAAAATCAAAGTAATATAATTTTTAATTTATGAAGTAAAAATGATGATTATTATACCATATAATGTTTCTATAAAGATAAAAACTAATTTTACCCTCATTCAAAAGAATTAGAAAAAACAAATGATTTGAGGAAAGTGTGTTTCAAAAACATATAAAACATTACATACAATTATATATTTTTCATATAAATTTTTTAATTGAATAAAAATATTATAATTTATATCTTATAAGTACTTATGACTATATATATCGATATATTTTATATCCATGTTATAGTATTTCCATTTTAAAAAATATTAATAAATTATTGTGGTGTTGTTACAACATAGTGTTTCATGTAATGGAATCAAATAAATTGATACGTGTAGTAACAATAAATTGATTTTATGTTTAATGATATTATAACATGAAGTATCATAGAACGGATTAAATCATTGAAATTTAATTTATTTGAAAAAATAACTTCATTAAAAGTATATTTGTTACAGTAATGGTCTCCCTCTCATATAAATATTGAATATCGGGAAACCAATAAGGGTGGAAGTAATTCCATGAATGTTGAACATTAAAATTAAATGTGGAATTATTACCCTTATGTGTGTTTCTAAATAAAATAATTTCATAAGTGTAATATTTATTACATATAAAAAAATTTATTAAAATTTATTTTTGGTGGAGATGAATAACAAATTACATTACTTCATAATGACAGTAGTTCATATAAACAAATATATGACGTTTTCATTTTTAAATAACTGAAAATAATGAAAGGAAAATAATAATTTATCATTTTAGATGAAGTAGTATATCATATATACCATATATATTCATTATATTTATGAATATCACCATCCATGTTAAGTGGTGATGAAAAATGAAACAATAATTTTCTTAGAGATGAGAGATTATATATACACATGTGAAACTCTATCATTATCCAATAGATTTAAAAGTGAAAGAAATTTTTTTATACTATTAAGATTAAAAATATGATTTTATTAAAAATGTATATAAAATTATAGTTTATGTTTACATATGATTATTAATAATTATAGGAAAGAAAAAATATTTAAATTTATCAATATAGAAAATTACATCTACATTGGGTACATTAATTTTCATTATACCTTATGATTTCATTGGATTTAATTTTTTTATGGCCATTAAATCTAGGACCTAGGGAGGAATGATGGAATGTTATTTCAGTATGTATTAGATGACATTTTCACCCCATAGGGTTTAAATAAGTGAGGAATGAATATTCCCTTTCCTTAGTGAGTTTAGTTAGATTATTTTAAATATTAATATGATTTAAATATTGTAAATTTCATTTTAAAGGAAAATCATATAATTGAAAAAAGTTGTGTTGAAAGTTTTTTATACATTAAACCAATCAGAAATAAATATGGTTCTTATAATATAGATATCATAATCTTATATTTTAACGATATTTAATGGATTTAAACACATACCATGATTGATAAATTTTTTCAATTGTAACGTTATTTAGTGTAACAAAAAATTGAATTTACCTTACATTAGTTTTTTCGTGATAATTTAAAATATGGAATGCATTTTACCATAATTATATTATAATTATGGATTAATTTAGTTACATTATCCAAAAACTAATTTTTATGAAAATAAATTAGAAATAAAATTCATTTTTTGGAATATAAACAATTTTATACACATTATATGGTAGGTAACAAACATTAAATAAATTTTAATATGATAACTAAAATACAAAATCACTTTATTTCAGATATATTATATAATTTTACCAAATATACTATCATAAATGACCATGAGGCATGATTTCACTCTAAAATGTTGTATATAGAACATTAATATGAAACATGTGTATAACTATGTTACTCAACTACTACACAACATGTTCTAAAAATAAATTCATCATATAAAATTACGTAGGACAACCTAGGGATTTATATAATTAAGTGTTTATAAATATGTTCTCGTAATGGAATAATTATAGCCTGATGATTGTAATATATGTTATTATATAATATAATATTGGTTATGTTACTGTGATGTGAATCATAAACACAATCTTTGTATCATGATAAAATATGATAACATCATTATATCGTGGTAATGTAGAAAAAATATAAAACATGATATCGTAAAGATAAGGAAAGGGTAACCACATATACATAATATCATAATTTAATAAGATAGTCTCCCATGAACTATAAATGGTATTTGATGATATAAAAATATTTCAGAATGTCGTTGTGTGACATAATAATCATTCCCCCCAATCACATTCTGACCATATACAAGAATAATACAACCATATAGATCATATAAAATATCAACAAATTTCATCATGATTAATACCATGGTTATGGACTGTAGATTTCATTTATTTAATTCCATAATCAATGATTTATAGGTACATATAGGTGAATACTGTTGAGTTGAAATATGAATGATAATTTTCTATATAAATCTTTTTCATGGAAAAACATCAGATGAAAATTTTAACAACATAACCGGTTTATATAATTATATTAGGGAGGTTTAATGGATTGTGAAAGGTGGACTCTCATTACTTGGTATTCCTAATGATACTAAAAGTACATGTTAAAATACATTATAACATGAAATATTGAAAATTTCAGGAGAGGAACTTTATAACAGATTAGTAAAATATTTAGATTATTTTTATGGATATAGAGAATAAATTCATTATTTATGGGATTTTAGAAAATGTGAGATGGAGGATGGGTGGGAATGTATTACAAAATGGGGGAATTATTTACTAATTACTAATTTCATTTTTCACTCCATAGGATAAAATAATCAAAATATACATTCCCATTAGTTTCACTCATAAAATTTTCTAGATAGTTTAGCTTTCAAATATTTTATAATTCCAAAAAATAATACTACAAGTGATGTGGAAGTGAGTGATGTTTATAACGAATTTTTTTCCAAAAAAATAAAATATGATACAGGATATAAAAGATATAATTATGGTTTATAAAATAAATGATATATAATTATAAAAAAGTAATTTTAAATTTGATATATATATATATAATATATTATGAATTATATGAAATTTATTAAACCATTTTTTTCTATAATTATGTCATTACAAGGAATATAAATAAATCATATTAAATTTTGATTTAAAAAATATACAATATCTTTTAAAAATTTTAAAATTTGACAATTAGAAAATTTTGAGATTCAATTTTAAAAAATTAAATTTAGTTATCAATATAATTTTCTAAATTTGAAAATTATTAACCTTAATGAAAATTAATTATTTATTGCAAAATAACACTTTTTAAACATTTACCACATTCTTGCTATTATAATGATTACACTTGAATTAACTAAAATATTTTTTCATTTATATTTATATAATTATTAAATATAAATAATATTTAATGGAGATAATAATTTTTTCAAAATTAAATTGAAGTTAATAAAATATTCACCAAATTCAAACTCAATATTTCATTGAAATGCATTATTGATTTCATTAGGGTGAAATATTATTTTTTTCAAACTATGTATATAACCGTTTAAAACATATTAATTTTGGGCGATACTTATAATAATTAATTATTTATAAATGAAAATATAAAAATTCATAAGACTATGGTATGTACGTAAATCCCCTTATTACACCATTATACTCAATAATGGTATTATGTTAGATGGTCTGTATTTCATGGGGTGGTCTAGTTAATAGTGATTTGGCCTTGATAATGATAATATTGATCATCTACTGTGAACTTTTTTTGTTATGTTTTATTTGTTAGATTTTATGGTGGCCTTTTTAAAGGGAAAATACCAGTGTTTCTTACTCCCACATAAGCTCCACTAAATGGGCATCAACGGGTATTATCCCACTGATTGGGGCCATTATTTCATTAATTACAGTCAATTGGATTTTATCAAAACCATTAATGTATAAAACTCATAATTATCATTGAAAAATGAATATAATATGAATGGATAATTTTTATAATGGGATTTTAAATATATATTAGTTATATTATAATAGTTAAAATTAGGGAATTATAAATATTTAACTATAAGGAAATTACTCAACATGTTATTTTAAATGTTTTCATTATTATATTCAACCCCCCTTTAGAATTTTCACAGATTAATTTTTTTTATAAAATAAAAAATATTTGGGTACATTTTCGTCTTTTCCTCTACACCTTCACTTGTTTCATCCTTAATTTTAGGGTCCTCCACATCACATTAACTCTATCAGTGGACTTCTTTTCTACATATTTCTCTCTATAATCTATAATAATCATCCTATTATTCTAGAATAATTGAATTCTATTCAATGATTCCACCTCTAAAATATTTAAATTTTGGGGTTATAGAATTTACATACTGAATACTGGTCAAGGAAACACATCATTAACATTAGGTATGTTAGGTTGTAATGAATATAGATAAGTAAAAACTCTGATGTGATTAGAATATAGAGTTTTTGAATGTATCATAAACTATAATTTTTCTTCATTAAAAACCTTCATAAAATATTTCTTGGATATTTATGATGGATTTTTTTCTATAAATTCAAACAATATTTCTTTTCGATGATTTTATACAATGATTTTATGTTGACACTGTGTGAATTTAAAATAAAATGACTATTTAGAACATTTAAATAATGAAAATTATATAAGATCAAAAATATTTATTTATACATCATTAATCTTTCATGATGAAGTCCTAAAACCATACCATATAGATATTAATAAGTTAAAGTTTAAATAATTTATTGGAAAAGATATTTATATGTGAATATCACTAGTCGAAAATGTTAATCTGACCTACCATGGTAATAAATTGAATATGATCTCAGCATATCCTCAAGAGTTTTAATTTTTATTTTTACTGAACATCTTTTTAATACTGATAAAAAGTAAAAAATATAAATACCATATAAAAGTATTTATAAATGGTTATCACAAAAATAAAATTAATTTTTTATTCTTGGTCAAAATTAATTTGGAGTGCCATTATTTATAGTATTTTATCAACCCCTATTTTTACTATGGTGAGTTAGTCTATAGAGAAATATTTCATTGTAATAATAAAATGTGTTGACTTGAAAATATTATTAATAAAAACCAGTTGAAATTATACATTTAAGTGTATAAAGAGGGTTATGATGAAATCCATGGTTATGTTTTCCAATTTATATACTATTATGGGTAATAGTTTCATCATTTCAGTATACATTTTTCAATAATCCTTCACTTAATGGAATTCAATTAATAAAGTTATATTTTTTAATATCTCTCATCATGTTATCCCAATATATGTTTTTCATTATAAAAAAATACATCGAACTTCATCCAAGATTGATAGAAAATGATGATCTATTTGCATCATCATGATGTCACCTCTCCAATTATTTTTTTAATGGGAAACAAATCTAGGTTCTAAAAAGAATAACTCCATAATAAACAGTTTTTAAATAAAAAACACTTTATCCTTATTTTGTATCTCCACATCATTTTTTTGTGCCTCATTGGTCCTCTCAGGAATGGATGGTTGAAACATCCATTATAATGTAACGATGAAGATCCTTTTATTATTAGAATTTCTACCCTTTCTATGTCTATGAAGACGACATCACAGATAATCCTCATCGTCGATAGGTTTTATGGGATATTGATTCATATAAAATCAACATCATTTTCAATATCCAAGGATTATAATTGAATAAATAATCATAATCTATGATCATCTCAACCCATGTTTATTGATGGATATTGATCCAAATTTGTATAAATATATATCTAATGATTTTATGATATATATATATATATGTTCTCCCCATATAGATAATTTCACCATACTATCAATAATAAATCACTATTGGTAACTATAGATCATGAATTGGGGAGTTCATCACATGGAACATTAATTAGGTATAGTAATTTTAATATATATATTTTTCAAGTATGACTACACAACCCAAGAAACTTTTTTATCCAACCCTGTAGATCATAAATTATTCCTCATTGGTGCAAAAAGGTATCATCGATATAGTTATGATCCACTTATTTATCACTTTCATTAATTCCTCACATTATTCCTTCCAATTATAATTCTAATATAGTGACTGTTATATTTGTTACGTTGATTTAATGACATGTGATGTTTCTCACAAATTATTGATAGTATTTAAAAAAAATAGATCTCTATCACATATATTGATTTATTTCAACAATAACTAATTTTGTTTTTTTAATGATACAAATATATCCATTTTCTTGAGAAAAAAAAAATTAATTACTCTACCTAGAACATGAATTTATTATAGTTTATATAGTAATTTTGATTTCACAATATTGTCTTCCCAACATTAAAATTACCCACATATCCATCATCCCTTATGGATTAGTTAATATTATAATCAATTAATACAAAAAATATTTTTATAACATATTCATAATATACCATATTTGATAAATTCTATGAAAATATTTACAGCATTTGCCTGTCCAAAAGGCATCACTATGAACTCTTATTTCTCATATTGTCTATGAAAATAATTATTATAGTTATCATCCTTCACCTATATGTGATAATATACCAACTTATAATCCAAATGTTTTTTATTATGTACAATTTACATTATATAACAATAATTTAATTCATGGAAGAGGATACTTATTATTTATCATATGATTTTTTACCACTGGAAAAATCATGAAGTCAGTTGTTGACACATCATTCTTCTTGATGGTGTGGTCTTACACACCCCGTGATAAAGCACATAGAAGAATAAACTCTTTATCAATATTATATTGTAGTTTATTACTAAAAAATTAGGTTAAATAATGTATAATTGTTACAGAGTATTAGATATTGGGAATTATCTATTTATATGTTTCATAGTGAACTATTTCTCTATTCAATGAGGAATACCATAATGTAACTTAGAAAACAAATCAGTATATTCCAACACAAAGGGCATTCCATAATGTATGATATTTTCCTTAATCTATTTATTTGCGAAACCTAAAATTTATTCTAATGATATTAAATAAATTTTTGATATGATTATCCCAATTGATGATCTTCCCATTTCATACACTTTTATATATCTAGAGGGATATTTACAATATAAAAGGCCACATCCATCTCTAAGAAATATTTTTTAATTGAATAGAAGGAAAAAGAATGCATATACAAAATATAATTAATTACCAGTAATGGTAGTTTCCCAACGTTATATGGGATTTTAGTCTAGAAAATATGTACACTTTTCCCACACATTACATATGGATTTTACTAAAAAATTAAAGACTATTTATTACATAATATAACAAAAATCACACCATGACTGTATATGTTTAGTGTCTTTAAAAACTGGGAAACATAAACAACTGGATCATAAAACATATATATCGCCTCCTACTTAATTTTATAAATAGACTCCTTTTAAACACATCCTATTTATTACCTTTATTCATGACCTAGGGAAAGTTAAAATATTAATGGTTGATCTTAATTTCTCAATAATGGTAAAAAAGAGAAACATCAATTATATCATAATCATAAGAATATATAATTTTAAATTAATATACTTCATATAAAAGATAAAAATATCAAGTCATGGGATAAATTAAAAAATGGAAATGTAATCCAAATACTCATAAGAGGAGTCATAAAATGTTATGGCATATGCACATAGTAATGGAAAATAATTTCATAACAATTAAGACTCTTGCCCAAGAATATCATAACAGACCATGTTCACTTCTAAAGTGAGTTCCCTCCTCATTCCAGTGTTGTATTACTAAATTAGATTTACATGCCATTCTAGTCATGTATATATCATGAAATATAAATCATTACCCAATGAATTGGAGGAAGATATTGTTATCACTCATCTCTTAATGAAACCATCCTTTCGTGTACCACTAAAACATAAAAACATTCCCCATTGCATAACCCTTTAAATAAATTGGGTTTTATAAACATTAATCCAACATAATTGATATAAACCAAATGTATTTCCTAAAAAACATTCCATAATAAAAAATCAAATAATTTTAATTACATGGGTAATAAATTAACGTATTTAAAGAGTATCATCTTACATCGAAAATAATTTTGATAAAATATTTGAGTTTAATTCCTGTGGAAAATATCCTTTCTTCTTCAAAAATGTATTCCTTTGCCAAATTCCTCACAATTTTAGAATAAATAATTTTATGTGAAAATAACATTGAAATATTTTAGGGTAAGTTTCAATGAAATATGTAATTCTAAAAGTTTAAAAATCCATTCATGCCATACAATTTAATAAAATATATTATTCTCATAATTTTATTGATAAAGTCAAAAAGTACCTCGCAACAAAAAATTTACATAATATTCTATTCATACTACTTAGTAAAAATTCACCATTTTGTAAATTTGCCATTAATAAATATAATAAGGACATAAATAAATTTTTTAGATACATATTTAGGAAACATGTACGTGGATAATAAATATATCCTATTAAATAATTATGAATAGCCAATCTTAGTTAAAAAAGATATTTGCAAAGTTATATCGTAGCTTAGGTCTAATATGATTTTTATGCATCCATTCCTCCTCTATAACAATTTCAATAGTGTTACATATTTATTCAAGGATCATAATCATTTTTATGATAACAATTATTATCATATATTCATCTATTTGTTAGTAAAATTTCATTATTACTCGTAATTTTGGTATTCACTACTTTAAGTTATTATGCATGTTTTTTAGATAAGTTCTTAATAATAGTTTTAGGTTATATTTATATAATTTATAGAATTCTATTAGTATAATATATATAATATTTATTCTTTAAATATATTTATGTAATCATTCGTTAATGAAGGTTTTGTATAATGAATCGCATTGCATCGTGGAGACGGTAAGTCGTACATTCGCACGCGCGACGATATTGTTCCCATAATTGTTTAATGGTATTAAAGTGGATGTTTTATAGTATATAATAATAAATATAATTTTATATTAATAATAATAAATTACTAATTAAATCATATAACAATCCATTTATTGTGGTGGTGAAAACAGACTACACCAGTATCTGTAGATGGTAAGTCGTATGTACACACACTTGGAGATTTCATTTTTCATAGGATGGGTAGAAGGTGGAATATGGTTTTTTAATAATAATAATATACTCTCAGTATATAATTAATAATGGATTTATTTCATTATAATGAAACAACTCATGACGAGGAAGTATAATATGAATGAAGTAAGAATGAATCAGAAAATGATATTACCTCTTATTCAATGTGCCTCATCTAAATCTCAACATAGAGCACTAGATATGATCATTTAAGAAGCAAAATACCTATATATTGATTCTAGGGATGTTTATAATGGATATTTACTGGTGATGGTTGATAATGAAGGCTCAAAAGGATGTAAAGAGTTGAGGGAGGAAGTTCCCTTTTATAATTGAGGTGGCGAGCACTTTTGAAATCATCAAAAATATTAACTAATAATAAAACCAAAACCCTATAAAATAACAAAAAATGAAATAGTTTCTAATATTAGATGATATAGGATTTTAATATCATAAAAAAATAAATTTACAACATTTTCTATGTAAATTTAAGGATTATCATTTTAATTTACACTCAGTTATTCAATTTAATTATTAACTAGGGTAACAAATATTTCAAAACTAAAATATTTAAATATTTAGTTATTTCAATTAAATTAGAACATAAATTAATAATATAGAACATCTTAGAAAATTTATTAATTATTATATAATTTTTAAATTTTTTTTATGATTTTAAAATTATTTATAAAATCCTTATTTAGAAAAAATATCAATAGTGTTCATTTTGACACAATTAATTTCATGGATTTTTTAAAAATATAAAATAAAATGTGAACCAATATTCATATATTTTATTATATCCCTATGTGGTAAAGGTAATATATAAAATTCATTTTAAATAATAATTATCCCACATAATATATATTAAAATATTTTTAAACATATTTATTTGTTCTCATCATTAATAAAAAAAATAACTACATAAATATTGTTTAATTATTTAATATACTTAATTTTTGAATAAAATTAAAAATAAACTAATATTATGATGATAAATTGATTATAATACATAAAAATATTTTTAGTTTAATTTATATTCTGAGAAACACAAAATAAAAAATGATATACTCTTTTAAAAAATGAATGTGTAAAAATTATATTCACTTTTAATAAAATAATATATGTGTCATAATCTATTATATATGCCTAAAAATGGTCAAAAGGTCGTTTCATGGAGGCTTATTTTGAATATATAATCGACCTATAAGGTTTGGTCTTGTTTGTGGGGATTTTTTGTTAATAACATTTTAATAAAAATTTATTTATTGAGTTCTCAACAATTAATTATTTTTTTCTCATCCAAGTATAAGTATTCTAGAAAATTATAGTTTTAAAAAAATTACAAATAAATATTCATGATAATTAAAAACATTAAAATGAGTATTTATAATCAAATTGAACTTTTGTATAACATTATATTAATAATAATTTAACAATTTAAGTTTGAGTAAGACATATTTAACATTTCTTTAAAAAAATATAGTAAATGTCGTAATCCCATACAATTGGGTTTCATTGGATAGAATTTATACAAACTTATTATTTAGATAAAGTTATAATCAGCCAATTATATTAATAAAAGTGTTACTGTAATTTTATAATATTATTTTCCCCTTAATTAATCGAATTACTCTTTTATTGTGTTAATAAAATATACTAATGTTAATATTCATATTTCACAACAATAAAATCAAGCTATTTACAAACTTTTATACCTAATTAATTAAAATATGGAATCCATTTTTCATTTTTTGAAACACCGAAGATGGAGAGATAAATTTAAAATTAATATCATTGTTAAAATGAGAAAATGGGTTTCAATAGTTAAAATACTACAAAAGAATGAATTGTTTTTACATCATAATTTAATGTAAAATTAATTCCAATAACCTATATTATATTGTATGATAAAAATATATTATATTTATACTTTTAAATAGTAGAATAATATAATTTATCAGTTTAAATTATTTCAATTAAAAAGTTAATTTCAATTAAAATTTATTGTATTTTTAAAATTCATTAAAAAATGAATTTCTTCAGAAAAATATCAATAATTTATTAAATATAAATTTTTATATCCCACATCAAAATACCATGTTTATGTTTTTGTATTAAAATTATTAATGTGTAAAAATTTAATTTAAAACGGGTTCTCAATTCAACGGTGTTCATTTAACATTAAAATTGTTTTTTTATAAATAAAATGGGGTTTTATTCGTTCCTTATGATGAAAATATCCATTCCGTAAATATCAAAAAATACATTTTCTAGTTATATAAAAAATTTATATCTCATTAATTTCATTAAAAAAATAATTCATTCAATAATAATAATATTTATTTATATTTTTCAAAAATAATAATTAGGAAATTAATTTATAATGCATTTTCAGAAGTCCATTATAATTATCCATGTATACCTAACTACTATGATATAACAATAATTTTATAATAAGGGTGTCTGACGGTTCGTTTAAACTCACAATTTCACGCTAATACTGATGCTAATTAATAAAAAGTATTTAAAGAAAATATTTCATTAAAACATACAGGTGTAATATTCTACCCCCTTAAACTCAATTTATCCCTCAAAATTCATCACTTGGAAACAAATAGATGAGAATAACTCTACCTCTTCATGTTCTAAAGTCCACATGTATCTTATTCAAATTTTCTTTTCCTCTATAAAACCCTTACCAAGTGAGTGGTCTTGTTTTGTAGAAATTTTTTACTACCATCTTGAATCTCTATCGGTTGTTCATCATAAGAAAGATCCTTCACTCGAGGTACAACTTCTGAGCTTAGTAAATATGAAATATCGTGTACGTAATTTCTTAGTAGTGACACATGGAACACATCAAGAACTAGAGATTTATTGGGTTGAAGTACCAATAGGTAAGAACCCTTCCCAACACCATCGTTAATTTAAAAATTACCAATATACCTAAGAATCATCTTGACATATTTACATATCTCATTACTCTCTTCAAGGGAGATATTCGTAGGAACACCTTATCACCCACATAAAACTATATTTCATTTATTTAGTTGTCATCATATAATTTTTGTTGACACTAATCTGTTGTTATGTGTTGTCATATAGATATAGCCTTTTCAACCATATCATTAATAAGATTATGTCCTAATAGATTTCTTTCCCTAAATTAATCCTAGCAAGTTGTAGTTCTATACTACATTCTATATAGAGCTTTTTTAGGATCCATTTAAATATTAGAGTGACATAAATTGTTGTAAGAAATGTCCCCCAATGTTAGGTGTTGATCCCAACACACATTTGAAATCCAATGAGAAAGCTCAAAACATGTCTTCCAGTGTTTGAATTGTCCTCTCTCACTCACCATTTGTCTGAAGATGATAAGTAATGCTGAAACAAAACATTGTATTCAGATCATGGAGAAGAATTATTTGTAACATCAAGGTAAATCAAGGATCCCAATCAGATATAAAAAAATGGTACACCACGAAATATTAGCACATTATTTACATATATCCTAGAAAATTGATCATGTTTGAAATCCTCTCTAATATCAATAAAGTGTTATGACTTCATAAGGTGATAATGTATAACCCATATATATTTATGGCCTTGAAATGTTTTGGATGTCCTAAAATAAAGTCCATAGTGATATATTCTCATTTCCTTTCTTGTATAGATTACAGTTGTAATATCCTCTTAGACATATATCTCACAGCCTTAACATTATGACAAACCAAACATCGAGAGACATATTCGATGACATCACTTCTCCAACCATCCAACTAGAAATATTCTTTCAGGTCTTAGTATATCATTGTACTTCCATAGTGATTTGATAATGAAGAACAATGATCCTCATTCAATAGATCCTTTATCAATTCTGTTATGGGAGGAATACAAATCATATTCTTGAACCATATTATTTCATCACAATCATGGATGGATCCTGGATCATTTCTCACCTTCTATTGTAGATATAAATCATAATTCTTCATGTCGTTAATATTAACTTATATAGATGGTCGAAATATCATCTAGGAAATATATTATATCCGAATTTCTTTAAAATTTCATGTTCCATCCACTGAAATTCCATAAATATTGTATCTTTTGTGATCCTCATCTTAGATAGGCTACCATGGTCTTGTCTACTCAATCCACTGGAAACCTTGTTATATTTACAATTATGGTAATATATTGAGATGTCATAATATTTTACCAACTACCACCATCTTCATTGGTGTATATTCATCTCATTTTTTGTGAGAATATACTTTAATCTTTTTTATCAGTATCAGTATCACACCATTCACCATAACGATAATTCCTCTATATATTTAATGCAATTACTACCAAAGGAAACTCTAAATCAGGTGTTGGGTATTTTTCTCATGATATTTCTTCTACCATGAGGCATAAGATAACCCCATATCATTTTTCATGAAAACAATTACCAACCCCTTATTTGAGTTAATTTCCTAGTTTTTTTATTATGTTTTGACATGTTAGTTGTTGTTATAAATAATTTAATGTTTATATCATAATATAAATTTTTTTAAAGATTATATAACTATCATACTTTTCCCATATAAGTATGTGTTTAATAATCCATTAAATTTTGATATAGGAAATAAAATGTATTGTTCCTTGATATTGTATGGCATATGTACACATGAATTGTAATTCCATTTCATTGTAATATCATATGTATTAAAATTAAATGATATATTTGTATATTATAATTAAAATATTATATCTATATCATATATTTCAAATATGCTTATTGAAACCATCCTTTATATGTTCCACATTTATTGAGAATAAGTCTCATTGCTTTGAAGAGCTCATAGTCCACACTTCCACAAATGATGTTTTCATATTTATAGAAAATGGAAAGAATGAATGTCTGAGTTATAAAAAAAATATTTATTTTTATAGAGGCATAAATATCACATATATATAATATAAATATTTTATCATCATAATTCCCAACAAGGATAGATGGTAAAGGAATAAAATGACATTGTTTCATCCGATAGTAGTTCATCGTACATGAATGGTAAGTGTGTAACCCATTTTTTTGAAGATTTTGTAGGTGAAAGTCAAAAAATTAACATAAATAAATATATAATTATTTGGTATACTTTTGCTACTATATGAGTATTTATGGAAAATAAATTATGTAGAGGAGAGAAAAATAAAACCCTTCTGTACATAGAAGTTTGTTACCTCTTATTCATGTAATTGCTTTTGGTTTATCGAAAAATACATACTTGGATGAATTTATTTTAAAATATACTATTATAGTATGATGGTAGACGTTTTTTTTTTGAGAAATTGGAAGGGTTTGGTTGAGATCGAAGGTGAAAATTAGAGTGAGGATGTGTGGGATTAGGTTTCTTATTACAAATGAGGAGATGTATTCTTATTTGGAAATTGCCAAAATATGAAATTAATATATAATTATTTGTAAACAAAAATGTATTAAAAGTTATTTATTTATAATATGGGATGGAAATTGGTCTAAATCCTTTCATCAAATAATTTTTATACATGTTTATGTGACAATATTATACATATAGTTTGGGATTAACCATTAATTAAATCCTTTAACTCTTACTATGAAAACATGGATTTTTTTATTTTATAATTCTTATAATTAATATATTTATTATAAATTTAAAAAATAACCATAAATGTGTCATGGATGAAATATTAAATCATTTGACAATCATTTTATTGTTGTTTATATTTTTACTAAATTAATATCATATAATAAAATATTATATATTTTTAAATTTCATTAATTTAAATTTTGATAGTATTCCATTATTTACTTTTAATAAAATATCACGAAAATAGATAATATTGAAAAAACCAATCATATATCCATAATATGGCAACATAATCTAAAAAATTTGTGGAAGATATTAAATAGTTAAAAAATATGTATTTTAAAATTTTAAACAACATTTCTTTGATATGACTCCCCTCTACATTTTGGTAGCCTTTAAATAAAAAACATATTTAATAAAAATTAACAATAAATTATCATGATTCATATAGAAATATTATATTTAAAATGAAAATTATAGTTTAACAAATCCCCTATATTACCCCCATATTAAAAATTAATTAACATGTTAAAAACAAAATTATACGAAATAGGAATTTTCATTGAATAAAATAATATAAATGTATTAAATTAACCAAAGCGGCTCCAATATCTAGAAAAATCTCTCAAAGTATGATTATATATGTCCATAACTCATTAATGAAATTAAGACAACTTTTAGGTAATTTTATTATATTCATTTAACCCTTAATTAACCGATTTATCCTTAATAGTGGTAAACAAAATTTACCCATGTTTACTATTCATATTTTGTTAAAAAATAAAATGGAACTAAGTTAAAAATAATTCCATTATGATTCCAAATATGTATTTAAATTTTTAAAATTCAAAAAAATAATTTTTTAAAATTAATATAATTTTATTCCTTGATATTGAATAATATGATAGTTTTTCAAAGTGAAAATGTTTAAAAATTGAAATGTATTTATAACTGATTTTAATGATTTTTTTTTTCAATAACATATTTTTTATTAAATGATAAAAATTGAATAAATAAAACTAAAAATCTATAAAACATATATTAAAAAGACAATTATTTACACAATAAAGTGTTTCAATTAAAATGCAAAATTTTCTATAAATTCATGAAAAAATTATAATTATCTGAAAAATAAAACAACTCAAAAAAACCTTTTTATACACAATTTTGAAATTAGGAAGTTCATTTTTACATATAAAAAATATAAAAGTGTCAAAAAATGTTCTTAAAATAGGTTCATTCTTAAAAGGCTGTAAAAATGCAGTTAGAAAAATATAGATTTTTTGACATAAAATTGGTATGTTCTTATTTTATGATTATTAAATCTGTTGAATTAATGTAAAAAATATTTTATGGAATATATATTAAGTTAATTACATTAATTAATTATAATTTAGTAAATTTCTTTGGATATAATGAAATTTGGATTTTAATAATAGTTCACTTTAAAAACATTTCCTATATATTTTGTTGGTTTATATATTCATTTATAATTGATATTTAACAAATTAATTCCACGATATATATCAACATGTTAGTTACTATTAACTATAAAAACCAACTAAATCGATATTTAATATCTCACTATATAAGATAATAACATTTTTATAATATTATGCTGTACAGTAAACTCAGCTTTGTTTGTAATTAAATCCCACTCATTATTTTTTGTAGAGTTATCTAAACAAAGATTTATGTGTAAATATGTCATGAAACAAAATTCATTTATTTAAAAATTAATATATTTTATTGTATTGGGTTGCTAGAATCATTAATCATTGTTATTGGAATAATGAATCTACCCATTTTCAATATTAATAAAAATTATAAACTAAATAGTTTTATATGAATATTCCATAAAAGATAAATTTTTATTCGGATAATGGTATATGTTTAATTAAATAAATTGGATTATATATTAAAATTTGGAAACTTTGTGAACTCCCTTCAATCAAGGGAACAAAATATATAAACTTCTGAGTGTAAAGGTATCTAAAAATTCATTTTTTTAAAAGATTGTTATTTTTAATGCAATAATAGTCATGGATAATTATTATATATTAATTAAATTTTCATAATTCATCAAGATAAAAAATATTGATAGTTTATGAAATATATATCCAATATATAAAATAAACATAGTATATTTTCAAAATAAATGGACACTATTATAGTAAAATAATGCTTTGAATAATATCAAACAATAGGGGATGAAGAATTAATTTAACAGATATAATGATTGAAATAGATGAAAATAATAAATATATATATATATATAGAGTAATTATGAAATAATAAATACCAAATGGGTAAATTAATTTCAATATTAAATAGAAAATAGAGATACAAACATATATCATATTTTATAATTTATTATTAACATTGATGTAAAATAAAAAAATAATTAACAACATAAAATGTCAATTTTGGAAAGGAAAAGGGCTGTATTTTTAAACCCATTACATCAAAAAAAAATCTCAAATAATGGATGCCCAAAAGTAATTTTTTAATAATATAAATGAGGGGAAGAATATATAACATATGAAATTAAAGGGATGATATATTTTTATTATTTTTATAGTACTTTTGAGGAATACTCAAATTTTAAAAAAACTATAAAAAATTATGTTTTAAACATTATGTTAACATATGGGACTTTAAAATATCATATAAGAAATCATTATTTTGGTAAAAAGTAATAATTAAAATAAAATTTTCTTCACAAATCATTATAACTCAATGAAATGGGATTTGACTAATCTATATCTCTTATAGAATTCATGGTCCAGTAATGGTGATTCAATAGAAAATGAAATTAAGAAATAAAATGAATAAAATTGGAGAGTAACACATAATTAAATACATTGTTATAATGTACCAATATTATATTAAAAAAGATCTTGAAAATTAGCATAACCTTATAGAAAAGAAATGATTTACCAAAACATTTTAAGACTAATGAGAAACAATAGGAAAAATATATTTCCAGAAAATAATATGATTTGGCTTAAGAAATGAAAATAATTATATTCATATAATATAATTAGAAAAAATTAGACGATAAATATAGTGAACAATATAAAAAATAATTATTATTTATAACTTATAGCATATAACAATAAATTAGAATATAGACTAATGAAATGATATCCACTGGTCATAAAATCCTGGAATAAACATTGAAATTATGTTTCACAAATGTATATTTATTAATCAATTAATTATGAACCCCAATAATATTCATATTACATTTTTAATTCCCATTTATTTTCATTATATATATTTATTCTAGTTTTGTACACATTTTTTGTTTCAATTGTCAATAATATATAATTTTTTTACCACATTCATAATAATGGAGTTGTTTTTTATTCTTGATATATATTCAATCATTAACTTATTATTACTGATAATTTAATTGATTTTTCATGTCATTTATGAATGATTAATTTTTCTCAATATTTGTTTTAGTTATTATCTAGGAAGATGAAACTGGCGATGGAAGTGTGTCATTGATTCATAAGAACGAAATTCTATTTTATTAATTAATTTTTATAATATAAAACAAACCATAATCAATGCATCATTAATTAATTATTTAAATCATATTATATAAGTAATTAAATTCCCATATTCATCCATTAAATAATTTTAAATTATTCATCAACTGGATTGTGGGGTCTAACAAACATAGACCTGAACATACAATAATTAATGGATGATTTTATTGTTTTTATCTTGAAATATATTTATTAAATATTATTAATATTAAAATTTTATATTAACTTGTGGATATGTCATTAATGGAATGAATCCGAAGAGATATATATGTATATGAAAATTTAATATAATTTGACTAAAGAAATTTCCCTCTTAGTAATTTCTATTAAATTATATAATTTAAAATGATAATTATTTTCCATGTCATTGACATTATATTTATCGATTAAAAACTATCTCATTAACACAACCATATAAGGATGTGCAGAAAAAATATAAATTAGTCATTCCATGATGGTGGTGGTAAAGATGAATGAAAGAATGATGATTTCATTTTCAAAAAATTAAAATGAATACTAATTTTTTTATCATTATAAAGTCTAAATAATTTCATAAATATCTTACCTATATAAGAAATTCACTATTTTGGTAGCACACCAAAACTATAAAAGAATAAAATTTTATTCAATATAATGTATGAATTGAAACACTAAGTGTAGAAAGGAATTTAAAACAAAGAGACATTATGTCATGAACCACATTCATCAAGATAAGGGAAGAGACAAAAAGGTTCCATGACTTTCATTCGTCAAGATGACTGTGAGATAATGACCCCCTAAGTCCCCCCTACAATAGGCCTATGGGAAGAGAATAGAACCATTGGTACATAAATATTCTCTAAAGATGGGATGAATTACCGTTTTTTTGAAAGAAAAATCGGTAGATAATATGGTAAATCCCAAAAAAATCAAATTATTTGATATAATAATGTGCTGAAAAACAAACCCACTTAGCCTAAAAACATCCAAAATGTACAAAAAACATCAAAGTAATGATAAAAAAAATGTCTATGTAGTATCACAACAAAAATCCCAATGCATGAGCTATTAAGGTCCAGCACGATCCTTGAGTCCTCTTAGAAACTAGAAAACCATTTTATGAACATTGGGTGTGCATTCAAGTATACTCTATAGGGAAACGAATGTCACTTGTGCACAAGTGACAGATGAATACAAATTCTCCCATGAAAATAGTAGAACCAAAAACACCTATCAATGAATTCTATACACCCCATCCTCACTAAGGCACACTCACGAAATAACACATGTCAAGTAAAGTAATAGTATAATCACATCGATGACTAGGTACTCCACACCACTTCCCAAATGTTAATTACTCATCCAAAATGTTGAATATCTGACACTCTCTGTTTCCAAAATCCCAACTATCAAAGCACTCCCATACACACCCTGGACACAAACTACACACATATATCCCATAGACACTTGGGCCAGAACCACAACTTGTCTTTCCCAAAAACCCTAGAACTCATCTGAAACACACCTATAGAAGAAACATACACTCACACAACTAATAAAATAAATATGGTAATAAACCTCAGCCCATTACAGTCTGCCAGAAGAGTCTCGGTTGATAAATGGAAAGAAGGGGGAGTGGAGAAATGTCTGTAAATAGTCATCCATCATCACACCAATATGTTGGAAAATACACCCTCTTCCATAAAATGGTTGCATTTGGGACATAGTTATCAACTAGGGTAGGGTTAATATAGATAAGAAAAAGAACTACATGTTTATACATATATGTAACAAACACTCACCCCAACATCATACTTTCCAAACAAATGACCATCCCACAGAAAACTATCCTTTCTACTACCCAGACACACACAACCACACAAACAGTCAAAACCCAAACATATAACCACCCCTTTCATGAATCATTCTATCCTTATTTATTAACAATTTCAATCATTTAATTCCAACACTACCATGGAAACTCCCAACCACAACCATACCCAAAAAATTAACCAGCACATGCAACACACAACCAGATTACATTCCCATTACACAACATTGTTCAATAACCACAACACATCCCATGATCAGTCCCACAGATCTACATGTTGATCCATTCTGCAATTAATAAATCTCTCAACATGATATTCCATCACACAACTTATACCACCCCATATGAAAATCCCAAAAAATGACCACCGAAATAGTATCCCCACTGCACAAACATACCACATCCTACTCCAAGGGTGAACCATGTTATCCACCCATGTACAAACAACCATGCTACCAGCAATGTAACCATACAACCAACACATGGATAAAACCAAAAAACCCACACAATCAACATCCACACCATTATTCCAAGTGTTTTTTTATTTAGTCCACATGGTTCTTTAATTTCAACATTCATTATTTAGGGGTGAAAACAAATAAATTTTTATCATGGGGGATTGTTTTCACTTAACCGGGTGTACGAGATTAATATATTTTTATATGTACATTATTAAAAAGAAAACATGGTGCACAAAAAAATACTGCAAAATTCCATGATTTTCAGAAAGCATATAGTCAGAACAATCCATAGCCAGAACAAAATATCATGGCTAAAAACAAGTGATGAACATCAGTATCTTCCACTTCACTAATTAATTGCAAAAGGTAAAAAGTAGACTACATAATAACACCCATAATAATTGAATATAACATTAAAAAACATGTATCAAGTGTATACCAAAACTACATGATATAAAAATAATGAAGAGATTATGCAATCCCCTAAATGGATCAACATGAAAAAATTGATTTTTTTCTTTTCACCAAAATAGAGGGCCGCATGAGTAGAATTAAGAAATACAAGATAAAACTGAATAGAAATATATAACACATGATAAAGACCCCTTGCAGTAGAAAGGTTTTTGGTGCACCAAGAATGAATAAATGGGTTTAAGGAATAGATGATCTCATGTTAATAAACGTACATAACGTAAAATCAGAGAGACAATTTCAATGAACTTAATATTCAGATCATGGTTAGACCCCACTAGTTATACATTTTAAGTTTCCAAGATAATTTGGAAATTAAGATATAATTATTGTCCTTTAGAATGTACATAGAATTTCTAAAATTAGGTTTTATACTGTCTTTATATATAATTAAACAAAACATGGGTGAAAACAGAAAAACAAGAATTTACTCACCACTAGGTGAGTCACCATGGTGATAGACCAGTGATGTGTCTCCTTTTTGTGAGAGACCATTTGGTGAGTAATTTTCTGGTGAGTCACCATTCAGTTCTACAATGTTTTATGGTCCATCATTTGGTGAGCCACTTTTCAGTGAGTCACTATTCCGTGAGTCAGCATTCAGTGAGTCCCAATTCGGCGAGTCACCATTTCATAATCTACAATTCAATGAGGTGCTGATTGGCAAGTTATCATTTGGTGGGTCACCATTCGGGGAGCTACCATTTGGTGACTCTCTATTGGAAAAAAAATTGAAAACTCATGGTCCGAGTCCATTTGACTCCCAAAAAAACCTACAACACTAGATTATCACAAAGGATTGGACTAGTGTGGTCTAAGCTATTATATTAGATGCCTCTAAATCTATTCTCACCAATGGGAATATAAAAGCATTCCAACAAAAAAGAGGGTTCCATATTACAACCCCGTACGTTACCTCTTATGGTTAAACCGCCATGTGTTGTTTGAAAGCTTGAGTGAATCCTCGAAATCCCAGAAAACCTATATCGAAATCTACTCCCCCAAACAACTACCTAAACACCAAAGGGAATACTGTCTGGAAATGTTGATTAGGTAATTGTTTCAACAATGTAAAGATATTATCCTATGTGGTTGGAACAGACTCGACTACACTGGTTTAATCACATCTGCATTAATGCATAATGATTAGGGATCTAGTCCTCCAATTCTCACATGTCATACATTTGTTTCACACATTAGAGAATATGGAAAAAATCATCTTATATCAAAAAAGGTACATTAATTAAATAATAAATCAAAGAACAAAATCGGAACTCAAAACATATAGGGGTACAAGGCACACATTTATGCTTCTAACTCCAAATTAATCTCCTTGATGCCACCACGTCTCCACAACACACATACCAAGGGAATGATCCATCAACGTAAAACCTTCTCTCGATGATCCTAGAAATGTACTATTCATTGAATGAACATTTCATCATCCTAGATATCCAACACTCTCCAGTCAATGACATTAGAGTCATCATATATATAGAAATGAAGCTCAGAGACATGAAATACGTCATGGATCCTCTCCAACTATACTGGTTGTAACAGCTATTATGCCACCTCACCAACTCATCCCAACACCACGAGTGGTACAATTAACCTAGGAGATAGATTTCCCCTACAGGTACTCCCTTTCCCGCGTCAAGAAGAATCCTTCAAGAAAACATGGTATCTAACCTCGAACTTCATGGCCCTCCTCCTATCATTAGAATTTTACTTCTTTTGGTCATTTGGTAGCTTTAACCCCTCATGTATGAGATGAACCTTATAAATTGTGGCCTGCACTAATTTAAAACCAAAAACATCTTCTACACTAACCTATCTCCAACACAAGGGTGAACCCCAAGGTATCATGTACATGTCTTAGAATGATGTCATTCCTATAGTAGTGTGATGGCTATTATTATAAGAAAACTATCGTAGGGGAATGTGTCATACCCCCAATCCTATGAAGTCCAGAAATAACACTCACATTATGTCCTCCCATTACTGCTTGGTCCTCTCTGGCTGTTAATTTTTCTGAGGCTCGAAAGTAATGGTGAGGCATAACTAATTTCCAACAACCTATGGCAATTCCCACCAGACTCACTAGGTAAAATCCATATCCTGATCTAAGATGTTGGATATCAAAATCCCATGTTTCGATATCATGTCAACCACATATCAGAACAGTAAGGCATCCACCACACTTCACTCTTTAATCTCTAAGATGTGATATGGTTTCATCAACCAATCTAACTCTACCTAAAGATAATTATATACTCCATGATCAATGGGTATAAATTTGAAGAAAATATATGAGGTGATCTCTAACTTCTAATAATTAAAATCAAAAGGCTGCAACAATTCATTAGGAACATGGTGTTTCACCTTCACCTACTAACACAATAAGATATTTTCCACAAACTCCACTCCTACTCGCATCACCATAGGACATAAAAATTGTTCCCTAAATCCTCAAACCATCGTGGAAACTCATTTTTTACTATTAGAGGAGATCTATGGAACTCATAGATAAACCCCTCAGTGTCCTAGCGAGAAGAATTATTCAGGTTTCCCTGTAGTATTCTACTAGTGTGGTAATGAGGGGCACAAGTGACTTCAGTGTCCACACGACCCAGTGGAGTTCTGAGCTTACGACAAGAAGGGCCATATCAAGTGTTTTTGTAGGGAGTTTCCATCATTGATTAGTGAGAGGGGTTATGTGCAGACTCCGCCTGCAGAAGGAGGGCCACTAGCTTCTTACCAATCATGGAATTGGAACACGTTAGGACGTTCAGGCCAGTGTGGAGGTCATGGCCATGGTATCCAGACACTAGGATCTCAGAGACAGTAGGGTGGGTCAGCTAAGGGTAGCTAGGCTGGGTCATAGGGCCACAGCACCGGGAAGGCATATGCAGTGTAACAGACCCAATATGAGCAGGATCCCAAACCTTCCATTGTTAGAGGTACTATTCTTGTTGGTTCAGTTTAATCTTTGGTACTTTTTGATACTGGTGCTACACATTACTTTATATTTTTACCCATTGTGGACAGCCTTGGGATCTGTGTTTCTTCATCTTTGGATATCCTGACTCTAGACACTCTATTGGGAATTAGAACGGCATGTGTGCGTCAGTGCAAGGAGTGACCCTTAGAGGTTAGTGTTTGTCACTTCCTATGGGACCTCTTTGTCTTATAGATGACATCCTATGATGTAATTCTCGATATGTATTGGTTGGTACACTTTAGAGCCTTTTTATATTTCTATCTTTGTAGGGTAAGTTTCACATCACCAAAGGGCAGAGAGTATATATACATGGGTGAGTGGGATGTCCAGGTGAGCCCTGTTGGACCAGATCATCATGGGAGAGTTGGAGTGATAGTACATATTGCGATTTTGTATCTGGATGACCAGGGAACCTGTCAAAATTATTTTCCTCTAGTGGTCAATCATTTCAGGATTGTCTTTCTAGATGACTTTTCAGGACTTCCTCTAGAGCGAGATGTGGATTTATCTATTGATCGTGTTCCAAGAGTAGCACAGGTGTCCATGCCTCCTTATAGGATGCCTACAGTAGAGTTGCAGGAGAAAAAGAGGGAGTTGGTTGATTTTCACGCAAAGGGTTTAATCTGAATAAGTACTTCTCCTTGGGGTTCACCTATCCTGTTTGCAAAGAAGGAAGACGGTACACTCAGACTCTGGATGGATTATCAGATGCTAAACCAGTTGATGGTTAAGAACCCATATCTCTTTCCGAGGATTGATGATATTTTTGATCAATTTCAAGGATGATGAGTGTTCTCGGTGATTAACATGAGATCAGGATATCATCAGTTGAGTGTTAGACCATCAGACATACCGTTTACAGCCTTTTAGAGGGGATATGGGCTATATGAGTACATGGTCATTCCATTCAGACTCATGAACGCGCGAACAGTTTTCATGTATATAATGAATCGTGTGTTCCACCCAAATCTGGATTATTTTGTGGTAGTCTTCATGGAAGATATCTTAGTGTACCCTCACCCTCGACACGACCATGATTCGCATATTGAGATCATATTGACTACACTAATAGAGCATCAGTTATATGCTAAGCTCTCAATGTGATACATTTGGATGGACCAAATTCTCTTCTTGGGTCATATTATCTCAGAGGCAGGAGTTGCAGTAGACCCAGTGAAAGTGAGAGTAGTAGTTTACTGGGAAAAACCTAATAATCTATTTGAAATATAGAGTTTCTTTGGGTTGTATGGTTACTACAAACGCATTATATAGGACTTCTCCTGCTTAGAAGCACGGTTGATGGGTTTGACTAAGAAGGGTATGATGTTCGTTTGATTAGAAGCATGCAAGAAAGCCTTTTATGAGCTAAAGGAATGCTTCACATCAGCACCAGTCCTAATACTCCCAGAGCAAGGGAAGATATATACAGTTTATGCTGATGCATCATGTATTGGGATGGGAGTAGTGTTGACATAGGGTGATTGAGTAGTTTTGTATGGGACTCAGTAGTTGAGGCCACATGAGATGAATTACCTGACACATGATCAAGATTTGCCAGCAGTTGTTCATGCATTATATAGTTGGACCCATTATCTCTTGGGATAAACATTTGTGGTGTTTACGGACCACAAAACCCTTTAATATATCGTTACCCAGCATGTCTGGAATTTGAGACAGTGATGGTGGTTCGAATACCTTCATTCCCTCGACTTCGAGCATGCCTATACACCTGTTAGTGGTAACACAGTAGTTGATGAATTGAGTAAGAGGACTCAGATGCAGGTAGTGTAGGAGGCCGATGGTGAGTGGAAGATCATGGCTTTGTTCATTGAGATGCATTTGGTGGTGCATGATAGTTAGGGAAGAGCATGTATTTCTTACTTAGTTGTGACTTGTACCCTCTTGGATAGAGTTAGGATGAGATAACTATTATATTCGGAATGCCTAGTTCTACGGGATTCAGTGGAAAGTGAGGACCCTCCTCCTTGTTGGACAATAGGTGATGATGAGGTACTGTGTATCCATAGATGAGTGTGGTTTCTAGGGGATATACACGAGGAGTTGATGCCAGAAATTCACGTGATTGCTTGAGAAGTGCATCCCAGTGTTAGAAAAATATACCTTGACTTGAGACATTATTATTGGTGGTCGGGTATGAAATGAGAGGTAGCTGGTTTTTTTATGAGATGTTCCACCTGTCAGTAGCTGAAGGCAGAAATCAGAGACCAGATGTACTGTTACAACAGTAACCCATTCCGGAGTGCAAAGGGGATGATGTCGCTTTGGACTTTGTGACCAGGTTGTTGAGGTCACCTAGAGGAAATGATGTCGTCTGGGTTGTTATGGACAGACTTACATAGGTAGAAAACTGGTTCCCAATCAAGGAGACATTCAGTGTTGATGAGCTAAGAAGGTTGTATATCCAAGAGGTATTACGTCTTCATGGGTCCCTCGTTCTATCATTTCAGATAGGGACGCCCATTTTGTGTCTCATTTCTGGCAGAGTTTTCAGAGTGCACTGGGTATATAGGTACTTCTAAGCATATCATACAACCCTCAGACTGATTTCCAGTCAGAGCGTACGATACAGGTGTTGGGGGACATGCTGCATGCATGCGTTCTATACTTTGGGGGCTCTTGGGTGAAACACATACCCCTAGTCCAGTTTTCCTATAATAATTGATTTTAGGCATCTATTAAGATGGAACCCTATAAGGCGTTATATGGAAGGTCATTCTGATCACCTTTGTACTAGCAAGATGTAGGTGAGTCAGCTTTATTGGGACCATATATTGTGTAGGAGACTTCAAAGTAGGTCCAGTTGATTCAGAAGAAAATGGTTACTATACAGTCTCGTCCGAAATTGTATGCTTATCACCGTAGACGACCCTTGAATTTTTTGGTCGGGGATCAGGTTTTCTTGCATGTTTCACTATGGTTGGTACACATGCGGATCATGAGACAAGGTAAACATTCACTGAGGTATGTTGGGCCATTTGAGATTCTAGAGAGAGTCAGGCCAGTTGCATATCGATTATAGTAACCACAGAGGTACCATACCATGCATGAAGTCTTCCATGTATCTCAGTTCTGCCATTATCACTCAGAAAAACCTCTCATTTTTCAACCTGGGGATGTTGTACTTCAGGTCGATGCATCCTTTGAAGAGAATCATATTCTTATTGGTGATAGAAGCACAAAGGTTCTCTGAGGCCGGTTAGTTCCTCTCGTATGAGTGCTATGGAAGCATGGCCATGTGTAGGATGAAAAATGGGAGGAGGGGACTAACATACATGCTCAGTGGCCAGAGTTGTTCTCAGCTTTATCTTCTCCACCCTTGGAAGGGAAATTCGAGGACGAATTGCTTTAAGGGGGAATGTTTGTAATAACCCGGTTCTTATTATTGAGGTATGAGTATCTTATTTTCCTCTTCCATTAATGTTTTTGAGAGAAAATAAGGAATATGGGTGAAAATCCCAATTTTATGGGTATACGCCATGTACATTTATACACACCGTGTACATTGGTCATGTGGGATGAGAATACAGGGCGTGTAGGCCTTTCGGCAATTAAGGGTGTAAAAACTAACTACACGTCATGTACATAGTTTATACATTCCTTGTAATTAGTCAGTAGGTGACCAATAAGGTAGTGGGAGTAGCTGCCAGCGAGACAGTAGTACACGCTGTGTACTCAGAAATACACGCTGGGTAATCAAGTCGACTGATAAATAGTGAGGAGGTGGAAGGTGGCCGCCATGGGTACTGTTAAAAAAAGGAAAGTAGACTCCATGTACATGAGAGTACACATCGTGTACTTATGTTTTTTCACATAAAATAGGATGTAGCCTCCACCTTTGAAAGAGGAATCCTAGAACACTCGAGAGTCGCCGGAGAGATGGCTGGATCTTGGGAGAGCTCCCGACCACACACCATGAAACTGATTCCTTCGCTGACGATCTCGTTTGAACAGCGTAGATGAGTTCTTCCCTCTTCCTGAACCTTCCTTCCAATTAATTCCCTACGTAATGTTATCTCGATTTGAACACGTAATGTTTTATCCCAGATCGGCATCATGTGTGGTTGTTTCGTGAGACGTGATTTACATATATCGATTAGAGGAGATCGAGGTAGGTGGTCTGGTGTTTATTTATAACTGTCGAGTTCATTTTTTGTACCGTTGTGATACACTCCCATGTTTTATTTTTCATATAGACGAGGCCTTGACAGATTAAATACCTATAATTTCATAGGCAATAATTTTATTATTTATAAACTGCTGTTTGGGATCGATGTTTTGTTCTAGGGCCACCACATGGGTGCATTTCCCTTGTTTAGTCATTTGGCCAGGATACCCGTGGGTATGCCATAATGATAGTATGTTTTTCATTTTATTGAGAGGAAAAAATTTATTTCTTGCTTATGTGTTGGGCTTGGCCTGATTAATTTCTTAGCCTGAGGGTAGTGTTTTGTTTTGCCTGAGAGAAAGGTATTGATTTTCCTAAGGGCAAGGTACTGATTTGAATGAGGGAAAGGTATTGATTGGTCCGAGGGTAGGGTACTGATTCGACTGAGGGAATGTTATTGATTCACCTGAGGGAAATGTTTCTTATGCCTGAGGGCAGTAGCTTCTATGCTTGAGGGAAATATCTAGTACGCCTGAGGGAAAGGTTCTGATTTGCCTGATGGGAAGGTACTATTTTGCCTGAGTGAAATGTTCACCTGAATATTCACTCTGGTGTTTTCATATGTTATACCTGCCAAGCTAAATCATAGGATTGTTATTGTTATTAGATTCTATTTTTTAGATATCATGTTTTAGTTTTTTCTATGGCACTGTACAAGAGATTTTTGGCCGAGGACGGGTCTCGAGAAATTAAAATTCCGTTATATTGAATTTTAAAATAATAATTAAATGGAAATAGAACATGTATGAATATCTAATTTTGAATACTTCCTAGTTTACCCCATATCATTATTGCAGACTAATATTGCACAATTTCATTTACAATTGGGAATAAGCCTTTGGTGGTTGCCTACTAGGATTTATTTCTCACACCCTTTTTAGGTCATTTGTTGGGCCTAAATAGATTATATTTCTATAGGTGTTGATAAGGGAAGGTGTCCCGATACAGGTATTTGATTGTTGGAGAAGAGTAGGAGATCATGAGACCGATCTTAGGCTTGTGATGTTGTTGTGTTCAAGTTGCACTATTTTGTTTTTCTTTTCTGTACTTGTATCTTGTGCTGTATTGTTTTAGATTGCACTATATCATGTTGGTCATATTGGAGTGTATCCTATTTTGGATACTGTCATAGAATTATGAACATATTGAATCATTATATATATGATTATTGGTCATATTTTATTTCAGTATCATCATCCATTTGAGCTTGATATTGTTACTACTTTCGCTTTTGGTATGTTTATATTTCTCTACTGCACTACACTTTGACAAATGAGGGAATAGTTTCCCCACTATTAGTCCTAGGCCCTCGCTGCTAGTCGGAAGCCTCTGGCCTTTGGGGAAATGCACTTGAGGTCAAGTGACAAAATGGTTTCGGGGCACCCATTGTGTGGCTTCCAGAATCGGGATGTTCAATGAACAACAACTTTGATGTTCTTGCAGGTGTGGGAAAGGACCCCCATGATTGGATCGTGAAAAGATGCTCTATGTAGAAATGACCATGTGATTCTATCACTGATGAGAATTGAAATGGATCCAATATTTTTCTAATTAATGAATATGGACATGGGAATAAAAAAGATTGGAACATCATCAATCATTTCACAATTGTTTTCCCATCCATCTCTTTTGTAAAGGGTAAGGGATGCTTAAAAGAATGATATGGGAATTCTGAATAAAAAAATTAGAAACTATCAGAAAATTGAAATCCTCATTGTTAAATGTTAATGAAGAAGGTATTGTGATATATGGGTCATGAATATGTGTTCCATAAAATCCGGAGTTATATAATGAAATTATGGATGATGTACATAGTTCGAATTTTTCCAATCACCCAGGATACACAATGATATATCAAGATCTTCTAGAGAATTATTAGTGGGAAAACATAAAGAATGTTAAATCTATGTATATATAAATGTGCTTAGTATTTTCAGTTTTGAAGGATAAGAGGAATAAGTATAAAGGAATGATGCAACTATTACCCATAACAACATAGAATTGTGTGAAATTCACCATTGACATTTACCCTGAACTTTTGAAGACATATAAAGGAAATAATGTTATCTAGATTGTTGTGGATCATCATACAAAGACATAATACTTCATTGTAATTTTGGAGGATTTCCCATTGGATCAACTGGCATGGATATTAATCAAGAAATTGGTAAGGCTACATGGAGTACCACTATTTATTGAATCTGATTGAGATCCACGATTTACCTCTTTGTTATGGAAGAGTATACAACATTCTCTATATACTGATTTGAAAATTAGTATGGATTATCATCCACAAACTGATGGACAATGGAGTAGACTATCCAAACACTTTAGGACAGATTTAGATCATGTCCAATGGAGTTCATAGGAGGATTGGATCAACACCTTCCATTGGTTGTGTTACCTTACAACAAACAGTTTCCACTAAAAAATCCAAATGGATCCTTATGATGACCTTTATGGGAAGAGGTGCAGAACACCGACATGATTGAATGATGTTGGGGAGTGAAAACACCTTGGTCCAGAAATGGTATATGGAATGGTAGAGAAGGTTTGGATCATCCAACAACACATTAATGCTTCCCAGAGTCGACCAAAGTGAAATACAGATAATTTTCGATAAGACCTATAGTTTGTTGTTAAGGACATGATATTCATACTCATATCAACATGGATGAATATTATTATATTTTGGAATAAGGGAATGCTTAGTCCATGGAACACTGTCCCTTTTGAGATCATTGATCACATTGGAGCAGTGACCTATTATCTAAAACTCCCACCGAACCTATCTCATGTACATGATGTATTCCACGTATCACTCTTGAAGAAGTACATAAGTGACCCACGACATATAATCAATCTATAGGTGGTACCATTGGAGAATGAACTCTCTTATAATGTGAAGTCGGTTAAGATCGTAGATTGTAGTGAAAAAGTTCTATGAAATAAGACAATGCCCTTCATTAGGTGTTGTGGTGAGACCACATGTTTGAAGAAGCAATGTGGGAATTAATAGAAGCGATGTAGCAGAGTTAACCTCATATATTTTAGTTCGGTAAGAATAAATTTTGAAGGAAAATTTTTGGAAGGGGGGAATATTATAATGATCCGATGTTTTAGTAATGAAAATTCCTCTTGATCTGATTAAATCTATTATTATGGAGAAATGGTTATATAATACATATAAAAATCCGTCGTTTAATGGTTTTTTGATTTTATAATACCATTAATAATTGATTCCATTTCTAATACAGTCGTTTAATACTGGTCACAGAATTTGTATCAATATAGGGCTTGAAAAAATCATATTTATTTTGAAAAAGGATGTGATGGACTCATCCAATAGAATTGGTCCATAAAAATCCCATTTATCAGAGCTCATGAAAGAGGTAGTGTCATTTGGATTCACTCTTGACCTTTCCAAAGAAGATATTTGACCCATTAATCTTGAATGAAACCACCTATGGGAGAAGTTGAAGTTATTAGATATTACCACCCAAGCGATGTTATCTGAGCCACCCCATGAGTTTTTCAGCAATGCACACCTTACCCTTAGGTATAATGCAAGTCTTGTAAGGGGGTATGTAACAAGACCCAAGAATAATGATTATTTACATTATTTTTTTATATAATAAATAATATACATTGATTTAATTATAATTACTGTGTAAATGGTTTGTAATGCCCATATAATATTTTTATATAATATTGAAATTCAGTTAAGAAATATATTTTTATGAATTAATGGATTTTTGAATTAGATAATATTTTTAATAAAATATTATTAATATATTACTTTTTATTAAATATAAATGATAGTATATCATTTATGTATAAAACTGCAATTCTTATTAAGGTGTAAAATATTTGTTTGTCAAAAACCATGAATTTTGGATAAAGGTCGGTTTGTAATTTAAATGTTATAATTCAATTATTTAGAAAATTATATAGATGAAATGAATAAATCTTTTGGAATCAGGTCGTCAAAATAATATAACGGTTAATTTTTCATACTTTTCTTCGACAATACTTTTTTGGGTAAAAATTATATACATTTAAAATATATAATGTTTTTTATGACATCATAATGCCCCAATAGTGATGTAATGAAAAACTAAAAAATATATTTTCAAACAGAATATGTTTTACCCTTAAAATGAGATTTTATATTTGTTTGATTAATTTTATGATGCCTTAGCGGACCCTGCATGGCTTAAAAATATTTTAACATTTTAAAATGTTTTCCTTGAGAGTGTGACTCACTCCACATAAGAAATAATAATACTTTAATAATTTATTCCATTTTACATATAAAATAATGTTTCCACCCCCCTTTGGATAAAAATGGGAAAAACCATGATATGGTTTGTGGTTTTGATAACATTATTATGTAGTGTTCAAAACAAAAACAAATAATTAATTCCCTCTCCTTTTTTATATAAACACACTCAATGTCACATTAATCTTCATTCAAAACCATTGGATATAGACCAACCTCTGACCACCATTCACTAGAATCCTCCCAAGGTTCCACTAGCTCCAAATACACATCTTTCAAGCCCCTCCCAAGCCTTTGGAATCACACTTCTATGTAAGGGATCTACACTTTCATTATTTATTTATGTCCATAATTCCATATATTTTTATTCCATTTTATTTTCATTTACAATTTTTGGGGTATAATTTATAACCTCTACTATACATCAATCCTTATTTTTTAATTATGAGAGACCCCTTTCACTCTCATTAATTCCTCCCATGTACAATAGTTACCATGCTGAATTTCCATAAGGGATTTCATCCTTACCCAATTTTTCCAAATTATTCATGGTTTTTATATCATTCTATATTTAGTTAAAAATGTTGGGGGTATTATTTATAACTCTCCCATACTATTCTTCTTATATTTTAATTATTGTATGCCTCTTTCTCTCTCGTTAATGCCTCCAATGTACACCCATTACGATTCAGAAATTACGTAATAAATTTTTTCTTCACATTTATGTTCATGAAATTGAAAAAACTTATGCATCAAAATTACCTTAAATATATTGGGATATTATATTCCATGACACCCTTACTATCCATTTCTTTTATAAATAATGAGATACCACTTAATCATTCATCAAAGCAGTTTACCATTACTATTTGACATTGATATTCTACTGAAGTTACACAATAATTTCCATTCCAAAATCATCATGTAAGTGAATACCATACCCATTTATCTATCATGGGTATTCAACTATATAAAATTTTACTTTTTGATTGAGAAATTACATTTATTTATTCCAAATCTCTTCTTCGTGGAATAAATTAGGATGTTTAATGAATATATGTGGTCTGATCTATGAGGAACACTTATTCATGAAATGGAATGTTTGTAAAGGGGGAACCATGACAGTGCTCCATTGAATTGGGAAATGATTAGTATCAAGATATGTCAAGAGAAATTTTCATTTACTCATTCTAATTCAAGTGTAGTGATGGTTTATTCATGCTATTTCATTTGAAATGATGGTTTACTCATGCTCCATGTGCAATGAGCCTTGGTTAATGCTAATATCATGTTGAATGTTGTTTCCACATTACGATGTTATGATAATCATGATATATCATGACTTTATGTTCATGTTTTTTTTATGATCTTATGATAATTATATTGCCTACAAAGTACATTATTCTTCATGTTATACCTTTTTAACTAAATTACTAGGATTTATGGCTCACCATTTTTTATGTATGTCATCAGGTTGTCCCATGCAATTTTAGGTACGACAAAATGTAGTAGTCATGTAAAATAAGTATTCAATGAACTTGTTGTGCATTATATTCTAAGTTGTTATGTACTATTTTTAATTTCAAAAGACATTATGCCTCTTGATCCTTAAAGTTTTCTTATGTGATATTTTATGTAATAAGTCATGTTTATGTGTGAAATCTGGAGCATGGTTGTTATAAAAATTCTATCTGAGGTAGTATCACCATGTTTATCATGTTTGGGATCACTAGGGAGAAGATCGGGAAGTCAGAGGATGGCCTCAAGATGGTACATATACTCATATAGTGAAGGGAGATCATGAAGGTGGTCATCAACATGGTCAGAGACGTCGTGGATCAGGTCATTATAAGCTTCATGCTTTATTACTTCCAACGCCATGTGAGCCAGACATCATTTGAGGTACCATTTTTTTGGGATGCATTATTTTTTTGATCCAAGAGTGACAACCTCCTTAATATAACCTACTCTTGTCTTTTTTTGGCATGAGAGGTAGATAGGCATCCAATCCCATTGGCATTGACTATGCTTGTCATAGGTTGTCATGACATGTATGAATAATGTATAAATTGGGAGCTAGTGGTTGAGTAGCACCACCTTTGCTGAGACATCCTATGTTTATGGAAACGAAAATATGAAATCATCCAATGTATTGATTAGTTGTATCTGATATAGGCTATCATTGACATATTCAATATGTTGGTTGTGTTATTAGATTCTAATAGAGATCCAATTTTGTTTTTTGGAGAGTGATATCAATTGAATTGTCCGAGGAATATTGTGTCCTTTTAATCATTGATGGATGCGATGACGTTCAGTTCTTCAGAGGTTTAGATGTTGTTGTTCCCCAATTTCATAGACGATTACCTTTATGTCTTGCAAGATGAGGTCATAGAAATACCCCATCTAGTATAGATTGAGTTCAAGATTGAACTCCAGCCACGTGTGCCCCCAATCTCAAATTATCCATATTGGATAGTTCCATATAAGATTCCGGAGTAGTATATATAAATAGGTCTTCTATTTATATGCAGTTTTTTCCGGTGACTATTTTATCATTGGGTGCTCCAGTTCTGTTCATAATGAAGGATGATGACATTTTGTGATGGTGTAATGATTATTTTCACTAGAAAAAAGTGAAAGTGAATAAAATCTATACTGATTCATATATTGATGATTTATTTAAACAACTAAAGGGTCCATGATAGATATCAATGATAGATCTGTGGTCATGGTATCATCAGATGTGGATGAAGGATGAATATAACTGAAAGACTACTTTCCATTTTCATCGGGGGAATTATGACTTTTTCATGATGTTGTTAAGGGTGGAAAACGGTCCATTTGTGTTCATGGTGTAATAGAAAAATTTATATCTTGGGTTCTGGAATATGTTCTTTTTGTTTTCATCAATTAAATCCTTGTGTACTTTGCTTCTGTGGAGGATCAGGAAGTGAATATGTGTTCCATCTTACGAGTTCATCTCCTTAAGATGTGGTTTGGGACATTATCGAAGTGTGATTTTTTGGCACAATATTTTCATTTCCGAGGGTATGTTGTATACCAATAGGGAGTAGTTGAGGATCCATCAAATATATATGAATTAGGGTCTTGGAAATCCCCCATGAAATTGACATTGATTTGATGTTTTCATTGTATTCTAGGGTATTATGTGAGTTTCGTGGACAATGTTTCTTAGGTTGTGACTCCACTAACAGCATTAACCTGAAAGGATCATGCATTCATGTTGATTGATCAATGTCAATGAGCTTTTGAGTATCTGATGTTTAATTTTTTAAGTTGCTTTGTTCTTTGTTATCCTACAGAAGGAGTTCAGTTTGAATTTTGTTGTGATGGTTCAGGTCTTCTATTGTGTAATGTTCTAATCTACCAGAGATCAAAAATTTCCAATAGGTCACAGTAGTTACATCTTCAAGATATTCACTATTCCTCCCATGATCAGGATATGGTGGCACTAGTGTTTTAATTTTGGTTTTAGAGACATTAGATCATTAGTGAGAGATTTTTCGTCTTTACCGATCCTAAAATATGGAGATATGTTTTCACTTAGCGTGACTTTAACATGCGTTAATATCCATGGACGGGGTTCTATCTGGATTTGCACTTCAAGATTTCATATACACCTAAAAAATTAATTTTTTGGTTCATGCATTGATAAAAATATTCATCAAGTGATGGAGTACATGAATTCGGTGATTTATAGATTGTGATAAAATAACTTTTAGCATTGCATCTAAATATTTGAGAATTTGGTGATAGGGGTTTTATTCTTTAGTTGAAGGATCAGTCGCCTCTGCTGTTGTAGGTGGAGGAATCCTAATTGTGGGATTTTTATTTGGAGGTTGGGAGAGACTGGTATGGTTGTGGTGAGGCAGTTGATGGCTGATCATAGATTAAATATATGAGATTGATGTTCAAGGGAAGAATTTTTATTTTCCTACAAATTTGTGATAGTGTTCTTATAGAGTTTCATATCCTATCAATAGTGGTACATTCTTGCATGAAAATTTATTACTGAGCATTAAGAGTTCAGTTTTGGTAGGTTGGTTTGATGTGTGCAATTGGAGAGTTTGGGTCTCAATTTTGGTCTTGTGGAATGTGAATGTAGAGTACCGTGTTTCGGGTGGTTTTCTATAGTTGTTAGATGTTCTTGGTGGAAGTGGGAGGACATCTATTTGGAATTTTTACTACATTACCTAGATATCAGGGAGTCTATAATGATTTACGGATGCTATTTTATCTTCTGATGAAATATTCCTTCTTTATAGCAATATGTGAGCCAATATTATTAGAGATTTTTTTGGGGAAGAATCTAGATGAGTCAGTGATACAACACAGTTTCCTGGGAATGATCATTTATGATTGGGATCCTAGTTTTTACTCCAGAGTGTGGAGTGGTCTCCAATATTATTCTTGATTTACCTATGACTTTTCATTATGTTTCCTCCCTAATGGATGTTTAGACAAAGAGGACCATCCAAACAGTTGAATAAATGTTTCACTTTTTTGTTCTTGATTTTTCAGGTTCGTGGATGAGTCTTATGCCCTTGGAATAGCTATTTTACAACAATTAAATTCACAACACCATTAAAATGTTTCCATTTAATACTTTTATGGATTTCATTTTTGTTCTCTATTGTGAAGGACTCGAGATGGATATTTAGCAATTCTCAGGATAGAACTGTTATAGAATACAACAAATATAGTTATGGTGTTCCAAAATAGGATGAAGACTATGCATGATCATTATAAATCCTCTACGAATCATAAGAGGAGACCTATGTTTTTATATATTAGGGATCATGTGTTTTTTATGGTGACTCCCCATCTTGTGTAGTGAATTTTTGGTCATGGGAGTATGTTTTATCCCTAGTTTTTGTGGTCTTTCATGGTGTTACATTGTATTAGAGTTGTGGTGTATCAGATAGTGGATCCTCAATAAATGATCCAGATATATGAAGTCTTTCATGTGTAGCAACTCAATTATAATCACCATTAAGACCCTCACATCATCTAATGGGGCGAGATCGATTTTGATGATGATGCTACCATTGAGGAGCATCCTATAGAGATCCTGGATCAACGGGAGAACTTGTTACGAGGGAATGTTATCTACTAGGATTAGGTCTTGTGTTTTAATGGTGGTGTGTATGAGATTACCTTGAACATTAGTTGCATATACATGTTCATTACCCCGAGCTATCAAATGTTTATATATTCCCTTGTAAAATTGTTCCTTTGGTGGTTGTAGATAGTTTTTTGTTGGGATATTTATTTTTCTTTTGTTTGTTGTGGCTTGTTTTTTAAGAGGTATCTCGCTCAGAATATTTTTTAGGAGCTGTTTGTGGTTGTTTCTTATTTTGTTCTTGTTCTAATAGTGATGTGGGGAGCTCCAATGGTGTCTATAACCATTAGAGTCATATCTTGGGATGGATGATCATACCAATACATTTTGGTTTCTTCTTTGGATTATTTTTGGAATCTCAAGGAAGATGTTTTTTTGAGAAGTAACTGATGTATGGTTACAGATCCACGTCGCTCGACCCTTTGTGTTTTATCATGGCTTGCAGATCTTGAATGTAACTTTGAGGAAGTCGGGAGTAGAACAGTTGTTGATACCTAAGAGTAAATAATGTTCATGGAGTGAATGTTGAATTCATTCCATGTAGAAGACATTCATGATGGGGAAGGGTGATTCAAATAATTTAATATTTTGGTGTATTAAAAATAATATTAAATCGAATGGAAGCTATTTTTTCAGCAGAAGCTATTATATATGAATTACACAACATGAAAGGGGTTAACACATCCTTTAATACCATGATGCTATATATTTTAAAACATTTCTATCCTCTCAGGATTGTCAAACCCTATGTCTATAGTGGTTCTGTTTTGACACCAGGAGACTCAAAAACCCCTATGTTGATGTTTTGGGAATTACTTAGATACGGATCATTTCCTATATCCCTCCCTTGATTTGTAGTGTTCTATAATTGTTCTGGGGTAGGTTCTACCTCCATTTTGGGGTTCTTTTTTATATTTCATTACACGTCTTCCCTCCATGCTATGGAAGATGATATCCCATGTTTCTAATGGGGTTTCTATCTCATGTTTTTGGGGTGGTGGTTTCGTGGTTTCCTTTGCTGGATAATGTTCTTGAGGGAGATTTTATCAGATATCTATTGCATGGTTCATTCTTTTGTGAATAATATTGAGGAAATTTTGAGTTATGTGATTCATTATTTCAATATTTCTAAACATGAAGTCAGAATTATAAAATGTTCTATCCCATAGGATTGAAATGTAATTGGCGTAATTAAATAAATAAACCATTTTAAGGAATTTTTATCGATCACATAGTGATACAGATACTTTATATCATGATAAAAGTTTTCCATATGATTTACTAGATATTTTTAAATCTATTACATTAATGTTTTAACATATTGTTCATATTGGTGATTAGTAAATAACATAAATAAGGTATTTATTGATAATTAATTTTCTAGTAGATAAAGAGGCATGTTTTATGAATTTTTTTTTATTTAATTTTATTTTAATTAAATTAATGCCCATATGTATGCTTACTTTTTTGGTTTTAAAACATGAAGTGTTATTATTATTATTATTGATAAAATAATTAAAGGCAGTTTGAATGAATATTTTAATTAATTTTTTATTGGCGTGATATCTTTTTTACTTAGGATTCTTATAGATCGAACCATTATTAAAGAATTAGTTAATTTAATATGGAATAAAGAACAACTTTAGTGATAAAAGGTAATTCCTTTATAGGGAATAAGTTTCATGACTTATTATAAAGGCTAGGTGTCATGTGTTTGATCTGTGATAGATCATTGTGTGTGGTGGTTGAATTAAATGCTTTGGGGCAAGAGCTCAATTCTATGTTTGTTTTCTCCTTCTTGTGATGTGACGTGAGATTATGTTGTAATACCCAAGAAGAATGATATGGTTATTCGATAAGGGAGGCACGAATGTGACATGATAGTAGGATGGAATATATTGGAGGGTTGTGGTGGTATGTCGTGTGGGAATGCATTGTTGTTTGGGAAGCATTTAATTCATGGAGTGCTGAGATGAATTGGTATATTATTTTAAATGTCAGAGAGGGAATGATAAATGAGAGAATTGGTTGATGATGTACATACCTATTGTGAAGAATTATGGTTTTTTAATCTGTTTTTTAAGGAACCATGTGGTTTGTTTATTTTCTTTCCTTTCTCCACTACTTGAGGCAGATTTGTGTGTTTGGTTACTCAAATTTCCTAAGAGGAAATGACGTGTGGGGTATGCACCATGTTATTTGGGTTTAGCTCTTCATGGTTTGGAAAGCTTATTCTCCTTATATAAATGGAAAATCCTTGATGGGTAGTTCATTTACTCACTATATAGAACCTCTAATGTTTATGAAATTTTGAAATTTTTTCATGTTCATGTGGTGATTTGGAAATTAGTAATTATTGTTAGAAAATGAATAAATTTTTACCCATGGGGTTGGAGTTGGAATTGATAAAATTTTGAGGTTATAATATTGGGAATCTGTGGACTCAGTTTGGTTATTCATGGAGGTAATGGATATTTGTTAAAATGATAATGAAATGTAATGTGGAAATTATAATGGTTAATTAATGGTTATGATTTAATTAATGTAGCGTGAAACTGATAAAAAGTGAAAAACATATTTAATGAATCTCTATAAATTGTTGTGTGTTGAAAGGAAATATAATCTTAGTAGTGGAAAAAACGATTCTAAGAGATGTTATATATAGTTGAGTATGAGTATTGGTTATTCCTAGAGTATTGTTTGTAGATAATATATCTAGTAATTTCTTTGTTTTAAATTCTACTCTAACCTATATGTAAGAATAAATAATACCTTAGGGATTGTGATCTATATGGGTGTTTCCCCAGCATCCTAGTGAAAGGATATATGGATGACTAGTCCCTTTGTCCCCACTCCATTATCTTGGTATTTACATGTTCGAGTATGCACGATAGTTAGTTTTCCCAAAAAACATGTGTATAGGGATAAAATAGCTTCTGGTTATTTCACACATTTGTATTGTAGATATAGTCTCCTAAGTAATACTATTGGTATATCATGCATAGGCTTTGATGGAATGAGGATACTTAGACAATGTATTTGTTGTGATAGCTCTTATAAACTACCATGGTACATTAGGTTATGTGGATGTGGTGGTGTGTTTCATAAGGTGCATGTTTTGGTGCTTCATCCATGGTTCTGCGGGCTAGCCTCCGTAGAGAGAGACTCTCTAGATGTGTGATGTTGGGGAAATAAAGAAAACTTATGGGGAAGCGGTAGAGGGGTACACATTGTATTCATTAGTATATTATGTTATCTTTTATGTGATACTTGGTGGGAGTAGAAATGGTGTGGACATGAACTTATTATACGTATTTAGGTGAATAGGTAGTATAACTTGGGGGTTGTCATGATTTAGCATGATTTATTTACATTTTCATGAGATTATACTTTGAGGATGCTAATATGTATATTGTTAGACTAACCCTACATATATATATACTATTTTTTAGTTCAATTAGAGTCGGTTAGAGATATGGTCGGTTACCACCAACATGGGGTTTTGCATGTGTTGTTTGGGCATCATGGTTGTTGGCATCTTTACATTAAATTTTTACCTGCAATTATCATTTTCAAATGTAGTGATTCCTTATGACACTAATGTTGTGTTGTTTGGGTTTCTTATGTATTGAATTCTAAGAAGGAGTTGGTTGGTATCTATTGTATATACCATTTCAGAATGCTTTTCTATTTGAGGGAAATGCCTTCCATCTAGGTGTTTACAATACCCTTAGTGCTATTTTCAATCCCAAGGCATACTATAGGTATGAATCCGGGGTCACTATCTCTCTTTTCCCATTTCTGGCCTAGTAGGGGTACACATTGTGAGAAGGGGGTCCTGACATATATTATGTTCTACTCACAACAACATGAATCTAGACGATCTATCCATCTAAGAATAAAATTTTAATCAAATCATTTATTATTTTGTATATATTTATGTGTATATCTATATCGGAGACTTAACATTAAAAGGGAAATTTAAATTTAGGTCACAATTCAATGATATCATGATTTATGTATTCCAAAAAGTCCACCAATCCTAGATTAAAATTGAATTTTTTTAGAAATTTATTGTGACATAATATATAATGTAGATGATAATTGAGAATTAGAAAAAAATGGTAAAACCATATATATATCCTGATGTATTATTTGATTCTCTCACTATTAATATGGTAGCTCTTTATTCTATAAATTTTATAATCATGAATGGTTTTGGTTATGTTAATAGTCAATGTGTTTTCAGTCATATATGTTATTTTATATGTTTTAATGATATTTGTATATTTTTACTTGCTATGAAATATGTTATGGATTTGTTAAAAAGGAATCACTATCAAAACATTGATATGAGTACATTGAAATAATTGTCATAAAAATTAAGATATTCAATCAAATTATCCATAATTTCACAATTACATTGAAATGAAGGATGAAATTTACCGAAATAACATAAATTGATGAAATGGTTTAAGATTTCCCATATCACTGTCTAAGATATGGCTTTTCTAAAAAATATATACATTTATTAAATAAATAACATCATGTTATTCATAATTGATTAATTTATTGTACGAATTCCAGTATATGAATTGGAGTCTAGGAACATATCTAAGAAATCATCAACTAAAATGAATGGTGTTTCTATGAAATAATTAAATTTTCTTTTATTAAAAAATTTTAATTATAAGATATAGGAAAAAGAAAAAACTGAATGTGATAAACATGTTAAAATAGAATATATATATATATATATACATAAAATAATGTAATGGTTTCAAAAGCAAATTTTTTAATTATTATTTATGCAATGATTATAAAGACAATAAGATGAATTTCATAATTGAAATTATGAGAAATAAATTATTGAATTTTATGTGTACATGAAAAATGGAAAAATAAAAAATAATTATTAAATGGATAAGAAATTTAAAAACAAAAAAATAATTTTAAGACAATTTAATTAGTTATATGATTATGTTCCACCAAATATTTGTATTGAATTAAATAATTTAGAATAGAGAAGGAATATTCCATCATATTTATGGCGAAAAAGGATTGATATTAGAGGTTTTTTTTGATTAAGACCATTAACATAATATTGTATCTTATTTAGAATAATTTACAAATGACCAGGTGCGTGAATGGATTAAGAACTTTCTCATATATAATATTAGAATTTATGAGTTTTACAATGAACATAAAAAAATAATTACTTTTTTCGATAAAATGATTCTATCAAAATAGATAGGAAATATGAATACAAAATCTTTAAAAAAAATTATTAATATTTTTAATTATTTAGAGGATACCAATAAAGTTAATTAATATATAAATAAATATATCTAACGGTTGAAAGAATTCATGGAATTGTTTTTCTCATAAAATGAGTGTTAATAAATGACAATGTCACTAAATTACATGTATTGTAAAAAATATATTTGGATATGCTAATATAACACTTAATATTTATATGGAAATCCCAATAAAAACATTAATGGTATAAAAACTAATTCATTTTTAGGATGATCTATTTTCAAGGTAAAATATTCTATTTAATGTTCAGTTATAGATTCATTGACCTTGGGACATAGTAAATCATACATTTAAAAAATATTTTACTTTATAAATTTCGACTTCATAATATTTAAACATTATATGTGTACTAGAAATAAGAATAAATAATACAATTAGATAAAATGTTTAATTAGTTAAAAATAAAAATTTTATATTATATTATATGAATCATACCATGTATGCCTCATGAATGATGTATGGTACATGGTTAATAGATTCTATAGACATATTAGAATAGATACATCCAACATCATTTCTTTGACCATGTTTTATACTGGTTTATACCATTTAGAGACTACAATAATGGAATGGAAATTTTTTTATGGGGCTAGATTATAAAATTCATAAATAGTATAAAAATTTATGCATATTGATGTCTTAAAAAAAATTTCTCTATAATATATAAATAATGGGATGATGGGATAAATAAAAAAAATTTGATGAAAAATTATTGGTTAGTAATTAAATTTCTATTTTTTATGTTTTGTTTAAAATAGAATCGACCAATCATCACTAATATTTATGGATTACAATATTTTAGACAATTTTATTCTATTCTAGGATCAATGATATTAAAAAATATTAGTTTCATCTGAATTTATCTCTCACTTAAAATCACATTAAATATAGTAAATACAGATTATCTTATGAAATATTTTCCTGTAAATTATATTTTATTATATTCATTTATTCAATAAAAGAAACAATGGGATTAATTGAACAAATATATTCTATTGTAATATTATAAATAATGATACTATTATAATTTTTTGTATTATAATGTATAATAATGAATGAATAAATGACAGAAATGTATTTTCTATATATAGATAATTAATTCAATGGTTTTATTTTTTATAAATTAACATGAATTTATTTTAATGTTTAAAAGAGTTGTCTTTGAAAAATCATATTATATGCATTAATTGTTCTGTCACAAATAAATTTAATTAATTGATTTTTATGAATGATATTAATAAAATATATATATTATATTTAATGAAATCATTTAACAATAATAAATCCATTTATATTAGGAATTGAATATGAATACATTTTTTTCTTAGAAATATATTTTCTATTTTTTTGTGATTTATCCTAATATATTATAATTTTTTTCGTAAAATTATAGTAATTGAATTATATAATAAGGGTTTAATATTATAATATAAATAATTATTTTACATAAATAATTTGATATTAATTTCTGGCCCTAGTGGAGAGGTACAACTGTTAAAATATTTTAAGCATTGGAAGTGTTATGGTTCTTTTAAATATTCGAATCCCAATGAGTATGTATTTGTTCATAGAAAATATTTTTATGTGTTTCTTTCATCAGAAGCCTCACCTAAATTTTAATAACCATATAAACATTATGGAATTAATTTAATAAATATATTTATATTTTAATATATTAATTTTATATCAATTTACTATCTTATTCAAACACACTTGATCATGATAATATCTCTTATGTGTAGGCGTAGATAACTTCCTCCAAGAAGCATCATGAACTTTTCATTTTATATTTACAAGGGTGGTAATAAGGGAGCTAAAGTGGTTATATATAATATTTATCATATTATTATAATTATATTATTATTATTTGTGGTTTAACATTATTTTATTAAATCATTAAAAATGTGAAAACATCACCTCGGTGTATGTACATATAACCGTCTCTCTAAGTTGATGAAATTCATTTAAATCCGAACAAAAATTTGATATTAATAAATTTGTATATAAGGAAATATTATGATGATTAATAAATGTTTATTATTCACCATATGATGAAACTATGACCAAATATAATTTATTAGAAATATTTAACAGAAATATTCCAAGAAAACAAACATGTTTTCACCCGAATGAACAATTTAATGATAAATTTTTAAAAATGTTTAATTAAAAATTTTAATGAATTGTGTATTTTAAATTAAATATGAATAAAGAAATAAAATTTCTTTCTAATGAAATATTTATTTATGACACATATTTTTTGAATCCGGGTTAAGGGATATGATACATGAAGTAATTGTTTCTCATCAATATTTTATTTCGGTGAGACTTATGCTATATTGAAAACATGATTATCTTTTGTGTTGTATATACAATATATGAATGTATCATATGATTATATTTATTAAAAAAATTGTCAATCTATACACTAACTATTTTTATATATTTTATTAATATTTGATTTTTTGAATAACAAAATTTTATTGTTTTAACTCACAATGTCATTAAATTATGTGATTAATTTTGATTAATTTACTTTGATAGGAATCATATGATATATAAGACCCCATGAATGTTATATTTATTAATTATGAAATGATCCATATATAATATATTGATTATATTACATGAAAAATTTAGTTTATCGTAACCCTGTAATATTATTGAATTATAATTAATTAATATGGTAGTCCTGTAATATCATTTGTATTTACAGTTATGAATAAAAAAATTTAAATTTTTAAACATTTTTTACCCAGCCATAAAACGTATTCAATTTTATCCAACAGATAAAATAAATTTAATATAAAAAATTTATTAACAAAATTTTTTTTAAGAACGCGAAGTCTTTTTATTAAAAAAACATAAGTTAATAAAAATTATTGAAATATTATTATGAAATATATATATTTTACATTCAACCAGAATAATTTTTAATTTCTAGTAATTTTTCTTGCTAGTAATGTGATAAGACTAAATCTTCTTTTTTCTTGGAAACAAATTTCTCAAAAAAATTGATTTCATATTGTTTTATGTATTCATTTGAAAATGTATTTCTTCAAATTATGGAAAAATATTAATGAAAATTTGAGAAAGTATATGGAATATTAATTATTAAACATTATAAAATGGTAAAAATAATTTTTGGTAATTAAAATTTTTATCAGTAGTAAATACTTTTCACATTGGTATGAGTAAATAGGGAAATTATTGTCATAAATAATATGTTAAGGGATTAATATTATATAAAACATATTAATTATTTCAATTTTTCGGGAGTTTAAGTGTTTTCATCACCATATTCAATAAATATGATATTATATGGAATCATGGAAAAACTATTATTTGATAATGATATAAATATTATTTAATGTAATGAATAAAACCGAAATGCCATAATAATTATTTTGATTTCTATAATATTTAATGTTGTGGATAAAAAGAGTTTATTTATCATTTTAAATGTTTAAAACTATGCTGACTTATTTATTTATATCTAGTTTATTTATAATTTATTTTCATTGATGTAGTAATTACATTAATTTGTTAAAAATAATAAACCCAACATTTTTCATGTAATAGAATAGTAACAACAAAAACATTAAACTATTAAACGTGGAACATTTTTGATAAAATATAATATTTCTTGAATTTTATAGTTTAACTAAATGTATAATTTTTGTTTTATGGACTTATATATGAATTAAATGTTACTTATCATGATTTTAGAGATAGAATATTTGAACAGTCATGAAACAACTTTGACGAAATATTATGTTAAATAATTCATTTTAAATTTTTTTAATTTCATAAACAACATGAAAATTGATATTAGACATTCATTATGTCAAAATATTTCTTCAATTTACAATTATTTTATAATTATAACCTCATATTTATGGTTTGAGGCCTCTAATAATGAAAACGTTTTTACCATGGTAAATATTAAAATTAGTAATCGTAATGGATAAAATAGGTAATGGTATTATTTTTTTATATAAGATTAATATTTATATAAATTTTTGGAATTTAAAACATAAACTATATTACCTAGAGTTTTTTTAAATTGGAGTCCAGATAAAAAAATACAATTTATTATATTTCATTATTTTAAGTAATTATAGATGTGTCCTTCCAATTCCTATTAATGGAAAAATCATCTCATCTATTATTCAAACCATTATCTGTAAAATAAGATGAAAAAATTCTTCCAAAAACAATTCTCAACGTTTCTATCCATGTTCTAGTAGTTTTGTTCTATTGAAATGACTATCCCGAGAGTCCTTAAAAATAAATCATAATATGGTGTCTTAAAGAGGAGGTATTCATTTTAATTGATCACTTTTATTTTACATATATAACCCAATTCAATTATATCCATACTAATCCAGAATAATAAAGAAATTATATAACATATATTGAGATTATTTTATTTTATTTAAATGGCCTCATCCATCTCCTTTTCCATCAAATGGGAACGCAATGTATCACATGCGTGTACTTGGGGACAACAACTACTACGATGTGATATGATTAATTTTTTAAAACCATGTGAAATTAATCATTATGTGGATGGGTTTAATAAATATTATTTATATTAATGATATTATTATCTTTCATCAAGGGTAAATTATTTGATTCCTTCCACTTAAATTATCCACAGATGACTAGAAATATCCCCCTGGCGTATGTTTGGATCAACACCTCAATTAAGTGATATAATTATTTTTTACTAACTTCATATTATGGATTTTCATAATGTTATATATAATTACAACATCTGATACTCATTAAAATATTATTATTATATTGATGATAGAACCATGATCATATTATGAGTACTGGATTATCTAAAAAGAAACATTCATGAAAAACCAAAGATTTAACACCCAGAAATGATAATCTCAATGAAGGATTAGAAATATTTTCATGCTACAATTTTATAAGTTGATATTATATGATATATGTTTTATAAATATGATAATATAATAGAAAAATAAATATTTAAATATACTTTTCATGGTTCCATATCCCCTAAGAGGAATGTTAAATCAGAAGTTACAGTTTTATGTTACTATTTCATTATTTTCATAGTTTTCAAATTATATTATATCTAATGATGATATTTTAAGATCCATACAAAAAATATATATAAAAATTTCATGCACTAAAGGTATTTATATAAATTACTTTTTAATCGCCCTCTTATTCTCTTTATGAACATGATGCACTAAAAAAGTATTGAAGGAAAACTTAAGTTGTTTACTTTTAAAAAGAAACATTTTTAATCCATTTACAAGTTTTATTTATAATTTTTGAATGAATTTTATTACTGTTATAGTTACAATGTATAAATTCATTTTTACAAAAAATTTAATTTCTAGAGAATTTTTTAAATTTATTCTCATTTTCATTTCAAAAATGATGTAATTTTATCTTTTTTCGAAAATATAAAAGGAAGTTTTTTTATGTACACCACCTGAAATAAATTTCCCACCACCAAGAATATTCAATATGATAATTATTACATACCATGATTCCATATATCTTTTGAAATAACAATCACCATTAATATTTAGAAATTTGAATTATTTTAAATATTTGATTTCAAAATGGAATGGTTATTTAAAAAAACTGTTTCCATGATCCATAAAAAGAATTTTCATCCATTATGGAACGATTTTATATTATTTCAAATCCATTTTTTATGTTATTCTATTAAACTATCCTTATTATATTTTCATACATAGAATATGGTAATCATGATGAAAATGTAATGAATCAAATTATCTTTTCTAGGGGTTAAATAATGAAGGAACGATATATGTTTTCACAATGTTATAGAATTAATTATAGAGGACTATGAATATATATTGGTTTTGATGGTAATTATATAGACCTACAATAGAAGGGGGAATACTAATATTTTTTTAGCTCATACGGTACCTAATATGTAATCCCAAGCATATAAATGTATAAAAATGAGGTTTTCCCAATTCTGAAAGAGAATAAAATGAAGGATATATAAATATAATACTAGGTACATCAGTGGTTATCTCAATAATATCATATGATTACTATCCAAGTGTATTTCTTAACACATGATTCTAATGATTTGTATTATTCAATTCCTCATTCCACACTATATTAATATCTTCTATTTGGAATGTTATACTCACTTGGATTTTGTTCTTTAATTATTTTATTATTAATGTCTTATGGGTGACAAAAAATTATCCCTACAACTAATTATTAAGATCAATGATATACTGGGTCATTTTGCAAATTTATAATCATGTTATTTTACCCTTAACTAATAATTATCATATTTTTTTCTTTGATATATCTCTTGTTTAATGTTTGTCATCATATGAGGTCTCCCTTTTTATATTTCATTTTTATTAATGATATGAAGAATGGATTTCATTCATCTATAGTTTATAATGTTTACAATTAAAAAAGATTATAATGGGAGTTTATGTAGTTTATTTATTAACTATATTGTTATCTATCCATGTTCCAAAATTCATTTGACCATTATTGTTCTATGATGGATCACAATTTTACAGAATTAATATTTATATAATGAGATGTAATATTAATGTATGCTAATTTTTTGCCTCTACATTACACATATATTAATGGTTTTATAATATTTAAAAACACAGATGACAACAATTTAGAGATATCACATTAGCATGATCCTAGTTATAGGAAAATATACTAATGTTTTTGAAATAATGGAGACTATTTTTACCAAAAAAATCATTTTCTAGACATAGAAATTAAAATCTAGTTTTTACATTGTGTCACCTAGGGGAAAACATTTTATGGGGTAGAATAGATATTAACTCAATCATCACTGGTGCATGAAGACTTTTCCTAACAGTGCACAAATGTATAGAAACTCTCATGGGTAATGTTATGGTAAATTAAAATATTTTTTCAGTAACATTTGTCATGTCAGGAGTTATATAACGAATTCAATACCATAATTGGGGGGGGGGGGTTACTTTTGTCGTCAAAACTACCATATATTCAAAACACATCACTTTAATAAGAAGTGTTCTTTTCCATTTATATCATTGATGAATGAAAATTGGAAATAAATAGTTAAAATTAACACCTCAATATAAGGTGGTTTAGGGAACATAGATCCCTTAGTTTTCTCCACTAACTCTCAACTCCCTAAGCATGGTTATTTACACTACATCCTATTATATTAATATCATTAATATAAAAAAATTAGTATATGTAGACCACATCTTTACAAAAAGGCTTTATAATTATTTCTTGTTCGTTTATAGGGAACTATAGCTCCATTTAGTTTTGAATGAATCTAACACACAACTGTGACTGATATTTAACTTCCTGTAAGATTTTATTAAACAGTGATAGATAAAACACCAGATAGATGTTTAGACATGTATTTATCAAAATTTTATCTCTATTAAATACCATTTAATTAATGACGAAGTATATGCAACAAAAAAATTCATTATTAGTAACAAGAGACACAAAAAATAAGGATATAAATTATAAAAACTTGTATCTCTATAATATTTATCTCCAAAAGGAATAACACTAAAATTATTGTATGTATTTCACAATTTTTGATATTCACCTTTTTTTATAAGTAAAATCATTATATATATACTAATTATCTAAAATAACTATGTCAACCAAGACCCAAGATATTTAAAAATAAATATTGAATAAATTAATTCAATAACACTCTAGATTTTATAACATCACATAAGAATAAGAACTAATTACACAATATTATATGATCTATTAAACCAATCATTACGATTATATGATTTAGTTATAAAGGATATTTGTATAGATCATAATTTTTGGAATAACCATTTTACAAATAGAATATAATATTCAAATTTATGAACTCCATCATTGAATATGTTGATGTATAATTTCATCATGAAATGAAAAAAACACTAATCATAGGGTTTCCAATGTAGGGTCGATCTCAAAAGTAGGGTTGATTTCACATATGTTTTTTCATCATATACAGGGTTTCATCCAACCATAGGGTTTCTAAATTATATATTCCTCATAACATAGGGTATATTCACTATAGATGTTGTTCTATATATACTGTTAGTTTTAAGCATACACTTTCATATGTAGGATATGAAAATTGATTCTAGAATAAGAAAAAAAAAATTAAAAATACATAAATGAATATTCCTCACATATCATTGGCTTCAATATGATCCAATAATAAATACCTTAATGAAAAAAATAACATCCTGAAATTAAAATTAATGGAAGGTTAAATAGTAACACAAATGTTGGTATTTGGGAACATCAAAACCAAAATGAAATTAAAAAATAAATCGTGAGTCAAAATCTGTCATCAATTCTCACATTTTTATAGTCACATGACCTATTTCAAAATCTATATATAAATTGAATAAAAAATCATTTTACACTCTATTATTTGATATAAAATTTATTTTCATTAAAAAGGTTATCTTCTCCCCCATTATCCCTTTACAGAAACCGCATACCCATTATCAGGATAAAAATTCTAACATTGCATAAATTTTATTAATCATAAAACCATAATGAGGTAAACATCAACTACAAACATAATTCTATAATACAATATAAATATTAATATATAATTTGAACTTCAATATAAATCACAACCTCTAATGTATTAGAATCTATCGACTAAAAACATCGATATAAAATGCCCCCATTTTGTAACCTCAAAGAGATAAGAGTAGTGAGAATTTAAAATAAACTTCCCGATTATTTATTATGAAAAAATATATAGTAAATAAAGAATAATAATAAATTAATTGTTTTAAAAAATATCCCCCAAAAACATAGCAAATAAAACTATTTTACCAATGATTGACTTATGAATCATTTGTAAAATAAAAATATTTTGAAAATTAAACATTTTATGAGATAATAAAAAAATAGATGCATGCTCATTTAACATTACTAAAGAATAATTTTACAATCTAAAATATACTTTATAATTAATTAAATTATTACTAAAAAGTTTATTTTAAAAATATTAAATTTCATAATAATATGAATATAAAGGAAATAAACTAATCGTATGAACATTCAAAACATTAAAATTTATCACTTAGAGATGATAAAACTCTTTATAGTTCTTCTAATAGTTTTTGAACATATCATATTCTTATATACTATGAAGATGAAAACTATTCAAGAAGAAACAGTTTTAGATAGTCATTCTTAACCATGAATGTTTTTTCTTTTTGAAGAAACACCATTTGAAATATAATTGGTACATAGAAACCTTCAATGCCTAACATCAAGATCAATATATATTTCATATACATATACATATTTTATAAAGAATAAAAAAATATAGTTTAATCTGATGATTTCTATAGATCCTCATATTACATTTTAGATGAATCGAAATCATATTGTAGCTTTACTTTTTCATTATTCATTGAGTTGAATTTGAATTGAATATTTTCATATAATATTTGAGAATAAGATATTTCCTATTGTATAGGACTTTGAACTTCTATTGATGTTTCAAAATATCTTCCAGAGAATATTAAACCTATGAAATAGATTAACCAAGTGGATTACCATATATTATTTTGTAAAAAAAAAATCTCCTAAACAGGATGTACATAATCATGTCATCTTGTTATGTGTGATTATCCAGAATCTATTAAGAAATGTAATAATAAGATAATGAATTTTTAACATAAACTTTTTAATAATAAGATTAAATGGTTTTTTTTTACTCTATTAAGATGAAGTTTAATTTTATTTATCCATTAATAGAGAATTATAATTTTATATTATGTAATTAAAGCAATATTGTTTTTGAAAACCAATAAAATTTATAGGATAGTAAATAAAATATATTTCAAAAACGAAATTATAAATATTTCAAAACAAATTGTTAATTATAAGAATTTTTTTGAGAATTTGAAAAAATAAATTATTTAATCAGTATATAGTCAACATTAATTTAAATATTCGGTAATAATCATTATTAATCATTGATAAATTAATTTATTTTCCTATAAAAGGAATATATTTTTAATATAAGTAGATAAATATTAATGTAAAATTCTCATCAGATATGTGAATATATTATTGATGAGTTTTTTTATGAAAATATACGTTTGATTTGCTCAATTCGTATGTAGATATAAGAATATATTTCAATATATCAACCAAAAAATATTAATAATGAATAATGGTGGTATAATCATTCAAGCGTTAGTTACATATTCCTTTTGGTTCTCATTTTATTTTACATACTATAGTGTTAGCGATAAATTTTTTTCGTACACAAATTTTATATTTTTAGTAAAAATTCTATTATTGAAGCTAAATAGTTATTTTGAGCAATAAAAATTATAATCACCAGAAAATTTTGGTTTTATAAATGATAATTCAATTTCATAATGAATATTAATACCTCAATTAAAAAAATTTAATTGATGAAATGTTTATCAATTTAAACCAGGAACAAATTCATTTTCATATAGATTTCGTCTTTTAAATTTTCTTCTTATTCTAAATTATAATTTTAGTATTTAACTTTTTCAAATAATTTGAATTAAAAATTTAGAACATTTTATTATCATAGTAGAGTCCTATTTTAAATTATCAACTGTAGTTAATGGATCATTAATTTTAATATCATGTATATCACAAGACTTAGACATACAATATTTGAAATATATTATATTTTTCAACAAATATTAATTATTTAAAAGAATAGTTTAAGTGGAATTCCAAATTTTTTTGAGGATCCTACATTAATTGTACATATGTTTCTTATAGAATAAATCAAAATGTGTTTAATTATGCCTATGACAGTATCTCAGGACTATATTTCTTTAGTATGAAATTTTTACCGCATGATCTATATGTGCCATAAGATGTACTATTTTCTTTTTTTATGTCCAGTAAAAGAATCAATGGAGTATTCATCATGTGAATGAAATTTATTAATCCATATATCTTTCATATATATCATTATTTTACACTTGTAATTAGATTTCATTTGATTATTTATTAAGGATGAATTATTCTTTGTATGACATCTTCCTCCCATTTAAAGCATCTTCTTTAATTTTTCCCATTCTATTTCATTCGATAAAGATTTTAAATTTTCATATTAGGATCTGATATGTATTTATCGAAATCTATAATATTTTAAGAAGATAATTCATCTATATTAATATAAAGATAAAACTAATTATTATTTAATTGACATACTACTTCATCTAGTATTTTATATTCCTACATCATATGATTTCAAATCTACTCGTTCATATCTATTTTTTAATAGGTGTACATTAAATCATAAATATAAATATTCTATTCCACTTATATTTCATTAATCTAGAACATTTACTGAATTCGTGATTATTAAATTAGATTTCCAAAAATAAAAACCATATTGAAAATCATTATTAATCATCTATTCATTTGAGTGATAGATTCATCACCATTCATCATGAAAATATCAGCCATAAATTTTATAGTAGAGGGACTTTGATGTTTGATATTTTCATTTACACCATATGAAACTTTATTAGCCTTCCAAATTACTTATGTATTTTGGATATTTAGATACATCATTGTATAGATCAGTTCTTAAACCAAATATAATAGAATTCATTACTTTTGAATTGAGATCATTTATTATTCTTTTCATAATTCTAATCTACCAATAATTCGTTATATATTTCATAATTTTTAATTTACATGAATAAATTGTAATATCAATATTTTCAAAATAAATAATAATAAAGGCCTTCTAAAATCCATGATTATGAATATTAAAATATGAATCATGTATCATGGGCATACCTTCTATAGTATCATCAATTTCATGACATATTCATATGATTCCATACCAAAGGATTTTTAGAGCTGCTGAATAATTTTTTAGATCGTTTAGATATCACATATTGATATATTCTAGTGTAATTAAGAACACTGATAGAAAATATTAAAATCAAATAAGTGAAAAAAAATTCAATGTTTTCCAAAATAATAAATATAGCAATAGGGAACGTCATTTGAATACAATTTTTCCTATCCGATAGAAATATTTCAAAGAAAATATTAGTATATCACTTAAATAGATACCAATTGATATGACTTGTTTCTAATAATGACGAAAAAGACATAATAGGGGGGTTAATTGTGGATTTTAATAAAAAATGAACACATTCAAAACACTTCAATTACATTGTAGTGTTCCATTACATTTCTTTAAAAAATCAAAGATTTCTGGAAATAAATAAAGAAAGTTAACATAGTGATGTATAGTAGTTCACGGAAAATGATCCCTTAGTCAACATAATCATTGTTCAACTCCAAGAGACAAGTTATTTTCACAAGATCCTCTTATCCTAAGGAAATTAAAATCCACAACTACCTATACTATGTTGAAACCATTACCAAAATACTTTACGGTGCTTTATGGTTCTTTTACACAAATTAGAAACTCCCCAGCTTAGTGCAAGAAGAAGATACATGACCATGACTAGGTCCGAGCAGCTGAATAAACATCAAATAAAAAAATATCATTTCATTGATAATAAATATTACACATCATAGTGTTAGTAATAACTAAATATATATTCATATCTTCTATAATTAATTACAAAAAATAAATCTTCATCATTGTGTATGATTTCATTAAATAGAGATAGAAAAAAACACATGATATATGCTTAAACATGCATGTATCCAATGTGTATTAATGATAAATTCTACATTGTTCTTGTATATGATTTTTTATTTTAAACTCTAGAAGTAGTGGCAATATCAATAAAAAACTAGCAAGACAATAGATCAAAACATTCATGTCTTCAAAGGTTAGCTCTGAGAGAAACAACACACAATTCCCATTGTATATAATTGTTTTTTACATTTATCTATTTTCATAGATGATGTTTGTATTTGTATTTATATTGTTCTTCAAATAGATCGTAGACAACCAACTACACATATAATGAATAGTAAACCATGAACAATTTAATTCATAAACAATCAAGGGAGGTTGTAACATCCCCTAAGTATAGAAACACTTTACTCCATTGAATAAAATTAAATAAATCAACCATAGTTAGATAAGATTCATTTGTAAATGATGATTTAATATATTCTACATCCATCAATACCATCACATAAAACATATGTTATATGAAATTTTTTTAACTCAATATTTGAGTAGTCATGTGTAGGGTTCCATCATGTTATAACAAAACTTCGAACTTGGTGATGACAAATGTTGTTCGTACCACAAAAGTAGGTTTGACTTACCATAAGTTTTTATCCTCAAACTAAGGGTTTCTTCTGAATGTATGGTTCATAAACCATAAATTAATTACAATTTAGGGTACATGATCCGTATATAATGTTCCAAACATAGTGTTGATTACGTACAATATGATTTCTCATGCAATGTATGAAGAATGTTTCCCGAATATGTTAAAACACATTCCTAATACTACAATTAATATTAATAATGAATAATTTTCTTGGACATAATTCCAATATAAATATTCCCATGAATACAAATATCACTGATTTTTCATTAATGAAAATTCATTATTATCACAAATATTGGTGTTTTTTATAATCAAGATGAAAAATAAATTTGTGAATTTGTTGAACCAAAATATTTTCCAGACAATTATTATGAAATATAAAAGATTATAACAGTGGTGAACTAGGATAAACCTATGTTTTCATATATTTAAAATATTGTGAACTAATTTATAAATACTTTGAATTTTTTTTCATAATTATATAGTTTCAAATTAGGATAATTTTTTCATTGAATATTCTTTTTTTACTTTCGGTTAATTGATAAAACCTAAAGCAACAATTTTAATATTAAATATAATGGAAATAAATTTATTATCTTAATAATATAACTTTTGTGATGGAATTGGAAATAAAAGTGTTTTTTTATTCAAAAAAATAAAATCCATGAATCATGGTAATATTCCAATGTAAAAGAATGAGGGATGAATGTTCCTTTTAATCCTTAATGTGGAAGCATCTGAATACATTATATTATATATGATTCCTTTGGTATTTTAAAAATGGGTGAGTACCATTGAAAATATATTTCCTATATGTAGTTATTGATACCATGAATATGTTATTTTGGTTATTTATCATTTTATTAGAGAAGTAGATAAATAGTGGACTCTCATAAGTAACACGAGTAAAATAGAGGAAATGTACTCTACGGAATGGAATGAGATTATAGTGTTTTTTTTTCAATAACTACATTCCCCATATTATTTAAATTAATATTTATATATAATTAAATTGGATAAAGAGTAATGATTATGTATCTTTTAGTAAAAATGATGAATTTTTTAAATGAACTTAAATATAGGTTTGTGGTATTATCATTGAACTAGAATTTAATATATTTTGATTCCTTAGGGGATTAAAATCATATATCAAAATGAAATTATCCATACGGAAAAATGATATTACAAATACATAATTTTATATGAGAAAATGGTAAAAATAGTTATTCAAGATTCCTATCATTATGAATTTCTTATAAGAATATAAATTTGAAATTAAATGAAAATTTGAAAAATAAAAACTATTGAGTGATTTTTTTTTAAATTTTTGACATATGGAAGTATACATAGAATAAATTATTATTAAGTTGCTATTAAAAAAAATTTCAGAATGGAAGGTAATATATCAGTAATATTTATATGTGATTGAAAAAATATTGAACGTTTTTTAATATAGAGTATCCTATATAGAATGCACTACCTACACTATAGAATTTCAAATAAAAGTTGTATGGAAATTTTATTAACCTTTTCACAAATACAATGTTTAATCATGAGAACTGATGATAAATACCTCTTAGACATAGAGAGAATGAAAAATATCATGAGATACCTATTTATCATTTGAGAATCACAAATAATTGGTAAAAGTTACATATACTTTAAACTCTATAAAAATTAATGTATTATATTATTTTGGATTGACTGAATCTTCTTTCTATGAAGAATGACTTATTTGTTTCACCTTAATGCTTCATATTTTAAATATTTATGTAATCATGAGAAATAGAAATAGTATGATGGTTCAATTTCAAATCATTAATTCATCAGAGTCTGATGTGTATAGGATGGTTAATTTTTGTAAATCAATTTTTTCATTATCTTGTTCATATGGATTTTATTTTTTTCATTGATTTGATTTATTTATTAAAATTTCATATTAGTTTTTATGGAAGTGAATTCAAATTTAATATACCAAACCAACCAATAATCTAATAAATTATTGAGGATAAATTGGATCTTCTAATTGAAATTACACACATTGTATGGGTCCTAATTCCTATTGAAATGGGTATTTTATCTATGATTTTTTGAGATAAACACATCATCGATGATAGTAATATTTAAAGATAGTTTTTCTATTATTTTTCAATTAGTTCTTCCTTGTATTATCTGAATTATAAATGAAAATTTTTAATAGAACTCATAACGACAACAACAACAAAATTAAATCCTTAATATATAATGGCTAAGATTGAATTTATGTTATTGTACAAGAGACAGTAGAAGATTACTAAAAAGGTATTCATACAGTAAAGTGAATCTCCCCATGATTCACATGTTATTTTTGATATGAGGAAATATTTATCAATTATGATCTATAATTATTATAAAGAACTAATAAATATCATGATCCATAATAATTATCCTCCAACTCTTATTGGTGATATGTTGGATTAAGTACGAGGAGGTCAATATATTTCCCTAATTTATCGTTGATCCAGAAATTATCAACAGAGAGTCAAATGTTAACACAAACCAAAGATAATATTTCATATTTGTTTTGAAAAATAAAAAATTTCAGTGATTTCATATTTACTTTTTGATTCCTAGGACATCATCATTTATTTATGGAATAATTTCATCATAGAATACGTTGAATCATTTACTGTTTTCTTTAAAAAGGTTTTTCGAATATTTTAGAAGAAAAATAAAGGGCACAAAGATCAAACCTGAATTTTACTATTATCCCTAGGGAAAGAGATGTACTATTAAATATTTAGCAACTATGAATTTTTTATATAAATTTTTTCATTTTAGTTCAAATAATATTAAGAGAATGTATATTTGTGTATCCCTAAAAGATGAGTGTTATTGAAAATTGATTTATATAATCTAATATAGTTACGATTTATAATTTCCAATGTTTGGATGGATATAATCTAGTCATAGTGGGGAATTTATCATCGATACATGATTAGGTAATCATTATAAATAGAATTTGAGACTTCTAATATTTGAAATATTTTTGTTAAAAGAATAATGAAACTAAAAATAAGGTATGTATCTTTAAATATGATCACACTACCCAATAATAAGTAAGGTTTTTTGATCAGTAATTATGAAATGAATAAAATATTAGAATATGTTCTTATATAGTATGATATATTGATACCTTTTTTCTCATTACAAATGGTGGTTCATGAAAAATATATATCAACCTCATTATTTGGAGTTAGCATCTATAAATTTTTATTGAATATATAGACTCATTTTCTCTCTATATATATTTTAAAAATATATATGAATAATAAAATATTAAATTATACATTCACCTAGAAAGAGATGAATATATTAAAGTTAATAATTTGGGATTTGATAAATGATTATGACATCTAAATTATTTAGCACCCTTGAATGAAAGAAATGATGTTATATCTTTGAGTTAAAATTTTAATGCCATTTAATATAATATGAGGATAATTGATGATAAAATAAATTTTTATTATTAAATAATTGTCCCTGAAATCAAGATAAATAGGGAGAAATCATATTTTTATCAAATGAGTGTTCAACCATGTATTCCTATAAAGATTTAAAAGGAATGGAAGAAATATATAAAGCTATAGAAGAATGTGAGAAATGTATCAACATTCACCCTTGATTTTAATAAATTGATTATGTTATGGAACTGATAATTTGTATTACTAATACAAAAATTGAGCATGGATCCTTTTTATGAAGCTCAAAAGAAATAATTTTATATTCATATTAGATATACGAAGATGTATATAGATATAAAATAATTTTTTTTGGTTGGATGACATGTTGGGAGATAATAGAATGTGTATATATATATGTAGTGTTTGATTTTAATGAGTTTAGTATCTGAGGTATATGTTGAGTGGGAGTTCATAATAGTTAATTATACCAATGTGGAAGAAAGAATACATAAAATTTAATGTCATCAATTAACATCCCAAAATATCAAAAGGACAAGATTTAATTTTCTTTAGTTAATCATCTTTTTATATTAGAACACTATATTTCCATCATGGATGATAAATTCCCTGATGACCATCCTCAGGTACACATTATGTATTTTTTTTATTTTTCATGATGTACTCCATTCTGTTAGTTCTTATCAATATATGAGTCTTACCTAAAAGGTTATCCAAAAAACATTAGCAGACATTCTATAATGAATTGTGTTTTACACATCATTTATATCTGAGATATATGGGTAGAAAACTATATGAATTCAAATCACATTTATTTTTTTTATTTCATAATTTATATGTTTAAAAGGTGGTTTATATTTGAAACACCATCTAGTTATTATTTATTATAATATGTTCGTCTACCTCAGTATTCATATGGATAATAATTAGGAAATATATATAAAATATAGTTAAAGAATCTTCCATGGTTGGATGATGTTGGGGAATAAAATCTAATCAAACATAAGATTTTATATGAAATAATAGAAAATATTAGATCCATTCACTAGTATATCTATTTAATATTGTCTCGATATAAGTGTTATACTAACAATTGCTGGTGATATATGGAATTCCATATTAGTAATGAGTTATTATTATGAATATATTCATTTAATAATGTAGTTCGATATAAAAGAATAAAATGATATTTCATCGGCATATTGTTATATTCACAATTTTTTAATGATTATAGATTTTCTTCTAATAACAATAGGATTCTACCAAACCTCTACGAAGTTCACAACTAACATACAGAAAATTAATTTTTTCTATTTCCAAACATTTATAGGAAATGTGAGAAACCACACAACCCTTAACACATACCAAATCACAACTTGAGACATTCACTAAACAGAAATATACAGAACAACCATAAACCAAATATCCCACCCGGGACTACATATCATAATACCCGTAATCATATCTGCATCCCACAAAAGAGTCCCCTTCTCCTGTAACAGATTCCCATTCAGAGGATGATTTATAACGCCTCAAAATATAATCACTATGCTCAAAATTCCTCATCAGTTCCAGTAAAGGTTTCATTGGGAAGGGTTTATTTATCAAGATGTCTTTCTTGAATGTAAGAATCACACATTTATCCTAATTAATGTAAGATTTGGTACTCACCGGTCGTGGAAGGTCATAGCTCTCTTTTATAGTTTGTCTTCTTGGTGTGTCAGATTGAGTTCCTTCACACTCAGTCATCTTTTTCTCCCATTCTGTAAAATTTCACTATTGGAAAGGTAGGTTGGACCACTCATGTTTTCATTATTACCCCTTGAAACATTCCTCCCTTTATTCTTCAAGGCATTATCCTTGAAACCAGTAGCATTCCACCTACTAGGATCTGGCATGTTACTATTAATCATGGAAAGACACCCAACTTCATTAGTAGCCTCTTCCACGACCATATATACTTCCTCATTGCCCAACCTTACAAAATTTTTCCCTTTCAAACAGGAACCATCGACATAACCAACGATCACAACATCAGTATATGAACCCTCTTCAATCATGCCTTTTGAAATAACTTCACACTTATTGCTCAACCTGAGGAAGGGCCTAACCGAAGGGTGTAAGCCTCTATTACCCCCTGCACTATTTGGACCGGCCAAGCCCATATTGGACCCATTTCCCCCCACCCTCTATTCATTCACCATTTTCTCCCCATCCACGCACTGCTCCAGATGATCCTCCTTATAACCCGACCCAGACTCATTCCGAGAATTGGTATTAGATAAGCCCTTCAAATCATGCTGCAAATTTTTGAACACTTCTTCTACAGTTGGATTAACTTGAGTTAGAATAGCACATGGAGTTTCAGAACCATGAACATCCTCTAACATCACCTTATGGCACCATCCTGGAGGTTCTTCACCACAGGACTTGACAGATGAGGTCCCCCATCTTTGGACCCCAAAGCCTCTTTAACCATACAAGAAATCACACCATCCTCTAGATCCTTACACAGTGAATCATCCCTTTTTCTTGTATCATCCTACTTCTCCCTACGACTTGCCTCCATCGAATGAGTAGTGCTTATCCTATGTAAAAACCCCAAAGGGTGACCCAAACGCTTTCAAGATGGACAGAACTCTGTCCAATTTTCATAAACCACCAATTGCATACACTTGTAATCCTCAACAATAGTAATCTATACATAATCAAAGGAAAAATGAGAAGAATCCATTTCAACATAGACCTGAGGGTTAACTTGATGACATATAGCCTCATTGCGGCTATCATAACAAAGATATCTTCTTAAGAGGTTGCCTATCATTCAGATCACCAAAGGGTTCTGAAAAGGTGAAGGAAGATTTGGAATGCTTAACCAAACCACCATAGATAGAAAATTAGGATTCACATGAAAATCGAATGACCACCATAGATAGACGAAATGGAATCTATTGAAGCTACAAGGTTCCCTCGACCATGGATTGACGAATCAAATTGAACCATAATATAGTGGTCATTGATCAAGCCAACAATTTCTCTTTCTTGATGGTCCCAAAAGCCGAAGACAAAATGGTCAAAAGCATTGACTAACGGTATCCTATGCTTAAATCGAGCAACCATCCCATGTTCATGATATGTTCTATATATCTATCTTGATTAAATACATACATTATACATACAATGAAAAAAAATTATAGGTTGTACCATTGGATAATTATCCGTCTTATAATGAAAAACAACTATAAATCATAGATTATAGTAGAAAATATTTATAAAACATGACTACTTAATATGTTAACGTTCTCTAGAGGAATCATAAATTTGAATATTCTACATTAAAACATGATTTTGTGATCAAAATATGATATCATTATTTTAAATGGGAAAGAAAGTAACATACCATGAGTTTATATGAACTTCCTAATAAATAAATAGGAAGCATTTGATATCTTTCATTATATAAATTATTAATTTTAAACTAACTACATTATAATATTGAGATAATTTTTTTTAATTGTTTTGATTAATCCTCAATGATTGATTAGATAGTTTTAACAAGAAATTATAATTTTAAAAATATTCTTTTAACAACATTTATGTACATAATTTATTGGTTACCCATTGATGAATTCAATTTGACGTTAAAAAATAATTTTTTTTGAAAATTATTTTTTGAACACATTATCTTTATATGATAATATATTAAATAATCTCTATTCTGTAATTAATTTAAGGAATTTAATATAATAGATATTAAATTAATTTCATTTAATATTCTTCTAATTTTATTTAATATCCTTTTTAGAAGAATAAATCTACGTTTTTGTTTATGAATTAGTTTTTCTAGAAAAACCAATCGTTCAGTATTTCACTGCTAATTTAATGTGAATTTCAACAGAATCAGGAAAATCTAATTTTAAGAATTTTATTCCATATTTTTAATTCAAATATTACAAGTTTTAAAATATACGATCATTTGTTTTATTTATGAGTAGTAAATGTGGTATGTAATTTCCACCATAGTAACTATAAATATGGTAAAATGGAAAACATTGATAAGGCATTAAATATCCACATATCAATTAAATTATTTATATTAATTTTTTTTTATTAAAATAACGAATATCCATTATAAAATAACTTTTAATATTAATGTGACATATTAATGAATTTTTAGTCCCATATATTTTTATTCAATTTCAATACGAGTATCAATATGTTCAAAATATTGTATAGTTCATTGTGTAACATGACTCGTATATTATATTAAACTTTATTATATTAAATGAAATGAAGTCATAATTTTTTTGATAGAGGACTATCGTAATGGGTTATGGTCTAAAATATCATACCATGACAATTTATAAAAAAAATTATACCTTATGTAGAAATTTATAACCAATTAGTGTAGAATAATTTGTTACCATAGTTAATGATATAATTAATTAAAGAAGGGTTTAAGATAAAATATATGTTTAAAAAGTATATATAAACCATTATAAATATTATTATTTTTATGATATTTTAAAACTAATAGATTTACGCTTTTAATATTTATCCCCATGGTTCCACTGTCAGATTAAATTAAATTTAATATAATCCAACATTTTAAAGAATTGAAAATTATTAATTTCTTATACTATGAAAGTAAAAAATGCCTAATGTATTATTCACTTGACCATGGGCCATGTATATAGAATATACCTCACCATAACAAGTTATACAAATCCTTAAACATTTTATTTATGTTTTTTTCATTAAATATTCATACGTATTATTATATCATAGATCCTGTAATCCCAAATCATGTGCTAAAATATATAACTATACATTTTTATCATTTATGTAAATAATTGTGACACATTTACATCAAACCATAGAACATAAAAAAGATAACATGAATCTATTAACATTTTTACTACCATTTTGATAGATTGTTATATATAATTTGGTTAAAACACAACACTAATAATTCACACCATCATGGACTCATATCCAACTAGTTCATAATGTTGAAAATCGTCATCTGTTTAACATAGATTTTCATAATACATTCTAAGTCATCAAATTCATCATTTAAAATACCTTATAGACATCAATAGTTCAACTTCATTCTTCAGAACCTGGGTAAAATGAATCATATGAAGGGTGACCTTATATGATGAGAAATTATAAATCTAAGAATTAACGATCAAATGTAAGTAATGAGCTTAAGAATAAATAAGTGTATAATGACATAATCAATGTGAAAAATATAATCATAATGGAATGTGTACCCATCATATTCTAGAATATTATATATGAAATCATGTAAATAGAAGAGGTAATTATATAAAATAATCATCACCCACGTGATATCAATCTCAATCATTAGAAACCAAAAATTACAATAGAAATAATAAGAAAACAGATAAAGGTATCTTGGGATGATATATTAAATTTAGTTATTCTATGTATAATAACCATGTGGGTTACTAACATACATGTAAATATTCCAAAAGGAATGTATATATGGATGAATTACATACCCAATGCATTGGATGGTATCAAAGAACCACATGTCATAGTTTTATTATGTATCCAAACATCTTGGTTTTATCATGATACCCCCAACATTTATTTATCCAAGAACAACTACTATTTAGTTTATCACATGTAGAACAATGATTTTTTCAAGTAAAATTACAATAACATAACAAAAAATGAATACATTTCCTCACAAACTCATAATAAAATTCAATATAGATTTTTTTTCATGATCAAATGATTGAAAAGAAATAGATTTCCTAAAATTATCATTGAGAAATGATTAACCTATTAAAAAGAAATGGGTTTAAAAAAATATACAAGAATAAAAATATACACCTGAAAAAATGGTTTCAATATTAATATATTAAAAACATTATAAACCCATGGAAAAAATGGGTTCAACATTGATCACTTTTAATCACAGTTAACCCATTAAAGATAAACATGTTCCAAAATAATCTATTTGAAAAAGAATTACCTTGTAAAAAAATCGGTTCCATATAAAATATATCAGAAAAAAATTTAGATCATCCAAAATATAATTATGATAGTATAAATACAATATATAAATTGTGGAGGATAAGTAACTACTAAGGTTTTTAATGATTATGAATGAAACAATGATTGAAAATACATTACTGTAATGACCTGAAAATATAATTTATTAACAATATATTTGATATTGTGTATGACACTAAACACAAATACTATATTGGAATATAAGATCTAATGAATTTAGAATATATTTAATATTACCATTATATTAAAAATATTTTTTATCTTGTAATACACACAGGACGGAGTTAGTTTACATTGAATAAAACAACATGTTTCTTCATTTGATTGGGTAACATAGAAGACCGAGATTTACAGAACAATAATATATTATTGAAATATTATTATTAATTAATATTACATATTACCTATAAGTACAATTTGAGTATATGAGTGAGGTTAAATATATTATGAAAATATATGGCTTATGCAAATATTATTCTAATTCAATGGTTACAATTTAATTAGAGTCAAATATTATAACCAATTGAAAATAAAAAAATTATTTTTATAGAAAAAATATTATCCCACCAAATTTTTTTTCTTATTGTAATAAATTTAATTAATTAAAATTATTGATAGATATTTATGTAATATATATTATATATTCAATAAAATATTATTGATATTTTTCCTAATGATTTTATAGTCAAGAGATTAAAACAATGAAAAATATAACAAATAAAAACAAATATTTTTATTATGGCAATTTTCAACCTTTTAATGGATAATATATTTTAAATAGAATTGTTTTCAGTTTTTCAATTTTATAAATAAAAATAAGATCATTATTTTAATATGAGACATCAAAATTTGTTTATGGTGATTTTTTTAAAATATCTTTGATGATTATTTTTTTAATAATGAAAAATAATGAATTTTAATTGAATTCATATTTTCCATAAAATAAATTAATTTTTATAAATAATATTTTTAATTATTTATAATGTTTATTTAGATCATTTTTATCAAAAAATATATTTTATTTTCTTGGAATAAATATTAATTTGAAATTGGATATAATATAATATAAAAAATTTGAATGTTTGTATGGTAAAATCCATTATAGTCGTTACACCAGTATGATTTATTTTAAAATAATTTCTTTCATTTGGTTGATTATAATAGGTAAAAGTGATTCCATAATTTTAATTTTAATAATTTATAATTTCTAACATGGTTAAAAAAAAATTTTCCAAAATTATAAGGTAATGTAATTAAAATGATTAAAATAATTAAGGTGAAAACTAGTATTAAAAACAGACTAAACCATTAATTTATTGGTGAAATTTACCTATACAATTTTCCATAAGAAATATTATGGAAATATTAGACCATATCCTTTTATGAATCAAATTTTATCCATCCATAAGACACATTCAATGGAAAAACGTGTGTAAAATTCAAATTTCCATAATATATAAGAGTTCCAGTCCTCATCCATTATAAAAAGGTACTCAATCCTCAAACTTCTCACATATCTGAAGTGACTTTGGATTGACCGAGATCATCCCAAAAGGAGCTATCTGATTAAAAGGTAACACACTTCCTCATTATCTTTATTTTTATTTCAATCCCTACACATTCAATTATATTTTCGATTATTATATATTATCTATTATATACTCAATATAATGATATTTTTTATGTTAAGGGTACTACATAAACATACCCACACATATATAAAATATATAACAACATTATCTTTTATGTGAATGGTGAACTACCAACTCTTGAAACTAATTTGTTGTTTTTACATTACCTCCTCTCATGGAGGGTCATTTTTATAGAAAATTTATTCATATATGATATATATGATAATAATAATTTATTTATTCTTCTTCAATTTTTGTATATGACATACGATTATTTTTTCTATCTTGTGGAAATATGATAACAATGTTTTTTCATGTGTAGAAAACCACTACTTAAAAAAGATGTGATTCATTCACGCTACGACTAGAACATATTAAGGTTTATTTTAATAAAACAATGTGAAAAATATGGAAATAAAATTATACAAGAAATATGATATACAAATTATTCGTTTACTTTTCCTTCTATTAATATGACAATGAAGTGAAATTAACATTCATATGTACGTACGATGTAACACCCCAAGATTTAATGAAAAATATTATTTTAATTTCATTGATGTCTTGTGTTGGAAGCTACAACATGATTACCTTGCGCTATACATAACACTGTATGAGCTTGCAGTATACACAACACTATTCTTGGATCATGTTACACACAATTTTGATAGAAGTTATTCTACAAAACATTGAGTGTATATATATATATATTCAATGTATAAATGAAATATGGTTGCATTTTATTATACAAAACAACAGAGGAGTCTTACACAACACGCAACCCTGACTTGGCTTTCATTACACACAATCGCGACCTTCTTCGATAGCGTGTGTTGTACGCAATACCAGGTTTCACTAAACAACGATATATGGTTATAATATTATTATGAACTAGCCATTATGAATAGTATCAACTACATTTTAAATTTTATAACATTATTATTCATCTTACACATTTTCTAGAACATGGTATGAGAACAAAATAAATTTTTCGAGTAAAATAAGTATTTTTCAAAAAATGTAGTTTTGCCGCCTTTTGATGGTGCCCCCACATTTAATCTTGTTTTTGACATGTCTATAAGTTCAATTTGACAAAATAAAATTCTTTTTTGGATTCAGGATATAAAAGTTTACTTTTGATAATTTTTTCATATTATTCTCATAACTTTCATATTTTAATGAATAGTACAAACACGCTATAATTTAATTAAATACAACTTTTTCATCGCAATAATTTATATGGTTATATTATCTATTTAATTGGGTTTAATGTGTAATTAAAATATATTTTTACAATTTAATCAAATTTTGGTCATTGAAATTAATTTCACTTTGAAATTGGATATAAACAAGTATCAATATTTTGATAGTCATTGTTTCTTAAAAAACACGCTATTTGTTTTGATAACGGAAATTAATTTTAAAAATAATTAATTCCACTTCTATGTTTTTAATTTGGAAAAATATACATGAATTATGAATTCATAACATCAAATAATGCTTATGCTGAATTTTTGGTATTTTTCTGAAAAACTGTAAATTTTCGATGAATATTGAAACCACTTGGTGGTAGTTAAAAAAACTGACTTTTTCATTTAATTGAAATTTACCACTTCTGTGAATTGAATTTTGAAATTCCAAGAGACACGGTTAATATTAAGAAAAAAAATTTGGTTCAATGAGATGAATATAATTTTTGGTGAATATTAACTTTTTACTTTTATTTACCACGGTTAAAAGTAAATAGGATAATTATGGGTAAAAATGATATTATTATTAACCTAACACATGTCCTAATTCTATTGGATAAGTTTAATTCGACCAAAAACAACCTTAGGAATAAAATATGACCATTTAGGTTCTTTTGGATTAGATTATGACATTTATTATTAATTTATTTAAAGAAAGGTTTAAATGGTTAAAATCAAAGTTTAATAACTAAAAAAATTTAAATATAGGGTTATACATTAGATAAATTATACATTAAATATTCATTAGAAAGAAAAAATATCATTACTGTATAATGGTATTTTATTTATAATTTTTAGACATTAAATAATTGAATTTATTTATGACACATTGATGATGGAATAATTATCTTATTATGAAATATTGACATAATTGATGTTATAAAAGCCCAAATAAATGTAATTTGAGAGTTTATATGAATTACACTAATATTATATCTTAATATGACATGTTATTATTGATTTACTTATCTTTTTTAGAACTAATCATTCTGTTATGATTTTCACAAAAATCAATTACCAAATATTTTCAAAATTGACATAAAATAGTTTTTAAAACCAATATTAAATAATTAATTGTTATTTTATTCCTAAAAATCTATGATTCAGAAAAATGACTTAAATAAGGTTATATATATTAATAATAAACAACTTGGGATTCTTTTGACTTGTTATAGTTTTCTTATTAACCATATAGTGTAAGAAAACAAGAATACACGGTAAAAGTAAAATTATTTAACTTAAAGTTAAATCTAAATGATATGGTTAAAATAGAAACCTAAACTTGTCTAAATTAACTTTTAGGAGAGGATTTCGACCCATAACCACCTTATCTTCTAAATAAATCAATTTTGAGCTATTAGAATCTGAATATTACTTTATAATAAAATAATATTTTGAGTTTTTCTAAAGATGCCCCTCTCCTCCCTTATAAAAAGGGCACCCCTTACCTCTTCTCTTCACACCCTTTTTCACCTTGAAGCTCAGCCAAACCATGCCCATTTTTCTTCTCCACTTCCCTATAAACATTTTGTAGGTTCTGCTCTTCTCAAAAGACCAACTCTACTTCCTTATGAGATGTATTAAAGGAGGTGCATTGAAGAAGATGTAATCTCTCCTTTCAATTCTCTCATGTTTCTTTCTTCTTATATTCCTTCTTATTTAGTTGATTCAATATAAATTAATAACATCAGTATCACTAATATGCCGATATTTTATTAAGAATATGAAACGACCCTATTTCACCTTCTATCCATCCTATGGAAAACGAAATCACCACCAGTGCGTCCGTACGGAATACCGTCTCCACGCCGTGGTGTAATCAGTTTTTCCAGCACCACCATACATGAATGGGTATAATGGTGTAAATAAATAACTATATATGGTTATTGTAAAGTGATATTGATTATGTAATATTATACATACACTTTAATACAATTCCATGATCATGTTAATGATATCATCACTCGTGCGTACGTACGGACTACCGCCTCCACGAACGCGATGAGATTCATTTTTCCATGATTAGCCAATCAAGAATGATTATAAATTATATATAATGAATAATAATGAAATATATGGAATAATAAAGCTACTGGATTTATTTATGTATATATATATATATATATATATATATATATTTCATCTACTTACTTCCATTCAAGTCAATAAATGAAGGAAACCAGCGTTCATACGTATGTACGGCCTACCGTCTCCATGAAAAGTGTGTTTCATTTCATTTATCTACCAATTATATATATATATTACTCAATATATATGATATATAAATCACGTTTTACATTCTATAAGTAAGTAGATAATGATATTAGAAATAATAATATCAAGAACAACAAGTCTAAACACGTACAATAAATGAAACAATTTTACCCAAAACGGTACTTTAACATGGAATTGACAAATGAACGGGTAATATAAATACCAATGTGAACCATATATGATATAATAACAATGAATATGATTCTATAATAAGTCAATGACATTATTTAAATCATTATATAGGAGGTTCGGATACATACGAAGTATATCAGACATAAGGTAAGGGATAATTATTCCAATATCATTCTTATCTGAGATTGTTTATTCATAAGTATTTACTGAGGTTATGTTTATCATCTATGTCCATGTTTTCTAGAAATGTTTTTCATAAAATGTTTAATTTTCTTCCATGTATGTTTAAATTCATTTTTACCCCCTTTTTACTTTTATGACATCATATGAAAGGAATATTTCTTTTGTTTACCATACGAGGACCTTTTTGACATTTTCGACAAAAGTATGAGAAGAATGTTATTTTTAACTTATACGGCGTGAACAGATTTTTACAGTTTCATAATGCCTCATTTTCATGGATCTTACTATATAAGATTTTATGAATATTTTCAACAAAATACTTTTCTTTTAAAATTTCTTGGAATTTTGTGAAAATAAAATGATTTTGTAGATGAAATGACATTTTCCTCAAGAATTCATTTCAAGTGTTTCATCAAAACCATTTTCCATCTAAGATGACATTATTTCATATGTGTATGTTTGAAGTATAATGTATTTTTTATTTACATGGTTTCACTTTTCTTATGATGAAATGATATCAATTTTTTTTGTATGGATTATGTTATGATGGGATGGAGTTTATGAAACCCATTTTATACTTTGTGTAATGATTTATGTTCATGATGTGGCACAAGTAAGAATTATTTCATTATGATATGGTTGGGACCTATATATCCATCCAATTAATTGGGTATTGATTTATATATAATGAGATAGACATGGATGGAATGGTATGTTAATCTGGTTCAGTGATACAGGACTGGAACGAGAAGTGAACTTGATTCAGAAAGGGACTTTGTCCACTATGATGGTCTTGGCAGCAATGCCTTGGCTACTATGGAAATCATAAAAAGTGCTGAATGGTTTCCACAATTACATGATTTATTCCCATGCTATTTTATCAATATTTATGTTCCTTACGTACTTCCATGATTTATGTCTTCGCTCAAGATTTTAATGTATAAATTTCATGTTCATGTTTTTGCATTCAAATGATTATGTATTTTTTAATGTAATCTATGTTTTCCCTTACTGAGCCTTTGAGATCACCCTTTTTTTTATGTTTTCTTTTCCACGGGATATAAATAATGGTTTTAGGTAAGAAAAAAAGGGGTAAGATCATTAAGGGAGATGTTGAAGATCTTTCACCAAGATTAGAAGATTATGTTCTGAGTTTCCAAAGACACAAAACACTTACGGTCCTTGAGTGTTGGTTTTTGTGATGTATTAATTATTCCAAAAAACTAATGTAATGTCCATGTACGTCAAGCTTTGGGTCTCTACATTTGGTATGAGTGGAAATGTTTAGTCATCCTTTAAAAACTAGGATGCAGTATCTTTAGTGAGATCCCTAGAGATATTTATAAGGTATTTCTAGGGATGTCCCTAAGGTAAAGTATAAGTATAAGTTATAGTCCAAGAATTATAGTAACGATATTAGATTAAACCTAACATGTTAGATATTGAAGTTACTCCCCCTTTATTATGATTTTTGTCTCAAACACTATTTTTTTTGGGTTTTAGAAAATGGTTGGAAACAAGATGATTCAGGATAATGGAGGATATGATGGACAATGGAATGATATTCTTCATGAGAAACCAAATGAAATGGGATTTGGAAGTCCAAAAATCATTATTATGCCGAATCAGAAATCTTATAATATGATCAATAAACACAAATTTTGTATGTTTCCTAACTCGGCTAATAAGAGAAATATGGAGTTTCATGATGATCATAGAGGAAAGAAAGTTCAATTTCCCCTATGTAAATCATGTGGGAAGAGGCATCAAGGAAAATGTTTCAAAGGAACTGGATAATGTTTTGGGTGTGGAAAAGAAGGACACAAAGCCAGTAAGTGTAAAGGAAAAGTATCACTTAACACCATGGATGAGGATAATGGTATTTCTACGACATCAAAAATGGTTAAATGTTTTAAATGTGGAATGTACAGGCATTATGCAAACCAATGTCCTAAGATAATGTCTCATGAAGAGAATCAGTATGGTCGTATGGGTTGTATTTATGTTGATAATGATGAAGAGACTACAAATGATATGTGAGATGAAAGAATTGTTGAATCTCGGTCAATGGTTTAAGAATGTAGTGGAATGATTACATGTTTATCAAGTGTAATGTTGTATAAGTAATCTCATGGTACAATGGAATAAAGAGACATCTAAGGATTTTTACACTGTTGTCTTTCCTTAGGTTTTCAAGGTGTATGATGAATGGTACCAGTAACCATGAAAGGTTATTAATATATTTTTGGAAAGTAGATGATATGCGCATAATTAAGGGATAAGGAGAAAATTAAATGTTTGATAGTATTCATGAGCTCATGACTAAAATAAGAATAAGGTTATATCATGGTTTGAGTATATAGAATTTTTGGATTTAGGTATATGGAATGATTTAACTTTTGACACCATTCATGTTTTCACTATGGATTAATGGGTATTAATTTTTCACGAGAATAAATGATTAAGGTATTTACATGATTGGAATGTGACCAGCAAGATATATTGGGGATAAATGATGGTATTCACATGCTTGGTTGATGACATTTGAAGTAATTGTTTTCTTTATACTATGAGATTGGACATATGTATTTTGGATAAGCCTAAAGATTGGAATGAATTATGTTGGACATAAGTTATAATTGTTTAAGGCTATATTTATTTCGGTGTACTTTTAGAAAAAGGACAACCTGCAGGACAGGCGACAACCCGTCGCGTCGGACAAGGATGTGTGAATTGAACCCACAACTGAAGTGCGACATGCGTTTTTCACCTACCACTGGCCTATATAAAGTCCCTGTTTAGTAGAAACTATTTCTATTATATAAAGCAGTATGATATATGAATTATAAGTCCATTTTAGGAACAATAAGTTATTAATCTCACTATAGATGGATTTATGTATTTTTGATAACTTTTCTATCCATTTATTTTAGACAGATGGAATGACCCATTATTCTATCACATGATCTACTAACATTTCACGAATTACAAATTCAACTTCATTTCATTAAGAGATGAAGTTGAAATTGTCCAAAGAACGACCAACAGTGTGACTGTACCAAAATCGACAATGTATTTCTTCTAATTCCAATTTCATAAACTTTAGGGAATGATCATGAAAACCAAAAATGTTTTCCTAGTGCCCTTATATCCGATGAATCAGATGGTACCTTAGATCATCACAAATCTATGGGTTTGTGATTGATGGATTTTTTATAGCCATGTTCTCTACTACTCTCCATCAGAACATGATGGATAGATTTTTATTCCATATCCATATTTTCACCCATGTTCTCCTATATGGAAACCCAGTGATGAGTTACTTTGGGTAATAATTACATTTCATACTGTAAGTTTTTTTTAATGTTTTAGTATTCCTTTTTATGATGTGGGTTTCTATAAATAGTAAATGATTTATAAACCCGACGAATTTAGAGGGCGAAATTCATTTTAAGGGGGGTAGAATGTAACAACCTGATATTTTATGAAAGATATTCTTGTAATTTCATTGATGTATTGTGTTGTAAGCTACAACAAGATTACCTTGCACAATATGCAACACCGTATGAGCTTTCAGAATACACAACACTATTCTTGGATCATGTTACAGACAACTTTGATAGTAGTTGTTCTAAGAAACATTGAGTGTATATATATATATATATATATTCAATGTATAAATAAAATATGGTTGAATTATGTTATAAGAAACAACAGAGGAGTCTTGCACAAGACGCAACCTTGACTTGGCTTGCATTACACGCAATCGCGACCTTCCTCGATAGCGTGTGTTGTACGCAATACCAGGTTTCACTAAACAATGATATATTGTTATAATATTGTTATGAACTAGCTATTTTGAATAGTATTGACTAAATTTTGAATTTTATAACATTATTATTCATCTTACACATTTTCCAAAACATGGTATGAGAACAAAATCAATTTTTCGAGTAAAATTAGTAATTTTAAAAAAATATAGTTTTGCCACCTTTTGATGGTGCACCCACAGGAAATATTGTTTTTGACATTTCTATAAGATCAATTTGAAAAAGAAAATTCTTCTTCGGAATCAGGATATAAAAATTTACTTTTGATAAATTTTTCATTTTATTCTGATAACTTACATATTTTAATGAATAGTAAAAACACGCTATAATTTAATTAAAAACAACAATTTTAATCGCAATAATTTATATGGTTATATTATCTTTTTAATTGGATTTAATTTTTAATTAGATTATATTTTTACAATTTAATTTAATGATGGTCATTGGAATTAATTTCACTTTAAAATTGGATATAAACAAGTATCAATCTTTTAATAGTTATTGTTTCTTAAAAAACATGCTATTTGTTTTGATAACGGGAAATAATTTTAAAATTAATTAATTCAACTTCTATGTTTTGAATTTTGAGAAATATAAATCAATTTTGAATTGGGAATATCATATAATGCTTAGGCTGAATTTTTGGTACTTTTCTGAAAAAACTGCAATTTTCGATGAATAGTGAAACCACTTAGTGGTAGTTAAAAAAACTGGCTTTTTCATTTTAATGAAATTTTACCACTTCTGTTAATTGAATTTCAAAAATCTAAGAGACACGGTTAATATCAAGGACTAAAAATTGGTTCAATGAGATGAAAATAAATTTTGATGAATAGTACCTTTTTACTTTTATTTACCACTGTTAAAAGGAAATAGGATAATTTAGGGTAAAAATGATATTATTATTACCCTAAAACATGTCCTAATTCTATTAGATAAGTGTAATTCGACCAAAAAAAAATTATGAATAAAATATGACCATTTAGGTCCACTTGGATTAGATTAGGACATTTAATATTAATTTATTTAAAGAAGGGTTAAAATGGTTAAAATCAAAGTTTAATAACAAATATATTTTTAATATAGGGTTATACATAAGATAAATTCTACTATAAATATTCATTAGAAATATAAAATTATTTCCTACATAATTGTATTTTATTTATAATATTTATACATTAAATAATTTAATTTATTTAGGACACAATGATGATGCAGTTATTATCTTATTATGAAATATTGACATAATTGAAGTTATAAATACCCAAATAAATGTAATTTTAGACTTTTTATGAATTAAATTAATTTTCTAGGTTAATATGACATGTTAATATTGATTTAATTAACGTTTCTTGAACTAATCATTCTGTTATGATTTTCACAAAAATCAATTACCAAATAGTGTCAAAATTGACATAAAATAGTTTTTAAAATGAATATTATATTATTAATTGTTATTTTATTCCTAAAAATCAAAGGTTAGGCAAAATTAATTATATAAGGTTATATATATTAATAATAAACAACTTGGGGTTCGTTTTTCTTTTTATAGTAAGTTTATTAACCTTATAGTGTAAGAAAACAACAAGACACAGTAAAAGTAAAATTATTTAACTTAAAGTTAAATCTAAATGATAATGTTAAAATAGAAACCTAAAATTGTCTAAATTCTATTGTATGAAAGTATTTAGACCCATACCCACCTTAGTATCTAAATAAATCAATTTTGAGATATTTAAAACCGAATATGACTTTATAATAAATAATATTTTGAGTTTTTTCAAAGGTGCCCCTCTCCTACCTTATAAAAAGGGAACCCCTTACCTCTTCTCTTCACACCCATTTAAGCCTTGAATCTCTGCCAAACCCAGCCCATTTATCTTCTACACTTCTCTAGAAACATTCTAGAGGTTCTGGTGTTCTCAAAATACCAACTATACTTCCTTAAGAGAAGGATTAAAGGAGGTGCGTCGAAGAAGAGGTAATCTCTTCTTTCGATTCTCTCAAGTTTCTTTCTTCTTCAATTACTTTTTATTTAGTTGTTTCATTATAATGTAATAAACCCAGTATCACTAATATACTGGTATGTTATTAATATTATGAAAAAACCCTATTTCACCTTCTATCCATCCTATAGAAAGTGAAATCACCACGCGTGCGTATGTACGGAATACCGTCTCCACGCCATGGTGTAATCAGTTTTTCCACCACCACCTTACATGAATGGGTATAATGGTGTAAATAAATAAATATATATGGTTATTGTAAATTGATATTTATTCTGTATTATTATACATACACTTCAATACAATTACATGATTATGGGAATGATATCATGACTTGTGCATACGTATGGAATACTGTCTCGATGAACGCGATGAGATTCATTTTCCATGATTAACAATTCAAGAATGATTATAAAGTACATATAATGAATAATAATGAAATATATGGAATAATGAAGCTATTGGATTTATTTATATATATATATATATTTCATCTACTTAATTCCATTCATGTCAATAAAGAAAGGAAGACAACGTTCATGCGTACGTATAGCCTACCGTCTCTATGAATGGTGTGTTTCATTTCATTAACTATCTATTATATAAATATATATATATACTCAATATATATAATATATATATCACGTTTTACATTCTGGAAGTAAGTAAATCATGATATAAGTAATAATAATATCAAGAACAACAAGTCCAAACACGTACGATAAATGAAACTATTTTACCCAAAATGCTACTTTAACATGGAATTGACAAATGAACGGGTAATATAAATACCTAATTGAACCATATATGATATTATAACAATTAATATGATTATTTAATAAGTAAATGACATTGTTTAAATCATTATACCGGAGGTTAGGATACATACTAAGTATATCGGACAAAAGGTAAGGGATAATTATTCCAATTTCATTCTTATCTAAGATTGTTTATTCATAAGTATTACTAGGGCTATGTTTATCATCCATGCCCATGTTTTCTAAAAATGTTTTTCATAAAATGTTTAATTTTCTTCTTTGTATGTTTAAAATCATTTTTACCCCCTTTTGACTTTTACCACATCATATGAAAGGAATCATTATTTTTTTTCCATAAGAAGAAATTTTTGACTTTTTCGACAACAGTACGAAAAGAATGTTATTTTTAACTTATACGGTGTGAACGGATTTTTATGGTTTCATAACACTTAATTTTCATGAATCTTACTCTATAATATTTTATGAATATTTTCAACAAAATACTTTTCTTTTAAAATTTCTTGGAATTTTGTGATAAGAAAATGATTTTGAAGAAGAAATGACATTTTCATTAAGAATTCATTTCAAGTGTTTAATCAAAACCATTTTCCATATAATATGACATTATTTCATATGTGTATGTTTCAAGTATAATGTATCGATGATTTACCTGGTTTTACTTTTCTTATGATGAAATGATATCTATTTTTTTTGTATGGATTATGTTATAAAGAGATAATGTTTATGAAACCCATTTTATACATTGGGTAATGATTTATGTTCATTTTGTGGAACAATTAAGAATGATTTAATTATGAAATGGGTGGGACCTATATCTCCCTCCAATGCATTGGGTAAAGATTTATATCTCCTGAGATAGACATGGCTGGAATGGTATGTTAATCTAGTTCAGTGATATAAGACTAGAACGAGGAGTGAACTCGATTCAGAAAGGGACTTTGTCCAGTAAGATGGTATTGGCAGCAATGCCTTGGGTACTATGGAAATCATAATAAGTGCTGAATGGTTTCCAAAATTACCTGATTTATTCCCATTCTATTTTATCAAGATTGGTGTTCCTTACATACATCCATGATTTATGTCGTTGCTCAAGATTTTTATGTTTAAATTTAATGTTCAATTTTTTGCATTCAAATGATTATGGATTGTTCAATGTTATCTATGTTTACCTTTACTGAGCATTTGAGATCACCCTTTTTTTATGTTTTCTTTTTCCCAGGGTATAATGAAATGTTTTAGGTAATAGAAAAAGGTGTAAGATCATTATGAGAGATGTTGAAGATCATTCACCATGTTTAGAAGATTATGTTCCGAGTTTCCAAAGACACTAAACTATTACGGTCCTTGAGTGTTGGTTTTTTGTTATGTATTAATTATTCTGAAAAAGTAATGTAATGTCCATGTAAGTCACGCTTTGGGTCTCTACATACGAACAATCATATTAATTAATGGTGTATTTCTTTTCAAATCGCAAATATTATATATTATTATAAATACATATATAATGAATATAAATTATATATAAATATTTTATTAAATTATGGAGGTTATTAAATCATGATCAATGTAAAAATAAAAGAATTAACAAGTAAAAACATACTTGAATGGCTAGGCAATTAAAAACAAAAATAGTCAATATGACAAAATTTTCTTATAAAATTGGATATAAGATGTAATAAACATTATTATGAATCATTAAAAAGTTATTAACACTATTAAAACCATTATACATGAGATTAATGTTCACTCTCAAATGATTAAAAGAAAGGTATGGTATTTTACATTCCATTGAGACTTATTTGTTGTAATGAACCTAGTTTCTTTTATATGATTTATATACTACCATTTGACATGAAATATCATGAATCCCTTTATTATCATGAAATTATATGTTTTATTTGATTTTATTCCTTCACGAGTCTTAAATTAAAATGTTTCAATGTGTAATCATACACTTTGTAACATTAAATAATTATTCCCTTAAAGAATATTTTCAATGATTATTTTCTCAATCTCACTTCCTGTTGTGGTTCTAATATTTTTCATCAAATAATAAATTTATTAATTCAACAAAATTTATTTAATATTGTTCAAATAATGAAATGTTTAATAAAATATCCTTATTCATCCATTTTAAATGATATTTTTAGACACAATTTAAATTAGTTCAACCAAAGTGATTGGAGATAATTGTTACCAAGTGGAAAAAAATTTCATAATGAAATTTTATTTCATCAGGTTATATTAATAAGTCATTTCAAATAATATTATATAATTATTTTTATATTGAATTTTACAATATATTGATATAATTACACATCCCTTATTTAGATATAAATTTGACACATATAATATACTCAATGATTTAATCTAACTTCAATGTTATAAGATTTTAAAGGGTTTAATTTAGAATTTCAATTTATTCAGGATTGTTTATACACAAATTTCAATAAGAGTTTATTATTTGATAATTTACTAATAAATCCATTAATTTGTATCCCTCAATTTTTTCATGCCATTTTTCTTGTAATATTACCATTTCCCCATTTTTTATTACAAAAAATGTTTTTTAATGTGTATTTAATAAAATCAGATGTTATTTATCTATTTAGTCAGAGAAACTATTTTCTTTAAAAAAATGTTTTTATTAAAATTATACAGACATTTTTTTTAACCTACAAAAAGTGATTCATTAAATAAATTTTAACTGTTATAGTCTTTTACCTATTTTTTCAATGGAATCATATTTTTCCTTTCTAAAATGGGAATTTTTCTAACCTTTTTAACCTAAAAAAGGAATGTAATTTCTACCTCATATATCATGTCTAGATATACATGTCTTAATTAATTATAATTATCATATGAATTTTTAAATGAAATTTTTTTTATGTGAAATTATTTTTAAATGTGAATTTCAATGAAATGTATTTAAAAAATGTTATTAATTGTAAAAAATATATTTTCCTCAATAATGTTTTTAAAATGTATTTGTATAATATTTCAATTCATCAATGAAAATAACTATTTATTTTTACTACATATGGAATATGTTTTGTTGATATCACCTTTATTATTACTACATATGTCCTATTATTAATTTGGACAATGATAATATTCACATTCTCTTCCATACTTCCATTGATAGTCCCCATGAAAAATTGAACATCCTATGATCATTCGACAAGGAATTTCCCTTAATTACCATAATAATTTAACATGGATATCTATATTTCATAAAACATATATATTTTTCAAATATGGTGTTTTGGTTGAATATTATTGGATTATATGGTTAAATTTTTATAAATTTGTAATCATTATTCAATATGAATATTTGAAGAAGAAGAATATTTATTTCCATTATTCTATATCAGGAATGATTTAGTTTTTAAATAATGGGTGAGCCCTGAACGTTATATATCCCATCAATGAATTAATGGTTCCTCAGGAGAAAATATAGATTCAAAAAATAAATGGGATTCGACCAATAGTTTTAAATAATATTGTGAATTATCATAAATGTATAGTTTTTCAATTCCCTCAGACAATATATCAAATAAGTAAGAATTTCTCTATATTAGTTTTATTTATTATATATCAATGAATTTTTGGGTTGGAATATCTATAGAAATATATCATTTTATGTTAATCTATTTATTGTAATGTGTGTTATCTTATTATCCTTCCCTATAGATTTCTCCATATATATTTAATTCAGTGTCACATGTTTCAAGTTGGGTACTGTAGAGACCCAAAGCATGACGTACATGTACATTACATTACTTTAGTGGAATAATTAATACATGAAAAAAACTAACACACAAGGATTGTAATAGTTTAGTGTCTTTGGAATCTCATAACATAATCTTCTAATCATAGTGAAAGATCTTCAACATCTCCCATATAGATCTTCCCCTTTTTGTTTTCTTACCTAAAACATTTATTCAAATCCTGGGGAAAAGAAAACATATAAAGGGTGATCTCAAATGCTCAGTAAGGGTAAGCATGGATAAAATAAAACAAATCATATAAATTTGAACTTAAAAACATGAACATAATGTTTAAACATCAAAACCTTGAGCAATGACATAAAACATGGCAGTACATAAGGCATAGATCACAAAGAAAAATTAATCATGATAAAATAACATGGGAATAAAACACGTAATTGTGGAAACCATTAAGAACATTATATGACTTCCATTGTAGCCAAGGCATTACTACCAAGACCATCTTAGTGGAAAAAATCCCTTTCTAAGTCGAGTTCACTGCTCGTTCCAATACTGTAATACTGAACCAGATTAACATACTGTTCCAGCCATGTCTATCTCATGAGATATTAATCTTTACCCAATACATTGGAGGGAGATATAGGTACCACCAATCTCATAATGAAATCATTCTTACATATCCCACAACATACACATAAATCATTCATAATAACCCAAATAATAAAATGGGTTTCATAAACATCATCCCATCATAACATAATCCATATAAAAAATATATATATCATTTCGTCATAAGAAAAGTGAAACCATGTAAATCATAGAGACATTATACTTTAAATATACACATATGAAATAATTTCATCTTAGATGGAAAATGGTTTTGATGAAACACTTGAAATGAATTCATGAGGAAAATAGCCTTTCATCTTCAAAATCAATTTATTTTCACAAAACATCATGCTATTTTAAAAGAAAAAGATTTTGTTGAAAATTAGTAATGAAATCTGTTGGAGGCAGCTTCTTGAAAATAAGGCTTTATAAAACCGTAAAAATCCTTTCATGTCGTATAAGATAAAAAACATTCTTCTCATACTTTTTCCAGAAAAGACAAAAAGTACCACGTCACAGAAATATTCTTTACACACCATGTAGTAAAAGACGAAATGGGTAAAAAGAACTTTAAACATACCTGAAATAATTTTTAGAAAACAAGCTCGTGGATTATAAATATAACCCCATTAAATACTTATGAATAAACAATCTCGGATAAAAATGAGTTTCGAAAAGTTATCCCTTACCAGAGGTCTGATATGCTTCGTACGTATCTGAACCTCCTCTTCTTCGACGCACCTTCATTAAGCCTTCTCTTATGGAAGTAGAGTTGGTCTTTTGAAAATCCATGATCCTACATAATGTTTCTAGGGAAGTGGAGAAGAGAAATGGGTAGGTGTTGGATGAGCCTCAAGGCTCAAGAGGGTGTGAAGAGAAGAGGGAATGGGTGACCTTTTTATAAGGGAGGACAGGGGCACCTTTGGAAAAACTAAAAGCATTATTTTATAATAAAGTAATATTCAGTTTATAATAGCTCCAAATTGATTTATTTAGAATCTAATGTGGGGATGGGTCGAAATCCTATCAACCAATAGGTTTTAGACATGTTTAGGTGACTATTTTGACCTTATCTTTTAGATTTAACTCTAAGTTAAATAATTTAACTTTTACCGTGCCTTCATGTTTTCTTACACTATATGGTAAATAAAGTTAATATAAAAATAAAAAAGAACCCCAAGTGTTTCATTATTACTATATATAACCTTATCTAAGTCATTTGGCTGAACCTTAGATTTTTAGGAATATAATAGCAATTAATGATATAATATTTGTTTTAAAAAAAATTTTATGTCAATTTTGACACGATTTGGTAATTAATTTTTGTGAAACTCAAAACAGCATGATTAGTTCAAAAAACATTAATTAAATGAATACTAACATGTCATATTAAACTATTATTTTTTTTATTTCATAAAAAGTCTAAAATTGCATTTATTTGGGTATTTATGACATCAATTATGTTAATATTTCATTAATAAGATAATTATTGTATCACCATTGTGTCATAAATAAATTAAATTATTTAATGTCTAAAAATTATTAATAAAATACCATTATGTATTAACGATTTTTAGCTTTCTAATGAATATTTATAGTTCAATTTATCTTATTTATAACCCTATGTTAAAAATGTTTTAGTTATTAAACTTTGATTTTATCTATTTTTACTCTTCATTAAATAAAATAATAATAAATGTGCTAATCTAACCCATGTGGACTTAAATGGTCATATTTTATTCCTATGGTTTTGTTTAGTCGAGTTACACTATCCAATAGAATTAGGACATGTGTTAAGGTAATAATATTATTATTTTTACCCTTATTTATCCTATTTACTTTTAACTGTGGTAAATAAAAGAAAAAAGTTACTATTCACCATAAAAATATTTTCATCTCATTGAACCACATTTAATTTCTTGATATTAACTGTGTCTGTAGGATTTTCAAAATTCAATTCACATAAGTTGTAAAATTTCATTTAAATGAAAAAATCAATTTTTTAACTACCACTAAGTGTGTTCACTATTCATCGAAAATTGAAGTTTTTGGAAGAATACAAACAATTCAGCCTATGCATTATTTGATATTCCGAATTCAAAATCGATGTCTATTTTTCCAAATTCAAAACATATCAGTGGAATTAATTAATATTAATATTAATTCCCGTTATCAAAACAAATAGCGTGTTATTAAGAAAAAATAACTATCAAAAGATTGCTATTTGTATATATCCAATTTCAAATTGAAAATAATTCCAATGATGAACATTGGATTAAATGGTAAAAATATATTATAATTACACTTTAAACCCAATTAAAAAGATAATATATCCATATAAATTTTAGTGATGAAAAAAGTTGTTTTTAATTAAAATATAGCGTGTTTTTATTATTCATTAAAATATGAAACTTATCAGAATAATATGAAAATTTTATCTAAATTAAATATTTATATATTGATTACAAAGAAGAATTTTATTTTTTCAAATTGAACTTATAGTCATGTAAAAAAAGATTTAATGTGTTTGCGCCATCAAAAGGTGGAAAAACTGCATTTTTTAAAAAATACTTATTTTATCCGAAAAATTTATTTTATTCTCATACCATGTTATAAAAAATATATAAGATGAATAATAATGTAATAAAATTAAAAATATAGTTAATATTATTCCTAATGGCTAGTTTATATTAATATAACAATATATCGTTCTTTAGTGAAACCTGATATTGCGTACAACACACGCTGTCAAGGAAGGTTGTGATTGCATGTAATGCAAGCCAAGTCAGGGTTGTGTGTTGTGCAAGACTCCTTTGTTGTTTCGTATAACAAAAACCAACCATATTTCATTTATGCGTTGAATATATATATATACTCTCAATGTTGCGTAGAATGAATACTATCAAACGAACTTGAAATTGTGTGTAACACAATCCTAGAATAGTGTTGCGTATACTTCAAGATAATATGGTGTTGCGTATAGCACAAGATAATCATGGTGTAGAATAAAACACATTAAATAAAATAAATTAAAAACAATACTTATCATAAAATCTCAGGTTGTAACACTCTACCTCCCTTAAAATGGTATTTTCCCTCGAAATTCTTTGGGGTTATACATGGTTTTCTACTTGAAAGTTTCTTTAATTGAAACCCACATCATAAAATGAAATACCAAAACATAACATTAAAAAATAATGTATGAAACGTAACGGTTACCCAAATTACCTAATCACTGGGTTTCCACATAGGAGAACATAGGTGAAAATATAGATATGAAAGAAAAATCTAACTATCAAGTTCTGATGGAGAGTGGTAGAGAACATGGCTATGAAAAAGCCGAAAATCACAAATCCATAAATTTGTGATGATCTAGGGTACTATCTGATTCATCGGATATGAGGGCTATAAGACAAAATTTTCAAGATCATTTCTCTAAGGTTGATGAATTAAAAGAAATACTTACATGATTTTGGTACAATCTCAGTTTTGTTTGTGAATTGAACAATTTCCACTTCATTCCTTAAAGAAATGAATTTGAATTTGTTATTAGTGAAGTGTTAGCAAATCATGTGATAGAATGATGGGTTATTCCATCTGTTTCAAACAAAAGGTTAGAAAAATTTATATCTCCATCTTATGGTGATATTAATCGTATATAGTTCCAAAAATGGACTTATTATTTATTTATCATACTTCTAAATAAAATAAAACTAGATTCCACTACCTAGGGACTTCCTGTAGGCCAGTGGAAGGTGATAAAGTCATGTCACACTTCAAGTGTGGGTTCGATTCCCACAACCTTGTTCGAAAAAATGGGTTATCACCCATCCTGCAGGTTTTCCTTTTTCTAAAACTTCACTATTATAACTTTCTAGAAATAATATCAAAAAAAATTTATAGCCTTAATCAATAGAAACTTATGTTCAACATAATCCATTAGAATCTTTAGGCTTATCCAAAATACTTCTTTCCAAACTCATAGTATAAAGAGAACAATTACTAAAAAGGTAATATATATAGTATGTGAATACCATTATTTATCCCTCATGTATCGTGTTGGTCATATTCCAATCATGTGAATACCTTAATCATGTATTCTCATGAAAAAAAATGAATACCCATTGAACCTTATTGAAAACATGACTGCTGTCAAAAGTTAACTCATTCCACATACCAAAATCCAAATATACTATATAGTCAAACCATGATATAACTTTGTCCTTATATCAGGCATGAGCTCATGAATATTGTCAAACATTTCATTTTCTCCTTATCCCTTCATTATGCGCATATCATCTTCTTTCCAAAAATATCTCAATCACTTTCCATGGTTACCGATGTCATATTCTTATGGAAAAACACAATGGACCAATATATATATAATCCAATATACCATAAAATTACATCAACAACATTATTCTTGAATACCAATACATAAAAACTTCAAATCATCCTCTTTAATTATTGTCATGGAATAAGTCCTTCCTTGATTTAGATGTAACCTCTTAGGTCAGGGCATTGAGTTGGGTAATGCCCATGTTCTCCACAGATAAGACATTGAACTCCGTAACAGTATGTCACTCTATGACCCTTCTCTCCACACAGATAACATCTTCCCCTCTATTTGATGTATTCATCAAGGTTCTTCTTCCCTTCTTTAGAAATCTCAATCTTCCATTCTCTATGCTCCTCAACATGCGAACATGCATAAAAGTCCATCTTCCTCTTATTCGATATATTTGGAATGCCACTAAAGTTCACCATGTTAATCATATATCATGATGTCTGATTTGGCATAATCATAATATCTTTCTCTCTAGGAATTACACAATTTCACAGCTCATAGTCACCAATTTGTCCATCAGATTCAATGTCAACCCAATTCCTTCTGGTTCCCTCCATTGACTAAAACTAGAATCCATTGGGTAAGAAATTGTTAAAATAATTAGGAACCGCATAATCATAAAATTCCACTTATAAGATGTATAACTTATGACACCTTCTTTAATATATGATAGATTAGGTTCACCCTAGGTTATTCATGATTTTCAACATAATTCTTGGACTATAACCTATAGTTATACAGATCCTTAGCGATGTTACTAAACCTTAGGGACATCCCTAAACATACCTTATAAATATATCTAGGGTTCTCACTAATGTTTTCGCATCCTATTTTCCAGTGGTTAACTAAACCTTTTCTTTGATACCAACTGTAGAGACCCAAATCATGATGTACATGTGAATTATATTATGTTATAGGAATAATTAATACATAAAAAAACTGACACACAAGGACAGTAATAGTTTAGTGTCTTTCAAAACTCAGAACATAATCATCTAATCATGGTGAATGATCTTCAACATATCCGAAAATGATTTTCCCCTTTTTGTATTCTTACCTAAAACATTTCTTTAAATACTGGGGAAAAGAAAACATATAAAGGGTGAGAACAAATGCTCAGTAAGGGTAAGCATGGATAAATTAAAACAAATCATATACATTTTAACTTAAAAACATGAACATAATGTTTAAACATCAAAACCATGAGCAATTACATAAAACATGGTAGTACATAAGGCATATACCATAAAGAAACATTATTCACGATAAAATATCATGGGAATAAAACATTTATTGTGGAAACCATTAAGAACATGATATGATTTCCATAGTATCCAAGTCATTGCTTCCAAAACCATCTTATTGGACAACGTCCCTTTCGGAATCGAGTTCACTCCTCATTCCAGTCCTGTAATACTGAACCAGATTAACTTACTGTTCTAGCCATGTATATCTCATGAGATATAAATCTTTACCCAATGCATTGGAGGGAGATATAGGTACCACCCATCTCATATTGAAATCATTTTTTACTTGTTCCACAATATAAACATAAATCATTAATCATAACCGAAAGAATAAAATGGGTTTCATAAACATCATCCCATCATAACATAATCCATATAAAACAAATGTATATCATTTCATCATATAAAAATTGAAACCATATAAATCATAGAGACATTATACATGAAACATAAACATATGAAATAATGACATCTTATATGGAAAATGGTTTTGATGAAGCACTTGAAATTAATTCTTGAGGAAAATATCCTTTCTTCTTCAAAATCCATTTCTTTTCACTAAACGTCATGCAATTTTAAAATAAAAATATTGTGTTGAAAATTAGACATGAAAATTTTGGAGGAAGGTTCATGAAAATAAGGCTTTATAAAACCGTTAAAATCTGTTCATGACGTATAAGTTAAAAAATCATTCTTCTCGTACTTTTGACGGAAATGTCAAGAAGTACCTCAAAACAGAAAGATTCATTACATACCATATAGGGTCGTTGATGATAAATATATCTGTAGTAAATACTTACGAATAAACAATCTCACATAAAACCGAGATTGGAAAAGTTATCCCCTACCTTAGTCCCGATATGCTTCATACGTATCTGAACCTCATCTTCTTCGACGCGCCACATTTAAGCCTTCTCAAAAGGAATTAGAGATGGTCTTTTGAGAAAACCAGGACCTCCAGAATGTTTCTAGGTAAGTGGAGAAGAGAAATGGGTAGGTTCTGGCCGAGCTTCAAGGCTCAAGAGGGTGTGAAGAGAAGAGGGAATGGGTGCCCTTTTTATAAGGGAGGAGAGGGGCACCTTTGAAAAAACGTAAAATATTATATTATAATAAAGTCATATTCGGATTATAATAGCTCCAAATTGATTTATTTCGAAGCTAATGTGGGGATGGGTCGAAATAGTCTCAACCAATAGGTTTTAGAAAAGTATATGTTATTATTTTATCCTTATCTTTTAGATTTATCTCTAAGTTAAATAATTTATCTTTTACCATGTCTTCTTGTTTTGTTAAAATATATGGTTAATAAACATAATATAACCAGACAAACGAATCCCAAGTGGTTGACTGTTAATATAAATAACTTTATCTAAGTCATTTGGCCGAAAAGTATATTTTTAGGAATATAAAAACAATTAATAATATAATATTTGTTTTGAAAACTATTTTATGTCAATTTTGACAGTATTTGGTAATTGATTTTTGTAAAAATCTTAACAGCATTATTAGTTCAAAAAAAGATAATGAAATCAATACTGACATTTCGTATTAACCTAGAAAATTATTGGAATTTATAAAAAGTTTCAAATTACATTTATTTGGGTATTTATAACATCAATTATGTTAATATTTCATTAATAAGTTAATTACTACATCATCATTGTGTCAGAAATAAATTAATTTATTTAATGTCTAAAAATTATAAATTAAATACCCAATAGTAGGAAATCTTTTTAGCTTTTTAATGAATATTTATAGTCCAAATTATCTTTTGTATAACCCTATATTAAATATGTTTTAGTTATTAAACATTTATTTTATCTATTTTTACTCTTCTTTAAATAGATTAATAATAAATGTCCTAATCTAATCCATGTGGACATAAATGGTCACATTTTATTCCTAAGGTTGTTTGTGGTCGAATTACACTTATCCAATAAAATTATGAAATGTGTTAGGGTAATAATAATATAATTTTTACCCTTAATTATGCTATTTACATTATACCGTGGTAAATAAAAGTAAAAAGTTACTATTCACCAAAAAAAATTTCTTCTCATTGAACAACATTTTAGTCCTTCATATTAACTGTGTCTCTTAGATTTTAGAAATTCAATTCATAGAAGTGGTAAAATTTCATTTAAATGAAAAAGTCTGTTTTTTAACTACCACTAAGTGGTTTCACTATTCATCGAAAATTGATGTTTTTCAGAAAAATACCAAAAATTCATCCTAAGAATTATTTGATATTCGGAATTCAAAATTGATGTATATTTTTTCAAATTCAAAACATATAAGTGGAATTAATTAATTTTAAAATTAATTCCTGTTATCAAAACAAATAGCATGTTTTTAAGAAACAATAACTATCAAAATATTTATACTTATTTATATCCAATTTCAAAATGAAATTAATTCCAATGACCAAAATTTGATTAAATGGTAAAAATATATTCTAATTACACTTTAAAATCAATTAAAAAGATAATATAACCATATAAATTATTGTGATACAAAAAGCTGTTGTAAATTAAAATATACCGTGTTTTTACTATTCATTAAAATATAAAACTTATCATAATAAAATGAAAAATTTATCCAAAGTAAATTTTTATATCCTGATTAAAAAGAAAAATTTTATTTTGTCAAATTAAACTTGTAGACATGTAAAAAAAAATTTAAAGTGGGTGCGCCATCAAAAGCCGACAAAACTGCATTTTTTTAAAAATACTTATTTTATCAGAAAATTTTATTTTGTTGTCATACAATGTTCTAGAAAATATTTAAGATGAATAATAATGTTATAAAATTAAAAATTTAGTTAATACTATTCCTAACGACTAGTCCATAATATTATAACAATATATCGTTGTTTAGTGAAACCTGCTATTGTGTACAACACATGCTATCGAGGAAGGTCTTGATTGCGTGTAATGCAAGCCAAGTCAGGTTTGCGTGTTGTGAAAGACTCTGTTGTTGTTTCGTATAACAGAATCCAACCATATTTCATTTATATGTTGAATATATTTATATATACTCTCATTGTTGTGTAGAATTACTACTATCAAACGAACTTGAAATTGTGTGTAACACAATCCAAGAATAGTGTTGCGTATACTGCAAGCTAATACGGTGTTGCGTATAGCACAAGATAATCTTGGTGTAGCATAAAACACATGACATCAAATAAATTAAAAAGAATACCTATCATAAAATATCGGGTTGTTACAAGTACTTTCCATATTATTTCCGGACATCCCTCTCAATTTTTTCTATTACATGTTGTGTGGGTGTGTGTTCAATTATTTTCCATTCCATAATTATTAAACTTATTTAATAATTATTTCTTCCACTATACATACACGTTCTAAGAATTTGGGCTGACAATTTTTTCCATTCCCCATGAATCTGAGATTCATATTATGAATGATATGGATGGACATACTAGATAGAATAACATTATCAATTATGTAAAATATTATATATTAATTAGTGTATTTATTTGTAATATAATAATTATGTATGTATCTAGTTTACCAGGACTACTAAACACTTTGGTCATTTGGTATTTTATTCCTTGTAATCATTCCAATGTAGTGGTAGGAGACACTAGATCTAGGATATTTGGTGTCGGGTAGCAATAGTTGGTATGAGAGGAATATTTTTATAAACCATGTGACCTATATTAAGGGAAACATATATTAGAGAAAAAATCCATTAGATTTAGTTTTTGGATAATAATAGAATTACATTCTATGATTTTTGTAAGATATAGATTGTGTTGGATTTCCTAGAAACATGGATACTACAAGTGGATGGTGTTCTTTAACAATTGTACCTAGAGGTAACAACTCCAATCAAGGTGTGTTAGGCCCGACTCGACGTAACCGTGTAGACAACAATGGGCCTTATTACAAACATGATTCGACTCTCCTGAAATAAATTCTTTGGATAATTCACATTTTCATTAAAAAAATGATGAGGTTTTAATATATAATTAAAATTAATTACCTAGGTCAAACCTTGTACAATGGATAGTCCTATGTGGAAATAAAACTACACAAGTATTTTTATATTGACAGTGTATTGAAAACCATTGTTAAAATTCAACATAGGGATTATTATTTTCTCAAAGATTTATTTAATTTATATGATTGAAATTATATTAATATTGTTTTAGAAAAAGGGAAATAATATATAGAGTGGTGAACCATAAAAACTATAATGTCATGGTACATTAACCCATGACCAAATGAGGATATGGGTTTCACACAAACCAATGACATATGCAATTTCCTAGTTGATATTTAATTTTTAGATAAAAAAATTATTAATATATATTAATGATGAAATACTAGTGATAATTTTTAGGATTACATAGTTATTTCTTATCCATATTGGATTTGGAGAATATTTAGAGACAAAATCAAGGATATTTCACTCTATTATGGGATTTTTGATCCATTATAGGTGAATATTAATTATTTGTACATAAATGTTGATTTTTGGATATCAATTACGGGGTGTTAATAATTCAATAGAAATATGTTGAAGGTCATTAAAATAATTAAATTACATCTATAGAAATATATAATGTAATTATATTTACATATTTATTTAGGCAGTAAATGAATTCATCGACAATAGGAAAAGTATCTCAAATTTTTTCTATAATACCTTTATTTTTGATGAAATGATGGTATTATAAATTATCACATATTAATTTGATTGTGTCCCTCAAATTTATATTCATAATTTATTTTTCTTATTGAAGACATCAATAACACACAATAAATATATATTCCATTCCATCAAGTACTTATCTATACATTCCACTAATGTTCTCCATCAGAGAGTCCCAGGTTTATGTTATTCTATGTGACCTTTGTGCATCACAATCTCTATTTTCTTTCATTTCATACGAACACTTATCATAATGTTGGACTTCAAAAATATGAAATATATATCAATAAATCAACTATATAGATTTAAAATTGTGAGTATATAGTTTAATTAATTTAGGGATAATGTAACACACTAAAAATCTACAATTTGAACATTATTTTGGATAGTCTTTATGAAACGAAACATAAAGCACATAATGAAATATAATTTCCAGTGAAATAATAATATATTTAAAATTATATTTTAAATAAATATATTTTTTATCTTCAAATATGTATGACACTTAGTTAGCATACATTACATACAATATCGATTTTCATATATGAATTGTGTTACATGAAAGGTCTTGTCTTACAAAAAAATAATATATTATCAAAATATTATTATATAATATAAAAAACAAGAAAATAGTTGTTAAATTAGTGGTAATGAATAGGATTATATAACTTATGGAAATATGTTTTTTACAGAAATATCAAACTAATTCATTGGGGTTCATTGATTTAAAATGAATATAACAACCAATTGAAATGAAAGGGAATGTTTTTATGGAAAAAAACCTCAACTCACATAGTTGTTTTATCATAATAAAATAAACTTATTAAAATTAGTGAGTTGTATTAATTTAATAATTATATTATATATTCAATAAAAAACTTTTTATATTAAACAAATAATTTTTTTGGCATGATATAATAACATTTCAAATATTACAAATAAAAACAAATATATTTATTATGGATATTATTCAGCCTTTTAATGGATAAAAAACTTTTAATCAATTTTTTTCACTTTTATAAATGTTATATGTCAATATAAACAAAATATTTTAATTTGAGACATAAAAATTTTGTTATGTTTAATATTTGGTGTTTTTATAAAAAGATTTATTTTTTAGTTGTGAGAAATTCTGATTTCTTATTCTAATATTATATTTATTCTAATATACTGATAAGGATTAATAACGTTATTTTTTTTGAAAGTTCAATTAGATCAATTTTTTATCAATTCATATAATTTAGGCCATTAGAATAAATTTAACATCTGAAATGATATATAATAATAACTCAGACCATTGATTGTTTTTATATTATTATTCTACATTATCATACTGTCTACGGGACTCATTTTATATTAATTACATCCACTTATATGAAATAAATTTTTAAAAATTAATAACATAAATTTAATATGGATAATTTATGACATATTATATTTTGATTTTTTTGTCAAATAAAATTAGCTAATGTATGTAAAATTTTCAAAAAATATTATGGTTGAATTAAGCTGACTAATAGACTAAAACGAAACATTAAGGGCCAAAAAGACCGATAAAAATATCAAAATTCAATCTTATTGTCATATTTATACCATACATTCCATTTTCAAGAATTTGAACCATTATTGTATCAACATTTAGTTATAAAAATTGTGGATGTAATTCCTTTTTCATAAATATAGCCGAGAGCCACTCTTCCTCAACTCTAAAAAGGAACTCAAGACATTCACTTCCTTAAACCTCTCATGCCACATTGGATATACCAATATATAACCTAATAAACATTCCACATCCATCCCTTCAATATATAATCCTATATATTTAATAAATCAAACTAATGAATCCAATTGGTGCATAAAAAAATTACTCGATTAAGATGTAACACCCTTCCTCAAGATCTATATTTTTTTCCTATCACCACTATTTAAATTATTCCTATTTAATTATTATATAATAAAACCATTATAATAAATATAAATTTATATTTTTATATTATAGGTTCACCCTATACATATATTCACATCAATCAAATTGTAAACGGACATATAGTTTATGTGTACGTTGAACTACCACCTCACAAAATGTAGTTGTCCACTTTTCCATAACCAAATATAATGGACTGGAATAATGATGGAATGTCGATTTTTATATTATATATATGATATTTTGAATTTAATTATGGTTTTTAAATTTTTTTTATTGAACATACCATTATAATTTACATCTTTTTGGAAAATGGTAACATCAGTTATCGAATTGTAGACTATTACCTTATCAAAATTATGTGATTTCTTCACGTTGTACCTGGAACACATTAATAAATATTTTAATAAACCACATGAAATATATTTAATTAATATTTTTATTTAATTATAATATACATATGAGTCATCTAATTTCTATTCTTTTTAATCTGACAAATAAATAGAATAAGAAATTATAATTGCATATGACGTACAGTCTCCATAAAAAATAGATTTAAATTCAAATATCAAAATATTATAGTGTCATGACCAGTCCCCTTGGGTCCATGCCGTGACTACCCTATGCCTTCCTTCCATAGGGTAGGGGCTGGTGACTAGCATAGAAAGGTTTATCCCCTAAAACCATGAAGGCATTGCATTTATAACTTGTAAACACACTCAACCAAGCACACTGCATGATATGAAGACGAGTAAATTGTATACCAAAAAGAGTGTTGAATGTAAGAGGGGCCAAAATACAAGCCCAACTACAATGGTACACGTACAAATGGAAATACAATACAACTAAAGAAAGATAATGACAGCTATTGGGTTGTCCCTCGAGCTTCTAACCTGATGGGTAGGTATTGATCGCCTCCTAATAACTTTTTGTCTTCCCTTCTCATCTGCCTACCAACACGACTTATCGTCCACCTATGGGAACCATTCAGTCCAGGTACCCTCACCTTCGATCAGCGTTGTGTGTCATCGGCACCAAACACAACATGGTGTGGGTGAGGCCCATGCGGGCGTGAGTATAACGATACTCAGTAGGGACCCCATTACCCTCAAGGTATCACAAAATCCAAAAAAGATAAACCACAAAGCATGTAAACCATCGATAACCCTACTTAGGTATATACCCATACATATACCTAAGTTATCTAATATTACTCATCTCATTTCTTGAGGAAACACATGTTTCCAACTCCTTATGCAATGTTCAACAGTTCCATGAAGGAAATATTTCCACGAAGGTCAATTCCACATAGGTACGCCACACAGAATAATACCACAATGGTATCACCACAATGGTAAGTACCACATAGGTATGCTACACAGAAGAATACCACAATGGTAAATAATTGTCTCAAACCAGATATAACATAGATATAGTAATTGAGATGATTAGATGTAACTACTGAATCATCTTATACTATTAAAAGCCAGACCCATGTATGATCCTAAATCATCAGACCAACATAAGAACCTAGTACATCATCAGAAACACACAGGATCCGTGTACAGAAGACCCACATAGGATCCTAGTACAAAATATGACCCACACAGGATCCTAGTACATCAAAAGAGCCACACAATATCCTAGTACATCATCAGTCCCCCATAGGATCTTTGTACATCATCAGATCCACACAAGATCCTAGTATATCATCAGAGACACACAGTATCTTAGTACATCATCAAACACCCACACGATCCTAGAGTAGTCCAACATGGATTCCAAGAGTGGATCCATGAAGGATCCTCAAGCATAGAACCACGAAGGATCGCTTTCTCATGGTACAACAAGCGATAGGGTTCTCGCACTAAGATCGCATGGTTCCAAGATGATCCACTCCTCATGCCACAGGTCGATAATCCATCTTGCACGAAGTACCATGATGAAGTATCCCAAGGAACGCCACGTCATATGGGTCTCAAAACAGGAGACGGTGTGTGAAACAAACTCCCGGTCTGTAAGTTATAATTCCTTTAGTCACGAGGGCCCGATTGTATTGGTGCTCAATCCAACTCGACCTTTAATCACCTTTTACCAAAATCTTAGGGGAGGGTGTACCAAAAGGACCATCTCGGTCCATGGTTTCTGGTGCCATAAACGGTTTGCAAACGGATGCTCATAGATCACGATATGGCCGAAAGAACGTATAGGGTTGGAACTGGTCTGGGTCCATTCCGAACTAGCATGGGTTGTCCCGAGTCTTTCATTGGGTCGAACCCAGACCGCAGATTCTGGCTGACCAGTGCCGAGTTGCCTGGCTCACACCAGGCGGTCTGGATCAAGCTGGGTGGCCCATCCTAACCGCATGCTTGGGGGAGTCACACTCCACCCACGCTCAATCACTTGAACAATCGAAGCCATTCACAAGCAATGAATCACATAGGAATCGCTGCTAGTCCCGCTAGGTAAAGCTCTTCCGACTGAAGTGGTCGACCATTTGTCATCCTGGCAGTGCGTCGTGCGTAGACCCTCCATGACCAGCTGAACATCAGCCTCCCACCCATCACCTCTGCAACACAAATCCATGGCCCATGCTTGTCGGGTGGTGCGGAGGTGCATAGCCACCCCCCATCGTGTACCAGGCCTCCACCGACCGCCACCCTTGCTCCACTGCTGCCCTTCTCTGGCAGCACAGTTGGGCCACCTCAATCTTCACAGCCGACCGTGGTGCCGACCACCACTTCCTAGCCCCACCAGTGATGATTTCCATTCTCCTCCATCGCAAAGATCACACCAAAAACAACAATTATTTTTTTGCATTGAGGTCAGGCCATGTTCATTTGGCCCATACCCTATGCGTTATAGTGGTAGTAAGCGGATAAAGGGAGGTGATTCAACGTGTGAGAAAAATTAAAAACGATCAATCGAAAACACACCCCAACCCCAAATGAATTTTGACGTTGGTGAGGAGGGAAGGATATAAATTGGTTCATTGTCGTTGAAGTCATTCCTCATTAGAGAGCATGCTCTTCATTGGAGAGTGTGTTCTTCATTGGATGACACGTTCTTTGTTAGAGGATGATTTTATACAAGAGCTCTCTCTAAGCCTCCCATTTGGCAATGATTTATCCCCAAAAAAAATAGGAACCTACCCAAATAATATATTTATATCAATTTTAATTTTTTGGCACATATGGAGTATGAATAATTAATTAATTAATTAACGTTCCCTAATTAATATGTAGGGAGTCCAAGAGTTACCTCCCATTAAAGGAAGAGTTTAATGGTCAGTGGTCCCCACCTTTGAATTCAATTTTGGAGTTTTTAGTTCTGGTGGTCCCCACCTCTATAAAACCAAAGAAGGTTACAAGAAAAATAAAAATGTTAAATATCATTATTTTTCCATTCCTCCACGAAATAGTGGAAAACTAACTTCCACCCTCGACCTACTAAGGTCTAGGTGAAGGTCTCCTTATGTGAATACTGGTGCTACATGTTCAACAGTGCCCTCAGATTTCAATTCCAAGCACTAGTTTAAAATATTCAAAAACTCGCTCGCACGATTACGAAACACACCCAAAAAAATGTTCTGAAATTCATTATACGCACACCAGGCTCAGAATCATGCGATGAAAATTTTCGTGAACTCGTAATATTCCATATAATTTAAAAAAAATTACATGGAAATTTCAGGTCTTTACATTCTCCCCACCTTAGGGCTTTGTGTCCCCAAAATACATAACTCAAACTAAGGGAACATGTGGGGTAATGAGCACGGATCTGGGCCTCCCGATCCCATGTGCTCTCTTGGAGGTTCCCATTCTGCCACAGAACGTGAACTAGAGGTATTGACCTCCCATGAAGGTCCCACACCCATCTATCTTCAATCTCTACTGAATCCTCTGTAAACGTCACCCCATCGTCGATGTCCAGCTCACATTGGTCAATGATGTAAGATTGGTTATTCACATATCTAATCAGAGGGGATACGTGGAAGATGTCTTCCACCCAATGCAACTAAGGTGGAAGAGCTAAGCGTTAAGACACCTTTCCAACTCTACTGAGGACCTGAAAAAGACTGATTGACCTCAGAGATAACTTGCCTCCCCGACCAAATCGTCACAAACGTCGTCCATGTGAAACACGTATACTGACATGGTCATTATCCTCAAACTCCAGAGGTGTCCATATCCTATCAGTATAAGATTTATGCATTCTCTATGTATTCTTCATCTCATACTGTTTGATCTACACCTTCTTTGTGGTAGCCAGTAACATCTCTGGTCCCAGTAGTGCTGACTCCCCTAGGTCAGTCTTTCACAAAGACGATCTGCAAGGTCATCCATAGAATGCCTCCAAAGGTTCCATCCCAATCCAGGAGTGATTTCTATTGTTGTATTAAAACTACACAAATGGAATGTAATACTCCATACTATGACTGATGTCGAGGACGCAAGCATGTAGCATGTCCTCCAGGGTCTGTATGGTCTGCTCAGTTTGGCCATCCGTCTGAGGATGGAAGGCGGTACTCAAATGAATCTATGTAACGAAATCCTCCTACAACCCCTTCCATATTCAGGAAGTGAATCATGTATCATGATCTGAGAAAATTATATAGGGTAATCCATGTAGCCGCATAATATCCTGCACATAAAGGCATCACAGGCTCTCTTCTGAACCCCTCACTCTAATCAGTAGAAAGTGGTCCGACTTGGTGAGCCAGTAGACGATCACCCAGATAGAATCATGACCCCAGATATACATGGATGTCCTATCATGAAGTCCATGGATATCATGTCCCACTTTAACTCTAGACAAACTAAAGGATGCACTAAGCCTGTTGGTACCTGAGGCTTCGTCTTCACATGCTGACAAGTGAGGCACTTCGAGACAAAATATGCTACTGCTTTCTTTATTACAATCCACCAAATTTATCATCGGAGTTCTTGATACATCATCACCACTTATGGATGTTCCTCTAGAGGGGATGTGTGTAAATCCATCAATAGTTCCTCCTAAAGAGACATTGGTACCATGATACTTCCTCTGAAAAGGATGATGTGCTCCCCACCATCAGAAAATCCATGAGGTACATGTCCTATGGATATCTGAGCACGTTGAGCCTCGAAGTCAGTGTCCCCATGAAATGAATCCCACAATCGCTGAAAATGTGGGGGGAGTGACTGTAAGTGATTGAAGAAAAGTTGATCCATCTCAATCCGCAAAGGATATCTACAAAGAGTCCAACAGCTCAATCACCTAACAAAGCAGCTATATACCAGATCTTATGCTGAGTGCATCTTCTACAACATTCCCCATCCTAGGATCATAGACTATCTCGAAGTCATAGTCCTGGAGGAACTCGAGCCAATTTCATTTTCCAAGGTTCGGGTACTTCTAAGAGAAGATATACCTAAGACTATTGTGATCAAAGTAAATCATAAAACACTCACCCATCAAGTAATTCCACGACATGTTCAAGGAGAATACCACTGTTGTTAACTCCTGGTCATGGGTAGTGTAGTTATACTCATGAATTCATTGTTGTCGATAAATATATGAGATAAGAACTCGCTCCTACATCCAGACACATCTGAGTCTGGTCCCTGATGCGTCGTAGTAGACTACATACCCAACACCCTCTTCTGGAATCCTCAAGATGGGGGTACTAGTCAGCCTCAGCCTCAAATCCTAAAAACTCTGATGGAATATCTCTGAAAAGATAAAGGGTTTCCCCTCCTACATCAATGCTGACAGAGGTGCTACAACTCTGGAGAAATCTGGCACAACCCATCGGTCGTATCCATCCAAACCATGGAAACTTCATATCTCTTTTACCCTCCTGTGTGGATCCTATACAAGTACCGCCTCAATCATTCCCAAATCCTATGAAACTCCAGCCTATGAGATATAATTTCCTATAAAGTGAACCGCTTGGATCCAGAACTAGAACTTCGAGATTTTACCAGAATGATGGGGATCGTGGAGTGTGTCCAGAACAATCTTAAAATGATAGGCATGATCCACCTCATTAGACCTATAGAACAGAATTTCTTCGATAAATACTACTAAAAAGAGATCAAGGTATGGCTGAAACAACCTGTTCATGTGTCTCCTGAACACTGTAGGGGTGTTGTTCATGCTGAATGGCATAACCACAGACATGTAGTGGTCGTACCAACATCTGAAAGTCATCTTCTCCACATCCTCGTCTCGTACTCTGAGATGGTGATTGTCTGATCTAAGGTCTATCTTCAAGAACCATTGTGCACACATAAGCTGATCAAAGAGGTCTTAAATCCTCAAGAGTGGGTACTTGTTCTTCACAGTTACCCGGTTCATGTGTCGATAGTCAACGAAAGGTCTCAAGATCTCATATGCCTTCTTGGAAAACAAAATTGGGGCTACCCAAGGAGGAACACTGGTCCAGATGAACCCTTTCCACTATATGTCCTCAAGATGTACTCACAGCTCATGATTCTCCGCAGGAGACATCTGATACGCTGGTGTAGATATCAGTTCTATCTAGGGGTACAAATCCATGTAAATTTCCATGTCTCTATGAGGAGGTAGACCCGAAACATCATCAGGGAATACATCTATGTACTATTCCACAACTACTGGATAACTCAGACTCGCCACATCAACTGCTCTGAGGGTATGTCTATCCATCTGATTAGTTATAGGCTGCACTCTCCTCCGAGTAAGTCCATAATGTGCTGATATTTCTTCTTGAAATAGGGATGAACTTGTTTTTTAAGGTTAAAAATTTCCAATTGGTTTCTAATGGGTTTATTTGTAGAACCGGAACCACTTAATGATTCTATATCAATTTGGACCTACTTTCCAATGGTAGGTGCTCATTATTTGTGGACCGATAAGGCTTAATAATTTTCATTGGTTGAGTGGATGGGAGGTCAGGCTCATCACACCTTTGTGGGGGGAATTATTTCATATTAATGGACTCTCTTATAGACTTAAGTTATGTTCACTAATCCTTATTAATTCACCAATCATGAAAATGAGTTTGGAGTTATATTTGGAAATCGATGACTGATATGTATGGGATTTAGAGAGTCTTTTATATGTATTTGAGGTTCTTCATTGATAGAGATCATTTGTATGTATTAGAGATTAATAGTCAATGGTACCCTTAAATTTATTATATTGAAATATATTGGTCATTATGATGACCATACTGGTTATCAAGCCACTCAGTAGGAAACTTGAAGTTTATTTCCATTCCAAAGAACATGGATTATTTCAGAGATGGGATCGTACCCATAGATGGGTTACCTACGTATCCCCAATAATAAAGATTCAGAACCCACGTAGTTTGATAGGAAGTATATAGTTTAACATCGTATTGGATGGAAAAAAATTAAGGAATGATGGGCTTAAACCTTAGAAAGGATTCCTATGTACTCTACTTTTAAGGAAGAGATCAATGTCCACATAGTTCTGGTGATGAAATGTAGGTCTTATGCATAGTTAATGTCCCAAATTGAGATGTCGTCCTTACTTTTACACTCTAAGATCACATGAGTCATGCTTCGTGTGAGAAAAAAGAGGTATCAGTTAACTTGGTGATGATGCCACAAAAGTTGAAATCATGAGAAATGATGTGGGGATTACGTATGAATGAATGCACATGTAGATGTAGACCATGGATAACTTTATGAATGAATCCCATGAGTAGGGTCCATAAAGATATTTGTACTTTATGGAGATTTGGAGTTTTAACCCAGGGATTTCTCTTGATAAAGAGGCCCAAATTAAAAGGGAATTACGATTGGGTGTTATTATTGAGAAGGAGGTTCAAATCAAACTAATTTAAGATTGGGGGTTCCTCCTAAGGCTGATTCCCAATGTTAAAGGAAACTATGAATGGGGCATACTCTTGAGAAGGAGTCTCAGGTTAATGGAAACTATGACTGGGGTTTACTCAAGAGAAAGAGGACCATGTTAAGGGTACTTCTATCTTGGGGATTACTCCAGATAAGGAGGCCCAAATTATAGGATATTATGAATAGGGATTACTCCTGATAAGGAGGCACGAACCCAGGGAACATGGGGATTACTCTAGAAAAGGATTCCCTAAATCAAAAGATCATATCATAGTGAAGGATGAGGTTATATAGAGGAATCCTCTAACTGCGGTGACATAAATCTTGCTAGTCATGATGTTTTGGGAGATTTTCTCATAGAATTCCTTTCAGATAAGGAATCCAACAAAGGAACCATGCCCTAAATGGCTTTAAAAAGGGGTTCTAGGGATAATATCTTGAAGAGGAGAGGTGAACAGGAGATAGGCACACAAATGAAGTTGGTGCACAAGTGTAGGTCACACAAATTATTTAGTGCACATGTCTTGGCATCACAAATGTACTTGTGTGGCATTGGTTTACCTGGGCGATGAATAATCTGTAGGGTAATACTTGGGAGAGACTTAACTCAAGCCTTTAGTAATAACTTAGGATGTTTGAAAAAGGGCGGTGTGAAAGTTTCATCGAAGGGGTAGGGTGGCACAGAAGTGTTTCCACTTTTTAGGAGGTTTGGAAACATAGGTGTGCAAGTGTTGATGAATTCAAAACACTTATTCCTTATCCTAATCCTTCGAGACATCCATTATAGGTAAAAATTTACCTTAGAATCTTTCATAAGAGTTGAGTTGAAGACTTGGGAAACCAATGCTTGAGTCTTTTCTTTGGAAAATCCGTCCATGAAATGGGGGGACCACGTGGGCTATTTATAGGCCCCCACTCACCATGAGAAAAAAATCAGATAGAGTGTGCAAGTGACTTTCACGGCGCACAAGTAACATGTGTGCCTAAATCCAAATGAGCTCTTGGTCTATGCCTTTGACAATTTTTTGGATTTTTTTTAAAGGGTGACCCTCTTTGTGATAAAGGTATTCCCTGTTGATATTCTTTGGACTCTATGATGGAATGGAGAGTCAAAAAAAGTTCCCCCTTAGAGTTGGATCCTAAAAGGAAAGATGATCCATCTCTGAGGTAAATCTGGAGAAATCAAGTGTATGTCGCATGCATGTTCGGCGTGCAGCTGCTGGGGTGCGCATGTATAGTGTGAAGGTGGTCTGGATCACCTATATATACTAGTTCGCTCCTGTGCGATCTCACTCACCTTCTAGGAACAAGAGCTCTTGTCGCACAGGTTCTTTGGTCTTCGACGATTCCCTTTTTTGGATTTTTGTCGTGCTTTTGCAGAAGGTATTTTACTTGTGTGCCATGACTTGGGTGGAAAAACCTACGTGACCGGTTTGACTTACACGCCAAGCTTGGGACATACGCGCCTTAATTCCTTTGAAATTTTATTTATTTACATCATCAAAATTTCACAAATCAAACTTGAATAAATGTTGATTGTTTGATCTTTGTGGAGATTAAATGGCTCCCAGAAGAATTGTATCAGCTGATGAGTTGGCCAGCACAAAAATAGATGACATGATGAAAATCATCGGCCATGATTATTATGTTATCTATGATATCACTCTCCCGGATTTGGATAAGTACATGAAGAAATATCATGACAATTTATCATAGATCATCTACTTGCCTTTGTATGTACATAGTCGTCTGCAAGGATTCAATGTTCTAGAGGCCAAGAATTATATCCCTCATTCCTGGTTTCAGACCTACACCAAATTCATTTTGGAAAATTTCATAATAGCAGGATCGTTTTCCAACATCAGGAAGATGGAGATGGCATACATAATGAATATTTTCCCATGGTCTCCAGATCTAATGCCTCACACGCCTGTGCTCCAGCCACATTGCTTTACTTCTATTTTCTATAATTTTCAGATGGACTTGTCTAAGGGATGGAAGAAGAGTTGGGATTTCCATTCTGGAGGAGTTGTGAAGCTGACTTGGATGTGGGCATATTGGATGCGACAAACCTGTGTAGAGTTTGTCGATGATATGATGGGAGCTGCAATATATGAAGCTGTATGGGCTGTGAAGACATATGTCTATAGGAATGACAATTTTCTGCTAGATTTAATCAGCCATTGGAGCCCGAAAATGAATTCTTTCTTTATGACTCATAGAGAAGTAGGAATCCATTTGTGGGATGTGTTCAAGATTTCATGGGCTCCAATTTTGGGAGATATGTATGCTGAATTCATCCCCCTAAGGTGACCGAGAATGATTCAGAGAATACTACGACATTAGCTGAAGAGTTAATGAAACCATTCTACTAGCTTAAGAATACCACCACCACTAAAACCCATTCCGGAAAATATATCCATCCATAGGACTAGATGGACATGTTTTTGTTTAAGAAGAAAGAAGAGGGACCTTCCTACACTCGTCCTACTAGCTTCCCTAGAGCATCAAAGAGGGGTGTTTTGACCACAATTTGGCCAATTTTGGTAGCAGGATAGTTTGAAAGGTGGGGTATGAAGTGAACTAAAAATTCCAGAGAAGACCCATCTGAAAGGATTTTTGGCCTTGGGGATCAATGTTTACCTTTTATCAGTTCTGGATCCGAATGGAGGTGTGAGGTCGGGGACCTTTGTCGTTGCAACCAAGCTAGATGAAAGGAAGATGATTGGGTTCGTGACCCTAGTTTTGGAAATGATTCATGGGATAATACATCATGTCTATATGGGTATGTTTCCTCTAAGAATAGTGGGACCATTCCCTATTTTATGGCGATGGATCGCCATGCACTCCAGGACATATGCTGGAAAAAGTGGGGTACATATTCATGGAAGATCTTTCTGGCCATCTGTTCAGGCCTTTTATATAATTTCTCCCTTATACCTCAACGATTATCATATCATAATAATGTTGAGCATGTTCATGGAGGTTAAATTATTTCCATATAGAAATCCTCCAATAGGGAGATTTTTTGATGATGGAACAGCCAACCTGATGTTAAGGGTATATATGATGGCATGTAGTGATGGTCCACTAGCCAGGAGGATTGACAGAGAAATTATATGCGAGGCATGTACTACATTCATTTTTTCACGTTATTTCAAATTTTCTGCAGCAAATTACCGTATCCCCTCCAGTGCAAGTCAAGATAGAGCAGCATCGAATGGTTTCTCATCAACTATGGTTGCTGACATCTATAGAGATGACTGGGGTGGTATTTGATCTACCAGCTGTTTGAGAGGCAATTCTATTGACTAAATGGTATACCGAGAGCTGGGTAGTATCATACCCTGAAGGGGTACTGAATCAGCCAGTCCCTTGGTTGGGGACAAAGAAGAGAACCATTAGGAGAGAAGCTTTTTATTGGGAAGGTGATTATTTCTCAACTAGATCTGATTCACCGGGTTACTCACCTGTAGCTGATTCACATAATTCCTAGGATGGGGATGATGAGGCTCGAAATGCGTCAAAGAGGCCTCGTGCCAAATATAATCTACCTACTAGAGTCATGAGACCTACTCCATCGACTTGTGGTGAGTTATATCACTGAGGAAGTATAGTCACCATTATTTTAAAGGGCAACAAGTTTGATTTTATTATCCATTATCTATGATTGTAGGAGTCAATAAGAAGTTGATGTCCCAGATTTTAGGACCCTCTTCACCGCCTTCTAGTGAACATTTTGAATATTTAAGCCCCAAGGCTGTCCGGACATGGAGGAGTTTATATTGTGATGCCGAAACAACATGATGGACTTATGAAAAGGGCTTGATATCCCTGGAGTGGGGAATCTCTGTGCTTCCTCTGACATCTGTTTTACGGGCAACCCCAATGATGTGAGGGCATACATCATACAGCTGGAAATGCTCGTATATTCAATTAATGAGTTAGTTTCTTTCAATAAGTGGGTGAAGGAAATTATGGACCGTGGTACCACTGAGGGGATGGGTCCTTCATTAGATGAAGAGTGTCCTGATTATGTAGCTCATGAAGATGTATTTTTTCCTTTTTCACATATTTCTATTTTCATTGCAATTTAAATTTAGTCAAAGAATTGTTATTTAAGGCAGTTATATTATTCAACCTGTATAATGTAATGGAAAGAACCACTGAAATCCCTTCGCCAGAGTATAGCCATGGTGGCACCGCTCTTGGAGCCACTGAATCTCCTCTTGAAACTTGCGAAGTATCTCTAGGCCAGATAGTCATGGATGAAAAGTTAGAAAGAGTGTTATTGTCACCGATACCCTGTTTTTGGAGATGATGATGCCAGTACAACCAAAAATGCCATGAAGCAAAGGCATCAAAGAATGAAGACCACAGTCAAATGCTTTATCATTAGTGGTATGTCTTTCTGGTAGTCATGAATATTTACTTATGAAAAAGTTATCAAAATTCTCAGGATTGTAGGGGCTTCTTCAGTTTCCCCTTTAATGGAAAGTATTGACCATCCTCAGAGTACAACATAGGGTGTTGGAGAATGGCCGCATGTACCTTCTAAAATGGTTGTTCCTCAAGAAATACCGATAGTAGAGGAGCCATAGTATGTTCCCAACACTGATTTATTTTCTAATGCTAGGAGAGAGAAGACTTCTTCTAAATTAACAATACTTCATAGAATCTCAAATTAGGCAACAACTAACTTCCATTTTGTGATATTTTAGGTTCAACACATGCACCTATACATTTGGAAACCACCACAGCTGACCCCACAACTGTTGGTGAAGAACCTATCTGGGGTCAAATATTTCTAGATGATAGTCCGAAAGAATAAATGTCGAGTGCTCCCACTAGTGAGACTATCCTGGGATCTAGGACATCAGTTTCGAAAATGATGAATCTTTTCGTCTCCTTTGATGTAAATTTAGTACATGTAAAATTACCATGCGATTTAGATGATTTTGGAGATCTAGTTATAGAATCAACTAGATGTGAGTTTCATCATTTTTCCTGTTAATATTCTCATGATTACACTTTTAACCATGTTTTGTTAAAAAAATTACATTTCCATCTAAATAAACTGATGCACCAACAACGCTTAAAAGCGGTGTAGACATTGATGTCAATGCTATTATTGCAGAAACGATGGCTCAGGTGGAATATAACAAGGTAGATACTCTGGAAACCCATCCTAAAAATCCCATTGAAGCTAGAAACGATGGGGAGAAGTCTTCAAAAGTTTCTTATCTACGGTTAGGTAAAAGATTATGATATTTTTGACTTACTTAACCGACATGAAAATCAATCAACATTTACTGTCCTTTGAAACTAACCATACATTCAATTGACCAATCAGGGCTGTCAACTTTAATGGATAGATATGTAGGTGAATCCTCAACCTCAGCCCAAACAGTAACAGAAGGTGAAGCAACCATGGTTAAGTAAGGATCAGAACATGGAACTTACATAAGTGCTTTAATCCAAGAATATATTCCTCCCTCTGATAGCGATGATTTATCAGACTCATAGGTTCAAAATGCACTCCAATTATCACATCGCAAGGCATGAAAAAATATATGGAAGATAATATATGTCATTCCTCTTGATGAGCTACCTTGGAAAATTCCAAGAGTTTTATCCCTATTCATCATGCTAGGACTTTGTGGTTTTGAATATCTTGAAATCCATGTCATAGTGAAACAAGTCATTCATAAGAGGGAGCAAGATAAATGGGGTCATCCAGACCTGATCAAAGAATGATTGCTAATCAATATCAGTGAATTTTAGGATTCAGTGTCCCAAGTTGAGGATGATCATACTGCAATGCTGAGGGAGTTGATGAAAAATATCAAGGAGAAGATTGTCTAAAAGCATCACCTTCAGCAAGAGCTAGATGTTGTTACTTGGTTTCTTTACCTGCTTTATAATTCTTTGTAATAAGTCCAAGAAGATGGTATAAATTCTATTAATGATGCCAAAGAAACACTTCGTTGAGATTAAGGGAGTGAAGATAGTTGATTAAATTAATTTCAAGTGTCTACTGAAGAAGCTCATGATGGTGTGAAATAGAAGAGAAATCTGGTTGAAAGTCTTCTGTAATTTTTTGAAAAAAAAACGAAGAGACTACAGTCAGTGGATGTTTTTCTAATGTTGTCCATCAATGAAAAACATCTCATCTTTAATCATTTGTACCTTCATTTTCTTGATAGTTTCTCTTATTTTTACCTAAGCCAATGGTTCTATTAAACATAGATTTATTTTCAATAGGGTTATACAAATAACCCCACAAACATTATCTTTTAGTTCCTCAATATTGTCTAAATCATAAAAAATGTATGTTTAGTGAGATGTGACTCGACTTTTGTTTAGATTACCATTTATAGGTTATCAATTTAATGAGTACCATGACTTTTGTTATAGGAAGTTTATTTTCATGCATGTTGGACAATAAAATGCTAATATTTAAGGTCTAATACCTTTGACCGAATGGATGGTATTGACTCAATTCTTGATAATTTGTTAGGAAACATATTACCATATTCAATTATAGAGGGGGGAAATTGTAAACTATGACATGAGAAATTTTGAATCTGAGGAATGACATGGAAAAAGAGATAAAAGTAATTATAGGATGTCTTTTCTAAGAAAAAGGTACCTCTACTTGACAAAGCCATTATGGGGGATGAATTTTGCAGGGCCAACTAGGGAATAAGCTGCATAGTCAAATAGTAGAAACTTTTGGCTAACAGGTCCGTTATGTAGACAAATTATGAATGGCCACTTAAGGGCACGTGTTGCATAGTCGGGTAGAAGTACTCCCAGAAATATGACTTTATATTTCTAAAAGATGATGAATGTTTTATGGGGATCCAAAATTTCCAAAGAATAGAGTCTTCTTTTTGGGGAATGGTGGTTGAATATGGATAAGATACTTCCAATCAAGATTGTGAAAGAATTGGAGGAATTTGTCTTTTATGAAGGTCTGACCCAAATGTTGGAAAAATGTATGATTGGTTTTCAATCATTTACTAAAACCTTAGATAGAAAAATTATATGACAAAATACATCCAGATCATTAAAATTGAGTAGGGAACAAATATGTTAAATATGGATGTTTTTTAGATCCCTATATATTCCCATTAAGACCAATATGGAGAAAAGAGGCTTCTCTTAATAATGAAGTTACCACTACTTGAAAAACTCGTTATTGAGGTTGAATTATGCAGGGCCAACTGGGGCATAAGATGCATAGTCAAATAGTAGAATCTTTTGGTATGACGGGTCTGTTATGTAGAAAACTTATGAAAGGCCACCTAAGGGCACATGCTAGAAAGTCTAACAAAAGAATTATTTGGTATCAGACATTTTGTGACCAGAAGTCAAGAAAAAGGTTATGGAGATCATGATTATTATTTTTATAATGTTGTGGGTGGGTTAAGAATTGAGATTCTGGATATCCCTATGTATCTCATTTGGATGAGAATCAACCCACATGTAGTTCTTCAAATACATTTTAACATCAAGCAATACAAGAGAATAGAAGATCATAGTTTAGGGACATAGAGCTTGGACCATAGTGAGGGAGACAAATCATGTATTTGTTATAACCCTGATGTGAGTAATGGAAAGGGTGTTCCATATCACACCATGTCCTCTCGGGGGGACTTTTCACCCAAGGGACCGAAAGTGGAGATTAGGGTAAGGCCCAAAGGATCAGGGCTGGACTCGAGGAGTGCTCGAGTGTTCCTACGTATCCCATGAGGATGGGAATCAAGATTCATGTAGTTCTTGAAATACCCATTGTACAGATTTGGTTCGTACATCTGAGGGGTAAAGAGGACATTAATGAAATTATGGTTGGACCTATGATTAAAGACTTGGGTGTCACTATGTATCTCATAAGGATGAGAATAAATCCACGCGTAGTTGTTGAAAAATGACATGGTTGGATACCATGTCAATTATGATTCCTCTTGAGTTAGGGTATCCGGGATTGTTGTAGTTTATTGTCATTCAAGACCAAAGTAAAAATAGTTTAAGGTCATATGCAAGGACCAGTGCTATGCAGTTTAATGTCATGAAGCAAGGAAAATGGAGGACTCTATAGTTTAATGTCATATAGATAGGATGATGTGATGTACACAGTTTAACATCATGTAGGATGAAAGTGAACCAATATGAATAAGACGGTTGACGGGGGATTATCAGATCAACATCTTATGGGATGGAGGTGAATCAATGTGAAGAGAGTGGTTTTAGGCATGGACCTCGTGTGGTTTCTTATGTACCCAACCTAGGAGGAAAGGATCAATTTATGTGTAGTTAAATTGAGAGGGATTCGGTGATCGGGGCATACTTGAGGACAAAGACCTGGAGATGATGTTGAGACATAATCGTGGTTAGTGGTCCAGAGAATATGTCATGGCCGAAACTTACACTAATGTAACACCCCGACCCCAGTTACCCAGAGTCGGTGGATTATTTTAATATATTGGCGTGATTACAAAGAATCATGTCTCAAAGGACTGATCAGTTTAGTAGTCCTGGGAAAAAGATTACATACATGAATGTTACATTACACATTACAACATACAACACAACATAAATAATCCTTTATGAATGCCATTATTCCCTTAGCTTAACCCTACATATCAATCACAATACAATCCTTAGAATCATTGGAAAAATAATACATAGAAAGGGGTGATCTCAAATGCTCAGTAAGGGTAAGAAATAAAGAAGAAGATACCATATATATTAAGCATGGTGAATAATTGAAACCCCATGCCTTTACCAATAATCAACATGAATAGTTCTATGGCAGGAATATGAACTGAGTAAATAGATCCATAATAAAATATAATCATGGGTATTCTACTAGTCGAATGACCACATGAACCATCAATATTATTTTCATAAAGATGGAATTTATAATACAAAATATTAATTTTTTTGTCGATGCCTTATGCCAGGACCTTTGGGCTAACTGTAACTGGACCCATACCCGGAGTACCTTTGAAACCAGACACCATCTTGGAGAGCCTCTCTAACCGGAATCTAACACAGGGAGAATATGTAACCCAAATACATCTCATAGAGCCTCTATAACCGGACTCCAACCCGGAGAGCCTCTGTAACCCGACTACAACCCGGAGAGACTCTGTAATCGGACTCCATCCTAGAGAGCCTCTGTAACTGGACTCCATCCCGGAGAGCCTCCATAACCAGAATACATACTGCAGAGCCTCCATAACCAGACTCCGACCCGGAGGGTATACTGTAACTGGACCCCAACCCGGGGGGCTTACTTTGACCTGTCCCGAACCCGGAACATACTAGTCCAATATATTCATCGTAAGAAAAGGTTGAAATAGAACAGAAACATTCTTATTGAAACTGGAATACGAAATTTCAATACAGTTACCATAAATCATGAATGGTATATGAATAGAACATCCATAGTCGAACATATCACCAAACCTTCAAGACAATATGGATGTTTTGTATCATAATAATTCATCTTAAAATAAAATTAAAATCCATTAAAATATGTTTACATAGATGAAAATGATTTGTAAAAATATTTGAGAGAAATATCCATTTTTTATGAAAACATTTAAAAGTTACACAATTTAAAAAGGAATAAATTTATATAATTTTTTTACTAATAGTTTCCCATACCACATTGAATCATTTGAAAATAATTATCAATTTAAAAACATTCATTCCCATATAGATAAACCATTAAAACGTTTTTGAAAACATGGACATTAATGAGAATGATTTGTAGGAATAGATATTTAAAACATTTAAATGAATTTTTAGTAAAAAAAGACCCTTAAAAGAGTCCCTTTTAAAACTCTTTCATGAAACATGGACATGGACAATAGATATGTCCAAGAAGATACTTATGTAAAAACTACCTCGGATAATAAAGAGATTGTGAAAAAAACAGTGACCTCATTGTAATCAATCAATTCATATAAACAGTAGTCAATAACCACCAAATTAATCACAGAATATCATGAATATAAAGAGAATCGTGATAATATATATCAAATTTCAGTACAAAATACACCACATGCAATAAATATGTGGTGAACAATAGAAATCTCATGGAATTAAAATTGAGATAAGAAACCCCTTACCTCGTGTCCAACTAGACCAATTCGTTCTTTAATATCCTGAATAATAAACTACAGTTAGTTTCTACTTTATTAAGAACCTTTTTCATGTTTATTATTCCCTTTATATCCCTTATTACCATGTTATCAACATTATGTAATCATTTATGTTAGTAATGTTCATTTTGTCGATATTTTGCACTTGAGTCAAAAATTAACACTTTGTATTTACAATTTGTTCACATTGTCAAAGGATCATCATAACCATAATGATATTAATGATTTTGATATCATTTATATCATATAAATCCATTATATACATGTATTTATAACATTACATGTCATTTTGGGCTAAGAAATGAAATACACCGTTCTAGGAGTTGGTAAGCCGTACATACGAATGAACGCTACTTTCAGTTATATTTATTATATTAATGGAATTAAAACATAATGATACAGAGGTATATTATAATTCCAGAATAATATCATATATAATATCATTATCTTTATCCATTATACATCCCACATATAGTATTAACGAGTCATATCACTTTGAGAGGGAGGTATTCCGCACCTCCTCAAATGAAGTTATCGCATTTTCCCATAATGGAAACCATTAAATTATGCTATAAAAGAAAAATAAACAAGAATGAAGAAAAAAAAACATAATATATATATATATATAATATAAATATAGTTACTTCATAATGGCCTCCATGAGAGGCAGTAGGAGGTAATTGAACAATCATCGTATTGTGAGGCGTTAGTTTTCCATCCACAGAAACATTATGTTCTTCACTCATTAGATGGAGGTGTGTGTAAGTGTAGTAAGAATACGTATCATAACAAAATCCTAGTATATTGAGGATACTGTTTTTTTATAAAATAAATGAATAAAATGAGTTTGGGGTTGGAGAAGTAAAATGAAAGAAAATAAGTTACAAGAAACTGTTACCTTTAATTTGAGTAACTTCTACTAGATTAAACCAAAAGGACTTCTTGATGTGCCTTCTACCTAAGGTAAGGAATATAGGAGGAGTATAGGGATGTATGGAGCTTAATTTTTCAATGTTTGGATGATCCTAAAGGCTTGAGATGTGTGAGGAATGGGTTATAAGTTGTCTCCTTTTATAATGTGGAGGAGGGGCTCTTTAGGAAAGTGTGAAAACATTATTTTATTATATATATCTCTTCTATTTCTAAAGGTCCAAAAATCATTAGGGTAGAAGATAAGATGACTGATGGTTGAAATAAAATTATCCAATAATAATTTGACATGTTTTGGATATTATTATAATATTTTTAATCTAATTTATTTAAATCATTTATTAATGAGGTAAATACTGCATCATTAATGTATCATAAATAATATAATTTATTATATGTCTAAAAATTATAAAAAAATACCATGATTTAGGAAATATTTTTTTCATTCCAATTAATATTTATACTCAAAATGATTACTTATAAAACACCATTAATAAATAATTACAAAATTATTTTTGTTATTGTCAAGATTGCCTTTACATTAAATTAATTAATCTAAAGTGTCATTATCATTAATAAGTGGATCCATGGGATCCCAAAATCGACATAAAGATGTCCATGGTCTTCCATTACTCATCCAATAAGGTAAGGACATGTGTTAGGGTAATTTTGAATTATTATAATATTTTTTTTTAACTTTAATTACTATATTTACCTTTAACCGATGTAAATAAAAGTCAAAAGTAACTATTCACAAAAAAAATTAATTAAATCTTATTAAACCAAATTTTACTTACTGAGGTTCACTATGTCTCATGGATTTTTTATATTCAACTCATAGAAGTGTTAAAATTATTTTTTATGGAAATTTTCAAATACTAATAGGAGGTGGGTAAAATGCTGTAGAAAGTTCAATAAAATTTTAATATATCTAACCTGTAATGACCCGTAAATTTAAAGGAAATTTTTTTCATAATTTTGATGGGATTTTATGATTATGAATTTTGTCACAACACCTGATTCCAAGGCCCGGTGTGGCCAAAATCAATTTCCGATGTTTAGCTCGGGTACGTTCAGTGAACGAACGAGCGGGTTTTTCTAACATTTGAACTGGTTCTCGGAATCGAAATCTGGGGGCACTGATGAAATTTGCAGCACTTGTAATTGCGTAAGAAGACATTTACTGGATTTTTGTTTGCTCGAGAAGAGTTTTTTTAAAAAAAAATTAAGTGTTAAGTGAATAATGTTGTGTCACAACATTATTTTTCTATGTGGTTTAACTTCCATGTGAGGGAATATCCTAACTCCTCTTGTTAGGATATTAGTGACGTGGGTCCCACACGAGCCCCACCCCCTTCAAATTCCCTAACTCCCCATTAAACCCCCTCTTGAATTTAATTTGTAACTCTCTCCTCTCCCCTCTTTAATTATGCCAATACACTTAATAAATTAAGTGTGATAAGTGTTTGAATTTATTAAATTCATTGCATGAGTTAATAAAATAAGGACGAACCTTGTTTTATTTTGGTTTTTTGTTGTCTGAGAATAATTGAGGAGGGAGATCTTGTGTTTTTTCCTAAATAACTTCATCTTCTTCGCGAAAAATGACAAGACATCAACGAATAACACTGTCACCGCAAGGAGAGATCGACGTGTCGTCTCTTCTCCTCTCTGTAGCTGGTTTGTGTCGCCTTTTCCAAAGAACGATGATGCGCCCTCATTCGATCTTCTTCTCGCGTCAAGGGAAGGGAGACGCCGCTCCTCCTTGGACTTTCTATGTCAACATATACGGAGCATCACCTTGCGACGTTGTTTCCCGCGACAATCATCCTTCGAAAACTTCTTAAAGGTAGGGGTTAAGTTCAAATTTAATAAATTAAATTTGTGCTTTGTTTGTCGATTAGATTACCTATTCTTTGGCCGCCTGTTATCAATATAACAGGAGGAGGTAAGAACATAGAAACACAGCCGACCCTCCTCCCTATTTTTTGATGAATTTATTTGTGGTTTGGAATGGAGACGGAGAGGTGCCTTAGCACCGTGAGGGAACGGAAGAACCGCGGACGGAGCGGGCTGCGATGAACGAGCACGGCGCCGTCGCGCCGCGCCATTAGAGCCGAAGGATGCCGCGACCAATGGAGGGTCGTGGCAGAGAGGCGTGGTGGCAACACGCCATACCGGAGAACCATGAAGGGTCGCAGCGAAGGGGTGTGACGCCGTCACGCCGTGCTGGTCGGACAAGGGCCGCGGCCTAAGGCCGCGGTGGTGTACAGAAGGGTGGCCGGATCCGCAGGCCGCCGGCGCTTCAGGAGGCGGGACCAGCAGGTCTCGTGCGACACAACCGGCCGGCCATTACTGCCGGCCAGATTCGGGATGTCTGGGGGTTGTAACCCCTATCGGTTGGCAATGGTTGGGCCCCTCCATGTGGGGGCCGCCATTTAAAAAACAAGGGGGGATGCACCCCCCCCCTTCTACGACCTCTCAGCACACGAGCACCCGTACAGTGCCAGACCTCCGCACCAGGAAAAGCCGCGCCATCCGGACCGGGCCGTGCCCAACTGGGCTGACCCGGACCCGGGTCGGGTCGACCCGCTTCGGGCCGACCAAGGGGGTATTGGGCCGGGTCGTACCTGGCCCAAACCCCCTATTTACCGACAGTTCCGTTCAAACTCCCATATCATGGGCTACGGACCTCCGAGCGACGCACCGTCAGTTGCGTTGGGATCCTTGGATCGGTACAGTCGTTTCAGAATATTATACTCAATGTTTCGGAGAACATTGGGTATGTCCGAGTTGGTTTGAACACGAAACCAAATGGGCCCTCGGAGCAGGAACGCTTATAACTTGAGCTCCGGACATCCGATTGACGTGTCATCGACTTTGATGGATTTCTCTAAGTGAGACGATTCTTTTGGATTACTCCTCTTGAGGTTTGGAGGTAGCTAGAATGCAGTCGGTTTGGTTTTAGCTTAAAAACCAACCGGGCCCCTGGGACGAAAAAACCAATAACTCTCAGACCGGGCGTCCGATTGACGCGCCGTCTCTCGCGTTGAGTTCCTATTAACGAGATGGAACATTGGGATACATCAACCCTCGAATTCGTATCAGTTGATTTATCGACCCCCTTGGCTCGTAGTGCAGACCCTCTCAGAATTGAGCACATTGTGTGCGGGAACCCTAGAGTTGGCTGCGACTGTGATGATGATGACGACTGTACTAGAATTCTACATGGGTTTGGCAGCGATGACGAATGTACTTGGATCCTCTGTGGGATCGGTAGCAATGACGACCGTACTGGAATCCTCCTTTGGTTCGACGATGATGACTATTGTTCTTGTATCTTATGTGGGTCCGACAGTACTTGACTACTGTTCTTGTATCCTACGTGGGTCTGGCAGTATTTGACTCTGTACTTGTATCCTATGTGGTTCCGGCAGAGTAGCTGGTCGTGTATCCTTTGTGGGTCCGACAGCTTAGTTGTTATTGTATCCTATGTGAGTCCGACAGCTTAGATGAATCTGTGGTTACATCTGATCATCTATATCACCTTATGAAGAAGTATACCTTTGTGAGCTGAGTCTTACCTTACAGTCATTATCATCAATATAATTGTTGTCCTTTCCTCTGTTGATTGGGTTGTTCTTTTTCTGTCTGGATTGGGTTGTGAATTCCTATGTGGAATGGGTTATGTTTTCTTGTGTGGTATGGGTTGTATTTGGGCTCATTTTCTAGATTCGAGATGGAATAGATGACTTACCTATATGTATGGGCATATACCTAAGTAGAGTTGGTTGTTATGTCGTGATTGTATCCTTCCTTTTTGGTTTATCCTTCGTGGATTCTGGGAGACCATCGAGGGTCTTGGTGTCCCTACTATGTATCGTATACTCACCCCTGCACGGCCTATGCCCTCACTAAGTTGTGTTGGTTGCAAACGATGGACAACACTGATCGTGGTTGAGGATTGAGAAGCAAGACAGTACCCAGGGGTGGTCTATCAGGTGGGACATACATAGAGAGGACGACTAGACTCGAGGAGCTGACGAGACTATCTATACTCACCCTTAAGGTGGGAGTTTCGGAGGACGACGTGGTGGTTTCTGCTTAATTTTTAGTTGTTGTACTTTCCTTTCAATTGTACTGCACATTCAGTGGAGTTTGTATACTGGCCCATTTACATTCCATCATTTACTTGTGTATACAGTTTACATAGTGCTTACTTTAGTTTGCGTACTCTATGGTGTTTGTTTTCTTTTATAAAGTGAATGCCATCCCGTTTATCGGGATTTATGACTTTGGTGATAGTCGCCAGCCCCTGGCCTATGGAAGGCGGTATTGGGGTAATCATGACACGGGCCCAGAGGACGGGTCGTGAAAAATTGGTATCATAGGAGTTCAGTTGTACCGCAGAACTCAGGACTCTGATCTTTCTTCTATGTGAAGAAATAATGGTAAGGGTATTGAGTGTGGTTATCAGTTGGCGGCTGACGTATCCATATACTAGGACCCTGACTTCTGATTTCCGACTCAGTGCATGAAAACATTTATTTCTTGTGTGTTTCAAAGTTTTTTTTGTGATTACTTTTTGTCAGTTCACCAGGTATACTGTATTGACTGTGCCTCACCTTTTTCTTTTCAGGATGGCCCAACGACGACAGCCATCTAGGGTTCCGAGCATTGTATGAGATGACATCTGAACGAACGACGAGGCCTCGGTGCAGCTCCCTATTACAGCGGAGGCACCAGTGGTACCTCTACCTGTCGATCCACCGATGCCACCAGCCCTAGCCGCTGAGAGTGCACGTCTCCTTATTGAACTGCAGGAGTTTCAGCGTCATAGACTGCCCAGGTTCCACGGGGAGATGGACCCTCAGGCAGCCGAGGATTGGCTGGAGGCTGTTGTATGAGTTTTCAAGTTAGTGGGGACACCATATGACCTCATAGTGATCCTTGCAGCGAGTATCTTGCATGCGGGAGCAGGTAGATGGTGCAGCCTGATGCTCCAGGTGCACGACAAGGCATCCCTTCTTTGGAAAGACTTCGATAGCCTCTTCTTCTCATAGTTCGTTCCAGCCACCCTTTGTGCGGTGCGCATTCAAGAGCTACTACTACTGCGGCAGGACAACATGACAGTGGCCCAGTACTCGAAGATGTTTATTGATCTTTCGCGCTACTCCACAGACATGGTACGTGACCCATTCTTCTAGGCCCAAACCTTCGAGTCGGGACTGAGGCATGAGATCAGGGCTTCGATGATCTCCCTCAGCATACCGATGCAGGCAAGAGTACTGGAATGAGCCCTTCTTGTAGAGAGTTTTCTTGCTGAGCCTACACCAGTAGTGAGAGCTACCCTAGGGTGGCACGTAGTGGAGTCTAATGCAGTTGGTAGTCAACAGATATCGTAGAGGTCTAAGTGGACCATGTCATCAGGCAGACGACCATAGGATACTAGCTCGGAGGAGCGGGGAACACGTAGTAGAGCCAGTCATATGAGTGGAAGACAGTGCTATGCATGTGGCGGGTAGGGCCACATGGATCATGACTGCCCGACCTTCCATTTAGAGGAGAAGCAGACGGTTGAGGGACCACCCAGGCAGAGGCATAGGTTCGACCGTGGCGGTCCACAGGGAGTAGGAGGACGAAGCCGAGGAGCTAGCCGAGCGGCAGGTGGTGGATGAAGTTTTGAGGCTCTACCACCACCACCACCACCAGGAGGTCCACCCCGACCACATGGGAGAGCACAACTTCAGGCATCTGAAGCTTACAATCATGGATCTCCGAAGGCAGGTGGACAATTGTGGGACTAGATCTAGGCATGGAGGCCTTTGTCCATAATTCTTCTAGCGTTGTTGAGATTGTTGTTTTTTTTGCGTTGTGTCCTTGTGCTTTGATTTGAAAAAATAAAAGACACTTGCTATAGTGACGTTTGATTTCTTGTCTTTTGTAAGATAATACTACAAGGTTTCGATTAAAAAAACCGTTGACTTGACCCTCACATATGAGATTCCAACTGGAGGAGACCTGCTGACCACACACAGATGCCGACAGTGTGACTCAACCTTTGGAGGTGAGAGTAATGGTTGGATCTCTTGGTAGCAGCTTAGAGGACTTACGACATCATCCATGGCATGAATTAAAACTGCTCATTTTAGGATTGACTATATTAAGAAAGGCACATGCTTATTCCAGGGGATGATACCAGATTCCTCTTTTCGGAAAAGGAGATATCTTTGCAGCTTGCAGAATGTTAACGAAGAAGGGGAAACCCTTTGTGTGGTTAGACAGATGTCAGCAGAGCTTCTAGGAGATGAGATAGAGATTTACCAGTTCACCCATCTTGAGGCTACCAGAGGAGGTAGTAGGGTACGCATTCTACTGTGATGCATCAGGGACTGGACTCAGGTGTGTCCTGAAGCAGGAGAAGGAAATGATCACCTATGGATCACGACAGTTGAGACAGAATGAGCATAACTATGCTACCCATAACCTGGAGATAGAAGTAGTGGTCTTCGCTCTGAAAATGTGGCGGCGCTATCTAATGGGAGAGCTCTTTACAGTCTACTCTTACCACCAGAGTCTCAGGTACATCTTCTCGCAGAAGGACGTGAATCAGAGACAGCAGAGATGGCTCGAGTTCCTCCAGTACAATTACATTGTGATAGTCTATACTCCTAAAAGGGGAACGTAGTATTCGATGCTCTCAGCAGGAGGACGAGCATTTAGATACTTGGCGAGGTGACAGAGCACCTAGCCGCTTTGTGGATATCCTTCGTGGATAGAGATGGAGTAGCCTTTCTTCAGTCACTCATCGCCACTCCACTTCTTCAGCTGGTCAGAAAGGAACAACGTGGGGACGTTGACTGTGAGATGCGACGTGCACAGATATCCTCGAGACATGCACCTGATGGATTCCTTGTAGGATGGGAGCACATCGTCCTTTTCAGAGGACATACCATGGTACCAACTGCTTTGTAGGAGGAGGTGTTGAGGGAGTTTCTCACTTCCCCATTAGTGGTACATCCGGGTGTAGAGAAGATGTATCAGGATCTCAGACGATAGCACTGGTGGCTGGGTATGAAGAAGGGTGTAGAAGAGTTCATTTCACAATGCCTCACTTGCCAGCAGGTGATAGTAGAGCACCAGGAACCAGCAGGCTTGGTACATCCCTTGGAGGTCCCAGAGTGGAAGTGGGATGGGATATTTATGGATTTCGTGACTGGAATTCCACATACATCCACAGGTCACGACTCCATTTGGGTGATTTTAGATAGAATCACCAAGTCGACCCACATTCTACCTATAAGAGAGAAGGGTTCAGTGAAGTGCTTGGCACACCTCTATATTCAGGAGATCATACGGCTTAATAGAGTGCCATCATCTATCGTATGTTATCGATATTCTCTCTTTACATTCCAGCTTTGGAAGGGTTTGAAAAAGGCATTCGGGACGTAGCTACGTCTGAGCACCGTCTTTTACCCTCAGACAGATGGTCATACGGAGAGGACCATTCAGACTCTCGAGGTCATGCTCCGTGCATGTGTCCACGACCTTGGTCGCAGTTGGTAGGATCACCTACCTTTGGTGAAGTTTTCATACAATAACAACCACCACTCCACCATCGGGATGGCCTCATATGAGGTATTGTATGACCAACCTTGAAGACCAACTTTTTGTTGGACTGACCCTATAGAGTCAGCACTTGTGGGACCAGAGATGGGCCAGGCCATGACAGAGAGGGTCCAGGTCATCGAGGAGCAGATGAGGACAGCTTAGAGGCGACAGAAGTCTTATGCTGATAGGAGGTGGAGACCACTATAGTTTGAGGATGGAAACCACATTTTCTTATGGATATCGCCTCGATGTGGATTACATAGATTTGGATGGGGCGGCAAGATATCTCCGCGCTTCATCGGACAATTCCAGGTTCTCAGCTGGATAGGCGAGGTGGCTTATCGCCTGGCTCTACCACCTCAGCTGCACCGGGTGCATGACGTCTTCAATGTATCTCAGCTGAGGAGATACGTGCACAACTTGACACATATCATTGACCATGGGGAGCTGTACATTGATGATGGGGTGACTTTTGCAGAGGTCCCGATGGAGATCGAGGATCGACAGGAGCGGGTCCTATGTGGACGGTCGATACCTCTAGTGCGCATCAGGTGGCAGCACGGGAACCTTCAAGAGATCACATGGGAGCTAGAGGCTCAGATGCATGCTCAGTACCCTCATTTGTTTCCCTAGTTTGTAATGTATCTTTATGGGGATGTAAAGCTATGAGTTGGGATTAATGTAAAGACCTGTAAATTTCAAGGAATTGTTTTTTAATATGGTTGGGATTTTATCAGTACGCAGTTTCTGACATCACCTAATTCTGAGGCCCGGTGTGCCCGGAATCAATTTCCAATGTTTAGCTCGGGTACATTCAGTAAACGAACGAGTGGGTTTTTCTATCTTCTGGACCTCTACTTAGAATCAAAATCTGAGGGCACTGATGAAACCGCAGCGCCGGTAATTTCATAAGAAGACCTTTACTGGAGTTGCATTTTCTCGGGAAGAGTTGTTTAAAAATAGATTAAGTGTTATGTTAATAATGTTGTGTCACAAATTTATTTTTCTATGTGGTTTAACTTACATGTAACGGAATATCATAACTCCTCTTGTTAGGATATTAGTTATGTGCGGCACACATGATCCCCACCCCCTTCAAATTCCCTAACACCCCATTAAACCCCCTCTTGCATTTAATTTGAAACTCTCCCCTCTCCCCTCATTAATTATGCCAATACACTTAATAAATTAAGTGAAATAAGAGTTTGAAATTTTTGAATTCATGGCATGAGTTAATAAAATAAGGATGAACCTTATTTTATTTTGGTTGGTTGTTGTGTGAGAATAATTGAGGAGAGAGATCTTGTGTGTTTTTCTAATGAACATCATATTCCTTGCGAAGAACGCAAAGACTTCGACAAAGAACGTCGTCACCGCAAGGAGAGATCGACGTGTCGTATCCTCTCCTCTCCATAGCTGGTGTGTGTCACCTTTTCTGAAGAATGATGATGTGCCCTCTTTCAATCTTCTTCCCGCGTTAAAGAAAAGGAGACGTCGCTCCTCCTCAGACAGTCTCCGTATACATATACAGAGCTTCCTCTTGCGACGTCATTTCCCGCGACGATCATCGTTCGACAACTTCTTTGATGTAGGGGTTAAGTTCAAATTTAATCAATTAAATTCTCTCTTTGTTTGTCAATGAGATTAATCATTCTTTGGCTGCCTGTTATCAATATATTGGGAGGAGGTAAGACCGCACAAACACGGCCGACCCTCCTCCCCATTTTTTGATTAATTTCACCGTGGTTTGGAATGGAGACAGTGCGGTGCCGTAGCACCGCACGGGAACAGAAGAAACGCAGTCGGAGCGGGCTGCGGGAAAGGAGAGCGGTGCCATCGTGTCGTACCGGTGGAAGAGAAGGAATCAGCGGCCATGGGCGGTCCATAGCGGAGGGGCGCGGCACCGTCGCGACTCGCCGGAGCACCATGGAGGGCCGCGGCCGGTGCGGGCCACGGAGAAGGGGCGCGACGTCGCCGAACCGTGCCAGTCGGACAAGGGCCATGGTCTAAGGCCACGGCTGTGCAGAGGATGGCGGCCAGATCCTCCAGTCGACGGTGCTTCAGGAGGCGGGACCAGCAGGTCCCGCACGGCACAACCGGCCGGCCATTACGGCCGACTGGATCTGGGAAGTGTGGGGGTTGCAACCCCTGGCGGCTGGAAAAGGTCGAGCCCCTACTCATGGGGGACACCATTTCAAAAACAAGGGGGGAAGCGCCCCCCCCCCCCTTCTGTGTTCGCTCAGTGCACGGGCACCCACATAGGGCCGGACCGGACGCACCAGGTCAGACCTCCCGCGTCGGGTCGGACCGCCCGCGCCGGGCCGGGCCGGCCGCGCGGGGCCGAACCCCTGCATCGGGCCTGGCCGCACAGGCTGTGCTGGGCCGCGCAAGTATGTCAATGCCGCGCCCAACCATGCCGGACCAGGACACGGGTCGGGTCGACCCATTTTGGGCCGACCCAGTGGGTATTGGGTAGGGTCAGACCGGGCCCAGACCCCCTGTTTCCGGACAGTTCCGTTCAAACACCCATATCATGGGCTACAGGACTATGATAGACACATCGTAAGTTGCGTTGGGATCCTTTGATCGGGACGGTTGTTTTAGTATATTCCACTCAAGGGTTTAAAGAGCTTTGGGTATGACCAGTTTGGTTCGAACACAAAACCAACAGGGCCCTCGGAGCAGAAATACTTATAACCTGATCTCCGGACATCCGATTGATGTGCCATTGACTTTGTTGGATTACTCTAAGTGAGAAGGTTATTTTGGCATAATCTGCTCGAGGTTTGGATGCAACTGGAGTATGGTTGGGTTGGTTTTAGCTAAAAACCCAACCTGGCCCCTAGAACGAAAAAGACAATTACTCTCAGACCCGGAATCCTATTGACGCGCCGTCTACCGCGTTGAGTTCCTATTGATGGGAGGGAACATTGGGATACATCAAATATAGAAATCATATCATTTGATGTATCGACCCCTTGGCTCGTGGAGCAGACCCTCCCAGAATCGAGCATGCTATGTGTGGGAACCCTAGAGATGGCTGCGACTGCGATGATGATGACAACTATACAAGAATCCTATGTGTGTTCGGCTGCGATGGTGACTGTACTTGGATCTTCCGTGGGTTCAGCAGCGATGATGACCGTACTGGAATCCTCTGTCAGTTCAATGACGATGACTACTATTCTTGTATCCTATGTGGGTCCGGAAGTACTTGACTACTATTCTTGTATCCTATTGGGTTCGACAGTATTTGACTCTTTACTTTTATCCTATGTGGGACCGATATAGTAGCTAGTATTGTATCCTTTGTGGGTCCGACAGCTTAGCTGTTCTTGTGTCCTATGTGGGTATGACAGATTAGATGAATCAGTGGATACATCTGATCATCTATATTGCCTTATGAAGTAGTATAGCTGTGTGAGCTGAGTCTTAACTTACAATTATTATCATCGATATGATTGTTGTGTTTTCTTGTGTGGATTGGGGTGTGCTTTCCTGGGTGGATTGTGTTCTGAAATCCTATGTGGAATAGGTTATGTTTTATTCTGTTGTCTGGGTTGTATTTGGGCTCCTGTGCTGGGGCTGAGCTAGAATAGATGAATTAGGTATATGTATGGGCATAAACCTAAGTAGAGTTGGTTGTTTTTCATGATTGTATCTTTTCATTGAGGTTTAGCCTTCATGGATTCTGGGAGACCTTCAGGGGTCTCGGGGTCCCTACAACGTATCATATACTCACCCCTGCACGGGATATGCCTGAACTATGTTGTGTTGGTTGCAGACGACAGACAACGCTGATCGTGGTTGAGGCTTGAGGAGCCGGACGGTACCCATAGGTGGTCTATCAGGTGGGACGTACACGGAAAGGACGACCAGACTTGAGGAGCCGATGAGACTGTCTGTACGCACCCTTTAGGGGGTGTTACAAAGGATTAAGTGGTGGTTGCTGCTTACTTTTCAGTTGTTGTACTTTCATTTCAGTTGTACATCACATTCAGTTGGGTTTGTATACTGGCCCATTTACTTTCCAGCATTTACTTGTTTATAAAAATTACTTAGTGTTTACTTCATTTTGCATACTCTATGGTGTTTGTTTTCTTTTATTAAGGAAATTCAATCCCTTTTATCGGGATTTACGCCTTTGGTGCTAGTCACGAGCCCCTAGCCTATGGAAGGCGGGCTTGGGGTAGTCACGGCATGGGCCCCGAAGACGGGTCATGACATAAAATTTTTATAAAATGACTCCAATGAATTATTTTGAAGATATATAGGTATTATTTATATATTTTGAATTAAAATAAATTAAATTAAATTAAATAATTATTTAAATAAAAAGTCAGTTTTTACCAATAACTTAGTGTTCTTCACTATTCAACAAAAATTTATGTTTCTCAGAAAAATACCAACAATTCAGCCTAAGATATATTTTATATTATGAATTCAAAAATTATGTCTATTTTACCAAATTAAAAACATATAATTTTCATTAATTGCGTTAAAATTAAATTTCATTGTCAAAATAAATAGCATATTTTTAAGCAACAATATCTATCCAAAGATTGACACATGTTTATGTCCAATTTCAATGTGAAATTAACTATAATGACCTAAAGGGTATTAAATGATAAAAAATAATCTAATTTTACTTCAAAACCAATCAAATTAACAATTTAAAAAAATAAATTATTTCGATTAAAATGGTTGTTTTTAAATAAAATTTATTATTTTTCACTATTTAACAAAATATGGATGTTGTCAGAAAAATACCAAAAAAATTTCAAAACTAAATTTTTATCTCCTGATTCTAATGAAGAAGTTTATTTTGTCAAATTTAATACATAAAAGTGTCAAATATTGGATTTAAAAAGGGTTCCCCCTCAAAAAGAGGTAAATTTTCATTTTCTGAAACAAACGCCCTTTATCTACAAATTTTGATTTTGTTCTTATATTATGTCTAACAAACACATAATATGGATGTTAAAATTATATGGAGTATATAAAAATCAAAATTCAATTAATACTATTCATAACCTCTTTTGAATGATTAGATTAGTAAGTCGTGGTGCGCTTGAACTCAGTGTTGTGTTTAGTGAATGTTATTGAATTACTTTTAAAAAACAACATACTATGAAATCATGGGGAGTTACATCTAAACACATGTGAGTCATGCTCGGTTTTAGAAACAAGAAGCAGTTGTAGACCTGATGATCATGTCAGGAATGATGCTACCACGAAGGATGGTGTGGATCTTATGCACAGTTAGCTGCCTGAGGCACACATGGAAATGGATTTTTACAGACAATTGTGAATGTGGAGATCATAGTTTATTGCCTTGTGTCACATACTTGGGGTTCTTGGCAGTTTAATGTCTTGTAGCTCAAATGATGCACAGTTTAACGTCATGTTGGATGAAAGGGGGACACATTTTAACGTCATGTTGGAAGAAAAAGGCAGTTATGCGGTTTTTTGTTCTACAGCAAGGACAATGGGTGTATTTGTGTTACCCAAAATACTTTTTCAAGAATATTGTGTGGTTGGAGTTGTAATGATTTCTCCATCCATTGAGATTAACGAATAAGAACCATTGGAGTAGACCCTATGTATTGAGTAAGGTCCTTCCCACTTTGTCTCAAGCTTTGGAGGCTTCTATCACGGTATCATTGGCTTTCTGAGGACCAATACCAATTATCCTTGAATGAATGAACGAATAAGAACATTTAATAAAATATCGGGCTATTTAATTCTGATAAGATTCTAAATGGTGATGTTTGAAAAATCTTTTTTCATCTAGTCGTTCCAATTCATCCAATAACTTTTGATATTGTTCATCTGTAGATAACAGATCAAAAATGGTGAATCTAAGCGAAGGTAGTGAAGGTAATTATTCTTCAATAGGGAAGACTGATTTCATTTCATATACCAATGAATATGGAGTTGATCACGTTGTAGTGTGGGTGGTAGTTTGATAAGCCCATAAAGTATGAAAAAGTTTATCAGGCCATGACTTCTTATCTATATCCACTATCTTTTGAAGTATGTTTGAAAGAGTCTTATTGAAAGCCTCTACTTGACCATTGGCCACTGCATGATACCAAGATGAATGGTTGGATCAGATATTGTATTATTGATACAATTTTCTTACCTCGTATGATCAAAAGTTTGTACCATTATCCATCAATATGGTTTTAGGAACAACAAATATAGTAATGATGTTGGATTTTACAAAGAAAAAATTTCATTTAGCACTAAATTCCTTGAGAGGAATTGCCTCTACTAATTTGGAAAAGAATTCAGTATCAGTACGAATATACTTAAACTGCTTAGCTGTAGCTGGAGTATAAGGTCCTACTACATCCATTTCCCATGTAGAAAATGGCCAGGATTATTTATCCATATGAAGCAACTCCGGGTGATGATGAATGAAGATGGAACATACATGTCATGAATGACACTTATTAGTGAAATCAACAAAACCTTGCATCATTGATGTCCAGAAGTATCCAAGCCTTCGAATTTGACCATAAATTCAATGTCCTGATGGGTGGGCACCACAAAATCCTTCATGTACATCACTCATGATAGCCTTTTTATCTTCTCCATCAATACATATGATGATAATTCCATCAAAACCACCCTTGTAGTTAATTTTTTGGTGATCTGGCCTATCATAAAGAGTAAAAATTACCACACATCACCGAACTTGTTCTTTCCCATCTCTATCAGGTGGGAGTGTTCCATTTTTAATGTATTCCATGATAGGTGTCATCCATCCTGTAGAATGACCATATTCATCAGAAATGGGACTTATTTCATAGATTTCCTCTATTATTATTTAAAAAATATGCGAAAATAAACAACTATGGGAAATACTGATTATTGTTTTGTCCTGATTTTGATTTTCCAGGGCTGGGGATACATTATACATTGAATCAGCTTTGGCATTTTGTGATCGCAAGAGATAAGAAAATGCAGGTTCCGAGGGAAATTCCTCCATTAAATCTCTAAAGTAATCACATAAAGGGATTAACTCTTCCTTTCTGATGGAATAATCTCCAATGATTTGTTTGATTACTAAATCTGAATCACCTTTAACTTTCATGTGATTCTCCTGTGTCTAAAGCGCTAATTCTAAGCATGCGATGAAAGCTTGATATTCTGCTTCATTATTATTACCGCCTTCCAAAAATAATAATGAATAGGGTTGCACCGCCTTTTCTGGGGAAATAATCACAATTCCTAACCCACCTTTGCTGAATTTAGGATATTTTATTTTTTTCCCTGTTGAACATTTCGAGGAACCATCAAAGAACAATTCCCATGTTTGAGGATTATCATTAATAGAGAAGACATCCGCATCTGGAAGATCAATATTTAATGATCTATCTTATACAGATGGGTGTTCAACATGGAAATTGACCCGGTCATGGATATATATTGCCTTCTAAGACACATACTTGATATCAAACTATTGCAAAATAACTGCCCACCTTTCCAGACGTTCTATAAGCATTGGACGGCTAGGGATAAATTTGAGAAGGTTATTGTGAGATACCAATTGGACCTCATGATGTAGCAGGTAGTGTCTCAGTTTCAAAAGTGCAATGATTAATACTAGGAAGCACTTTTCAATACTTGAATATTGAGTTTCTTTCTCAGACAGAGTCCGACAGTGATATTAAAGGCTATTTTCATTCCCAGCTTCATTCTTTTGGGCAAGTAAGGCACCCAATTATTGTTCTAAAGATGTCACATAGAGAATAAGTGGTCTTCCTTCAATAGGTGTAATTGATACCGGTAGACTCAAGAGATGTTTCTTTAGGATATTGAATGGTTCATGACATTCTTCAGTCCACTGTTAGGTGACTCCATTGTTCATTAATCTGGTGAAGGGTAAACACTTGCCTAACTAATTATCAATGAAACACTAAATATAGGTCAAGTGCCTTGAATTCCTATTAAATCTTTCAAATATCTTGGAGGAGACATGTCATGGACTGATTTTTTCCTCTCATGATCAACTTTGATACCACGATGGAATACAACAAATCCGATAAATTTTCCTAAGGATACCCCAAACACACATTTCAAGGGTTTCATCATCAAATTGGGTTGTAGAAGTTTGTTGAATATGATTTTCAGATAAGTCAATTGATGAAAACGTTTATTTTATTTAACAACAAAATTATCCACAAAATATTCAACAAATTTCCCTAAAATGATTTTGACGATATGATGCATGGAATGTTGATATGTTGCACCTGCAATCTTCAGGAGAAAGGGCATTACCCAATAGAAAAACACACCTTGAGTAGATCTTAAGTATGTAGATTCATCATATTCTGGGGCCATTTGTATTTTATTGTACCATTGGTAACCATCCATGATGGAAATAGATTTGTATCTAGCTGTTGCATCAATTAAGAGTTCCGTGATCAGAACTGGAAAATAATCCTTGGGACAATGACGATTAAGATCTATGAAGTCAATGAAAACTCTAATTTTTCCATTCTACTTTTTCAAAGGGACAATATTATCCATCCATTTAGGATATTGAACTTCTCGGATGTAGTTATCCTTGATAATATTATCAAATTCAGCTTCAATTTTGGAGGTATAAGTTGGGTGTGTTCTTCTTTCTACTTGCATGAATCCTCGATGTTCTTCTGGAAAACCCAAATGATGAGTGGAACTAACATGATCAAGACCTAGAATTTCTGTATAAATCCAAGCAACTACATATCAATTTTTCTTTAGAAATGAAGTATACATTTCTTTCACCTCAATAGTCATGGTTTCACTAATTAAAGTGTGGGTCTGGATCTTCTTTTGTACCCATATTTATTTCTCAGAGTTCATCAACAGTTGTAGACATACCTTCTTCAAATGATGGAGGTGCATCCCTGAGATCGTACTCTTCTTCTTCAATATGTGATACTTCTTATGTTTCTTATTGCATTATATATGATGAATCAAAATTTCCATGGTTAGGGGAGAAGTTAAAATTTGAACATCTTGCAGAAGAGGACTACATTTTAGACCCTATTGACAATGAAGGGTCTTCCTGGGGTGATAGAGCAGAGATGATGGATTGAGAATAAAAATCATTTTTTTCCTATGGTATTGCTACAACTTCTTCTGTCCTGGTTGATAAAGTATAGAATTGTTGGATTTTAGTTGATGAAATGAAGACATCTCCCTTTAAGCTTCCATCAATTCTTGGAAAATCATCAATTTCTCCCATGCTGTCTGGCTTGGTGGCTATAATTGACATTAATGAAGTTTCCAAATGATTGTTTGGATTTAAGTATATCTTGTCAATTTGACTAATAAGAAACACATAATATGTACTCACATGTATGAATGGGTTTACAGGAATATTTTCCAAATTATTTGGAGCATTAATTTTGGGGACATTTTTTCCATGGATTTTTCCTTTCCCTCCATGTGATAAAATTCTTGCCATATTGTATTGAGATTCACACATTCTGAATAGGGCCTTGCCACCATACAATGTACCAATTTGAACATTGATAAAATATTGGAGAAATGATGGTATGAAGAAGGTAAAATTGCATGTTGATATAGTCATGGTCTTCCAAGAAAAATGATGAAGGGTGTGTCATGACAAACAACCATGAAATCTGAATTAGACGCAAGGTCTCCAAACTGAATTCTGAGAGTAATTTCTCCTAGAGGTTCTTGTTCATTCTTATAATATCCTTGAAGCATCAGAGTAGAAGAAGATTAATCAGATTCAGTGAGGCCTAATTAACAGAAGTGTATGAACAGAAAAGATATTGACATCTGATCCATTAGCAATGAAATCTCATCAGATGTCTATATCATTGACTTTTCAAGATAGATACAAAGGTCTGATATTTCCATTTACAACACCATATTTATATTCATCTATAAAAGATATCACTGCATGGATTTCTGCAGGATCATTCTCTATATGGCAGACCTCAGCCGCAAAAATTTCAGTTTCGAATTATTGAGCACTTTACAAAGCCTCAATAAGTTCCTCCCAAAGAACCTTTGACAGAATCAAGGCATACGGATTCGGTAACTTGGTCAGTACTTGGGAAAAATGTTTCAAGACGTCATACTATTGGTCCAAAATTCTGTGGTTCCCATCATGAAAATTTAGTTTTGCAGGTTCCTTTGAAGTTGAAGCTTTGGAAGTAGATGAGTCCCATATCTGGGTAGGAATTGGAAACACTCTATGCATTGGAAGATTAGACCGACTAGGTCTATCTATTTTCTGAGAGGATGAAGGTGTAACCTCTAACTGGTCCACCAAAATAACTGTGTTCGGACAAAATCTTCCATGTGTGTATGAACATTCTTGTTCTTAATGATCCCTCTAAAGGGCTTTGCCATGAGTTTCTTCCGCATATACAGTTATAGCGGGGGTATGATTGAAATAGTGACTTCTGGATTATCCACATCATCCTCTGTATCCTAGATCATTATCTCTTCTTCTAACTCCTATGTTAGACATAAGGAACCTAGGCTCATCATGATCAAAGCATTCAACGGCATAGAGACCCATTAAATAAATTGTATTAACAAAACCATGATAAATTCATCACCTGATGAAGATTATGCCTGATAAACCAGTTCAGGTTGTGTCATTTGGTTGGGTGGTGCCCGTTCTTTTGAAGTAAATGGAATAAAATCTTCTAGAGTCAATGAAAAATTAGGCTTTGAAAAGATCTCATATTCTTATGACTGGTCTTCTTTCTTCAAATTACGCAACTTATTTTAAGATTTTTCTTTCTGATGAATGGGGTTTTGTTGTGGAAGAAATAGCAGATGACACAATTGGTTGATTCAATTGTGTTCATAAAATGGCATGAGTTCGGTTGATCATTTTCCTAACCATCCAATAATTATATTTCTGCGCATTTTTACTTTTTTCTTCGGGCTACTTGCCTTCTTCCTCTAGATCAGTAGCAGTAACACATGCTACCTAGGCGGATGAAACATTCAGTTTTTCTTGTCCAGAGTCCACCATCTTTTGCAGGTGGACATTGAAGACAAAACACTCCAAAATGGGATGCCCCAACATCTGATGAAACATGCAATAGTTCGGGAGGTCATCAAATTCTTCCATTTTCGGCCTTTTGGGCATTGGTAACTAAACTAGATTGTTTTCCAGAGCTAAGATGAAGTAACGAAGAACTTGTTCATTCCGAAAAGATTAAAATTTGTTCTTTAAATCATCAAACTGTTTCCGCCTATGATCTCTTTGATCATCCTGAAAATTCATCCATTTTTGTTGATGATGAGTAGGTGGAGCCCTTCGATATGATGATGGTTTTGAAGTGGAAGTAGGTACTAGTGCTTGATAAAGTGTAACTATAGCAGTCGCTACATTCCCTATTCTCCTTCCAAGAACTGATGGAAGTACATGAGATTTAGCCTTATTCTTTATAAGAGAATATTCTATCTATTGAGCGATTGACATAAGGTCTCAAAACCCTCTGTTGTATTTCACAGGGATCAACGGTGTGCGTAATTTATCACACATTTTTTCCACACTGATTAGGAGAAACTCTTCTTGAGGGTGTGATAAACATAATGAATATGTTAATCCCCTCCATCGAGTAATGAAATCAAAAACTCTTTCATTTTCCCTTTTTTTACAATTGGTAAGATAAAAAACTATCATATTTGGTAATGTTGATTTAAATTGAAGAAGGAACCTTGGAGGGAGATCTTCCCACCTAGTAATTCACCGTGATTGTAAACATGTATAACATAAAAAAGAAGGTTCCTATAATGACTGCACAAAACACCTGAGCTTAACTTCTTCTTTTTGTTGAGGATTTCCCATCACAGAATCACAACTAGAATCAAAATGTGTTATGTGTAGTTCTGTATTTATGGAACCATTAATGATTTGGAATGTGGTATTCACAAAATTTGATGGGGGAGTAACTGCATCCACCCATTTAGGGTAATATCACTTTTCTAGTTAAACATGTGCACATTTTCCTTCCATAGATTCCAACTGAGCTGTTAATGACCCAATGTTAGTCATTAATTTTAGGGAAACATCTGGTTGAGCTTGAACCTGAGCCGATGCAATAATTAGAGTTTCAATGTGCGTGGTGACTGGTACTGCCACTGATGGTAGTATTGTCGTTTGCTGTCACACGTGACCATAATATTGGACCTATGATGGTGTACATGTAAAGGGGGATATTCTTCATACATTCCAATAGCTGCAACAAATTCCCTTGATTGATTAAATCCATCATGCTTAGGAGAAATACTACCATGATGTAGTTCTAGATATAACCTCCTTAACCCCATCATTTCTTCTTCATGATGTGCGATCCTTTCCTCTAATTAGAGTGATTTACCTTCTCCAGAGGTAGGTTGGGATGTAACCTAACTTTTACCATTTCCCTTGGCATGTGACTTTCTGGAGTATGGAAGGGTATTACCCAAAGGAATATCTTACCTCTGGGAAACCCTCTTGCTTCTGGTACGCACACCTCCTTCATTTATTTCTGTGTGTACATCCTATTAAACATGACCTTCTTCATCTGAACCCTCTGAGTGACCCTTATGTTCTAGGGGATTAGTTACAACGTCATTGATGACATTTATCGATGCATAACGCATTATAACCCTTCTATCGGTTCTAATGCGATAATGTCTTTTTTCCATATCCTTTCTGAGACATTTCCTTTTGTTTTGTTGATCCCTTACGAACTTCAAGATAAATAATAATTTGGTGGGAGTTTACGGATAATTCGGCACTGCGTTCCTCTTGTGGCTTCTTCCCTAATCGAGAGAATACTAACTTTCTCTGAGGAAGAGATTGAGAATTCACAGAAGTCCCCAGTCCATTGGATTGGGACTGTTCTTTTTTTTCATACTCAACTCCCTGAATCCTGTATGTTGATCCTATGGGTTGGATTAAAAGAGTCCCCAGCCTGGAAAGCTGAGGTGGCTCTTGAACTGCTTCATATGAAACTTTATTTAACTCTCTCCTGATTTTTCGGATTTTAGTTCGGAAATTGGTTGGATGCATCATTTGACATCCACTCAAGTAACCTCACTCAAATGACTATTGGATTATTTCTGACACATTCAGTCACCTGAAGATGTGCATGTTCTAAATGAGAAGCCTATTCGATATTTTCATTTTCTTGATGAAATAGTAATTTGAAAAATTGATCTTTATATTACTGACTTTGGGAAGAACTAATTATGGCCCGTTCTTGAGAAAATCATCGATTACATAGAAAACTAGTCAGATGTGGCTAGCCCTGGGAAATAAATTGTATGAAACCACTTTTGGTGGGCTTTGTTGACATAAGAGAAAAATGAAATGATCCATGAACACCCCATCCCTTGATATGAATACCAGATGGGGCATTATTAATTAATTGGCCCAACCATTGAATGTGCTAAGGCATGAACGTTGAAGGGCTCTATTCTGCTTTTCATCCTTTGGATGTGAGGAAACTGAGAGAGATGCCAAGTCAACTTGGTGTTGCAACCCTTCTATTACGTTGACATGATTTTGATATTCATCATAAGATAATGTTTTTTCTTTTATGTGACAATTAGTTTTCCATATATTGATACAGATATTGTGAATAAAATCTTTTAACAACATTTCTGGAATATCATACGGCGAGTCATCCAAATGCCTAAAACATTACTGGTATTTCACCTTCCACCAATTATTTTCTAATATTCAGAACTTCCTCTTTGTTATTTGATGAAGAATATTCTATCTGATTGGACCAAAGCTATTACTTCTTTCTTTCTTCATCAGACTGAACATGATTGGTATAGAATTCATTTTTCAAATTAGAAGATGAATGACCGAGGGGTGGTTCGGAGAATGACCTAAACTGTAGGCTATCTTATGATTGAGAAAGTATTTCATCTATTAGAGGTAAGGAATCATACATGAATGGCTTCACATTTTCAAGTTCCTCTAGATAAGAGGTAATATTTGTTACTACATTGTCCATTGAAGAATTTTCCAGGAAATATGAATTACTACGACAGAGAGGACTTTCACAGCTAAATTCATCATCATCGGGAAGACCAACATGGTGGGATAAAACAAATGATGAAAACTTTTGCTCCTTGTTCTTCTTGGCCACGCTGAGGGTTATCGTGGCTATCATCTAAAGATGTTTCATTTTTATTGACCGTATTGCAATGAAGAAATCCTTCACAAGGATGTGTCTTATGAAGACCTTCGGAATAATTGTTGTTACGTCCAGAATTTGGAAATGAGAGAGTAGAATCTTGAGTTGCAATAGATAATTGTCTGAGAGATGCATGAACTCCATCATTGATCATGGACTTATTTCAGATTGACTTTTGATTTTTCAACTATGTTGGATGAGTATTTTTCTTGGACACCTTCTTACTCACTTTTGAAACAACATGACGATGAAAGTGGTTATTATGGGTCGGTGTATATTCTTTCTTTGAAGAAATGGTCAGGATATGATGACTATATCCATTTATATCGAGTGTATGTGACCGACTAGATTGTCTATATGACATGGAGGAGTATGCCCCGGGACCCTCCTAAAATGGAATAGAGGTGTGTATCTACATTGGGGTGACATGTTGATGAGTCACTCAACTTATAGGGGTAGATTTATGTTTCTTTCCCTATGATGTTGCAGAAGTTGTTATAATATTCTGATAGTTATCCAGAATATGGGAAGAGATTTGCTTCTGCTCTTTAACCATTTTCAGAATGTGCTCGGTGACTTCAGCTGCTCGAACGGTAATATACATCCATTCCGTGTTTGGAGTAGGTGTGTGTTTCTGCTCCAGTCCTCCTTTCCCTATTAGTGAATTTTGACAGTACTCATGTGTGGGGGTAGAAAGTTCCATCTACCTTCTATTTGTTGTTGGGGCTTTCCAATTGACATCTATGGGTGATACCAAATGAGACTGTTTGTTTTCTTGATGACTCACAGGTGTATGTGCCTACTGATTGTTCTCAACCGAATATGATTGATGAACTTACTTCAATGCCGAGAGATGATACTACTATCAGAATTGATGAGTGTAAGTAGGTGTATGCGAATGATTACAGATGGTCACCAAATTTGATTAGCGAGCTTCTTTGGATACAGTCAGACAAACTTGCTAACAAGATGATGATTTATAAAAAGGTCTATTTGCCTACCAATAGTACTTAGACAGAATTGTCTAGTGGGATTGTTGTGTTACTGCTAGATGAGTATGTTGGGTAGTAAAATCAGGACGAACATGTGTATATTCCACCTCATTGTTTGCCATAAAATTAGATCGATGGACATCCCGAGAGGGGGTAGAAGTAATAACCTACACTCTATTATCCAAATTTCTACTTTGATGGTTTGTCTTGCACGATTTGGTCTGAGGAACCTGAGCCGAACACATAGAGGTGATACCCTCATCATGTTGAGCGTGAACTACCGCATGAGTCTGGCGGTGATTGTTGGTGGGATACCTCTGTAAGGACTCTTGTCTTCTTTAATTTAGGCTTTATGTGACCTCTTGATCAACCTCCATGTAGTATGGGAGGGACTGGTTGTTGCGTTACGGTGATAAAGACCGGAAACGGTTGAAGACGGTGGCTAGAACCACATGCTTCTTGACCAACGGTCGTTGCCGTACGGACTACCTGGGTGAGTTGTTAAATTGGAGGTCTTGTCGAGCAGCCTCCGGAGTCATGATGGTACCGTGTTGACTATATTACCTCTACAATGCATTTGATACCCAGCGTTGATGATGATTAGTATGTGATATCGTCGTCAGAGAGGATGAGGATCCAACATGAGTAGCGGCTGAGGCATTCACATGTGTGAACTTTAAAATTCCATTTTGTGTTGCAGTAAAATCATGGACTAGAGATCTTGTTTGATATAGTAGACATAATCATGATACGTTTGGCTAGACTACATCTTTTGGATGAGAACATATGTTATGGATTTCATTGTTGGCCCTCATATTTAGTTTTATATTTGACTACCAAGTAATTAAAACATCATATAACTTCGTTAAGGATTCACATCGGGTTCACCATTTTTGTTTCTTCTCGAAATGGGGATGACCTTTTTTGTTTAAGGTTCAAACATTCCAATCGGTTTATAACGGGTTTATTCGTATAACCAGAATCACCCAGTGATTCTATATCCATTTATACATACCTTCCAAAGGTAAGTTATCATTAGTTGCGGACCAATGTGGCTTAATAATTTACATTGTTCGAGAGGATGGGAGGTCAGTCTCATCACACCTTTTTGGGGGGAATTATTTCCTACTATGGGACTGTCTTATAGATTTATGTTATGATCAAGAATCCATATTAATTCACAAATCATGCAAGTGAGTTTACGTTTAGATTTGGCAATCGATGATTGATATGTATGGGATTTAGAGAATATTTTATATGTATTTTAGGTTCTTCATCGATAGAGAATCATCCATATCTATTATAGATTCTTAGTAAATGCTATCCTTTAATATATAATAAAGAAATTTCTTGGTCATTATGATGACCATGCTGGTTTAAATGCTGATCATTAGTGCACATGATGTTTATTGTCCTTCATATAGACAGGGATTATTTTAGAGTTGGGATCGTACCCACAAATGGGTTACCTGCATATTCTCATTAAAAAGGAGTCATAACCCACGTAGTTCGATAATACGGATATAGTTTAACATCCTATGGGATGGAAAATAATTAATGAATGATGGGTTTGGACATTAGATTGGCTTCCTACGTACTCTACTGTTAAGGAAGATATTAATGTCCAAGTAGTTCATGTGAATAAATATGGGGATTATGCATGGTTAATGGCCCAAAAAGAGATTTCATAATTACTTTTACACTCTAAGATCACGTGAGTCATGCTCGGTTTGAGAAACAAGAGGTATCAGTAAACATGAAGATGGTACCAAGAAAGATGCAGTCATGAGAAATGATGTGGGGATTACGTATGAACAACTGCCCATGTAGATGAAGACCATTACTTACTTCAGGAGAGAAGCCCAAGAGAAGGGTCCATAAAGATATTTGTACTTTATGAAGATTATGAGTGTTAACATGGGGATTACTCTTGGGAAGGAGGCCCAAATTAAAAGGGACTTATGATTGTGGATTATTTCTGATAAGGAGTCCAAAAATCAAAATAATTAATGATTGGGGCTTACTCTTGAGTAGGATGCCCAATGTTAAATGAAACTATGACTCGGGCTTACTATTGAGAAGGAGGCCCAGGTTAAATGATACTATGACTGAGGCTTACTCATGAGAAGGAGGTCTAGGTTAAGGGAAATTGTAAATTGGGGCTTACTCCTGTGAAGGAGGCCCAAATTAAAGGAAATTATAATTGGGGCTTACTCCTGATAAGGAGGCCCGAACCAAGAGAAATTGGTGATTACCCCTAAAGAGGATGCCCTAAATCAAAAGATCTTCACATCTTAAAGGATGAGGTTATATAGTGGAAACCTCTAACCGTGGTGACATAATGTTTGTTAGTCACAAGGTTTTGGGAGTGTTTCTCACAGAATTCCTTTTAGGAAATGAAGAAAACAAAGGAACCATGCCATAAATTGATTTGAAAAGGGGTTCGAGGGATAATATCATGAAGAGGAGAGGTGAACGGGAGACAGGAACACAAATGAAATTGGCGCTCAAGTGTAGGGCATGAAAATAATTTGGTGCACAAGTATTGGCTACGCAAGGGTACTTGGGAGGCATGGGTTCACCTAGGTGATGAAAAATCATTAGTTTAATACTTGGGAGAGACTTAACTCAAGCCTTTAGTAATATTATAGGATGTTTCCAAAAGGACGGTGCACAAGTTTCATCAAATGGGTAGGGTGGTGTGCAAGTGTTTCCACTTTTAAGGAGGTTTGTACACTTAGGCGCACAACTCTGGATGAATTATAAACACATAGGATTTATCCTACTCCTTCAAGTATTCCATTCTATGTAAAATGTTACCTTATAATCTTTCAGAAGAGTTGGGTTGAACACATGGGAGACCAGAGCTTAAATCTGAGTTTTGGAAAATCTGTCCTCGAAATGGGTGGCCAACATGGGCTATTTATAGGCCACCATGCACCTTGGGCGAAAAATCAGATAGGGCATGCAATTGAATTGCGTGACACACAAGTAACTTGGGTGCCTCAATCCAAATGAACTCATGGTCCATGAATTTGTAAATTTTTTTGATTTCCTTCAAAGGGTGACCCTCTTCGTTCATAAGGTATTCCCCATTTCCATTCATTAATCTCTGTGATGTAAAAGAGAATCAACAGCTACAAAGGCTCCATTATCACAGGTGAAGGTAAACCTAGTCCCATCTGTGCGGACAGACTGCACATTACACCTAATACAATCAATAAGAGCATTGACTGTTGATAACCAGTCCATACCCATGACGATGTCTTAAGGCCTCAACGCCATTACTAAGAGATCCCAGCAGAAGCACTCACCTCCAAGTGTAATATCAAAATACCAACATTAGTGTGTAATCATCGATTCATCCCCCGTTGGGGTCTCTAGTCATAAGATTTATACCAAAATATCTATCAGAATCTCTGAGCTCAGAACGACAACATTGGCAATAAACAAATGACTGTAACCTATTTCTATATGTATTGTAGAAACGGTGGAGTAGACACTGATCGTACCTCGTATCATCTCTGGAGCTCCATGGTTGTTGGCCTCAGCTGCTTGGAGATGAGGTCACCCATGTCCATCTCCTCCTTCTATTCGGGGTGGACCACCTAGTGGTGGTGGCGGTAACATCTCAAATCATTGCCCACCGCTAGCTGCATGGCTAGCTCCTCTGCCACGTCCGCCTGCTCCCTGTGGATCACATTAGTCGAACCTATATCTCTTCCTAGGTAGTCCTTTGACAATATACTGATCATCCGTATGGTGGGATGTGCAGTCACGATCCATGTGACCCTACCCACTGCATGTGAAACACTGCCAGCTCATCTCAAGTCCGGTACTGCCTCTGGTGCCTCGCACAACATACCCTGAATCCTGCCGTCGTCCACTTGTAGGGATGGTCCTCTTGGACCTCTGTTACATCTATCTGCTTCCTGCTATAGAAGAATATTCTATGTGACCCCCTGTGGTGGGTCTTACTATTAGTTACTGCCCAGCAAAACGAAACTCCTCTAAGAGGGATCTCTCTAACACCCTAGCCTACGTCGGGATTCTGAGTGAAATAATCGAAGCCTTGATCTCGCGCCTGATTACCTGCTTAATGGTTTGGGACATGAAGAATGGGTCCCTGTACCATATCAGTGGAGTAGCGTGAGAGGTCTTTGAACCTCGCTGAATATTGATCCACAGTTATGCTTCCCTAATATAGATGAAGAAGCTCCTTTTATGGGGACTTCGCGAAGGATCGTTGGAAGAAACTCTACTCGAAACAAGCTTTAAAAGTCTGTCTTGAGATGTGTCACCTCATCGTGAACCTAGAGAATCAAGCTCCACCATCTTCCTACCGCATACTATAGGAGAGTAGCGGGAAACATCACCATGAGATCAGTTATTTTCCCTACTAGTCAGAAGACTCTCACCATTGCCTCCTGCCAATCCTCATCCGCCTATGGGACTGTCTCGCACTGGAACCATGGTGGAATCTAGTGTTGGAACTCGTCCAACGCGCTCAAGCGGCGTTCAGCCTCATCTACTGGGGCCAATGACATCTGGGTCCCAACAGGTAATGGTACAGCCGGTGCCTCTGCTGATGCCTCTAATAGAAGAGGCACTTGCACCGAGGCCTCATTGCTCATTGGGCTATCAGTGCATCCTATACCCATAACCCTAGCTGGCTATCTATGTGGAGGCATCCTGAAATTAAATAGGTTATCCATGGTAAAAAATTTATACCTGGAGAGATAAAACAAATAGATCATAAAGAAAACGTTTCTAGGCACCCACACAATCGGTGTTTTTTTTCACTTATTCAGAAATCAGAAGTCAGGGTCCTGGTGTATGGAAATTTTGACCGCCGCACAAACACTTGATTTCCTAGATTGATAACAACACTCCCTACACTTAACACTATTGCCATTGAAAAGATCAGAGTCTAATGTTCTATGGTAGAAATGACTCATTTAATACCAATTTTTCAGGACCCGTCCCCCAGGGCGTATGCCGTGACTACCCCAAGCCCAACTTCTATAGGCCAGGGGAAGGCAAATATCCCCTATAACAGGGATGTTGTTGCATTTATAACCTATAAACACATTTGTAAGAACCCGGTTCATATTCTTGAGTTACAAGTTTCTTCTTTTTCATTTTTCCATATGTGTTTTGGAAAAAAAATAAGGAAGATGGAAAAAATATCTCAAAATTTTTGGGTACATGCTGTTTACTTTTCCACGCGCTGTGTACTTTTGCCATCTGGGATGAGTACATAGGGCGTGTAGGCCTGTCAGTGACAAAGGGTGTAAAAACTAACTACACGACGTGTAATTATTATTTACATGCTGTATAATCAGTTGGTAGGTGAATAGTAATGCAGTGGAGGCAGCCGCCAGTGGAGTGACAATACACGCTATGTAATCAAGAATACATGTCGTGTACTCCTGTCGACAGGAGAACAGTGCCGTGGTGGAAAGAAGCCGCCAGGGGAATAGTTTAAAAAATTAAAAGTACACAATGTATACATGAGAGTACAGGCCGTGTAGATAGTTTTTTAACTTAAAATGGGATGTAGCCTCATCATTTGGAAGAGGATGCTTTGATATCATTTTGGATCCACGAGGGGAGGCCGATGCTTTTGAGATCTCCCAAATGCACACCGGGAAACCGATTCATGTGCTGTCGATCTCCATTGAACCGCACATGTATGTTATCGCCTCTCCTTGAGTTGTTCATACCAATTATGTCTTGAGGGAATGTTATTAGAGTTTGAATGAGTGAACATTTATCCCAGATCTACGTCGTTCATGGGTGTTATGGGAGGCGTAGTTCTTGTATACCAGTCAGAGACGATCGAGGTAGGTGGTCTAGTGTTTATTTCCAACTGTTGAGTTGAATTTGTGTACCGTTGTGCTATGAACTCATGTTTGGGGTGTTGTATGGTTGTGACCTTTGCTGAAATGATGTCTATAATTGTATAGATAATCCAATGTTAAGTTTAAACTGCTGTTTGTGATCACTGCTTGGATCTAGGACGACCCCGGGGGTGCGTTCCTCTATTTAGCCATTTGGCCAGGATACCCGAGGGTCTTGAATGATTATATTGTTCATTTAATTTTGTTTAGAGAAAGTTATATGAATTTCTTGTTTATGATTTGGGCTCTTCCATGTTCCTTTAGAATTAGGGCAGTGTTTATTAGCCTGTGGGCAATGTATTGTATAGCCTGAGGGCAATGTTTCGTTAGCCTGTGGGCAACACTTCTCATGTGTGCGGGCATTAGATTCTCTACCTATGGGTGGCACCTCGTATTCCGGTGAGCAATATTTGTTATTCCTGTGGGAAATCACCTGCGGGTTTCAATTATGATTACCTGATGGTAAGGATTGTATGTATGAGGACTATGATATCATGAATATTCACTTTGGTGATGTTCATATGTTAAACTTTCCATGTTAAATCACATGCATGGAATTGTTAAATGAATATTAATATTGAAATATAACTGGTAGAGTTATTTTATTTTGATTAATTCATTGTTTATTACATTTAATACTACACAATGATGTTGCACAGTTTCACTAACAATTGGGCACAAGCCTTTGGTGGGTGCCTAATAGAATTTATTTCTCACACCCTGTTTAAGTCATGTCTTCAGCCCAAAAAGATTACGTTGCTGCAGGTATCGATAGGGGAAAGGGTCCCTATAAAGGTATATGATTGTAGCAGAGGAGTAGGATAGCATGAGACCGAGCGTAAGCTTGCGATGCTGCGGCATTCTGTCTACTCTCATTTGTTTTTTTTTCTGTACCTTGTACTTTGAGTTGTATTGTATTTTATTACAGTTTATCTTGTTCTGGATTCTTTCATAGAATTATTTGCATGCTTCATCTTTATATATATGATTGCTGGTTCTCTTTTATTTCAATTGTATAGTTTTTATTTCTTCCGTAGTTGTATGTTACATAGCTTTTACACTGTGCTACACTTTAAAAAAATGAGGACATAGTTTCCCCACTATCAGAAATGGGCCCTCGCTACTAGTTGGCAACATCTGGCGTTTGGGGAAATGCGCTTGAGGTCATGTTACCAACCAGGTTTGGGCCACCCGTGGTGTGGCTTTCGGATCCCGGACCTTACAATGTTGTATTAGAGGAGTTTTTTTGACATAGTATTCAGAGCCTTAGTCTGGGATAGGACGAACTTCGTAGTTGGTAATAAGCTATGCCCGGTAGTAGCTAACCCCTGTACAAGGAAAATCTAGTCTACCTTGTATATTCCAATTTCATTGATTATGAATATTCTACAGTTGACTTGATTTTCACCATTGGGTGATGCACTAGTGGTTATGATGTTTATATATTATACATGGGTTCTATTTAGTTTTAACCCGATGAGAAGAGGGTATTCCATCTCATGCATCATTTATGAACATGCTAGAAATCACATGTCATGAATAGTTTCCATGACATGTAGGTGATTTATAAATTGCATGTTGTTGTGATAGTTTTTGTGCTAGAAAAACATGCTGCTATGATAGATACTTTGATAAATACATCCTATTTGATAGGGTATTATTGTGAGAGGTTGTTGATAGGAATAAATGCCATACTCTGGTTGTTGGGGAGTATGCGCCATCAATAAACATAATTTGGTGTATCATTGATGTGTTTACTTAGTTATAACATGTGTAAGATTTAATGCTTCTATTCGCAGGGAGAATGAGCCCTCACTGATTGGAATTTGGAACTTAGGTGTTTGTTCCATGTTGTTATAGGTTCTGGCGTAATTTATGAGGCTTATGGTCTGGAAAACCCTATCATACACGCCGTGTCATTCTATGGACACACACCGTTTCTATCCTATTCCGGAATAAATTAATACTTTTTAAGTACATGATGTGTACCCTCTATACATGCCATATAGTATCTTCTCATGTCATAGGCCGTGTGTGCGGGGACATGGGGTAACAAATGGTTTGGGGAAATAGGTCGTGTACTGGTTGTACACGCCATGTAGTGTTGACCCTGTGTCCGCTCGTGTAACTAACAACACAAATAAAGGAATCCTTAAGGCATACACACCATGTCTACTATGAACACACCATGTAGTCTGACCCATGTACCGGACTTTGTCACGAACTACACGGGTCAGTGTTATCTTTCCTATTACACACCATTTCTTCTTGGAACATGCCATGTAGTGTCAGCCATGTAGCCGGAGGTGTAGCAGGCGACAAAGTTCGGTCTGGGGATTCATTAAACACGTTGTGTCTTTTTGAAACACACTGTGTAGTGTGACCTGGGTATAGAGGCTGTGTCACGAACAACACTGGCCAATGAGAGCTTGCATAGTTCATGCCGTGTACTTGTGGGACACGCCGTATAGTCTTGTTTTAGGAGAGTCGTGTGGCTTAGCCATATAGAAGGACTCAGACAAAGAAGAAAGATTCAGGTACACACCATGTGGTTAAGAGACACACCGCGTGTTTGGGGTGTCACAAGATCGGTTGAAGCTATAGTACATGCACATGGGGATGGATTGCGAGAACACATCGTGTTGTATTTATACAAACTGTGTAGTCATGTTTTGTAAATATTGATTGCATTCTTTCTCCAGTTCCATTCATGGTCTCCTAGTTTTCATTCTTTGATAATCTTGATCTAAGGTGTGCATTGAATTTGTAGAGTCATACTGCCGAGATGACCACTAGTTTTTCTCCAGGAGAGTGGCAATGATTATACTCCAGAGATGGTGGACCATTGGCAACCAATGGATCCACCAGCAGAGCCAAATGTGGTTCTAGAAGTTATACCAGATGTAGGCACGGAGGCGCAGTTCCGAGAAGGCTTCATGCGGTTTATGTAGACCTTATAAGAAGCACCGTAGGCCACCACATCTATGGAAGAGATGACTCGTATCTTCCAGAAGCAACATCCTCCTAGAGACGCCTCCTAGGAGGAGGGTCATGATCGGTACATACATGATGCATGATTCTACCAAGAGATGGTGGGATATTACCGCCCAGTCTGAGCATCACCGTGACATGGCATGGGATGATTTTTTGGAAGCCTTCTATGACTTCTTCTTCCCGGAGATGATGAGGGAAGATCAAGCTAGAGAGTTCATTAATCTACAATACGGTGCCAAGTAAGTGAAGGATTATTCTGCTCGCTTCACCATGCTCTAGCATTTTTTCCCCGTTCTGGTGGGTGATGAGGCATTGATGGATAAAAGCTACGATGATGGTCTACAATATGACATCCGATAACTAGTAAACATTTTCAGTTTTCCTACCGTGATATATATTGTAAACCAGGAACTAATTGTAGAGCAGAACCTATGTGAAGCTAGTTGTGTGGGCCAGGGTAGTTCAACACCTATTTCTTGTACTTTTTCTACCATTAAGAGGAAGAGGAATATTGATTTCTCTCACGGTGGTAGTGAGAGCGAGAAAAATACATCAGGTGGCCCAGTCATGTGCTACCAGTGTGAAAAATAGGGGCACAAGAGACCGTAGAGACCACGTGACCCAGTGGAGTGCCGAGCTTGTGACCAAATGGGAAATCTCCAGCATTATTGTGGGGTGTTTCTACTAGTGGATATTGAGAAGGGTTCCGTTCAGACTCCACGTGAGCGAGCATGACTAGTAGCTTCTTACCAGTCAAGAAACTAGAATACGTCAGGGCATGTAGGCTGAGAAGGTGGTCATAACCGTGGTATCTAGACAGCAAGATCTTAGAGGAAGTAGGGTGGGTCAACTAAGGGTAGCCAAGCTACGTCGCAGGGACATGACACTGGGTAGGCATATGCAGTAAAAAGGACCCAATATGAGTAGGATCCCTGACCTTCTACTGTTAGAGGTACTATTCTAGTTTCTTCTAATTTATCTTCTGCACTTTTCAAAATGAGTTCTACACATATTTTTATATTTGTTCCCATTATGGAGAGCCTTGGGATATGTGTTTCTACTTCTTTTTTCTGATGTGATGATGTTAGAAACTCCGTTGGGGAATTGAATGGTTGGTGTGTGTCAGTGTATGGAGTTCCCCCTTTTGGTTGGTGGGTGTCACTTTCTATGGGACGTATATGTCTTAGAGATGACAACTTATGATGTCATTCTCAGGATAGACTGGTTGGTACCCTTTCAATCATTTGTAGATTTCTATCGTCACAGTTTCAATTTCACATCACCAGAGGGAAGAGGGTTTCTATAAAAGGGTGAATGGGATGTCCAGGGGATCCAACCTGGACCCGATCATCGTGGGTGTGGTGGATTGACAGTCCAGATTGCGAGTTTATATTTAGATGATCAGGGGACTTGTCAGAAGGATTTCCCTCTAGCAGTTGATCTTTTCAGGGATGTCTTCCTTGATGACTTTTCAGGTCTTCCTCTAGAGCGAGAAGTGGATTTATCTATTGATTTTGTTCTAGGATTGGCACCGGTGTCCATTATTCCTTATAGGATGGATACACTATATTTCCATAAGAACAAGAGGTAGTTTGAGGAGTTTCAGTAAACGGGTTTTATCCAACCTAGAACTTCTCCTTGGGGTTCGCTGGTCCACTTTGTGATGAAGGCAGATGGTACCCTCAGACTCTGTGTGGATTATCAGAATCTTAACTAGCTGACGGTCAAGAACCAATATCTCTTACCAAGGATTGAAGATATTTTTGATCAACTTCGAGGTGCACAAGTGTTCTCGAAGATTGACTTGAGATCCGGATATCATCAGTTGCACGTTAGACAATCAGATATACCACATAAAATTTTTCATAGAAGATATGGTCTATCCAAGTACTTGGTTGTGCCATTCTAACTCATGAATGCGCCAACAATTTTTATAGATCTTATGAATCATGTGTTCTATCCTTATTTGGATTCTTTTGTGGTTTTCTTCGTGGACGACATCTTGGTGTACTCCCACACTCGACACGACCATGTTACCCATCTTGAGATCGTACTGAGTACACTGAGAGAGCATCGACTATATTATAATCTATCAATGTGACACTTTTGGATAGACCAAATACACTTCATGAGTCATATTAACTCAGAGTCAGGAGTTCTGGTGGACCCAGAGAAAGTGAGAGCAGTGGTTTCCTAGGAGAAACCTAAGAACGTGTTTGAAATACAGAGTTTCATGGGGATGGCTAGTTACTAGAGGTTTTTTATACGAGGCTTCTACTTCTTATCATCGTTGTTGACGGGTTCTACAAAGAAGGGTGTGAATTTTTTTGGGTCATAAGCTTGCAAGACAACCTTTCTAGAGCTGAAGGGAAGGTTGAAATCAGCACCAATCCTAATACTTCTATAGAAAGAGATGTTCTATATAGATTACTATGATGCATCAGGTATTGGGATAGGTTCCATATTGATGTAGGGAAACAAAGTAGTTTTTTACGGGTCTTGGAAGTTGAGGCCACATGAGAGGAATTACCCGACACATGATCTCGTGTTGGCTGCATTTGTGCAAGCGTTATGCTTTTGGACACATTATCTCTTGGGAGAACATTTTGTGGTGTTCACAGAACACAATAGTCTCAAATATATCTTTCATCTGCATGACATGAATCTGAGACAATGAAGGTGGCTCAAATAACTTCAGTCCGTCGACATTGAGCTTTCTTATAAACCTGGTAAGGGTTATGCAGTAGCTGATGCACTGAGTAGGAAGACTCCGACACAGGCAGTGCCGAAGGCAACTGGTGAGTGGCAGTTTATGGATTTGTTCTCTGAGATGCAGTTGGAGGTGCACGATAGTTAGGGTAAAACCTATATATCTTCCTAATATGTTACTTCTACCCTCCTAGATCAAGTGAGGATGAGACAACTATCATATTTGGATATCCTAGTTCTATGGGAGTTGGTGGAAAGTGAAAACCTCCTCCTGTACGGATAATAAGTGATGATGAGGTACTGCATTTCCATGGATTAGCGTGGGTTCCAAGGGTTATATGCGAGGAGATGATTCATTATTTTCATGCTTTAGCTTAGGTAGTGCATCGCAGAGTTAACACGATGTAATATGACTTGAGATGTCAGTATTGATGGCCGGTTATGAAGAGATAGGTAGCTGGTTTTGTAACAGGATGTTCCACCTGTCAGCAGGTGAAGGCGTAGCATTAGAGTCCAACTGGACTATTACCGCAACTACCCAGTCTAGAGTTGAAATGGGATGATGTCGAGATGGACTTTTTGATTGGGTTACTGTGGTCACCACGAGGCTGTGATGAAGTGTGGGTTTTTGTAGATAGACTTTCAAAGGTACATCCCTTATTTCCTTTCAAGGAGACCTTCAGTGTTGACGAGCTCAGGAACCAGTATATCCTAGAGGTCGTACATCTTCATGGGGTCCCTCATTCAACCATTTCAGATAGGGACACCCTCTATACATCTCATTTCTGGAAATGTTTTCAGAGGGAATTGGGTACATTGGTGCTTCTATAAATTTCTTACCACCCTCAGACCTACGGCCAATCAGAGCGTACTGCGTGCATGCGTCCTAGATATTGGTGGCTCTTGGGAGAAGCATATACCCCTGGTTGAGTTTTACTAAAATAATAGTTTTCATGAAACTATTGAGATGACACCTTATGAGGAATTATTTGGTACCCCATGTTGATCACCTTTCTGGTTGATGGAGGCAGGTGAGGCGGTTTTACTAGGACCACATCTCATGTAGGAGACTTCTGAGCAGGACCTATTGATTCAGATGTATATCGCTACTGCGAAGTCCCTTCATAAATCTTATTTTGATCCCCACAAATGACCCATAGAGTTCATGGTCGGAAATCATGTTTTCTTGCATGTTTCTCCAAGGTTGGGACACATGCAGATCATGAGATAAGGTAAACTTCCACCGAGGTACGTGGGGCCGATTCAGATTCTGGAGAGAGTCAGACTGGTTCCCTATCAGTTGCAGTTACCATAGAGGTATCGGGCCACGCACGATGTCTTCCATGTATCTTCGCTACACCATTATCACTCAGACCAGTCTCACGTCTTTCAGCCCAATGAGGATGAACTTTAGGTCGATGCATCCTTTTAGTAGCATCTAATTCGTATTGTTGATAGGAGCACGATGGTTTTCCGAGGCTGGTCAGTTTCTCTCATACGGGTTCTATGGCAGCAAGGACAAGTTCAGGAAGAATCCTAGGAGCGGGAGACTGATCTACATGCTCAGTGGCTAGAGTGGTTACCAAGTGTATCTTCACCACCCATGGAAGGGAAATTCAGGGATGAATTGCTTTAATGATGGAATTTTGTAAGAACCTAGTTCTTATTCTTGAGGTATGTGGTTCTTCTTTTCCTTTTTCTTTATTTGGAATTGAGAAAAGAAGGAAGATGGTGAAAAATAAAAAAAAATTGGGTAAACGCCGGGTACTTTTCCACATGCCTTGTACTTTGGCCGTGTCAGATGAGTACATAAGACTTTTAGGCCTGTCGGTGACAAATGGTCTAAAAATGACTACATGATATGTACATAGTATTTACACATCGTTTAATTAGTCGGTAGGTGAACATTAAGGCAGTAGAGGCATCCTCTAGTGGAGCGACATTACACGCTGTGTAATCAGGAATATACATAGTGTACTCATGTTGACAGATGAACAGTGCCATGGTGGAAAGAAGCTGCTAGGGGAACAGTTTAAAAAAAATGAATAGTATATGCCATGTACATGAAAGTACGCGCTATGTATTTTTTTCGCTTAAAACATAAAGTAGCCTCCTCTTATGTTATAGGAGGCTTTGAGTTCATTTTGGAGCCGTGAGAGGAGGAAAGATCTTTGGAGATCTCCGGACCGCACACCTGGAACCCGATTCCGGCGCCGTAGATCTCCTTTGAACCACAGGGGTAATCTATCCCCTCTCCTTGAGCAGTTCATACCAATATTTTCCTGAGGGAGTGTTATTTGAGTTTGAATGAGTGAACATTTATCCCAAATCTACAACATTCACGGGCATTTCAAGAGTTGTCGTTCACGTATACCGGTCAGAGATGATCGAGGTAGGTGGTCTGCTGTTTATTTCTAACTGATGAGTTGAATTTGTGTACCATTGTGTTATGAACCCATATTTGGGGTGTCTTGTGGCTTTGTACTTTGTTTAAATGATATGTAGAATTATATAGATCATCTAATGATATGTTTTGAATGCTGTTTGAGATCACTGCTTGGATCCATGACCACCCCAGGGGTGCGATCGTCTGTTATTCTGTTTGGCTAGGATACCCGAGGGTATTCCATGATTATATTGTGCATTGAATTTTCTTGATAGAAAGTTATATGAATTTCTTATTTATGTGTTGGGCTCAGTCCAGATCCTTTAGCCCGAGGGCAGTGTTTATTAGCCCGTATGAAGTGTTTTGTAAAGCCCGAGGGCAATGTTTCGTTTGCCTGTGGGATACTCTTATCATGCCTATGGGCAGTAGATTATGTGGATGTGGGAGACACCTCGTACACCTGTGGGAAATATTAGTTATGCCTGTAGGAAATCACCTACGGGTTTCGATTCTTATTACCCGAGGGTAAGGATTGTATGTTTGAGGATAGTGTTATCCTGAATACTCACCGTGGTGACTTTAGTATGTTATACCTGTGAAGTTAAATCACTAGCATGGAATGATTAAATGAATATTAAAATGGAAATATAACTAGTAGAGTTAGTTACATTTGATTACTACATAGTTTATTTCATTTACTACTGCACAATGCTATTGCATATTTTCACTAACAGTTGGGCATGAGCCTTTGGTGGGTGCCTACTAGGATTTATCTCTCACACCCGATTTGGGTCATGTCTTCGGCCTAAATAAATTACATTTCTAAAGGTGTCAATAGGGAATGGAAACATATACAGGTACATGATTTTATAAGAGGAGTGGTAGAGAATGGGACTGAGCTTAGGCTTGTGATGCTGTTGCGTTCTGTTTACTCTACTTTGTTTTGTTTGGTTGTACATTGTACATTGAGTTGTATTTTATTGTATTGAAGTGTATCCTATTCCGGCTACATTCATATAATTATTGACATGCTGTAAATTTATATATATGACTTCTAGTTCTCTTTTATTTCAGTTTTATATTGTTTACTGCTTCTGTTGTTGTATGTTATTTACTTTTCCGTTGTGCTACACTTTGACAAATGAGGTCATAGTTTCTCCACTACCAGACCTAGGCCCTCGCTGATAGTCGGCATCCTCTGAAATTTGGGGAAATGCGCTTGAGGTCATATGACCAACCGAGATCGGGGAACCCGTTGTGTGGCTTTCGGATCTAGGATGTTACAACACTCAACCAAGAACACAAAAAGATACAAACACAAGTAAACACTATAGAATAATGTGTTCTGAAAATATGATGGGCCATAATACAAGCCCAACAGTAATGGTACAAGTACAAGTGGAAATACAATACAACTGAAGAAAGAGAAAGCCATCAATTGGGTTACCCTCTGAGATTCCTACCAGTATGGTAGGTACATATCACCTCCTCATCACTGCACATTTTCTCATCTCCTAAGTCTACCGACACACCGTATGGTCCACCTCCGGGCACCGTCCAGTATAGGTACCCTCATCCTCGGTCAGTGTTGTCTTTCATCTACACCAAACACATCAAGGTGTGGGAAAAGCACATGCAGAGGTGAGTATAATGATACTTAGTAGGTACCTCGATACCCTCAAGGTATCACAAAATCAACAAAGGATAAACTATAATTCATGTAAACCACTGATACCCTACCTAGTAATATGACCATATATATTCGTATGCTATCTAATATTATCGATATCATTCATGAGGAAACATAATTCCCAAACTCATTATCCAAAGTACAAAGGATCCACGAAGAAACTATTACCACGATTGTATGTACCACACAGATATGCCACACAGAAGAATATCACAAAGGTATCACCACGAAGGTACGTACCACACAGGTATGCCACACAGAATAATACAACATAGTTAAAGACTCAGCTCACACCACATATAACATAGGTAAATTAGTTGAGAAGTTTAGATGTATCTACTGAATCATCTTACTATGTTAATAGGTAGATCCATGTAGGATCCTAAATCATCAGACCCACAATGGATCCTAGTACATCATCACACCCACACATGATTCCATTACTGTAGACCCACACATGATCCTAGTAAATTATAAGACCCACTCATGATCCTATTACATCATTTAACCACCACAGGATCCTAGTACATCATCAGACCCACACAGGATCCTAGTACATCATCCGACCCTCATAGGATACTAGTACGTTATCAGACCCACACAAGATACTAGTACATCATCAGAGCCACATAGGATAATGTTGACATTCTATTCAAAAGGGGGAAATCCCCAAAGATAGCTACGTTCAATAATTTTCTTGGATCATATTAGAGTTTGATTTAATCATGTGATTATTTTAATATATATATTTATTAATATTGGATTATGAAATACCTCTACATTTATAATGTGAGAGAATTTTAAATTGGACATATAGTCAAACTATTAGCCATGTAATAAAAACATTCTGTAAAAAAGTGGTGGGATTCTACTTCTCTTTACAAGGGCATCATGAGGGATTTTGTTGGAATAAAATAAATAGGATGACAGTGTACGGAATCCAAGATACAAACGGTAATATGAATGTATTTGGAAAGAATCATGTCTATGTGGAAATGGTTGATACTATTGAGAATATTGTTCGTATGGGCATCCCAACTCCTAGCCTGAATTCTAGTCCTGAGGTAGGATCACATCAAGGTAGGATGGTCTGGAAAATAGTTTCATGTCCTATCATGGATAAGAATGGAATGTGGCTATATATACACATGACCTAGGTAATGACGGTATGCAAAAGAAAATTGTATTTACATATGATTTCCATATAAATTGGGGTTCCATAGAGGATAACTCTACACAGTCTCATTTGGGGCATGGATGCATGTTGTTGGTCACCTCATACCATTTAGTTCTTCTTGATAATGTTTTTCTAAAATTATTATGAACAATGTTTTTGTTTTCATTAACACATCCAAGAAATAATTAATTTCTCCAAAATATCTATGAAATGGGGAATCACCTCTGATTATGGAGGGTTGAATGGTGGTTCTCCTCTCAATGCATAAGGAAACAGTTGGAATGCCGATTTTTAGGATATTATATTATATGGAAATGAAAAGGGGGTTGAAAGTAAGGGATTCTCCCGATCTCCTGAGAAGAGAGGACCAATAAATAACTATTTTAATTTAAAATGGAAAATTTCTACCATATTATCCTATGAGGTGTCAAGTAAGGAAAATGAAGAAATCCTTAGTTCATTAATCATGAAATGTTTCAATCTGAGTGAAAAACTAAGGATTATTCTTACTAGGAAAATGAAACGTCATAGTATAATAATTAAATTTGTTATCAAATGGATGCGGGAAATTCCTTTCCCTTGATTCCATATGTTTCCTTTTTAACTTTGTCATTCATTTTTTTTAAATGTACTGCAGAATTTCATCTTGATGGACTTGTTTGGTATGATTCTAAGTTGAAATCATATCAACCAATAAAATTTTATTAGGTTCAAGTAATATTTTCAACCACGTGTTTAGTTATTATTCCTAATTAACCATATTTATTATTATGATGATTAAAAAAAAATTATAGTATAAGAGTCATGAATCTTATGATATCTTGTACTATGGACCCAATATAGTACATCATTTATTTTATAGTATTTAATCAATTCAGTTAGACAAGATATGGTATTTATAATTTTTAATAAATTTAATAAAATACTTCTCGTTATAAATTTCCAATAATGTTAATTTTGGGACTAGTCAATTATTTTTACAATAATTGAATCTGGAATGAGGTGGAATTAAAATATAATACATTCAGACACCCATAATGTAACTCCCCCATCCAGGTAGAATATATAGGTTCCCCAAGATGGATCTTCACATGACCATAGTCATGCTTCTGTGTACTCCATAGGCTTTTGAATTGTAGTCATGGTTTACAATATAGTGCTAGTAGCCTATATCCTCATTATCAAAGTTCATGAATAGTGGAAATCAATATGGAATATTAAAAGGATACTAAGATAGTCAATAATCATCTAGTAAAGACCATTCGATACATGAATGAATCTAAAAAAGGTATAATGAATATATAATATAGTAAATATTGCAGGCTATGTATGTTTCACTTGTCTAATGAAAACCCAAACTAATGAAACATTGAAAACGCCCATGTTGGTCTTAAAATCATTTCCATCTCCATTTTCCATGCTTTATAATGATTTCTAACTCATCCTTATATTATAGGGATCAATCCATTATCATAACATGTAAACATGAAGTTTATTCATGTTCTAATTAGATGTCTTGAGTAGTGTTTGAGTAAACCTTATTAGGATACCTATAATATTTTTTAAATAAATATAAATTATTTAATACGGTTTTATATTTTAAAAATAATTAGACTAAAAGAATAAAGAAAACATTTTTTTAAATTTATTAATCTTTGGTCAACCACATTTTCTATTGGGATCATGTTGACTCACAAAAAAATCATTCCTACATTACCCTCTATCGAAGTATGAACCATACACTATATGGATATTAATATTAACAATTTTAATGTGATTTATTTATTTAACATAATTTTAACTTCACTCAATACCCTAGAGATATAGTATAATACCATTTTCACTGATACGTGGAGGATTGGTCACTTATCCATTTCGATTCCAATATTAGGGACTTTGAGCATCAGTGTGAAATTGTATGGGTGCATGGAGAATCAGTATCCCACCGACAAATTATTATTATCAGTAACTTATAAATAATAATATAATTTCTAGAGAATCATTTGGGATCCGGAGTGTTACATGGAGAATCCATCCCTTATACAAGACACATTGTTCATAATTACCTAATGATGTATATAATGGTTCGTTATCGGTGACCTTACTACATATAATTTACAACATGGAATACCAATTCCATTATCAAACAGAACTATAGTTATAAACTATTATTAGAATGAATAACATAAGAAATTACCATATTAATCAATTTACCATAAATAATAACTAATATAATTAATCCTTTGTGGTAAATCCAATCATCCCTTTAAATCCCATTATTCGACCATGTATGTTGGTTTCAGTTTAATACCTTATACACCTTATTTTCATTTTTTTACATTACATGGATCATCATTAAAAGGATACCAGAATCTTCCAACAAAATCAATCATTCCTAGTATTATAACCTCAATTAGGTCCAACAAGATACATTTAGAGTCTCACAATTACGTGTGAATCTATTAATTTTACTAGTTTGATTATAATTGCACTTCCATTAAATAAAATGGTACAAAAAACAAGATATCATGATCATGAGTACATGAAATAGAAAATATACCACCTAAATTATAGTCATTTATGAACACTCACCATACCATTTCCATTAAAATTTTGTAGAATGGTAGATTTCCCAATGTTGTAAGAGATATAGTATCAAATCTAAGGACTAAGATACAATGAATCATTGGCCATTAAAACCTATATCTAAATAGTAAAAAGTATGTGATTTTCATACCTCTTTAATGGGGAATAAACCAGAGAGATGGAGAGAGGAATACAATCATTGAAGAAATCATGAACCAAATATATGTTTATTTTTTCCACTAGATCATTGATGTGAAAAAGAAGGGGATACTAGGGGTAATGAATCCTAAGACGATCCTTCATGATAAAAGGAAATTGTATTGGTATATGATGTAGTGATTAGGGGTATAATCTCTATCTTTATGGATTTTTTTGTATTTAAATGAATTATATTAATATATACATGTTTTCCAATATATGATACATATTAAGATAAATTTTGAGCCCTAAAAGATTTCTCCCACTCCCTAGAAAAAACATATTTTATTGGGTGGGCTCATGATTTTTCAAACAATTCAAATCATTAAAAATCTTCTATGTACAAGAGTTCAAAGTTTGGGGATTTTTTCCATATAGTTTTTTCAAACTGATCACCACATTATTGTGGCTCCATATGGGGCACATGGTTTACTAGGGAAGACTACACTATTCTCACTAATATTTAAAAAAAAATACGTAGCCCCATGTGCTTCAAAAATTATACAAATTTTTAAGAAACTGCCTTAAAGAATGACCCAACCAATGTCTGATAAAAAGTAATTTAATACCTGAAAACTATATAATACATCTCAATATATACTATATATTAAAATATCCTCACATTATAATATATTCTCATCCATTTTTACATAAAAGCATCAATAATTCACTTGGAGAAATGGTCGGTCCATTGGTCCCTTCATATTATCCTACCTCTCTCATGATTCCACCCTGCACATTAATATGTTTCCAAAGAACATTGACTATCTACATGATCATTCCCCCTAATAGTTTCTGACTGTAATGAATAACATAAATATGTAGTTCAAAAATGTGCGCATCAACCACATACTCATTTTCATCAATGATGATCACATGAGAAGGTATTGGGTGATACTGCTCAATTTGTGACACATAAATGCATGAGGCATAGAACTCTACCACTATTGATGATTCAATTGATATACCACTGGTCTAATCCTATCCAAAATCATAATGAGACCAATAATATAGTGTTTTATCATTAGCATCCTATCAATACTACGACGTCTTAATTGCGGTGACATGTGTAAGAATACAAGATCACCCAATGTAATCTCAATATGCCACTAATGTTGATCATCAAAAGAAAATTTTTTTACTCTATATTGTATCTATAAAATTATTTAATCAACTATACATTCTCATATGTCTATTATATATTGACTCAACATCATCATATCAGACTCAACCTCCTTCATTAAAGATAAATGTGGTCTATATAACCTACAATACCTTTCCTTGAATGGTGATATGTAAATAGTTTCTTCATAAAGTTTTTTATTCAATAAATCTATAAATACTAAGTATTTATCCTTGTATACACCATGGTTATGGATGCATGGTCGTACCATTTTCTCTATCACTTATATTGTATGATATAGTTTCCAATATATTTGTGGATGAAGATTCTATAAATTTAAACATATGATTACCATGATCCTTGTATTATACATTCAAAAAACACAAATTAACAGAAGAAACACAATTGTAAAATATGCTAAATTGTATGTCCTATAAATACGCAATATTATAAATATATATATCCCCCAACTAATCAAAAATTAACATATCCCATATTGGAAATAGGTGATACACATTCATCAATCATTATACAATCACATATATATCATCATTCAATATCTACATCTTTGGATGACCCTCTATGATGTCAATCGTAATGTCATCCCACATCAACTATAATATGGTTATTGTCTACAGTAATCGACTATGTATTTGAGGATCATCCTTCAAATTATGAAATGTTTAGTTCAATGAAATGAACAATGAAATTTACTTCATCATTATAATCCCCAATATTGACATTTAATGTTAAGATAAATCCTGTACAAACCAGGGTGCACTACCCAGATTGAATTACAAAACTGAAGCAAAAATTATTTTCATATATGTTAATGTTCTGCAAAATATCCCTGGACATTAATTTTCTCACCCTCATCAATAGTTCAATTTTATGGTAACACATCACCTTAATGGATATAACTCGAGGAAAACGACTCTAGCTCCTCATACTGCCTTCATATATTCTGTGTCATAAGTTTATAATCAACTATAATGGATTTGAGGTTCATCTCTTCATGGCCATCATGAACCTCCATTTGTTTCACTTCTAGAGGACATCATCATTCAGTCTGTAATAAACTCTAGTATATCATGAGTACCTTTCCTAACAAATAGACCACTTGAAATATTATTTTCCATCAATGGAATAAAATCATAATCAATTTCATATGATCCCATATAGAAAACTCATCTCCACTACTTATGCTTCAAATGAATATGTGTAAAGATATAGAAATATAGTTTTTTTATACACAATAAACCATTCTCTAAAATGTTAATGTTGATAATAAAGAAAATAATAAAACTTTATGGAAACCATGTGATCGTTTCTAGGATAATATCGTTCTTGTGGAAATAAATCCCATGATTCATATGCCAAAACTGGGCCAATTTCAATCAACACTACTCTAATTTACGTTCAGATGAATCAAAATCATGGTATAATTTTCACTCAGCTCAATTAGTGTAAAAATAATGGTAGAATTAAAATTATTTTCAAACTCCTAAAAGGAAATCTCATATTATCCAGACCAATTAAATTATGTTGCCCACCTTTTACTGGAATAAATGTGGAATTTCCAAGCATCTAAAGTCATGGTTGATTCTATGATAATATCCCTCTAAAACCCAAAAAAATTTGGATGAAAATATTCCCTGGATGGTCCTAATAAACAAATTCCTAGTCATTTTATGGGTACACTGACCCAATTTCATCAAATATAATTTTTCATTGCGAATTTATTGTGTCTATATATAATTGGAACTAATATATATTTGAATATATAAAATTATTTACAAGTTTAATCAGGGAGATGTGAAGATATTTGGAATGATAATATTGTTTATTAGAGTAATAAATAAGGTAATCCACAAAATATATAGGAAAATATCAACGTATTGGGTGAAAATTTCGGTTCAACACATACATAAACACAATGGGAGCGTTTTATTGACCAAAAAAATCATAATAAACTAATATAAGCCATATATGCTACTAAAATCAATCTGTGATATATCAACTAGTCTCACAATAAAATATTGATAACCTAACCATAAATAAATCTTGTAGAACACATACGATCCCCAATGCTAGTAAATAGATTTTCAATATGTTGAATATGTTAATGGTTGTTAAATTTCATTATATTTAACATCCGGTGAGTATTTCTGAAGAATAATAAAAAACCATCCTTTTTTAAATGTAGAACCAGAGAAACTTAATGTGGCCTAATAGAATGTAAAAAATACAATATCTATAAAATCATCCTATTGAGTCATAATCCCTCTGAGATCTTTTGGTTCAATTTAGTAAGGTGGAATATAATCTTATTAATATTCTATCATGTTCTATATTGTAAAAGAAACATCTTTCCCTAGTGAAAACATATATATTTACTTAAAAATTTGTCTGGTAAATGATCCACTTTGGGTGGAATGAAACTTTTCTTCATCGCACATTAATCAAAAAAATCACAACATAGGTAGTAATGTCAAACTTTTTTTGATAAACTGTCAATGCATGACCAAAATGAATATCCAATTATTTATGAAAAACATCACTAAAACCCTTAGGAGATATAAATATTAATCATATACAAAATTATTGATGTGGGTTTGGTATGATACCAGCAATTCCATATACAAAATTAGGTCAAAACAAGACGTATAATATATATACAGATCCCAAATGAAAATATACACCCCATCCATGAGGGACCATCTTTTTCATATATAGTTATACATCAATCATACACCTAGCAGTTTGTTAATAAAAATAAATTCACACAAAAACTACACTGAATGACAAAACTCATTCATAAGTTGAAATTTTATAAAGGAATATCAGTCTCATTTATATAATTAATCAATAGTATCAATTGATGATATATGATTTGTATCTCTATCTATCAATAGTCTAAGATCACTATCACCATGTCTTGGAAGTATTGAATGCAGATGACCTTCCCTTCTTCCATGTTCTACACTTTTATTCTTCTAAGAATAACTTCAGTACTAATACAAACTCTCTTTTCTATAATAATCGGGTCCTCGGCCATTACCTATATGTTAAATAGAACTACTACTGTTCAAATGGTATAAGGTAGAGGAACCTCATATAATACTTTGGTTCAAAATTTCTCCTCAATAAATACCCATCAGTATAAATTACTATAAAACCTATGTATCGTTCACATCCAATCGTATGCTCATCACTCCACTAGTAGTTAATGACATTGACAAAAAAATGTTAAATGACATTCATTTGTGATAGTAAAACATGTGATCAATTCCCTAGGTAAATTTTCATTCTCCCTAACTTATTTATATTCCAATATCCTAGTTGATATTCTCAATTAGATCCATCCTTACCATAGAATATATAACTCATTTTCATTTTGAATAAACCACCTTCATCCATTGGATGTATCATTTTGGTTCTCCTAGAATTGAGTTCCCAATTCATCGCCCCAAAAAAATATCATCAATTCGAATATATTAACCTGCTATATAATGCCAAATTTATATATTTCTTCAAAACATAATATCTTATATTCCTAATCAAGAATAGTTTTGGAAGGAATGAAGCAAGTTTTATGCTATCTCAGGTTCACATGTTTTACTTTATGGTTTGAGGGTGTTTCCATTAGAACTATAAATCCATGTCATGCATATTTCAAATAGACACCTTGGGAATATTTCAATGAACAAAAAAATGATGACAATTTCCTCAATAAAAAAATATCCCTCCACTTCACCAAGAACTACTGGGGAATCATTCCCCCTACTAGAAGAATATTTTATGCATTATCCTAATGTCATCCAACCTACATTCCGTTTCGTTTTTTGAATGTATCTACACTTCCAAACATGTATCTTAGGACTCATAACACATCACTAAATCATTTATAATGTATTTTTTACAATAAATATACAAAATTTTCATCCCTTATACAACTTCCCATCTTCAAAACTGGGTTACTATCACTGCCATCAAACATCCCTAACATGAGACATTGTTTACACTGAGTGAAAACATTTCATAATAATAAGTCTTTCATTAGAAACCTCTTTTTAAACATTTATATATACCACATTCATTATATTTTTAAAATTATTATTTCATTATTAGTAACAAAATATTTTCAATTTCATAATTAAATAAAACAATGGTCATTTCCCAAAACTACTCATCAAATTCATAATATTTTGTACCTAATATTATACTTGTATCATAAATTCATATGTTCCTAAAATTATTCCTCCATACACAAATCATTTTCCATACTAAACTATGAATAAAATATTTTAAAAAAAACATAACACATCATGTGCATCACCCAAGGTGAAATAACATTGAACTGTTAAAGAAAACATCAACAAAAATCTATTTCCTTGGTAATTGGGGTTTACCCCTATACAAAAGAAAAATAATCACCTGAATGAGAACATGACCAAGTCCCAACTCATAATAGAATAATATATACCATTACCAAGTAATAACCTAACAAAAATCAAATAAAAACATCTTTTATTCGACTTTATATTTCACTTACCTGGGATTCACATATAAGGGCCCTAAGACGTTTTTACACATGACCTCTAGTGCACATCGCCATACAAAAGAGTCTTTTGACTAGAATAAAAGGTCTAATATGTGATGTCGCAAGTATATTACCTCTTTATCAAATAATAAAAATATTATTCATCAATAAGAAATATTTCCAAGATTCTATAATAAGAAAACATTAAACCATAAATACCAAACTACACATTAATGAATCCAAAATAGAAAGAATGTACATAAACTAATCTATACAATATTATAGGGGAAAAAAGATTCATGTGTGTTGGGAAAAACAAAATAATAGAAAACATGGTACTCCCATGCATGTCTAGATATCGGGTCTAGTTTCCTCATTTATGATCCATCCCAAATACAGACGAATCCATATAATATAGGGGTCCGTCTTTATCATGTCCATCTCATATGAAATCTTTTCATGTGGGAATCAGTCGGACCATCTATGGTGCGAGAAAAAAATAATAGGAAACCACTAACAATTGTGAATAAATTATCTATTCAAAAATATTTTCTGAATTTGAATAATAAAAATTAAATATACACATGGATGTAAATTGGTTCCTTGTTTATTAATCGTTAGTTAACCACATTGGTCCTCGTGTTAATGGGGACACCCAAGCCAATTGTACAATCGTCGACCCAAAAGAATGTCTAAAAAAAGACCATATGGATTTTTTGAATTAAATATATTCTGGTGCTTTCATTATTCAAGTTAATAATAATTTCATTTTGTACCTATTTGAATAATTCTATGTACCATTTTAATGGATACATATAGAATAATTCTACTATCATTTCACATTCATGTCTCTTAGGTGTAATGAATTAGTGTAGTACCTCATGTGTACTTTTAACAGTATTCTATCTGCCCCAAATAAATTTTATCATTACAATTAAAATAATCATATAGTTTCATGATCATATGTCTAGACCCCCATGAGAACATGGTGCGTAAGTCCCTAACCCACAACTCATTCATTACCAGAACAAAAATAGATATATCAAGGTTCATCACCAATGTTCTTATTGTTTATAATTCACAACACATTTTATGAATTAATTTATCAAATAAACCAATGATTTCTCACCTTTATCATGTGGAAATACATATTTAATTCCCCAATAAATCCATTTACCACCATTCATTACTCATCTCATAATACATTATATGTTAATAAAGTCATCCATTTAAATCCCATTATCTATCCTTCAAGAGGCATTATGTTCAATTCCATATGAATATTATTTCCCATTTTATATTTCAAAAATCATAATTTAAATGATATTGGAATACTCATGGGTAGATAGTATTCCAGATCATACATTCTCTAATGTTCCCTATAATATTTTTGAAGGTTCTCAAATTTATAGGGGTATAAAATTAATTTACTAATTTAAATGTAATTCCACAATGTGTAAATGAAACGGTATAAAATTAAACCTGAAATCATTATCATTAGTATGGAAAATATAAATTAGACATCCTAAAAAATAATTTATTACAATTTCTAAAACAATTATTATGCTCAATTTAATGTATAATTATCGAATTCATAAATAAGGGGGTATTTAGTATAAAAAATGTGTATCATGATCCAAAAAAATAATATCAATTAGAACCAAGATATAAACCATAAGAAAGATGACATTTATCCCAATCTAATGAGGATGAATTACAAGATAGAGGGGAACTCAATCATGGATGATATATGAGGTAGAAGACGAATAAATTCTATCCATTGGATCATCGATTCACAATGGAAAGGGATTTAAGGGCATACGAATAATCATGTCAGTTTCCAAGAGAAAAGGAAATAATACTTGGTTGAGTCGAGGAGATTTGGGATATGAACTGGGGTTTGCGTAAATTTTAATTAATATTTTAGTGCATAAAATATATTCATTCACAGTTTCCTTGATGGGAATCATTGTTAGAAAGACCATTAATCCTAACCATGCACTCCTACTATTAGTGGTGAATAGTTTCTTCATAGTGGGTGTATGGTTTTCCCAACCATATTTGAACTGTGAAAACCCTATCAATCTAAGGTTGCACAGTTTGGGGAGGGAGGCTGCATTGAAGGGTCAAATTTTTTCCCCTCTATATGGATGAAAATGGGTCTTATAGTTTACATGGGAAATGGAATGATTCTCCCTTACTATGTTCCAACTGTGAAAATCCCATTTTTCTACCAAAATCATCCAAATTTACCTCAAATATCACAAAATCCTGAACCAATAATGGTTTGATCCACCCATGTGAAATAATATCTGAAAAAATAATAGACATTTCAAATTGGTTAGAATCATACAGTAAAAAAAGATAATTTATCTATTAAATTAATAGAATAAATTTAGTATCATAGATATTATTACATTTAATATTTTTAAAATAATTTATATAATTTTATACTACTTTAAAAAGTAATGTATTCTCACAATGTTAACATCATAGGTAATTATTTATTCACTAAAATATAAAAATAATGTATCATTATAAAATAATAATATATTTGTTTCATATAAATATTAATTATTAAACATAACATCTTTTAATCATAGGGAAGAAATTTATTAGTTTTTTAAAAGAGGGTTTCAATTTTTCTTTATTCATTACTTATATTTTTATAAATTCCATTATAAATGGGATGGGTATGATGTTTCAAATATTCATAAAATTTAATAGTAATGGTCTAAGAACATTCCAATATTGTAAATTAATGTTTAAATAAGATTTTAGCCCTTATAAGATTATTTATAACCCTTATTAGAATATTAATCATTATCTGGATGATAATTATTTTGTACATTCCATATTCATATGAAAAAACTAAATCCTATTTAACTAATTGGTAGATCATAATTATAAATATGGAATCCATTATATATAAATGAATTTACCATTGTGGAAGAAAATATATTAATTCTAATATGAAAATTTTAATGAAAACTTATTTTACAATAAAATATGTTTAATCAAAAATATAAACTAACAAAAAAATATTTTATAATGACGACTACCATATAATTACATAATTTATTTAAAAGTAATGTGTACTTATTTTAACTTATTATTTAATGGTAATTTTTAATTAAACTATTTTATTAAATGAAATTATAGTTTAAAATATTATTATATTCATGCTGCACTAGAAAAATAACTCTTTTTAGGAGAACCCATAATTTCCCCCTATGATGATTTTTATATGCTAATTTGAAAAATATAAAACATTTTTATAGAATAATGTTATATAATTTAATAATTAATCAGTTTTGTAAAACCTTATAATACCTGAAAATTAATTTGATACAGTCAAAACAATTTCCTTTTTGAATGAAAAATTAATTAATATTATTAAAAAATTACTATAACTATATAAAATAAAATCAATAAATAATAAATAATAATGAAAATATTATTAATGTTTTCCATGGTTGTTAAATTCATAAAATTATTTTAATATATATATTCTCATCTTTATTCATTACGTAATCATGTTGGGATATACTTACCTCTTACAACTTTATAATTCCTATTTACCTTCATCATTTATATATATTTTCAGTAAAACTATAAAATGATGAATTGTATTATTCAACAAAAATTTATCTATAGGGTCACAAATTTTTATAGGATTTTTATCATAACAATCCTTTTCATCCAACTTAACTAATTTTGGGTTAAATCAATGAAAATCTTTTGATTGATAGTTATATAATAATAAAAAAGTAATTATGTCTTGTAAGGGAGCTAAAATCATTGACATGAACATGTGGAAGGAAAAAAATCCAGATTAATCCAAGATTTGAAATGTTCCTGTAAATTATGGTAATATTTTCCCCTTATTAACAAAACCTATTACCCTTTTCCATAGTGACACATTAAGAAAAAAAATTACAAACTATCTCGAGAAAATATCCTTCCACTAGTTATTAGGATACCAAATTCATCTTTATCAGATGTGTCATATATTATTATAGAATATTATTCACCATTTGAAATACTTATTTAAATGATACTTTTAATTACTCAATGATAACATGTGTATGTTGGATTGAAATGTGTTATTATTTAAATCATCAACCAATGTTAGATGTTAATCCGAACAACCTTGGTAATACAGTGGAAAAGAGTGATGCATATCTTCCAAGCTCTGAATCATTCACTCTAACTATTCACCATATTTAGGATGAATTTTTTTACTAAAATTTAATTTTATCTCTAATGAGTTATAAAGTAATTGACTGAAATTAGAAGAAATTATGGAATTATGGTATAATATAAATGATCGAGGAAATATAGATACCCTAATAATATCCTCCGGATGTATCCAAGAATGCTTATCTAAATACATAGAATCACTAATTGAAATAAAATGATATGATTTAGTTAGTATAGAAATAATAAATCAAATTTTATTAATACCTCAATATTTGGTTGGTAATCCCTCCATGAAATCCATGTATATTTTTTTACCATTTCCAATAAACCATTGGAAAAGGAAAAATTATCCCACCATGCCGTTCAAATTAATATTTAACATGATCTCATAATAAATATTTCATTAAAAACATCCAACTATCATTCATCATTCCATCCCACTAGTAATATTATCAATGGTCTCTACATATCATAGTAAATAAGGGAGAATCATAAAATTGGGTGTTTTAATTTCTCATTGTAATTCTTTTCTAAGCATGTATATGAGATAAAAATCATTTTTCCAAATCTCGAAAACCATTCATATCATTTTTAACACTAGAAACAATCCATTCCATAAAATTTCCTCCCTTCCATTTAAATCATGTTAATCTATATGTGAATTCACAATTTTAACCGAAAAATGTTAATACAATGTAACAAAATTAAAATATAGGAGATTATGGTATAAAAAAATTAGGCCATGATTAATATAATAATTTACCATGGGATAATGTTATAAACGCATCATTGTTATGGATTTTTTAACTTTTCTACTATAACTATCAGATACTATGATTTAATGTTCTAAATGTTTCATTATTATTGATTGTTTATATTTTCTATTAAGGTAATTAGATACTATGAATTCAATTCAAGGATGATAATAAATTTTTCAATTATAATAAATTATCAGTTATATCCATCATCATAGAATAATGTTCAAAACATTCAGAGTAAATATATACCATATGAATTTATGATTGGAATATATTTGACAATGAAAAAATATAAATAATGGAATAATTTTTTAAATCCTTAACTTCATCATCTAATTAGATATCATCACTGGTAAAATTTAAATAAAGAATATTGTTTTTACATGATATAAAATCAAATAAAAAATAATTATTTATTATAACATAACCAATTACCTCAATTAAGTCTCAAATTAGGTGAAGAATTGACAATGTCTATATGGAAATGAAAAAAAATAGCACATCCAATAATATTTTTATGTTCATAGAATAAATATTACCCCTCTTTCATAAATATGATTTTAACTCTATTTTTAGTTTTCATAGTATGTTGGATAGATAAATAAAATTATGATTTCCACTAACTGAGAGTGGTAACCCACTAATTTATGAAAATTGAGATTCCCTTTGACATTTTTTATTCTTTTATATTTTTCAATAAAATTTACTTATTCTATGTCAAAATATGTGCTATTATTAAAAAATTTATGGTTGAGGAATGATATCTGTTGGATCCAACATTCACACATACAAAATATTCAATTTTACAATTACATTCACGATAAAAAATACGTTGTTATTTTTCATGTTCCTCATGAATATTAGAACACAATAATTTATCATCAATAAAAACAACACAATTAATTAAATATTACAAAGAAACTCAATTAAAAATATATGTGAATACAACTATGAAATTAAAAATCCATTTGTGGTTTATTAAAAATGCCTAATTTCTTTACGTAGTCAAAAAACATTATTCATAATATCTTCATCCTTAGCCATTATTTAATAGTACCCAAACCATAGAACATTATTTGAATAATAATTTACTCCCTTGCGCTGATCAAAATAATCATCAATATGAGTTAAATGATACATGTTAATAATATATATGACATATAGGGATCCATAATCAATTAATATATTCAATAAACCATTTTTATTATTAAAAAATAAAATTTGATTATACCATGAAAATTTGATGAAATGAATGAAACCATCATCCTCTTCTAACTACTATTTAATTTTTAAAAATTTATTTTTGACCCCTTTGTAAAGGGGTTTCTGAAATTTAATTATCATAATGAACTAAGTCAATTATAATATAAAATAATAAATTAGAAATAAATCCATTAAAATAATCAATAATCACATGGTTATATTCACTAACTATAAACACATAATAATTCATTGAAATGTTTATCTATCCAATAAAATATACATGTAAAACATCAATATCACCTCTACTATATTTCCCAGATTTTTTATATGATATAAAATTCATAAGATAATTAAATATAACATTGTTTTCTATATAATTTATATTTCCATGATAACCAACAAACAATCCATATATAATATAATATCAAACAATGCATTTGGAATTTCATCACCATTTTAAGGAAACGCCATCCGCCTAATAACAAAAAGTATATTCCCATAAATAAATTTGATATTTATACATTAACATAAATTTCCCACTAAAATATCAATATTATATTCAGGATGTCGTATTTTCCCATAATATAGTAATTTAACATAAATTAAGAAATGTTATGATTACATGTAAAATAGGATGTCATATTAATTGGAATATAAAATTTTCATCCCAACTACAACTTCATCATATGTCCCATCATCAGCCATAGCGGTGAAAAAGGAATTTTCCACACCCTTTTATATTTGATATTATTTATTATACCATGAAAAAAAAAATATTCAGACACATATTAGAATAATGTCAGAAATCATTACAATTAAACATCACATTGTTGGTTGGTTATCTCGTAACAAATCCTTTTATTATCAAGGACTCTTTTATCTACTATCATGAGCAATATGAAAAAAATTAATAAAATGGTAATACTATATATATATATATATTAGAATATTACATGAAATGTTTTTACTACACTTTGAACATGGTTTGGGATTACATATACATTCATTAGTATAGTTATTCTCAATTTTACTACTCTTTTCCCACTTTTTGATATTTTCATCATGGAAAAAATAAGTGTTCAAAATAATCTCAACATTATCATCAATATTAAAAACATTAATATAACATTTTAATTCTTGTTATAATAATTCCATTAATGAACATAGATTCAATGATGGGTAAAATAAAAATAATAATTTATAATTGTTATGAATAAATATTAGTTAATACATGGATAATTGTGAAAAATATACTTAATACCCATATATTGAATATTTTTTCCCACTGAATTTTATGTATTAATTCTCTATCATGGAAAAAACAACCATTAGGAAATTATTTCCTAGAAATTATTCTAAAATGGGTTTCATTACATGAGATCAGTCTCAAACCTATATTTGATTTTCATTACAATTAAACATAATCAATTAAACTCACCATCAGAATAATAAATTGAATGAGTTACATGTTATGTTGTTAATCATCAATGAAATTAAATAAAAATTATTTTACATTGTTCAAGCCCTAGAATACCACTATATATGATGATTGGACAAATATTTAAAGGTGATGATTCTGAAAATTATATTTTGGTGACTATTTTTTCTATTGGAAATATAGTTATTAACTAAACTGGATTCCATAATATTTTGTACAATCTTTGTACTAATGCTTCATTGCCCAAAATTGAACTGATCTAATTCTTTCAACTCGATGATGAAGATTTTCATTGAAATTATCCAAATAAATCATTTCTATATCATCTTCCTTATTTCCTCTAGGGAAATTCATTATGAATATATATATATTTGATTAAAAAACATTGTAATATTTAATTTCTATATCATTTCAACATAGCCAAAATAAAGAACTTATTAAGGTAATTTAATTAAAATTATCAAAATCTATAATATTTTATGAATGATTCATATGATTCCGAGTATAAGGATAGATATTAAAAATCTCATTAATCTTGATATTTTAATCTAGAATTCAAAAATCAAAATTTTTAATGATATTTTTGGGTATGTGTTGTCCAGAATTGTGTTATAATTGGGGAATAGAAAACTATATATTTAAAATTGGAATCATACACTACGTTAAAAATGTTCCCATAAAAATAATCATTTGGCTGAAGAATATTTTTTCCGTGAAAATATTCCTAACAATACACATAAAATATTATTTATTCATTCCATTCTATAATCCATATGAAAAAAATATTTAAAATGGTTCCATTAAGATAAAAATAACATTATTGGATTTTTTTGGTCCCCCATCTATGTGGATCCACTAATTTCTCATTTCAAAATACATAGATTTTATGAAGAGGCTTTAAGGAAGTCCTGAGGGAATCGACTACTAAAAGATAGTAGTTGAGAGATTTCACACCTTGTAATGTTACACAACACGAATGTTGGATTAAGACATATAATAAATAGGGGTTAACAAAATAAATATAATTATAAGTCAATATATTTATCAAATGAAACAAAACCCTGAGGATTAAATGATTTTAAAGGGAACAATATTTTATTAAATCGCAATTGTTTTATATTACAAATGTTTTCATCCGCTCAATTTTTTCACCCCTTATTGATGCAACACCTCTCTCCTGATTCCATGTGACCCAAAACCCACTAATGTACATTTTTTAGGATTCATTTCACAAGGGTTAATATCTATAATATCTACAATGATTTATAGTGATCCAAATTCAATCCATGATTTGTTATACCTCTTTTATTATGGATTTGTTTATCAGTATCATACTATTCATCCTCTCTATGTAATGGTATTTGATTTCCATGTTTCTAAAGGAGTGTTGTTTCTTTTTTGTTGGTGTGGTTGTGGTGTAGTGTCCTCGAGATAATGAAGTTGTTCTGGGGGAGGATATTTGAATCCATTGTGTTGGTCCATTATCCTGAAAAAAATTGACATCCTTTTTGTGGTAGGGGTTAATTTATTCTCTATTTACCTAAGTGACATTGTAAAGATATAATGTTTTAGCCCCTCGGATTCTAATGAATTTATACTATGAATTACTTAAACAAGATTAAATAATTGGTATCATTACATGTAAAGGATTATGTTTGGTAGCATGATAATGGCATGTCACATTGTTTTCTAGATATTGTGGAATCAATGCAGTTCCTTTTAGAATTGAATTGTCTTGTGGAATTGTTAAATTACATACAACGAGAATTTATTCTTAATTAGTTTATTAAATGATTAAAGGTGAATGTCTAATGAATCTTGTGTGTTTTAATCATTATGATAAAATCAAGTTTAAATGAATTGATCATAAAAGTGTTAATTTAATTTGATAGATGCATAAATCATGTTAAATATTTTTCATAAATGAATTAATGTAATTTAAAATAATTTTTTTAATTAATTCATTACAACTTGTGATATTTCTCTACATATGTTCACATTGATGCAACTAGTTAATAATTAATCAGTTAATTAATGATGTAAATAGAATCAGTTGTGTGCTAAAAGATAATTCCTTGTAGATCATTAGTTTTCTCTATTCGTGTAATGAATGATATCCTTATTCTTTGGGGATGTGAGGCCTCATTGTCTAATAATGATAGATTCCTTTCTATAGACCAAAGATATTGTTCTCTATTTTTTATTTCCTACTGCCCATGAAGTGAGCATGGGATGGTGGAGACTTAAGAGATGTTGTGGAATATAGTGTGGGGAGTCCTGGATGTAATGTCAATCTATGATGACTGATCCTGGAGGGTTGTTGTGGTATATAGGGTCGGGAGGCAATATTATTGTGGCCGTAGTTGATTCTTGTTATGGTGGGATGAATCCAGATATTCATGTGGGTGTTGTAGAGGACATCAGTGAAGCTAGAACTAGTTGAAGATGGTATTAAACTTTGATATCAAATTTGGAATCTTATTTGAATATACTATATCACTAAAGTACAGGTTTTATTTATTTTTTTATCACTACCCCACTCCTCGAGGCAGATGGATGTACATTTTTGTATACCTATTTTGGAATCCTAGTATATATTCCAAGAGTACTAGGTAATATGTAATGTAGTTTTCTTGATAAATGAATAAATTCATAACACATATGGTTAGAACGTACATCGATGAAATACTAAGATTATAATTCCTAGGAGACATGGATAGAGTTTTCATATTCTTGTAGGAATTGTTTTTGTTTTAATGGTAATGAAATGTAATGCGGAAAATGGTAAAGGTTTATTAGTGGTTAATTAATTAATTAAAATAATATTCAGATTATTAAAAGTTATAAAATAATTTAATATGTTTATTTAAATGGTTGTATTCTTAGAGTATATATGGTTAAAACAGTTGTTTCTAGGAGTCCAATATATGTTATCTTTTGTTGAGTTTGAGAGTGGTTTATTCCAATAGTGTGGTTGTATACTAAATTATATCATGTTTTTTTATATGATACAATGCCATGTTGGTTTGGGAAACTCTAAGCCCATGAATTATACGCCTTGGTGACATGTTTTCCCTAATATCCCACTGGGATGATGGATCGGTGACTACTCCATTTATCCACACTCTTTTCACTTTGTAGTTTCTTGTGTTGGTATTAACGATAGTTAGTTTTATCCATATATGTATGTAGAGGGATGTAATGTATTGTGGTTATTTCACTTTCATGCAATCTTGAATATTGTTTCCTAAGTACAACTATATTTATAACATGTATAGGGTGTGATGTCATGAGGATACTTACCTAGTGTATGGGCTACAATGGATTTATGTGTAACACCATATTTATCAAAAAATTTATATAGTCTGTGGTGGCTCCTGGAAACTACTTAGTTACTTTACATTACATATACATAGTGGTGTGTTCAATGTGGTTCAAATTTTGGTGATTCTCCTGTGTGTCCATTGGATATAATTTTGGGGAGATATACCCAAGACTTGTGACATTGAGGCAGAGTACAAAACTAGTGGGAAGTGGTAGTGGGGTACTATTGATATTTATTATAATATTATATTCTCTTATATGTGATACATGGGGAGTGTATCCCTGGTGTGGCTAAAAAAAGTATATCTGTTATGGTGATTAGTTAGTTTCACTTATTGATCACTGAGCTTTAACAATATTTCCTTACTATATTCACAATAGTCTCTAGGGAGGATCCTCCAAAGTATACTACTATACTCACCTTACATATATATAAATTATTTTTCAGTTTAGTTAGAGAAGTTTGGATGTCAGTCTAGTTAATTACAAACTATGGTTAGGCCTGATTTTCTTGGGCATTGTGGTCGCTATTACCCTTAATTTTTTTCATAATTGAAATTTTCTGTTGTAGTTGATGTATTACATTACTAACATTGCATATGTGAAATTTTTCATTTGTTTTATATTTTAGCCTAAGAATAGGATGGTTGGTTTATATATTTTGTCTCTATTTTAAATGGTTTCTTTTAGAGGGTAATTCCTACCATATGTGTATTTATTATACCCTATGTGCTATTCTCCATCCTGGTGTCTACTAGAGGTGGGACATAGGTGTCACAATGTATCTTCTCCATTTTTTTATAAGTTGGGGAACACATTGATTGGAGGGGGTCATGATAGGGTTGTATAAAAGGTATTAAGAGTGATGGGATGTCTTTTGGTGTTAACCACAAGTGAGGTTTTGTGGGATGCTAGAGAAATTGTGTCTTCTATGTTTAGATAGTAGTGTATCTACGGGAGAGCAGATTTGAAATTCGTATTTAGGTCCACCTTTGATATAATTCTTTGAATATTAAATATAATATGTCTACTAAGCATGGTCATTCTAGTAGCAGCATAGAGACCATGGAATGTATCGTGAACCACACTTCTTTGACAATGTATTTTAATGGTTATGCCATTTATAGGTTACCCAAAAATGGTTAAAATAAAACAAATAATTAATGTAAAATATTTCAATATACTAATATAGGAACTGTGAATATTTTTTTATTGTGATGGAATGCATCCAAGCCGATATCCATGTTAGGTTCACATGGAAAATGATTACAGTGTTACGCCTATATATCACCACATGATATAGGTTGACAATGGCAAGACCTGGTGGGGGAGACGCCGAGTGTTACTGAACCAGATTCTAATGAGGTATATGGGATCTATTTCATATGCAGTCACGTTTTAATGGTTTGTTGATATTGAAATTTCATTCAATTCAATTCATTCTTGGATGGGTCACTAGGTATCTATGGTTGTGACGATGTTCTGTGTGGTAGTGAAGAAATGGTGGTTGTTTTTCCATGAAAATTGTGAGGATCTAGAATTGTCATGGTACGCGTTCCCTAGAACTTTCTAAGAAAAGGTTTTTTATTTGACATTGAAGGGGTCCATTCACCATGAGTTACTTACCCTTCAGTAGGGGAGCTCTATTTTATCAGAGTTTGGGATCTGTATCAAGATCCATTTATGATATTATTTGTAACAGTTTCCATATGATGAGTCCATAGAAACACATTTCCATGAGGGTTTGAATCAAAAGATTCATCTTTATGTCACCATGTTTATGATAATGACCTATCTCGATGTGCTGGATAGATAATAGGTCATCAAGATGATTTTAGACAGAATAATATTATCAAGAGACAATAGTTTCCAAGATTCCTCATGATGCACAGTTGTGGTTCAGGGTTCCTAGTTATAATGAATGAATATCTTTTGATAATCAAGGATAAGGTCCATGAACTCAATGAATAATTTCTCTAAGAGGGTTAGTGTATATCAATCCTATTACAAAGGATCAAAAGAATGTTTTTCTTATCGATTCCAATTTCATTAGTGGAGAGAGTGAACAACCTTTCTGGGTAGTCATTGTGATTCTATTGTTCCACTTCTGGATCCTCCACTAAGCCAGTTCCAGCCAGGGTTATAGAAGTAGGTTTCTCCAGTTTGGGATCAGTACGGAGTATATGGGGTATGTATAAGAGAGACATGGGACTCCCTCCATACACATATAATATACATCATCCATGTATGTGGTCATCGACATTGATTGATAGACCAAGAAGCTAGTTCTAATCATATTCATGATTAAGTATTTCTAGCATCAAGCGAGCCATATTCCATTCAAGGTAACATTTCTTGTTTTCTATAGGGGTGAATGTATTGTTTGTTTTAAGAGTGACACACACATTCATATCACCATTAGTTCTCTATACATGTATAATTTATGGATAGAGGCCACCATGGGACTTGGCGTTGACTATTCCAATTCGAGGCTAAGCTAAATTCATCGTTGTATGTACAAACTAATAGCAAGTGTTGTCGAAGCATCGCTCCTAGTGATATTTTTATATTTGTGGATAAACAAAAATTAAATCATAATCACCATGTATTATTTTATTCATTTTAGGCAATAATTTAATTCTCAAGTGGAATGTCATGTTCATAGATGATGACCGAGATCCAATAGCATCTCATTGTAAGAGAAACCCTTAAATGGGTTAGAGGAGTTTTTCCTCCATTCCATCCTAGATGGTTGAGATTATATAGAGTTCACAGTAGGTCTAGTAGTCAGCATTTCCTATGTCTTTATAAGATTACCCTTGTGTATTTCTGGATGAGGTTTTTACATTAACCCCTCACCTAGAGATCAATTTTCGAGACCAAATGACATTGAAAAGTGTACCCTATCTTGATATATCCATATAAGATTGTTCATTAAGAGTTTCATGATTTGTGTATACAACATGATGGTTTATTTCAGTCATGTTTATCAGCTGATTATGACACCGTGGGGTGCATCAGTTTTGTTCGAGATGAAAGGTGATGGTAGTTTGCAGTAGTGTATCAATTACCATCACTTAAACTAAGTTCCAATGAAAAAATTTATATCCTTATTATTGGATATATAATTTATTTGATCAATTAAAGTCTGAAAATTGGTTATTTAATATTGATTCTCCATTATGATATTGTCACATTTGTGGGAAGGATGATGAAATCCAGAATCCTCCATTATATTATTGTAACTGGCTTGATGAGTTTGTTGTGATGTCAGTTTATGTGACGCTATATGAAGCTGTGTTCATAGGGATAAAGAATCATATGTTCCACGAGTTTGTGGATATGTTCATATTGGTTTTCATGTATGAAATACTTATTTACTCTGTATCGTAGAAATATCATGATGATTTTCTTTGTGTAATTTTTCATGTTCTTCCTCATGAGAATTCATTTTGGATGTTCACTATGTTTGAGTTTTTGGATTGATATTTCCATTTCAGCTGAAATTCATTATCCTAACAGGGTGTAGTTTTTGATCCTTTGAATATGAGAAAAGTTTTATATTAGGATTCCTCCATGATTTTGGTAGTTGTGTGGAGTTTATTTGGTCATGTAGGCTATTATAAGTGGTTCAGTGCTTATTTCCATCTGTTTGTGACTTCTATGAGAGAATTCACAAGAACTGATTGGGTGTTCATAAAAACTAATTAATGTCATAATGATTTTTAGTGTATTTATGAGATGTTGTTTAGTGATCCAATTCATCTTCCACCAAAAAAAGTGCCCAGTTTGATGTTTTATTTGATGCTTCGTATCTTTTGTTGGGATGTTCTATAAGGTAGTAGATATTGATCATTTCTTATGGGCCTCAAAATTTGCATTCCCATGAGCATAACTATCAACTCATGGATATTTTTTTAGGTATAAGACTGTTTTTCATAAATTATAAGAGAAATTACCACATCAGCAAGTATTTAATGGTCTTAACCTATCACTATAGCTTGGGGAATGTTTTTCCCAATGAAACATGAACTTGATTTAATGTAGGACGATGGAGTTCTTATAATAATATGACATTTTGATTCATCATAGACCTTGAATAGAGAATTTTATGGACAACACACTCATTTGGGAGCCTCGTAGTGATGTATTGAATGAATATGGTGATTCCTAGAGAGTGGTAGAAGAACCTCCAGCATTGCATAACGATATATGAGAGTTTGGGGGAAGATGATTTCATTTTGATAGGACGGTGCATACAAATCTAGTTCAATAGGTGAATATTCTTAGTTGGGGGATCATGGGGTGGAAGTATGGAGATACTAAGTTTATTTTTGTGAGGCCCATGTTGGTCGATATGAAGATGAACATCATTATGTTTTGTTTTTTGGGATGGTTTATCATTTATTTAGAAATGCATTAGAAGAATCTATGATAATTTGATAGTTCACCTTTTATAGATCACCCTATTGTGACAAATATGTATGAAGAATTGATGGTTAATTTTTTTGTGTCCTTTGTTAATGCTTGCATTTTCAAATTTTATGTCTCAAGGTTTGGATTACTATATGTTGAAGGTTGATTACCAGGTCCCATGTGGTTTTCCCTAGCCATTGTAAATTCCATTGTGGAATTTGGATGACTTATTTATGGCCACTTTTATTAGTATAAATCAAGCATAGGGTAGCTACTAAGCTATATGTGGGGAATCTGATCATTTTAAAAAATCAACCCACTATGTATCTATCAAGGAGTTGGGATTTATTTGATGTTTTATTGAGCTTGTATCTGAGGGAGGTGGTGGGAATCAAATTGGTACATATTTCGATCCTTTTTTATTTAGATCCTCATATTATCTCTAGGGTGTGGAGAAGTATTCATCATGATATTGGTTTTTAATAATTCATTAACACTACTTATCATCTTTAAGTAGATTTTCATGTGGAGTAGACCATCCAGTCTCTTGAAGACCTATTTTTCTTTTTGTCCCTGAGTTTCTATGTTATTAAAAGAGGCACCTAATTTTATTATATTTCGCATACAAAAATATTTTCACTCCACCATCGGTATGGAACCATTTGAGGTATTATATATCTGACCTTTCCATTCTACATTGTAATGGAATGGTCCATATAGTCATCAATTCTCACACCGAAACAACTATATAATAATGTGGATATTTTTTATGTTAATTATGACAGGAAAAAAATTAGCACAATATAATTATAAATTAAATTTTGATCATAGGAGGATACATGTATAGTTTCATTTTAGAGATCATGTGCTTATATAGGTGACTCCCCATCATGGGAAACAATGGATTAGTCATTGGAGTGTGCTTTATCCCCAGTTCGTTGAGCCTTTTAGGGTGCTATATCATTGTTGGTTCATGTAATATCATATATCACATCCCCTATAGAAATCCCAGATACACGATGTTTTTCATGTGTTGCAAACCCATTGTGGTATTCACTGTAACACTAACATCATCAATTGGGATGAGATTGATGTTGATGATTATGTGTCTTTCTAAGAGTTGCATTCAAATATACATGACTTCTGGGGTATTAACCTACATGGAAATTCTATCACATTGGATCATCTCTTGTTGTGTGATGGTTTCATGGAAGAGAGTACATTGGAGCGTGAGTCACGTATACAGGCTCAGTACACATGATTTGTTCAATGATTACCTCTTATATAGTAACACTATTAACTATGATGTTGTAGAACATTTTAGGTATATGAGATTATTTTCAATTGTTAATTTTTTTCGAATAATCTCTATAAGATGTATTTCCCCCAAGAGAGTTGTTAGGAACTAGTTTTTCTCTTTTTTTGTAGTTTCATGTTGTTTCCTTGGTGAGGTTCTTGAGCTCCTGTAGTGGTGATATCCTAGAGTTGTATCTTGTTGGGTGGAAGATTGGTTGACCCATTTCATTCTCCTATTTGTGTATTTATTTGATTAGCATGCATTAGAATGTATTCATATGTATATTGGGTAAGGGACCAAATCCATGTGGATCAAACCTTGGCACATTTTCAAAGAACAAGGTTCTCAGAGAAGGCTTAGAGGTTGTTTGGAGGGAACCAACTTCTAAAATCCAGATGTAGTGAAATTTCATTCAATGTAATGTTACACGATGTAAATGTATGTTTTGAGATGATTATTAAATCACGTTTTAAAAATGATTACATGTTTTTTGGTAATAAAAAAACCTTAAGGATTAAAAAACATTAATAATAATTACACATTGTTTAAATCTTGGATGGTGTATTTTTTAAAACATATTCAACTTCGTGGGATTGTCAAAACCATTAGCTGAAGCACCACTCTCTATATCCCAGGTGACTCGGGATCCCCCACTTCAACATTTTGGTTATTTATTTATCAACTGTTGATCTTTATCATCCCTCCAGAACTCTATATTAATCAATTTTCTATCCAAGGAATGCTAACCTTTTTTCTTCTAGTTTCATAAATTTTTTTCCTCTATTTTACCATTTACATGTTCTCGATCTTGATATTAATGTTTTTAGAGTATTTTTTATTTGGGTTTTGGTTGAAAAATTTGTTGAGAGACATCCTTAGGTTGATGTAGTTCTTTCTTGATAGGTGATTGAGATCCAAAACACGTGTCTATTATTGTGAAATGAATGTGTATAACCTTTTATAGGTAGGAGATCTTTGATTCAATATGTATTTCTATCTATTCATAGAGATCACATGATTTTTTCATTACTAGATAATGAAATTAACCTAATAATTATTTGGATCAGATTAAATATTTGGTATCGTTTAAATGAGTATATTGAAATTTAGTACCATTATAATAGTTTTACCTATTATTATACATATATTGTGGAATATATATTGTTCTTCTTATTCTAGGATTATCATGACTAATTGTTAATGAATATAAATCCTTAAATAAGTTTTAATAAATTAGACAAAAGAATAAAGAAGCATGATTAATGAATCTGGTGTGTTGTAATCTTAATGAGGATATAATGATTAAATTAATTTATCTTCAATGTTTTAATGGAATTGAATAAAGGTTAAAATAATTTAAATTATTATTGGGAAGATAATCAAAGGGATGTTTAATTAATTGTTTAATTTATTTGGGAAATTTATTGATTGCTTGTTTCTTAGGATTCCCATAGTTAGAATCATCAAATTATAAATCAGTAGATTTATGATAAAATATGAATTGATTGTATAATAAAAAATAATTCATTATATAAAATATGATTACCTCTGATTGTAAGAGATTATTTACTTTTTCATTTGGTTCATGAGGGCTCGTTGTGTGTGAAGGATGGATTCCCTATTTTAGGACCAAGTGTACAGTCACACCATTTTTTTCATACATCATGTGATTTGATAATGGGATGGGTGAGCCTGGAGTGTAGATGTGGTATATGGGGCATTTAGGCTTGGATGTTATGTGAACCTGGGATGGATGAGTGTTGAAGAATGTTGTGGTATATAGTATTAGGAGACCCATCATTTATAATACAAATTGACTCTTATGATGGATGGATTCATCGGGATATGAATGTGGTTATAGGGGAGGACACTGGGGAAGGAGGAATATGTTGAATCTGGAATTACTCATTGATATGAATATTTGATAGTGGATTGAATATTTTGTTTAGCTAATGGACATTTTTTATATATTTTCCATTCCCCACTATTTGAGGTAGATAGATGTTCTTTGTTTGATACCTTTATTAGCCATGTGGGATATTTTCCCAGATTAACTGGTAATATGGGAATTAAAATTTTTAATAAATGAATACATTTTAGCCCAAGTGTTCAGATCATTCTTGGATTCAATGTCGATGTCATAATTTTGAGAAATTGTGGAATTGTTTTTCTTATGTCTGGATGGAATTAAACATTTTTTAAATTATAATAAAATGTAATATGGAACATTCAAAGGGTTAATTATTGGATAAATAATTATGAAACATAATTTTAAACTATTAAAGGGGGTAAAATGATTTAATGTATGTCTATAAATTGTTGTGTGGTTATATTATATACTATCTAGATAATGGAAGCCAGGAGGTCAAGAGACATTTAATTCTATTGAGTGTGAGTCAAGGTTATGCCCAGTGTTTTTATGAGCTATATCATAGCATGAAAAGTTTTTGTATTTATATGAATTAACAATATTTTGGTTAGAAAAACTGAAACCATGAGGATTTTGAGCCATGATGGGAGGATGGATTTTGAACTACCAATGTTGGCCACAATCTATATTCTTGGTAGTTACCAGTTTTAGTATGAAAGATGCTTAGTTTTACCCCTACATGTGTGTATAGGGATTTAATTTCTTATGGTTATCAGATAGACATGAATTCCGGATACACGTTTTTAAGAAAAACTATTGGTATAATGTGTATAAGTTTCTATGTCATGAGAATCCTTACAAGATGTATGGGAAGTGATGTCTTGGGGTACAGTACATGATTTATTATAGATGATGTACGGGAAGTGGTGGATCCCAAGAACATCTTGTTTTATTTTTGTTACATGTAGATGGGGGGTTTGTTGCAGTAGTATCACATTGTGGTTCTTCATCTATTTGTCCTTGTGCTAGATTTTTGGAGAGAGATGCTCATGATGTGTGACATTGGGAAACTAGTGGCATCGTAAGAGAGGTACCCATTATAATATTCATTATTTTATAATATATTGTATTCCATACATGGGGAGAGTATCCAAGGTAAGTTTTCTAGCACTGTATAATAGTTTCAGTGACGAGTTAGTTTCTGACGTTGTTCTCTATTCATTGTCAATCATTTTTTACTAATTTTATGAGAGTGTTTGAAAAGGATCAGAATGATTATATTAATATAATAAGCCTATGTATAAAAAAAATTAATTTTTAGGTCAGTTTTAATAGGTGGAGATCATTCATGTTACTAGAATCCTGGGGTTTAATTGGAGCGGTTTGGGCTTTATGGTAACCATCGCTCTTACTTTTCTTTTGGTACATGAAATTTTTCCTTGATGTTGTTGCAGTACATTCAAATCAATACAAATCCTCACATTCTATTTTCTTTTAATTTTTTTGATTGTGTAGGATTTGGTTGGTATATGTATTATCTCTCACATTCAAAAGTGTTATCTTAGAGGGTAGCCCCTCCAACTATGTATTTGTTATACTTTCATTTCTAGTTTCCAACACAAGAACTACTTGAGAGGGGATTAGGCTGTAATTATCGCTCTTCTCTAATTGAAGGTATAGTAGGTCTATAACCTTGTGGGGAGGAGGAAATGACTGATATAAATGTATTGAATGATTTATCCCATTGAAAGACATAAAAATTCATTAAATTATTACCGTTGAAAGATTAATTAATATGTGAATGTAATAAATCAAAACCAAATTAAAAATGTAGACATTTTTCTCATAAAAATTAAAATCCCTTGTAATAAAATAAAATCATGTTTATGAATGTTTAAGAATTATATTCACAAATCATATCAGAAAATACCATATCCCATTTATATCGAATGGAGAAACCTCCTAGTTTATCACTGTCATTATTTACTTTAGATACATTTAAAATTATGTAATTCATTTGAAATCTTTCTTATGCTCAATAATTTCGGTATGATATATTGAGCACACCAATTTTTATAAGATGTATTGGTCATACCATCTCTTATAATACTTTTTAGTTCACCCTCATAATCTGTAATTATATTGTACCATATAATGCATAATATTTTATGAGTTCACATTCTCATCATAAAAATTAACAAAACAAATTTCAACACATATTCTAATCACTTTGTGATATCTTAATAACCATTTCATATATAAAACCATTTTAATAATTATAATAATAATAATGAATAGAAGAATGGATTTTATTAGAAGAAAAAATTGATCCTTATAATTGATGATAAATTTAAAAAAAATTGTTCTTGTTGGAAATTTTGTCGACATCATAAATGTTAAAATAGAACATTCCATTTTCTTTTTATAATGGACGCAAAATATTTTAATTATAAAAAATATAAAAATAGTCCTTTTAAATTTTTTTAAGGTATTAAAAAGGGATATAAAATTATCATTATAATTAATTTCAATCCATTTAAAATCAAACACAAAATATATTCAAGGATATGGATATGGAATAATGGTATTTAGAAACAAATCATTTTGACAGTAAACATGTTGGTATAAGTTAATGTGTGACCTATCTTGGGTCTGAAAAATAACATATATTCATTATCTTCACGAATAATAAGAACATATTTGTTATTTTTTAATGAATTTTTTTAATTCGTGTTTAACATATTATCCAATTTATGTCATTTTTTAAAAAAATTAATTTTTTATATAATCAGTATTCTTTATGATAAACTTTTTTTGGGATTTTAGTTTTTATATATTTGGTAGTTTTATTATATAAAATGAGTTTATTGGTCTAAAATTTAATGAATGATAATAATTAAATAATTATATTATGTTTACGCTTTGATAAAATTTATAACCATTCATGAAGGGTGTAAATGAGAAATGAATCCCAGTTTTTTATGGAGGTAGAAATCCATATGTACATGTGAATGATATTTACATTTTACAATAGATGGAGGGGTTTGAAAATATATGGCATAATATCATTCAATAATAATAATAGTTTTATCAATTCCACACACACACACACACACATATATATATACACCTTCATTAAATTTGTTAGTATTAAAATCTATGAGTTGTGGTAGAGGGAAAAAGTATCCCACACATTCATGGTGTTGGAAATCCAAACATAATGGTGATAAATCTTCTCATTTACCATAGGATGGAAAAGAATATGGAAAATGGTTACAAAATAATTAGAAAATTATTTAATTATATATATGTTACGTATGTTTTCTTTTAATCATATCTTAAAATTTTTAAATAGGTGGGAAAACAAATAAACGTGAAAATTATCGATTAGTATTTCTACATTCTCCTTTGTTAACTTTTTTTTTCATTCACCATACACCTTCTAAGAATAATATTATAATGAGGAAAATTCATATATAACATGTGGAGTTTTTTGAGATCAATATTTCCATAGGATAATTTTGAAATTGTTTCTTCAAAATCTTTATGGAAGATAAGAAAGGAGGTTCTAGTATATTAGTTAGTTGAGGGGAACAATTTGAATTAAATATTGTACAGAATTAATATAAACATAATTTCTTATGAATATGGAAAAATTTATATTTTTTTAATATAGGATATTTTTTGTGAAATTTTCTCATTCAATAAAATTTAGATATGTTTAGGTGATTTTCCCCTTATCTCTATGTAATAACCCACATTAAAACTTTTGATAATAAAATAAATATAAACTATTTTCTATTATAGTTTGTAATTAACAAAATATATATGTACAAATGGAAAAAAATAAAACATTTATTATATTCTAATCTATATCTCAATCACTTGTATGATGATATGTTGAAATTATTTTCATGACATAATGCTTATTATCAAATATTAAAATTATATTTTTGATACCACTCATTTAATTTGATTTTCGTTATATCAATAAAGTAACTTAATTATAATATAAGACATTTTAACATGAGAACATGTTATATTTATATATTAAATTTTTCGTACAATATATCATAGAAAAACACTATCACTTTTAGTGTTTTTAAAATCTGTTATTTGATTTTTCAATTTTTGGTACTACCACTATGATGATGTTTCATAATAATTTAATATAATTATTTCATCTGTTGAAATTAAAAATAAAATATCATGTAAAAATAATTCCATCAAATAACCATTTATTATTATACATAGCCTCAACATTCCCTATTTTGAATAGAATGGGTATTTTTTAAATTAAGATAGTGGAATTGTTTATATATAACTTATCATAAAAAATGTTCAGTCCATTATCAAAAGTAAGTGAAAATAAATATCAAAATTTTATATAATTTTACTAGCATGGTATAAATATATATCTCATAAAATAAATAATTTTTTTGGAGATAGTTAGCCCTTACCAATTATTTGTATCCTAAATTAATTTATTTACCCTCAATATGGTAAAAAATAGATAATTCATTTACAACAAATAATTACAAAATATATTTTCAAATTTTTAATATTTTAATATCATAAATGAAAATGTGGAATAACATTTTAATGGTTTAATTTAAAAAATTGGGAGAAATTAAATTTGGACTATAACACAAAATGCAACGAAAAAATGTTTTTAGAAGAAAAAGAGTTATGAGCCAAAAAATGTTGTTATGAAAAAATTTGAAATAACAATTATTCATATATATGTAATTAGATTTTCACAATTTAAAGTATTATTGTTAAACATTATGATTAAATGTGTATTTTAAATTCATTTATTTAATGAATTGATTTTACATTTTTTAAAATGATTGATGTTATTCATTATTTCTTGAAAATTCAATATGTTTTGAAAAACACCAAAATTTTATGCCTAGATATATTTGATGTGAGGATTTAAAAAATAAAATTCATTATGAAAAACTAAAATGTATATATTTTCAAACTACCTTTAAAAAAATATTACCTAACAATGAATTCAATAATAATATTATTATTTTCTTCTTGATTGACACATTTTATATTTATATAATAATTTATATAAATATATAAAATATTATTAAATATTATTATTTCCTAATGAAATTTATTTTTAACTATTCCATTTTTATTTAATTGATATTATGTAGATATTTTTGGAAGTATTTTATTATGAAGTTTTATTTACAATGATGATAATCATTTACTGTTCTTGTGTGGTCTTAACAATATATAATCAATATTTGTATAATAAGATGTCATATTGATATATGAAATCATCGTTGCTATATATTATAATTTTCCATTAATCCAAATTTTTTCAACATATATTGTTATTCATATAATTTTATGATTATAGTAAATGTTTTCTCCATTATGAATATAAAATTATAATGAATTGTTTTTATAAAAATAGACATCATTTAATCATTTTTTTAAAAACAAATCTTAAATTTCCATTTTTATTAACAAAAAATCATATGTAATATCTTTTATAATCATTTTTTATATCAATTTCAATAATATTAAAAATTCATTTTTAAAATGATTAATTAATTAGTTTTTAGGAATATTTATAGAATATGTGAATGGAATCATTTATTTCACATATACCACACCAAATAATATCCCATGATTTTTAATATTTTCTTTAAATAATAATTTAAATGATTCTATTATTATTTTCATAGAAAATAAATTTCTCAATATTTTGATATTTAGTAGTTATCAGTGACACAATAATAATACAATGTTTTATTTATTCTTGTTGAAATGATAAATTCTCTTAAAATTTTATTTTTCATATGGTTAAATATACATTATTATTTTTAAATATTTATTAGTAATATGATCTTATGATAACATAAAAATTATTTCTTGTGGATGTATTATAAATATGATAATTTAATTATGATTCATTAAAACCATTTTATATCCCTTGGGTTAGTTATGTTATGATTAAAATGTAATGAATGAAATTTTTTTCCTTCGGTTAGGGTATGTTGGAATGATAAAATTTTTATTGAACCCATTTTTGTTCAATATTATATAATATGAAAAAAAATGATAAAAATTTTAGGGCCATGTGGATGATAAATATGTCATATCTATTATGTGATTGGCAGGAATGAATTTTTTTATCCCCCAATGAATTGAGTAAAAAATGATATCCCGTGAGTTAATATTTTTGTAATGGGTAATGAAAATATTAAATTATTGGACTCTATCCATTATGGATGTTTTGGGATATAACCTTGACATTAAAAATTATATATTGAGAGTGAGCCCAATAAAATAACACAGTACTAGATGTAATATTTAACAAATGAGTTGATCTTGTATTCTTATATTAATGAAAATAACTAAATTTTTATGTTATATTCTAATTAAACATGTTATATTATTGATTATTTCCCAATCTTAATAAAGATTTCAATTTTTTGAAAATTCAAAATTTAATGATTCGTTATTATATATCATTGACTTCTTGTGTAAGACGTTAGAAACTTATGGTCATTTTATCATGCTTATATTCACATATTATGATCACCAAAGATAATATAATGATATATCATTTGTTAACCATTACAATGGACATGATATACCCCTTTATGTTAATTCATTTTTTCATGAACCCATATCTGTAATGGTATGGAACCTGAGTAGGAAATGAAGGAAGGGAGATAAAGACAAATGCCTCCCACCTCCAATAGAAAATTGGTTTCTGACTAAGTCTTTGGGTATATCAATCATTCACCTAGGATGAATTAACCATTATAAATATTAATGATTAAGATATTTGAACGATAAACCCCAAACAACCCCATTCATAAACTATGGGAAATCCAAACTCTGATTTCATATATCAAATTAAATAATAAGTATAAGTAAAAAACATAAATAATAATGAGTGAAAATTAACTCCAAAAAACCCTATAACATCTAAAAAATCCAACAAAATAGTAATGAATAGTCAAACCACAAAAATATATTGGATGAACTAGGAAATATTCATATATTCAATTTTTTATGATAACATGTATTCTTGTAAAGATCATCTCTAAAACCACCAAAGAACAAATTCCACATAATCATAATAAATCTCAATGAACACAAATTGAATCTATCACAATACCTATAATGTTAATACTAGTTTCCAATCCACACAATAAAATAGAAAAAAATTAAACATAATTGTAATGTTTTCATTATACATAGATACATACATACATATATATATAAAATATGAATTTCCTTCACTTATACACTATGTTTCCCCTAACATTTCCTAATTACAAGAATCATGTGATTATCCCATATATAATTAGGGAATTCATGATGATTATTTGACCATGGCCTTAAGTAAAATAATCACACACATGACTAAACATCTCAGGTTGGAACCTTTCAACATTTATATCCCATCATCGACATCATCCAACCTGTAACCAATTGTACATCATAATCCCATAATGAGAATTGTGAAATTACTATACCACAATCTATCAACAATCATACATATAATCCTATTGGGATCTTAAGTCTCCATTGATACAAACAAGTATCCTCTATACCTATATCATTTTCAACCAAAACATAAATTTATAACAAACAGTGATCCACTAAATCTATGAAAGAAACACAACCTATAATGTAAGACATTATAGCCTAGGATTGAATTAATCATATAAATTTCCCAAGAGAGATTAGTCGATATGCACATATTCCATTCATTAACTCGATATCCTATATGATACACTAAACACAACCAAATAATTTTTGTTGTTGGTTTCCCATCAATCATACGTCATAGAACCAAATAAAATCAGGTATTAGATAAATAATGTTTTGTACATACAACTCTAGTGGAGAAAACTAGACCCATCCACATGTGTTTCAATATTGTCACATTAACCATGAAATCCCCTTCAATGCTCTAGGGTATAAATATGAAAACAAGATTCGATGAACTTATTATTTAATATTACACCTTGATTTTCATTTTGATAATAATATAAAAGGTGAATACATACTTATTAAATCTTCTTTGTATATTATTAAGTATTTTATCAACATTAATATTATATTAATCATTTATAATTACTTCCTTCGAAAACTCGATATCCCATATGTTGATTTTTTAATGATTTTTCAATAATAACATATTAATGAATTGAAGGACTCCATAAAAAAACTATATTTTAACTATAAATTTATTTGGGAGAATTTATCTACATTAAAATGTGGAATACCACATAATATAATCTTTCATATAGGACATAAAAAAATTATGAAATAAAAACATCATTGAAACAACATCACTATGAAAACATTTGAACCCCATCGATGTCTTTTCAATTGAGTAGAACCTCAACTATACAACCATCACATACATAAAAAATATTTATAACCTAAGATCCTATCCCATTTATAATCCACAGAACAAAACATATCCAAACTATCATCTATCATGAATCATTGGGATATTATCCATTTAAAAATCAAGGAAGGTCATACCAAATGATTTTCAAGAAAACACAATAAGGATATAAAATTAACATATTATGTATACATCTCCGTAAAAGTTTCCACACATAGTAAATGGAACTACAACAGTAAAAAAATATCATATGAGACATTTACAATTCAAATAGGATCTCAGAACCCTAATGACCTATTTTAAAAAATAGGAATTTTTAATTCCTATATTGAATAACTATATTTATTATTCATTGGATTCTTGAAAAAAGAAACTCATATATTAGCTATTATCGAATTTTTTGAAGAAAATAAGAATCAATTTATTATTGAAATCAATTTCCATTAAAACACAGCAAAAGATATTTTAAAATGAACCTGGACCATTAAATAATAATACTGGTACAATTATATCAGCTTTTAATTGTTTATAACATTTAAACAAATACACCAATAATAATAATAATAATAGAAAGATGTCAATGATATAATACCATCGTAACAAAACACAAGCTATCAATAATAATAATTTAAAACCAATGACAAGCCTAGAAGACACCTATATTATTTGAATACAAAATTCATCAATATTTATAAATTACGTTGATTTCATCATTTCCTAATTTAACAATCTTTGATTATCCATCATTTTAACATTAACACAATATAAAGGTCAATGTTACCCTACATCTATTTCTAATTTCTACCTTTATGAATGTTATAAATGTAGATAGGAGTCACCCATGAACTAAAAAGTCAACAAGGGAAGGTAGTTAGTTAAGAACCCGACATTAAACAACATTATATAACAAAAAGACTCACAAAATAGTACATCCCTTAAAATTCACCACCACTGGATTAGAAACATTATGAATATATTAGTTATAAAAAATGTTGACCCCTTGATAATCAACAATGATTGATCTGTTTTGGTTATGTTATAATGATGATTAATGGGTAATTAAATACCTCATATGGATTCACAAGGAATGAGATAAATATTGAGAGATGGTGGGAGAAATATCAGTGCATGATATTGTTTTAAAATTTATAGAAAATATAGTAAATTAGTACCCCATTCTGTAACAACTTATTCTATAGAGAAGATGTGAAAAAAGAAAAATAATGGTGTAATGCAATGAAAAATATCAAAAAAAAATCGGTAAAATCCATTTCAAGAAAACATCGAATCTTATATATCCAATATACTATAGTTTAGGATAAATATAAATTCTTAAAAAACCATCAATTCCAAAAAAACATATATAGTAGAAACATGTCTACTAAAACCTAGATAAATTGAACAATAAACATGAACGAAAAATATCCAATAAAACTGTCCTCCTTAGCTTTTATTTTCCAACTCTCTAGAAACAATAAAACAATATCTATATACTATAGTATATAGAATAAAAAATCATCTGCAATAAATTATTTCTCGATAGGTTTGATTTATGAAATACTTCCATTCATCTATTACATCATTATTCAAGATAGGAATGAAAAAAACATGAAAAAATGGAATATCAAAAATCGGTCCCTTAAATTAGAAATCGAAAAAAATATTCTCATACATAATAATTTTAAGAACAGAATGTAATGAAAATATGGGTCTGAATGACAATAGTCATGACCCCCTCCCCACAAAGTGTACCCCTCCTGGTCTGGAAATGTGAAAAGGGAGAAATGACCCCCGAGTTCCCCCTCCAGCAGGCCCCGGGTTGGCGACTAGCACAGAGGGTATAATAAAAACTCAAATGGGAGGCATTACCCTCAAAGAGAACACATTTAGAAGAGAGAGATAAGATAGACACCAACCTACTCCAACTCAGAACTAAAATATAAAATAAACCCATGCACATATAAGAATTTCCAAGAAAAAGTACTAGAACTGAATGGGAAAACTACAAGTACCCAAATGAAAGTAAAATAGCACCGACCACAAGCCTGAACAGATCCTCCAACCACAAGAGAGTAGTAACCAAATTGATCTCCAACCTGCTCCAAGTGACCTGAAAAATAGTTTATATATATGTAGGGTGAGTACAACTGTATACTAAGTAGGATACTCCCAGAAGCCTCTCGTGCAAAGGTAAAGAAAGCATGCTAAAGCACAATGAACAACAATGAAACTCATCCCATATGCAGGTATACTATGTTCCCAACCACACCATGGCTACTCTCACCATGTAACTCATACAAGAATATATCATATAGAAAAGGATATCAGGTGTAACCCACTTTTACTTCCCTATTGGTTTTCCACTTTTCCCCAACAACATACGTCTTGTGCATCTCTCTCAAAAGGATTTCCCGAATACACTTGGGCTAAGCTCCACAAGCTACACCACGTTCAACACAAAGGCTTGCCTGCAGACACCTAGACTAAGCACCACACCATCCTCACAACCAAAAGTAACCAGGCAGTTTCCGGGAGCCACCAAAGCTCTCATAACGTGTATCATATGTCGGGTATTATACCTCAAGCCATTACAGCCCATACGCCGAGTAAGGATCCTCAAGCCATCATAGCCTATACACGTTACACCTATAGTAGTCCATAGGATACTATAACTGTCACGACCCGCCTTCACCAAAAGAAGGGAAGAGTCAGCGGATTGCCAGGCCCTTCCTTCTTTAAGTTGAAGGAGAGATAATGACCCCCGAAACCCGCCTTCAATAGGTCCCGGAGTGGCGACTAGCACCAAGGGTATAGAAAATTTTTGCAAATGGAAGGCATTACCCTTTTTATTATTTAGGATCGGGAAAAAGGACAAGTCGACCACCCAAAAAGGAAAAGAAACAAGTTTATATAAATGAACCCAAATAAAGTCCCCATGCATGTTTAAACAGTTTACAACAAGGTACAAGTACAAAAGAAAAAGAAAGCTCTCAAGTACAATACCAAAAGAAAACAAAGGTACGACAACAGCGACAACCCCAACTGTCCGACTAATAGGGTCCCGCGCAGCCCTGGTAGTCCTCCTGGAAACCTGAAAGTAAACGTAGGGTGAGCATACAAGTACACTCAGTAGGGAAAACCAAGGCTCTCGTGCACATGTGGGGGAACGTACTAAAGTCCCGTGAGAAAAGAGTGAACCAAACAACTAACAAGGCAAACTATCCATCCCAGGCCTCACCAAGGCTCACTCCCCAAATAACGCAAGTCAAGTAATATATATAATAAGAGCACATCGATGTTTGGGTACCCCGCGCCACTTCCCCACTGGTTATTGAGACATCCTACGCATCGGACCAATCCCGCCATTCTCTCCGCAGTCCCACTGCCACACCCGCCCGCACACACCTGGGCCACCACCACACGCAGTCCCACTGCCAAATCCCGCCCGCACACACCTGGGCCACAACCACAAGCAGCCTCACTGCCAAATCCCGCCCGCACACAGCTGGGCCACAACCACACGCAGTCCCACTGCCAAATCCCGCCCGCACACACCTGGGCCTCAACTGTCACAAGTAACCATGCCTGCAAACACCTAGGCCAGAACAACCACCGCTACGCCCGAAGACACCTGGGCTAAAGGATCCACAGCCACGCCCGAAAACACCTGGGCCTCATCCCGAAGACACTTGGGAAACCAACTGCCGCACACACCTGTCCAACCACCACAACACCCTGCCCGATGGTTCTTCGGCTAATAATGGACTTCAGGCCATCACAGCCTGCCCGGAGGTACTTGGGCTATCCGGGAAAGGGAGCAGAAAGGAGCTAATAACCAGCCACTAAGTATAGTGTTGGGAAAAACACCCTCCCCCCATAAATGGGGGTGTTCGGCACTAAGTGCTCAACTTGGGTGGGGCACGAATAAGAAACACAAAGCTACAAGTATAGATATAGGTAACAAACACTAACCCAAAACACAGGTTTTCCTAGCCAACCTACAGATCACAATACTACAGCGTCCGAGTCACGATTCACGACCCTTGCCCACAAAACCATTTGTCCCATTCTAGTTTCACGTTCAGTCAAAATGTTCAATTAATTTTAAGCACTACTGGGCAACTACCATAAGCATAACCAAGGAAAACGTCAAAGCATAGATCAACCAAAACACTCACACCCAGTTCTGCCAACAGAGGATCTCTCCCCAATTCGTGATAAAAACTCACAACCACTGAAACCATGCCAACAGGAGATCCCATCCCCCAAATTCACACAGCCACCGAGGGTATAAAAAGAACAGGGGATCCCATCCCCTCCCACATTTCCAGCAAACGGCCCGAAGGGAAAACAACCACTAACCACTACCAACACAAGTCATGGATTTTCAGATTTAAACGATTTAACACACTCCATGATTTCAAAATCCGTGTGTTCTAACCGGGAGTTATCACAGAAGGGCCGGTCCTGGTGCTTTCAATTATTTAGCCGGATATACGTGGTTAACCGATTTCACAGCAGGAGTTCACAATTTCAGCAACCCATTTAAAACATCATGAGGGGATTCAAGTGCACACACACAACCACCAACAGCCTCACTTTTCAGGAAACATAAACCAGTACAACAAAAAGGGATGATCACAAGATAAAGCATAACAACGATCACAACCCCTTCCCCTTCTTCCTTTAGAACTTCGTTTATTATCTTCATTAGGGTTTGGTTCAACCAATTCCATAGGAAAAAGGTAGCGCCCACCCCGCATGATACACAAAAGTGAGAGACGAGAAAAATTCCCTACCTGTTGATAGATGATCGACGTTTAGGCCGGGGGCGCGGAACTTTACGGATAACGATGCGGCGGTCCCGATGCACCAGAAGAGCCACGATCGAAGAAGGGGGAAAACCACGGCCTAACCCTTAATTATAAGAGCTGGGGACGGTTGAGATGAAACACAAAACCACGGAAGATGAAGGAGTCGTGGGTTGACCACGTGGCTTGACTCATCATTAATGGCACTGGGTGGTTTTAACCGACCCATGAATTAATGAAGCATTTAATTAAAACCTTTGTGCGCGTTTCGGATTCCCAAGACATTTTTAACAAGGCAGAATAGGCTTTAAAACCCTATTTGCGAAAAAGGAACGTTACTGGAACAACTTGGCAAGGCCGGCCGACGTCGGCCGGTCTCACCGATCGGTCCCCCCAAGGAAACCGGATTTTTGGAAAAGGAAGGGACCAAGGGGGGTCTGGGTCATCACATCAGATACCTCTTAAACAATTCTCGTCCCCGAGAATCAAAACAAACCAGAAGGAAAGAGAGGATCCGAACAACCATCTTCGAAGATACCTCTTAGGAGTGGACCCCCGCTAATTGAAAACACTCCCTGTCATGAACCAAGCAACATACCACGCCAAACCGCCCGTTCATGTGGGTTTGGGGAGTTCCCCTCCCCCATGTCAAGATATTATCCGCTTTGGGCGGCACTGACTCGCCCGAACGGGTTTAATCGCATCCACCTTAATGCATCCTGATTAGGGGTCGGGTTTCCCTTTCCCTTTAGCCGGGGCTTTCCACACATAACAGAGGAAAGGAACTAGCACATTTAATAGACAAAAAGGGTCAAACGTTCTGTCACAACAGGCACCAAAGGTTCAAAGCTCAGAACAACTCGGGGTATTGGGCACGCATCTGTGCTTCCCTCTCCCACGTGCTCTCTTTGAGGCCGCCATGTCTCCACAACACACGAACCAGGCCGACGGTTCGTCCACGGAGCACTTTCTCCTTGCGATCCTCGATTCTGACTGGCCGTTCCTCGAAGGTCGCGTCTCCTCCCACATCTAGCTCTCCCCAGTTGATGACATGAGAGTCATCATGTAAGTACTGACGAAGCTGGGAGACATGGAAGACGTCATGGACCCTCTCCAACTGAGGTGGTAGGGCCAGCTGATATGCTACCTCACCAACTCGCCTCAGCACCTCGAAAGGTCCGATGAAACTAGGGGAGAGCTTACTCCCCTTTCCGAACCTCTGCTGCCCCCGTCGAGGGGAAACCTTCAAAAACACATGATCTCCCACCTCGAACTTCAGGGGCCTCCTCCGACGATCAGCATAAGATTTCTGCCGATCATGAGATGCTTTCATCCTCTCCCGCACTAGCTGGACTTTCTCCGTGGTGCTCTGCACTACTTCTGGTCCAAGAGTACCAGTCTCACCAACCTCTGCCCAGCATAAGGGTGAACGACATGGTCTTCCATACAAAGCCTCAAAAGGAACCATGCCAATAGTAGAGTGAAAACTGTTGTTGTAGGAAAACTCTACTAAAGGCAAGTGTCGTACCCATGATCCTCCGAAATCCAGAACACATGCTCGCAGCATGTCCTCCAAGGTCTGGATAGTCCGCTCTGTCTGCCCATCAGTCTGAGGGTGAAAAGCAGTGCTAAGGCGTAGTTGGGTTCCAAAAGCATGCTGTAACCCCTTCCAGACTCGTGAGGTGAATCGAGTGTCCCGATCTGAGACGATCGTTTTCGGAACTCCATGCAAACGCACCAACTCATCCACGTACCTCTGTGCTAAGGTACTCACGGGTCCTGACTCCTTGATAGCCAAGAAGTGAGCAGATTTTGTCAATCGATCCACCACTACCCAGATAGCATCATGCCCGCCCTGAGCTCTGGGTAGTCCCGTGACGAATTCCATCGAGACGTCGTCCCACTTCCACTCGGGAACATCTAGAGGATGCAACAGACCACCAGGAACACGGTGTTCAGCCTTCACCTGCTGACACACCAGGCATTTAGCCACGAACTCTGCCACTGCCCGTTTCACCCCGGGCCACCAAAACTGTCCCCTCAGGCCTTGGTACATTTTCGAAACGCCCGGATGTACTGCCAAGGCTGAGCTATGGAACTCACGAAGGACTTCATCACGCATCACCTCTGGAACAAACAACCTCCGATGAAAGAGCATCCGACGTCGGCTGTCCTCCGACCATCCTTCCGGGGCGTTCCCCTGATCGATACGATCCCGCAACACTTCCACCTCAAGATCTCCCCACTGAGACTCTTCCACTTGCTGCAACAAAGAGGACTGTACCGTCATCTGAAACAAACAGCCTCTAGTACCTTCCACACTTGCATCCAAGTGCAAGGCAGCCAATTCCCCCATCGCCCTCCAAGCATCAGCAGATTCCCGAACCACCTCCTGATGCGGCTTCCTGCTCAGGGCATCAGCCACAACGTTTCCCTTACCTTCAGTGTATGAGATCTCAAAGTCGTAGTCCTGGAGAAACTCGACCCACCTCCGCTGTCGCAAGTTCAAGTCACGCTGGGAGAAGATATAGCGCAAGCTTTTGTGATCAGTGAAGACCACGAAGCGCTCCCCAAAGAGGTAATGTCGCCACAGCTTTAATGCGAACACTACCGCTGCAAGCTCCAGGTCATGGGTGGCATAGTTCTGCTCATGGGGGCGTAGCTGCCTGGACCCGTAAGAGATCACCCCTTGTCGCTGCATCAATACGCACCCCAGGCCATGTCCCGAAGCATCACAGAATACCTCATAGGCCATTCCTTCTTCTGGAAATCTCAACACTGGGGCACTAACCAGTTTCACTTTTAGGTAGCTGAAGGATGACTCACACTTCTCGCTCCACATGAAAACCTAGTCCTTCTTGGTCAAAGCCGTCAAAGGGGCTGCTACCCGGGAGAAGTTGGGTACCAATCTCCGGTAGTAGCCCGCCAGTCCGAGGAAACTCCGAACTTCCGCCACATTCTTGGGTGCTGCCCAAGAAACAATTGCCTCAACCTTTGATGGGTCGACTGCTACTCCCTGCTCAGACACTACATGTCCGAGGAAGTGCACTTCTCGTGCCCAGAACTTGCACTTTGACAACTTCCCCTAGAGCTGGTGCTGTCGGAGGACCTCCAAAACCGTCCTCAGGTGCTCTGCATGGTCCTCTTCTGACTTTGAATAAATCAGGATATCGTCGATGAACACCACCACAAACCGATCCAGGTACTCCCGAAAGATGGAGTTCATAAGCCCCATGAACACGGCCGGGGCGTTCGTAACACCAAAGGGCATGACCACGAACTCGAAGTGCCCATACCTGCACCTGAACGCCGTCTTCGGGATGTCGCTATCCTTCACCCTCAGCTGGTGGTACCCGGATCGGAGGTCGATCTTCGAGAACCATCCTGCCCCCTTCAGCTGGTGGAAAAGATCATCTATCCTCGGAAGAGGGTAGCGGTTCTTGATCGTTACCTGATTCAGCCTCCTGTAATCGATGCACAACCTGAGGCCACCATCTGCCTTCTTTGCGAACAAGACTGGGGCACCCCACGGTGATGCACATGGACGAACATAACCCCTCTTCATCAGATCGTCAATCTGTATCCGCAACTCCCGTAGCTCCGAAGGTGCCATCCGGTATGGAGCCATCGAGATTGGTCGAGAGCCGGGCTGCAGGTCTATCCCGAACTCGATGTCACGTCGAGGGGGTAGAGTCGTCACCTACTTAGGAAATACGTCCATAAATTCACGAACGATCTCTGGTACTTCCACCATTTCCTCATCTGTTGATTCTATCGTCAGTTCAGTCAACAAGGAGAGGAGAGGTTCCTCCCTCCTGTTTCCCTTCGGACAGCTCCGCTCGCCGGTGAAAGTAACACGCTCGCCGTCCAAACCGGAGAACACCACCCTCCCTTGGGAACAGTCGATGACGGCGCACACAGAAAATAGCCAGTCGATTCCTAGGATGACATCGTACGGCCGAATCTGTAGCAGAAGGAGATCCTTAACCGACTGATGTGGCCCCAACATCAGTCTACATCCCCGACAAACGAACAGCAAGTCGGTCTGACCTCCAACTGGTGTGCTCAACACCAGGGGCACTGGAAGCCTCTCGGCATCTAGACCCAAGGCGCGGGCTAGACTGGGTGCAACAAAGGAGTGCGAAGCTCGGGTATCAAACAAAGCATAAGCAAGAGTGCTAAATACACCGATCGTACCTCGAACAACCTCTGGCCCTGCTGGAACTGTTGCTTCTGCGGCGTGTAACTGTCCACGCCCAGCTCCCCTGCCCCTCGGCTGTCGGCCACCTCCCCGACCACGCCCTGGTCGAGGTCCCTGGGGAGCGCCCTGAGGTCGGCCTCCCCCTCCTATGTCTGTCTGCGGAGGAGCGGGAGCTCGCTGTCCCTGCTGCTGCTGCTGGAAGGGTCTGGCTGGGAACTGCTGCTGCGGCGGACGCTGGGGATGACTGCCACTGCTGTACTGCACCCGATCGGGGCACTGACTCCGAAGATGTCCAGGGCTCCCGCAGATGAAGCACCGTGGTCCCGAGCCTGAAGGAAATGAACGTGGGCCAGGGGATCGAAACTGAAACTGCTGCGGCCTGCTCCCTGCGGGTCGGAACCTGGAGGGTCCCGATGCCGGAGGCCTGGTGCTGACGGCCTTCCCCTTCGATGGTCCCAGCTGGATCCCTTCTCGTGACAGTCTGCCTAGAGCGTGAATCCTTTCCACCACTTCGGCCTTCTTCTGAACCTCTAAGTATGTCAGAAGGGTAAAGGGGGTAACAGCATACTGGAGGGAGGGTCGGAGCGCCTCCTCCAAACGTCTTGCCCGAGACTCCTCATCGGGAAAGAGGTCCGGAGCAAAACGCAGGAGGTCCTTGAACTTGATTCCAAGTTCCCTCACGGACATGCTCCCCTGCTGGAGGGAGAGTAGCTCCTGCCTCTTCTCCGCCTTCATTGTCGAGGAGAGGAACTCCGCCCGGAACTCCCTCTCGAAGTCCGCCCAAGCAACCTCAGACTCCTTCCTACTCCCCAGGTGAAGCATCCACCACTGACGTTCCGCTCCTCGCATCTGGCTAACAGCCAGAGGAACCCAGTACTCCGTCGGGGCCCGAATCAGGCCGAAGGCTATGACTATCTCCTCCAGCCAGCCTTCCGTCTTCATGTCAGAGGTGCTGCCCTCATATTTCTCGAGGGCCTGTCGCTGAAAGGCTCGAAGAGTCTTCTGCCACTGGTCGTCCTCTTCCTCCCGATCAGCTCTCTGCCGATTGGCCAAAGTAGTCTCAGGAGTCTCGATCGCCCGTACCACACGTGGTCGCCTTCCAGGTGCCATAGCTGCAAGGTAAACAAGGAATGCCAAAGCCCAATAGTGCAAAGAAAACCGTTCTCAAAACTTATTAAGATTTAATTTATTCTCAATTTCCCAAGACATCCCAGAAACACAAAAAAAAAACACAAGTCATTTATGATGCATGTACCTTTCCTAGGGTCTCTACCCTGCAATCACTGTGGCCTCACTTGGTCGTTCGGTAGGTCCAGAGTCCTTGCATCGGATCACGGGGGGCCCTAAAATCCCGTGTCCTAGCCGGTCCTCCCTGACCTAATTCACGCACCAAGGTCACCCAATGCTGTTGCCTTACCATCCCATGCAATCCTTACTGTGCCTAACTCCAGACTCCGTCCTATCTCTCAACCTCAGCCTTTGATACCATTCTGTCACGACCCGCCTTCACCAAAAGGAGGGAAGAGTCAGCGGATTGCCAGGCCCTTCCTTCTTTAAGTTGAAGGAGAGATAATGACCCCCGAAACACGCCTTCAATAGGTCCCGGAGTGGCGACTAGCACCAAGGGTATAGAAAATTTTTGCAAATGGAAGGCATTACCCTTTTTATTATTTAGGATCGGGAAAAAGGACAAGTCGACCACCCAAAAAGGAAAAGAAACAAGTTTATATAAATGAACCCAAATAAAGTCCCCATGCATGTTTAAACAGTTTACAACAAGGTACAAGTACAAAAGAAAAAGAAAGCTCTCAAGTACAATACCAAAAGAAAACAAAGGTACGACAACAGCGACAACCCCAACTGTCCGACTAATAGGGTCCCGCGCAGCCCTGATAGTCCTCCTGGAAACCTGAAAGTAAACGTAGGGTGAGCATACAAGTACACTCAGTAGGGAAAACCAAGGCTCTCGTGCACAACTGGGGGAACGTACTAAAGTCCTGTGAGAAAAGAGTGAACCAAACAACTAACAAGGCAAACTACCCATCCCAGGCCTCACCAAGGCTCACTCCCCAAATAACGCAAGTCAAGTAATATATATAATAAGAGCACATCAATGTTTGGGTACCCCGCGCCACTTCCCCACTGGTTATTGAGACATCCTATGCATCGGATCAATCCCGCCATTCTCTCCGCAGTCCCACTGCCACACCCGCCCGCACACACCTGGGCCACCACCACACGCAGTCCCACTGCCAAATCCCACCCGCACACACCTGGGCCACAACCACACGCAGTCCCACTGCCAAATCCCGCCCGCACACACCTGGGCCACAACCACACGCAGTCCCACTGCCAAATCCCGCCCGCACACACCTGGGCCTCAACTGTCACAAGTAACCATGCCTGCAAACACCTAGGCCAGAACAACCACCGCTACGCCCAAAGACACCTGGGCTAAAGGATCCACTGCCACGCCCGAAAACACCTGGGCCTCATCCCGAAGACACTTGGGAAACCACCTGCCGCACACACCTGGACAACCACCACAACACCCTGCCCGATGGTTCTTGGGCTAATAATGGACTTCAGGCCATCACAGCCTGCCCGAAGGTACTTGGGCTATCCGGGAAAGGGAGCAGAAAGGAGCTAATAACCAGCCACTAAGTATAGTGTTGGGAAAAACACCCTCCCCCCATAAATGGGGGTGTTCGGCACTAAGTGCTCAACTTGGGTGGGGCGCGAATAAGAAACACAAAGCTACAAGTATAGATATAGGTAACAAACACTCACCCAAAACTTAGGTTTTCCTATCCAACCTACAGATCACAATACTACAGCGTCCGAGTCACGATTCACGAACCTTGCCCACAAAACCATTTGTCCCATTCTTGTTTCACGTTCAGTCAAAATGTTCAATTAATTTTAAGCACTATTGGGAAACTACCATAAGCATAACCAAGGAAAACGTCAAAGCATAGATCAACCAAAACACTCACACCCGGTTCTGCCAACAGAGGATCTCTCCCCAATTCGTGATAAAAACTCACAACCACTGAAACCATGCCAACAGGAGATCCCATACCCCAAATTCACACAGCCACCGAGGGTATAAAAAGAACAGGGGATCCCATCCCCTCCCACATTTCCAGCAAACGGCCCGAAGGGAAAACAACCAATAACCACTACCAACACAAGTCAGGGATTTTCAGATTTAAACGATTTAACACACTCCATGATTTCAAAATCCGTGTGTTCTAACCGGGAGTTATCACAGAAGGGCCGGTCCTGGTGCTTTCAATTATTTAGCCGGATATACGTGGTTAACCGATTTCACAGCAGGAGTTCACAATTTCAGCAACCCATTTAAAACATCATGAGGGGATTCAAGTGCACACACACCACCACCAACGGCCTCACTTTTCAGGAAACATAAACCAGTACAACAAAAAGGGATGATCACAAGATAAAGCATAACAACGATCACAACCCCTTCCCCTTCTTCCTTTAGAACTTCGTTTATTATCTTCATTAGGGTTTGGTTCAACCAATTCCATAGGAACAAGGTAGCGCCCACCCCGCATGATACACAAAAGTGAGAGAGGAGAGAAATTACCTACCTGTTGATAGATGATCGACGTTTAGGCCGGGGGCGCGGAACTTTACGGATAACGATGCGGCGGTCCCGATGCACCAGAAGAGCCACGATCGAAGAAGGGGGAAAACCACGGCCTAACCCTTAATTATAAGAGCTGGGGACGGTTGAGATGAAACACAAAACCACTGAAGATGAAGGAGTCGTGGGTTGACCACGTGGCTTGACTCATCATTAATGGCACTGGGTGGTTTTAACCGACCCATGAATTAGTGAAGCATTTAATTAAAACCTTTGTGCGCGTTTCGGATTCCCAAGACATTTTTAACAAGGCAGAATAGGGTTTAAAACCCTATTTGCGAAAAAGGAACGTTACTGGAACAACTTGGCAAGGCCGGCCGACGTCGGCCGGTCTCACCGATCAGTCTCACCGATCGGTCTCACCGATCGGTCTCTCCGATCGGTCTCACCGATCGGTCTCTCCGATCGGTCTCACCGATCGGTCTCTCCGATCGGTCTCACCGATCGGTCTCACCGATCGGTCTCACCGATCGGTCTCACCGATCGGTACCCCGCAAGGAAACCGGATTTTTGGAAAAGGAAGGGACCAAGGGGGGTCCGGGTCATCACAATAACCAAAATATATGTGTGTGAATAACCACAATCCATAACAGACCTCTACACACATACATGGGAAAACTAACCACTGTTCTAAATGGCACTAATATCTACCAAGAGAATAGAGCGGGGTCAAAAGGGGTAGTCATCCATTCCCCCTCCCATCAGAATATTGTGGAAAACACACCCTCCAGGGCTCACAATCCTCAGGGTGACAGTTGCCCTTACAGGAAGGGTGGAGTTTCTTATAGAATCACAAAAAGTACAGAATATATATAACTCAAAACCACACTATGGGCATCACTTAGTCTTTGTCGCAACTACAACTAACGTCTCTCGAACACTAGGATTCTATTTCTAAGGCTAGGTATCCTATAAGCATACAACCAATTAAAGAACATCATTAGGTTACTTCAATCCCGTTTTCATGATTTCCACTTTACGTTAATTAATTACTTGCACATTAATTAACCATGAACAAACCTAATTAAATTCATTATCATCACACCCAAGTCAATTGTTCCTTTAAAGATTCAACATCATCTTTAAATTGTAGCATTTCCATCCACATGGATTATCACCATTTAATCAATATTTCATTATAGAATCTACATTCACATATTCCGAGGCATTCTAGAAAAGAAACCTATGCTACTAAACACAAGGGGGCTCAACACGGTGAGTAGATACACTACCCGTCGAGTGTTTTCCGCCAATATCAAGAGCGTAGGCCCATACTCCCTCGAGAGGCTAAACACAGAAAGAATGTGGCATACCTCGTGTGTCATCGCCTCCTTCAGAAGGAGGGTATGCAAGAACAGCTTCCTTGAGAAGTGGGGAAAAGTAAAGAAGATAAACATTCAATCAAATAACCAAGCATCCAAAAACCACACCTAACTCATTCCATCATCCCTAGTGTCCTCCCCGACAACCACATGCATAACCTGATGAATCTCGCCACTCTAGGAATCATCCGCTACCACAACCACAAAGCCTTCCAACCTCCACTTATCACAACACCCTCCTAGGGTCACATCGCAGCACAAGATATCACAACACCCCTCCAGGGTCACCACACAGCACAACCAGCAGGAAAACAACATCACATCAATTGGGCTCTTAGCCCTATTTCACAACAAGAGGATAACTCAGAACCCTTCAGGGAATTTAATCAATCATGTTCATTAATCCTTCTTGAAATAAAAAATTCAATTCATTGGTCCCAACATCATGAACCAAATCAGTATGCTATCATAAATATTAAGCATGCTCACGATGTGAATTTGATCAACATCAAATTACAATAAGAACCAGATTATTTTTCATGCCTCTTTATATTTAGCCAATTAATTTTAAATTTATTTCTAGATTTACGTTCTTTATCAATATCATCAAGAACAACCTGTTAACAAACAAGGAATAGATATCACACTATCTATCAAATCAAGAGGTAAACCGTAATCACAATACAAAGCAACAAAATGCGATCAAACCAATTCTTCTAATTTGGTTAAAGAATTAAATTTGGTCAATTTTATTGTGATCCAAAGGGATAAATCATGATGACTCTACGATTTCACATAAAAAACTAGGGAATCCATGAATCCCCTACCTCAATTGTTTTCGAGGAAACCCACAATGGTTGAAGAATGTCCAAGATGACCGGACTGACTCTCCTAGGATCCACCATAGATCTCTTCTCCTAACACATCCAAGAGGAAAGATCATCATAAACGACATCCACACACTTAGATCTACCCATAACGGGTGCAGATCTAAGATCCTGAGAGAATAGGTGTATATCATTACAGATCTAAGAAACCAAATAAAAAGGATCACATACCTCAAGAAACTGGTTTCGATTCGCGAAGAGAATCCTCTGGATCACCTCCAAACGCTTGGGAGAGGTTCTTCAACCTCCAAGGAAGGGTAATCCTGAGTTATGGCCACATATAGGCTTAAAAGATGTGATTAAACGCAAAACGATTTAGATCCACAATTTTAGGATCTAACTTTAAGTGACCGCATGGTTAGTCCGCACAGTTAGTCAAACTGTACGCTAACCGTGCGTTACCCACTGCCCCCAAGAACAGACCTGCATGGTTTGGTCGCACGGTTTCGGAAAATCGTGTGGAAACCGTGCGAATTCTATTACCCTTTATCTTTCCTTAAAAGTCCACCCAAATGCACCCCCAAGTCACCTTGACTTCTTGGAACACCTCTAGAACCACATTTTTACAATGGAATGGACCGGAGAGGTCAGGTCCATTACATCAGATACCTATGAAAATATTCTCGTCCTTGAGAATCCAAATCCCACAAAAAGAGAAAATGAAATAGGGTTCGAGCAACCACCCATCAAGATACATCTCAAAAGAGTGCAGACCACCAATGAAACAATGGGTTCCATCTCATAAACATGAAAGTTTAATAACGACATAAGGAATCTTAATTACATGAAATACTTAAACATTAATCAACTCTGGGTACTGAGCACGTATCTAACAGTCACGTTCCCACGTACTCTCCTCCATTCCACCGTGTCTCCACAAGACAGGAACTAAAGCGATGGAACACCCACAGAACACCTTCTCATTGTGATCTAGGATCTCCACAGGTTGCTCCTCATAGGTGGCATCATCATCAACATCGATCTCTCCACAATAAATGTTGTGGGAGTCGTCATGAAGTTAACGACGTAGCTATGATACATGGAAAACATCATGTATCTGACTCATATGAGTGGGAAGTGGTACTCGATACACCATAGATCCTACACGAGCTAACACCTCTAAAGGCACAACAAAACGGGGAGAAAGCTGACTCCCACGACCAAACCTTCACTGCCCACGATGGGTAGTCACCTTCATAAACACATGATCACCAACATTAAACTCCATGGGTGTCATCCTTTGATCAACATATTACTTCTGATGATCTTGTGCTGCCTTCATCCTCTCACGAATCACCTGAAACATCTCGGTTGTATTTTTCATTAGTTCTAGTCTGTGAATTGTTGACTCTCTGACCCCAGTCCAGCATAATGGAGAATAGAAAGGCTGGCCATACAAGGCTTCAAACAGCGCCATACCGACGGTGGAGTGGAAACAATTATTGTAGCCAAACTCCACCATGGGTAAGTCCTTCATCCATGAACCTCCAAAATCAAGAACACAATAGTGCAACATATCTTCAAGAGTCTGGATGTTTCACTCCGTCTCACCATCCGTTTGAGCATGAAAAGCAGTGATAAGGCATAGCTGAGAACTGAAAGAATGTTGGGGACCCCCCACACACTTGAGGTAAAATGAGGATCTCTATCAGAAATGGTCATCCTTAGGACTCCATGAAGTCTCACCACCTCCTCCAGATACTGCCTCGACAAAACTTAGATTGATCTTGACTCCTTGATTGCTATAAAGTGGGTTGACTTCGTTAAACGATCCAATACCACCCAAATAGAATCATAACCTCCCGGAGCTCAAGGTAAACAAGTAACAAAGTCCATTGAGATGACTTCTCATTTCCACTTAGGAATATCTAATGGCTGGAGAAGACCACCAGGAACACGGTGTTCGGCCTTCAACTTTTGGAAGACTAAACATCGAAACACAAACATCACAACCTCATGCTTCATCCCAGGCCACCAAATATGACTCCTCAAGGATTGGTACATCTTTGTCACACCAGGATGCACCGCTAAAGGAGAACCACGAAACTATATGAGGACCGTCTTGCGCATCACAATGGGAACAAAAATACTTCCTTGATAGAACACTATGTGTTGTTCATCCTCAGACCAACCATCAAGGGCCTCACCCAAACAACATGGTCTCTTTAGACCTCCACCTCAAGATCCACCAACTGGGACTCTTCTACCTTACGCACTAGGGATGACTACACCTTCATCTGAAAGAGACAGCCTCTACCCCCAGCTTCTCCCATATCAAGATGTATTGCTGATAGTTCTTCCATCACTCTCTAGGAATCACCGGATTCACGCACAACATCACTACTTGACTTTTGGCTCAGCGCATCAGCCACAAAATTTCCTTTCCTAGGTGTATATGATATTTCGAAGTCATATTCCTGCAAGAACACCATCAACCGATGCAGTCATAAGTTCAAGTCACACAGGGAGAAAACATACCTAAAACTCTTATGATCATTGAAAACCACAAAGTGCTCACCAATGAGTTAATATCTACACAACTTCAGAGAAAACACAACGGCTGCCAACTCAAGATAATGGGTGGCATAGTTATGTTCATGGGGACGTAACTGTCGAGACCCATAAGAGACAACTGACCTTCACTGCATGAGGACACACCCTAACCCCAGATGCGAAGCGCCGCATAAAACATCAAACTGAACTCCCTCAGCTAGAAGAAAAATAACTGGAGCACTTACTAACTTCCCCTTTAGATACTCGAAAGATGCCTGACACTGATCACTCCATATTAAAGATTGATATTTCTCAGTCAAAGCTGTCAGATGGGTCGCAACCCATAAGAAATTGTCTATGATCACCATGTAGTAGCCTGCGAGACCAACGAAACATCACACCTCTGAAACTGTATTGGGGGATGCCAAAGACACAACTTATTCTATCTTCAGTGGATCCACATCTACTCCCGGTTGGCACAAAACAGGCCCCAAGAAACTGAATTCTCGAGCCCAAAACTCACACTTCGACAACTTCCTGAACATCTGATGTCGACGAAGAACTCCCAAAACGGCTCGTAGATTCTCTTCATTATGCTCTTCAGATATGGAATACACAAGGATGTCATCGATGAAAACTACCAAAAACCTGTCTAGGAACTCACAGAACACAGTTTTCATCAAACTCATGAAAAACAGCTGGAACCTTTGTCATGCCGAATGGAATTACAATGAACTCATAATTTCCACGACAACAACAAAAAGCAGTCTTCGGAATATCCTCATCCTTCGCATGCATCTGCTGATATCCTGAACGCAAGTCAATCATTGAGAATCAACACGCACACTTCAGTTGATAGAATAAGTCATCAATATATGGAATTGGATAGCTATTCTTTTTTTTCACTTTGATTAAGCAACAATAATCGACAAAAAACCACAAACTGTCATCAGCCTTCTTCACGAACAAAACTAGTGCACCCCATGGTGACACACTTGGCCAAAAAAAACCACACTGTAACAGACCGTCAAGATGCATGTGTAGTTCTCGTAACTCAGAAGGGGGGCATCTTATATGGGGACATAGAGATAAGAGATTCTCTTAGATGCATCTCGATCTCAAAATCGATCTCTCGTCGATGGGGTAATGCTACAACCTCTTCTGGGAAGACATCAGGGTACTCCTCTATGACCCAAGGAAATGGAAAATGCTGAACCATTGAAGAACTCAGTATCACCTCAATCATCATGGATGATAAGGATGGAACATGCCTATGACCCATCCAAGGGTCTCGCTTAACAACAAACACCACTTTCTCTCCATATGCACCAATGACGATGACCATTTTCATGAAGCAATCCATGATATCCTGAACTGAATACAACAAATCCATTATGAGGATGACATTATATGGTTGTATCCGTAAACATAGAAAATCTCCACAAGAGGGTGTTTCCCCAACAATAGCTCACAGTTGCTACATACTTCAAACAAGTCAGCTCGACCTCCAACTGGCCTAGTCAATGCCAAGGGCACTGGAAGCCTCTCTGCCTCAAGTCCCAGAGCACACACAAGGGTAGGTGATGTGAAGGAGTGTGTCACTATTGAATCAAAGAAGGCATACACCAAGGTAGAAAACCAGAAAAGGGTACCTCAAATGACATCTAACTCGCCTGGTGCTGGCATTGATAGAGGAAGAAGCTGACCACGACCTCCTCCACGGCCTCTATGACCCTGATGATGACCACCATCCCAGCCGCACTCTGCTCTATGAGGACAAGGAGCATCATTGGGATGTCCTCTGCCCGCCCCATCTACCCTATGCTGATCTAAATATAGTGTGAATGGATGCTGCTGCCTCGGCAGGAACTGCCTCAACGGAGGAACCTGGAGTGTAGTGCCTGGTGCACGATGACCGATCTGAAAGGTTGGGAACTCCCGCTGCTAATGGCCACGACCAACACAAGAAAAACAAGCGCTTGATCCATTGACAAAGGCCTGAGAGTTTCTTCCTCTGGAGAAACGAGATGTGAAGGGCTGGGACCAACCACTAACGGAACAAAAACTCTTTTTTACTGAAAACTGGGAACCCCAGACCACAGCTCTGCTTCGTGAGGAATCATGTTGATTCCCCTCTCATGATGATCTAGTCCTTTAAAAAACCTCCTCCTTCGCCATCACCACAAGATTTGTTTTTAACATAAAAGGGTTGACTGGATGCTGGATCTCTGGATGTAAAGACTCCTCAAAATGCCTCACCCTATCCTCCTCATCTGGTAACAGGTCTGAATTATATCGTAAAAGGTTCCTAAAATGGATCCCAAACTCACGAACATCGGAGATCCCCTTTCAGAGGGTCAGGATCTCTTGGCGACATGACGCCTTCGCAGTCAAGGAAAGGAACTCGACTCTAAACTTATATCAGAACTCCTCCCATGAGCTCACTGACTCCTCACGATCCATGAGGAACAACAACCACCACTGCCTCACTGCCCCACGCAACATCATCACAGCTAAGGACACCAAGTGCTCCTTCTGAGCACGGATCGAACTGAAGCCTATCTAGACCTCCTCCAAACAGTCTTCCATGACTGTATCTGAAACGGAGCTCTCGTACATCTGTAGACTCTGGCGTTGAAACTCTCGTAGTGTCTTCCTCCAAGTGTCATCGTCATCAACCTCTACCCTGTGATGACCTTCTGGAACAGCCTGCTGGACATCTTCTACAGAAACCTGACGAGGACATCGACCTGGAGCCATACCTGAAAAATAACAAACACTTAGATTGCCTAATCCTAGAATATGGGAGACTCAACATTGATAAATTGATTATTTTCTTTCATTCGTTCTAGTTTAAACTATCCCAAGTTGTACCCATTCAAACAGAGGCACAAAGAAGAATGATGCATGATCCTTTCCTGGGTCTCTACCATGCAACTAGTTTCACCTTTTTTTACTAGCCATTGTAGACTTAATGGTCCGTACATCTGTTCATAAGGTTCCCTAAACGCCTATGTCTCAGTCGGTTTCCAGTTTTTACCGCACTTGCTAAACATGAATGACATTGTTTCCCTACCAACCCATGCAACCTCACATGTGCCTCACTTTAAACATCATCTTATCCCACAACCTCCCATTGATACAACTCTGTCATGACCCCCTCCCCACAAAGTGTACCCTACTGGGCAGGAAATGTGAAAAGGGATATAATGACCCCCGAGTCCCGCCTCCAGTAGGCCTCGAGTTGGAGACTAGCACTGAGGTTATAATAAACACACAAATGGGAGGAATTAACCTCTAATAGAACACATGCAGAAGATAGAGATAACATAGACACCAACCAACTCCAGCACAAAAATGAAATATAAAAGAAACCCATGTACATATATGAAATGTAATGAAAAATTACTATACCAAAAGGGGAAAACTACCAGTACCCAAAAGAAAGTAAAATGACATCGACCACAAGCCCGAACAGCTCCTCCAACCACAAGCTACTATTAAACAGCTTGATCTCCAACCTTCTCCAAGTGACCTGAAAAATAGTTTATATACAAATAGGATGAGTGTAATAGTATACTCTGTAGGATCCTCCCAAAATCATCTCGTGCAAAGGTAATGAAAGCATGCTAAAGTACTATGAACAATATTGAAACATACTCGTCCCCTAAGCAGGTATACTATGTTCCCAACATCACCATGGCTACTCTCACCAAGTAACACATACAAGAATATATCATATAGAAAAGGATATCATGGAGACCCTGCTACTACTTCCCCACTGGTTTGCCTCTTTATCCCCAACGACATATGTCATGTGCATCTCTCTCTAAAGGATTTCCCGAATACACCTGGGCAAAGCTCCACAATCTACACCAAGTGAACCAAAAAGGCTTGCCCGCAGACACCTGGGCTAAGCACCACACCATCCTCACAACCAAAATTAACCAGGTAGTTTCCGGGAGCCACCAAAGCCTGCATAACGAGTATCATGCGTCAGGTATTATACCTCAAGCCATTACAGCCCATACGCCGAGTAAGGTTCCTTAAGCCATCACAACCGATACACGTTACACCTATAGTAGTCCATAGGAAAAAAATCTAGAATATATGTGTGTGAAGAACCACATTACATTACATCCCTCTACACACATACATGGTAAAAATAACCTCTATGCCTAATGGCACTAGTATCTACCAAGAGAAGAGAGCAGTGTCAAAGGGGGTAGTCAGCCATTCACCCTCCCATTATAATGTTGGGGAAAACACCCCCCAGGGCTCAGAATCCCAGGGTGCCACGTGCCCTTACTGGAGGAGTGAATTAGTGTATAGAAACAAAAAAAGTATAGAATATATATAACTCACAACCACACTATGGGCATAACCTAGTATTAGTCTCAACTACAGCTAACGTCTATCGGACTCCAGGCTGCTATTTCCTAAGACTATGTATCCTATAAGCACCCAACCAATTAAATAAATTCATTAGGTTACTTCATTCCCTTTTTCATCAGTACCACTTTACGTTAATTAATTATTTGCACAATAATTTACCATGAACATACATCATTAAATTCATTAGCATCACAACCAAGTCAAATGTTCCCTTAACGATTCAACATCACCTTTAAATTCCAATATCTCCATCCCCATGGATTATCACCATTTAGTCAATCTTTCATTATAGAAATTGCATTCCCATATTCCCATGCATTCTAGAAAAGCAACCTATAATTCTAAACACAAGGGGGCTCAACACGGCGAGTAGATATACTACGCATTGAGTCATTGTTGCCTATAGAAAGATTATAAACCCATCCTCCCTCGAGAGGCTAAACACGGAAACCACGTGGCATACCCCATGTTTCTTCCCCTCCTTCGAAAGGAGGGTAAGAAAGACCAGATTCCTTGAGTAGTGGTTAAAAGTAATGAATATAAACATTCAATCAAATAACCAAGCATCCAAAAACCACACCCAAGTCATTCCATCATCCCTGGTGTCCTCCCCGACACCAAAATGCATAAACCGATGCATCTCGCCACTCTATGCGTCATCCACTTCCACAACCACAAGGCCTACCTGCCTCCAAATATCACAACACCCTCCCGGGGTCACAACACAACACAAGATATCACAACACCCCTCCAGGGTCACAACACATCACAAGCAGCATGAAAACATCATCACATCAATTGGGATCTTAGCCCTATTTCACAAAAATAGGGTTACTCAGAACCCTTCAAGGAATTTAATCAATCATGTTCTTTAATCCATATTGAAATAAAAAATTCAATTCTTTGGTCCCAACTTCATGAACCGAATCAGTACGCTATCATAATGATTAAGCATGATCATTATGCCAATTTGATCAACATAAAATTACAACCATAACTAGATTCTTGTTCATGCCTCTTTATATTTAGCCAATTAATTATCAATTTATTTCCGGCTTTAAGTTTCTTATCAATTTCATCAATAAAAACATGCTAACAATCAAGGAATAGATATCACACTATCTAGAAAATCAAGAGGCGAACCATTACCATGGTACAAAGAAACAAAAAGCGATCAAACCATCTCTTTTAATATAAATCATGTATTTAATTAGGTCAATTCCATTGGGTTCCAAAAGGGTATATCATTATAATTTTACGATTACACATAAACAATTAGAGAATCCCCAAATCCCATACCTCAAGGGTTTTCGAAGAAACCGACAACGGTCGAAGAACTACCAAGAAGACCAGGATGATTCTCCATGGATCTTCCCTAGATCTCTTCTCCTAACACAACCAAGAACAAAGATCATCATAAATGACATCCACACACTTAGATATACCAATAAGGGGCATAGATCTATGATCCTGAGAGAAGAGGAAGAGTAGATCTATGTAGATCTGTGAAACCAAAAAAAAGGATCACATAGCTTGAGGAACCGGCTTCGATTAACGAAGAGAAGCCTCCAGATCACCTACAAAACTCTTGGGAGATTTACTTCTACCTCCAATGAAGGGTAAGCGTCAGTTATGGCCGCATAGGGGCTTAAATGAGGTGATTAAAGAAAAAAAAGAGTTAGATCCACAATTTTAGGATCCAACATTATGTGACCGCACAGATAGTATGCACGGTTTAACAAATCGTGCACTAACTGTGTGTTAGCTTCTACATAGACAAACACTCCTTGCATGGTTAGTCCGCATGATTTGGCAGACCATGCGCTAATAGTGTGTTATCCACTGCCCCCCAAGACCAGCCTTGCACGGTTTGGATGCACGGTTTCGGCAAACCGTGCACCAACCGTGTGAAAGCTATTACACTTTTTCTTTCCTTAAAAGTCCACCCAAACGCACCCCCTAGTCACCATGACTTCCCGGAACACCACTAGCACCACTTTTTCACAAAGGAATGGACTAGAGAGGTCCGGGCCATTACAACAACTTTAATTGAAAAATCTCCACGATTTCAGTACAACATGAATAATTCCACCCCCAATAGATTAAATGACTAAATACACATAACATGTACACAATATCACAAATAAAACTATTATAGAAATCACCTGTCAAATTTTTATCCAATAATATACCATATAAATGGAGTAGAAACAATCACATAAAACCAACCAACTCCTCCAAAATATCCCTACCAAGGATCAAGCAATGAATCAGTGAATGAATAATCAATAAATATACAACGTAGTATATATGTCCTAAGCATGTGACTCACACTCCCAATATTTATATATTTTCATTTACTACATGTCATTATAAACTGTTCCCTGATACATTGTCTAAAATTAAATCTAGTGTGCCTCCCCATATTCTAGATGCCACCAGATAGTTTCATTTGTCTAGGGTGGTAAGATTATAAGACAATACTTTCTTATTAGAGGGATAAAAAATTTATAATAATTCCAAAAAATAAAAACTAGTATAAATTGTAATTGTAATAATATATGTAATTTCAAATAATGACACAAATTAAACATTATACTATAATTAAATGCAAACTAAACATGTTAGTATGTAATAAAAATAATCCCTTTTAATATGAAAAATATACAATAATGTTGAACAAGGTACTGAGCCCCAAACCCGTGCTAACATCCAATGATCCAACCCATCATCCCATGGATAAACCAACCCTCATGTCCCTATAATTACAATATAATAAAAAACATGTAGAATTTTCTTACAAACAGAATATCCATGGAGGCTCAATCATGACGTCAGTTCAACTGAATAGGCCACCCCAATGTTGTCTAATGTAATGAACAATCAATCAATAATTCATGATTATAGATCTTGGTAAATGAAAAACAATAAACATAAAAAAATCCATATTTTCTCATTTTTTTAATTAAACTCATTGTACCATAGGTTGTAATTGAAACCATTTACAATCAAAGTTGATTTTACCCTACTGGTCATCCAAAAAATATTCAAAAGTGGTTAGAGTATGACATATAAAAACATCATTCCAAGTAATGTACTGGGATTTGGAAGAACATATTCATTTGTCCCAACCCATTATGTGGAAGTTAGTGTTGATTATCTGAAGCCTTGTTGTAGAACACAACATAAATCATTAAAAACAATGATATTTAACACCATTACCATATATATGGGGTCAGAAAGAGTCATGTTCATAATTTAAAAACTAAAATGCACTAATGTAGTTGGAGATTTAGTGTGGATTTCCTAAAATAAATGAGTAGAGATTTATCCCATCATCCCAAATCTATGAATGCAGAGCATCGGTCCAAATTTAAAAAAAACATCATTTATATTATTTCATGGTTCATTATATTTTTCATTTAATAATATAATTACAAAAATGGATAACCAGTTTATGTAAATAATAATTATAATGATCCATTATATTATATCCCTCGTAACTTATTTTATAGTCAACCATTGCATTATATACCCATGAATCACATTCATTAAATTATATTGAAATCCATTTAAGAATTTAAGAGGATCCATTATTTTAATTCAGAATATTATCTGAAATAATATTTATATTCTCAATGTAAAATCTCTCAACATTAAAGATTTCCAAAACATCCATAAAACAATAGTAATTACCTTTTAAAATCACAACAATGATAATTTACATCTAAATCCTTTATTTTACGAAATGAATGACTATGTTTCATTTTCATAAGTGGTAAACAAAAGAATTAAATTAATTAATTTAAATAAATCTAAAAATCAACAAAAATGTAAATTAGGTGAAAAAATATCTATTATAAATATTACCCACTTTCCAAACAACATTTTTCATCATTGAATCACATAATAAGGTCAATGTATAGATAATTCCACAGATAAATTACCAAATTGAACCTTTGAATTTCAAAAATCTAGAATTAAAAATTCAATAATAACATTAATCATTATCATATTCCAAATAAAAATTTCTCACCATTAAGGATCATTATTTTCTTATATCAACGCGTACCAATTCATTTCACCATTTTCATGTAATTTTTGTACCCCAGGGATATCCCTAAGACTTATCTAAAAACATGAATATACTCATCCATATTGATAAAGGGTCAAATAACCCTATATATGTCCCAAAATGACATCCCTTAGTCAACATATAGAATGTACTATGGAAGAAAATTGTAAACACAACATTCATAAATACATATCATTAATATATTGAAAAGCATATAGACCACCTATATCTTCCTCAAAGACATTCAAACATATATCATAAGATCTTGAATCAAACTAAAATATCATAAAAACTACTAATTTAACATCCCAGAAACATGGTTCATGGGATTTAGTGATAAAGGAAACAACTAAAAATTCCTCTTTTAAAAAAGGAATAGAAACTGAGTCTATGACATACCCAGGGCATCGATTCAAAAATAGTAGCACCCAAAATACCTGTGAATCAATGGTGAAACATCCATAGTAGAGCATATATTCCTTGTATTCCATTTTAGGATTATGTCGGTAAAATTATTGGGAAATTTTGTGGATATAAATCTATGATTTTGGGGGAAAATGGTAAAATAACACTTTTAGTGACGCACACAATTTTCTAGGAAACCAAAATAGATTAATAAATAATGAAATGGTCATGGAATTACTGCTATTGAAGGGGATATTGATAAACCTTGTCTATTAGGCAATCCTTCGTGGATTTCCTAACTATGAACCCACATCTAAAGCACAATGGTCTTTGTGGACATTTACAACTAATTTTGTTCCAACCATGCTCTTAAAAAAGTAAATTTTCCCTCTTTTACATGACCTAAACCACAGATACACCATCGACAACTTTCCATACTCATGAACACAATCTAGAAACCAACTCAGGTAGGGTTTAAAAAGATATTGAATAATAAATACCCCATTAAAACACCATGACCCTACAACCTCCCCACCTTATAACTACTCTTCATCATGATACAATTTCATTCTTCACTATAACCCTAGGGGAAAAGTGTCGAAGAATTGGTCCCACATACTTTCTTTCAACTAATATTTATACTCCTGAATATAACCATTCCATCATAACATTAAGATCAAAATCATAACCTTACCCTATAAATCCACTAACAAAAATTTAGATACCATATCATATGATACTCAATGTAATCATAAACAATAAGATAGTCATAACCAGTATCCATCACATTAGATTGGGCATGGAAATACCATTAATGTTTAGATATACTAAAATATCACTCATAAATATATACCACTGAGGAAGATTCAATTATTATCCCACAGATCAGATTATATAAAAATATGAATTGATGAATATATATGGGATTCAATATTCCTTACATCTAAACTCTAACAGTGAACCATTATTGATAACACTTGAAATATAATATAATCATCCATCTATATCCCTAACCTACATAAATCCATTGTTATTGTCATTAGATCCTATTAAAAATATGCTATTCTACAACACATCAAAGACACCACCCCTAGATAAATGTACTCAATTACAAATCCCAAACCAATCTTCTTGTAAAAATTGAAACATCAAGATGGATCTATCCCGAACCCACCAATCATAAATTTTAATGGTGTTGTTTCCCGATTATCCTCAAAAACATTGGTGGTCCTGACCATTATCATTCCCTTTCCTCTACTAATATTGTACAATTCAAATCTTATCCAAAAGAAATTACCACTAGAAACTTGAACTTCTAATCCCCTAGAGAACCTACTGTCGATTCCCCCATATTATTACAAAAAACCCATAAAAATGAAACTCATCCTCATTTATATGCAGCAATAGAGAGTACCCATTTGAATAATATACCAACTTTCTATGGTAAAACTAATAACCAAGATTGTTATTCTTTAATAACATGATATCATTACCAAATGACTACCATAGACATAGTGACATGCCTGATGTGATGTGCGAATTTAAACATTGAACACATAAATTAATACAATTCCCTCAATCCCCCATTAACAGATCTAAAAAACACAGCTCCCACTAATTGAACATAGTCATATGGCTTATCCATGATGCCTTCATGCTTAGATGAATTCCATTTTAAATAGAAACATCCAATTAAATTCCATACCCAATTCCGAGTGGGAATTCTAAGTCAAATACTATAATATACCAAAATATTTTTCATTATCAAACAGAGCCAACAACACATCTCAAACATAAATAATTCCAGATTTATTTCAGATCCACCCTCATCATAGATCCAATGCTCTTCTCTAACATCCAATATATCCATGGACCACATATCCTTACCTATGTATTCCAACATGTAAATCATAAGTACTTAATTGGGATCCTAATGAAACCAAATCCAACACATGGTCCTCTACACACATCTATTATTGACATATATATCCATACCATAGGAGAGTCATTGTTTCCCACTCACCCACACATTTCGAACCACAACATGTTATGCTCCATTCACTATTGAGACCAGGATTTAGACATTGAAATGTCAACCTGACATTACCAACTAGATGAGTCATTAACCAACATTCATTTTTTAAATAAATGAATGAAACATTTCATATTTTAAAATATAAAAACCTCCATATGAATATCTCTAAGAGATGGAATGTGGTTATCTCCCACTACATTACATTACCTAAATTTCTCCTATGGAGAAAACATCAATAATATATTTATTGAACTATAAAAAAACATTATATTCCATTAAATTTATAAAATAATCAATTAGTAACCTAATGATAATTTTAATATATTGGGCTTTCCCATATTTAATATGAAATTAAAATAATACTTCATCGATCAATTCCACCAAAATAAATAACTTTTCCATGAAACCACTCACTATTGGGATACGATAAAGACATTAAAAATATTGTTGCCTAACTATCCCCAAGAATATTTTCAACCATCATCGATCATTATTTAAGAGGGATTTACCCAAAACATACGAGGTCTAATTTTATAAAAACGACATATCATACCTACGGAATAAGAAATTGGGGATAACATTGTATTGTTTATCATTCAAATCACAAAAGGCTAATATCAATCATTTTGTCGTATTGTATTAACCAACATCATGTTCGTAGCCTACCTGACAGAATATTAAGAAATATCCTACTAACCAGCACATGTGAACCCATCATGGATTTTCATTTCATAACTAAATAAATCATTCTAGGACACTCTTATAGCACAAAAACCTTAAATTGGGTTTAGACAAACACCATAATGGAGACTAATTTCCAACAGCTCAAAATTACATACTTTTCCATTAACCTATCTAATTAAAAAAATTATTTTAAAATAAGAGTTTTTAACTTTTTTCCAATCCCTATTTTTTAAAAAACATTTTTCAAAAATCAATTATTTAATAAATTTCACCACTGAAGTAATTTTTATTGAACAAAATTTCATAAAAAATTCAATGACATAAAATATACAACTTACCTATCATTACTATTTTCTAAGAGTAATGTAATAACTTTAAAAAACTCAATTTCAAAACCAATAAAAAATTATACACCACATAAATCAATAAATTTTTATTCATGTTCACCACGCAAGCTATAAATATAAATCTTTTGTAATAGCACAACACTACGAAACAAATGGGCATTTGCGATGGGCTCGTCGCAAATAGTCTCGTTAGAAACTTATTTGCGACGAGGGAATTTTCCCGTCGCAAATAAGTAGTTATTTGCGATGGGTTATCTTTCCCCGTCACAAAAGGATTGGCGCACTTTGCACGCCAAATCGCGGGAATGTTATTTGCGACGGTTGGTTACCGCCCGTCGCAAATAACCGGTGGCGGTAAAAGATATTTGTGACGGGAATATACCCCCGTCGCAACTAGTATGTCGGCAGGTTATTATTTGTGACGGGTCCCGTCGCAAATAACTATTTAACCGTTGACCGTAATAAATGCGGGCTAAGGTTTTTGTGACGGGTACCGTCGTAAATAATACTATTTGCGACGGGTATCCCATCGCAAATAGACCCGTCGCAAATACGCTAACCTATAAATACCCCCCCATCTGTTTTATTCATTCATTCTCAAAATCGATCTTCTACTTCTCTCAAAACTCTAGTTTTTATAGTACAGCGTTTCTTGAGTTTAATTTTTTTTTCCGGATTTGATATTGAATTTTTCAACAACGATCCGAGATCAACCTCAGATCAATTTTATAGGTATTTATGCTCATTTTAATTTAATATTTATTTTAAATTTTTTATTAGTATCAATTATTCTTAATTAGTTGTAATTTAATTATGTTTACATTGTTTTGTTACTTAATAAATTTAAATTATTAGTATTCATTTTTCATAGTTAATTGTAATTAGGAATAATTAGTAATAATTAACAATAATTAAGAATAAATACTAATAATTAGTAAAAAATACCAATAATTAGGAATAATTTGTAATAATTACCAATAATTACCAATAATTAGTAATAATTAAAAATAATTTCCAATAATTTGTAATAATTCTCAACAATTACCAATAATTAGTAATTATTAGTAATAATTACAAATAATTAGCAATAATTAGTAATAATTACCCATAATTAGTAATAATTACCAATATTTATTACTAAATAGGAATAATTAACAATAATTACCAATAATTAGGAATAATTAGTAATAATTACCAACAATTACCAATAATTACCAATATTTAGTACTAAATAGTAATAATTAGTAATAATTACCAATAATTAGGAATAATTAGTAATAATTATCAATAATTACCAATAATTAGTAATAATTAATAATAATTACCAATAATTATCAATAATTAGTAATAATTACCAATAATTAGTAATAATTACAAATAATTAGTAATAATTAGTAATAATTAGTAATAATTACAAATAATTTGTAATAATTAGTAATAATTAGTAATAATTACCAATAATTACCAATAATTAGTAATAATTATCAATAATTAGTAATAATTACCAATAATTAGTAATAATTATCAATAATTAGTAACAATTACCAATTATTAGTAATTATTAGTAATAATTAGTAATAATTACAATAATTACCAATAATTAGTAAAAATTACCAATAATTAGTAATAATTAACAATAATTAGTAATAATTTTAATAATTAGTAATAATTAGTAATAATTAGTAATAATTACCAATAATTAGTAATAATTAGTAATAATTAGTAATAATTACAATTAATTAGTAATAATTACCAATAATTAGTAACAATTACCAATAATTAGTAATAATTACAAATAATTTGTATTAATTAACAATAATTAGTAATAATTAACAATAATTAGTTATAATTAACAATAATTAGTAATAATTCCCAATAATTAGTAATAATTCATAATAATTAGTAATAATTAGTAATAAATACCAATAATTAGTAATAATTAGTAATAATTACCAATAATTAGTAATAATTACCAATAATTACGAATAATTAGTTATAATTAGTAATAACTACCAATAATTACCAATAATTAGTAATAATTAGTAATAATTAGTAATAATTAGTAATAATTAGTAATAATTAGTAATAATTAGCAATAATTAGTAATAATTACCAATAATTAGCAATAATTAGCAATTATTAGAAATAATTAGTAATAATTACCAATAATTAGTAATAATTAGGAATATTTACCAATAATTACCAATAATTACCAATAATTACCAATAATTACTAATAATTACCAACAATTACCAATAATTAGTAATAATTACCAATAATTACCAATAATTAGTAATAATTACATATAATTAGTAATAATTACCAATAATTAGTAATAATTAGTAATAATTAGTAATAATTAGTAATAATTAGTAATAATTAAAATAATTAGTAATAATTAGCCATAATTAGTAATAATTACCAATAATTAGCAATAATTACCAATAATTAGCAATAATTAGTAATAATTACCAATAATTAGTAATAATTAGCAATAATTACCAATAATTACCAATAATTACCAATAATTACCAATAATTACCAATAATTACCAATAATTAGTAATAATTACCAATAATTGCCAATAATTAGTAATAATTACCAATAATTAGTAATAATTACCAATAATTAGTAATAATTTGTAATAATTAGTAATAATTTGTAATAATTAGTAATAATTAGTAATAATTTGTAATAATTACCAATAGTTTCCATTAATTACCAATATTTACCAATATTTACCAATATTTAGCAATATTTACAAATATTTACCAATATTTACCAATATTTACCAATAATTACCAATATTTTCCAATAATTAGGAATAATTACCAATAATTTGGAATAATTATCAATAATTTGGTATAATTACCAATAATTATGAATAATTACCAATAATTAGGAATAATTACCAATAATTAGGAATAATAACATTATTAAATTATATGTATATTTTATTATTAATATTAAAATAATATAATTTTCTATATTATATACAATTCCCTTTTAATCTATGTGTTTTTTGTCTCCACATGTAATGTTTGAATTCTTTTTCAAAATTACCAACCTACTTGCTAATGGAGAGGTGAAAGTGAATGAAAATATTACATGTGGAGATAGAATGCTAAACACACAGATGAAAGGAGAATTGTATATAATATAGAAAATTATATTATTTAAATATTAATAATAAAATATACTAATAATGTAATAATGTTATTATTATATAATTAATATTTATGAAAAAATTTTATTAGTATTATTAAAAAAATAAAAAATTAATATAATATTAAAATTATCAATATTTGTAACAGGTTTTGCTTTATTCTCAACATATTCAATCCTTGCTTGAGTGTTTTTTCTAACAAATTATTCAAAACCAGTAATGATTTTATATTTTATAGAAAAATATGGAACAACGAGGTCATCAATAGTCATTATTAGATGACCGCATATGGATAAATCAACGTAGAAATTCAAATGGTTGTGGTTTAAATCCAGTATATATAGAGGGTGTGGAGACTTTTTTTATCATTTGCGGCATCAAATCCACAATTTGTTTCAGAAGGCAAAATAAAATGCCCTTGTAGAAAATGTGCATTGAGAACGTTTGACACATTTGACAAAGTGGGCGGACATCTCTTCCGTTTTGGTTTTCAACCAGAATATGTTTTTTGGTATCAACACGGTGAATGCAGTTCCAGAGTAGGTGATACCAACTTGATTCCGAATCCATCCCGGTTTCAAGATTTAGTACATGATGTTGCAGGTTCATTTGTTCAACATACAGAAACTCCGGCTAATATAGATTCAAATTCTGAGTTGGCACTGTCTGAATTGTATGAGTTGATGAGGTCTGCTAAGGATGCATTATATCCTGTCTGCAAGATGTGAAAATTAGAAGTAGTTTCAAAATTTATGGCTATCAAATCAGATAATGGAATGTCAAACACCTGTTTTGACCAGATATTTTCTTTGCATAAAACACTATTACCTGAAGGAAATGTTTTGCCTGCAAATTACTATTAGAGTTAGAGGCTGGTTAGAAATTTGGGACTTACTTTTCAGAAGATTCATGCATGTTCAAATGACTGAATTTTATATTCTTGGGAAAATGAGTCGTTGGATTGTTGTCCCACATGTGGGCAATTGAGATATAAAGAAGGACAACATGGAAAGTCTGGTTTGATTCTTGTAAAACAGTTGAGATATTTTCCGCTTACACCTAGACTTCCGCATTTATTCATGTCTAAGAATACAGAGACAATGATGTCATGGAATAAAGCGAATATTTCAACCGATAAAAGCTTGAATCATCTAGCCGATGGTGATTCAGGGAAACATTTTGATAGAGTGCATCCATCCATTTCTTTAGAAGATTGAAATGTTCGACTGGGCCTTTCCACTGATGTTTCTTTCCGTTTGGATCTTATGGTAGTCAATATTCATTTTGGACTGTTTTTTTAACTCCGTACAATTTACCTCCATGGATGTTGATGAAGGAGCCATATATCTTTTTGACTTTACTAATTCAGGACATTAGAAGAATAATATTGATGTTTATTTGAAACCATTGATTGATGAACTAAGTTTATTGTGGAGTACTGGTGACAGTACATATATTTTCGCTACGAAACAGAATTTCATACTGAGAGCAGCATTGATGTGGATAATTAGTGACTTCCCGGCTTATGGGATGTTATCTGGATGGAGTACACATGGTCAGAAATCATGTCCTTACTATATGGGAGAGAACAAATCATTTATGCTCATTCATGGAATGAAACCTTGTTATTTTGAGTGTAATAGCAGATTTCTTCCAGCTGATCATCCTTTTCGTAGAAACAGATCTCATTTCAGAAAAAGAACAATTGAAAGGGATAGACCTCCAAAAATTTTATCAAGTTCGGAGTTTAAATCAGTTTTATTTTCATTACCTCCCATCACTTTTGGTCCCACAATAAACCAAGAGAAAATTTCTGGTTTTGGGAAAGAACACAATTCGATTAAACGTAGCATATTTTGGGATTTTCCATATTGGTCTGATTTGTTGGTCTGCCACATGTTGGATGTCATGCATATTGAGAAGAACTATTTTGATAATTTATTTCATACAGTTTTGGATACGCCAGGAACGAGCAAAGACAATGTAAATTCACGTTTAGATCTTGCCCAAATTTGTAGGCGTACAGAACTGGAACTTTTTGAGAATGTCATAACAGAAAGGTTACTGAAACCAAAAGCATCTTATACACTGTCTAAAGAAAACCGTTTATTATTTTTTTAGTGGATTTATGATTTGAGACTTCTAGATGGTTGTACTTCCAATTTGGGTAGAGGTGTAAAGAATTGTCATATTACTGGATTAAAAAGTCATCATTGTCATGTTATAATGGAAAGACTTCTACCCATTGGATTAAGAGGTCTTTTGAATTCTGTGATTTGGGATTTTATAACACACATGTCTCATTTAATTGGGAAATTTGTGCGGCTACAGCAGATTATGATGCTCTATGCAAACCTGAAGAAGATGTTGTTGTAATTATATGTAAACTTGAAAAAATATTTACGCCGTCTTTCTTCGACTCAATGAAACATTTGAAGTTACATTTGCCATATGAAGCCAAATTTGGAGGTCCAGTACTGTTTCGATGGATGTATCTATTTGAAAGATGCATGCAAAAAATGAAAAGAAAAGTATGTAACAAAGAATCTGTTGAAGGATCTTTTGCAAAAGATTAATTGCAAGAGGAAATATCTCTTTTATGCTCCCATTATTTTGAATCTGAGTATCCATCAAAACACAACCAAATGGGACGTAACGAGAGGAATATTGATGAAATTGACAATCAATTATCTGTTTTCAACCAGCCAGAGCATGGTTTTGGTGTAGTTTATAAACGCTCGCTTTCGGATGATGAACATCACAGAGCTCATACGTATATTCGGCACAACTCTGAAGAGATGAAATCAGTTGTACTCTAAGTGTTTATATAATTTATTCTATCATTTATCTTATAGTAAATAAATTTTTTTATATGTTGTATGATAATCATATCAAGAAACAAATTTCACAAATTACAGCAGCTGCTCTCGAAGAACGCCGACAGAAAAATTTCTCTCAGTGGTTTCAAAAACTGGTAACATAAATTCTTTATCTTTTAGCAACTCATTAAATGTATAGTTTACTATATTGATAATTATTTCACAAATTTTCAGGTGTCTCGACATGCTGAAAAAATTGACAAATGGCTGTGTATATTGAGTAACCCACCTTCCAAACTTATTAAATCTTATAATGCATATGTGGTGAATGGATTTTGATTTCAAACACAAGCATATTGGGGAATAAAAAAAACAATTAACAGTGGAGTTAGCTTGAGAGGATCTCATCATTGAGAAAATGAAGTTGACTTTTATGGCATACATGATGAAATCATTGAACTATGTTATCTTGGACAACATTACATAACCATGTTCAAATGTAGGTGGTTGGATACAGAGAGAGGCGTGTGTGTTCATCTGACTCATGGAATCATCGATATTAAATATAAAAGTGTTCTTTCAGTAAATGAACATTTCTTATTGGCTCAACAGGCACATCAAGTTTATTACGCAAAGTATTGTGCTACATCAAGAGACATGAATAATTGGTGGAGTGTAATGAAAATCACAATTTGAGACAATCAGTTTAGTCAAAGTGAATGTTCTTTCACTGATGTGCAAAGAATTGAATTTTTTCAAGAGAGTAATCAAAATCAATCTTTTTTTACAAAGAGACATGAGTATCGATGACGACACCCCACATTTAAGATTCGGTGATGACGATAATGTTAATGATGTCACATATGAATTTGAAATGGTAAGAGATAAAGCAACTGAATCTCGAATGGATATCAAATATGTTGAGGAGAAATATGAAGATGAAATTGACGTATATGAAGATGATGATGAAGATGAACACTGATAGAATTCCATGGTAGTTATATACAATCATAATATATATATATATGTATATATAACAGTAATTATCAATTATTTGCTAAAAAAATTAATATTTTCTGTTTCAGATGGATGACGACACATTTCGTGAGTTGGCGGATGCTGACCTGCCTTTCGTTGCGGATGAGTTGCTGGTAGAAGACCCTCATCCTACAGGTGATCCAGGGAGTACGCAGAGGGGGCACGGTCACGCAGACAGAGGTGTGATAACCTGTGTGATAACCTATGGATTTGAGTAAGATTTCATTAATCTATTCACATAATAAATGTTTAATATTTTTACAGTTTTCCGCATATAGCAGTCGGACCGGGAAATGCTATTTTGCGTAACTATTTCTCTCAGTCGTGGACCACATGTGAGAAGATTCCCATTGATGTGCAGCAGGCCATGTTCGGCCATTGGTTGGTACGTATGTAAATATATAATTTTTATTTTGAAAATTATTTCATTTGTAACTTGATATTTTGATTTATTTGTTAGGTTTATGGTATCCGATCAAGGATACCATGCGTGACGCCATCCACGAGGCATGGGAGGTGGCCATGCGTGATCGATTTCGTCAGTTTATGCACAATTTAAGAAAAGATTCCATGAAGAAAGCAGGAGTTTCAGATTTTGACGAGTCATGTAGAGCGCACCGACCAGAGTACATTTCATCCCATGTATGGGATGGATTATGTGCGCACTGGTTGAGTGGTGCCTTTCATAGAAGATAATCGGTGGGGAGGCAGAATCGAGGGAGACATGAGGTGACTCATCGAGCTGGGAGTCGTTATTTCAGTACTCATAGACAGCATCTGGTATGTAAATTATTTATAAATATTTTATATATCTATAAATATTAACAGTTTATTTTTTATTCTTATAGGCTGTCGAGCACCCCGATATTACGAATTACGACGTATATTGGAGGATGTATAGTGATCCTGCTACTAGGGAGCTCAGAGGTGATCGTCAGCATCACATCATAGTCAGTATTATTTGTTTTCTTGTTTAAAAATTAACTGCATATAATATATTCCCAGTTTTAATTTTAAATTGCAACTATAGGAGTCATATGAGGCCGCAGCGTCACAGACCCGGTCTGAGAGTCAGGCCGAGTCATCAGATTAGACCACTGGTCGTTAGTTTGATGAGACGACATTGATGCAGGTCACCCAGTATGCCTTCGAGAAGGGCCGGGTAGTTGGTATCAGCTCTCAACTGACTCTCAGAGATTATTATGGCAGTGTTGCGATGTTGGCGTCCAACACGAGAAGAGCTCGTGCATCTTCTTCTGCAACACAGTATGAGGATCAATTGTGATCTCAGACTACACTGATAGAGAGTCTCTGAGAGGAGCAAGATCTGATGCGTCAGTAGCAGCAGCATGAGGAGGAGCGTCGACGCCAGCAGCAGTTGTACGAGGGGAAGATGTGTTGGTGGAAGCAGCAGCAACATGAGCAGATGGAGTACATGCGCCGACTCACTAATGCTTCAGGGATGGAGATTCCTCCACCAGCATCTGCAGATCCCCCCACCCCACTCCTTCAGATTAGAGATTGTTTTTATGTTATAAAATTTGTTAAATCAAAATATGATTTTTTTTTCTATTCGTAGTTTCTGTCTCATTATAAAATATTAATAATATTATATTTTGAAATAACAATATTAATATGAATAATAATATTATTTATATTTTATAATATTAAATTTTATATATATATTAAAATTTTATAATATTATAATTTAATTATATTTTTTTGTAATATTTTAATTATTTTAATATTTGAATGTAAAATAATTATATTATTTTTATATTAATTAAAATAACTTATTAATATGTTTTTTATTTATGAATTATAATTCTAATATTATTATATTAATTAAATCATTTATTAATATTCTATTATTTTTTATTTTTGAATTATAATCCTATTATAATTATATTAATTAAAATAATTTATTAATAATTTATTATTTTTATTTGTGAATTATAATTCTATTATTATATTAGTTAAAATAATTTATTAATAATTTATTATTTTTTATTTTTGAATTATAATTGGATTATTATTATATTAATTAATATAATTTATTAATAATTTATTTTTTAATTTTTTTTATTGTATTTGCGACGAGATACTATGCCCGTCGCAAATAGTATTATTACTATATTCATTAAAATAATTTATTAATAGTTTTTAATTTATTTAAAAAATATTAATTATGATGGGGCCCATCGCAATTACTATTTTAAAAGTTTTTTACAAATATACAGAGTCATATTTGCGACGAGAAGGATCCCCGTCGCAAATACCTATTTTTCTAGTAGTGAAAAATTGATTATCAATTCCAAACCCTTTAAATTTGTGAATTCCCAAGTGCATGTGACCTCATTCACCTTTTAGGTTCTCATTACCATTACTAAATAAATCAATGTATCATTTCTACCATGGAAAAAATAATTAGACAATAGAAAAACCAAAGATACCACTTTGTAATGTCCGGTATTGAACCACTATAACTGGCTCCACAAGATGGTGCCACCCATTATCTTAGGAATGATTCCTCGTATGCCATATATTTTTTTCTAGATGTGTAGGTCTAAGTACATGTCATTGGGGGACTATAGCCACATATAGATTGTAATAAAATGGTAATTGATAATAAAATACTATGAAATAGAACATGTTGAAACAATACTGACATGAAACAAGTTTGAATAATAACCCATGTGAAATAATGATAAAGTAATGAAATGTACACTATAATTTTTTCCTGTCATAAAAACAACACATATGAAACCAAAACCATAAAATTATTCTGAAAATAGTCATGACCTATATCCAATTAAAAATATCATATGCTCCAACCCATCATCCAACACATAAATTATCAACTAGTCCCTTATCCAAAACCTATACCTAAAACAGTGGAATCATTTTGGGTACCCAATATGAAAGGCACTCTCAGCATGATTTGATTAAAATATTGTCAGGACCAAACAATGGTGTCAACATTAATGACAAGTCAATAAATTCTATATGAATGTTGATATTTCAAAATGAATAAACCGAAAACCGGACAATGTTTCCAATGTTGAACATTAATTAATTAACATTATTATCCATAGGGTTCCATGAGATACCTTATAGAATGTAATCATATTTGGACCATATTGGTTATCTAAATAATATAACTAAGAAGTAAATTGATAATATAAAAGGGTAACATTACAATAATATAATTTGGAATCTAATTTTCATGTTGTAATAACCCAACCCATCATGTAGAACTATATTTCCAGCATCCCAATCTAGGATGTCAAATTCAATTTCCATCATCCCAAACAAAAATATAGAATTCCATGTAAATAAAAATATATTAATGATAATTAATTCATATAATATAAATACTATGGTGCATTGATGTTCCTGGAGTAGTATTCTGGCCCACCTAAAATGAGAGAGTGGAACGTCAGTCGAGCATCCAAAATACAAGATTAGAGTGTTAAAATTAAACATCATAAAAACATTAAAAATTTGTACCATTATAGGTTTCATTAAAATATTAATATAAAAAATCGATCACAATTTTACATAATCTATTATTAACATGTCAAATTACAATCAACCACCTTTTACTCAATTTCATAATCAAACATTGTATTTTTTATTTATGAAAAACATCAGTTATGTTTTCTTCAAAACAATTTTATAATTTGAAATTCACATTATTTGATTTTTTAAAATACCACATAAGAAATCATGAAATGATCAATAGAATCCCTCTCCTCATTGAAATATTCAAAAAAAATCCCTTTAATAGGATTCATTTCTACTGAAAATAAAAAAATGGATCATGACTATAAATTAACTTTATATTATATAAAACAACTAACCATATCATTTTCAAAGAGTATAATAAAAAATATTTAAAATTATTATATTTATTCATATAATAAACCCATTTTCTTGTGCCTTTTAGGATGAGAACACCTACTGATCATTTCCCACTTATGATAGTAATTATCCATTATTAAAATCATTTCCACATTTAAATGTGAAACACACCATTTTAAAAATTTTATAATCCACACATATATTTATCAATGCTATAATATATAAATTTCAATTATCCCATTAACACATCCCATATTACACATAATAATTAAATCCTATCACTTATCATGATTTCAAAATGTTAGTGTTTTCCAAACTCATTTAACCAATTTTAAGCATTTTGGCATACCCAATGGTTAGACCAAGGTCATGTATAAAATCATAAATGGACCCAATTATTTCCAAAATTGTTCTCACACATTAATATAATGACTAATTTAACATATCTTACACAATGATACAAAACACACCAAGTTAGAACATTGGAAAAAATACTTGAGAATAAAAAACAATGGGGATGGCCTATAGAACTCATAACTTATTATTTTTTAAAACCACTCATTTAACATTGTTTCTGGATCTAAACTAAAATGATATCAGAAAATAATGATAAGATACTTTAGTAAATTGGGTTCAGGATAATCCAAAATTAGGTGAAAACCAACTATGCGTTTCTAGAAAATGGATGGAAAAAAATTAAAGACATAACATTAGAATCAATATGAAAACATTAGATGTAATAATTTCTATGAAACTATATTTGAAAAAACAACAGAGTTGGGAATATATACTATTTTTTCACCTAGGTTGATTGTGTTTGAACATTGTGTTTGTGGAATTCAGGTGAAGAACCTTTTATGGAGAGGAAAGAAAATATTAAACTTAATCTTTTAACGAGGCATATATTTTTTCTAAATAGTTTTAAAAACATACTAAAACAATGATATTTTACCTTTTTATAATTATAAACCATATGCATGTTTTTACTAGTAACTCCCATGGTTAGTAAAACTATACAGTGGACATGAACCCATTATTTTCCAACGTGATATCTGGATGCATGGTTTATTGGGCCACCAGGCATGGTTTTCCTAAGCATGCAACCCCATCTATAGGATGAAATGTTATAGAACATTGTTATTAGTAACCATGGACCAAATTTTCGATTAGTTTATATTTTTTTTCTATTCCTCCACTTCAATGCTCTGAAGTCCTGGGGCACCCACCAGTTCTTCCCTTATCATGGGAAACATTCCATTAACACATTTAAGTCGATGATAGGAAAAATAAAAAAGAAAACAGTCATTATAAGAAAACAGTACCTTACATGCTATATTCTATAAAAAAATTATTTTTTCTTAATCTGTAACTGATTCATAAAACCACGTCATTCCATGGAACTAGAAAACTCAGTGTCTCTATAACGACCCACACTTTACATACATTGTTAATACTTCAAAATTGAAGCACACTTATTACAACATATGACAAAACCACAAAGGACCGTATAGGTATAGTGTCTTTAGAAACTGGGAAACATAAACAACTGGTTCATAAATCTTCTACAGTGTCTCCCATTTATTTCATCATATCTAGGGTCCCTTTTAGCATACTGTACTTAATATCCATCTTCCTGACCTGGGGAAAAGAAAACATAAAAGGGTGAGCTCAAATGCTCAGCAAGGGCAAATAAAAAAAATAAAAATCATATCATATCTTTTTGAAAATCAAAACCTGCAAAAGAGATCATAATATCTTATCATGGAATAATTCATAGAAGTGAAAATGAGATCCCCATAATCATAACATAAAACTTGAAACTTTGTGGCATGCACACATAATCATGGAAAATCATTTCTTGTTAGTCAAGACTCATTGCCAAGACTATCTTAGTGGACAAAGTCCCTTTCTGAACCGAGTTCACTCCTCGTTTCAGTCCTGTATCACTGAACCGAAATAACCTTCCGTTCCAGCCATGTCTATCTCATGAGATATAAAATCTTTATCCAATGCATTGGAGGGAGATATAGGTCCCACCCATCTTATAATGAATCCTTTCTTATGTGTGCCACATAATCATAAAACATACATCCTCGCATAACACATGTAACAAAAATGGGATTCTTGAAACATCATGACATCATAAAATCATATAAGGCAAATGACTTCATAAAAATAATTCCCTCACAACATAATCAAATCAATGTAATTAAATGGATAAAAACAGAACCCTTTATTATCTTAGATGGAAAATAATTTTGATAAAACACTTGAACTCCATTCTTGAGGAAAATATCCTTTCTTTTTCAAAAACACTTTTCTTTTCTTAACATGTCATACAATTATAAACTAAAAGAAGTTGATTAAAAATAAACTTGAAAACTTGTAAAGGAAGCTTCTTGGAAATAATGTTTTAAAAATCCATTCATGCCGTATAAGTTAAAAAAAACATTCTTCGTACTTTTGTCGGAAAAGTCAAAAAGTACCTCGTACGGAAAAACGACAAAAGATTCCTTTCATATTCTTTACTAAAAACTCACCTAAGGGTAAAATTGGATTTAAACTATTGCAAGTGGATGGAAACAATATTTAATATTGAGGGAACATGGATGTGGATGATAAAATACACCCCAGTAAATACTTACGAATAAACAATCTCGGATAAAAATGAGATTGTGATATTTCCCTTACCTTAGGTCCGATTTGCTTTGTCCGTGTCCGAAGCTCCTCTTCTTTGGAACGCCTTTTTGAATCCTCCACTTAAGGAACTAAGATTGGTCTTTGGAGAAGACCAGGACCTCTAGGATTATTCTAGGGAAGTGGAGAAGGGAAAATGGCAGGGGTTGGCCGAGCTTGAGTGCTCAAATTGGTGTGAGGAGGAGGGGGAGGAGGTGCCCTTTTATAAGGGAGGAGAGGGGCACCTTAGGAATATCTCAAAATATTATTTTATATTAAAGTCAAAATCGGTTTATAATGGTTCCAAAGGGTCTTATTTCGAAGCTAAAGTGGGGATGGGTCGAAATCTTATCAACCAATAGAATTTAGACAAGTTTAGGATATTATTTTAACCTTATCAATTAAATTTAACTCTAAGTTAAATAATTTAACTTTTACCATGTCTTTTTTTTTTCTTTCACTATATGGTTAATACACCTACTATAACATGCCAAACGAACCCCAAATTGTTTATTATTAATATATATATCTATATCTAAGTCATTTGGCCGAACCTTAGATTTTTAGGAATAAAATAACAATTAATAATATAATATTTGATTTAAAAACTATTTTGTGTCAATTTTGACACTATTTGATATATGATTTTTGTCAAAGTCATAACAGAATTATATGTTCGAACCAAGTTGATTAAATTAATACTAATATATCATAGTAACCTATAAAATTAGTGGAATTCATAAAAAGTCTCAAATTACATTTATTTTGGTATTTATATTATCAATTTTGTCAATATTTCATTAATAAGATAATTACTGCATCATCTTTGTGTCATAAATAAATTAAATTATATGATGTCTAAATATTACAAATAAAATACCATCATGTAGGAAATCTTTTTAGCTTTCTAATGAATATTTACAATCGAATTTATCTTATGTATAACCCTATATTAAAAATGATTTACTTATTAAACTTTGATTTTAACTATTTTAACCCTTCTTTAAATAAATTAATAATAAATGTCCTAATCTAATCCAAGTGGGCCTAAATGGTCATATTTTATTCCTAAGTTTGTTTTTGGTCGAATTACACTTGTCCAATAGAATTAGGACATGTGTTAGGGTAATATTAATATCATATTTACCCTTAGTTACCCTATTTACTATTAACCGCGGTAAAAATAGTAAAAAGTTACTATTCACCAAAAAATTATTTTCATCTCATTGAACCACATTTTAGTCCTTGATATTAACCGTGTCTCTAGGATTTTTGAAATTCCATTCACAGAAGCGGTAAAATTAAGTTTTATGCAAAATTCAGTTTTTAACCTACCACTTAGTGGTTTCACTATTCATCAAAAATTGAAAGTTTTCAGAAAAATACCAAAATTTCACCCTAGGCTAATTTCGATATTCTGAGTCCAAAAATGAAGTCCATTTTGAAAAATAAAATTTATAAAATTTCAAAAAAAAGTTATTACTATTCATAACGGCTAGTTTTAATAGCATATTGTTGTTTAGTGAAACTCGGTATTGCGTACGACGCAAGCTATCGAGGAAGGTCGCGATTGCGTGTAAAGCAAGCCAAGAAAGTGTTGTGTAGAAAAAGATTCCTTTGATGATTTATATAACATAAATGTCTCGGGTGTTACATTCTACCCCCCTTAAAAAGAATTTCGCCCTCGAAATTCGTCACTTTATAACAAACAAATGAGGATACTTCTCCCTCATCATATCCTCAAGCTCCCATGTAGCTTCTTCAAGTTGGTGGTTCCTCCATAAAACTTTCACCAAGCGAGTGGTCTTGTTTCGTAGGACTTTTTCGCTACGATCCAGAATCTCTATCGGCTGTTCTTCATAAGAAAGATCTTGCTCCAGCGGTACAACTTCTGAGCTGAGTACATGTGAAGGATCTGGTATGTACTTTCTCAGGAGAGATACGTGGAACACATCGTGAACTTGAGAGAGATTCGGTGGAAGCGCCAATCGGTAAGCTACCTTCCCAACACGATCCAGTATTTCAAAAGGACCGATATATCTAGGGCTCAACTTCCCCTTCTTTCCAAATCTCATAACCCTCTTCCAGGGAGATATTCGTAAGAACACTTTATCACCCACTTCAAACTCTAGGACTTTTCTTCGGTTGTCGGCATAACTTTTCTGTCGACTCTGAGCTGCTCTTATGTGTTGTTGAATAGATCTGACCTTTTCTGCCATTTCATCAACGAGATCAGGTCCTAATAGCTTTCTTTCCCCAACTTCATCCCAGCAAGTTGGAGTCCTGCATTTCTTTCCATAGAGAGCTTCATAAGGAGCCATCTGAATACTGGAGTGAAAGCTATTATTATAAGAAAATTCCACCAAAGGTAGGTGTTGATCCCAACCTCCTTTGAAATCCATAGAGCAAGCTCTCAACATATCTTCTAGGGTTTGAATTGTTCTCTCAGACTGACCGTCTGTCTGGGGATGATAAGCAGTGCTGAAACTCAACTCTGTATCTAGAGTATGCTGAAGACTTCGCCAGAACTTCGAGGTAAATCTCAGATCCCGATCAGATATAATAGAAAGTGGTACTCCATGCAATCTTACCACTTCCTTTACATATATCCTGGCAAGCTGATCTAGAGAGAAATCCTATCTAATAGCAATGAAGTGTGCAGACTTTGTAAGACGATCAACTATGACCCAGATAGCATTATTTCCTTTGGATGTTTTAGGAAGTCCTGTGACAAAGTCCATAGTGATGTTTTCCCATTTCCATTCGGGTATGGGTAATGGTTGTAACATCCCCTTAGACTTCTGTCTCTCAGCTTTAACTTGTTGACAAACCAAGCATCGAGAGACATATTCAGCAACATCTCTTTTCATGCCATCCCACCAGAAGTACTCTTTCAGGTCCCTATACATCTTCGTGCTTCCAGGATGAATAGAGAATGAAGAACTATGAGCCTCATCCAGCAGCTCTTTCTTTAATTCGGGGATGGGAGGAACACAAACCCGATTCCTGAACTTTATTATCCCATCACAATCAAGGTTGAATTCAGGAACATTTCTCACCTTCTTTTGTAACTCGACATCTTCTTTCTGTGCCTCTTTAATCTCCACATGTATAGATGGTTGAACATTCATTTGAGAAAGATAAGATTTTTCCCCTTCCATTATAATTACAAGATCCATCCTTTGTAAATCCATAAATATTGGATCTTTTGTGATCCTCATCATGGATAAACTAGCATGGTCTTGTCGACTTAATGCATCTTCCACCTTGTTTGCTTTCCCAGGGTGGTAATGGATTGAGCAGTCATAATCCTTAATCAGCTCCAACCATCTTCTTTGGCGCATATTCAGCTCCTTTTGTGTGAAAATATACTTTAAACTTTTATGATCAGTATAAATATCACACCTTTCACCATAAAGGTAATGCCTCCAAATCTTTAATGCAAAGATTACCGCAGCCAACTCCAAATCATGTGTTGGGTAATTTTGCTCATGGATTTTCAACTGTCGTGAGGCATAAGCTATCACCATATCATTTTGCATAAGAACACACCCCAATCCCTTCTTGGATGCATCACTGTAGATCACAAACCTTTCTCCACTACAAGGAAGTGTGAGCACAGGTGCACTGGATAACCTTCTTTTCAACTCCTTGAAATTCTATTCACATTCCTCTGTCCAGACAAACTTAACTCCTTTCCGAGTCAACTTGGTGAGTGGATTAGATAATCGTGAAAAATCTTTTACAAAACGTCGATAATATCCAGCCAAACCAAGAAAACTTCGGATCTCAGTTACTGTTGTTGGTCTTGACCATCTTTCGATAACCTCTGTTTTTTCTGGATCCACAGATATCCCCTCTTTTGAGATTATATGACCCAAAAATGAAACTTTTTGAAGCCAAAATTCACACTTGGTAAATTTGGCATAAAGCTTCTCTTTTCTCAGGGTCTTCAATATAATTCTCAAGTGATCTTCATGCTCTTCCTTGCTCTTTGAATAGACAATAATATCGTCTATAAAGACTACCACAAATTGATCAAGATAGTCTCTAAAGACTCTATTCATTAGATCCATGAAGATGGCAGGGGCATTAGTAAGACCAAATGGCATCACTATAAATTCATAGTGTCCATACCTTGTACGGAAAGCCGTCTTTGGTATATCCTCCCTTTTGACCCTTAATTGATGATACCCTGAACGAAGATCAATCTTGGAAAAGTATTGAGCTCCGCGTAGTTGGTCAAATAAGTCATCAATGCGTGGGAGAGGATATTTGTTCTTGATAGTGATCTTGTTAAGTTCTCGATAATCAATGCAGAGTCTCATTGATCCATCTTTCTTCTTAACAAATAGAACAGGTGCTCCCCAAGGTGACACACTAGGGCGTATGAATCCCTTATCAAGATTCTCTTGGAGTTGCTTCTTCAATTCCTGCAACTCAATTGGGGCCATTCTATAAGGTGTCTTTGAAATAGGCAAAGCACCCGGTACGAGTTCTATTGAAAACTCAACTTCACGATTTGGTGGAAGACCCGGAAATTCCTCCAGAAAGACATCATCAAAATCCCGTACAATGGGCATATTCTTAATCGTGAGTTTCTCACCAACCATTTGAGATAAATAACCTTCATTTAGTGGAATCAATACCCATAAGATGGAAGAAATTTCCACTGGAAGGTTATGTTCATCCTTGCATTGATAGACGATCGTAGGTTGATCTGGAATATGAAATGTGACTTCCCTTCTTTGGCAATTGATATGAGCTCCATGTAGAGAAAGCCAATCCATGCCAAGAATCACATCAAATTCCACTAAAGGAAGGATCACAAGATTTGCAGGAATCACTTTCCCACAAACTTCGATCGGAGAAGAATTATAAACTTCTGATGCGATTGATGTGCCATTAGGTGTTGTCAAAGCTAACTCAACATCTAATTGTTGAGGTAATACGGTGATACCCTTAGAAAATTTTTCAGAAATAAAAGATTCGGTGGATCCAGAATCAAATAAAACATTTGCTACTTTAGAGTGGATGGTAAGTGTACCTTTCACCACATCGTTATCGTACTCCACATCGCTGATAGAAATTGCATGTGACTTTCCTTTGTCTTTAGCCTTAAGAGTTTGTTGACGTCGACCATCATCATCAACCCTTGGATTTGGGCATTGATTGGCATAATGCCCCATCTCCTTGCACTTGAAACATTGAAGTGTAGCAGGTTCATTCTGTGTATCCCTTCCTTTGTTTGCATCATTAGACATCTTCTTCCCATTATCACGGCATTCAAATGCCCGATGACCTTCCTTTCCACATTTAAAACATTTACTTGTCCCTTTAAGACAACTCCCTCCATGTTTCTTTCCACACTTTGAGCATAAGGGAAAGTTCATCTTCTTTTCCGTGTGCTCTTTAGATTTTTCTTTGAATTCCATCTTCCTCTTCTTATCAAACCCATGTGACTGATGGGTTACTCCAATCTCCATCTCGACTTTGAGAGCACATCGAATGATTTCCTCGTAGCTATTGAAGTCCCTTATGGCTAACGCCCTTCGAAGACTTGGTTTTAAGCCACTAAAGAATCGATCGATCTTACTCTCAGGTTGGATAATAATACCAGAAGCGTACCTTGCAAGTCTTGTAAAATTTGCTTCATAGGTACTAACAGATTCATCATCCCTTTGCTTCAGTTCAAGGAACTCTTTCTCCATCTTTGTTCGGAGAATACGAGGGAAGTACTTATTGAAAAATAAGTTCTTGAACTCGTCCCATTCCATAGACTCAATTTCATCCCTTTTCCTCGTATTCTTAACAAGATTCCACCATTGATCCGCATCTCCTTCCAAACGATACACTGCTAGGATGACTTTATCATGCTCAGAACATTGAAGAACTGAAAATATCTTTTCAGTAGTACTAATCCATTGTTCAGCAACTAATGGATCAGTAGACCCACTGAAAGATGGTGGACGCTGCCTCATGAAGGATTCAACAGAATGTTGCTCCCTTCTTTGTTCGTTTGGAAATCCTGCATGATTCATAGCTTGAGAAAGTTGTGTGAGCATGGCTACAAGATTTTGTATTCCAGCTCCCATATCGTTTGGTTGCTCAGGGTGACAATCATTGCATTGCCCATCTCATTCCACATTAACACGGTTCCTTCGGGTTCCGGCCATTGACTAAAACCAAGAAGAATAGTGTGAGCAACAATAATTATAATAAGAAACCACATAATTCAAGAATAAAATTTTCATGCTTATGGTCTTATCCTAGGTTATTCATGGCCATTTCTAAGATTTTGTTCTATGCTTAGACTTATCCTTAGGGTTCTTACTAAGGCTTTCACATCCTAGTTTCCAAAGGTTGACTATACCTTTCCTCTGATACCAACTATAACGACCCACACTTTACATACATTGTTAATACTTCAAAATTGAAGCACACTTATTACAACATATGACAAAACCACAAAGGACCGTATAGGTATAGTGTCTTTAGAAACTGGGAAACATAAACAACTGGTTCATAAATCTTCTACAGTGTCTCCCATTTATTTCATCATATCTAGGGTCCCTTTTAGCATACTCTACTTAATATCCATCTTCCTGACCTGGGAAAAGAAAACATAAAAGGGTGAGCTCAAATGCTCAGCAAGGGAAAATAAAGGAAATAAAAATCATATCATATCTTTTTGAAAATCAAAACCTGCAAAAGAGATCATAATATCTTATCATGGAATAATTCATTGAAGTGAAAATGAGATCCCCATAATCATAACATAAAACTTGAAACTTTGTGGCATGCACACATAATCATGGAAAATCATTTCTTGTTAGTCAAGACTCATTGCCAAGACTATCTTAGTGGACAAAGTCCCTTTCTGAACCGAGTTCACTCCTCGTTTCAGTCCTGTATCACTGAAACGAAATAACCTTTCGTTCCAGCCATGTCTATCTCATGAGATATAAAATCTTTACCCAATGCATTGGAGCGAGATATAGGTCCCACCCATCTTATAATGAATCCTTTCTTATGTGTGCCACATAATCATAAAACATACATCATCGCATAACACATGTAACAAAAATGGGATTCTTGAAACATCATGACATCATAAAATCATATAAGGCAAATGACTTCATAAAAATAATTCCCTCACAACATAATCAAATCAATGTAATTAAAGGGATAAAAACAGAACCCTTTATTATCTTAGATGGAAAATAATTTTGATAAAACACTTGAACTCCATTCTTGAGGAAAATATCCTTTCTTTTTCAAAAACACTTTTCTTTTCTTAACATGTCATACAATTATAAACTAAAAGAAGTTGATTAAAAATAAACTTGAAAACTTGTGAAGGAAGCTTCTTGGAAATAATGTTTTAAAAATCCATTCATGCCGTATAAGTTAAAAAAAACATTCTTCGTACTTTTGTCGGAAAAGTCAAAAAGTACCTCGTACGGAAAAACGACAAAAGATTCCTTTCATATTCTTTACTAAAAACTCACCTAAGTGTAAAATTGGATTTAAACTATTGCAAGTGGATGGAAACAATATTTCATATTGAGGGAACATGGATGTGGATGATAAAATACACCCCAGTAAATACTTACGAATAAACAATCTCAGATAAAAATGAGATTGTGATATTTCCCTTACCTTAGGTCCGATTTGCTTTGTTCGTGTCCGAAGCTCCTCTTCTTTGGAACGCCTTTTTGAATCCTCCACTTAAGGAACTAAGATTGGTCTTTGGAGAAGACCAGGACCTCTAGGATTATTCTAGGGAAGTGGAGAAGGGAAAATGGCAGGGGTTGGCCGAGCTTGAGTGCTCAAATTGGTGTGAGGAGGAGGGGGAGGAGGTGCCCTTTTATAAGGGAGGAGAGGGGCACCTTAGGAATATCTCAAAATATTATTTTATATTAAAGTCAAAATCGGTTTATAATGGTTCCAAAGGGTCTTATTTCGAAGCTAATGTGGGTATGGGTCGAAATCTTATCAACAAATAGAATTTAGACAAGTTTAGGATATTATTTTAACCTTATCAATTAAATTTAACTCTAAGTTAAATAATTTAACTTTTACCATGTCTTTTTGTTTTCTTTCACTATATGGTTAATACACTTACTATAACATGCCAAAAGAACCCCAAATTGTTTATTATTAATATATATATCCTTATCTAAGTCATTTGGCCGAACCTTAGATTTTTAGGAATAAAATAAAAATTAATAATATAATATTTGATTTAAAAACTATTTTGTGTCAATTTTGACACTATTTGATATATGATTTTTGTCAAAGTCATAAAAGAATTATATGTTCGAACCAAGTTGATTAAATTAATACTAATATATCATAGTAACCTAGAAAATTAGTGGAATTCATAAAAAGTCTCAAATTACATTTATTTTGGTATTTATATTATCAATTTTGTCAATATTTCATTAATAAGATAATTACTGCATCATCTTTTTGTCATAAATAAATTAACTTATTTGATGTCTAAAAATTACAAATAAAATACCATCATGTAGGAAATCTTTTTAGCTTTCTAATGAATATTTACAATCGAATTTATCTTATGTATAACCCTATATTAAAAATGATTTACTTATTAAACATTGATTTTAACTATTTTAACCCTTCTTTAAATAAATTAATAATAAATGACCTAATCTAATCGAAGTGGGCCTAAATGGTCATATTTTATTCCTAAGTTTGTTTTTGGTCGAATTACACTTGTCCAATAGAATTAGGACATGTGTTAGGGTAATATTAATATCATATTTACCCTTAGTTACCCTATTTACTATTAACCGCGGTAAAAATAGTAAAAAGTTACTATTCACCAAAAAATTATTTTCATCTCATTGAACCACATTTTAGTCCTTGATATTAACCGTGTCTCTTGGATTTTTGAAATTCCATTCACAGAAGCGGTAAAATTAAGTTTTATGCAAAATTCAGTTTTTAACCTACCACTTAGTGGTTTCACTATTCATCAAAAATTGAAAGTTTTCAGAAAAATACCAAAATTTCACCCTAGGCTAATTTCGATATTCTGAGTCCAATAATGAAGTCCATTTTGAAAAATAAAATTTATAAAATTCCAAAAAAAAGTTATTACTATTCATAACGGCTAGTTTTAATAGCATATTGTTGTTTAGTGAAACTCGGTATTGCGTACGACGCAAGCTATCGAGGAAGGTCGTGATTGCGTGTAAAGCAAGCCAAGAAAGTGTTGTGTAGAAAAAGATTCCTTTGATGATTTATATAACATAAAAGTCTCGGGTGTTACAGTTTCCTCCTCCAAGTAACATAATCATTGTTCTCCACTCTTTAATGATCCATTAGAATATCCATCTAAATTATTTCTACAAATACCTAATCTTGATATCGAACATGTCCTATATATATCAAAGATAAATTTTTAGTACTCCTAAGAAAATAAAACATGAATATTTAAACTTTTTTTAATAATTTCATATAATTCAATATCCTATTTTCTAAAAAAATTCAAACCCATGCATAGAATAAACATTATCCATGACCTAAACATATATATTTTCTATGAAATAACCATAACATGACTTATTATGTTGTGTAAACATGATAGAACATGTGATAGATCATTTGGGGCTATAAAATCATCGGTATTATAAGGTATCCCTTCATTATAGTTTTTGTATGTAAATATGATATTATTTAAAAAATATTTCATGGGTCCTCACAAATTTATTACTCTAAACTCCATTTTCTTTCTCAACCATCACCTTTGATATGAGTAATTCAAAACCCATTCATTCATGGTTATCCCACCCCAACAAGTAATGATACAAAAGTGATAATGACCCCTAAATCCAAACTCAAATAGGCCATGGGTTTGTGAATACCACTATGAGTATATTAATTACAAGATTTGGAAGAATTAATATTTTCATAGTGTAATAAGTATGATATAATATATTTAATCAACTAAAAAACACCATGAACAAATATAAATAAATCTCAATACATGTAATGTATTAAATAAACTAAAGGGGATTTTATATGTTCATAATGTAATACTATTAGGTGATAAAGAACACCAAAAACTCCATAAAGATTCTAAATGACTATTGTATGTTTTTAAGGACCAAAAAAACCACTAACCTATTATATATAAAATGAAAATAGTTTATATATATATATAATGATCAATATATTAATACTCAATAAGATTATAAATAAAAAATATAGTTATAAATTTTATAAGTGAATATTATGTCTTAGTTAAGAGACAACTGAACCACATTCATCACAAAAACATGTAATAATAGATTTCGATCATCATTAAGGATCACTCTCCATGTAACTCATCGTGGAAATCCATTAAATTACAGTATGAATATATATATATATATATATATATATGAAGTCCACATAATTATAATTATATAATTGTTTTTCATTATCATGTCTCAAGGAAAAATATCATGTTATCATTTATTCCTTAAGTTCCCATCATTGATATGAGGTTGGACTCTATCATAACTTCACCAGTCCCATGATGGGCTAAACATATCTTGTTTTCATTAGTACACATATCAATATTAGCATCAACATTATACAAAATGTCACAAAGTTTATTTCCATAATCTATTGCAGCGTGTTTAAATGAGTTATACTTGAATCCATCAAAGATCATACATTCACACCCTTGGGATGCTATACCCACCATGAGATGATACAAGTATTTGTTGTACCTATAAAAATAACTTGTAAAAATTAATTTTATAATAATTCGTGATCCAAGAAATCCATAGTATGAATACAACCTATACTATAAAAATTTATATCAAAAGAAATTCCAAATAATACTTGTACCCAATGGTTAATATTTAGACGTAGATAATTAAACAATCAGTTTCCTTTCAATCCATGATTTTGAAGTAACCCCCCCCCCCACACCCAAATATTTCGATGTCGTTTTCCCTAAATATGTTTGTGTGGTAGCATATGAAATCAGGTAGGGATTTAAAATTATCACACAAAAACAAGAATAATGGTAAAATCAAGAATCATAATAATCTCTTGAAATCATTATAATGGCATACCAACTAAAACTGGCATGGTATGGGTTATAAAATATATCTTATGATTTTGATCATATATTTAGTAATATTATTCTTATATTAGCATTTTAATATTCATTACTCATGTGACGATGAAACTATTAATTCTGTTCCTTATGTTTACAAGTATATTATCGTCATTAATATAACATTACACATTTAACATTACTAAATTTAAAAAACCCATCCAATCAGTTGATTACTTACTCATTATATTTCATATATTATCTTATTATAGTTGTACTAAATCTAAGCTATAATAGTAAAGAGAAACATTTCTTTTAAATGACAAGACTATGTTGTGTATAATATTCAAATAAATACATTTTTACCTATAATCTATCTATAAAATATAATGATTGAAGAATATCTAGGATAATAACACCTCTAAAATCATTTAAAATGCAATTGTATATCAAACAATTTAACCCAACATAAACTATATCATTTTCATAATCATCATAAATCTCCACATATAGGGATCCCAAACCAAAGTTCATCCTAGGAGCCCAACCATTTCAAAACTATCATCATTCAAAAAACATCATATCCCTAGACACTACCCAAGATGGATAATTAGGCACATATTACTATCAAGAAAACACAATAGGGGAATAAATTTCCTAGAGCACAAATTCTTTTCAAAATAGTTTTCCTAATATGGGAAAAGGAAATAGCAGCATTATAAAATCTATTGAATCCATCTACATCAAAAATGAGGTCACATTGAACTAATATGATGTTTATTAGTAGGAAGTACTCATAATTATCATATTCAATTAACTAGTTTATTATGTAGTGGTTTCTAAAAAAGTTTAATGTATATGTTCTTATTTATCTAATGTTTTTAATCAACAAATATTAATTTTTGAATTGTATTAAATTAATTTATAATGTAAATAACTAATATAAAATTAAATTGCAATAATAAATAACCTTAAAATAAAAAATTTCCTTTAAATAAGTCATTTATAATATTTAAATAACAAAAATGATAATAATAATATTGTCCACATTAAAAATATAACACAATATCTTAACAAAACATGCCCCATAAATTATAATAAAACCCAATCAATTTAACTCCTATACCATTACATAAATTTTCCATAAATATTACATTTTAAAATCATAATTAGATCCTGTTACCCATTAACAAAATGAGTAATCCATGATGATGAAACATATTCAATTTAAAGAAATATATTGGTGATAGATTATTTTCCATAATCACATATCGTTAACTCGTTTTAGAAGTCCAATGTGAATAGAAGATACCCATGAACTAGAAACATATTATGGAATAGTAAAAAACTATGAAGAAAATATTATTTCATGATTATATAACAATAGAATCACTAAAACCATATGATCTATTGAAAATAAATCTATTTGAATAAGGATTGTAGTGTATACAGTGGGAAAAAACTAAACAGTTCCAACCAAGAATATATAATGATTTTTGTCCTAGGTATGTGGTTGAATTATAAAGAATGGGGAAAAAATTATTCGAAATGATACTTCAATATCATACAATAATATAAATAGAAGTTTGTATGGTTTTTTGAAATTAGCGGCCCTTGATAATATTATAAGAACATGACAAAACATACTACACCACAACCAAAGGGTCATGATACAGTAAAAAACCAAACATGAAATAAATTGACTGTTCTATTTTTGGGATATTCTAAACCATTTTAGAGAAAAAAATAGATCAATTTGTAGATCAAATATTATAAGGCAAGGACCGTGTTATAATTAATCCAACATACCAAATAATTATAATGCTAATGAATGGAATTTCATAACCATGATTAGTGATAGTGGGACCTTAAAATATATAGATCCATTAAAAAATACCCTCCCATTCCTTCATTCAATATATCTCCATCCATTAAAAATAATTATATATGAACATGAATCCTTGTTGTATTATAATAAATAACACTGAATCATTTGTTTTTTGCTGAAATTTCTACTCAATTATTATTTTAATCTTCTAAATTTCCCTGAGAAACATCCAACCACCTAATACAGGAAGGAAATGTCTTATAAAAAATTAGTCCCTTTAAACATTACAAATGATAGAAATAAGGTTTGTAGTTTGGGTACATGTATATAGATTACATAATTATAATAACATTGTGAGAGTATTTGAACATATTTCATAAAAATTTTTATTTTTCAATTTTCATCAAAACAAAACACTCATTACGATATTGGTGTATGTATTATTATGGGATGTATTGAATATTAATAAAAATGTTGTAATGCTTGTGTTTGAAATTTTTGGGGAATTTTTGTTGGTTTCAGAGTAGGTTTTTTATTTATAAAGGTTTTTATTGTATACAATTTGATCATAGAAGATATGTTTAATTATAGGATAAAATATTGATATTATGTTATTATAGATATTCTTTCCCGGCAAATAAAATCCATCATATGTTATGTCCATGTGGATGAGGTTGTGGTACAAATTCACAATGGGTTAAACACTATAAGAATATATTGTTTTCTATAAATCAATCTTCACTCGATTATAGATGGGTGGTCCCAATAATGAAAATCATTTTAGAAACTCCCAATGGATACCCATTAGTTAATTAATATTTTCATTATAAAATATTATAGTGTTTTAGAGATTATAATTTATGGAAACTTATTTGTAGGAAAAATGAAATAAAAAAATATTTTGTATAATGGGTTAACAGAATGTACAAATATTAAGTGAATTATAATATTGATTTTCATAGTTATATGATTTCTTACTCTGTTTATTTTCGATAGTCAAAATATTCAATTTAGTTTTTCTAAATAGATTAAAATAGGTGAAATGAATTTAAATTCCAATCCAATTTTTTCACTCATGAGAAACCAAATTAAATGATATTATTGAATTATAAGATTTGAAATTATACAAAATTAGTTTTCATGAACTATTATTATCAATATTATTATTTTTGAATTATTTAAAGAAACAATTAAGAGAAATATTGTATTTCATGAATGTATATGGGATGAAGAACCTAGATTATAAGATATTAAATTTCATAGATGATTAAAATGGGTGAAGAATAAACCTAAAAAATTACTCAATTGAGAAGAAGGGTTATTTAGCTGTGGAAACAAATTGTATAAAGAAAATAATTTCTAAGTACAAATTAATATTTATATAAAGTTATTTAATGTTCATACGATGTCAAACCTAATTATTTAAATTAATTACTGTGGATTTCTTGGAAAATAACCCAATGAATTGGTTAATTGAAGGGAAACTTCTTTGATTAGAAATGGGTCTTTACTTTTTCAATAAACTATGTATATATTGTTTCTTAATGAACTGATATCTTCTACGCCATATTTAGGGATATCATGTGGATGTTTGTATAAATTTTTCAGATAAAAACATATTATTCTTCTATTAATTGAATTTTATGTGTTTTGAGCCTTGATATGACCTTTTCATAGTGATCACAATTATTTTTCTAGAATAATAAATATCAATTTTGACATTCTAAATCAACTATTCACCGTCAATAATTTTGATGATGAAAAAGCAATTTTAATTTAAATTAAAAATACTTAATAAATCTTACTACTTTTTAATAGTTAATATTTAACAGAAAATATATGGGAGAAACTAAACGTGAAATATATACTTCCTGTTTAGGATTTTGTAGATGTTATTCCTCATGACATTCCTAGTTTTCCATAAAATCGTCAATTTCTATTTTCAATAAAACTCATGCATGGTAGTAAACAAATATTAATTCCCCATCTATAATAGACCCAATTTTATTTTACGAATTGAAATAGTAACTCCGAAAAATTGAAATTGAAATCATACTCCAGTGTGTATTACCATGGGGTGAACCTATTCCTTTTGTTTTGAATAATAATTGGCTAATTAATGTTTCATTTATTATTAAAAACAAATAATATTACTAACAAGATAAATTATCCTATAAAAAAACTCGTTGATATATTTAATCCATTATGGTGACAAACATATTATTCAAGGACAATGTTACACTTGATATCAAAATTTTTTGTTAAGATCAATTATATAAACTAGAAAACCATTTGTACAAGGTAGGCCTAAATGAATTTTTATAAAAATAATATTTTTACTAGTGGATATGAAATAATCATAGATTAAATGAATTGTGTCTTTTGAGAGTACCTTGACTTGTTTATGGTAGTCATTATAAATGAAAAAAAATATATTTTAAATTAGAAATGAATATAATAAATCTAACATTTGGATGGGTAAAAGAACATGTTGATAGTGAACTTGAAAAATATAATTTTTTATTTTTTATTATGAATATAGAAACCTTTGTTTAAGTTATATATAATATTAATATAGAGAATATAATTAAATTCATCAATGATATATTTTATTAAGGAAAAAACCACTGTTAAAATGATATAAAAGTGTCATTGTTTATTTTGATGTCATTTAATATCAAGGATGGGTTTATTATATCGATAAAATCCAATAATTCTGTTTACATGAAAGGTGACTAAGGTTATTTGGACAAAAAAATACCAAAAAAAGAATGGAATAAAATTGAATTTCTGTCATTGAATATATTATCTAGTAACCCAACAACGAATAATGGTCAATGATGTATAGTGATGAATAAATGAATAGATTAGGAGGAATTATTATTATATGTTATACAATAATATCGTATTCCTCTTGGTAATTAAAAAATAAAGGTAAATTTGACCCAAATCTTGTTTTGGTGTTGACAATTGTTAATATTTGACCAAAAATATTGGGGTGATATTTTTATTATTTATAATGACATTTATTTTCTAATAATAAAATATTTAATTATATATTAACAAAAAAGGTGTTGATTTCCTTCCAAAATTTATTGTTTAAGATCATTAAATATTAATAATTATAAAGAAATTAAAATCAATTGTAGTAGAGTATGTTCTATGATCCTCTTAGTAAAAACTGCAATGCCAAATTTTCAAATATGATAATTTAAGGAGATCATATATTTAAAGTATAAAATTGGATAATCCATATCATTCTAATATTATAGTTCTAATATCAATTTATATTATAATTAAAGTGTATCTAAATGAATATTGGGAATTGTTATGATATGATAGAAATATTCCTCTTTTAAACCCTAATTATGATGTGATAATAACATTTAATAATAATGTATATGTTCCATCAATACTATATTTAATTAATTATTTGTTTTATGAGGCCCATTTTTCATCATTATTCATTGATAATAGATATATGAATATGGGTATAGATATTGAAGAATAATTTTGTTGGAATAACATTGAATGTGATTTTTTGTATGAATAATGAGGTTGTGTATGTCTGTGTGTTAATGCTGAGAGATAGAAGTGTTCTGGGAAGTCATAGTCATTTAGCATACATATTTAGAAATGGGAAAATATTAATGATGAATTTTTTGTTTTACAGAACAAAACATGAACATTAGATACTATATTCTAGTCATAGTTGGTCTCTTTATTAATTCATAACAATTATATGAAATTATTAAATATTTCTCTCTTAAAAAATCATTATAGAATATATTTTAAGAATTTGGTACATTTACTAATACTTAAGAAATCAATTATATCTCATTTTTGAATTGAATATTTATATATTGTTCAAGAGAAAACATGAATGTGATTTGAAAAAATATTTTAACTTTATTAATGCCAATCATCATTACTATCAATACTAGAAATTTAGGCTATATCCACGGTTTGAAATCATGGCTAAAGCCCAAAAACCGTGGCTATAGGCTAGAGCCACGACTCAAGAGATCATGGTTTTTGTTGGCGTGGCTATATGGAAAGACCTACAACCACAGTTTCTAATAGTGGCTAAAGGGATATAGTCACGGTTTGAAACCATGGCAGAACAATAAGCCATACAGGTCATATTCCCACAGTTCAAAGTTGTGGCTATATAGTTTCAGCCATAGTTTAAAACTCTGGAACTAGACCTAGAGCCATAATTTAAAACTATGTAAATTGACCTACATCAATGGTTTGATACCGTGGATGTAGGCCTTCCCATTTCAACAAAAACCCAAAGCCTCACCTTGAGCACCCCCTGAACCCCAATGCCCCCTAGACAACCCCCCTACACCCCCATTATTCCATTGGACAACACCTTCCACCCCTAGATATCCCCCTTTAACCCCCACTAGACCCCCATGCCCCCCTTGGACATCCCCCTTGGACCCCCTCGTCCCCCTGGACAACCCCCTTGAACACCCCATTCACTCTATGCCCCCTCGGGATAGCCACCTAGCACCCCCACTAGACCCCCATGGCCCCAGGACAACCCCCATGCACACCCCTAGACATCCACCTTGCACCCCCACTGGAAAACCCCCTTTCACCCCCACTGGACCCTCACGCCCCCAGACATCCCGCTTGCACCCCATTTCACCCCCTAGACAACCCCCTTGAACACCCCTGCACCCCATTCCCCCCCTGGACAGTCCGCTTGAACCCCAACTTGAATTCCCCCTTGTACCCCTACTAAACCCCTATGCCCCCCTAGATAGCCCCCTTGCACACCCACTGAACCCCCATTCCCACCTGCACCCCCTGGATAGCCCCCCTCAACCCCATGCCCCCTGGACAACCCCCATGCACCCCCACTAGACACCCTCTCTACTAGAGCTCCCCTAGACACCCCTCCTGCCCTTAGAGACCCCCTGGACACCCCCACCCGGATAGAACCTGGACAACCCCTTCAAAATCATACCACCCTTCACAACCCCCTGGTGCTACAATGATTTATAGAAATGCAGAAACATATGGATTGGTGGATGTTGGTGGGGGATTTCTCCAGACTGTTCAAAAACTGTTTATAGCATGGATTTGGAAAAACTACCTAGTTAATCGTCTCTTTTGGGCAAGGAAACGAGTTTTTGAAATGGTATTGGAATGACAAGGGGTGTGTTGTAGAGTCTCTACAAAGGTCTAGAGAACTGAGAGAAGACATTGCTGTTGAATATGAACTCAGCAGAATCCTAAAGTATTTCCAAAGGGCTAGATAATGGATTCACTCATACACATGTTATGATCATGTATAACAACATTAGTCTCATTGGGGTATATATATATGAATTTTACACATCACTCACAGATGGAAATTGATGTAATACATCATTTCCCCCCATGAAAACCCCCTTCACCCCCCTTGGACACCCCATTGACAGACCCTGGACACCCCCTCATAGACATCCCTCCTGCACCCTCCCCCTACCCTGCAAACCCCACCGTACACCCCTCTTCCGACCCCCCCCCCCCACCCATCCTGGACACCACCTTGCACATCACCTACACCCTCTCTACTGTCCGATAGACCCCCCTGCACCCCCACCAGTATCCCCTATTGGACGCCCCCTTACACCACACCTGCACACTCTCCCGGCATTGCAGACCCCCCCCCCCTACACCCCTACCCCATACCGGACTCCCCCTACCCCTCACCTACACCCCTACCTTGCACACCCCCCGAACAACCCTCCTAGACACCCTACATGCACCCCCTACCCTGCAGTCCCCCCTGCACCCACACACACCCCCTACCAAGTCCCCTACCCCCTCTTGGACACCCCCTTGCACCGAACATGCATCCTCCCCACTAGCCTGTAGACCCCCACTAAACCCCCAATAGTATCCCCCCTTCTAGGTCCCCCATATTGGACATCCCACCTTGCACCTCACCTGCACCCTACCCGTACCCGGCTGACCCCTTTCACCCCCACACCTGGACACCCCCTTGCACCGTACATCCACCCTCCCCCTACAATGCATCCCCCATATAACCCTCCTAGATTCCCCACCTGCACCCTCCCCCCTCCTGGACACCCCCTCCTAGACAACCCCCTCTTAGACACCACAAATGAACCCCCCCACCAGTATCCCCCCCTACCAGACAATTGTTAACCATCATCCTCATTAATGGAAGGATCTTTCTTATATGGTCATATATTCACTAGTGTTGCATAATTAATTAAAGTAATAAAATGATCTCTAACTAATGTGGTAAAATTTATTGTTCATACAACATACAATGAAATTAAAAAATAAATTAAACCATTTTCTACAAGTTTTCTACCCAAGGAATTTTTCTTGGTAACAAAACATTTTTATATAGGTTTCCAAAAAAAACTCAAATGAAGAATCCACGGTAAGAATGTTTGATTTTGTTCTAATGGTATTTCTATATTATTTTCTCCCAATGTAATCTATCCCCTAAGACATCGCATATGAACTCCATTGATTTATGTGTCAAATTTTTCAAAAAATATAAACAAAATTATTTCCCAAGTCATTCAGTGAATCCCATATGGTCCTCTTATGTCAAAAAAAACTATCCTTAGTAATGAAAAACATTCTCTATTGTCACCTAAACACCCATACAAACCCCTAAGATTACTATCAGTTACTATCTCCAAGCCCAATTCTAAACTACTTGTTTGGCCTGATGACTACAGTGGAAACATTGGAAATATTTTTGGAAATAAATTCGTCACATGATACACTATCTAAATGAACCACCACCGAAATATCTAACACATTCCATGAGAATTTCATAGAATCATAACCTGATTCCAACATACTCCTGAATTCTAAAGCTTCTATAGCCTCTACTATTTCATCATATCTGAGAGATATTGAAATAGAATAAAAGGAAAAATATGATATTATGTGTTGTGTATCAGAAGAAGGAAAATATTAAACAATATTTGTACTAAATAAACTCGAATGTTGTATTAAATTACATTAATTAACATGATGAAATTTGTAATATTATATAGCTTAATGGTGGAGGTGTCCAGGAAAAGTGTGGTATGAATTCTTGTGAGATAAATTTTATATCTCAAAGGATAATGTATGGTAGAAACACATAACTAATGTAAATTAATGTAAAGATGAATGGAACTAAAGTTTGACTATGACTATATTAGAGTTATATACGAATGTAAAATTTCATTTGTTATTCACTACACCATGAAAGAGAGATCTTTTTAGAATAATGTGGCACTGATTAAGCTCATATAATATATTCTCAATGATAGGTGATGTCATAATAGAAGAAGATCACTTGAGATAAATGTGGCACTAGTTGAACTCATATAATATATTCCCACCTAGTACCCCCTCCCCTACACACCCTACTTCCCTCTTCCCTAGAACCAGCCCCCCCCCCCCACCCCCCAAGACACCCCTCCCCCTACAACCCTCAACTACAAACCCACTAAAACCACCCCTGCCCATGTACCCTACACACCCCTTCATAGATCAAACACCCATCCCTCATACACACCCCCTCTTGTGCACACCCCCTTCCCTCTTCCATAGCACCATCCCCTGCCTCCTACACACCCCCATCACATGTACACTACACACCCCTTCCTGGGATACACAACCCCTTGTACTCTTCCCCAGCACCGTCCCACCAACCCACCAACACCCTGTAACCCCTACCTCCGGCACACCCCCCCTCTATGAACAACTTAAGCTACTAGTCTCAAATATCTAAGCCATATTCCTAGTTCTACACCTCAAAATTCCAATGATTACACGTCTCTGGAACATGAGGCATTTTCTTCCCTCATAACACCTTTCTAATCAATTACATGAAATAAACTATGAATTACTCATATTACATGTCCACCATCAACTCACTATCATCATTTTCATCCACATATTGATGATCTAGATCATAATTCAAGAGCTATGATACATGAATTACAATTTTCATCACCTGATGTTACAGGGGAGGTAACCTCTAATCCATTATTCTGATCTTATCCATAATATTTAATATAACAAAAAATCATGGCACAGAATTCCCATGTTTCTTAATGTGTTTTCTCCCTTAACATGTTGATAACCATTACAATACCCAATCGCCCATGTTGAAATCTAGAGGTCATTTCCACCATAGATCCTACATGCATTCTCTTGCTTTGGTGGTAACCAGCCACATCTGGATCATATGAACCCTAGAAAACCCACCCCGGACAGCACACCCGGACATACCCCTACCCTATACCAAGCTATAACTAATCACCAAATGCTTCCATAATAGCTACAACTTATAGAATTACTCACATCCTTTAGCAACGAGAAAAAAAAATACATCTTCCAAATATAACTGACCTGAAACATAATACAATATATATCATAATAATTGAATCTATATCCAATATAATCAATAAAAAATTTCAATATCAACGTAACCATAATAAAAAGATCTATTTGATAAAATTAAATTTATAAACCAAGAGTAAAATTTACATCTAAAATGTACATCAATATCAAAATCACCAGAACCATAATCTCTTATAGAAACACCAACATCATTATTTCCTCCTCTATGACCACCGCTTCCACCACCATCATCATGATAATTGAAATATTCATTGGTTTATGCACCTAAATAAGTGGAGGGAAAGACAAATCCTGATAAACATATTGAATTAAAATGATAACACATATAATTAATGAAAACATTCAATGTTTATATAGTGATTCATATAATATCATTACGTTGACAATAAAATACACTGATAAACATAATGAATATAAATGATATCACATTGAATTAATGAAAACAATGAAATACACTTCTGTAATATGATTCATGAACCTATAATTGATGATAAATAAGAAGGATGTTTAGAAATCGTAACATACCTATATGAAATAAGATCATGACCACCCATAGAAATGCTGAAGTTCTCCATGTGAATATCCTTAACAGTCAGCCCAGATGCAAACAACTACATTAACAAAAAACATTTACTACTATTCAAATGTTATAATGGAATTTTTAGTTTGAAATAACAAAATCAAAATAGAATTCATGTTTTTTATTTCAGCCTAACAAACTACAACAGAACACATTTTCTGTTATCTATAAATATGAACATTTTTAATACAAAAACATGTAACATTGCAAATATTGATTAAAATTTACAAAGTTATTTTCAATTTAAAATACTAACATAAAATAAAAAATATGTTCTGTTATAATTATGTTAACCTTAACAATAAAAACTCAAACTTAATTAAAAGAAAACTAAAAACGTGTGGATAAACAGAGAGGACACCTCTATGGTGAATCAATCCTCAGCACCAACCTCTGCACCTCTATGATTGTATGGAACTCATATCTACTCAATGCTCATTAATTTGTGGATATTGTCAATATATATTTCGAAATATATTTTATTTACATTCTCCAACAATATATTAAAAAAAATATTAGAATTCATATATTAAATCCTTGATGGAAGAAATTAAAGAAATATTGATTCATAAATGTAGTATATATTTGTGAGAATTAACTATGTGGTGGTGTTAAAAGTTTAGGTAATATCCTGTGGGTGTTTTAAGAAGAGATGAGTTTAAAGATCTACAGATTTCATAGAGTTTAACTGATGTAAAAGATAATTCATCAAAATGATAATAATGTAAAAGAAAGATGATAAAGAAAATATGGATGTACCATTTGAAAATGATAATCATCGAGGAAACACCTATCAAAATTCAAAACTCAACTCGCATATAAGTTGTAACCATCTCAATTAATTTTCGGCATATTGAATCCCAAAATAAATACAACATTAAAAAATCTATATATTGATTTTTTTTACAATTCATAACATGGAAAGTAAGGTGTTTTTCTTCCAAAATCTTCAATCGAAGTAATCTTCCATGGTTCAATAAAAGACTCTCAAACCGTTATATTGAGAGTCTCTCTTCTAAGGAAAATGTTCATGATCAGTAAGGAATAAAAATGGGAGAGTCCTGAATATAGAGCATTAAATAATTAGAAATTTTTTAAATATGATAAAGGAAAGCCATAATTCAAAAACAAAATATTCAATATCACAATTAGTTAGTCAACTCCTGATATTAATATAACATCATGATTATATACCAATTAGTTTATGATGAATGTTATCCTTACTGAGATCCAAATAAAACCTAAGGCCAACTTAGACACTATTTTTCTTTATCTCATTCTTATCTGAGAACCTCTCTATATCAGCGTCATGGTCATCTAAAGAGTCATGTAGATTAGCATATTTAAAAGGCCATTTTTTATACAAGAAAACCTGAAATAATATATATATATTTCACTATTAATACACAATAATGAAAAATAAACAACATAAAGGAAGGGATTAATGTATTCCTTCTTCTCTAAGGATGTCATTTAAAACTTGGAACATCCCTATATACATTGAATTTCAAAAAAAACCTTTATAAAGGAGAACCCTCTAATAAGTACCAAGTAATTAAAATATTGATTGAGTTAAACAGTTACATGGGAAATCCTTTTAATAAAGCTAAATTATGAAAAACCCTTATATATAAGAAATCTACAAACATTTATGGATATGAAATTTATAAGTAATTTCAATTAATAGGAAAATGAAAAAATAAATGAATTGTAGTTTTTAGTTAAAGAAAAAATGGAAATGATCACAAAAATGAATTTTTTTCCCATTATAATATTTGAATAAAAATAACAGTCCAATCAAATGTATAGTTATATAACTTAGTGGATGATCATTTAGCATACCCAACGTCAATGAGTCCACTATGAATGTAATCGAATAAATTAATAAATAAATAAAAATAACAAGAAATCTGCATTATTGAAACTACATGAAATGTGTACTGAATCGAATGGCTTCGCTATACCTAAAATAGAGAACGCATTGATGCGATTGAGAAAATCTATATCAACCATGGAAGAAATTTTAGATTTATAAATATTGACCAAGAAAAATAATTAAAAGTTGTAATTTGTGAATAAAACCAGGAGATATATTGTATTGATTTTTGAAAATCCATATGTAGATGGAAAAACTAAATCATGGAGAGAAATGAAATTGTTCTAGAAACATATGAGATCCCACCATTTGTGATGCACTATATTGTATTACAGCCAGAAAAATAAATATTAACATAGTGAAATGTGAATCTATAGAGTAGAGAAAAATGATGTCGATATGCTATAGATGATAAAATCTATATGCTTGATTCATCATGAGCTTGATGAATATGCCCTTAGGTGACATTTCTACCCTCTCGTCAATTTATACGAAGCAACAATAAGATAGATTTTATAATAATGTTGAGGGTTTCTATGATGTGGAATGGAAATGCGAAGTGAGTACAGGGCTAGCTTCACTGAGGAAGATCTCATAGGAGATAGATAGTACTGGTAACTCTTAGAGAAGTAGAGGGGAACTAGGTGATGGATGGAAATGTCGATCGGGGTAGGCAGGAACCCTAGCTCGAAAGGAGGTGATAATCGAGCCGGAGGAGATACCGAGGGAAATCAATACTGGGTGTTGATGTGAACAAATTTTGGATCCGGAAAAGCAATGTATCATCATAGTCAATAGTGGGAATAAGGGCAGATTGATATGAAGGATGGTATTAGAGTACGACGAAAGGAATAATGAGAGGGAATCTAAGTAGTGGACATGAACAAGGATTATGATGAAGAAGACGACTAGGGTCTACGGGGACAATTTTTTGACTGGGGAAAAAGCACAAGTGTGGGGAGAAACCAAGGGAAACCACGTGTAGATGTGGGAGTGGGGAAAATGAAAGTGTATGATTCAAAGGAAGACAACGAACCCTAGGTCAATAAAAGATGACCCCTGATCTAGAGGAGAATCCCTGGTAAACTGCGTGCCGAAGAAGGAGGGAGGGAGAGGAAGGGATTGACATGAAGATGTTAGGTGGAAGTCAGGAAGAGAGGAAACATGGGATTCTGAATGTTGGACACGTGGAATGGAAAGGAATCTAGTATTCTTATTTTTAGTAAATACCATGTCTTCACTATGTATTAATTTACTACTATTTATGAAAGTAGTAAATTGATCATTTTGAATAACAACAATTCACTCTAACATGTTTTGAGGTTTTGTTTCAGATTTAGGAAATTACTTATTGTTTTTTAAAAAACTATAATATTCTAGATAACCAGAGGTAAAAAATAAGATGAAACATTTAAAATTTTTCTTGTGGGAAGAATATCATTAGGCCTATGTCATCACATAGTTTCTTTAATGATGGTAACATCATTACAACCGTTGATATTTTTAAATCTAATAATGATGAACCTCCCTAGAATAATCAGTGGTTAAATATTTGATTTTATCACTATAGGATAGATCCGTAAATTCCATGTTCTCACCTTTATCTTTGGTATGATTCTAGAACATCTATATTTTTAAATACAACACCAATATCTGATCATGATACATATTGGTCATGTTTTCTCATACCTGAAAACACAAAATATTATAATAGTATTAACATATAATCTATAAGAAACACTATTGTGAGAATATTTATGTAGGGAATCAACCACGATAAATAGTAATCATGCTAGTAAACATATATGATATCCATTGGTATGTTTTTTGTGTAAAGATATAATAAGATAAGAAAGAATAGAATCTCCTGAAATCTTTGTTAAAAATGAGAATGGGTAAGTATACTATCAGTGAACCACATTCTGTGATGTAATGGTTAAAATATAATTATTTCATCAAGGATAAGATTAATTAATAAAAAATAATTTGATTATATAACATGATGAAAAAAATAAAACTGTGTTTCCATGTGCCACAATATTTATACCACGTCAATGGATAAATAAATCTTGGAAACATCACATTCTCATGTGCCACAATTAATCTTAGTGAAATTTGACACAAACCATAACCTAAAAACCTAAATATTAAAATATAAAAATACGAAAGAAAAATGGAGGTAGAAGACGAATATTTACTTCTATCCATTTAAAGTAGAATAACCCCATAAGGAATTTTTGAGGGTGGAATCTAGAACTACTATTCCATATCATTAAAAACAACAGTAATCCCAACTAGGTAACCAATCCACCTCCACTGTGTACCTGATGGTCCTTATAAAAGGTCCACTAGAATTTCCTGCCCATCGAGTACCTGATTCCCCTATATCGGGTACCTTATAAAGGCTGTAGGTTTTTACAAACCCATTAAGAGGTACCTAGTGCCTCCAAACCGAATACCCAATGACTAATGTACTTTTTTTTGGTTATCCACCACCATAAGATTATCCAACCAACCCTCAAAATAAACATTAGCCTCAAATTAATACACATCCTATAGATGTAGTATATCTTGAAATTCCAATTCATATCCCAATTCTCAAAAATCTCCTTACTTCGAGCAAAAAAATTCAAATTTCCTCTGAAGATACTCGCCCCTTAATTTTGTGGGCCATTAAAAACTCATAACCATATGAATTAGAATCCTTGAGATGCGTCTAGGGTGATCCACCGATTCCAAATTTAACCATCAAAATTTGATACCATAACTTTTTATCAATTCCAATTGTCCATAACTCCACCATGATGATTCCCAATTTTGAATAATTGGTTCTTCACTAAAAACCACATGTACCACACTCTATAGATATTAATTATAATTATAATAATTTAACTAATTCAAAAACATATTTACCATACTCAAACATGTGATGCTATTCCATTTTACTTCCTCGTACTAATAAAAAATGAATGAACACATAATTGATCATTACAAGGAAGAGGAGGATCAGCTGGAGGGATTTGTCGTGTCAGAGGAATTCCAGAGGAGGTGGGGAGACCAGCTAGGAGTAGCGTCGGTGGGCTTGGTGAGGCTTCCCACATTCTATCACAGCGGATCGCGGTTGGGTTTCTTTGATTGGTGTTAGCGATGGGCACCATCGTGAGGGTCACCATCGGTGGAGGAGGATCGGGGATAGGAGAGGTCGTGACAGGTTGGGGAAGGAGGGTCTCGTGCATATGGTACTGGGTAGGAGGGTGTCTCCATAAGAGGCGTTGAGGGCTTAGAGGGTCGTGAGGGGCACCGTCAGTGGAGGATAATCAGGGAGAGGAGAGGTCGTGATTAGTCGGGGAAGGAGGGTCAGATGCAGTTAGAGACATCCATGGATCAAAGGGTCACCTCCATGAGAGATATAATTAGGAGGGTCGCGATTGTGGGAGGATGGAGGAGGATCCAAACACGATTAAAAAAAAAGCGATTGGGGAAGAATGTAGGAATACCCTGACGAGATTTGAAAAAAAATATAGTTCAATTTTTTTGCGATGACAACATATACTAAAACTGTGGCTATGGATCCATGGATATTGCTTACATTTCTAGTACTGTATGATGGAGAAATTTATAGAAGGATCCAGAACCCATCAGATATGTTGATAGAATTGAGTTGTATTAAAATAGTGTATTATATTAAAGAATTTCTCTTACTGATTATTCATAAAAAAATATATTTTACCCAGGAATTATGATGGCAATTTATAGATCCCTCTTTTATAGGAAGTGTTGAACCCGAATGTGTTAGTATGATGATAAGGAATGAATACTATTGGGACCTATTATAGTTATTTAAATTTAACAAAAAAATTTAACTATTAAAAATAAATCAATGAATGTTAAAGGAAATAGAAATATTATGTTGTAAATCATTGGTGACATATACATTATGATGTTGGAAAAAAGTTATTAAAATACATAACTTCTATGAAAAGGGTTATGATATTTTTAATGAAGGTAAATATGAGACCTAGATATATAAACACCTTTTAAATTATTGACAGTATCCAAGATGTTTCTTATTTCTTGTTGCATCCACCAATTATATATCATGTTCATGATGTTTTCTAATTATATAAACATATAAATTATATGCCAAATATATTTCATATACTGATCATATTAGTTATAAACTAAATCATGATCTATCTTATGAGGAAAAACCTTTGATATTGTAGACCAATGTGGGAATGTTCAATGGAAAATGTCTATGACCCTATAATATTTTATGTGAAACATAATATTTAATTGACTTAATGAGAACCTGATTATGTGATGAGGAATTGGTATCATCATTTGATTCTATTATAATGATGGAATTTCAAATGGTATAAAACAATAATATTAGTATAATTTATCAATATTATATTAAATGATATATTTCAATTTACAGATCTTATATTTCAATGATTGTTGACTTTATACACTATATTTATCTTAAATGATCTATGATGTTCAATTGAAATATTATTATAAAAATATTACTATTATTTACTATTAATTTTGTGACGGTTTTCAATATATTTAATTTAACAATGGAAATTTTTTTTCACTTAATTCTAAAATGAATTCATTGTTTAAAAATGTGTTAGAATATATAATAAATATATTTTTTAAAACATTCATTTTTCTCTAATAAATGATATGTTCGAATGAAATGTGATTTTGTCTTGATATGTCACGGTAATCATAGTTTATGAGTTATTTTAATTAAATGTGTACAAAATATGTGAAATATATTGCTTAAATTTTTTTCATGTTTTTTATATGTATGAAATAAATATACATTCAATTTATAGGAAAACAATAAATTTATCTAAGGATATATTTTTTTAGTTTTAAACACATATATTAAAATGGAATTATTTAACATATTCATATTGGATATTTTAAAATTTAATTATTATATAATATATTAATTTTTAATACAATTCCATAATTTCAGCTTTATATTTTTCTCGACAATGGATATAATCTTATTACTATTGAATGGGGTGAAGGGGTTAAATTAAAGTTTATCTTAAGATATTTGGTTTAAAATTTTCTAATCCAAGTAAATTAATTTAAATAAATGGTTTAATATTCTAACTAATCTTTTTATTTTCAGTAATGTGGAATATTTGTTTGACATTGATGGATTATAGAATATATTATATATTAATGATTCAATTTTTTACATGTTTTTCACCCACCTCACAAATAAAATTGATCATCTTCTTCTCTCTTACTGTACCATGTGATCAATTTTTAAAAACCAGTATCCAAAAAAATATATTTAAAATGATATGCATTACATTTAGATTTTTATATTTATAATTGTCTCATCCAACATTCTATAAGGGGTTTTGTATAGAAGTACACATAAAGAAGAGGTATATGTTCTTAGTGATCATCTTAAGGTTTATTTCCTCTTAAGAAACACTAAATATTGTATAAAAATATAAAATTATTTAATAAATATAATTACTATAAATGTATTTGTTTTTTTACGGTAATATCAATTTTATGTCTCCTTCCCACCCTTTGTAAAATTAGTATATATCTTCTATGTATGTGTGGTCTACCACCTCCGCAATGATATGTGCATAATTTTTGAATTACCCAATTACAAGGATGATACGAAGGAAATATTTATGCAATATAAAATATATGAATTACATAATTATAATTCCTAAATTTTGAATTATTATTATACATTTTTTCATTCCACCAACCAAAAACTAAAAACCTCACCCATACAGATGTATAGACTACAATATCCCTGTGGTGATGTAAATCAATTTGTTCACTAGAGTATATGAATGGTTATGATGTTTTATATTTCTAATTAATATGATACTATGAAAATGACATTGATTATTTATATGGGGAACATATGAATATAGTTCAAGCACATGAACTATTAAACTAAAACATTTATAGAAAACGAATTAGAGTCATCGGAATGATCATTTCAATGATAAATTTTTTATTATTGGGAAATTGGAATATAAGAATGAATGAAATTAATATTTTATAGTAGTTTTTCCCTATATTAAATTTTATATATATAATATGATGTTTTAGTTATTAAATTTCACGAATAGAAATTCATTAGGGGTTTCTCATATCACTTTAATTTCTATGAGCCATATACCATATCAAAAACTTCATTAAACTATATGATGTTTTTTATTATATATGAATGAATCATATTATTATTTTAATGAAATATATAGTAACTTAAAAATTAATATATGTTTTATTTATTCATTTAGGGATTGGCAAAGAGATGTACAAAATGTATTGGTATATTTGGTAATCTCATCTATTTTCCATACTTTTTATATAAAATTTATTTCACGGAAAATTATATAATACATATACAATAAAAACATTTATATTTTACCCCACAATGTATATTCCAATAATTTTCCTATAAAAATAAAATCACCATCTTATTCGTACATACTGTTATTGTAAATGATTTTTATGAAAAATTGACATTGTTACCTGTTGAGTCGATAAAAATTGTAATCCATTTTCATGTTGTTGAAATTATATTCCAATATATTTATTATTATATAGTGATTGTTTAATGTAATTTTCAACATTATTCAATATAATTTTCAATGGTTTATATCGTTAAATTTGTAGTGTTTATAAACATGTTATTTATTTATTTTTAATAAAAATTATGGAATAAATCAATATCATAACATAAACAAGGATGATGATATTTCTCATATCATTGACTATTAATATCATTGAAGAATCCATAATTTTTTTTATCTTCATATAGAATATTATTCACAATATTTTTGGACTTGTACTTTTTTATTGATGTGGAATGAACTTGATATCGTTCTAGTTTTGAAAGTAATGTTCAAATTCTATTTTAAAGGAATTTTACTCTTTGATTAGGCTCATTAAGGATTTTTATTCTTCACTTATAAAATGTAATAATGATATAATATTCCTTATTTACCTAGATGGATTATTATGATTTTTATAAAAGATGATTCTATTAAATCCATTTCATTCACTTATGTTAATTAAATTGTGATTAAATATATTTTAACCATAATTTTTCCCATAAGAAATGATATGATATATTAATAATTTAATTATTAAACTCAATTCCATTCCAAGGGTTATATATATATATAAATGTACTTAGATTTCATAATAATATGGGGGACATGTGATTTGTTTTCATTATTATATGTTGGGGATTATAAAAATATATACCTCTAATTCATTGAGCAGTTATTGATATATGATAAAATAATTTAAATTGGAATATGTAGTAAACATGGGTTAGTAAAGGACACATTCAATTATGATAGTGTTGTGAGAGAACCTTAACAAAAAAAAAGGATGGTATATATTGTATACCCATTCCACTATGTGATTTTTTAATTTATTCCTTGTATAAATAAAGGATTTTTTAGTTTTATTTGTTTTGATAAAACATATTTCATGTGATTTTGATATGCATTCATGGATAATTATTGATTATTTATGAATACAGACTCTTATAAATTATTACATTATTTAAGGCAAATATTCATTCAGTAATTCATGATTAATTATATTTTATTGATCGTGACTGGTTTCATAATTAATGATGATTTTATCTAGCCCATAATCCATATCACATGGCCAATTTTGGACATTGAATAATATAACCTTTTTTTAAAATTACAGAGCATTTGATCTCAAACGTTAGTATATTTAAATTAAAATGGTTATTATGATTATTTTATTTTGTTAGTTCTGTGTTTTGATAAAATAATATCATGAAGAGGATAAATATATTTCAAAAAAAGTATGATTATGTATCAAGTCTCTAATGGCATAAAACCATTACATTTTTTGGGAATGTAATATTACATAAAATATAAAATATTTATAAAAAATTATGTAATATTATCATATGAAATTTTTGGGACACCCCAATTCTCTTCATAACATTTCATTATGTTAAAAAAATATAAGATTATATATTTCAAAGTAACTTCCATTTTTTCAATAAAATATTATTTATTATAAACGAAACTATAAATATTATTAACTAATGTATTAATATATATATATATAAATCAATAAAATATCTTGTAAATATTATTTATTATATATTTTATATGAATATGTCCTATGTAAATCACAACTGACCACATATAGAACATTAGATATATATTTTAGACATTGTAGGATCCTTAATGGAATGTTGTGATGCACTTCATGTGGTACATAATGTTCCAATTAATAGTGTCTCATGTATTTTTTCATGAAAAATACCACAGATGTCTCCATTCATGTATATCTCCATCAATTCAAGTTTTATATAATCTTTCACACAACTTCAAAACGCATGATTCCACTGTTGTTATACTTTAGAATATCCCATATGTACTCATTTACATTATGAGTATATTAATTCCATTAATATACAATACTATGTGGAAATATATAATTTTTAAGGTCAATCAATTGATATTCAATTAACTTATTAGTAATCTATACTGAGTATATTTGAAGGTTATTTATAGGAAATGACCTCCAGAACACTATTTAATCTATAAAATTACTCTAATATATCAACATAATTCTATTCATTTATAAGCAACTAATCATATAAATTATATTCTTATAAATATTTATTCATCATATATTAAACACCGTTAATCACTTTTAAACTACATAATTCCTTCAAATGATTAATCTTGGACACATACCATCAAAACATACCTTTATAAAATAATATATCTCAAAAAAGAATCAATATTATACCTTTAAAATTGTACTCATATATAGAAAATAAACTCCTTGGGTGGTCAACAACTGCTTAAATAGCCACATACCCACAATGGGAAGACATTCATTTTTTTCAAAACATCACTTTACCATCTTATCAAAAACTATACAATGTCACCATTTTATCTAATACACATTCAATAATAATTTATTCTTAAAAATTTAGAAAAACATCATCAATATACTATTTTCTCTATAATATTCCTAGAAATGTACTTAAAATAAAAAACAACAACATCAATCTCTTACTCGGACTCCCTTTGATAAATCATTTATCTACCATTTTGCTAAGAGGCACATATTAATTTTTTTGAGTATTATATTAAAAATATAAAACATATAATATGGAAGTAAGATATAATGTTATCTATGATATTACAAATAATATAGATCTAAATTTACATTTTTCCCAATAATGAAAAAGATGGAGATATTTTGGGGATTCCATTTGATAGTGTCGGGTTTGAAAAGATTTAATATTATCCTAAAAATATGGAATCTTATTAATCAATACAAACAAAAAAACTCCATAATATTATAATATAACTTATTTATTTTTAAAATTTATTTAACATGATTTTATATATTAGTTTTAGTATTTTTTATATATGTAGTGTTTTTAATTATAAATTCTGAAGCATGTCATTACATGGAAATGAATATTGTAATAAAAGTGTGATTATACTATTTATATTATTTATAATTTTATTAAATACTAGTAAATTATTATATTGTGATGTAGTAGTAGGGAATAAATTTATTGTAACTATACATATTTATATGAAATATTAAATTTTAAAATCAATTTGTTATTATTTCTTAATTCCGGTTTAATTTTGAATTGTAATTTCATATAGAAATAATTAATAAACTTATTGGAAAATATTTTGTATTTTATTTCATCCTAAGGATTCTGAATATGTTTTTATATAATTTTTATCTTGATATGATTGATGTTTTTCTTCTTTTTTTTCCTTGTAAATTCGGGGTAAATCGTCTATTTTAAAATATTCTAGTTTTGAAATTATCAAATAGGTGTATAAAGATTAGTGGATATATTCAATGTTTTTATTGTAATTTTATAATTACATAGCTATCAAATATATTAGCTGTTTTATTTTATTATTTATTATATTTATTCTATCATTAGTTATTCATATACAATATTCATAATTATTGTTTATTATTTTAAATCATTCTTATATTCTACATAGATGAATTTTATTATCAATGTGATCATATAAAATGATTAATATTTTATTTTTTATAAATATCTAGAAGTAATATAATATAATTCGATATATTTAATCATATAATATCATGGAATGGGATAGAAAATATTATGTATAAAAAATTATGGATTATAGATATATCCAAAAACACATGAAAATTTTGATGGAAATTTTATACAATAAAATATACATAAATTACATATATATTGATGATTAAATATCTAATAGATATAATAATAATAAATTTTTTTGAATCCCATAATTTTACACAATGTAGAATTTGAATAATATTTTATGTTTGACCATGTAAAATATATTATACAATATTGTGGTGTTTTAAATTATGTTCTCATTAGAATATAATGTCTCAAAAGTGCTCAATTAGTATTGAATGATAAGTTGAAGAATTCTTCCTCATAGAGAATATTTATGAAAATAGAAGAAATTTTATATTGAATATATTTTTATATTTCTATAAAATAATTTTAATAATAAGATATTATATAATACAGAGTCATGTAATCATAATCAATTATATGATAAAATTTTAAGCCTTACTCTAAAATCGATAAAGTCATTGGTTTAAATTATATTATATTTCTTGAAAAAAAAAATACTCATTTACCTGCTAGTCTAAATGATTATTTTTTAATGAGTCTTGTATCAATGATTATATGGCGTTGAATATCATAGAACGAGATTACTCAAACCGAATTTAGTTTGTTTTTAAATGATATGATTTTTGAATGATTAACATAATATTTAGGAATAATTTTCCATAAATAATCTCTAAAATTTTTATCACTAGTTTTTTATAAATTTACTAACTACAAGTAAATAATATTTGTTTTATATCTCGCACTACAAAAATATCATGTTTATAATAGCAAAGATAAACATTCGAAATATTATTTTTGTCGTGTAATTGATAACATTACCATCATATTAGTTTGTTTCAAGAATAGTAAATAAATTTTGAAATGTATTTTTACACATATTTATTATATTTCAGTAGTTTTCTAATAATTAAAAATGAAAATAATTATATTTAGATTATAAAAGTGTTGTTTTTCTAAAAAATAGTTTTTTCAATATACTTTTGTTTCCTAGGAATAAATAAAATTAATAACTATTTATTAATTACTTTTATGATATTTATATATTATACCAATAATAAAATTTTATAAAATTATTCAATTTTTTTATATCCATTATATTAGAATACACATTGTTATATGCGTGAAAACACATTTTCCTGAAAATGGGTTTCATTGTATTTTTTATTCTTATTTGGAAATATATTTATTATAATTGTATAAATGATATAATATAAAAATGATTATATATTACTAATTAATTTGTACAAATCTTTTAAATAATATTTTTTTGGGACTACGTAAATTGAAACTGTGGTAACAATCTGTCAACTCGTTAACGGTAAATGAAGAAGTTTGTAGTTAAAAATAAATTGATATGGCTTTAAAATCTATCTATTACATTACAATATATTATTGGATTCTTGGATTTCATCTATTTTCATAATTTATTTGATTATATTGAATCTTTGTTCGATTTTCATTAATTACAACATTTATATTATTTTAAAAAATGGTAAATATTTATGTCACTCTATTGAAAATAGTATCAATAAAATTTTCACAATGATAAGATATTTCATATTTTATTATAAATATTTATTTTTAACACTTAAGAAAATTTTCAACTATTTTATTTTACTTTTCATTTAAATTGTGTAATAATTACATTAAATTCTTCTACTATATTGACATAATATTTGACATTTAATAATAAAATAATATATTTTGTTATAAAATTAATAAATTTTAAATCCAGTTGATTAATTATTTGTCAATTATATTTATAGATAAATATAAAATAATAGTGATGTTTTTTTTTCAAAATACCATTTCAATTAGGCTGTATTCATTATAAATGTATTTTTAATGTTTAGAAAATGTTGTTAGTGGTATCGTTGGAAATTAATATTTTACAAAAGGGATTAAAGCTCATATTAATATTATAATCACACAATTGAATTTTATAAGGTCATAAATATAAAAAATATATATTTATTGGTTACTTTTTATTTTATAGTCATATTTCTCACACATTAAGAGTTTAAAACATTTATATAGTGGTAATTGGTATAATGGTTTGGGCAGTTAAACCAAAGAGGAAAGGGATCAAAATCGCATTAAAATCTAAAAATTATTTTATGTGATGATAAAAAAATATGAATCTTAGTTTATATATATATATATATATATAAATTTTAATACATCTAAAAAAAAGAAATTATTTTATATAAATTTAATAAATTATGTTATTCCATAGGCTCTCTTATACTATGTTATAAATAGGCACATCCTGTAATCCCCTATTAATTTTACTAAAAAACACTATCTTAGAAAATTAAAAGCATAATACCATCCTCTCTTTAATATATTCATTAAAAGGATCCATTATAATTTCTTATAAATAATATTTCATGTCATAATGACTATGTATAAAGTGGAATCTCAAAGAAGATGCAGTCGTCTATACGAACACTTTCATGCTTATTTTTTCTTTTACATCGATTGAATCTATTGTATCCCTAATATATATATTATCCTATATCATAAATATAAAAATATTCAATATTATTATAGAAAAACCATATTCAACATATTATCGATCTTATGAATGCTAAATACATTTCTCATGCATAGAAACATATTATCATCACCATGTGGTAGTGTAATTAATTTTCCATCACCATTTTATTTAAGAGGGTTTTAATATTGGAAAAATTAATATAAATTATACATATAATATAATTATTATTATTTGTATTCAAAATATTATTTCAGTTCATAGACATATAATGTTTAAAAATATATAACTCCACTCATGCATGAATTTGGACTACCAACTCCATGAAATGATGGGAATCCCTTTTCAAGCAATACATTAATATATAATTATAAATATGAAATAAATTAATAAATATTATATTTATTTAATAAGAAATACTATATTTATTCAATATCCATAATAAACATGAATTTCCAATAACCATTGATCTGATACATGTATGGATATAGATCATTTTCACCTAAATATCCATTTAAGGAAATAATTGTTAACAAAAGTATAAATTAGAATTATAAAGAAATTATAAATTTAAATTTACTTATTATTGTTTATCTATAATATATTTATATGAATTTTATATTTATAATATTTTTTTAAACCTATATTAATAAATATTAAACCAAAGGTAAGGGTTTTTTAGAAAATCTCGTCCATATTCGGGATTGATGATATATAGTATTTCAATTGAGGTAATCACATAATATCTCTTTCATAATCCCTATATATTTCAATCATGACTATTTATTCCAATAATAAAATGCTTTCATTTCATTTTAGTCTCCTTATATAGTGAAATTATTTAAATAAATTTCATAAGTAAACTAAAATTAAATATAGATTAAGCTAGAAAACATTCCCATCTATGTTAATGTTTTTTAATGTTTTTAAGAATTTGTAGAAATTTATCTAATTAATTATTAATGTTATTTTTACCCATTTTTGAATTCCCAAAAAATAAAAAGGAATTACTTTTAAATTTATAAAATATTTAATTTTACCAAATGTTTTCATGAAATAAATATTTTTTTGTTTAATATAAAATAAAAACATAAAACTATCACAACTATTATATTCCAATAATATTACTTTACCAGATTACATGGTTTGTTTGAATCACATTTCTTTTCCTAAAATTATGTGAATTACACTATTTTAGATGATTAATTTGAAAAAGAAAAGTGTGTTCTCCATAAAAAAATGTTACATCGTTATTTTAATAGTATTTTACTCACTTTAATTATTAATAATTAACCTTATGATATATTGAGGATATAATTTATTAATACCATCCAATATAATTATATTATTGTATTATGATAATGTTGAATAGTGAGTGGTTTTTCATTCTATAAGATATTTCTTCCAATACAGATGGTTTATAATATTCAACTCATGGCGATTATATAGTATTTATTATTCATGTGATGAATTAATATGTCTATGAATTTTATTTCAGGGGCCCAAAATTACATACCCCTTTGATGAATCAACAAGTCACAAGTGAAAATAAATATTAGTCTTTGGAATTACCCATTTGTGTATGACATATTATAATGAGGCCTCGATGGTATGTTCAAGATGTTTGACATTATTATATCCATCATTATTGAATAGGTTGTTGAATTCTATGTTTTTATATGAATAGTTTTGAAATACATTGTTATGTTTCAATCACAATGGATTATCTATAGCTATTTATTTACCAATAATTTTTTCATTCTATATTATTCATGCCATATTTATTCTATTATTGATTTTATATTATTCATTTTCATAGAGAGAATGTAAACTCAAACCCTTAGTATGTCTAAATTCCCAATGATTCCACGATGTGTCTAATAAATGATATAAAAGGTTATTCTATATAGAATAAATATTTTCTAAATAAAATTATATCTTATATATTTTTCAAATGAAATGTGAAATTAATGAATATTCATAGATTTTCAAGACTGGTAAACTAATTGATCATTTGTGATGCAATATATTGAATAAAATGAAGATTGAATAATGTAACCACAAATACAAGGCAAAATGTTTTGGGGTTAGATATGTTTCTATATGATAATGTTTAGTAGAATCCGTGTGAACTATACATTTTGAAAAAATAAATTAATGGAAATAACCATATTTATGAATAAGTTGTTATTTCTAATTATAGGATACTGTGTTAGGAATTTTTGGTAGATATTAGATGATTTTTCTAGGAGTACAAAAAAGTCTAGATACTACATGTGGACATGATTTTGTAATAGATTCATTAATAGGTAATTACTCTAATAATATTTGGTCATATATATATTAACCATTATATTTATGCATTTTGAATGAGCCCTTACTGTAAATCGGTTTTTACAATACTTGGTAAATTCATAATTTTTCTAAAACATTTAATACAATCAATTTTTTAATATTTTAAAATATTTTATGTGGTAATTATTTTAATAATGAAATTATTGTTATGATATAGATATTAATTTTACATATATTCTCATTTTCTCTTTCATGCATACCCAATTTAGTAATTATACATGATAATTCATAATTTTATAATCAATTTTAGTGTATTCCATTGTTTAGAAATGACCTCTAATGGATGGGATAAGATACATTATCATTATGCATAATCTAGAAAGGATATATTTAATAGACTACAATATGGAGTTAGAGATAGATAATAAAATATTATAAATCTATGGGAGAAGTTGAATCATCTTTTCAACAATAAAATTTCCCATATATCATGTATCCTACTGGTCTATAATGAAGTGTATCTATGATAAACCATTTGATGTGACCAAAACCTACATTATTTATTATACCCACAAATCCATTACGATATGAATAACGTAAATATTATATTAAAAACATTTTTCCAAATTTGGGAATCATTGGCAGTAGAAATTTGAATGTCAATTTAAAATCTCATTGGGGATGTGGATCACTAGATTTCATTGATTTAAAATGTACGAATTTTTATGTACCACCAATCATTGATTAGATGGATTTTATGGTGTTTTTGAAGAAAAATATTATAATCATAGTCAATTGATGGAATTAGTGAGATAACTCAAGACTTATATATTAATGGATGTCAAAACGGATTCCATCATTGATGGAAAGTTTTAATTGTTAATATAGAATGTTGGAAACAATATACATAAAACAAGAAGTATGTTTAACCATTTATTTTTCAGGAAAATTCTATCTATTATAAGGGAAACATTCTCCCAAATATTATCATCATATGAATATATAATATCATATGATATCTTGATATATTAATAATATTGTATGTGTTATAGAGTAAATGGAATGAAAGAGAATAATAGATGTTTGATTACCACATGAAGCAGAAATTTAATATGAGGAAGGAATTAATGTTATATTTTAAAAAATGTGAATTTTTTTAAGGAAGAAACATTTTACATTCTTAAAAAGAAAATAATTTATATTCATCTGTTAAGAAAAACCTATCATGATCATGAGTGCAAGGGTATGTGAAAATATATCTATGTGTTGTGCATTAACTATAATAGGACGTGTAACTATGAAATCTAATTACCAAAACAACAAGGGAACATGGCCCTATAAAATCAAAGGGGAGAAGTCCATGATTAAGAAATTAAAAAAATTAGGCTGGATGTTCCAAGGAAAATGGTGAAAAATACAGATATCATCCAATATTGAAGTGAAATTATTTAATTTTATTTGGTGTATACACTGAATTCAATATCTAAAAAAATTATAAGGGAAACCAATAACCAAATCAATGATTTTATATTTATATGTGTGTGAAAATATTTAATGTTATGATGATCACATCAGAATTCTATATCATATACATTATATAACACGATGATAATTTTATTCATTAGAACCATTTAATTATCAATGAATATGAATTATATAGAATATGGTGCATGGAGTTGATCTCCAAGCCCAAAGACCATAAAAATTGTCAATTATGAGATCATACATTCGATATTATGAATAATATTACAATACTCTAATTGTGAAAGGAATAACCATAACATTCAATAGAAAATATTTTCATTATTTTGGTTTTTAAATTTATTAATACAGAATATTTATGTCAAATTGATGAAAAGAAACCAAAAAATGAAGTATTTTTATATTTGGGTAATAAAAATATAAATTATCTAATGGATTTCCTAGTATTACCCTAATTGAAGAATTTTCATTTTTAATCACAATCATTCATAGTATTTCACATGTTTTATTGTATCAATATTGTATGGCCTTCAATTTTTTATATGAATTGAATGATATACTCGATGAGAATCTAGGTAATGGTTTTATTTAGTCTAGAGACACATTCTTTGGTGTACCAACTATTTTTTATGAATAAATATGATATAATCGTCATTTTATTTATTACGAGTATTATAAAAAATCATTATTTGTAATTGGTTCCCTAAACCATGTACCAATTACAAAATTTATAAATAATGAGGGGATTAAAATTTTTCAAATTATGATCTTCGATTTGGATATCATTCAATCTATTTAGATAAATATTTTATTTCTAAGATAAGAATAAATATTTGATATGATCATTAAGAATTTATATTAATGTATGTTGTATATATAAATTCTATTTATTGGTTTAGGGATTCAATGAATAGACACTATACAAATTAGCATGATCTATTATTGGTAGTATTTATTGACGTTAAACTATATCATTTGAATAGAAAGTAATACCATGTGAAATATTTGAAGATTGTGATAAATTATTTATGGAATGAAAAATAATATTCAAAATTTACCCATTGTGAATTTCTACAACCTAATTTATCATTTTTGGGTCATATAATGTCATGTATGGGTTTATTTGTAATTCCATAAAACATAATATTTATTGAAAAATTCCATAGTTCAAACATGGTAATAAATATCTAGAGTTTTATTAGGCTTGATTTATATTTTCAATCATTATTTAAGGTCTTTTCTATACTATGTAATCTTCTCACCATGTTGAATCATAAGTAGATTATGTTGTTTTTGGTAGAGTATTATAATGAAAATTTCATGGAGCTAAAGAAAAGTATGCTATGTGAATATGTTCCTAAAATACCATTTACATTACAATGGGATGTGATATATAGTGATTCATAAAATAGGTCAATAGGATTCATAATTGGGAATAATTTTATAGTCATTTATTTTGCTACATAGCTAATTAAAATTGATTTGAAGAACCAATCACCTCATAATTTATAACTTGATGTGGTAACTTTTTCCATTAAAATATAATGGAAATATATATGATGATGAATAGTTATATGTATATGTATTATTCATTAAATACTCATATATATATATTTACTAATTAAATGTAAAGTATGAACTAAATATAAATGTTGAAGTTGATCAATGATTATGATTCCCCAATACACTACCACCCTTGGAATGATAACAAGGTGGTCAATACTCTGAGTCGGAAAGACCATGCTAGTTATTCAATGAAGAGGATTGAATGAGATAAATTTTTTTTGGATCTATAATATAGGAAAGGGAAAATCATGAGTAACGAGGAGATATTTTAGGTTTCTCATATGAATGATCATAAATATTTCCGTGATTAATTCAAGAAGGTGGAAAAGAATGATGTGAAAATATAGATAAAGGTGAGAATTTTCACGAGTTCAACCATTATCATAGGAGAAAAATATGATTTAGGAACCATAATTTAATATTTTCACTAAAATAAATGTGAAAGGGGTTGTTGTATGAAACTCTTAGTTTATCATTCCCTTTTTATCATGAAAGTGAGTTGATGTATAGAGAACTGAAATAATATTTATTGGGGGAAAACATAACAAGGTATTTTGTAGAGTATATATTCTAATGCCAGGTGTGTCACCATGTTAGGGCTGGGACATATAATTATACAGTTACATTACAACTTTTAAAAATATATAAAGGGAAAATGGTAAAAATCATTATGGACATCATCATTAGACTCTGCCAAACATAAAATCAATATAGTGTTATTTGGGTGGTATTCAATCACCATACAAAATCAGCACATTTCATATCCATTAGAGAATATTTCACCCTTTACCAAAAAACCCTATAATACATAGTTAATGTTTTTGGAATTCATATATTATCTCTATGTGTTCAATATGTTCATGATATATGTCTTACCAATATATTTTTAAATTTTTGTTATTATGATTTAGTTAAAGAGTTGAGTTTAACAAATAATTATATTTCTCAAAAATATGATCTTGTTAGAAGGACCATGAATACTATAGGTCTTATTTTTTGATATATTCTTATTTAGTTTTCAATTTTTTGGGATCATCGCCATTCATGGGTGGAATTGTTTTATAATAATATATTTTAATTGAGTTTACTGATGGTTCCTAATGAATATGTATATTATTTGAAATAAATATAATTAATGTTCTATGTTAAAAATATATAAAGAATTTTTTTGGTAACTAATATAGATATGTAATTAAATTAAAATGATAGATCCATTTAACAACACAATAAAAAACTAAATATTGATGAAAATGGAATGCAAACAATTGCTAATTATATTATGTGATCTATGTTTGTCACATTTATTATTATGAATATATCCTCATAAGATGGGTATGTTATTTTATAATATAGAAATTTCGATCCATATATGTATATTTACATCGGTCCCATTGAAATTGTTGACAGTATGGGGAAGGGATTTTATTTAATTGTTATTTCAATAAATATCTCTCTTGTTAATTATGTATTGTATATAACACTCATAAGAATTTACATATCTAATCCTATACATGAATTGAAAACAAATGATATACCAATGGTGAAACATATCTCTAGTGAGAAAGATAATGTTGTTATTCATGATAAAATAATGACATTTTATAAAACAAGTCCTTTAATATAGTCAATGTTTTGTGGAGAAACACCAGTATTGAAGAAGCAATGAAACAAAATGAGGATTTTATGTGAAAAAATATTACATATTTTTCTTATTGCATTCATGTAATGTTTACAAATAAATTTTTATATGGTTTTGAATATTCCCATGTTATATTTGATTATATTTCACTGAAATAGTTTTTTTCATTGATAGCATGTGTTTTAAGTAACACTATGTTTATGAAAAAGATTATATATTATTGAACTATTAATATATTACGTTCCAGTAATTTATAAATTAATTTTTTTCATGATAGCATTAAAATTATATAAATTATTTTTTTCATTTCTATACATGTAAAATAAGAATTAGCTAGTAGTATACTGATTAAAATTTATATAAAATCATCCTAATGAAAATGAGTTGTTTTCTAGAAATTTTTTTTACATCAATTATTTTTTTAATCCTAAAAAATTAATTTAATCACAATAGATGAATTGTTTTATTCATATATTAAGATTATATATTCAATAAAATTATTTCACATTTATTTATTATATTTTTCTTAGAATGAATTGAAAATAAATGTAGTTTTATTACGGAAAAATGTTTTCATAGAAACGACTTTTATTACGTCCTAGTTCTGGGTGATGCCCATATGTGCCCCATACCTGGATGGTCAAATGGCCACATGCACATTTCCCTGAACCCATGAGGCTACAAAATAGTAGTGATGGCCTTATGTGTGATAGTGGGGAAGCTATTTTCTCATTGGTAGAGTAACATAGTGGAATTAAATAGATATAAATTGTTGAAGCATTAATAATAACATGAAACAGTAAATAATTGAAGAATGTATGTACATAAAAAATTGGAGCACAATTATAATTGATATATGTCAAATATGTTTGAAAAATAATAAAAAGAAGTCACAGTGTTGTAATATAGTACTAAACCAAAGAATATAAGAAAACAAAAAAAATAACTCCAGCAGCATTGCAAGCCTCAGGTTAGTCTCAAGCTCTCCATTTCTACTGCAATGAAGTAACTAAAGTAGAAGGGTGCTTCCCTAACATAGAAATATAGAAATATAATATGTTTGTGCCCAAAATCATGACCCAAAAATGGTATGAGACCAATCCCAGTAGGCAACAACCCTAATATATGTGCCTATCTGTCAAGGAATATATATATATATATATATATTATCTAAATATGAAAAAAAATGTAACAAACAATGAAGTAATAAAATGATAACAATCCTATAGTTTCAACTACATTCATTTACCTTCATCAATTATTAAGACAATCATTCACAATAAACCATATGGGGATAGTTCTCATATCACATCCCCTCTGGTTCAACCAATAAATCCCAAGTAACCTCTTGGGTATGTTCTCACACCATAACCCCTCTGGTATAACAAATACAAGGATGTACCGACCTCCTAAGTAGCTCAAAATTTCTAACCCCTTTGGTATCATGAAATCTATGACACTCTGAGGAAGCACTCACTGTCATTTCCCAATATATCCTTTTAATGAAAAACTAATGGAACTTTGGGGAATCAATCAACATCAATTCTGCATGTGGTATTGTATCGGTAACAAAAAAACTCTGATGGATAAATCAACGTCAATCCCCCCTTTGGTCTCGCAGCCTGATAAATATAAAAGACACTCTAGGGAATCCATCAATGTCAATTCCACTTACGGTCTCACTAAACTTGGTATTCCATCACTATGTAATGATATCATGCACAAATGATGTTCAACAACCAAATTAAATCACAATATACTACATGGGTAATATCTACAAAGCATAACACCATCATGTTAGATAATATCACTACATCCAAACATCAGTACACATGAAAAGAAGTAGCCTAACAGGAAATTCTATACCCAATGGATGAAATAAAAACAGCATGTGCAAAAATATCCATAGGATGGAAAATTACCATACTCGCAAACAAGATCCCTAACTCAAGCATTCAAAGAAAACCATGCACTAACAGGGATAAATTTCCTAAACCCAAAATAGCATAAACTAGGGTTTTGGAATATGTGGAATATTTAACTCAAATAAAATCTAAAAATAGGCACAAACAACCTACCTTGTCATTGTACAATTGATATAATCTGTCATCATCCATTGAATCGACCAAGATTGTTGTAGATCTACAAAAATGTAAAAAAACTATCAATGAAGGATGTCTCATGAAGGAGGATAAATCATGGAATGAGGCTCTAGATGTATGAAGAACTCACTGTTGTGATTACAATGAAATAAACTATGGTTGATTTAGTGAAAAAATTGAGGGTCAGGGGATCAAAGAGGAAATGTTTGTTTGATCGCTCATCAACAAGACGAGTTGAGAAGAGGTGATTTCTGTGAACGAGATGCAACCTGGTCTGATATAACAAAAAAAAAATATACTCAGTGGGTATTTAAAAATTACACTTCTTGTATATTCCTTTACCAGGCCCCACTTTAGGTGGTCTCTAGGTCACCACACACGGCCATGTACTCAGCTGTGACACGGCTTGTACACAGTCACCTGTGACAACTGGGTACATGGAATGTACTTCTTAAATTTCCAAAATCATCTCATTTTATAAAAAACACCTGAAAAAACCAATACCTAAAAAGAATCCGGGACCTTACAGAAACCCCACTTAATGAAATTAATCCTAGAATTTACCAAGCATGACAGCATAGAATAATAATCCCAAAAAAGCTCTTTCCACTGCAAATGTACATTGGAATGCCTCTCCAATGTTTCATCCTATAATCGACTCTGATTCCATAGAACTCAAACTAGAGGAACATTCTGGCCCTTGATGAGCTTTTCCCTATGATCAAAAATCCAGATAGGATACTCCTTGAATGATGCGTCCACCTCCAACTCAACCACTTTTAGTTAAAAACCTTGAGACAGGTCTGAGAAGTAACGATGTATCCAAGAATGGTGGAGGACATCATGCATATCCCCATACATCTAATGTAACTACAAAAGATAGGCATCCAGCCTAACTCTCTTCAAAACCTCAAATAGTCAAACATATCTAGGTGAATGCTTTCCCTATCTCTTAATCCTCTAGTGTCCCAACATCGACCTGACTCGTATAAAATCCTGATCTCTAACCTCGAATTGCAAAGGTCGTCTCCATCGATCAGTATAAGACTTCTGTCATTCCTGTGTAGTAGAAATCATCTTCCAAGTCAACTTCACTCGTTATGTGTTCTATTAAACATCAAAAGGTCCCAACATAGTTGTCTCTCCCCCATCTAGACAACATAAGGGTCATCTACATGACCTTCTGTAAAAAGCCTCATAAGGTTCCATTTGATGATTTTTTTAAAATCTTATATTGTAGAAAAACTCAACATGAGGTATTTACTTCTCTAAGAAAATCCAAAATCTTGGTTTCATGATTGAAACATTTCCTCCAGCACATGAGTTGTATGATTGGATTGGTCATCTGTTTTTGGATGCTATGTTTTACTCAGAAGTACTTCTATACCAAATTCCCTATTTATTCCATGCCAGACTCGAGACTTAATATGAGAATCCATTTCTAAAACATTGGAGTTTGGAACCCCATGTAAGCGCACAATTTCCCAAATTCACAACATTCCCATATTATCAACACTGAAAGCCCCTTTTGATCTGAAAGAATTGATAAAATTTCGCGAGTCTATCAATAACAACACAAACCACATCAGTAAGCCATGTATTCCTCATAAAACATGTCACGAAGTCCATCGTGACATCGTTCCACTTCCACTCGGGAATGGGTAAATAAAAAAAATTCATGCTTGTTTGTGATGAACCGCCTTCAGCAGCTAATAGTTAGAACACCTTGCCACAAAACCAGCATCATCATTGTTCATACCTAGCCGCCAATACTGATTGTGTAGATCATGATACATATTGGTGCCATCCGGATGAACTACCCAAATTGTGGAATGAAAGACTCACATTAGCTCCTCAAGTATGTATTCTATCCCCATACACATCCATGAAAGCAGTATATTTATTCCATGCCTATGGTCCATCTAGGTATAGTGTCCTCTCATTACACCCTCTCATGTAGGATTATGACTTCAAAATTAGATAGTTTCCTCATACACACTCGATTAAGTAGATTAATGGTAACAAGTTCAAAAGAAAGAAATGTCTACCCCGGTATGTCATGCACCACCCATGCATCTCAGAGAATAGATTCCTAAGCTGCCACTCACTTTTTTGCCTCCAGGACTGCCTATATTTTCTTCCTTCTACTAAATGCATCATCCACTACCATGCCTTTCCCAGGTGTATAAGAATAATGAAAATAAAAGGAATGATGGTATTAAACCCACCTTCGAGGTCACCAATTCCGATCATGCATAGGGAAGATGTTCTTGAGACTTTTGTGGTCAGTGAAAACCAAACAATTCATTCCCATCAGATAATTCCTCTAACAGTGTAAAGCATGAACAACTACCACTAACTATAGATTATGTTTCGTGTGATTCTTCTCATGTTGCCTCAGCTACTAAGACATGTATGCCACAAATTCCTCTCCCTGTATAAGCACTGATCTTATAATTAGACTTAATGCATTACAATAAACTATATGACTCTTTCATGGCTCAAGAAAAACTAGTTTCATTGCTAAAAGCAACCTCCCTTTGAGCTCCTGAAAGGCATACTCCCAAGAATCTGAATATAGGTACTCTGCTCTCTTAATAGTCATCCCATTAATTGGTTCTACTAAGTTTGAAATGGCCTATATGAAACATATATAGTAACCATCTAGTCCTATAAAACTTTTTACCTCAAATAAATTCATTGGATGCTCCGATGATACTACCTATCTCACATTCCCTGGGTCTACTAACTCTCTTATCATTGAGATAACAAGACCCAAAAAAGTGAATCTAGTCCATCCAATAGAGGAATTTGGAGATCATAGCATATAACTGATGATCTATTAGTGTATTCAAAATGATCTCAAGATGTTTGTAATGGTCGTGTCGAGTGTGAGAGTACACCAAGATATCTTCCAAGAAGACTACCACAACAGAATCAAATTATGGATGGAACATTCGGTTCATTAGTGCCATAAAAATATAGGCGCATTCGTGAGACCGAACGACATAACCACATACTTGTATAGACCATACATACTTCGGAATGTCGGAAGAAGTATATCAAATGGTGTAACATGAAACTGATGATAACCGGATCTCAATTCAATGTTACAGAACACATAGGATCCTCAATGCTAATCAAAGAGATCATAATTCCTTAGTATGGTATATCAATTCTTGACCATTAACTATTTTAGGATATCATAATCAACATAGAGTTTGTGGATACAATCCACTTTCTTCTCAAAATGGACAGAGAAACCCTAAAAATAAGAACTGGGTCAGATGAAATCCTTCACATGTAACTAATCTAACTACTTATTGATATCCTTTAGCTCTGGTGTACGCATCCAATAAGAAGGAATGGAGAATTATGCCACCCCTATCACATGATCAATATAATGTCCTCATGCTCTGCAAGAAAACCCTAAAGTCCATCTGAATAGAAATCATTGAAACGATCGACCACTGATGGAAAGCCAATCTTTGATTTCCCATGATTATCCAATCATAGAATAGCAATCTGAACTGTAACTCCTCCTAGTCCATGGTGTTTAGGTCCAACTCTCCTCAGATGGACATCCCCGTATCCCTTGTTTAGAAACAAACATCCAACTAGTGAAGTGAAACTCACCCTATGACTATAATAGTCGATAACAACATGTAAGGTATTTAACTAGTCCATCCCGAGAATGACATGATAGCCTATGATCTCTTGGACATCGAGTTCACATAAGAAGTGACACCTTCAAAACTCAATAGAGAACTACTTGCACTAACATACACTAACTATAATTTTATCCAATGGAGTGTCCAACATCAAGACATTAGCAGACGAAAAGATACAGAGCCCATTTCTCTCCACAAAATTAACAGATATGAAACTATAGGAGGCCCATATATCAAAAATACATAAAGCTAAAACAGAGTCAACTAGGATCATACCTCAAACTCTAGAGGGTCGAGGATCTTGATCCTACTGGGTCTACTCCACTGTAAATGTTTGTCTTGTCACATGGACATGTGACCCTTCCTGACCACCTTGAGGTCATCCACCATGTTGACATTGAATGTCTTCCAACAGGATACCATAGCTGCGACCTCCACCTCTTCCTTTACAACTCTAAAAACTCGAGTTCCCAAACATATGAGAAATTATAGGTGCTTCTCCTTAATGAGGATTAATAGAAGAACCCCTATCACCAAGTAGTGGTTGGAAAAACTACCAAAAGCACTAAAGATGATCCATCTTTCATAATGATTGGCACTCAACTGGTCTCTTGGTACTGTGGCCTCATATAAACTCCTTTTCTGCACTGATAGAATAACACCAAGATACCTGAAGGTGTATCTAACCTACTCGGATACCCATGTGTAGGCTCCCTATAGTGCATCCTACAATCAGTCATAGAATCTCTATCTCTAGATACTGAAACACCCTATCCAACAACTCAATAATCCTAAAATTTTTGCGATTTGATCAACTCTAGGTTGAATATTGTAGATATCATATTCAACCAAAATATTTTACTATGAGATCAAATGTCATGACAGAGAACATACTTTAACTTTCATTCCAGGAATAACTCAGCACCCACAAGAATGGGTGTGAAGCAATACTTCTATGTGAAGCGAGAAGAATAATCCATTACTAAAAAAGTACCCTGCTCTAGAATCATGAACTATCATGTTTTATCGTCACTAAATGTATCCGGGTGGATGTAATAGTAGATGGTACGCTAAACTGTATCCTAATACGTACACTGCTGGTGCCCCATCTATAAGATCACAACCCACCATCTCTTGGTGTAATCTCGAAGCATATAAGTTGCAAGATTCACACTCCTCTATGGATGAATCTCCATATGCTCAATGATAGATAGTATGGATTCTAAACATGAATCTGCAGTTTGGGGTCCTCTACCCCTAATAATGTGGGAGGATGTTGCTGCTAAAAAACCTGCATCAACTCGGCCATAGACAGGGCAGGATGAGGTGCTCTGTTGATGGTCTGCATAAACCTCAGGAATCCCTCTCTGAACTGTGTGTCATCACTTGTATCTGGGATAATGGATGGTACCATGATAGTCATGACCTGAGGATATACTGGTTTCCCTTGATCATCCATGTGTGGTGTCTGATCGATGCCATGAATCAGGCATACAACCGAAGGACATCTCGGTGGAATGGTATTTCATGATCATGATCCCAACATAGTTAGTTATTATCAAGCACTAAAATTTAGATGTGATAAAAAAAGTACAAGACAAGGAATGTATACAAATTTTTGAAAACTGTTATACAAGGTCTCTATGACCCCTATATGGTGTGTTTCATTAATCCGTAATCATGGCATTTAACTCTTCCAAAACTGGTCGAGTAAAACGCACACACATGGCGCGTTTTCTTTGATATATGGTAGGAACATGAATGCTGAATCCATCCCAAGTTATCCTACATGGCTTGAATTACATGGTTATCTTAGAATGAAACTACATGGAATGCATATGCATGACACAATTTGTTTTAGAAGTATTTCACTGACCTATGTATTTAGTCACACAGCCAGTTACTTTGGTTATTATAAATAGCGTGTTCAATCAGGACCCAATGTGTATAACTGATGTTTCATCCTATCTGTTATTAGTCACATGGGTGGACATATGGTGTGTAAGTCTGATACATGACGTGTTGTTCCAAGGACATACCAACCCCGTGTCTCTTCCCACGTAGGTAGTAACATGGTTAGATACTACATGGCATTTACTAAAAGTACATGAAGAGTACTTAAAAAACATGTCCTTCATGAGAAGAAGGATACATGGCATGTATTCATCAATACAAACCAAGTATTCTGGGTTTTTCCGGATAGTAAACCATAGAAACTACTCCAGAACCCATAAGAACACTACTAAAAATTAATGTTCTAAATTCTGATATGTGGGGGGGGATACTCCCCATGAATCAATGTGTGGCATCTTATTCATGTCATATATATGTATAACTATTTAATGATCCACCAAAATCTAATCCCTGAGGGTCCATAACTCCTTAGGGACCAATGATTGGAATTCATCCAAATGAAACCTTAAACAATTCAATACCCTTTCAAATAGCAGGAACTCTATCAATTCATTTATCACAACAACATGCATATTTAGCACAACATCTATCACAACAACATGCTATCAGAAATTCACCGTAAATGGAATGCCAAGAATGCATGAAATGTGATTTCTAGTTTGTTCTTATTGAATGAATGAGATGGAATACCCTCATCTCATCTGGATGCAACATAAATAGAACATCAATAATATGAAAGGTAATGGCACGAAACATGTGAATTACCCAACAGTGATATCAAATCAATTATAATAATTGAAAAATAAGAAAATAAATGAAATAATCAATGTAAATTATCTTTTCCGTGTACACAGGTTCACTACTCCCAGGTATTACCTATTATAAACAACCTATTATTTACAATCCATTTCTATTGTCTCTGAAAACATTGTCCGGAACAAAAAAAATCATAAGATACCAATCTATAATTTCCTTGTTCTAGGTGATGCACAAAGGTGCCCCGTACGTAGTTTGTCTCAAGGCCTCAAGCGCTTTTCCCCAAATGCTAGGGGCTTGCAACTAGCAGAGAGGGCCTTGAGTGTGATAGTGGGGTAACTATTCCATCATTGGTAGAGTAACACATCATAATTAAATAGATGACTATAGCAGCAGTAATAATAACATGCAATGGTAAACATCAGAAGATTATATGGAGATAAACCACTTGAGAAAATATATAAATGATGCATGTCACATGTGTATAGGAAAGCTTCTAATAAAGTCACGATGCTGAAATAAAGTACTAAACCAATGTACAATGTAAATAAATAAATAACTCCAGCAGTATTGCAAGCATCTACTTAGTTTCATGCTCTCAAGATCCACAACAATCAATTTCCAAAATTAGAAGGGAACTTTGATTTTTCTATAACTGCAACAATATAATATGTTTGGGCTCAAAAGCATGACCCAAATGCCGTGTAAGAAAAATTATAGTAGGAAAATACCAAAATGTATATTCCTAAAATTCATTGAATATATATATATATATATCAGGTTAATATAAAAAATGAAGTAATAAACAAGGATGTACTCAAAAGTAAACAGTCCTACAGTTTCAGTTACATTCATTTACCTTCATTAATTATTTAAACAATCATTCACAAGAAACCCTCTAGAATGTTCTCACATCCTATCTTCCCTGGTTCAACAAATCAGTCTCATGTGACCCTATGGGTAATTTCTTACAGCCTAACCCCTATGGTTCTACAAATACATGGATATAACAACTTCCTGGGTAGCTCACGTGGCCTAATCCCATTGGTATCATGAAATCAATGAATATATGAGGAAGAAATCACCCTAAATTCCCCCTATATTCTTTTAACGATAAACTACCAACACATTGCGGAAGAAATCAATGTCAATTCCACCTGGGGTCTTGCAATGATAACTATAGACACCTTAAGGGAGAAATCACCCTCAAAACCCCCTATGGTATCACAAAGTGATAAATATTACAAACACTATGGGGAAGCCCTCGACGTGAATTCCCCCAATTGTCTCACTACACAAGGTTTCTATAGTGATGTGTAATGCTATTGTGAAAAAATTATGTTTAGCATCCAAAGTAAATCCCAATATATTACATGGATAATAGATACAAAGCATAACAAAATCATGTTAGATAGTATCACTCCATTCAAACAGCACTAGGGATGGAATAAAAAGTAGTCTATGAGGAAATTCTCGACCCAACGGACAAATTCCAATCTTACATGGGAGAACACATCCATTGTAAGGAAAATAACCCTATTATCAAAAAAGATCCCTAACTCAGAAAATAAAAGCATTGCAGTCATTAATGAGGTTAAATTACTTAAACACTCAATACCATAAACATGGTTGTTGGGATCATTTTCCACATATAACTCAAAGAAAATCTACATAAATGAAAAAACACCTACCTCAGTGTTGTACAATCAATATAGTTTGCAATTGGAACTTGAATTGACCTAGAATGTGGTATATCTACAAAAAAAGTCAAAAAATCTCTACTAAAGATATCTCCCGAAATAGTAGTTTTCAAGGATCGAGGCTCTATAAGAAGGAAGATCTCTCTATGGTGATTCCCATGCAATCGACAACTGTTGATTCATAGAAGGGATGTTGGTTTGTATGTTTAGAGATGAAACAATGGATTTGATCACTCATAGATGAGACGAGTTGAGAAGAATAGATTTTTGTGAATGAGATCCGACCTCTACCAGATTTACCAAATAAAAATAAATATATGTAGAATGACTTTTAAATATTCATGATGTCTATAAGCCCTTTTAGGCCCCGCTTTAGGAGGTCTCCAGGTCATCCCACATGACCATGTACTCGGCCATTACATGGATAGTACATGGTCACCAATGGAATCTAGGTACACAATGTGTAATCCAAAGTACATGGAGTGTGCTCCTAAAATTTCTAGATTCTCCTCTTTTTTCTCAAAAACACCAGAAAAGTAAAACGCATATCTGAAAAAGGTCTTGGTTCATACAAAATTCATTAAGTTTTATGTGATTATTTGGAAGTTGAATTATACACATTTTCATAATGTATTCATAATAAATTCATTCTCTATTTATAATTTGTTGGAAAATATTTTGTAAACATGCCAATAATAATTTATCTATTATGAATATTAACCAGGGTAAATATTTCTCATATTGTTAATGTCAAATTCCGACATGATTGTTAAAATGAATATGATATGGGTTAAAATTAAATCTAACTCTTCGATATATAATATTTTTTGCGTTTTTTTTTCAAGACATTCAATTTTTTGATTATATGGAATTCTTGTTCAATCTTTCTTTTATTATGGACAATATATTAATTTACGGAAAATATTAATATTGAATGAAACTCTTTTGATTTCATATACCTAAAAATTTTTTCATTAGAAAAAAAGATGTCATATATAGAACATTGTGGATGTTTTATATTTGAATTATTTTTTTTCATGGTGATATATGACCTTTTTTTAGTGATTGATTAATTATAATATCATGTTTCATAATAGGGAAAAAATATTTTTTCCTTTTGTGGAAAAAGGAAATGGTTTTATAAATGTGGACTGTTATACACTTTTGTATAAATATTTTTTGGAATTAATTTTTTATATAAATATAATATAATATGTTGTTTTGAAATTTCATTATCCAAATTACAGTTCAGTATTTTTTTAATATCATTATATGTGAATTGTCCTAAAATGACATTAATAGAGTATAATGATAAATAAAATATTATATAATAAAGTAAAATTAATAATAATCTAATATATTTCCCATTGAATGTGATAAATTGTGATATATAAAATATAACCATTTTGTGGGTTTCTTGTACTTTTATATTAACTTATTATTTTCATTAATATATAAAAATAATGATATCAAGGTAATTATTAAAATGTTTGATGGAAGTGAAATCTATGAAATAAGGGTTAATATATTACCTACATAGATATAAATATTATTTCATGATATTATTTAAACATATAGTCATCATAGATTTTAAATATATTAATTTTTTCTATATAAACCATAATGGTAATTCATATTAATTTAATAATTTATTTTATACCAATGTTATGCCTCCCCTTACATATAAAAGGGAACCCCAACGAAGATACATATCAACAATGTTTGATTATTTTAACAGATAAAATAAATTCTGTAATACCTTCCCTAATTCCATCCCTTCATCCAAACACCGCATCTCCTTTCTGAATCCCAATGTTTCAATTCATTAAGTGTATTCCCTAAGAGGTATCCCAATTAATTGGTTGTTTTATATATTATATCATTTATGTTTATTAATTTAAATATTACTAAAAAATATATTTTACCAATACTAAAAAAAATTATGTATTATCGTATATAAAAAAATTTATCATGAAAGAGGTAAAATGATAGTTTACCTCTTTTCCATCATATATAAATATAAAACATTGATTTTTCATATGTAAGTCTTACCATCTCAACATAGGAGTGTATTTTTTCCCCACCATATTAAATAATTGTTCATAAATATGTATCCAAGATGAATATAACTGAATAGAAACACAATTATTATAATGGAAATATAATATCTATTTTACCTTCATACCCATCTTACTTTTAAAAAATGATAACATCAACATGTGTATATATTGACTCCCACCTCCAGGAAGCAATTTATTTCATTATTTATGTATAATATTCATAAATTATTCTAAATGTATATATAAAAATATATATGATATTTATATAATTATTAACATATTTTTTATTTCGCATTTGTGAAAAAAATGTAATTACTAGAACAATATATCTAAAGTATTCATGGAAAATGGATTACTATTCACTTGAATATCCATTTTACAGAAGTATTCTTAATAAAATGATAATAGAAATTATAATGGAATAGTACATGTATATATAAATATGAATATGGATTTATATTGTAAATAAACAATATATATATATATATTATATAGTAGTTTTTATCACATACCATAAAATATAAGACATGAGTTGATAAATAATTTCACAAAACAACCATATTCGAGATTATTTATTGTTTAAGGATTCCCTAAGATAGTTATAAAGTAATTATATTTTAATACCCATATATTTTATTATTCTATATTATGGTCAATAATTTAAAAATTTTCATTTCATTTTCCCTTATATATTTAATCAAGAGATTCAAAGAATAAATAAAATAAAACCTTACTTTCTTTTCTATTCATTCAAGAATATTCTTATTAAATGTCGTTATTGTAATTAAAATTCCTTCATTATTTCTTTAGTTATATAAAATGACTTGTAAAATTAATGTAATACAGTATTTTACTTTCTATTAAATATAAAAGGAATAAATGTTTTATTTTCAAAAGATGGTACTTTTAACAAACGGTTTAAATAGAGTCTCCATTTTTACAGTTGCTGTAAAAAATACATGTCCCACCACCATAAAAATTTAATTAAATAATTATTAAATTACATGATTCTTTATCTATGTTCTTATAAAATTAGTTCATTTAATTAATGGACCAATGATCTGTAAAAAGAATATAAAATATTTAAAAATTAATTTATAAATAGTGTTTTTTGTTTAATATATACTATAATGACCCCATCCACCACATATCTATTATTTTATCATGGTAAATTTTATGACTGAAGTTTTTTATTATTCAATATAATATTTCTTCATAAAATGAATTTGTATTTATTATTACTGAATGTGGATTATGATTTAATACATATTCATATAATGAATACATTTGACATATTAAATAATTTGTGGGAACCAAAATAAATATCCTCTTTATGCATCTCAATGTCTCACGATAAAAACCAATTTCGGTATTTTTATGATACCCACACCATTTCAGTATGACTTATTGGGGAAAGTCCTCGACAATAAGATTAATTTTACTAATATTATGAATTAGGTTATTATATAATAGTCTATTAATTTACATATTTTTATTCCATTAGATATAATATTCATGGATAATATTCAATCAATTTTGATTATTTTTATGTTATTGTTTGACCACAATTTATTCATTCCATGTTATTCGAGCATTATTGTTTCTATGATACAATCTATTGTACATATTCCATTACTGAACAATATGAGATCACACCATTCTTCTGTTTCCATTCCCCAAGGTGCTAGTATGAATACTATAAATTATATAAATGTATATTCTAGAGTATGTAAATATTTTCATAATGAAAATACAATTGTTAATCTTTTTACTTTAAATATTTATAGATATTCAAGTACATATCTTATTTTAAAAGACTAATAAACATGTCAATCCAAGGGGATGGTATTGCATTCATATAGTTCCAATATAATAAGGTAACTATCGATTCAACGATATTAGAGTTGATGTTATTACATAATGGATATTTGATATTGAATATTAATATTATCAAAATATATCTCTATAAATAAGTAATTTGAAAAATATTGAAGGATGAAGCATTTAAAAAATCTCTTTACAATACTGAACTTCAATCCAGTAATATTCATATCAAATCTTTAAACTCTAGAAAAATTTTTCATGTGTGGTACATCTACAAGAAATATTAAAGATATATCTATTTATGTCTAGTTTAATATAATTTTCAATTTAGTTTCATTAACTTCAAAACCATAGTGAAATAGTGGTTTATTTTTTTACACAATAAAAGATAATTCTCATTTTAGTTATACTAGTATAAAAGGTATTTTTTAACAACTATTTTGTGGATCAATTATATATTTCTGGTAATGAATCGTCAATTTCAACTATAAAAGGATTTTTTTTATTTATATTATGACTCCACAACAAAATTTAGTTTTTAGTATGTTTTATACCTATAAGGGATAAACCTAGTCTGAAGAGTAGTTATAGGATCAATGTAATATAATCTACAATAAAAATATCATGTGTTCTATATAATTTTTTATTTTTATGATAATATTTTAATTCATAATCCCACCGAACATTCATCATTCACATATATATTCATCTCATCTAACAAGAATTTTGGTTCTCTATTTTCACAAATAAATCCTCTTCTATTTTTGAAATTGTCTATCTGATCATTCAAAACATAGGGAACATATTTTCAACCATAATGTTTATTTATTAATACTTTACCTTATCTTCATTTATTTCTCATAATTACATCACCATTTGTGTAAATGTAAACCTCCTCGTCATATGATCAATTAAATAATATATATTTTACATCCATTTGAGAAACATTTTAGTTACATTGACATCGAATTACTAGAAATATTAATATCATTTTATATTTCAATTATTTTTAAAATGTCTCATAAAAATAATATAGCCTCATTTTGAGAAAGTACATGAATAAATATATGGGATCTATTCTATACCACCAAACCTTTTCCATTGATTTTATTTGGGAAAACTAATTTCCACAGAATCTATGTATTCCACTATATAATTGAAACAAAATTCTAAGAAAAAATATTATATTTTATACTAAACACATATTCCATTAAAATTATATTATCATATTATTAGAAATATTTATCATTATAAGTTAGTTATTCACAATATATTATGTCTTTTTACGTAATGTTCTTATATTCTATCTTTTTTAAGGCGTTATTATTGTCTCTTATAATCATCATAGGCTCAAAATGTTTTCATTGAGGATTGTGTAGCTGAAATTAATGGTAAAAATATTATTTATTCTACTGTGTAAGAAAATAATAAATATAACATAATCAACTCTTCACAGAAAATCCTCTTAAATACCATATTTATATTATATTTAAACCATGGTAGCCATAGGTTATAATCCTCATAGAATTTAGAAAAATTTTAGAAAACATGTAATTTGTTCATCAAGAGACAACTTATTGAATTAATTAATTTGAGTGAATAAATATGTTTTTTTCTTATCCATATAAAATAGTTTTTATGATATATTCTATAATAAAATATTTTCCTCTTGGAAACAATGATTTATTTTATCCTTCGATAGTCTATATTTTTAGTTATATTTAGATAGTTCTATTCATAATAAATTATATGAATCCAGGGATATTAATATGACTAAAATTTTTGGAATTCATATCCACTTTTAGGATAAAACATTTTTTTACTATCACTATATCCATAATAAGAAAAAATATACTTAGAAGATTGGTATTTTCTCAATATAAGTAAAAAATAATTCAGATGTGTGAACTCATATTTCCATAAAAATGTAATTCATATTATTATAAATAAATAGATAAAAATACACATCTGAAAGGGAAAAAATAAATATTTCTATGGGAATAATCATGTAAAATTGGTTTACAATCGTCGTATAAAAAATCTACCCCATTATAAAAAATAATAATCTACACTATGATCCATTTGAATGCTGACACATCCATCATTAAATTCCCTATCTCTATGTGTGGATAACTTATATTACATATTGGAAACAAAATCTAAAATTTCTAATAATATAATAATTCATCCCATGGTGCCTTTATTAACCATGGAGAAATTCCAAAAAACATATAATAATTAGTTTTGACTTAAATGATATGAATATTGTGTGATCAGAACAACAAAATACCGGTTCAATTAAAGTGGCCACATTATTTTTATCGTTATATTTTCAAATCATTTTCTAATATATTAGGATTTGTAAAAAAACTGAATGGATTGATTCCTAGTTGATATTCATAAACTTTTCCACATCATCATAATATACATTTATTCCAATGTCATTTTTTTTGTAAACAACAATGTATTTAATTTTATAATTTATTCAACTGATTAATACCCAGGAAATAAAAAAAATCAAATTTTCAATATTGAAAATATAAATATTTTAATATAATACTTTCATAGTAATTCATACATAATGAATTCCCCTTTTGAAACACAAATCATTATGAAAAATAATACCATTATCAATTTAATAAAATAATGATAAACATAAAATGTTATGTCTAAAAATATATATAGTCACACATACATATGTAATATAATAATTAAAAAAATTTAGATAATCATATGTATAATAAATAATGATAAATTTGATAAATTTATTGTCTTGTAAAATTAGGTTTATAGAACAATATTGCACATCAAATTAGAGATATTATTTATTAGTTAATAAAACTCCTTCTATATATCTTCTGTAATATCACATTTTATTTGATAACCATGGGACATACATTAATGAAATATTACTATAAAATATTTTGTATAGTATTATTCAAAGTGAACATTAAGGAAATATTTCATATGAAAACAAAAATCATAAAATTGAATCAATAAAAAAAGTTTATAAGTTCATAAATGTAAACATGATTTAAAGTAAATAATATCATTTGAGGGTGTTATTCATTATAATCAATTGTGTACATCCTAAAAATAAAACATTTCATAATAACATATATTGATTTAAGATTTCAGGACAATTTACTATAATATGATAATATCATTGATTAGGCAAAATGGATTGTATATTATGTGTCACAATAATTAGCTATTTAATTGGGGGATTTTATAACATGTATCGCAATAATATAATTAAAAAATTTCCATGATATGTGTTAAAATCTTAAAAAATAAATGCATCAATAACAAACATGAAATAAACCTATTAAAAGGGAATGAGTTGTGTTATAATTTTAGAAATGATATTATGATGACGTAATATAGCCGAACATAAAAATGATATAATAAATTATATTTAACATTCATGGGGTATTATAAAAAAATACAATATTAAAGGAAATTAATAGTGGAAAATGTTAATGGAAACAAACTAAGGATATTAAAGTAGTTTCTTATAAAATATTCATTATCAAAAACATTAGATGTTTTTATTGAATCATATTGTGGGTTAATTACATTGAAATCATTATATGACTATAAAATAAATTTATGTAATGGAAATTAATAATGGATATTTATATAATAGAGAATAAGTATATGGATAATGAGGGAAAAGTGTGAAAATAAATATAGAAGTATGTGAATGTGTAATGACCCAGACCTCCCCAGACCATTACATTGTCAGAATATAGTGATTGGGGTGTTCTAGGAGGTTACGAGTATCTCATTTCAAGAGTTTACCAAAATTATAGTTTTTCCATAGGTTGGTCACGTTGTTGGGTTGTGTCAGTTACTCAGCATCGGTAGGTCATGTCTGTGACTGAGAGATGGTTGGTTTCATAGGTGATTCATGTCGATAGGTTGAGTAAGTGACTCATTTCACTACATTACATAGGTGAATCGTGTCGGAAGGTCACGTCGGTGACTCATGTTGGTAGGTATACTTAGTAGGTCACATTGGTGAACCACTATCAGTAGATGAGGTCTGTTCCAAGAATTAGATAGTCACATCAGTGATTGTCATTGGTGAGCCACATTGGTGGGTCACGTTGGTGACTCAACAATCTATGACTTTCATGGGTGACTTAGCAATCAGTGATTCATTTATAGATATTCCCAGTATTATTATTTTTAACCATATTTTGACTTATTGGAAATTAATTGAGTTACCTTTCATATTTAATCATTTTTAAATAAATTTCAATGTCTATAAATCATATCATAAATTCATATGGTTTGAGGGAACATTCAAATAGTCAAACCACATAATCTTGATAGTGATCCAACTTTCAATTACTTTGAAACCATTTGACATCCATATGTATTGTATTTGGAATTTTCTAATTCAAGGATCAAGTCATTTTTGAACTCTAGAATTTTCCTTGGTGCACCTAAAACATTTCATTCCCAAGGTTTTTCATCTATGTGGTATATGTCGGTAAATGTTTCTCTTAGAGTCTTTACTGCTGCTTATGTTACCCCATGTTTTGGTATAATAACGAGTTTTTGATCGTATTTTCTTCAAGGTAGTGATCCCTTAGTATTTATTTATTTTTGTACAATATAGTGTCAGTAATATAATGTGGCTTATGATATGGTTGAACCACATCATTTAATTAAGAATATTTTGATTGTAATGTAACCTATTATAATGATACTCAATAATGTCACTATAACGAGCTTAGTTACATTTGTACTAAATGAGTTGAATGGATGATATATAGGATTATTGGTTGTTTTATCTGTTATCATTGATCCTTATATTGAGTTTTATATCATCTAAAAATCATGGTCACTGGTTGGCTTTTCTAGCACATGGTTGATGCTTTACACTTTTTATGGATACCCTGTTGAACTCTAAAATTTTGGAATTGGTTAACAACATATTCCTAGATAAATAAATCGATTCCATATTATTAAACATATACTCAGATAACCCCTGATTTGTCATAGTGTAATTATAGAACATGTGTGTTAAAAATGAGTACCCTTTTCTAGGTTTGGTGTAGTGATGTGCAGTGTGTGGATATTTTATATCTTATGCATCATACAGGTTGTGTGGTGATAGTGTTGATAGAAAATTGATGTGTATGGATGGGTTAAGTGTGTAATGGTATCTTAGTATGAGATATTGATTTATTAGTGTAATTTTGGGCAGTATTTGGGCAACGAGGCTATAGTTTTATGTTGTGTTATGTTTTTCTACATTGTGTGTTATTTTTATGTAGTGAGGCTACTGAGTAAGGTTGTGATGAGTTGTTTTATGGTGTTTAGTTGTATGTTTTGGTTTTCCTTATTGAGAGAATGTACAATGTGACATGACATTGAATAGATAAAATGGAAGTGGTTGGATTGGGTGATAAGTGGGGATCTTGTGTGAAGTTTCATGTTTTATCATTGTTTTCATCCTCTCTTTGGAATGGTTGTGATAATTATTATGTCTTTTGGTTGTTAGTTTCCCACATAGGGATAAAATAATTTGTAAATTCATAACAATGTCAGGATAGTTTGGGGTTAATAAGAGTTATTTTATAAACTTCTAAAGTTACTGTTGTTCTTCCTTATACCTACATTTAGAGGTAGAATAAAAAGTGGCAGTGCTTTTGGGTGGTTGTTTTCTTGAGGACCCAAAGTGTGAGTTGCGTTCTTGGTACCTACATGTATACTTTTACATTCTTTTTATTCTATATGAACCCCACCATTATTGATTTATATTCACCTAACATCCTAATTAACATGGAGGACGGTGTCTTTCTCAAACAAACCAGTCAGAGGATGGCTAGCTGGCCACCTAATCTTTCATGGTCCCACTTCCAGGAGGAGATATCAGAAGAATATTCGAGAAGAATGTGATATGTTTCCTTTGGGTGTGAAAGAGAGTTATAGCCCTGATGTTTTTACATGTGAGTAATTCTTATTATGTGTCTTCAGGATGAGATATTTTGGAGTTTCTTGGTGTATTATAGATGAAATGTATTGTGGTTCCTAGGTATCATCAAGTTGTGGTGTGGTTTGTAGCCCTAGTGTCAGTTATTGGGATGTTAGGTGGTATGTGGGCCAGGTGTGTGCAAGCAGGTTGTAATGAGGTTCTTTCAATAGAGGATTGAGCAGCAAGAAATTTTTCATTATTGTGTTACAGCGACTAGTCAGTGGGAACGTGGTGTGGGAGAAACTATCATAAAAATTCTTATTATATTGCTTTACATGACTTTCATTATTTAATGAGAGTACCTTGGTGAGATTTGCGATGGTTAGTAAACATTGTTAGGTGCATTTGGGTTTTTCTGTTTTCTCATAGGGTATTACTATTCTTCCACTCTTTTGAATTAGAGTCTTTGGATTTAACTACTATGTATACATGTTTACTCACCCCATGTGTATAAAAATATTTTCAAATTTCCAGAAGGACTATAGTGATAATTCTAGGCATTAACAACTCAAACATCTAGATAATTGGTGGATTTCTACTTAGGATTGTTTTTTTGGTATTTACATTGTGGTTTTTCACATTATATCTTATAGTTTTACATTATATAAGAATATGGGATTGTTTTTTATTAATTTATATATATTTCCTTAATTTTTTTGAGGTTGACCCAACATATAACAAGATTTTAGTTACTAATAAAAGGGTAATTCCCCCCATGTTGTGATTTTTATATACCCATTGTATTGTTCTTACCCCTGGGGCCTACTGGAGGTGGGAATTGGGTTTCATAATCTCTCTTTCTCCATTGGTAGCTCATGAGGGGCATCTTTGGAGGGAGGGGTCATGATAAAAATAATTCAGGACACCCCATCTATTAATCATCATTTTCATCATTATTCTTATACCACAAATTACTACCAAAATATATTTATTAAATAATAAATTAATGATTATTTAAAACATAATTATGTTAATTTGAATCATTTTTAGATTTTAAATTTTCTACTATCATATCATTAGAGATAAAAAGGGTTTTTTAATATTAAATGTTTATTTAATTTTTTTTTTCATTTTTATTTTTCCTCAAAATAAATATCATATAAATGAATTAAATTAAATAGATATGCATAAAAAGAAACATAAAGACAAATATGTGTGTGTTTCCCTAAGATAATAGTTTTTTTATATAAGCTAAACTAAACAATCATGATGGTTTTCATAAATAACAAAAATTGAACATCTATTTATATGGATGAACGAACTTCTTATGGGTGTCTCAGAAGAGATATTTATATATACATATTATAAATAGTATTTAAAAATTATATATAATAATAATAAAACATTTATAAATTATAAATACTGATTAATTAAATTATAATTGTAAAAATGATGTGATATCTGGGTAATAGAATTTGTGTTAAAGAACTAAATAGAATTTCAGGAAACCTATTTCTATATATTTTATATTAATAAATCGTAAAATAAAATGAAATCCTTTTTTATAGATATACTATAATATACCCCAAAGACATCTTTGTATTAAGTGAGGGTATATGGAAAAATTTATGGAAATGGTTTGAATTATGGAAAGAATTTATCACGGACGGGATAATGAGATATTATTCATATATATGAAAGTCATTTTTCAATTAAATACTGAATATTATAAAATTTATGAACAATAAATACATTAGATGTATTTACATCGAATTTGAACACTAGGATAAAAAATATATAATTCCATGACTTTTAATAAATTTTTAAGACATGAATTTATTTTATTAATAATTTCATTAAGGGAATTTAAAAAAATTAATATCATTTTATAAGTCATTAGAGACTGTTTTTAGACATCGATACTAATATTTGGGGTTTTAAATAAATATAATGTTTTATAATAAGTTATAAAAATTTTAAGACAAAACTGGGGCAATGACTTCCACTCTAGTGTCTACAACACAATTATTAAATCAGATGTTTTTTATAAATCATTTGATATTTGAAAACGTGTTTTTAATGAAATTTATTCATATTTTTCTTCTTTTTATGAAAATATAAAAACATATAATCGTGGAAAAATATTTTCGATGATTACACAAATGATTTTTTTAAATAAAATAATAATAAATTTATGTTATTCTAATATTTAATTATTAACACACTATTAATATTTTATCAAAATAATTTAAAATATATATTCTTTAAAATATAACAAAAAATAGTTGTTTTGTTAACTGATTTAATAAGTCATTTTAAAACATTATTATATATATATATAATTATTTTATTATGGATATTATGGATTCTCCATAATACTATTATAATGATTATGAATATTTGTCAACATTCATATAATCCTTATATTTCCAATCAATACCTCATCATTCATTAATTTTTCATTAACATAGTTTTCATCCAATGATCAAGATGAATATTAAATATATATTGAAATATTATATCAATTGTTGTATTATCCTTTTTACCGTGTTTAAATATTTCAGATATAACTATAAGGGAAAATATATTTTATTTACACATATTGGTAATCTTATTTACTTATTTTTATCATCTAATTAAATTTTATTAAATTTAATGAAAAAAATTAATCATCTCTATATAATGTTCTATATTGATGAAAAAAATAATTTTTTAAATTTGTTATATATTTCTTATGATTTAATTATTCTATACATTAAATTCTTCCTATAAAAACCCCTTTATATGTATGAAATATTTTTATAATGGAAATGGAAAATATCATATGAAATCATATAGTTTTTTACAGTATCCCTAAAAAATTACACAATTAAAATATAACATCTTATCCTCAGTAGATAGTCTATGGGGATACTTATGTTTAACAAAATACAATGGTTTCCATGATTCCAATTTATACATATAGTTTCACCAATGTTCCATGAGAAGGTTATTTTTTCTTATTGTGTAGAACGGTGTCTCTACATTATATCATCTTCCTTGTTTAAAACTTTTAATAAATCTCATCAATATATTCTACCACTACTAATATTTTTATACGTGGGAGATTTTATGTTTAATTCTTATTTGTAGACATATGTAAAATTTATTTAATATAATCCATGTTTAGTGGAATTGTTGGTTGATAATTTATAAATTATACAATTTCAAAAAAAATTAAATGGGTCCTATTTTTCATGATATTTGATTTCACTTACTTTAAATATAATAACCCTCTTCTATTTAGATATATAAATTAATAAAATTTCTACATCATCAAACACATAGTTTCAATGAGGATATTTATTATATATCTATTATTGCTATTGGGATTTTGTGATGTGTAGGTAATTTTATTGATCCATAACATTCATTTAGTATAAATTTTTATTATAATTACCCAACAATAAACATTACATAATCTTAATTTTAATTCAAAAATATCAATTTCTTTATAATTGACTAAATTTTAATGTCTACAGTTTTAGATAATTAGGTCATAAAAACAATATAATAAAATGTTGAAACTCTTAATCAGTGTCCATTTTTTCACCATATAAAAAATTAAAACAAAAAATGTCTTATTTTCATGGAAAATCTTCAAAACATTTACTATGGCCTCTTATTTTCCCTTTCACATCATTAAATCCAATGAAAAATATATTAAATAAATTGAAGGAGTACAAAAATATAATTAATATATTTAATTATGAAAACTATAATTCTAATAGAAACATGATAAAAAGATCTAAAAAAAGATAATGTTTCCCTAAATGTAACTATCATTCGGTTATAAATTATTTTTATGTTACCATTTTAAAAAAAATTATCTATGATAACTATATATAAATTATTAAAAATTCCGGAATGAACCTAGGTGTATAATATTAAAGAACACTTTTATAACCCATACATATACCATAGAAATTGAAATAACCATATGGTCGAATTCCAATATTATTTTCTATAATAAAATTATCATTATTAAATTATATTGGGAAACTATCTATGTGCACCAGTAATTTAATATAAAATATATTTACCTAACACATTCAAGGAGACCTCAATGTATATAATATCTAGGAATAAAAAATTAATAAATCATTTTATAATTTTAAATACACTTCTATACATGAATGAAAATTAAATAAGGATAATAAAATACCATTTTCTTTCAATCCAAAATTTCAATATACAATATAATTTTTTCATGGATGAAAATTTCAATAAAAAAACCCAAACAAAGGAATTATGGTGTTAATTCAAGAATAAATGAATGATTTTAATGGAACCATAAAATCAAATAACTTCAATGAAATTAAAAAATTATCATTGTCATAGTGTAATCTATGAATATGGCATTTAATTTATTATTGGTTAAAACATCATGTTTAAAACACATTGAAAATATTAATTTTTAATTCCATTGAAATAATGTTTACAGAACATAATAAATACATTATTTCTTTATAAAACATTTCAAAAATTAGTTTAAAAAATTAAATACAATAGAAATGTGGTTGGATGTTCAACAATAAAAGAGTTATATATTTTGAAGATATTTAAATAATTACATTATAAATTTTCAATGATAATAAACATGAATGAATAAGATAAAAAAACATAAATACCATGAGAATAGAAAAATGCATTAAATAGTATGTCATTGTCGATATACATAAACCAAATTGAAAAAATATAGGATCATAATATCATAATATTCATCAATGAATGGAAATTTAGTCGAAGGCCATTTCTTTGAGTCCAAAATGTCATGTCTGCCATTATATTCCAAAATAAAATAAATATGATAATTATTTACCCCCTAATTAATCTTTTTGACGTTTATTATCACAATTCTTTCACTTAATAGGTTTTTATATTCAGTTACGTAATTGATCAATTCTACATCAGATGATTTAACCAAATTCAACTTATGACTGAATGAACTAAAGGCTGAAATGTTTATTGATTTTGGATAAGCCTCGTTTTTTGGGTAAAGGAGGGGAAACCAAGACACCAAAGAAAAAAAGCCGTTAAAAAATATAGGAAAATAGAGGATTTCATCCCAGAAAGAAAAACTACAATGAAATGCTTCAACCCAGCAACAAAAACATTATGGCACGACTCCACCAAAACATGGATGCTTAGAAAACTGTCTCGTGCAATAATGCACGAGCCCGATTCCGATGTATACGCCATACCCATTCAATGAACCAAATCTAAAAATCCATGCACGGTGAAGACGACCTTCTCTATCCTCATCTAATGCAAAACCTTGTAGATTGTATTGGTTCCTCAAAAGTCCAAATTCACCTCCAGCAACAATCAACCGGAAGATAACCAACAGACAACCATTGCAGCCATTACCAATAGATTCACAGCATCACCAAAATCACATCCAATCAAAAAAGTCCCAACTTCAACAAATAAAAATCAAGATCAAAACATGGCAACAACTTACAGCAGCACCAAATCACAAAACCTCCCCCCTCCAAAATAGTGGAACCGACCTCGAGTACACTGTATACTCCAGAGCCAACAACGAGCATGGAAGAAGCCGAGTTGAGATCTTAGAACCGGAAAAACCACCAAAGCCATCAATGAGCACACTAGAACCGTTGTCGACGAGCACATTGGTGCCATGACAAGATCCCAAAGCCAAAACCATGCCAAAATTGTCACCAAAAGCACTATATCTGACATCACCGAGCTAATATCCTGATGCTGAACCACCTGAAGACGATTCACTATGACACTAAGCTGATCTGAAGATGATGAGGCCATCACTGCTCATACCAGAGATGAGGAAAAAGATCAAAGCCAAAATCCACAACAAAGCCACCGTCAAGTCGGGAATGAAACTCAAAAACCTTAATCTGAAAACCATAATTTTCGATCCGAGGTGAGACAACCAACACCGAGGCTGGGACTGACCGGCCGGAGGAGTGGAGGAGAGAGCTAGGAGGGAAACCCTTATCACACGAGAAGGGGAAGAAGCCACCGATCAACGACTACAATGTTCTTAAAGCTGTCCATATTCTGCTTATGCGTGAAATATGATTTTGGTAGGTTGGCTATAGTAAACGGAGTCATTATTGGAAAAATTAAGACTAATAATAATTAAAAAATTATAATTTTTATTCATGAATTATTCTTTTAAAATCAATCATGAAATATGTCTATGTAAAATAAATTAATTTCATGATCAATGAGATGGTAGGCTGTATGTATGAATGAAAAATGTTCCCCCATGTCAATTATTATTATAGAATTATTGAATTTAATATTATATCATAAATTAATGATAATAAATTATAATATATCATATTAATTTTTTAAAGATAATTTTATATATCATCCATGTAGAATCATTATTAAAAATGGAACTACATCGCTTCAAGAGGTAGTAGTCCACATATACACTAATGATGTTATAATTTTTTCAGTGAGGGAAAATGTACGAAAGAACATGATAAATTATATTTACACGATGATAAATGTTTCATTAATAAAATAATTATATCAATTATTTCACATATATTAATTATCAGGGAAAATATTACCATCCATGAATCACATTTGTGAAAAATGAATCACATCGCTTAGTGGGGCATAGTCTGTTGTACACATGATCAACATTGTTTTTCCTCCTATGGAATGAAAATTTTAAATGATATATCTGTAATAATGAATCATTGGTTATATTTTTGTTTTATATAATATATATCTATATATATTATTTATATCTATGGTCATTCCCTATCAGGATCTATGGTAATGGTAAAACAAATGAAATCATTTTATGAGGCATTTGTCTGCCATACATAGGTATATTTATTGTTATCGTATTTGATATATGATGAATGTTATTTAATATAGACCATTAACATAACAATATATAAATATATAGAACACATTGAGGATAATGTAAATCATTTTTTTCGAATTACATAATGTGGTAGAGAAATAAAAATAACACAAACACTCATTGATGAACGTGACCTAATATTTTGGTATCCTCATTAGGTGTACACCAAAATCCCTCATATGATGAATCTTATCAAAAAAATAATGCATCTTTGTTGAAGTTAGGGTTTAATTAAATTAATTTGGGTTTTTATTTTTGCACCCAAAGACGTTTTATGGCTATAATAATATAGGATACTTGGTCTCCATTTTTTTGTATGGGAGACGATATAATTGGTATTTATGAAATGAATTGAGTTCTCTAGCATTAATAATATGTAAAATGGGTCTCAAATGCACTATATTCTACCCATATAGGATTGAGGTTATATATAATCCTATAATATTATATTTATACATTTTTATAATAAAATTTTACCATTATCTTTTTTATTTGACCCACTATTAATCAATTTGTACCATTGCATGACAAATTAATTTTTTATACTTCAACTATGCATACTAATAAAACGTTATGATGAAATTATTAAATATTATAAATTATACTGATTCCAAATATAAATTACATTTTTACAAATTCATTTAATAAATGGGTAAAATTTTAATTTAATGTTAATCCCACAAACACGGTGACTAATTAGGATTCAAGGAAGAGATTTATTGAAAAGAGATAATTACATATTAACTATATGACACATAATTTCAATAGAATGAAAATTAATCATCATTTAATGATATATAATCTCTAAATTTCAATTAAAAGTTATCATACTAAAGGGTACATTAATGAAAAAAACATAAAAACATCATTTATTTTAAAATATTTTTTAGAAAAACACATTTTATCCCAAAAAACATATACTAAAAACCAATATAAAGTTGATTAAAAATTAATTAAATGAAAAATTATAAATAAATATTAATTAAGTTACCTAAAATAATATTAAATATATATTATGATTTTTATATTACATAATTTATAAAACATGAATGACTTTTAATAAAAATATGTATTATTCAATATTTGATTAGATATCAATATTATTTGAACAAAACAAAAAAAATTAAACCAAAGTAAATATTGATTTTATTATTTAAAAAATTATATTCCATTTGAAAATTAAAATTATAAAAATTATACCATTACCACTTATATTAAACCTTCGAATAAAACATATTTACCTCCCTTAAATTCCATCATAAGTGGGATAAAAATTAGTACTAAAATTTAATTTGATAACCAAATTCTTCTGAATTTGTTTCCACAAAAAAATGTATACATGGGATCATTGTTTGATTAAATATAGATAATAAATCATGTTACCTAATTATATCATTATATATAGTTGATAATATAGATATTAATAAATTTTATTTAATTGGGAAGTAAATTGTATGATTTAGTTAATCAATCTACAATAACTAAGAATAAAGTATTTCCATGAAATGTCTTTTGAAATATAACCACATAATCCATTGATATATTTTCCCATTTGATATCCGAAAATGGAAAATTCTAAAGAATCCACTTCCATAACTATCATTTTTCTTTAACCTAATTATAATAAAAATACATCATTATACATTCAAAATGAAATATATTTTAATTCCACCACACCAGTAATACTCCAAATGGTATTTATAAATCATTTTGATTCATATATGAATGAAAAAAAAGAACATTGAGTTTCTCTTAATAAATATTTCCACAAATGGTAATTAATAGGAACAGAGAATAATTTTCTAAATCATAATTCAACTTCATAATTATCATTATAATGAGGAACAAAACCTCCATTATGAATTCTACCATTTCTAAAAATAGTGTTCCTCCTTCATACATTTCATAATTATTTTTGAAACTCTACCCTGTACAAAGTAATCAAATATTATATTATTTTTCCCTATATCCACAACTTCTATTTCTCATTTTTCTACATTCATAATAAAAGGTTATATTTATAAATACATCATTATTATCAATAAATTATTATTTCTACTAAAACCACAATTCACATTATTTTATTTTATATGCCGGTAATGAATCCAGAAATAATAATCCATGAATAGTTTTTTCTTATTCTCTATCACTTGTTTTATTTTGTTAAGAGTTAATATATAAATAAAAAATTTCGATGTGTATATATTTACCATTTTACACCGTAAAAGTTTTCATCCAAATTTTTAAACAATTGACCACATCATCTAATTCCATATCATTTTTAGTGTAAATTTACTCATGAGGTTTCAATTGACCTAAATAAGAATCCATTACCTAATCTCTCTGCACAAGGACACACCGGGTTCCATTCAATACGGCATCACTCTAGATAAAAAATTCAATATTTAAGGAATGTAGGTCCAGACCTGGATCATTACCATCATTATTTTTTGTTATAAAAAACAATCATAATATTATATTCCCTCGATTAATTTAAATCCTTTTTAGGTTAACTCTATTAGTGTGCCATAATTTCGAGTAATGTTATCTTAAATCAATCCTCAGTAAATCATTAATCCATGAAAACTACAAATATATGTGATATTTAGGGGACTTATACAATTATAAAAAATATTTTTAGTAAGGTCAAGAAATATGCAATCTTCAAAAATAGTTTGTCTATGGAATAAAATTTTGAAAATCAAATTCACACCTCCTACCAATATCATATAATTTTATTTCATATATTGTCTGAAAAAAATATTATTAATGTTTCGTTTATGTTACTCATGAATTTTATAATATCCCAATATTTTATAAGTAAACATAAACATAATCATAGACAAGAATTCATAAAAACACTAATAAATAGGACAATAAAAATATAATATTTATAGGTAAGAAAAAATTCGAAAAATAAAAATCATAGTTCTCATGTCTAGTTTGAATAATATATTTAAAACTATATACATCCTTCACTTTCTATTGATAGTTCCTTGACTTCATGTCAAATTATGTAATCTAATGAGATCTCCGTGGATGATTAGAAAATTTATTGATATGAGGACATGAATAATTATTATTAATATTGACTAGCTACACACATATATAGTCAATTAAAAGTTTCACTAAATCATCGTTTCTCTTAACATAAAACTAGAATCACTAAATGGAAAAGTTAATGGTCGGATGAATCCATAATATAATATCTCATTTAATTTCATTTTAAATTCTAAAATATTCACATGCGACATTTTAAATTTTAGTTTTGAAATAGGATTAACTATATGTAATTAATAATTTGTAAATTGGTCCTCATGGTTGGGAAAAAATCAAAAAATTATCTAGAAAAAAACAATGTATTCATTTAGTGTTATAACATTACCAATATTAATGTTTTGATTCTTTTCAACAATGTGATCTTGGAAACAGTCACTATAATTTATAATTTTCTATTTATGTTATAATATTAATGAAATCATTGAATATAACAATCTCTTTACATAAATATATCATAGCATGATAGACATAAAGTGAATCCATACCAAATTTGAAATCAAACTATACCATTGTAATGACCAGAAACCCTAGTATCCAAGAGTTTGTGGTTACTTTATTGAATTTTCTTATTCTATATGGAATAACACATGTATAGAATGAATTTATTAGTAGTCTAGGGAAAATATATATATATTTTAAATTTAAATTATATGTTAAACATAAAATAAAAAATATTCGAGAACAACATTATTCCACTTATTGTAACCTTTCATATCAATAATAATAAACATCTTGGTATCCTAGTGAGAAACAAACCATCGCAATGACGGATGATCACAAATTCTTAGTAAATGGTATATATATAAAAAAAATCATGTGTCATTATGAATATTAAATAGAATGCTAAATAACTAGAAACACATTCCATTTTTTAAATAACTAACGATGAAATGCATCCTAATATTATATCATAGTTAAAAAATCATGGATAATAATAACTAAAACATTAATCAATGAAATTCATAATTATTTAACATCATGATCATATGAAACTTTGTACATCTATGATCTAGAACATTATCATGAAATTTTAAAACAACGAAGTTTAAACTGATTTGGTTTCCAAAACATCATCTCTACAATGAGGACCTTTAAGAAGAGAGTTAAAATGTAATAGGTTAAAACTGATAGGGTTTGGCCAACTATATTTTCTCATGTGTCCTACTTATGCATTAATGGTCCTTCCTAAATCAATCCACAATCTGTTTCATGCATGTCCAAAAAATTCCCTATATATAGAATAATCAGGTTAGTTTATAAACACATATCATTATCATCATTCAAAACTAAAAAATAATTACATTCAATCTCATATAAAAATCATATAACATCATTTTGGAAGAACAAATTAATATTCCTTTTATAATTTTTTTTAAAATCTGAAAGGGAGTATGTGTGACTTAAAAAATCTTTGGGATATAGTAATAACAATTTTAAAATATTTTATATATCATGGGACTACATACTAAAAAATTATCACCATTGAAATAATAATAAAAACCTAAAACAATGATCTTAATGTGAAAATAAATCCTTACCAATTTTTAATAATTTTAATTGTATGGCCCCTCAATGAAATAACATCAAATGAAAATTTATATAATATGAAAAATGTGATATTTATGATATAATATATCACATGGTAATTATATGAACCCTAAAAAATAAATAGATGAGGAATATGATTGATGTACAATAGATTTAAAAGTTTCTCAAGAATCTCTTAACTTGTGAATTCCATTGGTAGAATGTGATTTTACCTCCTCTTCATCACCATAAATCTATTATATATTCTCTTATGGGATTTATGATACGAATTTTGTGATTATAAAAAAATCTAGAAATTTTATATGTATTTTTACAAGAAAAATCAGAAGAGGTTTTCCAATCGAGGTGGATCAAAGTTTTGTGAAGTTGTGAGGGAAGGGGTTCCATTCTATAATTTATGAGAGGATAACCTTTTTGATTTTATCTATTTATATATTAATATAAATTAATTATTGATTCTAAATGCATCCAAAATGAGTTACCATGAATATACAAAATAGATGAGTCAAAATAATCTCATAATTGTTTTATAAATGTTTATGATACACTCATACCCTTATCATTTAGTTTCTACCCTTATTTAATATCTTTAACCCTTACCATGACATCATGGATTTTTACCCTTTGAGGGATAATATAGTTACTATAAGGTGATAAAATAACAGTAAATAGACCATTAATGAAAATTTTAACCCTATCCAAATTAGATGTCTAAATTTAATATTTTTAGGAATATTATATTGTTTAATAAAGTATTATTTAGTTTAAACTATTAATAATTAAAATTTTGACACTATTCATTAATTTGAGTTTTATAGATACCAAAATAATAAGATATATTGGAAATAAATTTTTCTATCACATCCATATAATGTAAATGTCATCATTAAATTTAAGGCATGATATTAATTATCTAATATTAAATTTTTTTTAATATTTTTAATATTTTATATTCTATATTTCTATAAAATAACAATTAATTCATCACTATTGTGAAAGAAGTTAATTTAATTAATAATTCGCTAAATATAAAAAATAAACTAATATCAGAAATTAGATACGTTGATATTAAAAAATAATAATTCTAATTGATTATTCCTTCTATATATCATAATTTCAACAACTTTTAGTTATTAAAAATATGAATATGATATATTTCACCCTAATTTAAATAAAATATTATAAATATCATAACCACATCCAATTGGAAAAAATGGTTATATAACCAAAAATTAATTTGTTATTATTTAAATTAAATCATACAGTAATATCTGGTGAGTTTTTACATGAATTTTCTAGTCTTTATAATTTTATTTATAAACTAAATTTCCCAATTTAACCTTTACAATGGTAATAAATATTATTGAGATTATTTTTCACAAGGCTAAAAAATAATAGAGGAAAATTTATTAATTTTTTTTACTTTATGAAACAAAATATGAGAACTATTTTTAAAAATTCATAATATATAATTGGAAATATTTGAATTTAAAATTTAAACTAGTAAAATACAACAAAAAATAGGTTATTTGAAAAAATTCCATCTCTATATAAAAATGTATTTATTCTAAACTCACCAATAAAATTTAATCCAATGAAAAAAATTAGAATATTAAAAAAATAATATAACTAATTTTACATCGAGATGAGAATAATATATGAATTATATATTTTTTTAGTAAAAATAATTTTTTCAATTCAAATAAACAATTTTTAATATTCTATAGAACATTAATAAGTTTTAAAAAAATTAACATTCTACCTTATATAATTTTTACATTTAAATTTTAATAATGGAGTTTATTTTGTCAAATCGATTTTAATAATTTATTAATAAAATTAAAAACTATTTATTGAATTAAAATGAATAAAAAATACATTTATAAAAATGTTTTTATTCAAAACAATAGATTTGTTATAGAATTATTCCAATAAAATATATTTGAAAATATTTTATAAAATTATATAATATAAATATTTCATTGTGATCATTAAATTATAATAATTAATTTAATAAATTACATTACACCGCTATGGTTTTTAAAAACATATATATTTTATCACTTTTTTTAATATTAAAATATTGTCTAAATTCATTTCTATGTATTTGAAAACTAGTAAATTAATTTTACATCTATTTTAAAATTTATTTTTATTCATTATTAAATCTTATTCGTACCCTCCAATATAATGTATATGTTATAATTTTAACTATTAAATAATAATATTAATTAATGTTAGTAAAATGTTTTTAGGCATGTAACACATGATATAGATGAAATTGAATTTTTTAAAGAATCGATATGCCATAAAATCTTATAGCATTAAAAATATTTCTAGTTTAATTTGTTTTACATGAAATACCATACCACGAATACAAAAATTAATATTTCTTTAAATCATAGTTTCTTTTATACCTTAACCAAATGTTTAAAAAAATTATATCTTATATCCATTTGGTGATGTATTAAATTTTAATAAGAATTTCTCATAAATGAATGCAAGTGAGGATACAGTGTCAAATAATGAATTGGTATAATTTTTATATAAAATAAAAATACCTTTAATACTTCATTTGATGGCCCAAAATCAACTGTTATAGTATAAAAATATTTTTCCATTCTTTTTTTTTCATTCGATCGTGATGATTTATTTCCCATGTTATAAACACATGACACAAAATAGAAAAATTAACTAACTCATTGCATCCAAAACATCTTACTATTAGAATACTATTAGAAACAACAATCTTAAATTATTTAGGATCCTTTTTATTACATTAGATAGAATTTTGAAAAAAAAAATTATACATCATTGATGCTTCCATGACTTCATAAGACATTCTATAGTGTGCATTTTACCACACATGCATCAATATGTCAAATTCATTTTATTTTCTATATATTTTCCCTATGTATGTTTCAATACTACCTACCTTAATGACTACTTCTTAAATTCATCACCATGTGGAACATAACATGGAGAAACACTTTCTCTTTTTTTATCAAAACTAATAAATTTCAAATATATTTAAAATTCTTATACGGACAGGGAAATTCAAATTCATGGTATCATTCCAAAGTGAATATATTGATATTACATCAACTGTATCAAATATATCTCCACACATACGTATCATATCTTGCAATGTGTATTTTATATACTTCCACAAAATCATCATATTTAATAATCAATTCTATAATTTTTTACTATATAGATTTGGAAACACATCAGGAATTATTTCTCAAGGAAAATATAATTAAATTATTCATATTCTATGGCATAAAAGATCAGTTTTCTCTTTGATATTCTTAACCATAGACCATCATCAATTGGATTCATGTTAAAAATGATAAATGACAGTATATACCATCTGATATTCCAAAAATCTGATGAAATCAAATATATTTTCAAGAGCATTAAACCTTCATTTGGATTCCACTAGGTAACATTATACACCTAATTATAGTGGATTTTGTCTTATCAGTTGATCCATAATAGATATGTTCTGTTTTGGAAGATAGAGATACTGTCTAGAATAATTCATTCACCACTTATACATCATGTTAAATTATCCATCACTATAATAATCTACAATTTTACAACTCCACAATCTCTGGATGCTGATTTGGATGGATATAATCCTCTTAGTGCCTTACCAGTATAGATCTCCAGTTTCCTCTTTGGAAAAATATTATAAATAGACATAGTTTAGATGAATCAATATGGTAATAATCAAATCCTCATACATTATATCATGGCCATAAGTTAATTTATTTCAGGTTGATGATATTTTCATGTTCATTACTTATAATGTCATCTTAACTGCACTATAATACCCAAAATAAGGACCCATCCATTAATATTACATAATCACTAGTTTATATGATGAATATTATATTCTTTGTCTTGGTGGATCCTTTAAGGATTCTATATTTATTGAATTTTTTCTTAAATCATACAGTACAAAACTGTATGTAATAATCTATACAGTTATACTAGTATTCATTTTTTCCACAGTATAATCATGTTAAAATAAATGATTAAGTATTCTCCTTAAAATAATTCCTGACATTCAACCTGATTGTTTTATTTTCCCCGGTCATCTTTAAATCCTATAAAAATAATTTCATAAACATGGGAAGGGAAAAATGCTCCTGAAAGGATATAAAATAAAGGAAAACCATACACAAATGAAAACATGAAAACAAAATAAAAACGTTATATATAAAACATAAACTTGTCACCAAGAAAGTGAATTATCAATCTATTAAATAAATATATATTTTTCATTTGAAAAACATTATTTACATGAAATATCATTAAAATGTATATAAATTACATTTGGGTACCTTTAGAAATCATCTCATAATCCCATATAGATCACTAAAAAAACAATTAAAATTTCCAATGACCTTGTGGTTGAAATCCAATATATTTTTTTTGGGGATCATAATCCTTATGCAATGAATGGAAACAATTCCTAGTTACAAAAATCATTTCATATATAACTGTATTACATGATTCTTAGTGGGTGAACCTATCATATATAATTTACATGAACCGTAAAATAAATAAACCATTTCAACATTTTAAATACACATTAAAACTATAATGAAAATCACATTCATTTTAGAAAAAACAAATAACATTCAAAAGAAAATATTTAATATGATATAAAATTTTATTTAAAAAACGTTATCAGTACTAAAAAAATGAAATATAATTTTAAATTCTAGAATAACATGATGGATTTTGAAGATTACTTGAAATAAAACTATGCCCATGTTAATAGAGAAATTAATTTTTCATTATATGTTAATAATTGAAAATTAAATTAGTCTTTTTTTAAAATTTAATGTTTAAAACATATATAAAATATTTATTTTCAATACCTTTGAGATAAATTAAATTTAAAAAATAAATAAATTATGACAATATAAAATATTTAAAAAATTTAAATTTTTTAAAATACAATGGAAAGAGGGATTGAAGGAAATCATTGATAGAAGATTTATTTTGATGAATAGTAACTTATTACATTGGAAACATTAAATCATAATCTCTAGGAAATAATAAAATTAAAAACACAATGAATACCATGAGAATATATATTTCATGATATAAAATTTTAAATGGGGATTATATACACCATATAAAAAATATTTTCATGGAATCAAAATAATACTCAGTGAATGGAAATTGAGAAGAAGTCCCTTACCTCGAGTCCAACATGTTACTTATTTATTTATCTTCTAAAAAAAATTCTATTTTGTAAATAATTTACATTACTGAGAACTGTTTTCTAAATTTTTATTACTTTTTTCACTTATTAACATTGTATATATAATTCCTGTATCGATATTATAAACGTCATTTGTTTTAACAATATTCAGATTATATCTCAAAATTGAAATTAGTAGGTTTTATATGTTAAAAGAGGAAATTATTTAATATCTAGAAAATAATAATCATGAAATAATAATCATATTAATACAACAATTATAATTTTTAAATCAATCATGAAATATTTTTATGACTAATGTACTTATATTACAATCATGGAGATGGTAGGTTGTACGTACATATTAGTAAAGACTATATTTTTCAATGATAATTATTAAAATATGGTAAGTAATATTTTATCATTGATTATTTATAATAATATCATATATACCATATTTATTCTTAATATATAAATATATATACAATCTATGTGTTCTGGTGAAGTTAAAAGGAATCACATGACTTATTGGAGGGGAAAGTCCACAAATCCACAATTGATTTTATCATATTTGTAGTGACTGGATATGTATGAAAATTGATATATTACATTTCAATAGTAAAATATACTTCATAATTTTTCATTTATGAATAATATATCACATTTATTTATTTTCATTACCATTATTGCATTCTATTTAATATGTTAGTGAAAAACTATTCACATCGGTTTACGATGTGATGGTTTGTTGTACACATGAGTAACATTATCCGATCTCGTACGGAATGGAATGTAAAAAAATTATATATGATATAATTTCTCAATAGTTATAAATTTTTATAAATATTACATATATTCTTTAAGACTAATAATATATACAATCAATATATATGGTAATTGAAAAAATGATTGACATCATTTCATGTGGTCGTAGTCCATCGTACAAACAAATGATGATTTTATAACCCATTTTATAAATCTGGGAAATGTTTTTATGTTACTAAATTAACATAAAAAATTAAATTATATATATTATAATTTTTTAATTATATTTTTATGTATTAAGAAGAATTTAATTTGTATGATGTTGAAATAAAACAAAAACAATCAATGTTTAATGTTTCCTCCTTCTCGAGCATCCCCAATAGTTTTCTTATAATAATGTTCCTAGGATGGATTTCTACACAGAATTATGATTCTGGATAAGAGGAGGTGTCACGACCCGCCCTCGGGGCCCGTGACGTGACTACCCCAAGCCTGCCTTCCATAGGCCAGGGGCTGGCGAATAGCACCAAGGCGAAATTCCCGGTAAAAAGGGAAGGCATTTCCTTTGAAAAGTAAACAAGAACCACAGTGTAAGCAAGCAGAATAGTAAACACTAAGTAAAAACAGATTACAACTGAAAGTGCGGGAAAATAAATGGGCTAGTATACAAACCCAAACTGAAAGTAAAGTACAACTCGAAAGGGAAAACTGTAACTGTAAATTAAAAGCTGCTTCACCGAGCTTTCCACTAGAGATCCCACCTGAAGGGTGGGTATAGATAGCTCCACTGCTCCACAGGTCCCACTGTCCGCTCCGAGTACGTCCTGCCCAGTTGTCCACCTCCAGGTACCGTCCTGCTCTGCAAGCCTCAACAACGATCAACGCTGTCCGTCGTCTGCAACCAACACAACATAGTGCGGGCATAGCCCGTGCAGGGGTGAGTATAAGCTACTCAGTAGGGACCCCGAGAACCCTGAAGGTCTCCCAAAATCCATAAAGGATAAACCACAATGGTAAGATACAATCACTAAGTAACAACCGACACTGCTTAGGTATATGCCCATACATATATCTAAGTCATCAATTCCAATACGCTCCAACCTCCGAGCCCAAGTACAACTCAGCCACACAGGAAAGTATACGTATTCCACACAGGAAAGAAAAACGAAATCCACACAGGATAGTATAACACAATCCACACATGAAGGCAACTGGATTCATCTCACCGAGGTATAAATCATCGAAAAGGTGAAATAGATGATCAGACATAGATAATGAATCATCTAAGATGGACCCACATAGGATACAAGACCAGCCGTCCTCATTGTTTCATTTATGCTAGGACCCAAATAGGATACAAGACCAGCACGAAGTCATCTAAGCTGGGACCCACATAGAATACAAGACCAGCACTCTTCATTGATTCATCTATACTGGGACCTACATAGGATACAAGACCAGTATTGAATCATCTAAGATGGGACCCACATAGGATAGAAGACCAGCACAGCTAGGACCCACATAGGATACAAGACCAGATGTCTTCATTGAATCAACTATACTGGGACCCACATAGGATACAAGACCAGTATTGAATCATCTAAGCTGGGACCCACATGGGATACAAGACCAGCTGTCTTCATTGATTCAACTATACTGGGACCCACATAGGATACAAGACCTGTATTGTATCATCTAAGCTGGGACCCACATAGGATACAAGACCAGCACAGCTAGGACCCACATAAGATACAAGACCAGCTATCTTCATTGATTCAACTATACTGGGACCCACATAGGATACAAGACCAGCACAGCTAGGACCCACATAGGATACAAGACCAGTTGTCTTCGTCGTCGTAGTCCACTGAGGATCTCTACACCGTCGTCGTCGCAGTCCACTAAGGATCTCTGCACAGTCATCGCTGTTGAAGTAGCAGTCCCTGCCATCACTAGGTTTCCCACACACAGCAAGCTCGTTCGGGAGTGTCCGCTCCACGAGCCGAGAGGCCGATACATCAACTGTCACAAAGTCCGAAGTTGATGTATCTAAAAGTTCTATATCGTCAACAGGAACTCAACGTCGCAGATGGCGCGTCAATCGGACGCTCGGTCTAAGAGTTATTGGCTTTTTCGTCACAGGGGCCCGGTTGGTTTTTAAGGCAAAACCAACCCGATCGTACTCCACCTACGTCCAATCCTCGGGCGGAGTATTCCAAAAGATCCGTCTCACTAAGAGTAACTCTACAAAGCTGACGACACGTCAATCGGACGTCCGTAGCTCAAGATATGAGCGTTTCCGCTCCGAGGGCCCGGTTGGTTTCGTGTATGAACCAACCCGGCCGAACTCAAAGTATTCTGAAACTTTGAGTGCGATATACCGAAACGATCGTCTCGATCCAAGGATCGCACTGCCACTGACGGTTTGTCAATCGGAGGTCCGTAGCTCATGTTATGGGCAAAAGACAGAAGTCAATTCGAAAATAGCGGGTCCGGGTCCGGGGCGACCCGGCCCGACCCCCCCTGGGTCGGCCCGAACCGGGTCGACCCGACCCGGGTCCAACCTGGCTCGACCGGCCCGGCCTGGCTTGGCCGGCCCAGAACGGCGGCGCGGTCCGGCATGGCGGCGCGGCCCGGCCGCCGTTCGTGCGCCGCGCGCGGGGGGCAGAGCCCCCGCTTCTCTTGCCTGGCGGCGCGACGACCTGCCGCGCCCCATTTTAATAAACGGCCCCCCCTCACGTGGGGGGCCTGCTATGAGGAAAACGGGGGGGCGCTTCCCTCCCTTGGTGTAATCGCGGCCCCCCCATTATGGGGGGCCTGTTTTGGCCAGCCGGGGGAATTAATTCCCCCAGTCCTTTTCCCTTCCGGCCGGCCCAACATGGCCGGCCGATTCTTCCTCAACGGGACCGGCAAGGCCGGTCCCCCTTCCGGCTTCCGACACCGGCAGCCCGGATAGCCGCCGGTCTTCACGTCCTGCCGCGGCCCGGAACCGGCCGCGGTCTTCGTCATTCGGCGCGGTGCGACGACACTGTGCCCCTTCGCCGTGGCCCAGCTCCGGCCGCGGCGACTTCAACTTTCATCGACGCGGCGCGACGGCATCGCGTCCTTGCATTATTTTACGACGCGGCGTGACGGCGTCACACGTTTCTTGTCGTATGATCCTGCGTAGTGCGATGGCACCGCACCGTAACCGTTTCAATCCACAACAACATCAATATGAAAAGGAGGAGGGTCGACCGTGTTCGTGTGGTCCGTCCCCCTCGCGTTAATTGCTATCAATTGGATAAATTTCACGAAGAAATATTCTCGGGTATAAATCATGAACAAAAGTAATAAATAAACTCCTACCTTGAATTCAAGTGTGGAGCACGTCAACAAACCGCGGAAGACAAGCGTCGCGGAGGTTGGGTGTCGCGGTAATCATTCGTCGTTTCCGTTGACGAAGAGGTACGTCCGAAGAGATACGTCGTTGGTGAATCTTCGCAAGCCGACGAAGAAAGTCCGAGGAGGAAGCGGCGTTCCCTTTCGTTGACACGAAAGGCGTCGTCGATCTTCGGAAACAAACCGACTACAAAGAAGAGAGAAGTGGTGTTCTTGAGTGTTATTCGTGTTCTTCGTTGTGTTTGAAGAAGAAGAAGAAAGCTCCAAACTCTCTCAAGGTGGCTAAGGAGACCAACCAAAATAAAATAAGCTAAGGATTATTTTATTCACACAATTAACAATTTGAATTTCAATGGTTTGAAATTCAAACAACTCAACTCCATTAATTAACCATGTTGTCAAGTTCATTAAAAGAGAAGTTTAAGGGAGTTTAAAAAAAATAAGGTGAAGAGTTAGGGTTCGTGTGGGCCCCACCACACTTAATCCTCTCAAGGGAGGTTAAGTGGATGTGGGTCCCACCCCTAACTCCCTTTGGAAGAAGTTAACCAACAAAAAAAAGTGTTTCCACATTTTTATTTAACTTCTGATAATTTCTCCCAAAACAAACTTTCATTCTACAAAAAACGCAACCTTGGAAAAGGTCTCTTTAAGCGAATATCGGCGTTGCGATTTCATCGGTGCCCTCAGAATATTATTCTGGGCACCGGTTCAAAAGTTAGAAATTCCTGCTCATTCGTTCACTGAACGTACCCGAGCCAAACTTCGAAAATTGATTCTGGGCACTCTGGGCCTCGGAATCAGGTCCCGTCAGAATCTGTGCTCTTGTAAAACTTCAAATAAAATTAATAAAAAATTTCCCTTTAATTTTACGGGTCTTTACATTACTCCCACCTCAGGGCTTTACATCCTCGTAAATATACAACCAAAACTAGGGATACAAATGAGGGTACTGAGCACGCATCTGACCCTCCCGCTACCATGTGCTCTCCTGGAGATTCCTGTGCTGCCATCTGATGCGCACTAGTGGAATCAACCGTCCACGTAGGACCCACTCCTGTCGATCCTCAATCTCCACTGGGACCTCCGTAAAAGTCGCCACATCATCAACGTCAAGCTCCCCATAGTCAAAGATGTGCGCCGGGTCGTGCACATATCTTCTCAGCTGAGATACGTGGAAGACGTCGTGCACCCGCTGCAACTGAGGTGGCAGAGCCAGGCGATAATCCACCTCGCCAATCCTACTGAGGACCTGGAAAGGCCCGATGAAGCATGGAGACAACTTGCCACCTTGGCCAAATCTCCGTAAACAATGTCGAGGTGAGACCCGCAAGAAGACGTGGTCGGCATCCTTGAACTCTAGTGGTCTCCGCCTCCTGTCAGTATAAGACTTATACCGGCTCTGAGCTGTACTCATCCGCCCCAGGATGACCTGGACTATCTCAGGTCCCACAAGAGCTGCAAGATTTCTTCTTTGCCGATAAGTGAAAATTCGGTCACATCCCCTGGATGAACCCCATTCTTTGCCTAATACAGTCAATCCTGACATGGATGATACTAATCCATACCAAGGATGACGTCGTAAGGCCTCGATGCTACTACCAAGAGATCTAACCATTACTCTCACCTCCAAGGGTTGAGTCACACTATCAGCATCAGTGTGTGGTAACTTGGTCTCCTCCAGTAGATGTCTCACAAGTGAGGGTCAAGTGAACAGTCAAAACTGGAACCTCTTAGTAACAACACAAAAGAGGACAGTAATTAAAACATCACAAAGGTATGCGTCTTTTATTATTGCATCTCTTAATTCAAAGACGCTACATAATAGCAACAAGGAACTAGAACTACAAAGGACGTATCCACTAGTTCCGCTCATGTCCATCTGCTCCCACAGCTTCATGATTGAAGGCCTCGACTGCCTGAGGCTGAGCTCTTCTATGTCCACCAACTCCCTGCAGTCGGGGTGAACCTCCTGGTGGTGGTGGTGGCAACACCTCGAAGTGTCTCCCACCATCGGCTACTCGGCCAGCTCCTATGCCTCGTCCGCCTGTACCCTGCGGACCACCGTGGCCGAATCTCTGTCTGGGAGGTCCCTCTACCGCCTACTGCTCATCTGTAAGACGAGTCAGGCAGTCTCGAGCCATGTGACCTCGCCCGCTGCATGTGTAGCAATGACTGCCCGTCGTATAGCTGGCTCTCCTTCGGGTACCCCACACAACTGAATCTTCATCCAGTGACTTCCCATCTGATGGTCTGTCCTATTTGGACCTCTGCGTCACCTGTCTACTTCCAGCTGCAGAAGACCCTGCTACGGGCCGTCCTGCGGAGGGCCCTGTCACTAGAGCCTGCTCTGCGAGAAAACATTCCACTAGAAGGGCTCTCTCCAATGCCTCTGCCTATGTCAGAATATTGAGGGAGATCATCGAAGCCCTGATCTCATGCCTCAGACCCTGCTCGAAGGTCCGGGCCCGGAAGAACGAGTCTCGTACCATATCTGTGGAGTAGCGCGAGAGATCATTAAATCTCGCCGAGTACTGGGCTACTGTCATGCTGCCCTGCTGCAGCTGAAGAAGCTCCTGGATACGCACCGCACGAAGGTTGGCTGGGACAAACTCCGAGCGGAAAAGGCTCTCGAAGTCCGTCCAAAGTAGAGATGCATCATCGTGCACCTGAAGCATCATGCTCCACCATCGGCCCGTTGCTGCGTGCAGTAGGCTCGCAGCGAGGATCACCATGAGGTCTGAAGGTGTCATCAGTAGCCTAAAAACTCGTACTACTGCCTCCAGCCAGTCCTCTGCTGCCTGGGGGTCCGTCTCCCCACGGAACCTGGGCGGTCGCTGGCGCTGAAACTCATGCAGTGCGTTGAGGCGACGTGCATCGTCAGCGGATGGTGCTAGAAGTATCGGTGCCTCGGTGGGTAGAGCTACCGCTGGTGCCACTGCCGACAAAGGGCCCTGCACCGAGGCCTCGTCGCTCGGTGGGCTGTCATCACGCTCGACTCTCGGAACCCTAGCTGACTGCCTTCGTGGGGCCATCCTGAAAAGGAATCAGGTGTGCCACGGTCAAACAGTATACCTGGTGAGCTGACACAAGTAATCATAATGAAAACTTGAACACACATGCAATCAATGTTTTCGTGCACTAAGTCGGAAATCAGAAGTCAGGGTCCTGGTGTACGGATACGTCGGCCGCCGCACCAACACTGGACTCCCTGGACTGATAACCACACCCAATACGCTAAACACTATTGCTTCACATAGAAGAAAGATCAGAGTCCACGGTAGAACCGAACTCCTCTGATACCAATTTGCAGGACCCGCCCTCGGGGCCCGTGCCGTGACTACCCCAAGCCCGCCTTCCATAGGCCAGGGGCTGGCGACTAGCACCAAGGCGAAATTTCCGGTAAAAAGGGAAGGCATTGCCTTTGAAAAGTAAACAAGCACCACAGTGTAAGCAAGCGGAATAGTAAACACTAAGTAAAAACAGAGTACAACTGAAAGTGCGGGAAAATAAAAGGGCCAGTATACAAACCCAAACTTAAAGTAAAGTACAACTCGAAAGGGAAAACATCAACTGTAAAGTAAAAGCCGCTTCACCGAGCTGTCCACTAGAGATCCCAGCTGATGGGTGGGTACAGATAGCTCCACTGCTCCACAGGTCCCACCGTCCGCTCCGAGTACGTCCTGCCCAGTGGTCCACCTCCAGGTACCGTCCTGCTCTGCAAGCCTCAACCACGATCAAAGCTGTCCGTCGTCTGCAACCAACACAACGTAGTGCGGGCATATCCCGTGCAGGGGTGAGTATAAGCTACTAAGTAGGGACACCGAGACCCCTGAAAGTCTCCCAAAATCCACAAAGGAGAAACCACAAAGGTAAGATACAATCACTAAGTAACAACCAACACTACTTAGGTATATTCCCATACATATACCTAAGTCATCAATTCCAATACGCTCCAACCTCCGAGCCCAAGTACAACTCAGTCCACACAGGAAAGTATACGTATTCCACACTGGAAAGAAAAACAAAATACACACAGGATAGTACAACACAATCCACACAGGAAAGCAACTGGATTCAGCTCCCACAGGTATACATCATCGAAAAGGTCAAATAGATGATCAGACATAGATACTGAATCATCTAAGCTGGACTCGCATAGGATACAAGACCAGCCGTCCTCATTGATACATTTATGCTGGGACCCACATAGGATACAAGACCAGCACGAAGTCATCTAATCTGGCACCCACATTGGATACAAGACCAGCACTCTTCATTGATTCATCTATACTTGGACCCACATAGGATACAAGACCTGTATTGAATCATCTATGTTGGGGCCCACATAGGATACAAGACCAGCACAGCTAGGACCCACATAGGATAAAATACCAGTTGTCTTCATTGATTCAACTATACTGGGACCCAAATAGGATACAAGACCAGTATTGAATCATCTAAGCTGGGACCCACATAGGATACAAGACCAGCTGTCTTCATTGATTCAACTATACTGGGACCCACATAGGATACACGACCAGTATTGAATCATCTAAGATGGTACCCACATAGGATACAAGACCAGCACAGCTAGGACCCACATAGGATACAAGACCAGCTGTCTTCATTGATTCGACTATACTGGGACCCACATAGGATACAAGACCAATATAGAATCATCTAAGCTGGGACCCACATAGGATACAAGACCAGTATAGAATCATCAAAGCTGGGACCCACATAGGATACAAGACCAGCCCAGCTAGGAACCACATAGGATACAAGACCAGCTGTGTTCATCGTCGCAGTCCACTGAGGATCTCTGCACCGTCGTCGTCGCAGTCCACTAAGGATCTCTGCATAGTCATCGCTGTCGAAGTAGCAGTCGCAACCAGCACTAGGGTTCCCGCACACAGCAAGCTCGTTCGGGAGGGTCCGCTCCACGAGCCGAGAGGCCGATACATCAACTGTCACAAAGTCCAAAGTTGATGTATCTAAAATTTCTGTATCGTCAACAGGAACTCAACGTCGCAGACGGCGCGTCAATCGGACGCGCTGTCTGAGAGTGATTGGTTTTTTCGTCCCAGGGGCCCGGTTGGTTTTTAAGGCAAAACCAACCCGACCATACTCCACCTACGTCCAAACCTCGGGTAGAGTATGGCAAAAGATCCGTCTCACTATGAGGAACTCAACAAAGCTGACGGCACGTCAATCGGGCGTCCGTAGCTCAAGATATGAGCGTTTCCGCTCCGAGGGCCCGGTTGGTTTCGTGTACGAACCAACCCGGCCGAACTCAAAGTATTCCTAAACATTGAGTGCGATATACCGAAACGACCGTCTCGATCCAAGGATTGCACTGCCGTTGATGGTTCCTTAATCGGAGGTCTGTAGCTCATGTTATGGGAAAAAGACCGAAGTCGATTCGAAAATGGGGGGTCCGAGTCTGGCCCGACCCGGCCCGACCCCCCCTGGGTCGGCCCGAACCGGGTCGACCCGAACCGGGTCCCACCTGGCTCGGCCGGCCGAGCATGGCTCGGCCGGCCCGGCATGGCGGCGCGGTCCGGCACGGCGGCCCGGCCCGGCCGCCGCTCGTGCGCCGCACGCGGGGGGCAGAGCCCCCGCTTCTCTTGCCTGGCGGTGCAGCAACCTGCCGCGCCCCATTTTAATAAACGGACCCCCCTCACGTGGGGGGCCTGCATTGAGGAAAATGGGGGGGGGGGGGGGCGCTGCCCCCCCCCCCCTTGGTGTAACCGCGGCCCCCCCATTATGGGGGGCCGGTTTTGGCCATCCGGGGGAATTAATTCCCCCGGTCCTTCTCCCTTCCGGCCGTCCCAACATGGCCGGCCGGTTCTTCCTCAACGGGACAGGCAAGGCCGGTCCCCCTTCCGGCATCCGACACCGGCGGCCCGGATAGCCGCCGGTCTTCACGTCCCACCGCGGCCCGGAACCAGCCGCGGTCTTCGTCGTTCGGCGCGGTGCGACGGCACCGTGCCCCTCCGCCTCAGCCCCGCTCCGGCCGCGACTCCTTCAACTTTCATCGACGTGGCGCGACAGCGTCGCATACTTGCATTATTTTACAACGCGGCGCAACGACGCCACGCGTTTCTTGTCGTATGATCCTGCGCGGTGCGATGGCACCGTGCCACACCCATTTCAATCCACAACAAAATCAATATGAAAAGGAGGAGGGTCGGCCGTGTTCGTACAGTCCGGCCCCCTCGCGTTAATTGCTAACAATTGGATAAATTTCACGAAGAAATATTCTCGGGTATAAATAATGAACAAAAGTAATAAATAAACCCCTACCTTGAATTCAAGTGTGGATCACGTCAACAAACCGCGGAAGACAAGCGTCGCGGAGGTCGGGCGTCGCGGTAATCGTTCGTCGTTTCCGTTGACGAAGAGGTACGTCCGAAGAGATACGTCAGTGGTGAATCTTCGTAAGCCGACGAAGAAAGTCCGAGGAGGAAGCGGCGTTCCCTTTCGTTGACACGGAAGGTGTCGTCGATCTTTGGAAACAAACCAACTACAAAGAAGAGAGAAGCGGTGTTCTTGAGTGTTCTTCGTGTTCTTCATTGTGTTTGAAGAAGAAGAAGAAAGCTCCAAACTCTCTCAAGGTGGCTAAGGAGACCAACCAAAATAAAATAAGCTAAGGCTTATTTTATTCACACAATTAACAATTTGAATTTCAATGGTTTGAAATTAAAACAACTCAACTCCATTAATTAACCAAGTTGTCATGTTCTTTAAAAGATGAGTTTAAGGGAGTTTAAAAAAAAGAAGGTGAAGAGTTAGGGTTCGTGTGGGCCCCACCACAATTAATCCTCTCAAGGGAGGTTAAGTGGATGTGGGTCCCACCCCTAACTCCCTTTGGAAGAAGTTAACCAACAAAAAAAAAGTGTTTCCACATTTTTATTTAACTTCATATAATTTCTCCCAAAACTAACTTTCATTCCGCAAAAAAACGCAACCTCGGAAAAGGTCTCTTTAAGCGAATATCGGCGTTGCGAGTTCATCGGTGCCCTCAGAATTTGATTCTGGGCACCAATTCAAAATATAGAAATTCCCGCTCGTTCGTTCACTGAACGTACCCGAGCCAAACTTCGGAAATTGATTCTGGGCACTCCGGGCCTCGTAATCAGGTGCCTTCAGAAACCACGCTCTTGTAAAATTCCAAAGAAAATTAAGAAAAAATTTCCCTTGAATTTTACGGGTCTTTACAGGAGGAAAATATTTAAGTTATATTTTCGTTAATTGGATGAATAAAACAATGAATGAACTTGTTAAGAAGAGAGAAGTGGGGTATCCTTTTATAAGTGTAGGAGGGGAAATAATTGGTATATTTTAAAAGAATTGAGTTCTCCCACATGTGTCAGATATTGAAAGGGTAAAAAAATGGAACATTTATGTTCCTTACAAGAATAATGGTATATATTATTCCATAAAATAGTTATATACAATATTATAGGTCTTTTATACCTTTACCTTTTTTATTTAACCCTCCGTAAAACCTTTTTTACCGAAACCACAATAGTTAATATTTATTGTCTTCTCTATTTATTTTTTGAAAAAAAAATTATGTTAAAAATATTATAAATTATAAGATATTATAATAAAAAGTATAAATCCATTATTCAAAACGAAATGCACAAAATTGGAATAATTTCATATAATAATATAACCATATAAGTGGTGAGATTGTGGGTTTTTAAGAATACATTTTTTTGGAATATTATTATTCTATATGAACTCTGTAAATATTTATAGTAGTTTTATTAAAAAAATTAATATTTATTTATATATACTCTCAATATTTAATTTATATCATTCCCCATTAAGGGATAGTTTAATTAATTAAAATGGAGATATAATATGCATTTTAAATAATTTTTTAGAAAAGCACATTTTTAATATAAAAACATATATAAATAAACAATATAAAGTATGTTAAAATTAATAATGTGTATTGAATATAATTTAATTATATTTATATTAATAAAAATTAATATTTACAATTTTTTATACACTTAAATTACCTATTTTAAAATAATAAAAATATTTTTTACAAAAAATATGAATTTTTCACTATTCATTGAAAAACCAACATCAACCAAAAAATTTAAAATTTTGACTGAATGTAAAATTTTATTTTATTATTTAATTTATAATATGAATTTTTTTAAATATACTTTTAAAATCTAGTATTTTATAATTTAAAAAATATGTAATAAATGTTTTCCATTAAAAAAAATTATTTTTGAAAAAAATTACATAATATATTTATAAGAAAAATAATTATATAATTCACATTAATATATATGGAAATTAATTTTTAAAATATTAAATTAGTTATTACATTTCTTTAAAAATATATAATATTATCTAAAATTTATCCCATCACAGTTTATTACTACGTATATTCCCATATAATGCTTTATCGTGGGCCATATTTAAATATTATTCAAACCACATAATGAATCAGAACCAGTGATGTAGGATATTGTGATACTAAAATAATTTAAATTTCATCAAAAACTACCTTCATATTTATTCATGTTTCTTAATGTTCCTCTACATTTTTTATATCTTTGAGGTTGATAGGTTTTACAAAAGTTCATATCTATTCTTTAAGATGACTAATAACAACTCCAAATCATTATGGTGTTCCATATATATCAATTTTAAATGATCGTTAGTGGAACCCAATGTGGAATTTTAATATTATAGACATATATGATAGAAATATAATTTATTAATAAATCATATTGAATTTATTATAATTGTGTATATATAGTTAGATGATCTTTTTTAACCCATATAATTAATTTTTCTCTTGATTTCTTGAAATGTCCCATGAATAATAGAATGTGATGTTCCCCCATATCCACATTTGTATAGAATATTATTAAATATCCCCTTTTAAATTTTAAAATGTATAATATTTTTTCATAGAAATAAATATACGGTTTATGAATCATTATAAAATTTTATGTTTTCCAAACACAAGTACTCAAATAATCATGATGCATAATTATAATTATGAGGTGGACAAAGAATATCGATCAATGTGAATTTTAATATAGATCATAATTTATGTCTATTATTTATGGAAAACATAATAAAATTAACAAGTAAATTACTCTCTGTTTATCCATTTTGGATTGATGATCTTTCCCTTAAATTATATCCCTCCCCATCATTTCATTAAATTAATCATTTATTTTGAATCCTTGAGTTTCACTACATTAGAGTGTTGGAAAATAATTTTTGAAATTCATGGAGGCTTTCCAACAAATAGGAATTCCAAATCCAATTTTTTCATTTCCATTATGATTTTTTCCCAATCCACATAATGGATATCACATCAGGTCAACTATATCCAATAATATTTTGTATTATACTGTCCTATCCAATATGGAAGTGAAATAATAATTCGTATCCCATTATTATCTAAAACCATAATCATTATTTCATATACACATCCATACATGTTAATATATACATTAATATCATATGATTAATATATATTTGTATACTTTTCATCATATAGGTTTTTCCACTAAATCATAAAGGTAAAACATTAAAATCTACTAACAATACATCACATGTTCTGTCACCCCAATCATGGTTTTTTATTTATTATAAAACATCATCTATCTAATATACATTTAAAATTATCATAAAACCTAATAATATATTTTAGGGATTATTTAATATCATAAAATATACTAAACACGAGAACAGCATGAGATGATATTGTTAAAAAATTTATCATCTTCATATATCATGAAATAATTCTCCCCTATGATTATAATGTAGAAAATGGGATATTATGAGAATTTTTCCCAGAAGATAAAAATATTCCATCAAATAAAATAATATCAGTGTTCTCTATTATAAATTTATTATTTGGTTATAACATAATCAATTTATCTATTAATGTATTCATATAAATTTTCATTCAATTGAGTAAATTCCCATTTAATATATATTGTTATGAAAATGGTCCCAAATTGATATTTTATAAGTGAAATTATTCATTCCTAAATTCACTCACAAAAAACATAGATTAACATTATGTTGTTTTTACACTAGGTAAATATAATCATTTCATGATTTTTAAACATGATAATTTTATCATGGTTGTTTATAAAGAATATATTTCACGTGACCATGATTACTAAAATTTAATTTGTATATACAAATATAATCACTATGGAATCATCATGAAAATTAATTATATAGAATGATATCTTTAATATATCTATCATTTTGGCATTTAGTTGAAGATATATTAATGAATATCCACTTATGAGTATTACGAGTCTCCCGAATGTTTATTTTTCAAATCATTAAAATTTTTTAGTGGATGCTTTTTCAATATGGTTATTTTAATATAGTCATAGTAATAGATTAAATTCCCCAAATTACACATCCTTTATGTAGATAAATATAATTGGTGTTCACCAATTTAATAGAATATGGAATATAAATCAAATATATGATTCCAAGCAGACTACCATCACTAATTCCATGAAATTTTCAATGGATAAATAAACTGTATCGTAAATAATAGTGTTTTATTGTATGTAAACACTATTGATAACATTACATCATTTCATGAGTGAACTTATGTTCCTAGATAATGTAATATGAAAAATCACATAATAAATGGTTGTAGACCACATGATATGAATGTGTAAGATTTATGTTCCATAATATAATGATTGATGGGGTGGAAAATAAATATAATTGGGTCTAAGATAAGAAATCAATGAATCATTTAGTATGGCATTAGATTAGTAACTAGGATCTAAATAGTCTTGAATAAGGGATCATTTAGAATTCATTACACAATATAATTTGAAACATGTAATATAGACACTCTATCATGATTTAATGAGGTTGAAATGTTATTTATTAAGAAAACAATTAAATTTCCATTTTTGGATAATTTATTTAATTTATATGAACCATTATTTTATTCATGATAAATGATGCCAAGGAATCACTAGATTTGATCTTATTACCTGAATCATTAAATATATAGTTCTAGATAAGTGTGTTATTCAATTAAGTAACTAATGGACCATGATATTGGTGAGAGAAAATATTTATTCTACAATATTATGTAACAAACTATATTATATAGGAATAAATTTTCGGTCAAGTTGAATATGAATATTTTTACATGAATATATGGACACCAAAAAATAAAATTTCAAAGACCTATCTTAAACTAATGATGTATAATGTAATTATATGGTTTGTTATAATATAATGAATGATTTTTAATGCATAAGACATTATTTTAATAATCTATACTCATATAAAATTTCACATTTTTAATAATTTTCCTCAATGAAATAATAAATAATGTTTATCATCTTTTGGAATGAACAAATAAAACAACTAACATAGGTTATTATGTACAAAATTTCATAAATTTCTTTTATATTATATTATATCTGATATTTATTCCATATTTTAGAAATTCAATCCCATGTATATAATAGTTGGTGAATAATTTAATACATTAAAAACCTTAAAAGGTATAACCCATAAATTGATAATTTTTTTAGAATACTTGAAAACTCATATACATACATGATTCAGATATGAAATTGTAAATATAAAATATATAGCAAAAGAATCAATATTTCATCATGATATTAATCACAATATCTTTTATAATATGTTGGTATATGAAAATAATGACTTTTTGACATAATATTTTTAGTAGGATTAATAAATAATAAAACATATAATGATAAAATAAGAAATTATGATTATCAAAATATAAATAACCAGAAAAACATTCAAATGAATACATAAAAAGATCAAAATATAAATAATTGGATATTATAAATGAATAATCATGGAAAATTATAAAATATTACTCATTGAATTAATTAATCATATTTTGATTTTCATATCTCACACATCAAGATAGCATTACCTTCATGGCCTCTGGATGAGATTGCTTAATGGATGTGTCAGTTGATATCAGTTCCAAATTTATTTATTTTATCAAACTGATTAGTTTAATAAAACATGTCAATGCATCTATATACTATAATATTATAGGACCCATCACTCACATCATTTCAAATGAAATTATTATATATTTAATATTAAATTTTATTCATGAAATATAGTTCTTAACAATAAATTATATATATTTATTAATATCTACATATTTTCTATATTTTCACAAACATAAAAATATATCTTATATTAAAACAAAATATATATAATTGTTAAAACATTTAAGAATTTAGAATATACATGATACAAGGAATTTATATTTTACATATAAATTTAATTTCCAATTAAAAATTAACAGATGAAATTTAATGTTTAATGAAAAATTTGTGTAACATAATATTAAAAAAGGGATAAAATATTACCGTAAATTCATCATAAATATTGGGATTTTAAAAAAATCATGTATTTGGAGAATAAAGGAAAATATGGGGAAGTAATAACAAAATATTAAAATCAAGATAAATTATTATAAAATTGTTTAATAATTAGAGATGAATCTAAATAGTATAAAACATTTTTTTCAACCCAAGATTATATTAACCCTATATAAATTAATAAATCATTTCTATTTAATTTTTATAGAAAATTTTGAAAATGATCCCTTTATAAAAATTAATATTCCTTTCAATACATTAAAACTTTAGAGAATATAATAGTACTAACATAAGAAATATTTGAGTTAAAAAATATTTTCTTTAGTTATTTGTAAAATATTGATATGAAACAAAAATTTACCACATCAAAATTGATAAATAATAAAATAATTTCAATTAAAAATATATATGATTTATTAAAATTCTATAGAGATGAAAATTTGGAATTAAACTTGGAAAATGAAAAAAAATTTATAAGAATAGAAAATATATATAACTTTTAAAGGATATTTTATATGCTTCTTCTAATTAATGTGACATGAATAAAAAATGAGATTTAAAGTTAAATTCGTAAATGTATGTTATATTTAAAATTTAATCCTATTGAATTAATATTCATGTTTTCAAACACCACTTAAAGAAAAAATATAAATTAGTTTTAAATACATTAAAGTGGTGTTATATACAAAAAAATAATGTAAATAGGTTTACAGTAATAAATATGTCTTAATAGAGTGGATATTTAGATGATATCACTCACCTTTGGATTGGTATTTCATATAGGTTATTTTAACATCATGTATTATATATTTTTTATTTTTCATATGAACATTAATATAAAAAATCTATCAAGGCTGATAGTAATTCTAGAACCCAACTCAATTCACTATAATGGTCTAAGGGTGTTCTAGATCTCCATGTTCTAGAAACTAGTGCCTATTAATCACTTGAATAACATTAGGTATAATAACACAAAAAATATTTAAGAATAATTATGAATATATATTGACTACATCAAATTAGAATAAAAAATCAAAAGCTATCGTAACAAAAAACATTACCTAACCTTGGCTAATAACTCATAATTTCATACACATGTATAGAGATATGGCCAAGAAGAAACCATATAACGAAATTTAAATATGAAACCATCACAAGCCAACTTGATCAAATCATAAACTAACTCCATGCATACATTATATTCTCACCACCATGGAACTCGGCCCACTCCAGCCATGATGATCAAGAGTATATCCAATTGCAAACTAGGAACCTAAAATATATTTCTGTTACATTAAACTTATTTTAGTCAACAACATCCCATTTAATCCATGAAATATATTAGATAATGTGATTTGAGAATTACAATTAGAAAAAAACGAAATTAATGCATTATATATGAAAAGTATGGTAATAAAACCATTTAAAAAAATATTTGAAAACACTTCCCATATATTTCTAATACCAAACCCAATTAAAAAATAAATTGATATAATCCATTTTGAAATCAAATACAAAGTTAACATTTCTTAGAAACAACCTATATGTTTTATTTACATAAAATAGTCACATGAAATCAATTTACTAGGAAAATTCAATATAATACCAAAACACCCATTTTGAAATAAATTGTAAAGAACATACACAATAGTCATTTATTTAGAATATTATTTCATTTACATATTTGAAATAACATTTTGAAAGGAAATTCCCCAATCTACACATATGTGTCATTATAAAAAAACAATTCCCATTATCCATAGTACAATTAAAATTTCAAATATAAAAATGAAAAATTACCGACATTAATGGAATCATGGGAAATTATTTAAACAATCACAAAACTAATATCCTCTCAACTAGTAACCAATTAGAAAATAAAATGTTTCCGGGATGTTACTATGGGATTCCAAATTTATTATTAATATAACCATATAAATGAATAGAAACCAATAATCCATCTATCAAAATACACTAAATTACATTCAAAAAGTCATCCAATAAAACAAAAATAATAATTGTGTTAAAAACACCAACCATGCTATTTTTATTACCTTGAGAAGTAAGAGACTAGCACCATGTAAATTTAATAGTGCAAAAAAATTATATCTCACAGATATTACCCAGTTTCCCATGACCAATAATGGAATTTAACTATAAGAACATACTGACAAGGTATAACATCCATGAAATATATAATTATACCCTCACACCTAACACCAAATAATGAATATCCCCCTTAAATAAAACAAACTATGGTATTTTATGATAATTACCTATAAAGAGGATAAAAAACATCACATACTAACAGATATCCCACAAAAGGGATAAATAATGAAGGACGAATCATGGGGTTGTTCACAAAAAAACATTTTATGACAAATAATAGAACCATCCATTAACACATAATCATGTCTTTGTTTGACATACCCATCCATATGTCAAAAAACACAATTCAAATAACCATTTAGAAAATTATGGGTGTCATCTACACATTGAATACAATTCAAAGACGCCATTTTACTCATATTTTCACCTTTACAAATATAATACAATGAAAAATTACATCCATTAACATATTTCAATTTTAATTGATCAATCAAATAAATTTATCATGGAAATTAGCACACACACATTTCTAATTACCATATATAACCGAATCAATTATCCATTTATAAAAATTGATCTCAATATGTACCTTAAAACCTAAAGTACATTTGAAAAACAAAACTAAACCTAAGATAACCCCAACCAAGTATAAACAAGGTGAACAACATGATTACATATTAAAGAAAATAATGTAAATTAACAAAATTTGAGATCAATTATATATTATATTTTAGATATGAAAAAACATTAATTCACCACAAAAAAATATTAATTTAAATCTCAAAATAACGAAATGGTATCAAGTCACAATAATGATGCCTCAAATATTACAGTCTTAATAAAACATTTTATAAAATAAAAGTACATATTAAATTCTGTAATTAATCAAAATAATAGAACGAATACCATAATAGTTGAGACTAATGTTATAACGTTTCATCTTTAATAGAAATCACTCCCATTGGGAAAAAATCCTGTAGCTAAATATAGTAAAAATAGATCATTACACTAACATGATAGAAATCAAATGATGAAAAAATAGGATTTATAGTGGATTCAAGAACAAATAAAAATACACGAGTTCATATATTGATTCAAAACTAATAATTAATAACTAACAATAGTTGGAAATCAACAATGGTAAGGAAATGATCAAGAGAGGATGAAATTAGAAGTCCAATATAAGATCCAATGTTTTATATAATACTTCTAGGGGAGAATAAAATTCAAACCCCCTATTATATTAAGGTGGTATATATGGATATACCAAATTTTAAATACCAAGCAATACATAATATCTTGGACACATGTATCTTCCAACTGAATTCCAACTGTGCACAACCCACTTCCCAAAAAAATGAAATGGCCTTAGTTATACACATGGTTTGACTAAAAATTTTCCAACTATTTGATACCCTACTCTTATGCTAAGATCCTCTGATATGGTGTCTATACTGGGAAAACAAATTGTTTGGAAACTATGGTTCTCACCTCTGAAACATACCTAACCCCACCTAAGTTCTAGGCAGCTTAACATGGTTTTAAAAAACATGAATATTCTATGAAAAATATATTTTTCCAAATGAAAATCATTCCCACAATGGAACAACATAGTTAAAACTAACCATGTAGTCTAAATGAGATAAACCCGTATAAAAAATATGAAATTTCAACTCTTAAAATCCCGAAATCCAATTGAATCATTTTGGAAAAAAATAAAAAAATATTGATTAACAACATGACACATGGGGTGTACCAAAATCTCCTAATTCCACTTTCTACCACAAAAAGTGAATAGTATAAAAGAATAAGAAATAAAAAATGGAAATACCATGGTTAATGTAACACAAAATAACTTCTAAAGGAAAACAATCAAGAATCCCATTGTTTATATAACTAAAATGATCAAAATGTTATACCTATTTCTTTAATCTATCTCTATGAAAAACTAAATAATGACAAGAAATAAATTTCCTAAAATTATCTATATGAGCAATATGATCTACCCACTTTTTATAATTTTTCTAAGACGATAGAACCAAATATATGTCCTAGTAAAGAAATCCTAAAATTAAGAAAACATACATGAAAAACTCACAAAAAAATCAAAAGAAAACATCGAAAAACAACTAAATGAATAACTTTAATGTGAATCCTCATTATAGTGTCATGTTATATAACCATAGGTCATAATAAAGTTGGATAAATTCAGGTTAAAAACTAGTTCAATATCACACTATCAAACCGAATAATGAACTCCTAACACCAATTAGTTTTCCAATATCAATTGTCCAATCACATACCCTAATTACTAGAAATTTTACCTAAAGACACTCCCATGTCCAAAAAATGAGTATAAAAATGCCCAATATAAAACCTTGCGTCTCCAAAACACTATAAGAGATTCCAACCACAACATTTATGCTCAATAAAAACAACATCTATCCAACCATAAAATACATCCATGATGAAGTGGGGAAAATAAATATTAGAATCATATAATTAATATATTTGAAATGCAATAGATCCAAAAGACATCACTAATTATGTAGCTGTAAATAAAACTCAAACAATATGTGATAAATCTCAATAACCAGGATTATAAAAAATAATGGAAAGTTTCCCATAACAAAAAACCAAACCTCAAAGTGATAATCCTAATAGAACTTATAAATGTTGATCATAAAACCCCTAGAAGATGACTAAAACAACACCAATATAGGGAAACTATAGGATAAATTAGATAGATATCATAGAAATCTATGGAGACCAAACTAGAAGCATAGAAGAGTTCCTCTCTTCCTATGATAGAGACATAATTGTTATAGCTTTGGCTTATTCTTATTTTTTTTCCCACACTAATAGCCTATCCTTGAAACCACCATTTCTCTACTATGAATTTTTATAACTTTTATATCACACTTAACTATCATCCTAGAAATATCATGTTCCATTCAAATGTTACAATTGACAGCATATAGGAAAAAATTCACTCCAGACACCTATTTAGATAACAAAATACTAATGTGAAGACCACCTCCAATGAAATTATCATTGTCCATTTTTTAATGAACATAATTTTTGAAAAGATAACCTAATTAAAAATATATTATCATACATATTGTGAATCTAGTTTTCAGTACATAAATATGACTAAAATTTTAATATAGACAATATAATGGGTTTATAAAAATACGATATAAAGGAATAGTGTTCTAGGATAGTTTGGATGATTTATAAAATTAAGATAAAAAAAATAATGTTTTATTTAAATCATGTTTCCTTTTCAAAAAAATATCATGATATTTTGTGTAGATGTAATCACTTGGGTATATTTATCAAAGAAAGGGTAAAAAAATATATGATAAAAAATAAGGGACTCAAAAAAAATATTTTGTTTGAGAATTATCATAATAATAATATAATATGAATTGGATCATCTTTGATATAATAATGGAATATAGAGAGGCATAAAAATAGAACATCATACTATTGTGTTCCAATAACAGAGTTGTGGAAATAATCTGGCCTCATGTTCACACACAACATATGATCATACTAATAACATCATAATTGTTAATAATGGAAGCATCATTCTAACACACAGTACACATAATCTTATGAGACAAATTACATTACCCAATTTATTGCATATATATATATTTCCAGGATCAACAGTCACATCATAAAATATATAAAACCATGCACAAAAAATTGAACATATAACAATCCGAGTCAAAAAATATGCCTCATAAAGAATTGGGTTTCATAATTATTTCATCATTTTTTATTTAATTTTATATATTGTTTTTATTAAAATCATTCTCTTCCACAACGAAAACAGTTCATTGTTCACCATAATTTTTAAATTAAAATAATAAGTTAAAATAAATTAAAATAAATATAATTACAAATTTATATATATTATATAATAAAAAATTCATATTCATAATTATTTTTATTTATATTGAAATGTAAATTTTTTTCGAAGGTGGTTAACATACTATTGATGGGACATTGTTATGAGAGAATTAATGAAATGTTTTAATTTTATTAATATAGTATGTATGATACCTAATGTATGATAAAATAATTAATATAATGTTAAATATTATTTTAAATAAAATGTATTATTTTTTAAAGGGGTGGGGACAAGAATAATGATAAGAAGAAGAAGAAACAAAACATGAATAAGAGTTCATCGAAACTTATTTAATCATTAATGTAGCTTATCTTGTGTGCCACTACAACTCACTTGTTGTATAGAGTTGGTTTACTGGAGAATAGATGAATTCTTTATAAGTGGATTTGTATAGTGGATTTTGGCATAATTTAGGATATTTAATGAGGATAATGAATTGTTTTCTAAGGTGAGAGATGGGTTTTGTTATAAAGGAGAATATGATATATTTATAATAAAATATTGAATAATATATTATATCAATGTTAAAACCTGTAATATTGAATTTTTCATTATAAATTATATATAAATATGATATAATGGGTTTAATACTTTAAATACAATTAATAAGCAATATTTATTATTTTATTAAATATTAATTTTGGAAAAATAGAATTTTTTTCAAGGAATCATTGTGATCGTTATGTTTTGGAATAAACATTTTAGGTTTTTTAAAAAATTCTATTTTATTTTAATCAATAAATTTTAAAATAAAATATAGTTTTTCCTAAACTCAGATTATAAATTGATTATTTCATTATGAAATCATGAATTATATAATTTATGATACAATATTTCTCTAAACAACTATATTTTTACTATTGATAGGAACATTGGAATATTTCATAAAATTAACAAAAAACCACACTTTTTAAATTTTATCATTATGATAACAAAAATGATATTAATTTTATCAAACTAAAATTCAAAAATATGTTTGCTTAAATTTTAAAATTAATATTATGATTTTTATGAAATTAATTAAAATAAATTCTATTAAAATTTTGCATATATTTAAATTGACTTTTTCTAATCATGGTTTTTATTTTTATGAAATATAACATGTATTTTTAGATATATTAATCATTAGAAGAATTTTTTTAGTTTAATTTTTTATTATTTTTGAAATCACTATTAAAATATCATGTTACTACTCCCAGAAGCAAGGTAATTATTTCTAATTGTCATGTTACACTTCTAACAGCCACATTACAATTCCATTGGTCATGTTATGTCCAATATATCCAACAACATTATTTCACTCAACATTCAAATAAATTCTTATCAAAGTACTATATTTCCATTTTCTAAAATGTTTATTGGATTCATAATATTTTTTCTATTCACTATAGATTTTTTGTGGGGGTGATGAATCTAGTAGTTTGGGAACATCAATATTTTCACATTTTATCTTTTTTATATAATTATTTTGTACAATTTTATCATTTAGAAATTGAATTGAGTTTTTTAAATGTAATAGTAATTTTTTAAAAAATAGATGTTTTTTGATCTCTTTATGTGTATAATAATATATAGAATATTATAAAAAACATTTATTTCAAGTGGTAAATATCAATAATAAACTATCTATTGTCCCATAGTTCACCATTTAAAAACTAAATCAATGAAATTTCACCTCGTATTTTCAATTTAGAATAGGTGGGGGTACTTTTTATAAATTCTTCCTTCAGATCCCATGTATCTGCTTCATAATTATGGTTCCTCCATTACACTTTTATGAGGATATTTTTCATATTGGTAGAAAATTATCTCTATTGTCACGACATATCCCCTAGGGATCATGTCCTGACTACCCAAAGCTCACCTTCCATAGGCCAGGGGTTGACGACAAGCATCCGAATGACGTATCCCAAAAATGGGAATAAATTTCCATTAAACCTGTACAAATACACTGTCAAAGAACACAAAAAGAGGCAACCATGAAGTAAAACTATAGTAGTAAAAGTGTGTACTGGAATTAAAGGGGCTAGAATACAATACCAAATGAAAGATACTATACAACATAACATAGAAAATGACTCTTGATATTGTCTTTCACATATCATTCCAAAAGGGTGGGTACAGTTTGTCTCCACAGATCCCCACTTCAACCATTCAGCTCTATGTACTTCCTGGTCCTATGTCTCTAAAGTCTTAGCCAAGCTGCTCATCATCTACACAAGTCACAACACGGTGCATGTGAATCCCATGCATGAGTGAGTATAACAAAACCCAGTTGGGATCTCGAGACCCTTGATCGTCTTTTGGAATTCCCCATAGGAAAACACATAAGACATGATCTCAAAAACAAAGCACAAAGATAAATAATCAGTTCTAAGTTGGTATACAATTCATAGATCAAGAATAAATATTATTAATCTTAAGAAAAATAATTTTATTGTGTTACGATGTTTCCAAAACTAAACCACAAAAAAGTTGTTCAATTGTAGATCCACGTAGGGTTGTATGTCGTTGTACAATGATGTGATATTCTATGGATGGTCCACATTGGGTCACACACTGTTGATCAACACATTGTCTCTAGAATGTTGATCCACAAAGGGTCTCTAGAATGGTCATCCACATAGGGTTGCTATGATGTTGATCTACATTGGGTCGCTAGAATATTGATCCACATATTGTCGCAAGAATTCTGATCCGCAGAGGGTTGCTAGAATGTTGATCCACACAATCTCTCGATTATGTTTATCCACACATGGTCACTTTGATGCTGATCCCCACAGGGTGTTTCTTCAACTAATATCCATCCACAGGATTCTCTGCACCCAGTGCACTTGAGTTCCATAGTATCTACTCCTCATGATAACAATCAAGTTTTAACATCCACAACATTCCAAAAAATATTATCCCAAATGACTTCTATGTCGTATGGGTCCAATCATGACAGACGACACGTCAATTAGACGCTCGGTCTGTGAGTTATAACCATTTTAGTACCGAGGGCCCGATTGGATTCGGGTTCGATCCCACCAAGATGAACTCCATCATTTCCTAAAATTCAAGTGTAGTATCTCAATAGTATCGTCTTGTTGTAAATATTTCAGTGTCATGGATGGTTCATTAAATGAACATATTTTTTATGAGATGTGACATTTTAAGTGAAACTTGGCCGAAAAGGGTATGGGTCTGGTTCGACCCGGTCAGACCGACCTGGCATAGTTTGGGTCGCCCGACCTTGTTGGGGTCAACCCGGGTCCGACCTGGCCTTCCTCGAACCGTCTGGGCTATCCTGAGTGTGTTGGTTCGTGGCAAGCTTAGCCCTCTTAGATTCGGCTCGACCTGACCCTCCTCAGTAGGGAGCTTCACACTAGGCAGCTCGGCCCAATGGCTGGTGAGGCACAACTGGCGGCCTGGCCCCAAGGCGGGCACGATCGGCCTTCCAGCCCAGCCTGAAGACTGGTGTGGTCCACTAGCCGGATGACCTTCACAGAGCAGGTCACTCCCCCTTCCCAAATGACTAAATGTTGTTTCCATTGAAAAGGTGGCACTACGTGGCGTCACCTCCCTTTTAGTAGAACTCACGGGGCACATGTCCCCTTTGCATTCTGCCATAGCTTTGAAGCTGCAGGCCCCTCATCATGGCGCACGATAGCTCGGCGCCTTAGGCCATTGTGGCACACCATGATCTGATGACGGTGCTGCAATTGTAACTCGATGTCGGATCTCCCCTCTACGGCATGAAACGACGCCCTGCCCGCTGCCACTACGGTCTACTGATGCCAGCAACTACTGTCGCCTACCGGTGACTGTCACAGGAATATCTTCTTCGGGACACTAGGTTAGCTCTGGTGGTTCGTTTTCCCTTCAGAATGCGACTACGTCCACCCGGGTTGCTTCTTTTACTATGTTTATCCCGGATTGATGTTTCCACCATGTTGGAAATTCTTCCTTGAAAAAAGTGAAAAATACCAAAGAGGCGGAATGTCCAGGCCATGTTTTTTTAGCTCTCACGCTCCGTTTTAGCATTATAACAAAAAGGATTAATTAATTCTTCTCGTGAAATAATGTTAAACACTATTAAACACATGTGTGATTCATCATTCTTCACGAAATAGGAAAATATACTATTCTCTTGAATTTAAATATAAACCAACCCTACCCCAGAATCAGTGAAGATGTCACATCTTGCGAATAAATAATTCATGTTTGATGAAGCCACCGACCTTCGTCGATTGCAGATTGATTCCACCAATGTTGTTGTCTTCATTATTCATTGGTGGAAGAGGTTGTGGTACTTCACCTTATTTTCCTCCCTTTTGTGTCAAAAACCCTTGTCCAAGCCTCACTAAAATAGTTAGGGAAATGTAATTAATGCAATGAGAGATTAATGAGGTTCATTAATGAATGAACCTCATTATCTCTCAATGGTGTGGTTACAAACACAATTATTAAATCAACTAAATAGATTTAAAACTCTTATGTCCCGCCACCTCCACGCAACCTTTGGTAGAATAATGAAATAACAATTTTATTTCAATTAATTATTATTTTAAAATTATGAAATCTACATTTTCTCCTGACCGGCTGGAGTTGATGTTAAGCTTCCCATAAGCGAATTCTAGCACTACAGATTCAAAAGTACCCTAAGATTTTCAATCTGAGATCTGGTTCAAAATAGAGAAAATGTCTCTTGTTCATTTAATGAACGTACATTATAAAATGTTCAATAATCCATTCGAGGTACACCAGGTCATGGAATAATGCAACGTCAATTTTCACAGACTCGTAATAATACCATATTATTTTAAAATAAATTATATGGAATTTCCGAGACATTATATTCTTCCCACCTTAGGTATTTTCAACCCAAAATTCTACAACTAAACGAGGGTAACAAATGGGGGAATTGGTCACATATCTGAGCCTCATACTCACATGTTCTCTCCTAAAGATTTCAATAAAGCTAAAAAACTCACACTAGTGGAATCGATATCCAACAAATGACCCACTCTTGTTGATCATCTATCTCTACCGGGAACTCTACAAACATCACTGCATTGTCGATGTCCAGATCACCAATTTGATAACATCTGATGAATCATTCATGTACCTTCTTAGACATGAAACATGGAAAAAATTATGCACCTAGTGGTTCTAGGGGTGAATATCTAAATGATACACAAGCTGGCCGACTCAGTTGAGGATCTGGAAATCTATTATAAATATCAGAGATAGCATGCTGCCCCGACCAAACCTCCAAAACCCTTTTCTGGCTAAAAATCATAGAAAGACAGGGTGTCTCTGATCAAACTCCTAGGTTATTCATCTCTTGTTGGCATAACTTCTACTGACTCTATACACTCTTTATCCTCTCCTGGATGATCTGCACCTTCTCTGTGGTAGCATGTATTGACTACCCTTGGTCTATCTAGAATAGTGGTAATAGGAAAACTCATTCATACATTGCACCAAAAATTCTAGACCGACCTGAGTGGGATGTGCCATGGTGGGCTCAGCCCAATAGCCTACTGATCGGGCTAGCCCCACTCTTCTGGGTGCGCCTCATCGGGTGTCTTGACCTAAAGGCTGGAACAGTCCCCCTACTGGAGACCCAAATGGAGGGGTGAACACCTTTTCTAACTATTGAAGGTTGTTCAAATTTTAAATAGTGGAACCATGTGGTGTCACCACCCTTTCAGTAGGACCCATGGGGCACATGTCCCCTTCACCTTCCACTATGGCATCGAAGGCGTGACCTCTTCCTCATGGTGCATGATGGCACACCACCTTCCACCAAATCGGGCGGCTGAGAGATGACCTCCCTACTGCTGACGCTACTCAATTCCATAGCTCCCCTCAGCGGCGTGCGATACCACACTACCCATAGCTACCACGGTCGGCTGATGCCAGCCTCCATCATCACCCGTCAGCGCCGATCACAAGTTGATCTGTTGTGGGTCATCAGGTTTGCTCCGGTGGTCCGTTCATTCCTTTCAAATGCGCTTATGTGCCTTCCGAGTTATTGTCGTAACAATGGATGACACCATGGTACTTCGTCAGAGGTTCCTCCAAGCCATGTATGAAACAGAAACTCGGGCCACACATAAATAGAGGGGTAATTTTGAATAATGAAAAGAGAGATTATTGAGGTTCATTAATGAATGAACCTATTAATCTCTCAACGACGTTGTTTCAAAAATAATGAGTCATGCATCTAAATGGATGGAAAACCCAACAGTCCCACAAACACTGCTTAACCATTGGTAGAATAATAAAATAATAATTTTATGTAATTTTATTATTCATTTAAAAGTATGAAAACAAAATTTTCCCCTGACTAAAAATGTTGTGGAAGTGAAGCCTCCCTTAAACGATTCTCAGCACTGCGGATTAAACGGTGCCCTTGGATTTTTTATCCAATCTCCATTTCAAATGATAGAAAACACTTCCCACACCTTTGCTGAATGTATCTCAAAAAGTTCAAAAATCCCTTCCAGGCACACCGGGCCTCAGAATCAATCACCGCCAATTTTCGCAGAATTGTTATAATGCCAAATAAATTTAAAAAACTATGTGGAATTTCGATGTTGTTGCATCTATGGTCTAAAATCATCATAGTTTTTTCAAATGATAAATCATTATCCAACATCACAACCTGTTGGTTCAGTACATGTGAGGTATTATGTAGGTAACTACTCAAGAGTGATATGTGGAATATGTCATTATGATGTGAAATACATGGTGTATGTGCAGGATGATAATCCAATGATCCTATTAAATCATGGATATCAAAGGGGCTAACATATATTGGGCTTAAAATCTCATTCATTCCAAACCACATGACTCTCATAAATGGCGATATTTAAAGGATATCTTTTTCTCCCACATAGAAATCTGTGTCCCTTTGATGGTTGTCACCATTACTCTTTTGGTGTATCAAAGAAAATTTTTTAATCTCTGGGATGGATTGAACCTTCTCTTTCATCTCTAACACAAGATCAGGTCCTCATATATTTTGTTTTTCAACTTCATCCCACCATGTTAATGTTTAGAATCACATCCCATAGAGAGCCTCATATGGATCCATTTCAATAATTGAGGAGAATATTTTGATGTATGAAAAATCAACCAGTTTGCGATTTTGATCCCAAAATAATTTTAAATCCATTTAAAAGTATCTTATCATGTCCCTGGGTTTCTATATATCCTTTGTTGATTTGATAACATATTTTGGATGATAGTCCATGATAAAATTAAATTCAGTACTCAATTATAGTTGAATACTTCTATAGAATAGAGATATTATCCTTAGATCGAGATCATGGATGATCCAAATTTGAACCCCCTGAAGCCTCAACACAACATTCACATATATCATGGAATATTTTTAACGTGAGAAATATTCTATGATAATGAAAATGTGGGATCTATTTTGGATGCGATCAGCTATAAGACATATGAAATTGTTTCCATTGGTTGTCTCTAAGAGGAACGTGGAAATTTCGATAATTAAATTCTCCCATTTCAATATGGGTATAGGAAATGGTTTTATCAACAATTCCATCTTTTTCATCTATTATTTATATTACTAACATACCAAACACCTTTATATGTACCCCAATATCACTGTCTATATGTTTTCCCCCTACAATAGTTCACTATGATCATGGTATAACTTGGTACGTGAAATATGGACAAAGAGAGATGATCTATGTGTATTATAAAATAGTTCCTTATTTATCTCATATGATGAATCCATAGAATGACTCATTCCAAATGTAATCACATCATAATCATCATCAATGTGTAGTCGATGTATCTTCACTTAATTTACTATATTCACATTCTTTTATAGATCTATATCATCCCATTATGCATCCATGAAATTCTATTTTATAGATAGTTATAAAATAATTTTGAAGGTTGGATGTATTCCACATATTTATGATTTAATTATCCCTAATTTTAGAAACCATGGTGATAAGGGATTTATCAATCCATATCATGGTTAGATTATCTTATTATTTTATAATAAGATAATTATAAAATGTGTTTATCTTTTCGTAATAGCAGTGAATCTATAAATCATAGTAAATGATTACATCTGTCCATATTATTTATTCATTTTGAGGAACCACTTTTTGAATATATAAATTTTATAATTCTTATCAGTTTTTATATATCACACATTTCACCATTGTGGTAGTTCCCTAAAATAATTAGATACATATCATAGTTGAAAATTCTAGTTAATTAATCGAGTAGTTTTGATCATGGATCATTAACATCTGTGAGGAATATTCCAACATGTTCTTTTTAATCATGAGTACACATCCCAATTCATTCGTTGAAGCATCACGATATTTTAGAAAACTATGTCCACTAATTTGAAGTGTGAGTAATGGAAGAGTGATTAAGCTCTTCTATATTCCATTAAATAATTATTCAAATTCTTCTATCTATAAATAAAATACATATTTATAATTTTCACATAGTTATTGGGCTTGAATATCATGATAAATCATCAAAAAACATTGATAGTAACCTGTTAATCAATGTGAAGTACAAATTTATATTACACGATTGGGTTTGGGCCATACCTCAATTATATTTTACATTGAAGGGTCCACAAAAATATATCACTTTTGTACATGATCCAAATGAATGTGAAATTATCTATCAAAAGTAAGATATTCTAAAGATATTATATATTTTCTCATTACATAAAGTATCATGTAAAATATTTTGATTATTTTCTTTTCCCTCCATTATAAGTGAGTAATGAAAAATATCATTATTATACAAAAAACTCTATGTAGTCACTAACTATTCTATTCAAAAAACATGAATATTTTATGGGAATTATTAAGTCATATGGTAATTTCTATGAACTCATAGTCCTCATACTTTGTAAAAAATTATTATTCATAATATATATTTTCTTCACCATCAGTTGATGATATTGATAATGATTATCCAACATTTAGATGTATTGAGATCACCATAGTTGATTGATAACTTTAAAAAACTTGTAAGAGTATTATTTTTCATTATGGAGATATTATTGAGCTCTGTATTATTGATACAAGTCTTCATTGATCCATTATTCTTCTTGACATAGAGCACATATATGAATCAATGTGATTCACTATGGAATATAAACCCTTTTCCAAAATTCTCTTGTCTTTTATTCTTTAACTCATCCAGGTCAATAAATACCATATTATAGTGTAATTTTTGGATATAATTGGGACCATGTATATGTTATATTTAGAATAATAACTCATGAAACTAGGGATTTATGGGTTACAATTAGAGAAATAAAATACTTTATTCCCTAAGAATAATAATATCATCTACTTTGATGGAATCAAATGACATAAATATTTGGGAATTATATAATTCATTACATGGTTTCAAAATATATATATTTATTGGAATTTTAAAATGAGAATCATGATTTTTCCAGTATTGATAGTGTATTGTTTGATGGTTTAGAATATGAAACAATATATGCTTTTATATACAGTTGACATCAATGGAATGTATAGGGTCAAGTTCCACAAAGTGTAGTATTTTGAGGATTTATATTATAATATTTCCATAGACACAGATATGATATGTGTCAAAAATTTGGGATGAAAATATTGAACACTAATGTGATTTAATTGTTATATGTACATCATATTATTTGGGGTTTGGTTAAATATTTAAATAAAAAATCAATGATATAATGTAATGAATTGAACCAAAATAAAATAAAACATTTTCAAATTTTGAGTACATAGGAAGTATACCTTTTATAACGTCATTTTCATGATCCACTACAATAATAGGGATGGAATACTTTATCCCTATATCCTTAGTATTTGGTGGAATATTATAATGATTACCCTCAAGGACGTAGTGTATTGTGATCTAGTATTTATAGTTCCATTTCACCCTATAGTTGAAGTATTAAACCATCGATTGTGAATTAAGAGGATCCTTCAATTAATCCATAATTTAATATGCATTATCCAATTCTGTTTGACATTCTAGTTCATAGACACCATCTCTCCCACACTTGAAATATTCTTCCATAAATTTTAGACAATTCCCATGATGTTTCTTCCAATATTTTTATATGTAGTCAATTGTATCCTCTTTCCTCATTGGTTATTTGAACCTCCATAATGAAAATATATTCTTCTCTTCATATATAATTATCATTGGGAAATGTCTCTGAACTATATATAAAAGGTTTTATATGATTGAACCACTTCCTCAAAACACCATACATCTCAAATAGACAATGAATTTTAATGTTTTTTTTAAACCACTACAGAATCAATTGATTTTTATATCAATTTTTACAAAAAAAAACCATGATTCATATTGTCCAATATTTTTTATGTTTTCCTCATTACCTGGGATTTATTCCCCTTAATTTTGATTTATAATTATGAATTCTCTCTCCAAAGTAGTTCGAAGTGTTTGAGGGAAATACATATTATGATATATTTTCTAAATGACATATAACACCATCTTATCCATTTCATCCTTTTTTTGGTGTTCAAAATAAATTTATTACATTGATCTATCACTTAATATAAAATATATATGTCTATTATAAAATTACCCTAGTCATATCACTGTATCAAAAAAAACATCTCTACTAACATAACACGATATTTATGGACAAATTGAAGAGATATTCATCTAAAAATCTGTAGTCATTTCCATTTAATGATCTCAATGTCTAGTATTTCCTTCTCATGTGAGGATGGGAATTCCTTCTTATTCTTGTTTTTTTTCATCGCCAAATATATATTCATAAGAACACACATAATTTTTTGAACTCCACCTCCCATGTAATGTAGAATTTCATTTAGAAAATCATCGCATTGTACCCTACATGATTTATTTTCATAGTACCTCATGGTTTGCAACATTTTTTAAACAAAATTAGGTTTATATATAATTTAAGTCATAGATAATAAATTATATATTAATTTAGGAAATTATCATTAATGGAACATAATATGGGATCCCTTTGCAGATAATTTTATTAAAAATTCTTTTACAATAGTTTATATATACATCGGCTAATATATTTTATTACTATTCATTTAATCATAATTTGAAAATTAAATAAATAAATCCTGTATATAAACTATATATTATCATAATTTTCAATACATAACTATTATATCATGTTTAAAACAAAATATATAAAAGATATAAAAATAAAGGATAGAATTTTTTAGTTTCTTGGGAAAATTGGTCTCATACATAACTTGTACAAAATAAAAAATAAACATGTATTTAACGATTTTATCATTACACATAAAATTTTCCATTCTCCAATGTATATGTAATCACGTAAGGATATATATATAAAACATAGGTCAGGTAAAATCATAGTAATAAGAAGAAATTTTATATGAATAAATATAACATTGGTGAAAATAATTATCATCATTAAAACATAATCATAGGATCATCATTATTTTCATGAGGGAAACATGTGGTAATGCCATGTAATGTGAAAACGCATAAATATTAAACACAATTTCATAGTGTTCACATACCACACATTGTGGTGACAAAATCTAAAACCATATTAAAGCATAAAAAATGTCCATTAACATAAAATCATCATTATTAGAAGATATAGGATCATGTTCATGAAAATTACAATCAATATCCGGAGATACATCACATTACCCAATGAATTTGATGGATATATAAATCACAAAATCCATCACATTATAATATTTTAAAAATAATTCATACCACCTAGAACATAAAACATTCACAGTCATGTAAACAACAGGGTAAATGAATTAGTTTCATATTTATTTTATAATGAATTGTTTATCTAATAAACATGGGGTTCAGAAAAAAATGGAAAACCTTTTTATAATAAATATAATATTATTTTCAGAAGATGAAAAAACCTAATAGGAGTAGAATATGTGTTTTGGAAATAATTTTTTTTTTGAAAAATCATTATATTTCATTTATTACTAAGTGTGTAAACATCTATATACCTAAAATGAAATGGGAATAATAATGGGATCAAATTAAAGTAATATAATAATAATATTTGTACTAAAAATATGTGATCTAGGTATAACACAAAAAGAGGGAGTTGGGTTTGTGAATCAACTTACCATCATTCCCCCTTTATTTAGTCATTGTTCGGGCCTCCGGATTAATAAACATTGATTTATTAAAACATTTATCCATATATAAATTATTGTAATTTAAACAACTATTTATCAATTATTTTAATTTTATGGTATTTCATTATATCCTTTTATATGGGTTATCCATTTGGATATCTATTTTTATATAAATCTTTCCTGTTTTTACTTGATTGCATTAACTTATTCAATGTAAATTCTAAATTAATCCATCAAATTCCACAATCATGTAATTCAAATAATTAATTTTTTTATAATATATTTCTTTTATAATATCCATCAATGATGATGTTTATATGTTTTTAAATGTAAATTTTATTATAGGTGGTTATCTAACCTTTGATAGTATGTTGTTTGGAGGTTGGGAATGGGGTGTTTAAAATTTATATATATAGTTAATATAATTCATATATTAGGTTAATGTCATTAGTATAATATTAGAATTAGTTATAATTAATCTTATATGGTTTGGTTGTGAATGGTTTTCTCAAAGAAGATAATGAAAAAAACGAAACAAATATATATTTCTTTTCAAAACATACATATTCCTTATTGTGGCATCTCTTTTAATCTAATATAACTCTATTGATTGTTTTAGTTGGTTAACACTAAAACTATTCAATGTATTGTAATGATATATTCATGGAGTTTCTTTTCAGGTTTTCAATTTTTTAGTTGGTTATTATTTGTTTCCATTAGAAGGTAGATGAGGAATTTATTATTGAGGAGGTGGGTATTTTTAGAATAAAATTTATAATAAAAAATAATATGAACGAAAAATCATTTAATATTGACATTTTTGGAAAATTATTTATATATAAATATAATCTAAGGTATATAAAATTTAAATACACATACTAATTAAAATTTATTAGTTAATTAAAAATAAATGTCAAGAAATTGATAAATTGTTTTTTCACGAATGTATATTGACATTGGGTTTTAGAAAGTTATTTTTTATGTTTGATAATAAAGATTATTATATTTTAATGTATCATATATGAAATTAAATATATTGTATATGAAGATAATTTTATGTAATTATTTTTTAATTATTACATCATCAATTATTAAAGTTATGACACACTAGTTATTTGAAATAATATATTTTTAGTATTCACTAAAAACTGATTTATATATGGTAATCACAAAAAAAATACAATTTGAAAATTTTAACAAGATTGATTAAAAAACTGTGTTAATTTTATATAAATAAATTGAATTTTCATTAAAATTTAATATTTAATATAGATATATATACATTTAATAGTGACACTGTAAAATATATTGTATTAAATATATCATTATATTTTATTTGAGTGTTTTACAATGATATTTATTTTTTGCAACTATAGTATTTATATTTAAATATATTAATAATGATAAATATTTTTTTTATTTTTTGTATTTTGAGGTCAAATTACTATTCCAATGAACAAGATACTATTCCCAATGGTCACATTACTATTCTAACAGCTACATTACCTCATATAAATACAAAATTTCTCTTATAATCAATATTAAACTCAATTCATCTCAAGGTTATATATTCCAATTTTATAAAAAATTTATTAGTTTAAAATTTATATATATAGTTTTTGAATTGGGTGTGATGATTCAAGACAATTTTGTGTGATCCATGTTTTCACATTTTTTCCATTTTAAATATTTTTTTCAAATTTTATTGTTTTTAATTTTAATTTTTTTAACTGATGTTTAATGTAATTGTTTTCCAGAGTGAAATAAATTTTTTTGCCTATATATTTTTATAATAAAATATATAATATTATTAAAAAAATTTATTTTTAGAGGTAATGTTAATTTATAAACCCTAGGTTTTTATAATACTCCTTTTTTGACCAGTTATATGGATAGATGAACTCATAATCCAATTTATTATTTTAAATCAAAACCTCTGTAAGGAACCACTGAACTACTTACATTACAATCATATTAAATTAATTATAATTTTATAACTGATTTTGGTAACAAAAACATACACAAATATAAACTAAAACAAAAAATCAACATCTCAACGTATCTCGATTGAAAAGAGTCAGGTGTTCCAAGGAAAGTGATGAATCTGTTAATTTCGTGAAAACATCACACTACATATAATGACCCTTAATCACCACAAAATGAATATGCATTCTAATCCACAATTTCAAAAAGATGAATCCAAATGATGCAATGTTCGATATCCACTAATTTACTTGGTGTCTGGGTGGGAACAAGAACAAGAGAAAACATTTTGAATATTATGGTGGAAAATAATGACAATAATTAAATGAATACATGAATTAGTGTCTAAAATCCAAAACTCAATGATTTAGTCTCAATGTATAAATCATGGCCAAAAAAACAATCATTTAAACAAGTTACACACCACTAAAATCAAATCAAGTTTTCCCATTAAAATACAATTTTAAAATAGAAATATGGAAATGAAACTTATCAAATGTAAATGAATGAAAACCATGATAGTCCATCAATAAAATAAAAACATCTATTGTTAAAGAGAAGAAAATTTCCTTAACAATGAAAATATATAAAATCCAATTTTAAAATATTATTTCATTTTTAAAATTAAGCATATGATAAATAATCATCTGAAACACATTCAATTATTGAAATATCGATCCTTGTGTGAAACAACAATTTTTTAAAACAATCCATAAAACTAATTTTGTAAAGGTTGATTTCCCAGAAATCTATTCACTTTCGAAAATACTTGTTCATGAATACCAAGTTAAAAAAATAACTAATAAATAATTATGTATTGGTTCCCATAAAACACATTCACAAAGGGAATAAAAATAGTCTCATTTATACATACAACAATACAATACTAATTTTTGAAAATAAAATATCAAGAGGAGTAAATATTGGTATTCAAGGATGAAAGGTGTTATTCAATATTTGTACACATGTGTTGGGAAACTATGTGCCAATCTAGAATCACACTCTACTATTGTGGAATAATCGACCTAACATGTACAAAAGTATTTCCCAATATATGCTTGCTAATTTGATAACTAATTTTCTCTGATTCCACCGAAAAAAATTCGATTTCCAATTTCATTTACATTCCCAAAATCGAAAAAAATTAATTTATAAGAATTTATAAAAGAACTAAAAATAATAATTATAAACCCTAATACACTTTAAATATCTAGTATTAGGATTCGACATCTAATTGAAGACACTCCCAAAAAATTCCTCCCCATCTTTGAAAACCATAATTTCCATTATACAATCACATTCTCAAATAATAATAAGCATTACGTGTAGCCCAAAAAATTTCAATATTTTACTAGACAATTGAAAACACATCTCCCAATGATAACATTTCCTCTAATTAAATGTTTATAAAAATATCCTAGGATTCTATAATTTTTTTTCCCAACCCAATTCTCCACAAGACCTAAAGCATGTTTATGATCCCCATAGTGTGAAATAACTTTATATGAATAACTGGAATCCCTTTGGGATTGATTTCACCCAAAATACAGATAATTGTTATGTGAATAAATAAATATATGATAGAAATATATTCAATATATGAAAAATGTCATGACCAACCATAATTATCCATATAATTTACATAAACTTAAAAATCATTCAAAATAAGAGATATGTAACATTGAAAATAACCATAATACTAACTATAATGGAAAAAACCTCAAAACAAGTAACGATGATCCCAAACCAACTAAATGCATCCTATAGTTTCTCAAAAACCACTATCTCACCAAAAAATGTACACAAAGAAAAAAATGATTCCATGTGTGATCATAGAACCAAAAATATATAATAGGGAGATAAATATCCAAATAACTCAACAAAACTCTCTAAATCTATGAAATATTTTTCATTTGGAAATTCCAAAATTGAATTTTGAAAACAATCTATAATTTATTATTTACATTTTAAATATATAGAAATCAAGCTAATTAATTTATCATTTTGGAAAATATGTAACATTGTATTCAAAAACCAAACTAATGCATTTTTAAATAAAATCCACTATCCAAATCTATTTTGAAACCACAAATACCATTAAAAATACTCAAAAAATAAAAATTGGTTTTATTTATAATTCTCTTACTAAAATTTATTATATCATCCCATTAAACCTCATAATTTAAACACCCATTTTGAAATCCAATGAAATGAAAAAATTAAATAATATTTAATTAATAAAATCCAAAAATCATTGAAATTACATTTTCAATGTAAATGACCGAAATAATAAAATCATGTTAAACTAAATAAAAATGACAACCATCCATAACAAAATAAAAAAACATAATGTAAACTTGAAGAAAGGTTTTATAATGATTGATGTATGGGAAATTATACAAACCAGAACTATATCGATGTCTCCTCGACCAAAAGATAGGAAAAAAATTATTTTGATTCTGGGGATAGATTTTTGATTAAAAAATATGAAAAACAAAAAACCATATTATTTTTTCCAGTGTACAAATATTTTACCGACACACACTACAGGTTAAATAATCAGACATCAAATTATCCCACAAAACCACATTGTGCGGAAAACATCCACCTAGCCCTTAATTGCTAGCATTATTGGCAGTCAAGTAGTATTATGTTATCCAAAAAGTGTAAACATTATATATTCCACTAAGTAGTTGATATACCAAAACCAATAAAGGATGTGAAGAAAATGAACATTAAAGGCAATGATAGAACAAACTATGTTACCAAACTAACCCCAACCCAAACACCCATCAATGAATATTCCCCATAAATAAAACACACTATACTATAAAAAATCTCATTCCCACTCAACAAGATAAAAAAATCACACAGTGATATATAACACACGTATGGGTAAAAAAGAAGGGGTAATCGAGGGTTGTCTTCAAAACCACAATTTTGAAAATAATGTGTCAAATTGGTCATAAACAATATTATATAGAATTGGATTACAAATCCTTTCACATTTCATAAAAAATTATTCAAAACAACATTTTTAAACTGAATAAAATCACAGACATATTTGAATCATTTCAATTACAACCTGAAATATGGTCTTATTTATTGAAAATTGATAACATGGCCAAATCCCATATATTCTAATCAATAATTTTAATGGGATCTATCAAGGTAGTTTAAAAATGTTAAAATAACACACACACAAAAATTCCAAATCAACATTTGGAATCAACTATAAAACCTTGTTACAAATCTATTTTAGATAAAAACCACACCTCAAACCCAAAATTATTTTTAAATCAATGTTGTTTAATTTTTTAAATTCAATTGTAGGTCAAAAACCAACACAATACATGAAAAAAATTCAATATGCTAAAATTTCATTTCATTAATTCTTATCAAAATTTAAACATCCATTTCAAATATGAAATACTTGTAATTCACTTGAAAACCATATCTTCTATGATCATACATAATGAAAAACTATCAAATCACAAAAAGAATATCTAATGTAATCAGAAATTCATAAAATTGAAATTTAGATAACATAGTCACACCATGAATTCCTAAATTAATTTTTTTTATAAAAATACCTTCCTCAAAAAAGGCTAATCAAGAGTAGTATCATTTCCTTTGATAAAGAGCACAAAAAATGAATAAAAACAATTTTTAATTAACACTATACAAAATGATGCCAAAACGTTGACGCAACTAGAACCTAAAAATTAGATTCAATAGATATCATGTACATGGGGATGGATAAAACAAATGTAAAACCAATTTATAAAGAATAATGTGTGAAAAAGTGGAAGAAATACCTAAAAAATTGGACATTTATGAAAAAATGGAATATAGAATGTGTAGAGGAGGTTATAACTACTCAAATGGAACCCAATATTTATGAAATTCATATGGTGAATAATATGGATGAAATAGCCTTTTAAGGGTTTTCTTTAAAATTAACATAAGTTAAAAACATAGATAGACCATACAGCTTGGGAGAACACTTTTTAAAACTAGTCATTGACCGTATGCAAACCCCTCTATAAAAATATACATTGTTTGAATACATAGTTAAAAAAATAACGAACCATGTGATAGCCTCTTGCTATGTGTATTCCTTATCACATATCTTCTCTTTAGGAACTACATGGATTGGAAAAATGGTGAGCCACGCTATTGACAATCATAAATCCCCACATAACAACAGTACATATCCAAATAGTATGAAAAAAATAAAAATTCATGAATGTGACATTATGAAAATGAAACCACCACAAAAATTGTAACAAAAGTTCTATTACTAACCATGTGGGATAACATTACTCTTTCGAAAAAAAAAACACACAAAAACCTGAAAATTTGGCACGCAACTAGTGGAAACTGAAAACCACTCAAGATGACATAAAATGACCTAAAATAAATGAAACTATGTAATGGGGGTTCGTATTAACCAAAATATTTTACTATCTATAACATAAAAAATTATCAATTCATAACATCATATAACCCATTTGTTAAAAAAATATTATTATCATTGTTTCAGTTGTAAACAAATTCAAATTTTAATGGGGATTTTTTTCATTAATGGTAGTCCTTATATGATTATAATATATCCATAATCATCAAAATGATAATCATGTTATTAATTAATTTTATATTTATTAAAAATTTATTTTCATTGATCCATAATATATATAGGGAAAAATTAATTAGGCTATTCTCAGATATTGTGGTTTGTACAAACACGTGAACATTTCATTGAGTTTTTTAATGGCTAGAAAAAATGAAAGGTAAATAATATGTAACCTAGTAATATTAATTATTATAACATATATAAATATATATTCAATAAATCTATATTTATTACCATCTTCATATGTTGTAATCAATAAATGAATTATATCACTACGTGGAGGTGGTAGTCTACATGTACACACGAGAGATGTTGTCATTCTAAATTGGATTAGACTAAAATAAGCTAAATGATATATTATATTTTTCAACTATACATATTTCATAAATATAATATATTTTAATTATTTCCAAAAATTTTAAGTATCCAAATAATATTGAGAAGATAAACAAATTACTCTTTTAAGAGGAGACAGTAAGCAGTATGTATGCATAAAAAATGATTTCTCATTATATACCATAAAAATGTGGTGAAAATTAATATAACATTCTCATAATTAAATAAAAATATTTATGAGATAATATATTTATTATTATAGTATAGTTTAAATAGATTTAGTGTATTTGTAATAAGAAATAATAATTACTGATTCGGTAAACACCACTATCTCTATTTTGGTATAATTCAATTAGATTACATCTTATGGACCCTTGTAAGGGATTTAATTGAAGAAGAAAATCTAATTCAAGGATATAGATGTTCCTCAGTGAAAATATATGATTTTTTTCTTTTTCATTTCCAAATTTAATGTAATGAAAAAATATAATGGGAGTCCTCTTATAAGTGTGGTGGGCACTTTTTGAAATTCAAGATAATTTATAATTTAATATCTGTCTAACCCATTAAAAATTGTTCCAAAACAATATATAAGTGATTATAAAAAGGATATATTTTTAATCTAATTATCAAATTAAATTATCTTACATTTTGATATGTATTTAAATATTACCCACTATATTAATACACAACATAACCAATTTTATCATTAATATTTGAAATCAATTTTTATGAACCACCCCATTTTGATGTTTGTAAATAATTTTTATATATTGTTGGTATATAATGTGGTTGGTTAATTTTTGGTATATTTTGGCATATTGTTTATGGGTTTTAAGGTTGTTTTAGAGGGTTTTTAACGAATCACAATTTGAGCATGATTAGGGAAAACCACGCTGAATCCCCAGGTAACCATGAAACTATATACAATGGGATTTGTACGGTTTGTAAAAAAACTTTCTATCCTTTAAAGGAGGTCATATGAGATCCCCATTGAGGTAGTGGTATCCTCATTGTTAGTGTATGATTTGGAATACTTTTCTTGCTAGGAATGTGCAACAATAAATGGGTTTTTAAAAATTGGGACCACTCTAGATTTTCATGTGTTCCCTCATTTAATATCCCATATAAACTCTATATAGGATTTCATGTTCTAACTGGTTATATGGGATATCCCTCCAATTTTAGAATCAAATTGATGGTGTTTATTGGTGGTTGGGTGGTCATTCATCTCGGATAAGTCACCCATCTTGGTTGCATGTTGTTTTCTCTAGATGTATTCCACTATCTCTCTTGGTTTTTTAGATCTACAACTGTTTCATGTAGATATTGTGTAATGGTATCCTAATGTGTTGATTTTTGGTCTTGTTGATAATTTTCAAGGGTATTATCAGGGGTTTTGGTGTAGCATTCACATGGATTTGTGGTGTGGTCGCTTATGGGTCGAATTCACCGAACCCTATGGAAGGTGACTAGTCTCTCACAACATTTCTTGAAATTGATTCCTTGTTTTCAATTAATTTGATATTACTACAATTAATTGTGTACGTGATGTTCTAATCATGGTGGAAACACATCGGGTGAGGATTTAGAGACATTTAGAAAAATGAGTTATTGTGGGAAAAAGGGGTTTTGTTGTGTGATTTTAAAATGTAGATTTTAAAATCATTAATGCTTTGAAATATAGAAAATGATTTATGAAAGATGAATTTCAATAAATAATTTTTTTACAGAAATGTGGATGACAAGAAAAATGGTTAAAGGTTTTTTTAAATAAATGGCTCATTTATTAAAGTGATTTAACATGTTTTGGAAATTGTTTTTACATATTGTGAGCCATGGGTGTTATATATGCTTGTGGATTGGTTAAGTATTGAGGATTGTGTTGATTGTGTGTGTAGTGGGTGGGACTTCACACTACTAAAGGTGATTGATTTTTGATAGAAGGGTAACCATTAACGATATGTGGCCGGTATGTACCACAAGATTATGAATGTAATAAAAATCCCTGGATAGGAAGTCCCACAATTTTTATTTTCCTTTTGCGTGTTTTTATTCAATATGGAAATAGTTATGATAATGTGAGGTATGGGTAAAGGTGGCTAAGTAAGTGTGTACTTGGATTTTGTAATGGTTTCACTATTTGATGTTTTATATATACAATTATTTCTAATGTGCTAATGGTACTTTCCTAGTGGTTGTTGTAGGGAAGCAAGTTGTGGAAATCCTACTGAGTATTATTACTCCCCCCTTATTTTCTACATTGGTGCTTTTGCAGATGTATTATTCCCATAAATAGGTAAGGGTAAGGAATCTCATATTTCTTGTAGTTCGTCATGATGGTTGTATGATTTCTTTGTATTTGGAGCATGGATATTGTATTGTAGCTATAGAGTTTTTAATAGCCTCTTAGGATGGGGTCTTTTAGGATTCTTCATCTTACTATGATTATGTATTCTTGTGGATTGATTTTTTCGGTAATTATATTTGTTGGCTTGGAATCCCTTTTTACATTCATTATATAGATATGGTTATTATGCTCAGTTAGGTTGATTTGGTTATTCGAATGGAAAATTGTTCACCACTTGTCCTTGAATCCCATAGCATTAATTTCCAACCTTTCAGCACACACAAAAGTTGGCTAAGGGAAAGTAGAATCTTACTGTCTTCTCATGCCAATGAGGATGGGGTGGTATGTTACACGTGGTATTAGCTTGTTTTGTCTGTGATGTGCTATTAATGTCAGTTTTGTTTGGTCTTGAGAGTAGTTGTTGATCATGGTGTTGGCATTCAATCTTTGTTTTCCTAGATTCAAGATGGTATTGAGGCATACGATTTTCAGAACAAGAAATATATATCATCAAAGAACATAAGAAAACCATTTACATTGAATTTCCACTTACCAAGGATTTGGGTACATAAGTGTTTTGGAGACACTTATAGGCATTGGAAAATTCATTGACCTAGGTGTTTCCAATGTTATAATAATGGCATGAATGGTAGAAATTACTTCCAACTAAGATGTATATTTCATTGAATAAATTATTTATTGTGTGTTGTGTTTATCTTGATTATAAAAAAATCACTACTTTCATGTGTGTAGATTTAAAATTTGGATTCTTGTGCTATTTTAAAAATGGATTTATTTTCAAATAATGGTGGATTTTTCAAAAACGGTTCTACCTAAGAAATGGGATCTTTTGGAAAGCTTAATTGTGCTATTGGAAATGTAATTAGATTCTAAATTCTAATCTATTTAATGATAAGAGAGTGTCATTTATAGTAATTTTTTGGATGATAAAAACGGAACCAGTAGGAGTTATTAAGACAAATTAGAGGAGGCTATTGAAAATTTTGTGGCACTTGATCCCCAGGTTAACCAAAGTGTAAAGTATATTTCTAGTTTTACAAAATGTGGAAGGTTTTAATAAAGAGGAGGAGTAGAATCATGTGGATCATGTGAGTTAGTTTCAAAATAATAATTCACATATCTTTATGGTTCATTAAGATCGAAAAAGGGAAAACGCATGGTTGAATAGAATAAACATCATATTTGAATTCAGGGGAACATTATCCAAGTAGAAAGTGAAACAATAATTGTACATTCTAGAAGATATATCCCTATAGTGGTTGAAGTCGGAGGTCCAAGATGGAACAGACCAAGGGGTGTCAAGGGATGTTTTTTTGAGGAATTATTTATAAAAATTTATACCCTCATACATTCATAATCCCACAAAAAATATATGTCATCACATTGAAGCAGGGGAACATGTCAGTAATGGAATATGCATAAATGTTTATAAAATTAGGGTGGTTTTCACCCAAGGTGGCGGGTTTCACATCAAATACGGCACATGATTTATAAGCTGCATTGTGGAAGGATATTGTTTCTAAAATAACAGTGCTATGTTAATTTCATTACACTGAAATGATGAATAGAGAAATAGTGGATGAATGAGGTATATTCATGGCTACCAGATGGGGAATCATTTTGGTACCCACAGGGAATAATGGAAACTCCAAATCTATGAATAGGAGGAATGAAGACATATATTTCTAGGATGGCAGCATATCTCCAAATCCTATGTCTGGATCAGTGAATATTCCTTAGAAACCACAGAGTATGATGTCATGTTTTCAATGTTATAATTTGGGCCACATTAAGTGGTTTATATCATACATCCTTGATCATGTCATAATTTTATGTATATGGATTATATTTAGTGTTGTTGTAGGAATGCTCCATGGTCGGGTGTTCATGAAACTCTTTAGGGGTCATAGGTGTCCTATTCCTATCCAGGACGGGGGTTGAAGCATTCCCCTCATCAACATAGTTATGTTAGTTAGGGTGATTCCATGATCACTATCACTCCTTAGAAGGGAAATAAAGAGAGGAGTTTGTCATGTGAGCATTTATTTGGAGCTAAGTAGGTTGTGATTGATGACCACTTGGGACCATCAATGGTGTGACGTACAGTTATAATAAATTACACAATGATGATAGTGTTGTTTGATACAAGTTCTTAACATTGTGTTATTACATTCCATGATACTATTATTTTGGGTTTACATATGGAACTGATGTCTTCTATTTTGAAACATCAATCTATTCTAGAAAAAAAAAAGAGTGTTGAGCATTCATGTGTAGATCATGATGTATAGTTATGGATGGGAATGATGTGGTGTGGGTTTTCTCAGTGCATGAGATGGGTGATTATGATTTAATACTAGGAAATGATTAGTTGATGAATTTTAAAGGCCATATTTACTACCATGTGTGAATGGTGAGTTTTAAAATGGGGGATTATGTCACACATCTCTTTAGAGGGGAGAAGAATATAAAGCTAGGTGCAATCAATTTGTTGGTACCATCTTTTGTATTGATCTTATTTATGTTAGTGGTTTTTTCTTTGGTTTCAATAGAAGGAACTGACCATAGTGATTTCTAGTAGTTCTATAACATTTTATAGACGTATTTCACAAATAATTCTCCGGGTTTCCACCTGTTATTACTGTCGAATTTTCAGTTGATCTCATTTCGAGGGCCAATCCTATCTCACATCAATTTTATAATATTGAACCAATAGAATTGTGGGTGTTGAATGTTTAGTTGGACGAGTTACCGAATATAGGGTTTATCCCGACTAGCATTTCTTTGTGGGCATCACCAGTTTTATTATTAAAAAGGTAGATGGTACTCTATGTCTATGTCTGGATTATCCTAGGATAATCATGTTATGATAAATAATTGATATCTACTTCAACATATATATTATTTTTTCGATCAGTTTGGGGAGCTCAGGGGTTCTTCAAGATTGAGTTGTCGTTATGATATCATCAATTGTGAGTACATAAAGAGAATATCCCAAAATAGCCTTTAAGAGTAGATATAGACATTAAAAGTATGTGGTTATTATATTTTTTTATGAAAAATTCACCAACAATGTTCATGGTATTGATGAATCATATATTTTAGATATATCAAGATTCTTTTGTGGTTGTAATCATTGATGATTTACAAGTGGATTTGGGGGCAAGAGAGGATCACGAGAAACACTTGGAGATAGTTCTGGGGATCTTGAGAGATCATTGGTTGTATAACAAATTATCGAAATGTGATTTCTGGATATAGGAAGTTCATTTTTATGGCATAGTTATTTTTGAGAAGGATGATACAATTGATATGGAGAATATAGAAGGAATTATTTCATTGCAACTAGCAAAGAACATTTTTTGAGATTCAAATCTCCCTTGTTATAGATAGGTAATAATGGAATTTGTTTTATGATTTCTCATGATTGTAATCACCAATGACTGCTTTGAAAAGGAGGAATATTCCATTTCAAGGGGATGATATGTGGCATAAATCATTTGGAGATCTTAAGGGTAATCTACCGAATCATGGTCTTTCCAAAACCACAAATAGAGTATGTGGTGTATTGTGATGCATCAGGATAATGTTTGGGATGTGTTCCTATTTATGGTGATCAAATGTTTTCATTTAGAACAAGATAATTGATGGTCTATGACAAAAACTACCCAACACTTGATTTAGAGTAGGCATAAGTGGATATTTGTTAAAAATGCGGTGTCATTATATATTAAGTTATAAATTCACTGTGTTTACTAATCATAAGAGTGTAAAGTATATTTCCTCTCAAATAGATTTGAAAATTTTGATTGGAGATTTATAGATTATCTAAAGATATTTTTTCATTATTTATTATACACACCAGTTAAGGCAAATTTAGTGGTGGAAGCACTTAGTTAGAAGTCATATTCTTAGGTGGGGAAACATACATCAGATCAGTGGCAGTTGATGTAGGTCAAATAAAATATGTTTTCGGAATGTGATAACCAGGGTGATAGAGTGGGTTTCTATCTGTTCTCACTAGTACATAACATTGTTGGTTTGGTCAATGAAGCATAATTGTTAGATTCATACTGTATGGAGATGAGGTAGAAACTCAAGGGTGGGGAGACCATTGAGTGTTGTGAATTAGTTAAGAATTCAGCATTATGCTTTATAATTGGATGGTGGTACTAGTGGCATGTCTAGAGTAAATTATCACGGCTTAACATCATTACAGGTGGGTTGTCCACCGTGGAATTTCAAAAATATAAAATGCAATTAAAGCACAATGTTTTTGGTCTTGTATAAAAGATAAGGTGGGTGAGTTTGTTTCAAGATGTTAGGTATTCCATAATTTCAAGGTATATCATCAATGACTAGTAAGAATGTTTAAATAATTACCAATCCATGTATGGAAATGGGAGAAGATAATGATGTATTGTGTTAAAGATCCTTCTTGAATGGTTATAAACCACAATTCCATATGGGTGATAGTGGATTGACTCATTAAGTTGACCCATTTCATCCATATTCATAAATATCATACTATGGTGGATCTATCCAAAATCTATAACTATGAAGTGGAAATGATCCATGGAATTCGAGTATCTATTGTATCATATAGTGATCCAAGGATTACATCATGATTTTTTAAATCCTCGCAACAATACCTTAGGGCCTAGTTGATGATGAGAATGGTGTGTCATCCTTAGATGAATGGGAAATATTATAGGATGATAAAAACTTCGGTTGATATGTTATGGGATTCTATTATGTATTTTTGTGTCTCTTATAAAGATCACATACCATTGGAAGTGTTCTTGTATAACAATAATTATCAATCATTGATACAGATGCCTCCTTTTGAAGCGCTGTAAGAGCAACCATGTCATTCATCAATTTTATGGGTTGAAACGGGTTAGACTTCGATGGTTGAGAAAATAATTGTCCATGAGCCTTTGGAGAAGATCATGTTGATTAGGAAAAAGTTGGAGGTGGATCATAGTCTTCATTAATCATATGCGGACTGTCTTTTATGACCATTTTCATTCGAGGTGAGTGATCGTGTATTTTTTGTGAATCACTTTTAGGCATATATGTAGTCTGATCGGAAAACATGGTACATTACCATTGAGGAATATTAGTATTTTTGAGATAAAATAATAGGTTTATGAGGGGGATTATTTAATGGGTTTTCCACCATAGTTTAGATCAGTTCCCACTATCTACCTCGTATCCAATTGAATAAGTATCTTCCAGATCTTGACCATGCGATTCATTTGGATTTTGTTGAGCTTGAAACAAATTTTTTGTTGGTGTATGTGCTAGTGTGGTTTCTGGATAAGAAATTGAATTTTATTCATGGTTAAAACATCACTTTAATTTCATATTTTTTTGAATCATGGTCAGATTTAGGAGGATATGTGGGACCAGGAAAAAGGGATGATCAAGAAATGGCCTGAGCTCTTTTGGAAATGCAATTAATCTCTACATTATTAGAACATAATGTCTAATGGTGGGGAGAATTTAGCACCTCTTTTTTGAGATATGTAAAATAATTTATGGATCTTGAAATATATAATGTGGTTAGTTAGATATTAGTATAGAATGGGAGAGATTGGATGTGATTTAAGAAACGTTAGGTTGCTTATAAAAGATGCACGGTTTGAACACAGTTAAGGAAAACTGTACAGAATCCTCATGTAATTGTGAAACAAGATATATTGGGATTCACATGGTGTACACATGTTTTTTCTAACCATGTGAGGTACCGATGGAGGATGTATCATCAAAACGGTTTGCGTATGGTTTCCATAATTGTGTGAGCTAACCGTACACACTTGAATAAATGGGTTTTTAAAAATCAAGATCACTATGGATTTCCCCTATTTCACTCTTTTCTTATCCCATATGAACCCTACATGGGATTCGTTCTTTTCAAGGGTTATATGGTCTCTCTATTCAATTTTGGAAGAAAATCAATGGGGTATCTTGATATTTTGGTTGAGGTTCTTCCAATGTAAGAATTCCATCTGGTTTGCTTATGGAATTCCATAGATCTACCCCCTTTCCCTATTGGTTTTATAGATCAACATATGTTACATGTAAATCATGGGATATGGTAGCCTAAAGTGTTGATTTGGGTTCTTTTAGATGATAGTTAAGGGTATGTAGATTTTTTTTGTGATGCATTCTCCCAGATTTGATGTGTGGTAGCTTATTGGTTGATTTCGCCATAACCATATGGTATGTGACTTCTCTCTCGACTCTAAATTTATATAACATGAGGACATGTTTTAAATTAATTTTTTTTTCAAGTTATTATTTTATAAAATGATGTGATAATCTTGGTGGAAAACCATTGGGTGATTATTTGGGGACATTGGGTAAAATGAGGTATTGTTGCAAAATTGGGGTTTTGTTGTTGAATTTTAAAATAAATAATGGTTTGAAATATAGAAAACGATTAATGAAAGATTAATTTCATAAAATATGTTGTTTAATTGAATTTTTTGTCATCATCAGAAATGGTTAAAGGGTGTTTTCAATAAATGGGTAAATTATTGATGTGGTTTGGCATGTGCTGGAAATGGTTGTGTGCATAATGTGAGACCTTAGTGTGAAATATGCTTGTTAGATTGTAATGTATTATGGCTTTGGATGATTGTGTGAGAATTGGGTAGGAATTAACACTATAGAAGGTGATGGATAGTGTACAAAGGTCCACTAATAAGGATAAGTGGTCGGTAAGTTCCCATAGAATTGCATTGTATTAGACCACATTGGAAAGTATGTTCTACTATGTTTAGTTGTCTAGGGTGTGATTTTATGAAATATGGAAGTGGATGTGGTAATGTGCTATGGGGAAATATCATAAGGAACTATTTTTATTCATTCCCTTGTTTTTTTGGATATGGATAAAGGTGGATAGGTAATGGTGTGCTTGGTTTGTGTTAATTGTTTCACTTTTTGATGTTTTATAAGAACAGTTTTATATAATGTTCTAACAGTTCATTCGTAGTGGAATGTTTAGGGATTTAATTTGTCGAAATCATACTGAGTATTATTACTCTCCCCTACTTTGGATGATTGGTTAATTTGTAGATATCCTAATACATGACACAGGTAAGGGTAAAACATCTTAGTTTTCCCATGGTTTGTTCTGATGCATGGATGATTTTGGTGGTTCCTTGAGTGGGGATCTTACCATGGAGTTGTGGATTTGTGTCATAGAATCTTAAGATGTGGTCTTTTAATCTTCTTCTTGGTACACTGATAATGAATTCAAGTGGGATGGTTGTTTTGTTGAGTTGGTAACCTTTTTGATATCCCTCGTATAGTCCAGGGGTTTTATGCCTTTTCTGGTCAATTAGATTATTAAAAAGGAAAATAATTACCCACTTTTCCTTGAAATCCTTGGCATTAATGGGAAGAATTTGTCTCCTCAAGAACATCACATATGTCTAGGAATCATCTCACCGCTTTCTCAAGCCAATGAAGAAGATGTAGAATGTTACAAATTAAATATTAAAAGGATATAATTTACCATATTATGTGATAGTTGGCTTATAAATGGCCATGGGATGATGATTATGACTAGATAATAACCTAATAGTCATATTTCACAAATTTTAACATTTTTACATAATATGATTTTATACAATATTAATAAAAGTTTTTTATTATCACTGTTTATCAAATTCACAGAATTTTGAGTCAATGATAAAATTATAATGATATGATTAGAATATAATCCATTATAAATTATAAATATGTTAAATTAATATATGAAATTAATGTAACATAATAATGTATCCAAATTGACTTAAATAAATTTTAGTTATATAAATTTTTTATTTTTCCACTTGTTTAATTAATACAATATTGGAATTTTTAAAAAATAGTTAATTACCAAATCATAAATAAAATAAAATAATAATAATTGTTATAGGAAAAAAAATTAATCAATAAATTATTTTTATAAAATATAGCCTCTTTTTATAGTTGTGAGGAAATATTAGATATATTAAGGTCAAATTTATTTTTTTAGAAAAATTTTAAAGTAAATTAATTGTTAGTATCAAAGAATAATGTAACCATGTGGCCATATATTATGGATGTATATAGCATTGAATGATAAAAATTATTACAATATCATTATTATTATGGTTACATATGTTCTATATACATATGTTAATGTTTAAACCATATTTTTCCCATTATACCATTACAGAGGGGAAAAATATCCCATAATGTGACTATTGTTAAAGTTAAAAAAAATAAATGTACAACATTTAAAATTTATTATTCTTATTATATAAAATTATGGATGAAAATTTATCAAATTAAAATAACTTATGTGGTAGAAATAAATTTAAGAAAAAAATGCAATAAAAATTGATGATTTTTTTTATAAATGTATATTTTAATTTCCAAATGATCGTATTCCAAAATCTTGTATAATAATGAATAAAATTTTTATAAAATCTATTAAATTTAAATAATTGGTGATTAATAAATTTTTTAATAAATTCATTGAATTGTCGTGATTATTGAATTAAAATAATTTTTTAAATATCCGTAGTTTTTACTCTTATCATAAAATTAACCATTCCAAAACGCCCCTAAAATATTACATGGTCTAATATAGAAATGATAAATTGAAGAATGAAATGGTTTTAACATAAAAATACATCAATTTTTTTATCATATATCATTACAACTATATTTTCATGTAATTAATTGAATATAATAAATTTGTTTAAAGATAATATGTCATAAAGTATTGCATTGTTTCATTGATCGAGTTCAAAAAATATTATATTTTTTACAAATTACTAGTCATTAAGCTTCTATGTTTATAAATGTTATGGATAGAAACCAAGATAATTTTATATTTTACCTAAATTTTTTCCCAATAATTTATTCATGTTGGAAGTCCTTGAAATCCATATTAATATAAAAACTATTATAATATTTATACCATGTTATGGATTAAAAATTATAACCATTAATGAAATAATTTTAGACGAATATTTCAATATAAATCCATTTAGTATATAATAATAAGAACCACATTAAAGTGTATGACATGGTTTAATGAAAAAATTATGAGATGAGCTTGGACCTTTCTAGAGGAGATTATTTTGGTTTTTGAGTAGTGATAAAAATTCATAAACAATATTTACCAACACCATGGTTTAATTAATTTTGTGATGTTGATAAATTTCACCTTTTGTAGTAATGTAAATAAATAAAAAAATATTCATTTTTAGGTTATTATTTAAATAATAATTGGATGTTCATCATGGAGGAAATCATATACATAGATGTTATTTTGGGAAGAGATATTAATCTATATAATGTCTCCATAGGGAAAGTATATTTAAATATTATATATATCAATTTCATGATAATGTTTTGAAATAAAATTTAAAAGATATAATTCTATATTTTATTGAATTTTTCATATTTTATTTTCTTGAATTTAATGTAAAATATATTTAATGATAAAATGACAAAGTGGAATATGAAATAAGTCGTTGGTTTTCCCAACATTGATGACATAGTCGAGTTTTTTTATTTAAATTTAATAATATACTATATCTTTTTGGGGTATCATGACATGTGTTTTATGAGATTCTTTTTTTCATTGATGTTTTGTAATTATTCAGTTTTATTGAGGGTAATTTTTAAAATACAAATTCAAAATATTATGAAAGATGATTTATGTTATTTTTTATAGGCTTAAAAACATTATAGATTTTAGAAGATAGTTTCATCCAATATGAATTTTGGTATATGATCATTTATTTTAATAATCCATATTTATGATTTCAATTTATTCTTGTGATTCTAAAGCTAAATTTTATTACACTCATTATCATGTTTATTTTATAGTAAATTTTATATTAATTGTGTGTTAAATGCATGTTTACATATTAAAAAATATATATTTTGATGCAGTTCATTTGAACAAACATAGAGGGTGTATCCCTTGGTTGATTTATGATCCTTACAAAATAAATTGTATACAAAATAATGCTTAGTAATTTCTTATATTAACACATCATCATATTATTCCCCATATATTTTATCCTATTTGGCTAACCATTATAATTTCTATATTATAACATTTAATTTTATAAATGAATGATTTATATATGTGACTAAATTTTAAATGTTAAATTATTTTCCAAAAAACATCTTACATGGTTTGTTCACAAAGACGATATTGACTCCCAAATTCACCACCCTGTAACATGTATTTGGTATGCATTCCTAAAAAATGATACATAAATTTCAATTGATATCTTTCTAAGTGAATATATAATGATATGTCTATTGATATATAGATGGTATGTAAATGACATCAATTGCCTCAACGGCTGGATTTATATGATCCATAATAAACATACAATATTAAATATATATTTTTTAGAATCATTGTTTCATTGACTAAAATTGATTCAATACAACTAAGTGATCATTATCAATTTCCACAAATAAAATAAATATGATGATATTTTATTCTAAAATAATGTCTCAAAATGAGTTACATAGTTATTTTGACAATAAAATTTATTTGAATTTTTGTAGTTTCATGACTCATATTATCTATTAGGATAACCAGTCATGTTTTTTATGAATGTGGTTTAAATTATAAGTAAGAAAATTTTCAAGTGAAATTTTTTTTTTTGATTATTTTAGATGATATCTGAATTGATTGATTGATATTATATTTTACCACATAATTTATTTTTTTGATACATTATTTGACATGGGGATAAAATGAAAAAATATATATTGAATGAATTATAAATGTTTTTTCTTCATTTGTATTATCCAAATATATCATTGCAAGAATAATAAATTTGGAAATTATATCACTAGATGATATTCAAAGATAATTGGTTTATAATGAGAAATTTATGAAAATATAAGTTATGACATTGTATTCATCAAAATATATCATTTCAAAATTTAAGAAAATTATTTGACATCTATCATAGTGATTATATAGATGATTTTGTATATGAGGAATTTAAATAATTTGTTTCTATAATATTAAAACATAACAAATTATAGAAGAAGGAAATTATTTTTGGGACATGATAAAAATATCAAACATTCAGGCACATTGGTTCTTTGTGTCCATGGATGTATGTATGTGATCTAGTAGTTGATTACTAAAATATTCAGCAATGAAAATTTTGCTATAGAGGGAATAAAAATTATACCAATTCATTAGAAAATAATCGATGAAATAATATTCTTTTTAAGTAAGAGTATATGGAATAATGTTTATTATAAGAATGTTGTTTTTTGATTAAAATATATTTCAATGAAATAAAATTATTAGGAAAGATGTTCGATTTTATAAATAGAAATACATTTTTTTCAAATAATTTTTATCTTTGTTGTATAATTTTTTGATATAAATATTAATTTCTTCTACTAATAATAATTTATACTTGATTTCTTTTTTTAAGTGTTGGGAATTTAGAGGTTAAATTTTTTAAATTGTTCCCTTTTATTTTTTTTCATTATGAATTATAATTGTGGTAAATATGTTTCACCTCAATATGGGAAATATAGATAAAGAATAGATTATACCATAATATGAGGTATAAAATAAAAAAACTTAATATATATTAGTGTGATTATTTGTAACATATCCTTATAAAATTTGATTATATAGGATTGTGTTTCCATTTTCCATTGATAATGTCGTTTGGAATAGTTTATGTGAAGAAAATTCCAAAATGAAACTCTCTTAAAATTAATGTCAAAAAAATATTCATGTCTAAAAGAATATTTATAGATATTTTTTTGATTGGCTAGTTAAATATTTTTCTTGTAGTAAATAATTTTATTTAGTTATGAAAAAATTATCTTCTTTTTTACACTACATAATCATTGGTCTTGATAAAGTCATAGGAAAATAATTAAAATTATTTTAAAAACATAAAAAAAATGTATTGGTGAATTGTATTGTGCCTTGAATTTAATACAAATTTTAATGATTTATAATGTGATTCACTATTTTTATCTTATAAATATAGTTAAATGAATAATTTTTTAAATAATGTAAATGTTACTTTAAAATAAACAATATCTTATTAAATTATTATTTTTTCATTAAAATACTATAATTTTCTAAATTAATCTGATGTGGGTGAACATCTAAACCATGGCCACATTATAGAAAAAATTACTTTTATAGTAAAATAAATTACTACTAATGATTAAAACACATTAATATCATGAAAATTTTAAAAATTGTTAAAATTTATTATATTTTTGAGAAAGAGGTGTAAAAATGTGTTCAAATTAAATTGGGTGAGTGGATTTAGGATTTTTATAATATTATCATTGTAATATATCAATTTAAATACATTTATTAAATTGAAATTAAATTATGTTTGTTTGATACATCATGAAAATCAAAAAGTGCCACCACCAACACACATAAAAGGAATCCCCTTCTCTCTTTTCATTACACATGCATGAGAGACCAGGATAATAAAAATCCAATCCAACTATCATGTCAACATAAATGAAATTATTTAAATGTTTTGGTTTTCTTCAAAATCTTGTTTTAAAGGTATCTAAATGAGGTCTACTAATGAAGTGTCAATTGGGTTAACTGAATCATTCAATAATATTTATTCATCTACTTAAACAAAATATATTGTACCTATTGTAAAATAATATCATCTATATTAAAATGATATTTGTATTTTTTTATTATTAAGATAAAACCATTTTACACAACTTTTCTATCATATGGAAATTGAATAAATCAATTGTGTGTATGTATGGATAAGTAAATCCACATATTAATATAATTATTTATTCATCCCCAAATTACCTGTATGATTATAATAATGGATACAATTTGAATTTATGATATTTATGACCCAAATATAGTAATTTAAATACATAATATTATTATCCTTTTTAAAATTCCTTCTATTTTAAAATGAAAACATATATTTACGGTATGTTTAGAAAACCAAATCCATAATGTGATGTGAATTAATTTTTTAATTTATAATTATAATATGTATTTAATGAATAAATATTGTATATATTATACTATAATGAATCATTAATCATGATTTATAGTTTTCCTAAATTATTTTCATTTGCAAGAAAATTGTAAACATTTCTCATTCTTATTTACTTAATTTTATATTCATGATTGGTGTAATTAATTTTATTTCACGAAATTTCATTAGTTATTCTACATATTTATATAGATAATATTTATTATATTTATATCATGATTTTAACACTAGATAAGAAAAAACCATGATCAAAATAGAAGGACTATAATTGGTCAACTAAAAAATCCCTGAGAAATTATACATTTCACACAAAGAAACACATATTTTAATTGAATTATTAACATATTATAAAATAATATATTTTTTACATTATGTATGTATCATTTTAAAATTCATTTTATACATTATTTAAACCTTGTTTTTTCTTATATCTAAAATTCAATCCTTTAGGTAGGATTATCTAATTTGGAGAGGAGGAAGCAAAGATATGACAATTGACTGTAGAACAAGTGCATGATATGTATTTTGAATAGATAGTGTTTATAAAATGGACAACAAATACTCAGATGGGATGGAATATTCACAACATGCAACTAACCATTAACAGAAGGAGAATCTCATGATAAATTAAAATGTAAATCATTTACATATATTTTAAATAGTACTAAATGTTTTTTATTAGGGGAAAATTATTTTTATTACCCATATTGTGTTTCATTCAATCCCATACAATGGATATCTACCATTTTTATATCCTAGGAATAATGACCTCATCATTATTTTCGGTTAACAATTTGGTCTCTAATTCATATATTATCAGTCATGTTGGATGTTCATTGGGATTTACTTCAAATCATTGTCTTTGATTGCGATTTTTCATATATCTTAGTTTCTATTTTAGTGTATACTTTTATGCCCTATGATCAAGGAGTTTATTTATTTCACCATTATACTAGGATAATGGAGATAAAAACAACTGATATTAGGTATGTGCTCCTCTATATGAATAACATATGTGGTCTAGTTAGTATTTCTCTGTGGTGAGAAGATTTTTAATATTTTTTATTTTCTAGATGATGGTTTCACCCTGAATTTCCACTAAAATTAATATTTCATAATGTCAATTCCATTTTTATAACCAATGACTATACTAGAACCCAATAAATGTTTTTTGTTGTCAACCTCAAGGTGTTCTTCCACTTATTTGGGTGATCAATTTTTGGCACCAATTTCAAACCATGGTTATATCTCCAAAACACATCTCATTGTGTTTCAGATTACATCTAAATTGTAAAATCATAATTTTTTATGGTTTAATGTAGTGTTGTAGCATAGATTACAATCTTTTCAATTGATGATAAAATGAATGCGACTGATTTGTTTGAGTACATAACATAATTAAATGGAAGAGTTTTCACACTGATGTTATTATTAAATTACAATGACTTATGAATTAATTTTTAGCTATTATTAATGTCTTAGTAATTTATAATTGATATAATAGTGCATTGAGAAACTGTAGTTTTAATTTCGGTTTGACAACCCCATGTATTGTGTTTTGAGAATGTGTTCCCTTAAAAATTATTTTATTCAAGAATTCCATCCATTTCCATATTGTTATATATGGTCATGATGTACCATATACTATTTTGGTACATTGAAATGAAGACATCTATAAATATGATAGAGACATGGAGACCTTGATTCTATGATCTGGTAAAATAACATTATAAATATCATATGGGCCCAGATTACCTTAATAATGTTGTATGGACATTGAGTCCCATTAAATTTTATAAAGTAATAGTGTAACATTAATTATGATATAGTAATTGTTGCCATTATTGATGTCAAATGAAAATGAAGTCTCTATAGATTTGATATGTGAATAGTGTGCCTATAATTATGACATGTTCATGGATACCCTTAATATTGTTAAATGGAAATTTAATCCCTTGGATTGTGATATTGTCATGATAACCTTTCTTTATATGATACTCGGAATAGTGACCCTGCTATAGTGATACTTGGCATAGAATCCCTTATTTATGTGATATTGGGAATGGCGTCCCTTGATAAATTTGATGCTCATGCAAAAAAAATTGGATGTCTAAGTTACGCCTCAGTTATGGGCATATTGAATTATGGATATATATATATATATATATATATGGATTTAGATTCCACTACATAAAATGAATTTATATGTGTATAAATATGGATACTTTTTAGAGACAATCTAACACAGTATGAGGCATATATTTTTATTCTGATGTCCTTATTCCACCATACATGTCCCTTAGATAGCTTTCGTTATTATTTTACATAATTATCTAAAGACATCCATATTACATGTTTTCATTATATATTTATACACACTTATTTTTCACCTAATACGTTTATCTCACATCCTATTAGGCTCATCAATGGTACCTGATATGATTATGAGGTTTCAGGTAGGTACATGTGACTACACCCTGTGGTTGATTTTTGAGTTGTTTATAGCATGGTAATTGGGGTGAAAAAGACTGATCATTTTCTCATGATGCTATTAGATATGGTATTATGGCCTTTTTATATTTTCTTATCTATTTTTTCATTAAAAGAATATTTCTATGTGTGTCTTCTAAAATTGATAGAAATATATAAAATCATTAATTTTTATATGATAATAAATGTTATTTATTTAATATTGATGGATTATCTTGGCCTAATCATGTTTTGTTGCTCACAAATCACGCTTCGTCAAATTAACTCTAGTTTATTTAATATTATTCATATATAATTATGTTTAGGCATGCTCACATTTAATTATAATTAGTTATGTTATTATTTTACCTCATAAGAAATGTAGAAATTTTTTGACAAAGGATGGGTCACCGTTATAGTGGAATCAGTTTTGTATATCTTAGTAACTGAAGGAAATCAAATAAGTATGACTTAAAAATAAGATAGACTTACTATTAATATGTATCATTGTCATGTGTCTCACCATCATCACAAATTCTAAATTCTAACAAATTAAGAGACACAATTATTCAACCCATTGGTAACAGTTTCTCAAAATTTTCTCCATGTATTAGTCCTTATCGCATCATGTGACCATTAGACACAATCCATAATTTTTCCAATGTATGAGTTAACAAAGTATGAGTTACCGCTAAGTCATCCAACTGTCTGATACAAGTCATTGTCATGTCGAACTACCATCATAGTGAATTATCGCTTTGTCCAATACCAGTTTCCAATACACCATTCCATAACATCCTTCTAAGAAACTATTCATATACACCATTCAATGTCACCACTCAACGATACTATTCCAAGTCAGTGCTCAGAGACACTATCAATTTTTCCATTATCATTTAAATTAAAATTATAGTCAAGATGTCATATTTGTGAAACTATGGGCTCATATTTATTTAAATAACTTTTTGTTTTCCATATTCAGACAACATTTAAATCAATGTCAAACTGTAGTATGAGGTACGAGGTACCAAGATATGATCGAGATCATGATCCTAGTCAGCAGAATAGTATAAAGGAATTATATGATCAGAATGAAAAAGGTAGTAGTAGTGAAGTTATATGCTTGAATAAACATGAAAATTATTTTCAATTTATATAAGAATATGTGGTTGAGAACTCTAAGTGATGGAAATTTGATAGCAGAAAACGAATAGATGTGGTGTACTATTTGATAATATCAATACCTAACTCGAAAGAAATGAATTAATAAATCATGAAATTCTTTTTTTTTATCTTTTTTCTTAAATTCGACCCAAGATGCATTTCAAGATACCTTCTAGGTGTTGCAAGCTCCATCACCTATAAATCCTTGCTTTCTAACTCACTTATCTCTATTTTTCTCTATTTGTGTATTTTTTGGATTACTAGCTATGTTTTTCTATATATGTTCACAGAACACTCACTGACTCATGTGAAAAACAAGAAGATACAAATATATCATCACAATATATCTTTTACACTTTACACTCCCACATATAATTGTAGAAGAGGTCCTTATGTGTCCTGTTTCTTATTGCACTCCCGCGATAACTGTGGAAGATGCCTTGTTGACATCGATAGCTATATATGATACTCATTACCCAAATCAACAATGTTGATCCATGTTTATTTGTATAATATTCATTGTTGTATGTAATTTTTTCGGTAGAGGATTATGTCCTATTTCGAGATAGAACCTCTTTTTTTAATTCCACTATTTTCTTTCATGATTAGTGTTTTATGATTGTTTTTAATTAAATCAAAAAAATTCACACTACATTGATAATTAATCATAGATATTTTTTAAATTATAATTTTATTTACAAGGTCGATGTCATAAGATAAGTTAGTAATTCATATTATTTTATCTTAGTTGTAATCTCTCTTTGTAAAATTCATCAAACTACCAAATATTTTATAATCATATCCTTTGGATAACTACATCATTTTTATTTAAAATTGGGTGACTATTAAATATATATTATAGAAATATATTTCTGTAAGAACTCAATTCATCCTTATTGTGTGTCCTACTATGACTGATATTAGGTGTCCAAGGTTCTTACATTTCAGGATTCAGTGTTCTTAATGTTTTCAAATCATTTCAAATGTTATTTATGATTTGTTTCAATGATATCAAAATTTTAGTCAGTTAAATTTTATTTTGTTAATTAAAATATCTATTTCTTAATTAACATCGATTATAGATTTGAAGGAAACTATAATAAATCAGCACCATATTTTACTTTGACAAATTATTATGAGTCGAATATCAATATGAAGATGATATTAGAAATCATGTGTTTTGAAATATGATATGATATTATAGATGACTATAAAATTCCAAATAATATTTTAAAAATAGGGAATGATCCCTCTACAGCAGCCTATAATAATAATTTCAATAGTATTAATTTCATATATTATGCTCTAGGTGATGAATAATTCAGGATGATTGCTACTTTTCTATCATCCTTTTTGATTGGGTATACTTATGTTGTTTTACAAGGAAGAACCACTAATATCAATAAAAATATTCTTGACATGTATACTATTAAATATGATAACTTCCAAATGAATCCTAAAGAACCTTTTTCAAACATATAACACAAGGTCAATGAAATTATAAATAAAATGAGTTCTCTAGGAAAGATAGTTGAATCTGTGGAAAAAATCATACGACTACTAAAATGTTTACTATGAATATGGGGAGAAACCTTAGAATCAATAAAAAAATCCCATGAAATTATAACCTTACATAATAAATATATAATTAGAAAACTACAGATGATTGAGGAAGAGTTGAAGGAAAATCATGAAGAATAGTTGATCTTCAAAGAAATGTAGTGTCTTTCCAACCCACTGAGTAAAAAAAAGGATAAAACACTTGTTCATTCTAGAATTTCCATCAATTACTATTCATCAACTTATATATAATTGGAATTGGATCATCTAGCTTGGATATGAATGAAATTCTATAGAAATAAAAGATTCTTTAGAATCCATAACTTCTTAGGAAAATAAATAAATAAAAGGTAACTATGAAATATATTAGAAAATAAATGAGAATTCAAATGAGGTAATATGATATGAATGAAAATCAAAAGGACATGTGAAGAATGTCAATCCAAAACTGAAATACAAGAAGAAATATGAGGAAAAATACATTAAATAGTTGATGAATATAAAGTATATCTAGATTCATTTAAAGTAAAAATACATTGAATCTAAATCATCTCATGAATAAAAGGATGATTAACCCAAAATGTGTTTTATGAAAAATTTATATAATAAAACCATAGTATATCCAACACATATTTATACTATTCTATAGATGAATCTGAATTTGAAACTTCTGAAAATATAACCAATAATTTAATTCTTGAATACTAAAAATTTCATGAGGATACATTTAATGAAAAAAATGGTAAATAGAAATTATTCAAGATAAAAATTCTCTTTCAACTATTTTAAAATAAAAAATCATTATAGAAGAAGAGACATATTCTCAACTTCTCAATAATAATACAGAACATAAGCATTGTAATGATCAATTAATGAAGGATATAGAAAAATTATAAAACATTAAAGGTAACATAATTAAAATGATTAGAAAACATTTATCTTCTAAATATACTGTTGGAATTGTTTATAATCCAAGGAAACATAATTTTGTTAAGAATAATTTTATATCCAAATCTATAAAATTTGATTTTATTCCTATATCTAAAAACATTTATCCATGTTCCAGTACTGGAAATTTATTTAATGGTTTTAACTCTTCTAGAACAAATAATTTTTAGTTTTAAGAAAAATTATTAACATATTATAGGAAACCCACTATGAAAATTTTGTTTCATAAATCCTCTATTAATAATATTACTATACCCAAGAAAATTTGCGTACCATGTTATTTTCTTGTTTAAACTATTTTTTACAGAATCTGTTTGAAATGATATAAAAAAAACATGTTGTACTTGCATCTTGACTGTTCAATACACATGTTTGGGTACTTCTATATCTTCAAGAACCAAATAAATATTTATGGTGTACATGTCACTTTTGATGATAATTAAAAAGAGAAAATTATTTTCCTCATCCAAATCAAACAACTATAATTTGTATTAAAAAGATAATGTTCTTTTTGTTCATGGTCGAATGTAAAATATTCTTATAAATTTAAAATTATGTGGTGATGGTTTTCATGTAATATTTGAAAAATATGATTTTAATGTCTTCAATTTTATGAATAATTTAGTCTTTAATACTTTTAGAAATTAAAATGTTTATTCTATTAATATGGACTCCTAAGTCTCATAGAATATTTCATTCTTAAGTTCCTTTCATATTGAAACTTATATATGTTATAAGAGACTAAGACGTTTTAATTTTCACTCTCTTTGAATTCATTCTAGAAAATGATTATTCAAGGATCTACCTAAACTTTTTTTTATAAATTATAGTGTTTATAATCATTTTAAAAAAAGAAGTCAATATAAATTATAATTTAATACAATAGAAAAGGTTTTAAATTCTCAATCTCTTGAGTTAGATCACATAGATTTGTTTGGACTATCTAGTGTATCTTTTTTAAATATAAATCACATTTTATATGGTCTAGTAGATTTATTTTTAAATTATATTTGGAACTTATTTTTGTCTCACAAAATTCATGCTTGTTATTTATTTCACCAATTATGTTAGTTCAGTGTAAAAATAAAGTTGTCATAGAATAACACATTAATAAGTAATCATGTCCATTATATAGGAAATAATTATTTTGAATACATTTTCTCTCAAAGTGGAAATATTCATAAATTCTAATCACCTAGGACACCCTGGTATAATGGAATCATATAAAGGAAAAACAAAACCTTACAAGATGTATCCCTAATTATGCTTAATGACTATGATGTACCTATTTATTTTTAGGAATTATTTTTAAATACAAAATCTTTTTTATAAGTATAGTGTTAATTAGAACTATCCTAAAGAAAACCCCATATGAGATATGGAATAATATAAAGCCTAAGGGAATTTACATTAATGTTTTTGGTTGCAGAGTCTTTATTTATAAAATAAATGAAAACCATGAATACATTTCTTCCATTACTGATGAATTAATTTTCTTAGGTTATTCAATATTTAATAAAGTCTAGATAGTCTTTAACAAGAAAACAAAATACGTGTATGAATCTATGAATTTCAAACTATGTGAAATACATCCATATTAATCTAAAACCATCTTGGAAAATATTGAGAATAATATGTTGAATCTAAACCTAAATCCTAATTTTTTTTATTATGTTGTTCATCAAGTACAAAAAATCAACTAGTTTGGGAGTATTTCAAGATTCATAAAATGTAGAACCTGAACTGATAGAAGAACATGAACTAAACTACCCTTATTCTAATATTTTAGTTTGAATAATTAATACCATAATTTGGATGATGTAGTTGGAGACTTAGACAAAGGAACATGAACTATATCTTCTATATGAAATGATTTTGAACATCATTTTTTTTCAGTACATGATCCTAATTACATTAATGATTCAATAAATTATGAAATTATGGATGATGGATATGAACGAATAATTAAATCTGTTTGAAAAAAAATATTCATGGAAACTTATTGGTAGACCTAAATACACAATGACTAATGGTATTAAATGGGGTTTTAGAAATAAAGTGGATGAATCCTGAATTTTAGTCATAAATAATACAAGAATAGTTTCACTTGATTATTATCATGAAGAAATAATAAAATAGGCAAATACATTAGGAGTCTCCTAAAGTAAATAGAAAATTTGAATTTCAAATATTAATCAAGTTGATGTCAAAATTTCATTCCAAATTTGTTATATATTTGATGATATTTTTATCGAAAAACCCATGGTTTTACAAATCATCATTTTAGAAATCATGTTTTCATGTTAACTAAATATTTTTATGGTTTAAAACATTCTCCAATAACTTGTTATGATAGGCTCTACAGATTTTTTATTTCTAATGGATTTTATCTTAGTATAGTTGACCATAATCATTTCATAAAAATAATCACTAAAGATGTTTTTTTTATTCAAATATATATTGATGATATTATATTAGAATATTCCAAAAATAAATTATTTATTTACATTTTAAAAAAGATGAAAATTTGGATTGAAATGAGTTTAATGGGTGAACTCAAATTCTGTCGTGAATTTCAAAATTTTCAAAATCCTATGTTTTTATTTTGAGTCTTAGTTTATATACTAAGGATTATTTAAAACATTTAGGATTTTATAGCACCAAATTTGGGGAATCCTATAAGTGTACCACTTGTAAGTTGAGTCATGATGATGATCGAAAATTAGTGGATAAAAGCATTTATAGAGGATTGATTGAAAGTATTTTACTTATCTATTTTCCAAAAAAATATATTTTAGTATATTTATGTGTATTGTTTTCACACAAAACAGAAAGAGTCACACCCTCTTGTGGTAAAAATAATTTTTAAATACCTTAAATATAATAACATATTTGGATTGTTCTACACAAGAAGACAATAATTTGACATAGGTAGATATTTTTATTCTAATATATTTTGTTTCATGTTAGATATAAAAAGAACCTCTAGAACATTTCACTATTTAGGCAAGTCTCTAGTTTCATAGAGTAGTACGGAACAAAATTTTGTTGCATTACATACTACGGACGCTAAATAATTTTCTAATGGTAGTTGTTGTGCTCAAAATTTATAGATGAAACACACATTACTAGACTATGGACATCAATTTAGGCATGTCTCTATAAACTGTGAAAACACATGTGCTATTAACATTTCTATGAACACAATTTCTCATTCGCGAACAAAATATATTAATATAAGACATCACTTTTTTGAGAGATCATTTTCAAAAAAGTGATATAACTCTTGAATTCATTGCCTCTGAATATCAACTAGCCGAAATTTTTTGTATTTAATTAAATTCGTAGAGAATGATTGATATTATACATGATTTTGGGACGATAAATTCTTATTAAATCGGGGTTGATGACTCGTAGTTAGGAATCCCCACTGATGGGACACTATTGGTAGTCAATGTTTATTACTCACTATTGGGACTCAATTTTGATGACTTTCCATTGGGACACATCATATATGACTCCTTGCCAGTTCTCACCAATGATGACTCACTATTGTGAATCCCATTTTTTTGACTCACCATTGGGACTCTTCGTTTATGAATTACTATTGGGACTCACCATTGATGACTCACAGGTGGACCTCACCATTGATGACTGACCGATGAGACTCTCTATTATGGCTTAATGTTCCATAAGTTTTCAGTTTTCACTCTCAGAACTTAAGAATATGTTTTTTAATTTTTTAACTTTATTTAATTCCTCATTTTTAGTTTAAAATTTTTAACTCCCTATGTGAAAAAAAATTATATCAATCCAAATCACATCATACTTACACATTATCTCTTCTTCAAAAACAAATGTATCCTCTCTTGAACCTCTAATATCTTCTTCTATCAAACTAAACCATCAAAATCATTCAAAATTTCTCGAGTAAAGCATTTGTCTAAGAAATATTCAAATGATACTCATCGTTCAATTAAACAAAAAAAGAGAATCGACTAAACCAATATCCAAACCTATTAGACTAGATATCGCAAACCAAATAGTCATTCCAAAAATAGATGTATATTGTGACTGGTTTTTATGATGTCTCTTATGATGAAATTTTTCAATAAATTTTTTTTGGAATAGTTATCTAATATTAAAAAATTATATATTAGTATTTTTCATTCATTTTATTGGAATGTGGAGTTGGTTCTTGAGGGAATAGATTAATATTCAATATATTCATGAATAAGTCCAAAACCGATTCCCATTTATTACAGACAATTATATGAGTGTTGGAAAATACATCATAACGGTATTTATGATGTTCACCAAGGTAGTGATCCTCCTACAAGTGTTATATTTCTTTATTAATAATAAATAGCTAATCTAATAAAATATGTTATTATTATAAGACCCAAATCCATTGAACATCGTTGAGAATATAGATTGCTATTTAAATTTCTTCAAGATCAATGTTGTCTAAGGAAAGGTGACATTTCCTTTTTAAAATATCAGGATATTTATTTACTATATCTTATGAAAAGGTATACAAAATAAACTTATAAAAATACATTATGATTTATATGTGTCATATGATAAAGACACATTCAATGTCTAAATACTTATTCTATTCAAATATCATTTCTTCCAGGCTAAAAGCTAAAAAAATTTGAATGAAGGTGAGAAAACTGTTAGATTGGGATTGATTTTTCATTACCAAGGCTATAAGATAAATTCTTAAGAAAAGCTGAAAATAGTGGAAGAATCACTGAGTATAAGACAATGTCAAAATATATGAATAGTTTAACCAAGTTAAATACCCCAAATGACAAAAGGATATCATTGATTCAGGTGTAAAACCAGACGATGTTGTAAATTATTCAAAAGAGGATCAAAAAAAGCTGAGGAAGATGTAGAAAATTAATCCTCTCTTAATGGATGAACTTATTGTAACATTTCATGAAGACTGGAAGTAATTAAATAAGGATCATTTATCTCTAAAAACATATTACTAAATGGTAAAATCTAATAGGGTATGTAGATAATGATAAAAAAGAATATGAATAAGAGGAATATGATAGTGGATATTCAAGAGAAGAAGAAAGATGTAATGATGAATAAGAAGTAAATGATGAAGATGAAGAGGAAATTGGTAAAGAGGAATAATATAATGATGAGTAATAATAAGATAATGATGATGAAGTACAATAAGATGAATGTGTTGCAGCTTATGGAGGCTCTGATCATTCAGATTGTGATCATGGTCATGATTCAGAAGCGGAAAATATTACTGAAACTGGTTTGGTGGAAAAGGAAATAGTATTGAAATCTCAAAAGGATCTATAATCGGTTTGATTTGGGGATGAAGTTTCATATGTTCATGTTTAATATGATTTCATTGTTCATAAGGATTCAACTAATGAGGAGGATAAAAATCTTGATGAAATTAAGTTGATAATCTTAATCCTTTTGATATGACTATAGTGGATGAATGAAGAAGATATAATTTATATTTCACATTGGGAATGGACTATCTAGACTCTAATGATTATTAATTTGACCCTAAGGGATCCATGTTTGAATAATTTTATTTTCCCCAAATTACTCAAGTTAGAACAGATCTTGTAGTGGATCTTACTCCATCAGTTGCACATTTTCCTCCTTACTGTGTGAGTCAAAATGATTTCAAATATTTTAAAGATTTATATTGATCAGTTGTCAAAAATATCCTTCCCACTCAACAAATAACAATATCATGTATTAGTGAATGTGGGGATTCTATGATTTTAGATAAAGAAATCAAACGTGTTCATCCTCAAATGGTTTCTAAACATCAATAAATATTAATGAAGAATAAAAGGATGACTGATGAACTAGATGTTCACACTCCTATAGTTAATGGATTTATATTAGACTATATATAATCTTTTGAAAAAATTATTAAATGATTATATAAACCTCTTAAGATCCTTCTCAGGATGTGACACATCATCACCTTGTACATGACATAGATATTTTATGATCTGATTCTAGAGATGAATTAAAAAATTCAACCACATCAGCATCTCCCCCTTTGAATACTCTTAACCTTGATATGATCAGATTAATGGTAGGCAAAGATATTCAGTCATTTATTGGTGGTTTTGATCAATTAGGCATCAGAAACATAAAATAGAATAGTGATCATGGGCATTACATTGTAAATAATTATAGGAAAGTGGCAAATGAATATCAGGTGGCCATCACAAAAATGGTGTATTGAAACATCTAAAGGATTTAAAAATAGCATAAGCTCAATTCCCATTTTATATTCATGTATAATAATTTAATGAATCCACCTATAACTCAATATTTCTAGGAATATGTTAGATATTTTATGGAGATAATCTTCACATCAAACAATGATTGAAAACAAGGATGACCTTACTAAGGCAATAGAGAATGGTAAGAAGATCATTATGGATTTTATCAACCTTTTAATTCCATGTCTACTTGTTCAGAGTACTTACATATTAGATCTAGATGACTTCTTTATTCAACATATCACTAAAAATATTCCTCTATGTTCCCACTATCGGTGTTTTAATGCTAATTTCAGGCCTGGTTTCACTATATATAATTTCCCTCATCTTCCACCAACCATTCAACATTTACCTTTATCTCCAGCTTTGGAACTTCATCATTTGAGGACTATTATATATTTAGAACATACATACCCTCAAATATCTAATCAATGTTTTAACTCTATAGTTTTTTAAAGAGTTAATATCCCATCACCCATCACCTCGACCAATATGCATTAATTCTTTATGTTGTCCACTTCTGTCTAACCAGTTCATCCACATACTTATTTTGATAAGGGTAAAGAAATCATGGTTCCTTCCTTGGAGAAATATAAACTGGATTTTTCTTTTAAATGTATATATTTTGAATTTGTTTCTTCAAATTTATAATATTTTTTTCTTCTAATATATTATCTCATTTCATCAATTCAAATTTCATTCTCTCCTTTTTTGTTTTATTTTTTATAATCCCAAAAGGGGAAAATGTGTATGTAATTTAACATGATAAAGATAATATATAGGGTATATAATTTAATTTGATTATATCTATATTATAATTTAATCTCCCATGATATGTATGGAATGTTAAGATGAATAGTTTTTATACATCGATCATTATGAATGACAATTTGTGTCATGTATAATTAAATTATTTTTAATAATTAAAAGGGGAGATTGTTGGACTCCTCTAGTTTTAGTGATGAAAATTATTGATTCATCATGTTAACTAATGTTTAATTATTTTTACTCATTCTAACATGTAATATTAATCTGTTATGTTAGTGTTTTACATCATTATACGGGTTGGAAAAATATGATAGAGGATGATACATTATTAAGGTGATCATACTATTAGACATATCATTGAGCGAAGAAAATAGGATAAGTAAGAGTTACCATTAATGAAAAAAAACTATTATGAATTAAAAATATCATGTGTTTCATCGTCAGCACAATTGAAAAATTATGATAAATGATGAGATACAATTACACAACCCACAGTCAATAGTTTATCAGAATTTTCGCAAAGCATGAGTCATTATTTTATCATTCTACAATTTGATGGAATCCCAAATTTTTTTAAAGTATGAGTTACTGATATTTTTATTCACCACTAATTCAAACTATTACCAGATACAATTCACCGTCATGTCATACAACCTTTAGAGCAACATACCGCAAAGTCCAAGACACTGTTTCAAGCCACCATTTGAAGACACTATTCAAATTCACTATTTATGTAACACCCCAAGGATTTAAAAATAAATTGATATGAATGAAACAATAATATTCTCTATAACTGCACATTTATTTAACGATATAGTTATAAACTAGAAATTAAACATAATTTCTCCGCTTCTAGGATTTGAATTTTGAAAAGTGGACATCTACGGTTGCGATCAGTATGTTATTTAGAGCCTGATAGAATCAATTTGATTATTTTTTGGATAGTAATATAACCATATGAATAGTAATATAAATAGTAATATGACTGTTATGAATAATAAGTAATATTATTATATTATGGATTCATGAACTTTTATTTTGAGATCTTAATATTTTTTCATGGTGATATAAAATCAATTATCGTATTAAAATTGTTATATATTGAATGAACTAAGATTTTAATAAATAATTACATAGATTTTTGTTTTAAAAAAGGGAGTTCATTTTTTAATTATACATGAAAAAAAATTGGTAGTGTGTTTTTTTGGGATTTTAACGAGATAGTTAAATTTTCATGGAATAGTAAAAGTAGAGTTTTAGATTTTCAGCGTGATTAATGAAATCATAATGTTGTAATAATGATATAATATTTTGGGATGAATCTTGAGGAAAACATATTCTATGAGGGGTACCATGTGACCAATAACATTGGAAACCCCATGGAAAATCCCACGGGTTTTCAAATAGAAATAATGAGGTGTCCATTGAAATTACATAAAAACTCCATCACTTTCACTATAAATACAGCCCTCACACCTGTCTTCATCTCTAACATATCAATCATTGAATATTATATAAATTCTACCCAATCCCCTTCATAAGGCTTTTCACCACGTACATGTCCTAATGGTCTCACCAAAAAGTAAAATCCAAGGACAATAAGGAGGATCATAAGGAGAAGTAATTAAGAGATACTAATTATCTTTCATTTTCTTTAGTTTTCTTTTCAATTATTTTAATTTCTTATATTCTCATCACCTCCACTTATCCATGGGTTATGAAACCACAAATATTATATCTATTCTGTATTTTTATCATGTTTATGGAAAAATTCATCAACATTTTTCCTCTCCTCTTACTATTATTCTGAAAATAAAAACACGTCTATAACGTGTCGATTTACAATCATTGTTAATGGTGTGTCTCCAGTATCCATTACTTCGTTCAAATAAAGTTGTAAACACATTTTAATTGTTGAAATAAAATTAATCAGTATTACATGTCCTCAATTATGTTATGTACTAATCTTATAGGCATAATAATAAAGGTATAGTATGAAACAAGTTTTTGATTATCCAAGAACCTCCAAAATGATCCAAAAATGTATCACTAATGATTTATATAAGATTCATTGTAATAACATAAATCCAAAATGATTTATAGAAATATAATATATTCTGAAAAAAATTAACACCAATTCCTTCCACATCCATTGTTCCTCTTCCATTCAACAATAAAATCATTTAGAATCCAACCATGGAAATCATGTGAAACACACACCTAAAATAATGAAACAAACTAAATGTTATTTATAAATTCGTTAAATGATGTTATTATATGATCACATACTGTGCTATCAACATGAATATATTTCTATAAATTATAATAAAACTATTTCAACAATTATATAGGAGGTTTAAATAAATTTTAATTAATATAAACCTAAGGTAAGGAAATTCTTATCCAAATTTCCATTAATTTGTTTAAGCATAATCTTCCTTAATTATGTGATAATGAGATTAATTATTTAATTAATTTCATTTATATTATTATTTTATATCTCTATATACGTTTAATAAACATAATCTATTCATCTAATTGATTTTGTCATCAATTATATGATATTTTTAAGGGATGTTTTTAAAAAAATACTCTTTTAAAATTCTATTTTATGAAATTAAAGACAAATGTTTTTATGAAATAATTCATTTAAAATAAATAAGTTATAGTTCATGGGAATTTTTTATGATAAAGGGAGGGACCTATATCTCCATCCAATGAATTGGGTATTTGTAAGATGGAGTTAGTACGCATGGTTACATCAAGTGAAACTATGATGATTACACCATAAGGTAGGAGTGATGGTTGCATTGTAAGGTATCCATGTGGGTTACAAATCATAAGGGAGCCGCAAGGGTTAAAATATCATTAATAAAATCTCCATGATACCATTATGGTGTTATATACATTTTCTAATGTTTTATGGAAATCTCAAGTTTCACGATGCATGTATTTATGGGTGAGAAGTATGTCTTTGTTAAACTGGTTACTTATGTTTATAATTATTTATAGACTAATGGTTTAATTCCTTTTTTTTTATATCTCATATTAATATTTTTATGCTCATACCTTGTTTTTTAAAAATATTATTGGTTATATGGATGTGTTATAGAAATTAGGATGTCATGACAAATGTTATTAATATTTTTCAAACATATAATGTTGTCGTTTTGTGTTAAAAAAATATATGTCTCGGAAGAATTGGATATTATTTTAATGTTACCCATATTGTATTCTAGTGGGTGGATATGAATGATTTCTTTAATATAATTATAAAACCATAAAGAAAAAAAAGATATTTGGTAATGTATGGAAGGTAAATCTAGTTCAAATAGCAATATAATGAAATGTTAAAGACGTGTCCTTATAGTTGGTATAAGAGTCTGGTTTGGATAACATTTTGAGTTATTATGATGTTAATAGAATAGAATAAATGATTTATATATTTTTTATATAGAAATGTTATTAAATTTATATATTACTATGTTTCTACATCAATGATATGTCTGTTCAGAATGGTTTTCAACAGAAGAAATATGTAAGGTGATGTCGGAAGGAACCGATATGCTGATATCTTTTCAAATCCACAACTATGAATGGTTGGAATTGGAACTGATCTATTTATTATATTAATGGATGATATGACATAGGAAATTGATGGTGGTGGAATCCATGTAATATAAAAACTAGAGTTACCAAAAATGAACATGACAGTAGTGGAATATTTTATATGGAACCTCCCCACTTCTTTTAGTAGATCTTCTGACCCATTAGGAGCTAAATTATGGATTAAAATTAATGAATATTTATTCAATTTCATGGGATGTTTTGAAAATAAAAAGGTTATTCATTCTATTTATATTTTTGAAGGTGAAACTGATCATTGGTGGTCAATAGTTAAGAATATTAGGGATATAAAAGAGATCCGATCCATCGAGTGGGATGAATAAAAATTATTTTACTTGAAAAAATATTTTATAAAGGTTGTTCAACACAGGATAGAGATGAAATTCATTGAAATTAGGAAAAATGGGATTACACAGTGGCCATGTACGAAGAATATATCACCCAAATGGAATGTTTCACTCCAAAGCATATATGGCGTATAAATAGTAAAATCAATTGCTTTTACTAAGGATTAATTCAATATACAGAGGAGAATTGGCCTCCCAAGAATTCAAAAGTTATGAGAAACTTGTATAGTGTGTTGAGAGGGAAGAAATGATGTTTTATGTTTATCATGTTTACTTTTACAAAATACATAATAAGTCTTTCATATTGAATTAAATGGGTAAGAATCAATCAAATAAATCTTATGGTATGAAAGCCCATATTTTTGATTTTGAAAAGCATGGTAAATATCTCACTGGGTAATGTATGAAACAAAAAAATATGTTTTTTGATGTGTTATTTTTGATAATATGGGAAAAGATTTTAATTATAATGATCACAATATCAATTATAATAAGAAAGCTATAAATAATTTCAAATGTTGTGAGAATTTTCATTATGAAAATACCAACCCAAAATAAGATCATAGTGATATGCAAAAATATATAAGAAGAAAGGTATAGAACGATCCTTTTAGAATAAATTATAAAATTTCGGTCAATCCAAATAAGTGGTATATGGTATTTTATTTATTTACATATAATTTTCTAATGTATTTTTTGATATTGGGTATACACATTCATTTGATTCTAAGTAATTTTCCACTAAATTAGAAAATTTACCCCATTAAATGGGACTAGAAATTTTGGTTAAAACACTATGAGAAAATGTTACCAAAAAAGGAATTATAAGAATCTTATTATTATTTCATGAGGAGATACATTACCTAAAAACATGTTGTTTTGATCATATTAGACTTAGATGTCATTCTAGGAATGGATTGGATTTCATTTTATCAGGCTATGATATATTGTTGAGATGAAGAATATCATTTTTAGAAAGAGTTATAGTTTATAAAAAAAGTGAACACATTCAAATGAAAGTATATCAAGAATCATAGAAACATTTTAAATATGTAAATTAAATGTTATCTTTCTACAATTATTGAAGGCAATAGAAATATTCAGATTAATGGTGTTCTAGTGGTAAATGAATACCCTGATGTCATTCTTGATGAGTTACCCAATGTTATGCCTAATCAGGAAGTTGAATTCATTATTGAATTTTTCCTCAATGCTAAGACAATTTAAAATCCCACATATATAAGGTCTATAATGGAAATTCATTAATTGGAAAATCTAGTATATAAATTTCTTGATAAAGGGTTCATTCATCCAAGCACTTCACCACATGGAGCACATGTTTGGTTTTTAAAAATAATGACGGTTCCATGATACTTTTAAATGATTATAGAGATTTTATTTTCATTACTGTTAATAATAAGTAACCTTGTCCTAACAATGATGACTTGTTTGATCTACTTCATAGAGAACAGTATTTTTCCAATATTGACTTTTGATCCAAGTACCATTTTCTAACAGTGAAGGAGGATGACATTACAATTACAACTTTTAGAATTAGATATGGTTTTATAAATTTGTTATTAAGTAATTTAGGCCAAATAATAATCTAATTATATTCACGGATCTTATTAATAGAATATTTCAGGAGATATTGGATAATTTTTTGGTTGTGATTATTAATGATATTCTGGTATATTCTAGATGTTAATTAAATAATGAAAAACAACTAATGGTTTGTTTTTGAAACCTTAAATGAAAAGAAACGATTTGAAAAATTAATCATGTTTGAATTTTTGTTTCAATAAACTTCGTTCCTAGGTCACACCGCTCTTAAAGGTATAATAAATATTGATCATGTTAAAAAAATGTTGTTAAAAATGGCCAAGACCTACAAATAGAACCAAGATTTATAGTTTTATTCTTCGAGAAGGCTATTACTAGATGATTATTGATATCATTGCATATTAATCTTTTCAAATGACTATTATAACACTAAATGGAGTTAAATTCATTTGGACAAAAAATTGTGAATTATTTTTGGTAGAATATAAAAGAGTATTTGTGAATGTTCAAGTATTGAACCTACGTAATAAAAATAACATCTTCTCTATATACAATGATTTTTTAATAAAGGGATTTGGTTGTGTTATGATGCAGGATTATCATGTAATTTATTATTCTTGAGGACAACTAAAACCTTAAGTGATAAATTATCCCACAAATTATTAGAAATTAGAAAAAAATTTCAACGTTAAAATTTTAGAAGCATTATTTATACTGATCCAAGTGTGAAATACATATTAACCCCAACATTCTGAAATATTAATATTCACTCAAAATGAATTAAACCTGACATATTGTAATGCCCCTACCCCAGTTACCTAGAGTCGGTGCATTATTTCAATGCATTGGCATGATTACAAGGAATCATGTCCCAAAGGACCGATCGATTTAGCAGTGTTGTAAAATTGATTACATACATGAATGTTACATTACACATTATAACATAAAACACATCATAAATATTCATTTATGAATTCCATTATTCCCTTAGCATAACCCTACATATAAATTACAATACACTTCGCGGAATCCTGGGAAAATAAAACATAGAAATGGGTGAGCACAAATGCTCAGTAAGGGTAAGGAATACAAAGGAAGATAACATAAATATTAAGCATCGTGAATAACTGAAACGATATTCCATTACCGATAAGAAACTTGAATACTTTTGTGGCATAAATATGAGATGAGTAAATATTTCCATAATAAAACATAATAATGGGTATTCTACTAGTCGAATGACCACATGAACCATAAATATTATTTTCATAATGAGGGTATGTATAATGAAATACTTTAATTTATGTGTTAAGAAATCGTGCCAGGACCTATGGGATAAATATAACTGGACCCAAACCCAGAGGGCCCCTATAACCAGACTCCATCCTGGATAGCCTCTGAAACCGGACTCCATCCCTGAGAGCCTCTGTAACCAGAATCCATCTCGGAGAGCCTCTGTAACAAGACTCCAAACCAGAGAGCCTCTGTAACCAGACTCCATCCTGGATAGAATATATAACCAAACTCCATCCCATAGGGTCTGCTATAATCGGACCCCAACTCGGAGGGCATACTTTTACAGGTCCCCAACCTGGAACAAAGTAGTCCAATACATTCATCATAAAAAAGGTTGAAATATAACATAAACATTCATATTAAAACTAGAATAATAAATGTCAATATATTATCCATAAACCATGAATGGTATAAAAATAGAACATACATAGTCAAACACATCATAACTCATTCAACATGATATATAATATTGTATTGTAATAAATCAACATAAAACAAGTTTAAAATCCAATAAATGATGTTTAAATAGATGAAAATGATGAGTAAACTTTTTTGAGATAAATATCATTTTTGTAAAATCATTTAAAAGTCACATTCATAAAGGAAGTAATTTAAAATAGAATTCTGAATAAATGTGTCACATACCACTGTGAAACTTTTGCAAATAATTATCATTTCAAAACATTCATGTCTATATAAATAAATCATTAAAATCATTTTGAAAATATGGGCATTAATTAAAAAGATTAAGAAAAAAAAATCATTAAATCATTTAAAATTAGGAAGTTGATAAAGAGTAAATTTAAAAAATCATTAAAATATTCAATCTAGAAATTATTTTTATGAAAAATGGGAATTTATTATAATAATATCCCAATAAATACTTACACATAAAAAATCTCGGATAATATTGAGATTGAAGAATTAACACTTACCTCATTGTAATCAGTCTCGTCGTACGAAGAATAGACAATAACCCCCAAATGAATCACATAATATCATTAATATAAATATATTAATGATAATATATATCAAATGGTAGTAAAAAATACACCACATGCAATAAATAAGTTGTGAACAATGGAAATTTCATGGAATTAAAAGTGAGATAATAAACCACTTACCTCGTGTCCGACTTGACCCATTCGTTCTTTAATATCCTGAAAAATAAACTAAAGTTAATTTCTATATTCTTTGTAACCATTTTAATGTTTATTATTCCATTTATATCACTTATTACTATGTTATAGAAATTATGTAATCATTTAAGTTAATAACGTTCGTTTTGTCGATATTTGGAAGTTGAGTAAAAAATGAACACCTTATAGTTAAAAGTTGATCACATGGTCACACGTTAATTATATCTAGAAGGATATTAATGATTGATATATCATATATATCAAATAAATCCAGTATAAACTTGTATTTATATGAGTAAATATCATTTAGTGGTAATAAAGGAAATGCACCGTTCATGGAGATGGTAAGTCGTACATATGAATGAACACTACTTTCATTTATATTTATTATTTTAATGGAATTAAAACATAATTATACATATTTATATTATAATTCCAGTATAATATCATATCTAATATCAATAAATCCATCCTTTATACGTCCCACATATTGTATTAATGAGTCATATCAATTTGAGGGGGTGGTAGTCCGCACATTCTCAAATGAAATTATCGCGTTTACCCATAATGGAAACCATTATGATATGCTATAAAAAATACATAAGAATGACGAAAACATAAACATAATATATTTCAATTATAAATATATTTCTATCATAATGTCCATGGTGAGAGGCGGTAGGAGGTAATTGAACAATTATCATTTCGTGAGGCATTAGTTTTCCATCCACAGAAACATTGTGTTCTTCACCAATTATATGTAGGTGTGTGTAAGTGTAGTTTGAATACCACTCATAACAAAATATAGTATATTGGAGACACTGGTTTTTTATAAAATAATGGAATAAAAAGAGGTTAGGGGATAAAGAGGTAAAATAAAAGAAAAGAAGTTAAGATAAAGTGTTACCTTTAATTTGGGCAACTTTCTTTGGTTTGAACCAAAATGACTTCCCGAAGTTCCTTATTCCTAAATTATGTCCTCTAGGATGAGGATATGGATGTAGGGAGACTAATTTGTCAGATTTTTGGATGAGCCTAATGGCTTGAGAGGATTCAGGAATTGGTCAGAATTGGTCTCCTTTTTTAAGGGGGGAGAGGCTCTTAAGAAAAGTGTGAAAATAGTATTTTATTATATATTGATATTCAGTTTATAAAGGTCCTAAAATCACAATGGTCGTTTAAAATATGACTCATGTTCGAAATAAAATCAACCAATATTAATTGGACGTGTTTTGGATATTATTTTAATATTTATAATCTAATTTATTTAAATCACTTATTAATGAGTTAAATACTTCAACATTATTGTGTCATAAATAATTTAATTTATTAGATGAAAAATAATTATAAAAATATATATGATGTAGGAAATCTTTCTATTTTCCAAATTTATATTTATAGTGAAAAATAATACTTATATAACACCATAGAAAATTAATTACTAAATGGTTTTTTATGTCAATTTTTCCTTTACATTAAATTAATTAATCTAAAGTGTCATTATAATTTATAAGTGGATCCATGAGATCCAAAAATCGGCCCATGTATGAAAATGGTCATCCATTACTCATTAAATAATGTTAGAACATGTGTTAAGGTAATTTTGAATTATTACAATATTCTTTATACTTTGAATTACCCTATTTACCTTTAACCGCGGTAAATAAATGTCAAATGCTATTATTCACCAAAAAATATTTTCATATTATTGAACAAAATTTTACTTACTAAGGATAACCATGTCTCTCGGATTTTGAAATTCAAATCATATAAGTGGTAAAATTATGATTAATGCAAATTTTCAAATACTCCCTAGAGGTGGGTAAAAGACGGTAAAAATATCAATAAACATTATATATATCTAAACGTATTATAAAATGACTCAAATAAATTATTTTGAACATATATAGGTATTATGTATCTATATTAACCTAAAATAATATTAATAAAATAAATAATTATTTAAATAAAAAGTCAGTTTTAAATAATAACTTACTGTTTTTCACTATTCATCAAAAATTGATGTTTCTCAGAAAAATACCAAAAAATAAACCTATTCTATATTTGATATTCCAAATTAAAAAATGATTTCTATTTTACAAAATTCAAAACATATAAGTTTCATTAATTAATTTAAAATTAAATCCCGTTGTAAAAAAAGTAGCGTGTTTTCAAGCAACAATATCTATCAACAGATTAACACTTGTTTATGTCCAATTTCAATGTGAAATTAATTAAAATGACCTAAATTGAATTAAATGATAAAAATATAATTTAATTATACTTAAAAAAAATCAAATTCTTAATATAACGTTATAAATTATTTCAATTAAATATGTTTTTTAAAATTAAAATTAAGTATTTTTCATTATTTACCAAAATATGAAAGTTATCGGAAAAATAATAAAAATTTATCAAAAATAAATTTTTATCTCATGATTCTAAATAAAAAGTTTATTTCGTCAATTTTAATATATAAAAGTGTCAAATATTGGATTTAATAATGGTTCTCCCTAAAAAGGTTGTAAAAATGAAATTTCTGAAAATATACTTCCTTTATCTAAAAAATTGAATTTGTACTTATATTATGTCTAAGAAACACAGAATATGGATTTTAAAATTATATGGAGTATATAAAAATCAAAATGCAATTAATAATATTCATAACCACTTTTGAACAGCTAGATTAGTAAGTCATGGTGTGCTTGAACTCAGTGTTGTGTGTAGTGCAAGAAATTGAATTACTTTTAAGAAATAACGTACCATGGAATCTTGGGGTGTTACATTCTTCCCTACATCAATAAATTTCATCCTTGAAATTTTTAATTGTTCTTTGAAAATAGATGGTTGAAAATTTAAAATACCTTTGTGGGAAAACCCACATCGGAAATTGGGTGAATAAAATTTAGTCTTACGAAGAGGAAAAGGGGAATGAAAAAATCACCACAAAATTATGATCACTATTAAGAGAACATTGGTGGAAATTAGAGACACATAGTTGGAGGTAAAACGTAAATATTTATAGGGAGTGATTGAGGTCATCAGTCACAAGAAATTATAGAATTGAGGGCCTTAGAGTCATCAATCTATGATGATTTAAAATATCATCAGTTCAAAAAAAAAATAAGGTATTAAGATAACACATTTTTAGTTTTAAGATCCCTTACCTAAAGTTTTTGAATTAATTTCTTCATAGAATATGATAAGGAAAAAATATATACTTGACAAGTAGAGTTCCATCCTTTAACTAATTTCTTCCACAAACTCATCTTTTACTATAAAAGATAATAGATCTTAAAAATATAATCTATTTATCCTATTTTTATAGGGATCAAAAAATATGAATTTATAATTCACCAATCAGACCCATTAAAAAAAGAAACTATATTATACAATAGAGGTACTTCACGTAGTCCAGTGGTAGGAGATAAATCCCAATCACACTATGGTTGTGGGTTTGATTCCCGCAGCTTTTTCCAACACGATGGGTTGTCACACGGTCTATATGTTGTCCTTTTTATAAAATTCCAAAAATAACCTTAACAATAGTATCTTAATCCATTAAAACCTTTAGACTTATCCAAAAAAATCTATCCAAACTCACAGTCTAAAATTTATAAGGAAGTTAACCACAATGAGTATCCTTTTTTCTACGTAATAACATGTGAGCACCATCATCAGGTATTATTTTAAAACATGGTTACACCTTGAATTACCATAAAACCTTATTGATTACAATGATTCTTAATTATCCATTATATAATACTATATATAATCCTTATATCAAAAAATATTGAAAATTCCAACAACAATGAATTAAATAAACTATTAATAAGTTCCATGGAAGTCAAGAAAATACAATAAAATTTATCCAAATCAACCATCTCTTATTCCAAAATAACTACCTCAATATCAAAACCATGTTATGGTTTATCTTTCTCTCAAAAATATATTTTCACAAAAATGTAAACTACAATTGAGTCACATTTCATAGATCCACACAATCTCAAGTCCTTAATGACATAGTAATGCAGTAGAATCATTTTATAATCTATAATTCTTATAACACATACATAATTAGTAAAATACTAAAATTACATAATACTTTAATAACAACGTAAGAAATCTAATCATTCATCTTCATATTCGGTAGTATCATAACTTTATTATTATCCAATAGCAGCATTTGGGGTATACTCTAATGATTTGGACATTGATTTATGTAGTGTCCCAACTCCTTGCATATGAAGCATTGTACATTGGAAATTTTTTTATTATGCTTGCAATCACGTACTTGGTGTCCATTTTCTCCACACTTATAACAAACTCCTATACCCTTCAAGCATTTACCATGGTTATTCATTCCACATTTATCACATATGGGAAAATTGTTATTTTCCCACTTCCCTTTATACATATTACTCTCTTCCATTCTTTTCTTCTCTTTATTCCCTTCAAAGCCATAGGACTTAGATAATTCATTACTTATCTTATTAACAAATGAAATTATTCTTTTATATATTGAGAATATAAGGAAGACTATTTACATTCTAAATTTCAGATTAATACTGAGAAAGATATGATCCTTCTAACTCTTTGGATCATACGTATTAATGGAGTTCACATTCATTTTGTTGGACACCATTTATATACAATGGAATAAACTATATTAGTTTATGAATCGAAATACATAATTTCAAACTTGTCTAACTCATAACATAAATTGAACAGTTTATAGATATAATCCATAATCATGAAAATGTTTTCTTTGAGGAATTATATACTCACAAACCCTTCATAATGATTTGTAATGAAAATGAGAATTATCCTAATCATATCCCTCGGGTGTGTTATAACCAATAGTGCAGAAATACCCATTGTCGTGCACCAGTTTTCATTTGAGTCTAGCTCAAAGAGGTTTCTTTGGGTTTTACCTCTAGGTACATATGTGCCAGATCCACCTCTACGTGATCATATCCAGAGATGGATGTATTTTTTTGGAAAACTCATAAAATATATACATTACCAAAATTCTAGGATGTTCATCTATAATAATCCTAAAAGTCTATATTAGGGATATGTGTTCTAATCTGAGTTTTTCTAAATCTTGTTTCTAAAGTTATTTCTAAACTTCTTCTAATATGAACTGTAATTCCCTGACCCCAGTTTCCCAGATTCGGTGCATTATTTTAATACATTGGCATGATTACAAGGAATTATGTCCCGAAGGACAAATCGATTTAACAGTCTTGGAAAATAGATTACATACAAGAATGTTAAATTACACTTTATAACATACAACACAACATAAATAACATTTTTTGAACGCCAATATTCCATTTTCATAACCCTGTAGATCAATCACAATACATTTCTTGGAATCCTTGGAAAAATAAAGCATATAAAGGGGTGAGATCAAACACTCAGTAAGGGTAAGCAATATAGTGGAAGATAAAATAAATATTAAGAATTGTTAATAATTGAAACCACATGACTTTACCAATAATAAAGATGTATACATTTATGGATTTAATATGATCTGGGTAAATAATTCTATAATATAATATAATCATGGATATTCAACTAGTCTAATGACAGCAAGAACCATCAATACGATTTTCATATTGAGGGAGTTTATAATACCAAACATTAATTTCTATGACAAGGCCTCGTGCCAGCACCTATAGGCTAACCGTAACCGGACCCAAACCATGAGAGCCTCTGTAACCGGACTCCATCCCGAAGAACCTCTGTAACCGGACTCCATCCCAGAGAGCCTCTGTAACCGGACACCATCCAGGAGAGCATCTATAAATAGACTCTAACCCGGAGCGCCTCATTAACTGGACTCCAACCTGGAGAGCTTCTATAACCGTACTATATCATGGAGAGCCTCTATAACCAAACTCCATCTCGGAGGATCTACTGTAATTGGACCCCAAACCGTAGGGCAAACATTGACTAGTCCCCAACCCGAAACATACTAGTCCAAAACATTCATCATATGAAATAGTGGAAATATAACATAAACATTCATATTAAAACTAGCATACGAAATGTCAATACATTAACCATAAACCATAGATTGTTTAAAAATACGACATCCACAATCAAACATATCATAACTAATTAAATACAATATGTAAGCTTGTATTATAAAAAATTAACTTCAAACAAGTTTAAAATCCAATAAATGATATTGATATAAATGAAAATGATGAGTAAAACTTTTTGAGAGAAACATCCTTTTTGTAAAATCATTTAAAAGTCACATTTATAAAAGAATTAATTTAAAAGTGATTTCTGAATCATTGTTTCCCATACCACATTGAAACTTTTGAAAATAATTATCATTTTAAAACATTCATGTCCAAAAAAATAAATCATTAGAATAATTTCGAAAATAGAGAAATTAATAAAAATATATAGAAAGATAAATAATTAACACAATTAAAATTTTGATATTGATAAATATTACCTTACAAAAATCCTTCAAATATTCATTTTGAAATCATTTTTGATGATAAATGGACATGGATTATAAAAATTTCCCAGTAAATACTGGAACATAAACAATCTCGGATAATAATGAGATTGAGGAATTAAACTTTACCTCATTGTAATCAATCACGTCATATGAACAATAGCCAATAACCAGAAAATTAATCATATAATAAAAATAATATAAAGATAATCATGATAATATATATCAAATGGTTGTACAAAATACAGCACATGCAATAAATTTGTGGTGAATAATGGAAATCTCATGGAATTAAAAGTGAGATAAGAAACCCCTTGCCTCGAGTCCGACTTGACACGTTCGTTCTTTAATATCCTGAATAATAAACAACAGATAATATATACTTTATTAAGAACCATTTTCATGTTTATTAACCATTTTATTTCACTTATTACCATGTTATAAACATTATGTAGACATTTATGTTAATAACATTCGTTTTGTCGATATTTGGCACTTGAGTCAAAAATGAACACCTTTTAATTACAAGTTGTTCACATGGTCAAAAGATCATTATATCTATAATGATATTCATGATTTGGATATCATATATATCATATATATCCATTATAATCATGTATTTAAAATAGTACATATCATTTTAGGGTAACAAATGAAATGCACAGTTCTTGTAGACGGTAAGCCGTACGTATGCATGAACGGTACTTTCATTTCAATATATTATTATAATGGAATTAAAACATAATGGTATATAATTATATTATAAATCAAGTATTATATCATATATAATATCATTAACTCCATCTTTATACGTCCCACATATGGTATGAATGAATCATATCACTTTGAGGGGGTAGTAGTCTGCACTTCCTCAAATAAAATTATCACGTTTACCCATAATGGAAACCATTATGGTATGTTATAAAATAAAAATACAGAAGCATGAAGAAAACATAAACATAATATATATCATTTATAAATACATTTCCATCATACTGGCCACCATGAGAGGTGGTTTGAGTTAATTGAACAATCATCATTTCGTGAGGCGTTAGTTTCCCATCCACAGAAACATTATGTTATTCACCTATTAGATGAAGGTGTGTGTAAGTGTAGTTTGAATCCTTCTCATAAAGACATCCTAGTATATTTAGGAAACAGGTTTTGTTTAAATGAAATGAATAAAAAGAGTTTATGGGTTTGAGATTTAAAAGAAAAGAAAATATGTTAAGATAAACTGTTACCTTTAATTTGGGTAATATCTTTTGGTTTGGACCAAAAGGACTTATTCAAGTGCCTTATGCCTAAGGTAAGGATTCTAAGAGGAGGATAGGAATGTAGGGAGCTTAATTTTGAAGAGTTTGGATGATACAAAAGGCTTCAGAGGTGTGAGAAATTGGTTATATGTGGTCTTCTTTTATAAGGGGGTGGAGGGGCTATTTAGGAAGGTGTAAAAATATTATTTTATTATATAATGATATTCAGTTTATAAAGGTCAAAAAATAATTAGGGTTTAAGATAAGATGACCCATGGTAGAAATAAAATCATCCAATAAGAATTGGACATGTTTTGGATATTATTTGAGTATTTATAATCTAATTTATTTAAATCATTATTTAATGAGGTAAATATTGCATCATTAATGTGTCATAAATAATTTTATTTATTCTATGTCTAAAAATTATATAAAAAATACAATGATGTAGGATATCTATTTATATTTCCAATGAATATTTATAGTCAAAATAATTACTCATATAACACCATAATAAAATTAATTACTAAAAGTTTTTTGTTTTCGTCAATTTTTCATTTACATAAAATTAATTAATCTAAAGTGTCATTATCATTCATAAGTGGCTTCATGGGGTCCCAAAATCGACACATGGATTCCCATGTTCGGCCATTACACATAAAATGAGGTTAGAATGTGTGTTAAGGTAATTTTGAATTATTAAAATATTCATTTTACCTTGAATTATCCTATTTACCTTTAACTGTAGTAAATAAAAGTGAAAATATACTATTCACCAAAAATTGTTTTCATCTTATTGAACAACATTTTACTTAATGAGGTTCACAGTGTCTCTTGGAATTTTTAAATTGAACTCACATAAATAGTAAAAATATTTTTATGCAAATTTATAAATACTCCTAGGATGTTGGTAAAAGATGGTAAAAAGATCAATTAAATTTTTTTATATCTCAAATTATTATAAAAATACTCCAATGAATTATATTTAACATATATTGGTATTATGTTTCTATTTTTAACTAAAAAATTTTGAGAAAAATAAATAATTATTTAAATAAAAAGTCTGTTTTAACCAATAACTCGGTGTTTTTCACAATTCATAAAAAATTGATGTTTCAAAGAAAAATACCAAACATTTAGACTATGCTATATTCGATATTCCAAATTCTAAAATGATGTATATTTTACCATATCCAAAATAGATAATTTTCATTATTTAAATTAAAATTAAATCCCGTTGTTAAAATAAATAGCGTGTTTTTTTGAAACAATATATATCAAAAGATTGACACTTTTTATGTCTAATTTCAGAGTGAAATTAATGATAATGAACTAAATAGTATTACATGATAAAAATATAATCTAATTATACTGAAAAAACAATAAAATTCATAATTCAACACAATAAATTATTTTTATGAAAAAAGTTGTTTTTAAATAAAGTTTATTATTTGTCACTATTTACCAAAATTTGAAAGTTATCATAAAAATACCAAAAATTTATCAAAACTATATTATTATCTCCCGATTCTAAATAATAAGTTTATTTTTTCAAATAGAATACATAAAACTGTCAAATATTATATTTAAAAAGGGTTCTCCCTCAAAAGGCGGAAAATTGCATTTCTTGAAAAATACAACATTTATCTATAAAATTGAATTTGTTCTTATTTTATGTCTAAGAAACACCTAATATGGATGTTAAAATTAAATGGAGTATATATAATTCAAAATTAAGTTAATACTATTCATAACCACTTTTGAATGACATGATCGGTAAGTCATTGTCTGCTTGAACTCAATGTTGTGTGTAGTGTAAGTTATTTAATTACATTAAAGAAATAACGTACAATGAAATCTTGGTGTGTTACACATAAAGGGTATGCATTTATTTGATAGTGAATTATGATTGCACAAAAAATTACCATATAGAAAATCAATCAAAGTGGTGGATGTCATGAGAAAAAATCATAATGCTTCATTATCTATGTCACAACTAGAACAAGAAATTTTGATTAATGATTTAATGAATTTTTCGATTGAAGTTTTTGGTATAAGAAATACATATGTTTTGTTTCTCTTTTTAGTGTATTTATCTTTTTATAAAATAATTATTAAATTGTAAAATGAATATGGGGAGTTTTTATACTAGATTGAATTGGTTGAAATGGGTATGTTTCTAGAATTTAACCTTGATAATGTTTGAGTACTGACATTTGGAAAAAGATTGTATGTCCCATGTTTTTACATCCTGGAGAAAAAAAATTTGTGTGAATCTCATAGTTCTCCATTTTCAGTTCATCCTAGAATCCACAACATGTACATAGACCTTCAGATGTATTACATGTTGGATGAAATTAAAATAGATATTGCATGTTTAATCATGAAATGATTGACAGGACAATAGGGTAATGTAGAGATTATGTTACAAAAGGGGATTCTTCAGCCATACCAGTGACAAATTGGAAATGGGAAAATATATCCCTAGACATCATTTTGGTTCCGCCAAAAACATCTTGAGGTAACAATGCAATCTAATTGTTTATTGATTGACTGACTGAATCTTCTAATTTCATTCCTATTCTTGATCCCATGGATTCGGATCGTCTTTCTCAAATATACGTCAAATATATTGTCCTATTAAATTGATTTAATAATTCAACTGTATTTTCCTATGTTCCCATGTTCACTTCAATATTTTGGAATGTCCATCATAAGTAATTGGGAATAGAATTAAATTGTAGTACAACTTTTCTTTGTCAATCTAATGGAAAATTAGAATGGATGATTCAAACATTTGAGGATATGCTTTGAGATTGTTCAATGGATTTATAAGGAAGCTGGGATTAGTATATTTATTTAGTTGAATTTTTTTATAATAATTGTTTTCCATCCAGTATACAGATGGCACCTTTTGAGACATTATATTAGAACCAATGTTGAATTCCGGCTTTTTGGTATGAACTTGGGGAAAGAAGTTCATGGGATCAAAATTAGAATAGAAAGTGGTTGATAAGGTGATGTTGATCTAGAAAAACATGAGGAATGCTCAGAGAAGGATGAATGGTTATATTGTAACCTGAGTAATGTTATTTATTTTGGGGAAGATGATTTTGTTTTTATTAGAATCTCAACTGGAAAAAGTGTTTTGTGTATTGGTTTGAAAGAAATGCGTAGTCCAGAAGTCATTGGAACTTATGAAATCGTGGAGAAATGTGGATCGGTTTCCAACCATATAAATTTTCATTAGATTTTATCTCGGATAAAAAATGTTTTTAATGATTTGAATTTGACATTGTATTTTCCATTTTTATCTATTATTTTGAGCCATGAAGTTGTTCAGTAGGAAGAGAACATTTCATATAAAAAGAAACCTATTTGGATTCTTGAACAAATCGAACATGTATTGAGGATAATGTATTCCAAATGGTAATGGTTTTGTGGAGAAATAACATGGTTGAAGTTGAAACACTGGAATCCAAAAATATAATGGGGGAAAGGTACCCTCACTTGTTTAACAAGTAAATAAAATAATGAGAACACAATTTCATGAATGTCGTGAGAATGTAACAAAAAAATATTTAAATATACGTTTAAATATTCGAAACACTAAGACTCTATGAAAAAACACATTATTTTAAGGAATTATTTATAAAATAGTCCTTAAAAATAATATTTCTTCTTCTATGATTTGAATTAAAAAAAAGAACATCCAGGGTTGTGATCGGTATGTTATTTGGAGACTAATAGAACCAACATTTTTTTAGTGAATAATAACCTGCACTTAGGAATAGTAATATGTATAGTCATTTGACCCTAATGAATAGAAAATAATATTATTATTATTTCTGTCTTTATGTTATAAGATAATGAGGTCCTGATTAAATTTTCAAGGTTATATAAAATTAGATACAAGTTTAATATTGATATATTTGGAATAAAATATGATATTATTTATAAATTATTTCTCTCATATTTATGAAACTATTTTTAAAAATGGGAGGTCATATTTGGAATATATAAATCAACTAATTGTATGTTAGTTTTTTCTTGATATTTTCAGAGATAGATGACTTTTTAATGAATACTAAAAATTCATTTTTAAATTTTCGACCTGTTTAAATAAATCAAAATTATTTAATAATGTTGTATTAATTCGGGTTGACCCTTGAGGATTTAAATATGATATTAAGTGTCCCAGGTGGTCAATACCACGGGAAAACCCCCTTGGTAATCCCATCATTTTTCAAATACCACTAATGAGGTGTCCTTGAAAATTAATTAAAAACTCCTTCAATTTCACTATAAATACAACCCTCAATCCCGACTTCCTCTGATACCACATAAACATGAAAAATTGACTACATTCTGAAAAAAACACTCCCCAATTGCTTACCCAAGTCCAAAAACATATTCTCTCACAAGAAGGCCTAAACCATGGGCCTCATAGAGGATCTCAAATAGAATTGATAAAGTGGTAATGATCATCTTTCATTTTCTTTTGTTTTCTTTTCAATTATTTTCTTTTATTATATACACTTCTCCTCCATTTATCTGAGAGGCATGAAAACTCTAGTATTATATTTATTATATATTTTTATAATGTTTATGGAAAAATTCATCACCATTACTCTAATCCCAATCCTCTTATTCTAAAAAAAATACAATGTCTATAATTTGTTGTTTTATCGACATTGTGGACGATGTGTCTTCTATTTCCTTTACATCCATTAAATACTGTTTTTAAACAATTTTAATGGTTCCATAATATTTTAAATTGTATTATATGACATATATTGTGTTCTGGAATTATCATATATTCATAATATTAATAGTATATGGTGGAACAAGTTCATGATTATCGAATAACTACAAACATGATCTAAACAAATATCACTAATGATTGAACAAATGATTCATCGTCATAAAATATAACCAAAATGATTTATGGAGTTATTTAATATTCTAGAAACATGTAAAAACCATTTCATTCCACATCTATAATTCTTCTTCAATTCAACAAGAAAATATTTTATGAATCAACCCTGTATGTAATGTGGATAATACACCCAAAACAATAAAAATTACAAAATAATATTAAAAATGGATCAAATGATGATGTAAAATGATCATATAAGTTGTTATAAACAAAATTATTTCTGTATAAAATATAAATAATATTCAATTAACCATTATACATTATGTTTTAATAAGTTTAATATAATAATAACTTGAGCTTAGGTAATTTTTAACCCAATTTCCATTCATTGGGTTAACCTTCTACTTTATTAATTATGTTCTCTATGATTTTTTTGTGTTGAATTTCATTTATATTATGATTTTTTATATAGATATATAATATATACACATAATTCGTTAATCGTATTAATTCTTGCTTCAATAATATTATATTAGTAATGGAATTTCCATTAAAACACATCTTTTAATATTCTATTTTACCAAATTGAATTGAAATGTTTTTATGAAATTATTCATGCTATAAGAACATTTTATGGTTTTTAGTAAATTTTTATGATGAAAGGTGGAACCCATTTCCCCAAAAAATAAATATGGTATGTGTATGTTGGTGTTCGGTCTTATGGGTACTCCATGTGTAATGGTGATGGTTATACAAAAAGGTATTCTTGAAGGTTACAATATAAGTAAGAAATTCCATATGATACCATTATGGGTATATATATGTTCTCTAATGTTTTATGGAAAATTCATGTTTCTACAAAGTATGTACTTATTGGTGGGAAGTATTTATTTTTGAAAATGATTTCATACGTTAATAATTATTCATGGACTAATGGTTTCATTCATTCTTTTTATATCTTGTACTATGATATTTATGCTCAATCCAGATTTTTTAAAAACATTCATAGGTTATATGTATTTTTAAGAGAATGAAGGCAGTCATGTTAAATGTTAGGAATATTTTTCAAAATAAATCAGGTTTTTGTTTGGTGTTGAATTTTTTATGTTTTTGTCAAAATGGATGTTGTTTTAAAATTACACACTTTTTATACATTTGGGATGATATGTATGATTTATGTCATTACATTCAAAGAACCAAAATCAAAATGATATTTGGGAGTGTTATTAAGTTAACTATATTTCTAATAGAACGATTATGAAATGATTATGTCATTGTTCATATAGTTGGTAACATAGAATAGTTTGGAATTTGTAGTTAATATGTAGTTTAAAGAAAAACATAAATTATTTTTATCCTTTTTTATGTTTAAATGATAATGAATTTAAAAATTAACATACTAATTTTTATTTGATAAGTTGATTCAGAATTTATTTCAACAAGAATAAATTGGGAAGATGCAGGTGGAAGGATCTAAGAGGTCGATATCTTTCCAAATATGAAACCATGAATGGCTCGTATTGGAACAGAGCAGATAGTTACAGTAATGGTTAAGCCAATTGAGGAAATAAATGGTTGTGTAATACATGCAAGAGAACAACTAGAGCATCCACAAAGGAACATTACTTACTGAGACATTTTATAAGGCAACACCCTCCAACATTCAGTGGATCTTCTTACCCATTAGAATCTAAAGTATGGATTAAATCCATTGGAAATATATTCTACGATGTCGAATGTTCTAATAATAAAAAGTTTTTTCATTCCATTTATCATTATGATAGTGATGGTGATCACTACTGGTCAGTGGTCGAGAATATCAAGGATATAGAGGAGATTCATGCCATAGAATGATGTGAATTTATAATTCTTCAACTTAAAAATATTTTCATAAGTTTGTTCCATATAGGATAGATAATAAATTTCATGAATTGTGGACAAGGGAGAATGAAACAATGTTTGTGTATGATGAAAACTTCTCCTAACGTGCAAGGTATTCCCGAAATCATATTTAGGATATTTATAGTAAAATCAATCAATTTTACTCAGGATTAAATCCAAGATACCAAAGGGAATTGGCGTCCAAGGAATTAAAAATTTATGAGAAATTTGTCTGGTGTACTAAGAGTGTAGAAATGGTGTCAAAGGATGATCACATGCACTTGGAACACAAACAGAATAAGAGGTCCATATTTCTACGGATGGGTTAGATTCAATCAAATAAACTTGATGGTAAGAAGGGATTGATTTTTGTTTTTGAAAAGTGTGGTAAACATCCCCTTGGGGAATTTATTAACAAAATAGAGAAGTTTTTTGGTTGTGTTTTTTTGGAAATATATTCCAATATTGTAATGAAAATTATCTGAATATAAATTCTAATAAGAAAACTAGAAATCATTTCAAATGTGGTGATAAGTCTCATAATGATAATAACTTCCCAACAAAATATATGAGTGTTGGAAAGAAGCTAGACTATATGAATAAAGGTGTAGAAAGATCTTTTTTGACTACGTCAGTAGATGTCGGTACATCCAATGAAGTGGAATTAGGTACTTTGCCTATTTACACATATTTATCAAATGATTTATTTGTGACTCGGTTTACAAATTCTTGTTGGTCTTTGAAATTTTCTACTAAATTGGAATTTTCACCCAATTTAATGAGACCATAACATATAGATAAAATATTTGGAGTAAATGTGACCACAAAAGGCATTATATTAGTCATTAATATTTCATCTTTGGAAAGACATAGGTGAAAATGTTTTGTTTTGAACTTAGTAGATTTGGATTTCATTCTGGGTAAGAGTTGGGTTTCTATTTATCAAATAAAGATTAATTGTAGAGATAAAGAAGTAGTTTTCTAGAATGTGTTTTAGTTCAAATATAATATCAAAACCATAAAATGGATAAGATATTAAAAATATGTGAAAATATTTGATGTTGTAAAAATAATATTATCTTTCAAATATTATTCAAAACAAGGGAAATGTTCATATTAATGATGTTCTATTGGTAAATGAATTCCCCGAGGTCTTTCTTGATGAGTTACATGATGCTATACCTGATCATGAAGTTGAATTCAGAGTTAACTTAGTTCTAGATTTTATTTGAATTTTAAATCCCCTATATTGAATGTCTCAAATTGAATTTCATTAATTGGAAAATTTGTTTTAGGAGTTACTTGATAAAGGATTCATTCAACCTATCAGTTCACCAAGGGGAGATATTTTAAAAAAAATATTGTTCCATGAGACTTCTCAATTTATTATAGAGATTTGAATTACATCACTATTAAGAATATGTATCCTTTTCCTCACATCGATGACTTTTTTTATCAGCTCGAGGGAGATCAGTATTTATCCAATATTTTATTGAGATCCAAGTACTATCAATTGAAGGTGATGGAGGATGAAATTCCAAAAAAAAACTTTTTTATACTGGATATGGCCACTATAAATTTTTTTTATCCATGTGGGCCAACTAATAAAACAATTTTATTCAGGGATCTTATGAATAGAATATTTCATGAGTTCTTGGATAAATTTTCCGTTGTGATTATTGATGACATTCTGGTATATTATAGATGTAAAGAAGAGCATGAAAAACATATAAGGGTTGTTTTTAAATCATTAAAATAAAAGAAACTATTTGTAAAATTCATAAAGTGTGAATTATTTTGTGAAAAATGTAATTCCTTGGTGATGTTAGTTCTAAAGATGTAGTAACTACTGAGCATTCAAAAACAAAAGTTGTTACGGAATGAGAAAAACTCACAAATATAATTGAGATTCATAGTTTTGTGGTATTGGAATGCTATTAATAGATGATAGTTGAAAAAATTGCGTAGTAATCTAGTCGAATGAAAATGTTAACTAAAAAATTAGTAAAATTCATCTGAAATAAAAATCAGATGCTTTTTTTATAGATTTGAAAGGTTTATTTGTTAATGTTATAGTTCTAAATCTACCATATAATAATGGTGAGTATTTCATTCATAGTGATTCATCATTAAAGGTAAATGGTTGTGTTATGATTTATAATTATCTACTAAAACATCGTGAGTTAAATTATCCCACAAATGATTTGGAATTATCTGTTTTTTATTTCATGTTAATATTTTAGAGGCATCATTTATATAGAATCAAATAAAAAATATATAAGACCCACAAAAGTAGAAAGTATATATTCACTCAAACGGAACTAAACATGAGTTAGAGAATATTTATTTAATTTATAAAGGATTACTATTTCATGATCAATTACCGTCCTAAAATGCATACAAACTGGCTGATTCCTTATGATGAAAACAACATGTATTATTAACTATGTTATGGTAAGAAAAAGACCTTTTGATTTGTGATTTAATGAATTTTGGAATGGATTTTTTTAAGACAAATTATTCTATTTTGTTTTAGGTTTCAATGCTGTCATATTTTTCATACAGAATTGAGAATGTGTATAAGGAAGACGAGGAGTTATTGAGAAATATATAATGGGTTGAAATCGGTATGTTTCCAGAATTTAGCCTCGATGGTGATTTTATTCTAAGATTAGAAAAAATATTGAGTGTACCTTGTGTTTCCCAAATGAATAAATAACTGTTGTGTGAAGATTATATTACCACATATTCATTTCATCCTGGCATCACAAGTATGTACAATGGCTTTCTGGAGTATAACTATTTAGATGAAATGAAAGGAGATCCTGTAGATTTTATCATGAAATTTTCGACAAGTTAATAGGTTAATGTAGAGAGGAAATTACCAAAGTGGATGCTTTAGTCTAGACCAATTCCAGAGTGGAAATGGGAGAATATATCCATAGGAATCATTATGGTACTACCAATGACTTATCGAGGTAATAGTACAATCTAGTTTATTGTTGATTGATGATATAAATCTTATCATTCCCTTATTATTAGAGATACAATGCCTTTGGATCAGGTTTCTCAAATATGGGTTAATTTTATTTTTAGATTTAATGGAGTTCTCATTTCTATTATATTAGACTATGATCCCATGTTCACTTCTAACTTTCAGAAAGTCAAACAAATATCTTTGGGAATAGAATTATAATTCGGTATAGATTGTTATCGTCAATCAGATGGGTAGTCAGAATAGATGATTCATAATTTTGAGGATATTCTTTGAGGTATTTTAGTGGATTACCAAGGTAGTTGTGATCCGAATATTTCCTTGGTTGATTTTTTTATAACAACATTTTTCTTCCACCATACAGATGGAACATTTTGTGGTATTATATCTAAAACAGGGTCGAACACTTGCTTTTTGGGTTGAATCCCAGGAAAGGAAGTTGATGGGACCAAAATTAATAGATGAAGTTTATGAGAAATTTAAGTTGATCCAGAAAAACATTAGGACAACATAGGAAAGGAAGAAAAATTTATACATATAAGAAGAGTAAAGTCTTTTGCATTGAGGTAAATGATAATATTTTTATTAGAACTCAATATTGATATGTGTTATGTCTATTCATAGGAATGAAAAGCTACGTCCACAGATCATTGGACCTTATGAAATTTTGGAGAAAGTGGGACCAATTTACTATTAAGTAGCTTTTCCTTTGAGTTTATCTAAGATATTTTTTTTTCATGTTTCGATTATGAGAATGTATGTGCCAGATTCATCTAATATTTTTATCCCAAAAGCAGTTCATCTAGAAAAGATCCTATCATATAAAGATTTAAATATTAAAATTCTTGAATAATGTTTAAATTTATTAATAAATATGTTAATCCTCTAGGAAAAGGTTCTGTAGAGATTTATAATGGTTTAAGAAGAATCTTTAGAATCTTTAAATACTATGAGGGAAATATACCCTTAATTGTTTAATAAGTAAATTAAATTTCTAGAAGGAAATTTCATGAAGGTTGGGAGAATATAACATCTCAATGATTTAAAAATTAATTTAAATGCATAAAAAACTAAGACTCTATAAAAACCCATTTTTTATGAGGCAGTAATAAACTAATTGTTAATCATATTTTTTCTACTTATTTTATTTGAATTTCAAAAGAAGTACATTTATAGTAGCAATCAGAATGTTATTTAGAGGCTGATAGAATCAAAAATATTTTTTAGTGAATTTTAACAAACACTTGTGAAAATTAAAATGAATATTAATAACAATATTATGATTATTAAATCATATTATTATTTTTCTATCTTTAGGTTTGAAGATAACTCGATCTTGATTAAATTTTAAAGGTTATATAAATTCAGTTATAGATTTAAAATTTTACTTTTTTGAATAAAATATGATTATATATAACAATTAATTATCTTATATTTAGAAGATTATTTTTTAAAAAGAGAGGTCATATATGATATATATAGGTCAAAAAATGGAATGGGTTCATTTTTTCTGAGGTTGTTCACTTTTAGGTGAATTTTAAAAATAGACCGTTATGTTTTCGTCGGGTTAAATTAAATCATAATGATGTAATAATTATATAATCATTTTGGATTAATCTTGATGAATAAAATGTGATATAAGGTGTCCCATGTGGAAAATACAATGGTAAACCACCTTTTTATGGACCATGATATTTCAAATATAACTAATGAGGTGTCCTTTAAAATTAATTAAAAACTCCCTCGCTTTCACTATAAATACCACACACAATCCCTTCTTCCTCTCACACCACTTAAGCTTTTAAGATTTCCTAAATTATGTCCAATACACTTCCCAAAGCTCTTAACCACGTCAAAGACCTTCTAGTCTCACAATAATGCCAAATACAAGGGCCTTATGAAGGATCACAATAAGAAGAGATAATGTAGTAAAGATCCTCTATCATTTTCTTGTGTTTTTTTCTAAATTATTTTTATAATTTTATTCATTTAAACTCAAATTATTGAAGAGTAATAAATGATAAAATATGATATATGTTCAATATTTGTATCAAGTTAATGGAAAAATTCATCATCATTCTTCCAGTCATAATCCTCCTACTCTAAAAATAAATACACCTTCTGTGATGTGTTTATTTACCAATATCGTTGATGAGGTGTCTTCAATTTCCATTACTTCCTTAAAATCTAGTTGTAAAAACATTTTAATTTTTCTAATAGAATTAATATATTATTATATGACCTGTATTATGTTTTCTAATAAACTTATATTCATAATATTAATGGTATATAATGAAACAAGATCTTGATTATCGAAATACTGCAAAATATGATATAAACAAATATCACTAATGATTTATCTAATGATTCATCCTCATAAAATATATTGAGAATTATTTATTAAATAATTTAATAATATATAAACAAATTAACACAATTTTTTTCACTTATGGTGTTCTTCTTTCAATCAAAATGAAAATCCGTTACAAACTGACCATGGAAGTCATGTGAAGCATGCACCCATACTAATGGAAATAACAATATAATATTTACAAATGGGTCGAATAATGTTACAACATGATTACAGAAGGTGTTATAAAATAGGATATGTTTCTATAAATTATTAATAACACTCTATAAACAATTATACATGAGGTTTAAATAAGTTCAAAGTATTAATAACCCGAGGTAAGGGAATTCCTAACCCAAGTTCAATACATACGGTTAACCTTATACTTCATTATTATGTGATATAAGATTATATGTGAATTTATTTCATTTATATTATAAACAATTATATGGATATATATTTTATACACATAATGATTTCATCATATTAATTATCCGTTCAATTATTATATATTTTTAAGGGACTTTTCATTAAAACACCTCTTTTAAAAATATATTTTACGAAATTCAATAGAAATGTTTTTATGAAAATATTCATGTTCTATGACCACTTTACAATTCTTGGGCATTATTTATGATGATGTTTGGGACCTATTTCTCCCTCTAATGCATTGTTTATGGGTATGTTGGAGGTTGGTTGTATGGTTTCTCCAAGTTTAACTATGATGGTCACACCATGAGGTAGCTACGAGGGTTACATTGCGAGGAAGTCGTGAGGGTTACAAATCCTAAGGCTGATACTCAGGTTAGAATATATGTAATTAATTCCACATAACATACTAATAGTTTCATATATTTTCTATAATGTGTTAGGTAAATATCCTGCTTCTCCATGTAAGTATTTATGGGTATGAAGTATGTAACTTTGAAAATGATATCATATGTTAAGAAGGATTCATGGACTAAGGGTTTTTTTCCTTCTTTTTAAATCCCTTTATGATATATTTATACTCATCCCAGATTATTAAATTTTTTCCTCATTTTATAAGGTTGTTTAAGAGAAATATAGAAGTCATGTTAATTGATATTACAATTTTCAAAGATATCATGTTGTTGTTTTATGTAAAAAATAATTGTGGTGGAAGAAATAGAAACTATTTTAATGCTACCCACATTGTATGAATATGGGTTGGTATTTATGAGTTATATCCTATATTCCTATAACACTAACAAAATATCACATGGAATTTATGTATGTGAAATATGTTTAAAATAGCTAGATTATGAAATGTTTAAGACCATGTATTTTTTGTTTATAGAAATCATTCCATATCACTATTTAGATACATTTTCCATCATTCCTTTGTTATTTAAATTAATATTTCTTTCTAAAGGTTATATTTTTGAAACTTATTAATTTTAATTATTTTTATGACCTTTTTTATGATATTTTATAGAAATAATTTAAATCAACTTTACACTACATTACGAGGAACAAGGTACCAAGATATGGTCATTATCATACTCCTTGTTGGATATAGTCTATACAGTGAATACCTATTCAAAAATAAAAAGGTAGAAGTCATGATGTTGGGAACCTGAAAAAACATGAAAACTGAAAGGTATGGATAAAGAAGATACTGTGGAGAACTCCAAGATAATATAAATTTGATGTAACAAACTATGAGAGGACAATAAAAATTACGGAAAATAAATAACCCAGTAGAAATAAAAGACTGATGTTCTAACATCAGTATGTTTTTCTTTCTATTTGTAAATGTCAATTCAAGCTGTATTTCTAGATAACATCCACTCCAAAAATCCACTACCTATAATAATTAATTTTTTATATCTATTCTGTCTATTTTTCACTTATTGTATATTTTTTTACATTAGGAGTAGTGTTAATCTATATTAGTTATATAAAAACATACTGAATCCTATAAAAAATCTAAGATACATATACATATTCACAATATTTCTATTACACCGTAATCTCCCACGAATAATTGTGGAAGAGTTCCCTATGTGTTATGTTTTTTATTTCACTCCCATGAAAACTATGGATGAGATATTGTTAACATAGAAATAATGTATGCTATTGTTTTCCCTGATCTAGGGTATAGACCAACATTTATTTTTATAAACTGCTTGGTATTTGGTTATTTCCACGTTGAGATGATTATGTCTTAGCTGGAGACTGAACCTATTTCTTAAATTCCATTTTTCTTTATGTTTTATTTTCCTTGTTTATGAATATTTAAATTAGAAAACATAACATTACATTGATAGTTAATCATAGATATTGTTTACATTAGTATTCCCTTCAGAAGATTGATTTCAAATGTTAAATTAATAATTTTTTGGGTTCTAACTAATATCTAATAACAGTTTTAGAAATCATTCAATCAACCAAATATTTTTAAAATGTTACTTTAGTTTACTTAGTTATGTTTATTTCAAATTTGAGAATTTTAAATAAATTTTTTAGATACAAATTTTTATAGGACACTTATTCACCACCCAATTAAGTGTCATTCTCTGACCAATATATGTTTTACCTTCCCAAGTCAATTACCAAATTTTTTAAAAAATTATCCATTGTTAAAATACTTTTTACACTCTGATCATGATGGTGTAGTCTCCCCACTATACCACCTTAAACCCTCACTAAAATTCAGAATTCTATAGAATATGTGGATGCATGCTTATGACTATATGGCCAAATGGTTTAGGTAAACATTCAGTGGGTTACAGGTTCATACATTAAAAAGAGGTATTAGAGCCTATTTATTTTATAATTATTATGTTTCAAATGATATACAAGATATTATAAATTTATTATTATTTGATAATGAATGGTGACTAGGATAATCTATCCCATGTACAAGGAAAATACAAATTATACTTGATGGGACTTGATATTATATATTTTTTATATTATAGTTGATTCAATTCCACATTTGAGTGGCACACATGATGTCTAATATTTATTGATATGATTGTGGTATATATTTTATCATTTCCTAGATATGGAATTTAATCATTATCATGATTCATTTTTTGGTAGTTATAATATTTATAAGTCATTTATTATTCCATGTCCCTATTACATTACTATGTGAAATGTATTCATAAATTTTTATTGTTTCATCACATTTCCAGGTATCATTCTAAAATTTCATATGGAAATATGATATGTAAATGATTACTATTTAATCGTTTCAACAGTTCAATTTGTATGGTGTATGTGTCCTTATAAAAATTATTTTATGATCCATATACTACTACAATTTTAAATCGAATTTATGTCGGTTTGAGATTGAAATTAAATGAAATTAAATTAAAAAAAATAATTGATCATTGTTTAATAGGGATGATAATTTCTATATAAAAGGGGGTTTCCCCTATAATTTGAAATTAACACTATGTATACTTGGATCCATAAATTAGAACACATATCATGACACAAACCATAACATAGTAGCGGGAAAATATGATGCATCTCTTGTGTTCTTTATAAATACCTATGTCTCCCAAACATGGAACATTGAGTATAACGAGGGGTGTTAATTTTACATACGAAGGATTATAAATCTATTAATCATGTATATCTAATGTCATAACTATAGTTTCAAATCATAGGAATTCATTTAGAATTTGTAGAGCTATTCTACTGTGACATCCATGTGACATTCATTTAGAGGGTGGCGATGAACATGATAGGAAGGAGTTTGGCCAGGATCCACCCATGATACCTCTAGAAATGCCACCTATGTAACCATCAATTATCCTTGATTTAGTTGATGATTCCATATTTCATGTGTAATTTTCATGTCTAATGCTTTTCATAGAGGGGGATATGAAATATTACCTTTCTATTTGACATATTACTAAAGTGTTTTAGTCATTGAATATATATATATATATATACTCAGGGTATGGTGCCCCGCATGATATAGAGTTTTCATTGGAGATGGTATTATTAGTCATCAAGAACATTGATAATCCTTCTTTTATGATAGTAGAACATTATACATATATTGTTTATGGAACCTTCCAACGTTTGAGAGTTATTTCGAATGAGTAATTACATTATCAGGACGTGATTTGGAGGTATTTACAATGGATATTCAATTAATTATTTTCTATAACACCATAATTGAAGATTTTGCCCAGGATTTTATAAACCTCCATAATATTTCAATGACTTTTATTAACAATTTATCTCATCATACAAAGCTTTATATCATCACTTATATTTATATTATTGTTGATCCAATGAGAGAATAATGATTTGAGGACAGGCATATGAATCTTATTCTTTCTGAAGTTAATGTTTTCCAGTTGAACATTGTGTTTTTTATAGGCAAACAAGTTCTTCTCCCTTGTTCTAACCTAAGGGAATCATATAATCTGGACTATAGTGGTTACGATTTATGAAAAACAACTGGACCGATTAGCAGTTGAGAGAGATACTTTGTGACTGTGTGCATGAGTAGTTGAATCAAATTATCACCCACTTAAAATTATATAGATTTCACTAGTTTGGGTAGCATTGGATTATTATTCGATTTTTCCCCAAGACATTTTCGATTTCAAAGGTTGTATATGTTTTGGGAATCTTCATACTCTTTTCAAGACCTTCCCATATGTGCCTACTAAGAGTGAATTTATACCTGATCCACATAGAAGATAGGATCAGTAGCACCATGAGTGTAAGGTAGCTAGAGTACTATTGACATTACAGTTATAGGAGGAGATCATTCACAGTGTATCTCAAATTCAAATACAAAAAACAAATAAAGAGGGAAGAATATGGGTACTATTTTTGGAGGATAGGGTCATGGATCAGACATGATTTAGTTTTTGAATCCTATCCCAGAGGAGTAGTGTGCTAGACCACCTACTTTTGAGGTGGTATTATTTTATCATACTCTATTAGATCTGCTCTATTTAACATTGTTTCTTCAAAAAACAATATCTATATGGATATTGTATAAGTCCATGGAATTAATTATGGGTACTCTAGTGATGTTATGAATATTGATACACCATTGGGTGTAAATTCAAATAGATTACACTCTTGTATGGAATTCCCCATTGAGGTATACATTTATTCCCTCTTGTTGGACCTCTTCATCTTCAAGATGAAAGTATTTGATACAATTTTATAAATGGAAAAGTCAGTCCACTATCCTTCCAATGTGTATTTTTATCTCCATAGGGTGTTTTTGACTTCATTAGAGGGTGGTACTTATGTTTACATGGGATTTTGGGATGTCCATGAAGAAAGATATGGACCAGAGAATCTTTATCTATGTGGGGTGACTACCCATAATGATCACCTTTTATGGATGATATGAGATAAATACAAGATGATTTACCTCATTTTATCGATGGATTCATGGATGTTAAAAATTATGAATTTAATATCTACCTACTGATATAGAAGATGAATGTACTATCTAGACAGTTCATGGAGTTTCACAAATCAGTATTCCCCCATATTCGATGGCTACTACCTAGTTATAGGAACTCATGAGGTAGCTATTGGATATAGAGGACAAGGTTTTTATATGGACCAATACATATCCAAGAGTATCACTAGTCTCACTCACATGAGGGTGTATGGAACGCTCAGACATTATAGGGATTAATGAAATATTAATGGACATATTTTGAAAAACCAATATCTTGTATCTTTTTTAGAAGATTATTTCCAAAAACTACAATGTGTGATAGTATTATTCAATATAAACTACAGATCAGGCTATGATCATATTTAAAAAAGAGATTATGTTATCAAATTTATGAAATATCCCAACTGATATGGTTTATATGAATATTTGGATAAGATTATTGGTATTACAAATATGCATTTTGTTTTCATTTTTTTTCTAAATAGGGGTCTCCTTCCATATTTGGTTGACATAATAATTTTCATCCTTGATGGCATTTTTTATTCTAATAATCAAATAGATATTCCTACCATGATGGAATCCTCGGGAATACACTGGTAAAAAAGATGAAGTATCCCATGTTTAGTAAATGTCATATCTGGATTGACTTTTTTCATATCATTGTTTAAATTATCTTACAGAAAGGAGTATATTTTTACCAAGAGAAGGTGAAAGGTATAGTTACCCAGGATCATACAAAGAATGTATTTATTATAAGTAGTTTCTTGGGGCCACCATGTTATAATAAAAATTTAATCACGAATTGACATGCTGAGAAATACATACTATAGGACTTTATAAGAATGTTGTGTCATTTATATAGTTATAAGACAATGAGACATACATTCATGTTATGAAATAGTGGTTTAATTCGGCTCAGGTCCTTATTTTTCCATATCTATGAAGAATAAATAATGTGTATTAGGGTGTGTTATATATCAATTGTGAAATATTTGTGATGTAGTATGCTAATGTCAATGATTGTGGGTTGTGAAACCTGAGGACTCATGAGGGGAATTAAAACACACATGATCATGTGTTTGATAGTGTTGTTTGAACCATGTATTATTATAGACATTACACATTTTGAGAGTGTTTGTGGTGTTTAGAACACAAAAACCCTAAGGTAAACATTCATGTAATGAGGCTCGAATCTTAGGAAATGAATGAGGTATGAATTCATTATTTTGTTGACTTGTAGATTTCCTATACCCTCATAAAGAAAATATTGTAAATATTTCTATAAGTAGGGTGAATGAGATACATATATTTTGGGATGCATGTAGTGAGTAGAATTTTTTCCCTGTTTTCTGAGATTCACATCAAGATGTTAGACCATCATAGATAGTCTGTAATTACATCATTATCAGTTTACACTTCACCGATTGACTAGGTAGGGATGAGGCAGTTTTTAGGTCATGAATTCCTAGACCTATTATACTATATTTCAGATAAGGACCCAAAATATATATTTCCATCAATGGAGAAAATTTACTATGTATACAATGGTTTATCTAGATCACCACATACATGAGTGATTAACTAATGTGATACTCACTTGTTTCGTAGTGGGTAGTTCTCCCTAGTATCTCCATGATGTATCATGATATGTATCGATAATTTTGGTGGATATTAATTAAACACTAGATATATGGTCAACTAATTAGGAATTTCAATAAAAGACTAGAAAATTCAGAACTCTGGTAGCCAGATTGATCAATACAACTGTTAATGATTCCAAAATAAATATGGGATAATTCTCTGATGTATTTTATATTAATATTTTTGATGTCTCTTTGTGGTATCCTTCTTAAATACCATTAGGGAGACCTTCTATGTTTATGAACATTGAATAATTTATATATGTGAGATTATATTTTTACATTATATACCTCATACTATTATATTATATATGGATGCTCATTTCACATAGATGTTCGTGAAGGGGTTAAATTAGTCTAGGGGTAAAAATGTTTTTCTAAGAAATGCTTATCACCCTCAGACTGATGGAGTATCAAAGTAGACTATACAGGTATATGTTGACATTTTCTAATCATGATTCCTTGATTACGATCGTACATGTAGAATCATATCACTATCATTGAGTTCTCCTACAACAGTAGCTTTACAAAATGTGTTAGGTGGATCGTATGAGGCATTATAGGCTCATCCATGTCATTCAATTCAGTGCTTATTAGATGAATAATATGCAGTGATACCAGCTCATCATCTAATGTATGAGAAATCAATGTGGGTGCATCTGATCATAAAGAGTATGTATACCACTAATTCTATAGTGAAATCATATAATGATAATTGTCGATATCCTCACAAGTTTGAGGGGAGGTATCAAATCTTCTTGGTGGCTATCACCAATATGATGGACTATAGAGATTTAGTGTAAATGGAAGCTATCACCTTGTTTTTTTGGTCTATTGATATCCTAGATAATTTTAGGCTGGTATTCTATTTGTTTATATTACCTTAGAGGTACCATTATTTTTTTATGTCTTCCACATATCTTTTCATCTTCGTTATCTTGTAAAATTGTCTGATTCATTTGAACTTGAAGATGTTCATTTGTATATAAATGATTCTATTTAGTAGTATCTAGTATGAATCATTTATCTGAGCATGAAGTCAATTTGAGGTTGTTATGTCCCTTTAATATGGGTTTTATGGTATAATATCCACATACATAATGAAACATAAGAGAGAGAGAATGATTAACATGATTAGATTCAAGATTTGTTCTCATATAGTGTCTTATAACCCTCAAAAAGAAAACACAGTGATGAGTTCCTTTAATTAGGTATTACAATAAAATAATGGGGTTTTAATCAGATATGGATATATTTAACATTCTTTTTACACCTTGTTACAACCCAATTTTGGTATATGATCCCAAATCTAAGACTTTAGACGTTTTGGTATGATTTGGGATAGTGGAATCAAGGATCTTATGGCTAACGATTGACATAGTCCCCAACAGGTATTTTGAATACATGATGGGTATTAAATATTTTCCATGTACTATCCTGTGTATTTCACAACCCATCCCTTAGGGCTTGTTCTGTGACTACCCAAGGGTATCTTTCCATTTTCCAATGGTTGGTGACTATAAGAGGAAATGCATATACCTAAAATGGGAATGCATTGCCTTTAAACCTTCAACAACATAGACCAGGTACACAAAAATAGACAACCACATAGTATAACTGCTGAACATAATAGTTTGAACTGAATAAAAATGGGAAATAATACAAACACAATGAAACTAATGTACATGAAATAGTAAAAATAGCTCATGAGGCCGTCTGATAAGGATCCTACTTGAAGGGTAGGTACAGCATGTCATTGCGGCTCTCCACATCAATCGGTCACCTCCATACACCATCTATTCTTGTCTCCCAAATAACGTTTAATTCTATCTGCCATATTCATAAGATCCAACAAGGTGCGGGAAAATACAATGTTGGATTGAGTATAAAAATACCCAGTATGGACCTCAGGACCCCTGAAGGTGTCCCAGAATTCCATAAAGGAAAACCACAGTGCATAATCTCAATAAAAAATCCCAATGTAAAAGATAGCTCACATCATGTTTATAACTAAAGAAATGAATAATGGTGATTATACATAAAACTAAATCATATTATTCCAATGATAAGTTCCACTGCTGAACAACAAATAATTCATTATATTTTTAATCCACGCAGTGTCGTAATTCACTGATCCACATAGGGTCGTATGTCTTTGACCCACATAGGGTTAAATGTGGTCGATCCACACATGGTCATAGGTCACTGATCCATAATAGTCCGCTCTATGGATGGTCCTTGTCAATTTCACAACTGTTGATCCATACTGGGGGGCTCTGATGTCGATCCAAAAATGGTTACTCATCACTTGACAGTCAGCCACATGATTCCCGCACTTGGTCCACTTGAGTTCTGTATATTCTTATCCTTAAGACATCTGTTGTATTTCAGCTGCCACAATGTCTCATGAAGTACTAAACTGAATGATCTCCTTTTCATATGGGTTACAACACGACAATCGGTTTTTAAATGAGATGGTTGGTTTTTAATATATAAGAAATGGTAAATAGGTTCTGGTTGGATTCGAGTCTAATCAAACCCATCCATATTCCAACTTCTTCCAAAACCCATGTAGAGTATTTCAAAAGGACCGGCTTGTTGTGTGGGTCCCCATGCTTCTAAAAGTGCATCAATTAGAAACCAAATTTACAAGATACTTATGTTTTAGTGAAATGGGGTCATTTAGGTCCAGGTCTGGTGATGATCTGGCCTAGCCGACCTGTTGGGCCTGTGGGTCCAACCAAGCCAGCGGGTCTTACCCAGCCTGCGGTTATGGCACAGCCAGTGGTTCACCTTCCTGAAAAATCCATCCCACATAGATGAGGGCCGGTTGTGGGATACACCGACCAGATGTAGTGTGTCATGTTCATATAGTTGGTGACCCACCTTCTGAAATGGCCGGATGGAGTCATCTGTTGTTCCAGATAAGGGGGCCACTCCTATCCCCACGTGGCGCGTCATCCCAACACCATTCCACCATTAAAGCCTTGCTGGCCGCAGCTCCAACCATCATGGTGCATGTGGGAGCTACTACTCTAGGAAGCTGTATTAGGTAGGTGACACGCTCCGCATCAGTCGTGTTGTACCAATGATTGCTTCCTCGTGCCAGCATAGATGCTCTTGTTGTCCTTTTTCTTTCCTATTTGCACTTACGGGCCTCCCGAGACTCTGCCTTCATGGAGATGCCCTTAGTTTTGTCTTTATACCATGTTTCCCAATCGAGTGATCATAAACCAAGAATGGTGGAAGGTCTGAGTCTTGTTCGGATTTTCCCCCACCCTCCGTGTTATCGCTTACAACTGGGGAAGAATAATAATCATTAAAAACCCAAAATGAAACCATGTATCAACCTCCCACAATAAATAATAAAACTCAGATCATCATATTGGTCAGTTGATCCGTGTTCTTCATATTATTCATGAATATTGAAGAGGGATATTAAAAATGTATATCAAATAAACCCGATACTTGTATTTGGTAGAATCTGTTGTTGATGATGGAAGGAATCCATGTTCAAAGTCATTCATCGTTGTTTTTCGATCCCGGATCGTTTCCCCCATAGGTAGTCATTCATCCATCTTTCTTCATTACAGAAGAAATTCATCGGATTTATGATAGAGGTTCATCCCATGGTTTCTCAATTCACATGATAAATTTTTTATTAAATAAAAGAAAAATAATAGTGTTGCATTCATTAATATGGTTTATTAATGAACCACAATTTACGAACCATTAATCAATGATCATTGTGGCTACACAAAGAGAGGTTAAAGTCATTAAAGGACCATCATGAATTGATTGTCATTACAATATGGTCCCACCAACAACCACTCAATGGTGTAAGGAAAAGAATAAAATACCTCAGTGTTATTTTATTATTTTTTGCTGAATGACCAAAAAATAATCTTTTTCGCCTGACCCTTGCAGTTTGATGCAATGCCTCGCCTATGAGTATCACGATGAAACAAATTCAACGGTGCCCTTAGATTTTCACTTAGAGCACTGGTTAGAAATGATAAAAATCACAGCTCGCATATTTACGAATCTTATCTAAAAAACATTCAAAATTATGTTTTGGTCCTCGTAATCATGTGACATCAAATTTCACTATATCATAATAATTCCATATAAATATAAAAACAATATGGAATTTCCAGGTCTTTATAGTGTAAGATAATTCATTTGTTGTAGTGAACTAATACGATAATGTAGGGCCTCATATTTACACATTATGTAAATAATTTACCTATTGTGTTAAGGATGGGATTTTTTTCCAAGTGGAAAACCCTTTCCTTATTCAACAACAATATTTTGTTTAATTCTATTCCATGCATAATTTTCCCACCATTTTTTTCTCGTATGTATAATATACTGGGATTTTGTTCCATATTGAGATCCATATTTTGATTCACCCACTGTCAATCTCATTAGATTCATGCCCGAAGGTTCTCTACTCAATAAGCTCAATTATTTATTTTTCTTTCTATTAGTGACATTATTTATGTGTAGTATCCCATTCCCTATTTTCAAGGATTTATTCATTTTTACATCTTCTACTTATAGGGACCAATACTATGGTTGATGCTAAACTTGTGGTCCTCTATATGAATATGTTAGTTGGTCAAGTAATTAACCCTTAATGTTGATTTGTTTTATAATATGTGTTATATATCTCACACTAGTTTCCCCATATGTTTCCTAGAATAGTAATGTTTAATAAATTTTTTTACTTAATTCGAACCTAAGGACAATACTAAAACACAGTTCATGTTTGAGGTCATCATCATCAATGTTTTCTAACCCTTTTTAGGTGTTCCATTATAAATAAAAATATTTAATTACTTTGTTATATTGTAAAAACTACAATCAATGATTATGGATTTACATATAAATAGTAATATCACATTTGATTATGGATCGATGTAATGTTGTTTCAGGTCTAACACACTTTTCAATTCACGATGAGTTTATTTGAGGTGAGTGGTATGACCACAACAACTAAATAAATTGAATAATGGCTAATCCCCTGTTATTATTTAATGATGATGAGTTTGAAATTAGCTTTTGGATTTGATTAAATCATTTAATGTTTATAATTGATATAATTTTTTAGGGAAACACTAATAATAAATATTTGGAACAAAATCCTTCATCTATCGTGTTATGGGAATGTTGTCCCTTTCTTATTGTTATATACGCGCATGGAGTCCCATTACATATTACTATATATTGGAATGGAGACCCTTCTACAATTTTGATACATAATAATGGATACCCCTATAAATATGTAATATGCATGGAGAATGTAGTGATATAAAACAAGAATGATTACCCTTATGAATAATATATGTTAATGGATAACATTTCAAATTTCACATGGGCACAAATTCCAAATAATTCTGATATGGGAATTGAATCCCCATAATTATTATATGGTAATGAAGATGCTTACAGATGTGATGTGGTAATAGAATATATATTATTATTACATGACATGGAATACAGATATATATGATAATGGATAGAAGATCCCAATTGATACGATACATGCATAGTGTCAATATGATTTTGATAGAGTGCTGAAGACCCTTCTTGATATGATAATATGAATGGAGACCCTGTTACAATTATATAGGTCATGGATTCATCTATACATGTGATACTATGAAGGGAGTCTATATAAATTTGGGTGACTAATGCTACATGTTATAGATATCTGATTTATACCTTGAGTCCATAAATATGGTACTATCCATATATATCATTGTTAATGTCAAGAAATATATTCTAAAAATATGTGTATGATGATTGATATTTTTTCATCGACTGTATTACATAGGTAAAAGATGGTACTAACAGCATGGTGTCCTTATAGAATATGGTACTTTAGGTTATATCTTTTGTTACTACATCCCATTATTAACTTCATACATACATATTATTTTACTAACTAAATATTTATTGATCATGTTAGTGGATCCAATTGACTTTAATGCCTAGAATATCTTGCATATCTATTGAAAATGTAATATAATGTGGATGCAGGTATAAACAAGGGAAATTACCTAGTGGTTGATAAGTGTGTACCATATATCATTGGAGTAGGGGAGCACTGGACTGATCTTTGGATCGTTATTAAATTAAAAATAATATAGTTTGTCATCTTTCTCTTTTGATACATGTGTTTTATTTCATGCATGTTTTCATTCATTCCTTCTAGAAATATTCGAAATATGACATATAGTCATTTTTTATATGATACTAGTTGTTAGTTATTTATTATTGTTGGATATTATACCATATACTATTCGTTATTTAGTGTGATTACTCTATTAATCCAACATTAAACCACAAATACTACTCTAATCCTACGGTAATAGTATTTACACTATATTGTTAGAGTTTCTATCCTAGAACCAACTATTTTGACTATGACATCAATAATATTTAATTTATTAAAAAATAAATTATATATCTTATTACATACTATTCACTTTTCTACATAACTATACTGTAATAATGTCCATGATTATTTTTCACATTGATATGGACATAGTAGTTCCCAAAAAACGATGTGATCCATCAAGTGCTATGAAAATATTCATAACATAGTTCTTCGATTGGATAACATACTCTGAAGGGACACATAGTTGGTAGACTATCCTTTGAGAGAAATCATAAGAAGATGAGACTTTATCTCATGATGTTTACACTTGGTAACTTCCAAAAAGTGCTATTATATAAACAGAGCCAACATTGGAAGTTTATCCTGTTATCATGTCATCATACATTCATATCTATTTCGTTATTTGTCAGAAATGGTCCTTATAAATTATGATTATCATTAATTATTTTCATGACACACAAACTATGATTTGTTATGATAAACTATCATTCCATATGTTTTCATGAAGTAGGGTTTGTTGGGATTCTCACGAATGACATGTTATTAGTGGATAATTCATGGAAGTATTTTTCCCTTCCATATTTATAGATGTTGAAATCTCTTCCCTTTTATTGAAATAGAATCTTCATCCTAAATTCAATAGCCACGGTGTAGTGATGAGGTTATTTCAGATAGTCAAAGAATGATGTATCAATCATATAGGTTGATTACACCATTGCAAAACATGCATGATGGGATATTATGGAAAAGGGTTATATTAAACATTGATTATTCATATTTGGTTTTCATCATTGAGACATTATGTTCATTCTCTGGGGTGCCTTGACCAATTTCTAGAAAGTAATCATGGATTTAAGGCTAGACAACCTAATGCCAAGGAGAAATAATCCTTGAGGTTCACACACTAAGTGTTTGTGTTAGTATCTATTATATTCTATTTTAATACAATTATTGGAATAAATATTATTCTCATGATTGAGGAATAATTTTTTTTATGATATATTGATCAAATAAATTTAATAATTATACGTTCCCTGAATTGTGAATAAAAAGTTTTTATGGATATTATTTAATATTTAATAAATATTTATTTTATATTTTGTTAATGTGATATTTATTTAAGAGAATAAAATTTTAATTTGTTTGTACAATTAATACCAGAGGAGTTCAAATGGACGAAGAACATATCTGGTGATAAAATTTTTATTTTGGAGATGATAAATATTATATTTCTATATTGTTCAAGTTGGTTCCCCACAAAATATTTTTATTATTATTATGTGGAATGGGTTTTCTTTAATGGTTATAATTATTTTTAATTTCTATTATGTAATAAACTTTTTTAAATGAAATCTTAGCTCAATAATTATATGGGAATTCCTATTATATAAAGAATTCAGAACCAATTACATTATTAGGAATAGAGAATTGTTTCCCCAATCGAATTATCTATCTACTCCTCCTATACTATCAATAATTTGAATGAGAAAAACAAGAGAAATTTTTTTTAATAATGATGAACGAGCGACCAAGAAAAAAACCCAGGAAATTGGATTCACTGTTCATGAACCTGGATAATGATTGGATTTATTGGAGACCATTTGAGCATGTGGGGATCATAACTAAATAGACTATAACCTTCAATACTCACAAGCACAAACATGGTAATCAGGAAGGGCCTTTTAGGATGATCAATTATCATCAATGAAGAATGTTCATATGCACAGGTATATAGTACCGTCGATATTACCTAAATTAATTATAAATTTGACATGAAAGATCATTTCTCTTGGTTTTTTTTCAATTATTATTAAACGATATTTTAATATACCCCCTACATTACAATGCTTCACTCTGCCCATAAAAAACTAGTTGTATCATAGGGTTGTTACATTTAAAATTAAAATTATTTATTTTATTTTTATCTATCTCCAATCATTGATAGATTTTAATTTCATGTTATTTATTATTTAATTATATTTAAGTTAACCTGTTATCAACTTTATTCTCATGTTCATTCAGTTTTTCATTATCATAAATATTTAAAAAATATATATGAAAGGCAAGAGATGCCATCTGTAAGTTCCCAACCTATGGCTCGTAAAGATGGGTTATATGTAGTGAAATAAGATCATGTTATGTATACGAATGGGAAATATATATAGATGTTCCAAGTGACTAAAAACTTGTACTGATTTTATTGCACATAGCATGTTGATTGGTCCAAATTTACATGTGGAATTTCGATATAAGGGTTTGTACATGACATGTACACACCGTGTAGTCTTGCTGAGTTAACACGTTGAAGCCCCCAACATGTGACATGGATGTACCACAATTTTGCTACATGGTGTGCAGTCATACATACACACCTTACACACTCCCCTTAATGAAAAAATAGAAGATTACTAAAAATATAAAAATGTAAAAATATAGACATTTTTTTTTATTTTCATATACTTATGTGTATTTCTATTTGATATTTGTTTTAAGAAAATTTTATATGATCAATTAATTTAAAATAATAAATATGTCTTTAATGGTTCATCCATTTTATTAATGAGTGCCAAATATATGGTTATCTAAAATTATGTTTATATGATCATAAACATGAAAGTGAAATGAATATATTATTAATTAATACAGTAATATTCATCTTAATAATATAGAACACATAAACAAATGAAATATAACAAGTTTATTTTTGGGTTTTTGTTTTATATATGATTGATGATGATATTTAAAAACACAAATATATGTGATGTAATTTATTAAAAAAATTTTATTTCATTTTCATACCGTTACTAAATATTATTATAAAATTTTCTATGTGGTTCATCACTCCAACCATTATTATGTAGGACCTATGTGTCCATAGATACATATATAATTACATTTGACAAATCCGTTGGTTTCCCCACTATCATGTGCCTAAGAAATATTTATAATTAATGGATCATATAAAGTTGAATTGATATGGTTCATGACATAACCATAATTGAGCCATCTTTTTGATATATAGGTGTACATTTGAAATATAGTAGCTCATGCTGGGTCCAACATAAGGAGTAATTTCTCCCAAGTAATATGTTGATTTAAGATCCACTCATTAAATCAACCACTTAATATGATAATGATATGGTATTTTAAATATTTATTTATTTTCTATCTAATGCATTAAAAAATTATATTAATGTAAGACCAATATCATATAAATGAATTAATATGAAAATATGTTATTTAAATTAAATTTAATATTGATAATTTTTTTATCAAAACATGGTTAATTAATTATGTAAACATAAAATTATATATTAATAAATCATGTAAAGTATAATACATGATAAAAAAATTTTGCAAAATAAAATAAAATCAATTAATATAATATCAATTCATACAATGAAATCTATTAATTGATTAGAAACAAAACTCAAGAGAACTAGGTGTTTTGGCCAACCCATTTTGGAAAACTATCATTCATACGGGTAGTTATTATGAATTATTGAGGATGGATTAAGAATTATACATCAAGATGAGTATCCCTTGAAAGAAATGGTTTAATTTTGAGGAATGTTTTGAAAAAATCCACGTCACTATTTCTAGATTTGGCAGTCTACTCAATGAGTCAAGGAGCTTCAAGCCCACCATTGGAAATGAATTTCCGACAAAAATACCATCTATATAGCATGAAACCCCCAATTGTGGTTATGTGAAGGTAAATATGGACCCTTTACACTTGAATTTCCTATAAAATATACATTCAATGTATAATGGTGAGGTCTATCAGGGCATGATAAAATAGTGGGATATTTAATAACATCAATTAATTTATTAATTCTCAAAAACATTGTACTCATGAAAAGTATGAATAATCTTAACAATTAATTATAAAATAAAATGAAAATATTTAAATCCACACCAAACATATGATTAATATTTTATAAATAAAAACACCCCATTGGTGAAAACATCCATGAGTGGTTTAGATATCGTAAGGTTGTTCTATAGTATCAAAAAAAAACAATACGTACTAGAATCTTCAACGCCTAATATTCCCACTCAAGAAGTGAGAGATGAAGATTCCCTAGTCTATTAAAAACATATAAATTGTAGGACTCCTCATGTATTAATAATGTTTTAATGATCCCAAATCCAATTTAGTCTATAAACCATGTTTAATATTTGTAATCTATCTCAGATCAAATGTCATGTAGCTTAGTAAAAGCTATCCAAAGCTCTTAAGTGTTATACACTCAGTTTGGATACTATATAAAATCTTTTGATCCACATTATAATTATTTCTCAGACAAATTATTATGTTTAATTCATTTCATCAATATCACTACTTATGTCTTAACACATATTTTTTTCCTAAGTCTGAGACACCATGACCATGAGGCACCATGACTATAAGAAACCGTGAACAGGACACAATGACCATGAGACACCATGAAGAAGACACCGTGAAGAAGACACCATGAACAAGGCATCGTGACCATGAGACACCGTGAGGCAGACACTGTGAAGCAGAAATTTTGATCGTGAGACACCGTGAAGTAGACACAGTGAAGCAGTCACCGTGATCTAGACACCGGGACATCCAAACACCGTGACATCCAGACACCGTTACCACAAGACACCATGACCCATCCAGACACATTGTGAAAGAGATACCGTTTCCATGACATAAGGTGGGGCCTTTTCCTAATATGTTATTTTGTCTTTTGATTTGTTCTCAAACGGTCATATTTGAATATTTTAATGCACTGACATAATTAATTTTTCTTTTGTAGACATTTCCTTGATAGTACGAGGTACGATGAGCACAGTACATGCAACTTGTTGCCTCAAACACATGTAATCCATGATTAAAGTGTACTGCGGCCATGAAACAAAAAGAGGATATGCACGAGAGTAGTTTCATAATACTAAATAAAAAAACATGCTGGTGGGAATGAGCGCGAAAACATAATACACATAGAGAATTTTATCATGTAACTCGACTCTAGTGAAGAACACACGATGTATACTGGAATCCTTGAATCTTGAGATCATCTTCGCATTGTCAAACACCACGAAGAAGACAATATGGATCTATCTGACATTCTCCACTCTATTTTACATATGAGGACTTGAGTTCACCATATGCCTCATCTCTAAATTCCAGAGCTGAAAAGACTAACACTCAGAGGACTTCTAAACCAATCACAATACTTCTGCTCTGTTATGTATCATTTTATTAACATTTGAGCAGAGTGTGTATCATTATTACAAAACAATCTATCTTTAACATTGAAATGAAGGATACAAGATATGCTTACTCAAACATTCTTGTACTCATGTGTATAACCACGATAAGTGTGGAAGAGGTCCCTATATGGCATGGCTGTTTGTACCGACAAAGCACTGTAGAAGAGGTCCATGTGAGGCCTAGATAGTCATGTGTACTGTTGTTAACCCTGATCCTTGGTGTGGATCAATTTTATTTATATAATCTTCTTGGAGGCAGTTTATCACCAAGCGGTGTGGATTAGGTCTTTGTTTGAGACTAAACCATTGGTTTCATATCTTCTATGCTGATTAATTTAGTATCAACTATTTTACTACATTACGATATATTTCAGATATCACTAAATTCACCTGGATATTTAATCTTGGAAAGAAGTTATAACTGTCTTTTATTAATAGAATAGCATCAAAAGCTATCTTAATAACTGAAATTAAGATTACTAAGAACTAATCAATCTTATAAGTAGTACTTAAATAGTCAAACCATTATAAAAATATAACCATAATTAACTAGGCTATATTTAACCTTTGGGGGGAATATTTGAAAAATATATTTTAATTAGAAATTTTTCTACTTACTCAATTACCCCCCCCCCCCACACACACCCGAGTAATCTACTCCGACCAACATTTTGTATCCGATGCTATTTATTAAGACTTTGTTTAACATTATTAAAATGTGATTGTAGTAGTACATTGAATATCTATAAATTTATTCTAATTATAAATTTCTGGCTCTTTCAATGTATTTCTATATTATGTATAACAGATTGGAAGGTGTTGAAACCAACAGAACACCATTCTTTAATGGAACCAACTATGCTCAATGGAAAATTAAAAAGAAAATAAACATAGAAATTATGGGTTTTCAAATTTGGTCTTCCATTATGGATGAATATAATATTACTACTACTGATATAATCACATGGAATGAACCTATATAAAATTCCTACAATAAAAATTACAAAGATATAAATTCTTTTGACTGCTCTTTAGGATATGAATAATTCAATAGTATTTCTGCTTGTAAAACTGCCCAAGAAATCATGGATACTCTGTCTATCTCACATGAAGGAACATCTTTTGTTAATGAAATGAGACTTAATAATTATAATATTAAATATTATAACATTAAAATGAAACTAGATGAACCTATCAATTATATGTATCTTAGGTTCAACGAGATTATCATCATAATGGTTTGTCTTGGAAGAGAAGTCACTACCAAGGAATAAATCATGAGAATTCTCAAATGTCTTCCTGAAATATGGAGAGGAACCTCTTTCTCTATTAAGGAATCATGCGACATATGCAATTGACCTGTAAAAGAACACATTGGGAAATTGATGATGTATGAATAGGAACTGAAAGTCAACAAGGAAGAGGAGGATGAACTAAAGAGGAAATCTGTTTCATTCAATACCATCACCTCTAAACACAAATTCAAGGGAAATTGGAAACTTCTGAGGAAAGTACCAGTAATAACCAATCATCACCTGACAGTGATGAGGAAATCGCTCAATTAGACATAATATTCATGAAATTTTACATGAAAAATAACTTTTTTTGGAAACCATAACTTCCATGGATAATATGACCAAACCGGAAAGTGTAGGGACTAGAAATGAAGTGACAATACTGATGAGATTGTATGCTATGAATGTAAGTGCAAAGGACATATCATAGCTAATTGTCAAAAGCTCAAGTACAAAAAGTGATATGAGGAAAAGGACATGAAGCATAAAAAGGCCATGAAATCAACCATGAGTGCATCTGAGAACAGTTCAAGTGATTTAGAAACATCACATGATGAACAGTAAAACAAAGCCAATAAGTGACTTATGAAAAAGATATCTAAGTTAACACTAGAATCTGATGTGCAAAATTCATACTGTTCATAAAATGAGAGTGACTCTAAAAATATGACTACTGAAGAAATTTTTGAATACAGTATCATGATTTAAGAAACATGAAATGAACTAAAAGGAAAATATAAATAAATGAAGGAACAATATTCTATTATTGTGACTCTTAAATATGGACACACAACTGAAAAAGAGAAAAATGATCAACTTCTCAAAGAGAACAGCAAATTAAAATTTTCTAATGAGCATTTGAAGAATGTCCTTGAAATGTTTACCAATGGGAATAATTCAATTACTCGAATGATTGGAAAACAAATTTCCCCTAAATACAACACTGGAATTGGTTATCAAAATGGATAAAGAAATCTTGGTAGAACAAATTTTGTTTCAAAATCCAAGACATATAGTTTTACTCCCAGTTCTGGACACAAATCAACTTGTTCTATTTATGATACATCTAAAACAATTTCATGTTTTTCTTGACCAAATATAGTATGTTTTCAAAATACATTACTTAATGATTATAGGAAACCTATGAGGTAGATATGGGTTCCTAAATCACTTATTACTAATATTACTTGATCCTACCTATTTTGGGTTCCAAAAATCTATTTTTTATTAAAAATTTTGTAGGAATTATGCTTAAAGAGTTCATGTAAAAGTGTATGGTACTTGGACAATAATTTTAATACATAAGATAGGAGACTAATTATGCTTCAATAATCGAATAAATATAGATGGAGGACATGTCACATTTGGTGAATATGCCAAAGGAATGATCATTGGCCTCAGCTAAATTGGTAACTGTATCTATGTTTTAATTTCTAAAGTATGGTTTTTTGATGGACTATAATATAATCATCTTAGTAACTCACAATTTCATGATGATTTATTTGATGATATATTTGAATATGACACTTGAAATGTCATTAATTCTATACATTAGTTAGTGTTTTCTGAATTATGAAATAAAAATGTTTACTCTATTTACTAAGATTCTTTAACTTCTAAAAATGATTCATTTTTAATTGTATTTCACAAAGAGTCTTTGATTGGGCATAAAACATTAGGAAACTGTAATATTCACTCCCTTTGAAATCTAACTAGAAAAATCATAGTTAAAGACTTAACCAAACTTGTTTTTCTAAATGGTAAAGTATGTATTCCCTATCAAAAGAAAAAATAACAAAAAATTTCCTTCAAACCAAATAAAGAAGAATCAACTTATCCTCATCTTAAACTAGTTTACATGGATTTATTTGGACCATATATAATTTCTAGTCGAAATGGAAAGCACAATATTTATGTTCTTGTAGATGAATTTTCTAGATATACTTGGACATTCTTTCTGGATTACAAAAGTGAAGCCTTCTCTTATGTTACTAAATATGCCAAGTTGTTGGAAAATATTAGTGGACAGAGAATTAAATTATTAAGAATCGATAATGGTTGTGGGTTTGAAAATTATGAGATTGAATCCTATTTCTCACAAAATGGTTATAGTCACAATTTCTCTTCCCCTGAAACACCTCAAAAATGGATTTGTAGAAAGAAGAAATAGAACCTTATAAGAGATTACCATATTAATGCTTAGGGAATATGACCTACCTATTAAGTTTTCGGCTAAAGCCTCTAATACAACATGCTACATAATCAATAGATCGTTTATCCGACCTATTATTAAGAGGAATCCTTATGAGTTATGGATCAATTGAAAACCAATTGTTAACTACTTCAATGTTTTTGACTCCAATGACTATATTCCTAACACTAAGAGTAATCATGAAAAATTTTCATCTAAGAGTGATGAAGGTATATTTTAGGGATTTTCCATATCATGTAAAGCCTATAGAGTGTTCCATAAATGAACTATATGTGTGGAAGAATATTTCCATTTAAAATTTGATGAAACAGATCCACATGAGCTTAAAACCAATCAAGATAACCTGGTGGATGATGTATCAAATCTAAACATTAATCGAAAATCCTTAAACCATTCTCTGAAAGTATCTGTGAAAACTTCTAGTTCTAGAAATTCTGTAGACTCAAGCCATAATGAACCTTAACATGTTGATGAACCTGAAATCACTATTCCATCATTTTCTATAGCTTTTTGAACTCTTAAGAACCATCCTTAAGATGCTGTTGTTGGAGACCTAGATAAAGGAACTCCGAAAATAGCTTCACATTATAATCAGGTTGAACCTCAAGTATACGTTTCAAAACTTGAACCCGAAAACATTAATAATGCTATCAATTTAGAATTTTGGGTGATTTCTATGCAATAAGAACTTAATCAGTTTGAAAAGAACAATGTTTTGAAACTTGTTGAAAGAACTAAGGACACATTCACTATAGGCACTAAATGTGTATTTATAAACATGATATATGGGGTTGGAAACATAGTTAGAAACAAGGATAGATTAGTGGCACAAATCTATATTCAAGGAGAAAGAATTTCCTATGAAGAGACCTTTGCACCAGTAGCTATAATTGAAGCCATAAAAATTATGTTGGCTTTTGTTGCACATCTGAATTTCAAACAATATCAAATGGATGTTTAGAGTGCATTCTTAAATCGGTATATAGATAAGGATATCATTGTTGAACAACCCCCTGGTTTTACAAAACCCCATTTTCTAAATCATATTTTTAAATTATAAAAATTTTTATATGGTTCTAAAGAATCACTATGGGCTTGGTATGCTCAGTTGAGTACTTTTCATATTTCCTAAGGTTTTACAAAAGGAATATATGATCCTACTCTTTTTATATAATGAATTTAAAATGTGGATTTTTTTGTTCAAATCAATATAGATGACATTATCATTGGATCTTCAAGAAAATAATTATGTGTTGGTTTTTCTAAAATGATGCAAAATGAATTTTAAATGAGTTTAATTGGTGAATTGAAATTCATTATCGGATTTCAAATCTTTCAAAATAATGATGGTATTATTTTAAATAAATTTAAATATTCTAGAGATCTTCTAAAAAGTTTTGGATTAGATATTACGAAAATTATTGACACTCCCAAGAATACATCTTGTATGTTGGATCTTGATGATGATGGAAAATCTATTAATCAAACCACAAATAGAGGAAGGATTGGAAGTTAAATCTACATAACAGTGATTCAACCTGAAATTATATTTAGTGTTTGTATGTTTGCTCGGTTTCATGAAAATCCTATGGAATCTCATTTAAATACTGTAAATAGAATTTTCAAAAACCTCATGCATACACCCAATCTAGTATTGTTTGATCCCATAGGACAATCATTTGAATTAGTTAGATATTCTGATGGTGAATTTTGTGGCTAAATGTTAGATTGAAAAAGAACCTATGGAACATGTCACAATTTAGGCAAGTCACTAGTATCATGGTTGTGTAAGAAACAAAATTCTATTGCATTATCTACTACAGTAGCTGAATAAATAGTTATTGGTAGATGTTGTGCATAATTCTTGTGGATGAAACACACATTACTAGATTATGGATATCAATTTAGTAATTCACCTATAAATTTTGAAAACACAAGTGCTATGAACATTTTGAAAAATCTTATTTCCCAGTCTAGGGAAAGGAATTTTGATTTAAGATTTTCCTTTTTGAGAGATCATTATCAAACTGCTGATATCACTTTGGAATTCATTGGTACTGAGTATCAGATTACTGATATATTCCCCGAACCTATATTTTTTTGGAAGAATATACTACATCATACATGTATTAGGCATGATAAATCTTATGTAAATGTCTTACCGGTTCATATCTTACAGTTTTATATTTTAATTTTTTATTTCATATAGTTTCATCTCTTAATGTTTCATTTTTTATGTCTCACCATAATTTTTATGTTCACTGTCTCACTGTGATGTTCATTCACTCTCTCACTGTGAAGTTCGTTCACTATCTCATTGTAACATTCGTTCAATGTCTCACTGTTAAAACATGATATAGTCTCACAATAATTATTCTTAATGATATTTATTTACAAATTAAAAATAATATAATGGTAATAATTCATTTCACTTATTTACTATCACGTGTTTTTACTTTTGCGACATTTGTTATTCCTAAATGATAAAATAAACAATGTAACACTGGTCCTTCACTCAAGATCTCTTATAATCACGCAATTTTTTACCATTATTAAACCCTTCAACCCTTCTCTCTCGAAGCTTCTATAAATACCCAGTATGAAATGCCCTTCATCGTCGACTCATGTGAAATATAGCTCAGAGAAGAAGAAGATTTCACCCAAGAAAGCGCTCGAAGGTCCTCTAAACTCGAATCTGGTAAACCAAGTTATTGTACCTGATATAGAGGTTTTCCCAAAATGTATTATTTTATGTAACTCTCTGGTACTGAATGTTTTAATATAGAAAGGCTGGATAGAGTAGTTTTCCAAGGAAGATAGACCAATCTATCCCAAGTTAGTGGCTCATTTTTACCAATATGATTAGTTCTCCTTTGAATCTGAAGATGGGTATTCTGTGAAAAGCTAGGTAAATGGTGTGAAATACTCATTTTCATCAATGTTATGGGTTTCATGCCTTAGGATACCTCATGAAGGAATATGTGAGGACTATGAGAGAGGACCTCCACCTTCTAGTGAGTTCTTTGTGTTGAGAAGATTCTCTCAAAAGCATTACGATAAATGACACCAAGATAAGATCCATTGCTGATGAATTAGATTGATAATAAAGATTATTGTTTATGTTTATACAGAACCTGATTATCCCTAGAATAGATGATTTTTCTATTCAAAAATATCATGATGTGTTTCAGATTAATCTTATAAAAATGGGCATAAGATCATCATTTTATGTATATCATACATCATATGTGTGAACTGATCAAAGCCACATCCATGCCAAACTCCCTGTTTTACTCTCGGCTTATCTCAACCATGTTTCCTTCCAAAGGTATGGTTAGACCAAATTGGGAAATTATCAAGGATTGTGAGTTCGGACTTTCGAAAGTCACTATAAAGAGGATGAAAATCAATTGGAATCCTCAAAATAATTCATGGGTGGAAGACAATGATATAATTTATGAAACATTCATTATATTAGAGCTTCCCCCAAGACCAATAGATATTTCTAATCTTGGTTTGGAGTCAGATGAGGTTGTGGAGTATTCTAAATAAGAAGAAGAAGAGGTCGTTGTTCCTCCCATGGAAACTATATCTGATAAAGAAGACATTACTTATGTCCCTCATGTAGTAAGTGAAGAATAAGTCCATGCTTCTAACGATGTTGTTAATCTAAAAGATCAACCCGTGGTTGAAATAGAATTTGTTGTCAATGAAACCGAAAAGAATGATGTGGAAGAACCTATAGATGATAAATTACAAGTTATGCAAGAAGTGGTACATGAATAACGCCCAGTTGAAAAATCTATTCCAGATTTCATTTCTTCTGCTGAGGAGAGGCTAGAGCTGGCTTTTCAGCAGGCTAAGCATGAAAGGGGTGAGTAACTAAGAGATGAATTTGTGGAAGTTTTTAAAGACCCTAATCTTATCAGTCCTGAGAGGGATGCAACAGTCAAGGGGGAGAAACCCCCAAATCTGGAATCTACAGTAGTACCAATCTAGATAGTTTCAATCCATGTTGACACTAGCTATAAATTCAAATGTTTTTAAGATGTATATGCCTCTTAGCAAGTTTCAGTAAAATTCATTGACCTTTCAACTATGTTCTAACTGAAATCTGTCTCTAATCATGCCCTTGAGAAGGAACCTAGTCATGTATCAGTCCCTATTTTTTACCCTTAATTAGAACAACCATTCTATGCGAGGAAATATTATATGAAAGAATTCGGATCAACCCTCTTATCTGGTGTTGAAAATGTCCGTAATTCCCAACCTACTCTTATAACTTATATAAGTGAGAAATATGCCTCACTTTTGTTGGAAAATATTATTTTGAAGAGTCAACCAAAAATGATTCAAGAGATTCAGTAAGATAGAGTTGAAAACAGACTACTTAGTGATGAAGTGAAGACTCTAATAGGTATGATTGAATAAATGTAGAAATAGATGAATTTGAGATCAGAGCATGCTTCTCATCCTGTATAACCTATTGTTCCTCAACCCCCCCCCCAGAATGTTATGTCCCATATTTAACTTCATTAATCTTCCTTAGTTGAAAAGGTAGCTCAATGGAACAAAAAAATTGTGAAGGAGATGATAGAGCTTGTTGTTAATCATATCAAGCTAACTGATGAATATACAGGGTGTCTTAAAAAAGTGCTAAACCAACTGAAATCTATAAACATGGATATAAATGATTCTATGGAATCTAGGAAATCATCTCAACCATCCCTAGATTGTGACCTACTTAGAATAGTGCTGAAAGAGGAACATCAGACTGTGCTTAGTGGTTTCCATAAACATTCTCTATATGAAGTGGTCAGGAAAAATTACAGAGTTCTTGATATGGTCTAAATCCATTAAAAAATTTCTAATGATGTGAAACATGAAATTTCCAAGAAATTGGATTTCTACTTCAACCAAATCTTTTCAAAGACTGACATAACCAATCACATTAAATATCTTGTATTAAATCTGAGGATTCCTCCTATTACTCAAGAATTCAAGACCCATGTTCAAAATCTCATAGAGTAAATTCGTTTGTTGGATATGTTTATGAAAAACAAGGATGACTTTGAGAAGGGTATGCATTATAGTGGAGGGATCATTGCAGATTTTATCAAATTTATCAGGCCATATCTTCATGTCCAGAGTACATCCATTGTTGCTCCTATGGCTGAACCTCTAAGACCTGGTCGTCTTACATTCAACTATTCCCCAGCCTCCACTTCTATGTTTTTCAGTCAGGCACTATGTCAGATTAGGCATGTGATCCTTGATCAACAACTCCCTCGGTCTTCTACTTCCAATACTCTGTCTCCCTCTACCTTTGAAGGCCACCCTTTACCTACTCTATCAACTTGCTCACTCCCTTATTCTAACATAAATTCTGCTTCTATATATTCCTCTTCTGATGCTACTTCTAAAAGAAAAGTTATGGCCATTCAGTGTAGAAGGACATTGTCTACTCTATTTTGATGGGAATCTAGTTTACATTGTTTTACTATTTGTAATGCCACTCTTTTTATCTAATACATTATGTAATTTTCTTGTCTATTTTGAATCTCTTTTCCTCCATCTTTTTGATAATCCCAAAAAGGGGGATAACTATATTCGAAATGAATATATGAGAATTATATTTAAAAAATATTGGAGAAATATAAGAAAAAATAGCGGAGCGGATAACACTCAATCTATATATGTTATATGCATTCGATCTATGTTGTTAGGACAAATATACACTCTAAATATATATGGTTTTTGATCATCAAAAGGGGGAATATTGTTGGACTCCACATGTATTAATCATGTATTAATGATCACAAATCATATTTAGTCTATAAACTATGTTAACTCTATGTAATATATCTTAAATAAAATGTACAGTTGCTTAGTAAAAGCTATTCAATGCTCTTAAGTGTTATATACCCTATTTGGAAACTATATACAATATTTTGATTAACTATATTATGATTTCATTGAAAAAATGATTAGATTTAATTCATTACATGAATATCACAGCTTAAGTTTGAATACAGATATTTTCCTAAGTCTGAGACACCGTGACCATGAGACTCTGTGACCATAAGGAACCATGAAAAAGTCTTAGTGACCATGAGACATCGTGAAGGAGACACCGTGAATCAGACACCAGGAATAAGTCACCATAACCATGAGACACCATGAAGCAGAAACATTGAAGAAGACACCGGGAAGCATACACCGTGAACAAGAAACCATGACCTTGAGACACTGTGAAGCATTCACCATGAAGCAGTCACCATGAATAAGACATTGTGATATCCCAACACTGTGACATCCAGAAACCATGACCACAAGACACCGTGACCAATCCAGACACCATGTGAAGGAGACACTGTTTCAATGACATACTGTGAAACTATTTCCTAGTATGTTTTGTTGTCATTTGATTTGTTCTCTAACTGTCATATTTGAATATTTCAATGCACTGACATAATTATTGTTTATTTTTTAGAAATTTCCTTGACAATACAAGGTACAAGGTGTAGAATACATGGAACCTATCGACTCCAATACATAGACTCCATGGTAATAGAGTAATGTGGCTCAGAAAAAAAAAAGAGAATATACACGAGAAAATTTGCACGATACTGAAAAAGAAAAAAAGCTGGTGGCCATGAGAGTGACAACTGAATACACATAAATAATTGACTCATGCAACATGACTCTACTAAAGAACACACGAATCAAACTATAATCCTAGAATCCCATGAACATATTCGCACTATCAAACACCATAATGAACACAAGCTGAATCTTTTTAACTTTTGACCCTCTGTTTTCCATACGAGGTCTTGAGTTCTTCATCTGCCCCATCTCAGAAGACCAGAGCTGCAAAGACAAACAATGTGAGCACTTCTAAACATACATTAATATTTCTTCTTTGTTTTCTATCATTAAATTTACTTTCGAGTAGAGTGGGTATCATTATTACAACACAATCTATCTTCTACATTAAACTGATGGAAACATGATATCCTTATAAAAAATTATTTTACTCTTGTGTATACCCACGATAAGTGTGGAAGAGGTCCCTGGGTCACCTGGTTGTTTTACCCATGAATAACTATAGAAGAGGTCCATGTGTGGCCTAGACAGTTTTGGGTACTATTGTTAACACTGATCCAGGTTTTGGATCTTGATTATTTATATAAATTTCTTGGTGGCAGGTGATCCCCTAGTGTAGTGGATTATGTCTCGGGTAGAGAATGAACCACTTGTTTCATATCCTCTGGGATGATTAATTTAGTCTTGTCTATTTTATTGCATTACTATATAATTCAAATATCACTAAATTCACTTTAATAGTTAATCTTGAAAAGAAGTTATAATTTCATTGTCTTAATAGAATATCTTCAAAAGCAATCTTAATAACTGAAATTAATATGGCTGAGAACTAATCAATATTTAAAGAAGTTATTTAAACTATCAAACCATTATAACAGTATAACCATGATTAGATGGGTTGTTTTTATCCTTTTGGGGATTCCTTTTAGAAATACTTTTTAAACATAGATTTTTATAGTTACTCAATTTACCCCACCCCCCCTCTTGAGTAATCTACACTGACCACATAAATTATGTGTTCAACATTAAATTTCTACTTCTTTCATCAATTTATAGTTATCTAATGACGTCTCATAAAAAGCAGGATGTGTATAAAATGATTGAGAACATCCGTGGTCTTTACCAGAATAGAGTGTGACATGAACGGTTTGAGATTTCCAAGGTGGTATTTCAGAGTACGTTTGAAGAGTGTTCCAAACGAGGCCTCATGTACTCATGATAAGTTTCTACATTAATAACTAAGATGATATATGGTTTAAATTAACCAAATAACAGGTCACTGATCCCATTCTGGAATCACTCCCTCAAAGTGTTTTTAGTTTTGTTGTCAATATTAATATGAGAAAAAATGGGAAGCCTCTTCTATATTTTCATGTCATATATTTCCACATTGATAATGGTATGTATGGATAATGGACTTATTTTTTTATTGTCATCAAATAAAATTGGAACGAAAATATATTTATGCCAAATGCTTCTTCATTCCCTTCCATGAAATAGGTGATCAATGGGGAAGAAACGAAACATGATTGTGTCTTTTCATCATGTGGGAAGAAGGGATACTAGAACATAAATTGTGCCAAACTAAAGATTCGAGGGGAAGTTTCATGTGTAGTTGTTATCAAGTTTAATTAATCTATATCAATAGTTTTGATATTAGATACTGCTTGTGGTTATTAGACATGTATTCAAATATAGGAACTAGGTGGATTCATAATAATTTACCATGGGTAGGTAGATCAATGAGCATCAAATAGAACAAAATTTATATTGTGGTTATTAGGGTCTACCACATCACATTTCCAAACAAAATTATTTCTATTTTAATAGGTTTTTTTATCCACCATTAGTTATCGAATACATTATTTGTGTGTCTATACCAGATATGAATAGATTCATTTTCAAATATTATACTATAAATATTTCATTTTTTATGGTATGGTACATTTAAATAATGGCCTTTAAGTGTCGGATTACATGAACTAAGTAATCATAATTGATAACAATGTTAATTTACATGACTCATCGCACACCCAACATTGGCATCACTAGATGTGTCACGTAACTAAATAATCCTTCAAAAAAATTATACCAATATAAATATTTAGATTATTGTGAACTAAAAAAACTAGGTGATTGTCCCAAATATATACAAGAAAAAATGACCAAATCACCAGTTAGATGGAATGGTGAATGAGATAAAGGGATTCTTGAATATTTTACCACATGTTTTTGTTTACCATTTCCTATTTAAGTAAGGTTATGTTACTCATACTTCATTACTTTTACCTATGATTTTAGTAGCTTTGGATAGATTTACTTAGTGAGCTATAAGTTTGATTCATTTGATAAAATCATGCAATACAATAAAGTTGTTCCGAACTATCTTGGTAGATATATTAAGAAACTCATATCATACAATGGTGGATAATATATTAATAAATACATCATTGATTACTTACATGACTTTGGGATCTTATCACAACTACATCCTACATACATTCCTTAGTGTAATGGTGTATGAAAAAGGAGGAGATAGACATTGTTTGATATTATGTGATAAATGGTTAGTCATCTGAGTCATACATTATCATTTTGGGATAACCATTACAAGAAATAAAACATTTACTAAACCAAGTACAAAAAATATAGAAAAATGGTATTCTATATAAGTATTTCCAAGGAGAAAAACCATGTTTTTAAATTTCCATATATAGTGAATAGAATCATTTTTAAGATATTTTAAGGTAAAAAATGCAACTCAATGCATGAAGTGTACCATTATAGGATACCACAAGGAAACAAGGGGATATTACCTATATGACCACAAAGAAAAAAATGTTATAGTGGAATGAAAAAAAATATTCATTGAGAGGGAACACATCATAAAAAGACATTGTGGGAGAAAGATAAACACCATTGAAGTCAATGCTCAAGGAAAAGAATAGTTGTTACATGATCAGATTCCACAAATTCATCTGGATGAAGAAGATTTTCAAGAGACGCACAAGTTTTTTAGGAGTAGAAGAGTTGATATAGATCCAAAATGGTATGGATTTATAGTTACTAAGGATAGTGACTCATTATTAATTTATAATAATGATACAATAATATATAAAGATGTAGTAAATGTCACAAATTTTCCTAAGTAGTTGAAAGCCCTGAATCATGAAATGGATTCCATGAACCAAACTCATGCCATGGTTGTGTTAGATCATCCAATGTTTCTAAAGCCCAATGGTTGAAAATTGGTATTCATGATTAATTTTGATAATGAAGGAAACATTTTTACCTCTAATGTGAGACTGGTTTCAAAAGGGTTTAAACACCCTCAAGGCATTGACTGCGAAAAAACATTTTCACTACTAAAATTATAAAAGCCATAAAAATAATATATTCCATTATGGAATAGCATAATTATGATATATTAAAATGGATTTTAAATCATCCTTCTTTAAGAAGATTCATAGTGATGATGTATACAATACACAACCTGGAGATTTTCTGACTCCAAATGATGCAAAAAAGACATGCAAGTTTTAGAAATCCATTTATTAATTATAGAAATAATTAAAGTCATGTAAAATTCATTATTATAAATCCATAAGGGAATTATGTTTTATAAAGAACAAATGTTGTCCTTGTTTCTAGAAATGGTTAGATGGGAGTGAAAGTGTTTTATTAATAGAATATATTGATGAAATATTACTTATTGGGAATTAAATACCCAACATACTATATGTTATGTTGTTATTGAATAAATTATTTTCCATAAAGGAATTGGGTGAGGCAGTATTTATTATTAGGATCAATATCCATCATGAATGATTCATGAGGTTTCTCATCCTAATTCAAATTACACTTATTGAAAAAATACTGAAGATATTCAATATGGAACAATACAAGTGGTTATTGTTGATTGTGTCACATGAAATTCATCTTTCAAATAAAATATGTCTTTATGCCCATGAGGAATGAAATAGAATTGTATGGGTTCCATACAAATCATTGATTGGGTTATTTATGTATGATATAATTTGTAATAGGCTAGATTTCACCTATACATTAATTGTCATAGGAAGATATCATGATTGTCTAGGTGACCACCATTGGATGAAAATCAAAAATATAATTATGATTTTGAGGGAAATTAAAGATATGTTCCAGGTTAATGGAGGATATAAAGAACTAGTCATCATAAGATATGATGATTCTAGATTCTAAAATTATCAAAATGATATTATATTACAAATGGGATACATATTCACTTTGAATAGAGGTGATGTGAGATTTAATAGCCAAATGTATATTTTTCATAATTGTTATTGTAGTGTACTAGTATATTGTGACTTTTATGGTAGAAAAAGAAGTATTTTGGATGAATAATTTTATCTAAGTGAAAAATTTGGTACGTAGAAGTAAAAATCACATCACACACTATTGTGATAAAATTGCAGTAGTGGGTCTCTAAAAATATACAATGTCACATCTGTGGAAAAAGAATATACATAATAAGTTTCATATATTTTAGGTTTTTTCTTTTAGAGGTGAGGTTACCGTGCGCTCTATTTACATGGAATACTATCTAGAAGACCCTTCTCTATATCCATGAATATCTAGAAATATGATTATCATATGAGGTCTGGCCGATAGAAAGTCATAGGTAGTTGGATATATTCCATATGGGAGTTTGTAAGAGTTTGTGTCCTTGAACAATTATTTTTACATTGAATTAAATAAAATTGGATGTCAAAAATAATGAATTAAACATCATACTACATATTGTTCATTTTTCTACATGACATTAATGTAAAAATTTCATAATCTATTTATCATATTGATAAAGTCATAGTAGTTCCCTACTTTGATGAGAATATTCAAATGCAATGTAAGTAATCTTAATATAGTTATTTTGTTCAATAAAATTCTATAATGGGACACATAGTATATAGATTTTCATGTGGGATTACTCATAAGAAGATGATACATCTGTTTATGTTATTAACACATGGTAACCTATTAGATAAGATATTATTATAATAGACCCGCTATTAAAAATTCATTATGTTTTGTTATCATTTATAATCCCTATCTATGAGCTTGTTTATTGGTCTGTAGTTTTTAAGATATTACATTATTCATGCCATGACTGAAGATGTTATATTTTCTATTGAAAATTATCACACCATATGTTAGAGGAGGTTATGGTATGTTGGGTGTATCACAAATGAAATGTTATTAAAGGATAAGTCTAGGAACCATATCCGACATTCATATTTATGGAAGTTGATATCTCTAATTTTTTTTTAAAATAGAAACACCACCCAAACATCTAAGGCCATGTTGTAATGATGTGTTTATTTTAGGTAGTCAAATAATGATGTATTGATAATATAGGTTGATGGAACATTCATTCAACCTTTATGATGTGATATTTTGATAATGTGATAATATCACATTATGAGAGTTTGTATGTGGTTTTCATATTTGCAACAACATGTTCTTTCACTTTGGGGCCATAGCCCATTGCTAGATATTATTCTTGGACTTTAGGAAATCACGCCAAATGACCACAAGAAAGAAACTATAAGGGTCACACAATATGTTTTTTTCTTTGTATTGATAGAAATATATTTATATTTAATTAATGGATTTAATATTAATATCAAGACCAAGGAATAATTATATTATGTTATATTTATTACACAAATTAAATAAATATTTATTAAAAATATTGTTAATAAAATATATTTATTTATTTTATTGATTATTTAATAAATATGAATATACTAGTTTTTGAATAAAATAATTATTTAAGAGAATAAAATATTTTTTCAGTGTTCAATAAATGTAAGGGGAGTTCTAAGAGACAATTATTATGTTTGTTAGAAAAATATTTATTTACGAGCTAGTAAATATTTTCTATCCATTTTTCACATGTTCTCTCAATAAAAAATATTATTATTATTGCTATTGTTATTGTTTTTATTTTTTTGTTTCCTGGTATTTCATTAATGTATATTTTTATATTTAATTTCTATTATGAAATTTAATTTATATCAGTGGTCATTTGAGATTATTTTGATCACCATTAGAGGGATTCTACCATTGGATCCACACAAGAACAATGACAGAAATCCATAATGAACATTTATGATGACTAAAAATCATCACCAAAGAATTATCCTAACCCCTTGTATTTATTTCATCAGATATTAAATAATTTTATTATATATTTGACATGAAATATCCTCACCCTTGGTTTTGGGAAATGATTATTAAAATAAATATTTAAACATCTTCCTCCACTGAAATGCTTCCACTGTTGCTATAAACAACAAATACCAGTATAAACTCCCATCTTCTTCATAATCCACTATTTTATATGGTGGAATTCATTAGGCTATGTGGCCCACCATCTTGTGGAAACATTGCGTGTCATTTATCTTAGGATTTCAAAAACATATATCAATACCTCTTTCTTTTATTTTCAATTTTTTTTGGAATATTACATAGTATATAATATATGTATTGAGATTTGGTAATGAGTTGTTCCCATGATTAATTATCCCATGTAGAGGGAAATAGGAAAATTCATTGTTCAATGTTATTCTTATTACAACTAATTTGATTCCACTTCTTGGTGATGAAAATGATTTGTGATATTTGTTTATATTATTTATATTTTCAATTTATCTGTGGACAAATATTGAATGAAAGCATGATCATGTATAATTTTATGAAACATACAAATTTTATATTTCATTAATTATGAAATGTAATATTGATATTTATTTATTGACTTCCCGAATAATGTCTTGGTGTTTATTTTTATTTTCATGAGAATTGTTGTCATTTCATTCAAGAACAAGAAAAGTAAATAGTAAATATTGAATGGAAACCGCACATCAAATTTTAAGTTATTCATACCATTCTAAATTCAACATGGTTGTGCTTATTGTACAACTATTTTAAGATAAATACAATGAAAGTGTGAAAGAATTTAAATGAAGTTAAAATATAAAATTAAATTTACCCCATCCTATAGGGATTAGAATTATCCATTTAAATAGTATTTTACTATGGACATATCCATTAAAACACTATATACAGGTACCCATATTTCAGAACATAGTTCATGACTGGGAACCAACCTTATTTCTGGTTAGTATGTAGCATTTTATTTTATCTATATATTTGTTTCAATCTCCCAAAATGTGATAAATGAGTAATAATAATGGTGTGACTATGACATAAAAGTATAATTGTTATCATCCTCATGTATCTATATTGTTATCATCATTAAATAATATATTAGGATTTCATTTGGTATTCGTAGAGTTATACCACCATGACATGCTCATTTCATTTTCTAGGATACAGATAATTACCAGGATCCAGAGGTGGTGGTCCCTATGACATGCTTGTTATATCCATTAGTTCCCCATATGGAACCACCAATTGTCCCTGACGTGGGTAATCTCTTCGAATTTTGAAGGGCGTTTTTGCATCCTATCCCGACTATATATGGAGCTCCAATACCTTCCCTTTCTATGGGAGAGCTTAAGCGGGAGTACCAAAATTATAATACACCTATATTTTCATGTGTTGTTAGCACCAAGATATAGATTTATGGATAGATATAGTATTATCAATCATTTATCACATTGAAACACATTTTTAGAGTACGCTTAATATCACTACTTCTATTCTTCATGGATCCTATAACAATTTGTGTGATATTCCGAACCCGTAATGTTTGTTTCGTGTTTTGATTTAGATGTATTTTGAATCGATATTCTAAAACTATTTCTTACATGTTACAGTATGATATGTTCATGTGAGAGAGTTTATGAGTTTTTAGATAGGATATATAAAATTTATGGACTACTCATCTCGTTTGATAGAGCTACAATTCTTTGAGTTGAACAATAATACTGATGATACAGTGAAAGATATATTTTTTTAAGATGAGATAAGAAATACTCTCAATTCTCTAGATAATTTTTTGGGTTGAATATTGAGTCTAATATAGTGAACCGGGATCTTTTCAAATACTATATCCCAAGGGATTTAGAATGTGGGGGCTAGGGTAATTCAAAAAATAGACATACTATCTATTCGACTACCTGTCAGATGCGACACAATGAGATTGTAAATGTGATAGGAGGAACCCTTCTAAGGCCCACATTTATTTACTTGGATTGTCACCACTATGGGAAACTGAGACAGGAGAATCCACTATGTCCTAGATAACATTTCTAGGGTTCATAATGAATAATATTAGGGAATAATCATAATTTTTGTTAGCCCATATCAACTACGCCTAGTGGGATTGAATTCATATCACCTCCTCTAACATTATCTAGATCAGTATCACCTCTCATGAAATGTTTCTATAGTATTACTATATATACATTAAGAGAATAAAGTCATCATTTATGTTTCCGTTCATCAGATACACAACACCAATAGGGAAGTCACACTCTTTGCCATTTGGTAGTATGTTATGTCCACAAGTCAGTATATATTTATTTAGTGCACCTTATACTAGGGGATATGTGTTATGTTACATATACTACTCTAGGTAATATTTTAATAGTCTCTAATATATTTTTTACAATATTTGAATAGGGTAATTCATTCTCTTTTCTCTCTTTATATGTTATAGAAAACCACAAGCTTCATGTTGAGTAATATTTTGGTATGCTGATTCTTGACAAATATTTGGTAATATGTATTATGATTGTATGCTAGTGCATGGAAGTTCCACATTATGAAGGATTATAATTATTCTTATATTTCCTCCTCAAAAAAGATATAATATTATTTTATTTCACTCTTTCGATAGATTGTCGGTTCCCTATCAATGTTATGTGGATTTTTATCCCATGTGGGTGTCATTTACATCACCAGAGGTATGTATATATAGTCACAAAGGTGGGAAGGATATACATGAGGGAAAAGATGGAATAATAAAACATGGTATTATTGGAGTCACTGTCCATATATATAGTCTTTTTATAAATTATTAGGGATCATGTTATGTTGATTTCCCTGATGTCTTTGGTTGATGGGGGTGTTTTCCTTAATTACATTACAAGACTACCCTTTGAGAGAGATATATATAAATTAGAATCAATATAATTTATAGAGATGCAATGAAATACATTCCTCTAGAAAGGATGTATATTACTGATTGACATTATATCTTTAAGAGACAAGAAAATTTCTAGGGAAATTATTTTTTACTTCCTAGTACTTCTCCCAAGGGTTCACTAGTTCATTTCATCAATAAGTCATACAGAAACCACAAACATTGTATGGGTTACAAGATGTTGAATCATATTATTTGGAGGAATTGATGTCACTTATCGCATTTATATGATCTTCTAGTCCAACTCTTATGATAGAGAGTATTCTCATATATCTACTTATAATTTTAATATCTTTATTTTGAGTTAAAGCCTTTATATATACCACAAACAACTTTTTGTAGTCAGTATTATTTATATGATTATCTGGTTCTGTTATTCAGTCTTTTGAAGGTGCATGTTTTTTAATAGATCTATTGAATTTTTATTTCTTTATTTTATTTCTTTTATCAGGGTCGGTATAGATGAAATATTTTTGTATTCCCATACTCAAACAAACCATCACAAATATATTGTGATAATTTTTAATACACTGAGTGAAAACCATCATTATTATAAGATTATTAAATTTTATTTTCCAATAATTTTGTTTCACATCTTTGGGCATATTATCTTAGTGGATGTAGTATCAATTGACCCATATATGGTTGGAGTTATAGTTACCTTGGATATTCAATGTATTTATAATATATATATTTACATTGGGATAGCTAGCAACAATAATTATTTCATATAATACTTCTCATGCATATCAACACATCTCGTAGGATTGAATAAGAATTGTGTAATGTTAATATGGTAATAATCCTATGATAAAACCTTTGATATGTTGATATGTATGTTAACTTTAGATGTATTTTTTATTCTTATAAATATGGGATTAATCTATATAGTGTATTATGATTCATTGGTTATTGGGATATGGATAGATTTCATTATGGAATATCAAGTAATTTTGTATGGGTTAAGACTAGTGAGGCCTCATGATCCGAATAACCATACATATGATCTCGAGTGGGTATTATTAATTGTTCTTTATGAATTGGGAGAAATAAAAAATGGGATAATGTTTTTTTATGTTTATAGACCAAAAATAATTGAAGGGTTTTTACGTAGTGTAGCTCTAATCTAAGATAATGAGGGGGTGGGTATTATACATTTATTACTTTAACACTCATCTTCCATATAACCCATGGAAATGAATTTATATTTATGATTCTGTAAACATTATTAATATGAAACACAAAGTCTTAGAGGCCATCAAAGAGTGGTATCATGTTTTAAGGTTATATTATATTCAGATTGAGTTGAAGGACCATCATGGACTGTAATGACATTGATCATTATAAGTGGCATATTCAGTTCTTGAGGTTGTGATGATGAGGTAGTTCTTTATTCTAAAAGCATTGTCCTATAATAGTGTATTTTTGGTGATGAACCAACTCCAAATTGATTTATCAATGGAAATGACAGCCTACATCTACATGGGAGTATCTAGGTCCCTTTATACATGATAGAGGATATGATGTATGATTCACATGTTTCTCATGGGGAATTTCACCTAGATAACTCCAATATTTTTGTGTATTGATATGATAGTATTTGTGTCCTAGAATAGAATGAATGATATCGGTTTTTATCAATAGGGGTTCAACTATTCATCTGGTAAAGGTAGAAAACTAGAGGCCACGTATCTCTATATATCATTTACTAGTTTTGAAAAGGAAATGGGATGATTTTTTATATATATTTTAGTCATATTGCTCTATTTTCTCTAAAGTATCATAGTGAATGAAAAGATGTGAATTGACTAAAAAATGTATCCCAATTCCATCTTATAAAATACTATTTTTTAAATGATACGAAGGGAACATTTTATGACCATGAGACTATAAATTTTCCCAATGTCTCTCATACTATCATTTTAGATAGGGATGTTTGTTTAACATTGTAATTATGGAAGGGTTTAAGAAATGTTGTGGGTAAACATATTATTATGAGAACATCCATTCACAATTAGAGTGATGATTTGTTAGAAAAAACATTACATATACTAGAGATCATGCCTTGAGTATTCTCTATTGATCATGATTGTACATGGTCAATGAATATCACTCTCATAGGGTTTTCTAACATTATAATAATTTATTAAATGGTTTATATAGATATTTTTTAGGCTTTATATGGTATACTATACCATTCAAACCTATAATAGTTAATAATATGATAGGTTGTGAGTTCATATACTGACCTTATGTAGGATGCTTTGGAGAAGATTTAGTTGTTTATAAATATAATGTTTAGTTTTTTGTCTAGGATGAAATCATATTTATATTATCATCATTGACACCGAGAGTTGTGATTTGAGAATCCTATTTTCATGTGGGTATCAATCAGAAATGGGTATATATATGGAAGTAAGAGAAGCTATATTCACATTATGTTCAGTTGTTTGATATCATAGAGGGACTACAGATGAAAGGCTATCAATTTCTATTACCTTAATGATATTGTTCCATGCACAATGTCATCCATGTGTCACATCTTCGTCATTGTCCTGCTAACCTATCTCATACCACTGATTATAATGATGTGGAGATGGATACTGATGAATATTATTTGGATTTTAACATATTAATCATTGATTATCTTATGGACATTCTCTAATGTCATTATATCTATTTCATGTAGTTAATAACCAGGTATAACTACATATATGATGAGACTTTAGAGAGGGATACTGATGTATTAACATAGTGGTATAATTATTTCCTAAATAGCATCCCACCACTCTCATAAGGGAATTCCCAGGATTAGTTCATTTAATGAAGGAATTGTATGATACCTGAATTTTTCATAGGTATGGATATTTTAAACATTCAATTTAATATTTTTTGAAACACTCTTATTAGCTAAGATATAGATGATGAATATTTTGGCTAAATAGAACAATTTATGAAGGAAAAATTAGGGATATAAATCCTAACAATGGACAAATCACATGACATGTATTCAGAATAAATGTGATTTATTTAATTCATGATGTGTACATGAATGGTATGGAAAATTCAAAACTTGTAATGAACATTTAATAAAAGGGAATTTTTTAAGATTACATAATGTTTATGGAATTTAGTTGTCTTATAAATATTGGGAAATGTTTCTAAAGGTGTATTTCCATTTAATATTTATATTCCCATATCATATTTCCTCTTCAATAATGTGTAAAAAGGCTACCTTATTGAGGTCCATTAAATCCAATGTTAGGAATTGATTTATTTTTTCAATCTAGATTCTAATTCTTCTATCATTGGTCCTATTGAATCTGTACCAGTAATTTAACCACCCCTTATCCTCCATTAATATTGATTATATTCAATTGAAGAAACTATTTGGGGGAGATGTTCTAATACCCAATTTTTAGGGGGTTCATCATTTTTCTATTTTATTCTCATCAACAACAAACCAATTAAAGTAATAGATAGTGGTTCCTATGAAGCTTTATGTTAGGTGGTATATTAATTATCCATAAAATGTAACATGTTTGTTTGTGTTGCATATCATTTTTACTATATGCTTCACCTAAAATTAATTTATCATAAAAAAATTTCATAGATTGGAACGAAATGGATTTACTTAACACATGATATGATTATGTATTAAAACTTAAATGTGTTTCACCCATTTTTCTAGGTGTTCCCATTCATGTTCCTAATTTTAATTATTGTTAATATAGATAAAAATTGGTCATTGTGTATATATTTACATCTAAAAGGTGATATAAAATCTTAATAATGGTTTAATTTATTACAGTAGTAGGACTAACACACCAGTCAACTAAATATGAATACGAATTATTGGGTGTGGAATTACCATGTCACATTATTTGATTGAACAGTGCTTACGAACATGTTTTTTTTGAATGACAATGAATTATGAATTAAATATTGTCTTTCATTAAATCATTGAAGGTTTTTTATACGTATAATGAGTCTTCTTGGTACTTATATTATAATTTGAGAACATCACCCCACGTAAATTGTGTATTGGTCATGAAATCCCATACTATTGTTAAATATGGGAATGGATTCCCATTCCACGTTATGATATATGATCTTGGATTAAATTTTTCTATTTTTCTATACGGTGATGATGAACATTATAACTATGATTTGGGAGTGGAGACCCTAGTGACATGATCATGAAACGAGGAACCATATAAATATGATATGGGAATGAATAACATTACATATGGGATATGGTAATGGAGACCCTATAATTATGATATAGGATTTCAGCCTCTATAATTTTCATATGGGAATAGGGACAATTATTTATGAGATACATTTATGGAATCCAAAAATTATAATACGACAATAGTGTCTAAATAATTATGATACTGGAATGGAGGCCCTTACTAATTTGATACAGACACATTGTCCCTATTTTTGTGATATGTGCATAATGAACCTTCTCTATAGGATATAGGGCATGGAGACCATATTAATATGATGTCGGGAATGGTATCCCAAATTCATGTTCTTTTGGGCATGGTGTCCCATGATGATTGTGATACTCATGCTATATCTAATGGATGCCTAAGTTGTGACTTATGAACCGGATGGTGGTGGTAGATGTATATATATGTGGTGGTATATATCATTAATTATAAAATCCATATGTGTATATATATAGTTATTATTTCAAAAAAATATCCAATTTAGGCTGAAGATGGTATTATTAGCTTGGTGTCCTTATTAATTCAAAGTAGGATCATTTATAGCTTTTTCTATATTTTATATTACTATACACACACTACCATATTAAAATAAATAATGAGTAATTTATAGAAATAAATAGTGGTAGAATAATGAGCTAATCTAATAACCATAGAGGTCATTGATGGTACATAAGAAGATTATGTGGCTGCAAGAGGGGACATGAGAAATCACCCAATGGTTGATATTTTATTTTGTTACAACATGTGAGTTGGAGAGAATAGGTATGTGGTTAGGATATCGATTCTATACGAGGTTTTATTTTTGGTATTTCTCACTTATAATACATGTGTTTTTTTTAAATTACAACAACTATTCTTGTATATATACTAATATGGACTTATGAAATGAAATCAATTTTTATATAATATTAGATGTCAGTTGTTCATTACAGTTAGAATTTATATGTTCCACATTAATTTATTTTTTATGACTAAACTATTTATTCATTATAACACAATTTTGGTACTCCATCCATGAAGTTATAGTCTCCTTTTTCTACTGACTTATACCCTCAGTGCTAGATTGAAACCTCTAGTATATTGGGAACAATGCTTATGGTCATGTTGTCCACCAACCCAAGGATCATTCAGTGACTTCTGTGTCAGGGTGGCACCTATTAGGGTATTAAAATGAAATAAGTGGATCAAATATGATTATATATATATGAATTTCTTATAGAGTAAAATTATAATTTTTTTTTAAAAATTAAATATAGTTTAAACCATGTATAAAAATGTGGAAGTGTGATGTTAGGGGTTTCAACAATATATTTCTTTCCAATAGACTATATCAATAATATATTATAATTATTATTATGATACTCTCTATGTAATAACCTCCTATTATTTTACATTTTTACTCCACTAATTTTATATGGATTTAAAATATGTCACTTATTAACATCATTGATAAATTACTAGTTCAATTATATGATCCTTATAAAGATTTTTCAATTACTATTCAATTGGTAAATATTTGTTATTATAAACATAAAATAATTAATATTGTTTATTTTCTACCCTTTGGTTAATGTTAACTTAAATATATATTTATGAAATACGATTAATATTTCAATTCATTTTTACACATTATGGGTATTTCAATTTAATTGTAACCAAATATGGTTAATTTATTTTTGAATCACATTTCTCTTTGATTGATAATATTTGACACTAATGAAATATTATAATATCACTTTCATATAAATAAAAACATTATATATCATATGAATAATTAATTTGGTTCAATGTTTTATTCCGAAATTTACTATATTTAGAAGATGAATGAATAAGTGAAATTTAGAAAACAAATGTTTATCTTATTTCTATTATGATTGGGTATATTTCCTTTGTCTACATATTTTTTCAAAATTCTCTAACAAATGTACTTTTTATTTACAAAATGTATTTTTCAACGACATTTTATTTAAAATATTTATTTTTAAAATTATTCAATAAAATATAATTAATGTTTTTGGAATGGTTTATTTTTATCTTTTTTAAAAAATGTCATATGGGATGTTTCATTTTATTATATATTATGTTAATGGATTTCCAAGAGGCTAAAACAATTTTAATATAGTTATCCCTTACCATTGGACTATATGGTTTTTCAAATTAAAATATTTAATGTATTATTATTTTAATTATTCACTTCCTTTTATTATAATTCACCAAATAACTTGAATTTTCTAAAAAAATTAATGTACTTATAGTCATATTATATATCTTATTAACATTGTTTTTAAAAATATTCACTTTAATTAAAATCTTTCTTATGATAATCATTTACTACACATCAAATTTATCATAAATAGACACATTAGTTTTATCATGGAAACTCTTATTTCAAAAAACATATAGTATTTTTTCTATGATTTTTTACTTTTAATAGTGTTAGATTTAGAGGGTAGATCACGATAAAGCATATTTATTTCTTCTTAAAATTATTTATCCACATGTAATACTATTTATGATGTAAATTGATAATTCAGTATATTTGGAATGTATTGGACTTCGTAAGTGATGGAGATTACCTTAAATACCCCCTCGATGAAACAATATGACTCATGAGAAAATCTATTTTGGTTATAAAATCTTGGACATACCCATTTTTGTAAGGTTCCATACAACAAAGCCATGATGATATATTTTGGATGTCCATTATTATTAATTCCAACATTATAAAATTAGTTGTTCATGTCCATGATATTATTTGAATCATTAGATGATATCAATGAATAAGTTTCAGGATTATGTAATTATTTATATGGTACTATCTTATAATAATTTATTCATTAAGTATTATTCTCTAAGAAAATTATATCAATTAAATATAATGAATATTCAGTTTTTCAATTTTCTCTATTGATTATTCATTATTTACTCATGAATGATTCTATTTTATGTAACCATTATTGTGAATAATACATCACCATATTATTGTTTCGTTCTGCCTTGATATGATGAGGGAGTCATTTAATGAGGATAAGGATGTATAATTTCTACCTAAACTATATTATATTATTTCGTTACCAAAATAAAATGTGAAAAATGTAGTGATCCCCACCCTAGAAGCTCGGTGCCAGTACCTACTACCATTATGGTGGAATAAGCTACAATGTGTCACGTTCCATAGGACTGATCAGTTTAGTAATCTGGGAAAACATTATACATACATGAGTCCTACATTACCTTAGAAGTACACAGATTAAAACATATTTTTTTTAAAATATATTTATTTAATCTAGGTTATCCATTGATATCATCTATTTTAAACATCATTAAATCATTTGGAAATAAAACAAAATTGGGGAGAGCTAAAATTCAAAATAAGGGTAAAATACAATAGAATAAGTAATGAATCAATGATAATAATCAATAAATAAATGAAAATAGATGAACACAAATTAATGGAAATCAATAAACTAACATCTAATTTCCTACAAAATTTTGAAATGTAAAGAACTAAGAACATATTAAATTTAATTAATATGATGCATATCATAATCAGATAAGGTATAATACATATGGAATGGTAACTAACTAAAAACCATTACATATATTATATAGAATATGAATGAAATGAATCCATATAACTTTTTCATACTGAAAATATCATGGATATTAATAACGGAATCTAAATGAATGAAATTATTAATAACTAGTACTCCGACCGTGCATTTGCACGGAACTCTAAAAAATTCATATTATCAATAACAGAATACTAATTTTGAAACATAATAAATCATATTAAAATTAGAAATGATTAAAACAAAAAATGAGTGGTATTCTATGAAGTGAGTGGACTTAATGTGACAAATGGAAATGGAGTGATGACTAATGCTTGAAGAGATGGAAGATGATGCAATGGGAGAGACGGGAATCAAAGATAGAAATTAAACGAAAGATGAAGGTGGAGACTGAGATGAAGGCAAGAGGTGAGATTGCGATAAATTGTGGAATGAAAAATAGAGAGATGTTCATGTTCCCAGCGTTAACTGGATTCTATGGGCATGCAACGATGCATACATGCGGATTAGTAAGATACATTAATACATTTCATGTTGTGCCATTGAAAGATAATTAGTATCTAAAGAGAAATATGGATTAGACGATTCATCAATATAGAAGTAATTTTGCATTCCCTTGATAACAATTGAGGTTTTGATCACCAAAATAATGTTGAAAAACTATATATATTAATGTAAACACAATTAATATGTTATATTTATATTTATATCTATTCTATTTTTAAAAAACAATGAAATAATTTTTAACCATGCCACATGTTAATATAATCACCAAAATTAAAATCAGGTGATTGTGGTAGATTATGTTTGTCCTCCATGTATATAAATCAAATACATTCATCCCATAATCCCAGGAAAATTGATCAATACTAAATCTTGTCTATGTAGGGATGATAATAATTGAAGTATGTCCAATATCTCTTTAGATATCACCTACACTTTTGCATCTTTTCGAAAGCTCGATGTTTTCCCCTGAGATCAATATCTCATAATGTTGAAAAATCCTGCTCTATCCCAATATATTCTTCTAAAAATGCCTCCTTGACAAGGCCTGGAAAATTTGTTCAACAAAACAGTAGTTAGTAAAATTCTACACTAAAAAAAGTAAAATTAAATTCATATAAGCATATTGATTACATTTAAAAAATTGATCAATACTAAATCTTGTCTATGCAGGGATGAAAAAAATTTAAATATGCCCAATATCTCTTTAGATATCACCCCTATCCACACTTTGGAATATAATCGACAACTCCATGTTTTCCCCTAAGATCAATATCTCATAAGGTTGAAAAATCCCTCTGAATCCCAACATAATCTTCTAAAAATACCACCATGACAAGGCATGGGAAATTTATCCAACAACACAGTAGTTAGTAATATTATACACTAAAAAACTAAAATTATATCCACATAAAGATATTGGTCACATTTAAAAAACTAAACCTCACATGAAAATTGAAATAATGATAGAAAAAAATGAATAGATAACACTTCAGATCATAATTTATCATCAAATTATAAACGAGGAATCAAAAGGAAAATAAATGTACAGAAAACTATTATAGGGGGAAGAAACTAAGTAACGAAACTTCATGAAAATGAACACACCTACCCAACCAACCCAACAAACCAACATAATCCACAGTAAAAATATAAGTACGAACAATTTTATTTAAATCTCAAATGATATCAACAAAAAATAACCGTTTCATGCTATGAAAATTCTATCAACCTACATAGCTGCATTCATGGTTGTTGGGCACGTTGAATTTATAGAATGAAAGTATAATAACCATTCAATTTTTTGTATGGAATGAAATGTTTAATTTTCATTTAATGTTACATTAGATTCCTTTTACATAAACAGTTGTAGGAGTAATATGGTTTAGCATAACCCATTGATGCATGCCAACATCTGTTTTATTGACAGTGATGACATGGAAGACTATTTTTTTAGTTCTAAGAGATTAGTGCACATCAGAAGCCACCAAAACTGAAGAATCCATAATGTTATAAATAAATGGGACCAAATCGTAGTGGTAGTTGCCATAGAGAAATGAAAAAAACTCTGAACAGCCCAAATAATTGAGTGCATTTGAATTGGAGGAATATTCTCCAATAAATGGTATATAATGATTGTGGGTACTTATAGGAATGGATCTTTCTTCAATGTTCTTGTTTTCCAAGTCAGCCAATTTGGATTCCTTGAATTCCTTTTCATACTTCTCTATCTGTACTAAAAATTCAAATATATTGGCATCGAAGGTTGGAATAATTACATGCATGCATGAAAACATACATATGTATATATGTAAGTATATATAGTATAGGGAGGGATAGTAGGGGAAGGAAAAAATTGTTTTTCAGATAAAAAATCTCAAATTTGGGCATAACAGGTACTGTAGTGTATATATAATGTAGTGAAAAACATAATGAATTATTACCAATCACAAGTCTTAGAAGGATTCAACCATACCTTTGAGAAGACATCAAATCTGTTAGCCACAATAGTTAGTCATTATTGATGTTTCACCATAAAAACATGATGATTTCATGTTACATACCTGAGATGGTGATAAAAAAACATAATTAATGAAGACATGTAATTACATTGGGTGACATTAAAATGATCAAGAAACATAAAAACAATAAACAACCCATGTATAACATCTAATTAGGTAGCACATGCATTAAAATAAAATTACACGCTACTCTGAAAATATTATATACAATTAAGAACAATACTTTCTCAGGATCCCCAGTTGCTAAGAACACTTCAATCAAAATGTTTTAGCTATAAAAATATGGGGGAATTCCAATACTGTTCATATATTTTGAAAAAATAAAAGCATTGGATAGTTCACTGCTGAGTAAAAAAATAACATCATTACCCATACATAGATTCCATACATCACGTGGTGCATAATATGGCCACCCATTGAATTACCAAATGTAAAACTCTTGGTGCATAAATAGCAGGAATACATGGGCCTCTTATTTTGATATCCTCCAATTTCTATGGTCTTTTTTTGATAAAACCAAATGGTACTCAATAGGAAAATTGGTTACATAATAATTAGTCAGAGAAATGGACATGAATGAAATATCCAACTGAAAAGAACATTCAAATGGACATTAACCACACAACAGAAGTATATACATCATAATATATAAATGGACATGAATGAAAATAACCTTCAAAGTAGCACATAGGTTGGGCAGTACCACATAAAGAAGCCCCCTCCCCCTCCCATCCCCTACCCTCTCCTCCCTTCCCCATGCCCAACCTGTTCCCTTAGCAGCCCCTCCCCCCTAGCCTCATCCTCCCCTCCCCTCCAATCCCCCTCCCCCTGCCCAACTTTATTCCCCCAGCACCCCATCCCCCCTGCCACCATCCTCCTCTCCCCTCCCCCACTCCAACATGCTCAGCCCCTCACCTCCCCTCCCATCCCCTCCCCCTTGCCCATCCTTTTCCCCCAGCAGCCCCCTCCCCCTCCAACCTGCCCAGCCTCTCCACATCCCATGCCCCTCCACTCCCCCACCCATGTCCAAACCTTTTCCCCAGTAGCCCCCTACCCCCTACCATCATCCTCCCCTCCCCTCCCCTCCCCCTCCAACCTGCCCATACCCTGCCTATATGATATAAAATTAACTGAAATTGATTTGGGAAATGTGAAAATTATAACATAAACTGATTTGTAAATTCTGTTTATATGCTATAAAATCTTTCTATATGCTAGAAAAAAAAGAAACCGGAAAAAATATACAATATACAACCTATACTGATGAGAAAGGATAATCATGTGTGTTATATGTGTTATAACAACATTCCTCTATCCTATAATAAAAGTAGAGTTAAATTTGATATAAAAATGTATAAGCTATTTTGAAAAATAACAGGTTCTATAATGTTCTTCTGGTACCTTTCATATCCACCAAATAATGTCAATTAGCTAAGAAAGTATTCTATTTTATGTTTTCCTATAAACGGGGATGTAGTTTATTGGCATAGCTTGGGGATGTTGCATCGTCAGGAGTCATTGTAAATGTCTATTGCCCTACATCGTCATCATAAAAATCTATCAACAGTTTTCTATACATTAAGAGATTATTTAAGTCAATAATTTACAAAAAAATCCTTACCACAGTAATTATTTAATCAGTAATTTGATGTTCACAAATTGTCAATTGTATGAAAAAAAAATTAATTGTGTTTAAATGATATAATGAAATTGATACTGCAAAAAAATAGCATTGTCAAATCCAAAGATGTAATGAAAATAGAAGGCAGTGAAAAAAACACCTACCTAGGTTACTTTTTTTACAACTTACATGAACACATACCAATCTTGGGTAAGCGGAGGGGTAGACAGATATCATTTCCCTAAATGGAGACATTCACCCATGTGAAGTAGCATAAACAGAGAGCCCTCATCCACATTAAAATACCTGACAACATGAAAGTGAAAAAAATTGATAAAGATAGATTGAATGTTTATGTTTCTTAACTCAATGTCTAGAGTGATGTATGACTGGTTTTAAAGCTCACCTGAATAGTGAAAAGTAATGGATAAACAAAGGTGATTCAAGGATTTTTTCCACTGAATCGAGACATTATCCCATTCATAGATTTGAAAGGAATCTCTCAACCACATTAGAAGACCAGAAAACATGATATTGAATTAAAAAATATATATGAGGACATATTAAATACTGGGATAGAATGAGAATAAATGTCACTATTCTATTCAACTTTGAAGCTCTGTAAATACTAAGTGCATCTAGAATATTCAAAGATATGTAATGAAATACATATTAAAAAATTCAAAAAAAATCATTACTATATGAATACAATCATCACATCTTGTGTTTGATGGGATAACTCCATTGTTGACCCCATGAAAGGGCATAAACCAATGAAAAGTCTAGTCAAGTATGGTTCTGCAATGGGAGGGAACATTGCCTTGATTATTGAATGATTAAGGTTGAATGAAAAAAAACATCTTCCAATGACTATTTTCCTGTCATTATTAAAACATTAATTTACAAATGGAATATGAATCGTTTAGAATGTTTCTAATAGAAAATAAAATATCATATGTTTTGATGCTAGAAAAAATTGTTTATCATAATAAGTGTTCCAATGATTTTAATTTCATACCATGTTGTGGTACTAATGAAGTATTTTCCAGCCTTGTACCCCTACCCAATTGGAATTAAAAACATGGACCAATGAAAATATGTTTATATTGGAAAAATCACAACAAACAACTCATTAATGTTTGACCAAGCATATTAATAGGGCACAATTTGACATTATTAAAAATGATGAAATCAATACACTACAGTAAGTAATATTAATTACAATTTATAAATTGAATCACAAATGATCTATACAATGTATCCCAAACATTCAGAAATCTGCTGCCACAAACTAAAATTAAAAAAATATATGAATAGAATTAAATCCATTGCAAATTAGATGGTAGGAATATGAATTGAATTAAATCAAATTGAGGCACTCGAAACAATCAAACTGAACCTTGACAACCTACACCAACACACGTTGAATAAAATAATCCAACTGCATTAATTAAATCAGTGATAACCTATAACTTGTGAACCCAAATTAAATCTGGAAATAACAACTCCACATCCGGCATCTGAAACCATGAAAGTGCACAAAGAATCAACAATTTAAATTAAATAATTCAATTATTCCAGCATAAGAAAAATAGTGAAACTTTTCCATCACATATGAAAATTTACCATCTAATTGAACAATTATAACCTGTACCAACACACTATGAATTAAATAAGCCAATTACATTAAATAAATCAACGATTACCTATATCTTGTGAACCCGATTTAAATCAACTAAGCACAACTCTATAACCTGTATCTGAAACCATAAAATCATTCATGGAAAACCTAGTTCACTCACAAATAAACAAAGTATCGGAATCAAGAAAAGGGTTAAATTCATTATAGGTTTACAGATTCTTTTACACTAAAAACCAAGAACAAAGTTAATAGTGGTGGAGGTCGCCAATATCTTCTGAGAGAAAATTGACAATGGATAAGATTCAGTCTCTATTGAAAGCGAAATAAATCTAAATACTAGTATAGTATGAAAAATATGAATAATTATTAAAAATAAGCTGATGTTCTCAGTATGATTTGATTTCATATAGAACCAGAGTTTTGAATCACCAATATTACCTTTTCAAAGTTGGATTTTTCAAAGAATAATCCAACCATGGGTTTTTTTTTCAGGAGAATGGACGAGGGAGAGGTAGAGAAAATGGAGGTGCTGGTTTATGGTAGTATTTTCATACAACCGTAGATGTATTTTTGCGAGATAGGGTAGTATCCTGGTGTTAAACCTTAGTTGGTTTTGATATCGATGGAGATAATTTGACAGTTAGATTCAGCAGTAGAACACCGGGAGATATATAGTCTATGAACTTCCGACAAGCAGAAGCACTCAATGGGCAGGGAATGAAGAGTTGGAAATTGTATGCACGTGTTGCCGAATCAGGCCACAACAAAGGCGAGGTGGTTGGTCCAACGGGATCAGAGAGATTGAAAAAATACGAACATTTAGATGCAGAAAAATAGATAGTGGACTCGATGATGCTTACCGATGCACAGATATAGTAAGAACGACATAGGATTGGAAGTATACTACGATCTGGAAGAATAGAGATGTGAAGAAAAATGTTTATAAGAGTAGTCGATTGAAAGACCTAACGAAAGAAAAATGATATTGTAAGCCTCGTCGACAAATTTTGGACACGTGGTGGAAGGACGAAGATCGTGGACAAACTACCGACTGCAGTCGGAGTAATGTTTATACCTGGAGTTACTCAATGTGAACTATATGGAAAGGGAGCCGTAGGTGGAGCGGAGGACCTGGATATGCAAGAGTCGATGGAGGATTCGCCGGTTGTGGGGAAGTCGCGAGTGGAGGAGCTGTAGTCAGAGTAGCCGAAGATGGAAGCACGGCTGGAGAGGAGAATCGAGATTCTGATGAGCTTGTCGAGGTCAGCGATGGTATGCGCGAGGAAATGTCGGGAAATGAGGTGAGATAAAACCCAAGTCGTGGGAGGAGGAGGAGGGTTCAGTGGAGCAGTTAAATCCAAATCGCGGGCGGAGTGGGGTAAGGTTTGGAGGAGGGTTGCGATCATATGGGGGTAAAACCGGAATGGAAATAGTGAGATGAGGTATGTGGAAGCTTTAGGAGGCGACACATCAGTATGGAGAAACCCAGTTTTAGTATATATAGTGGATTTGACTCTATGTTTCATATGAATATGAAATATCAATAATCAACATCATTCACAATATAGTTTAAAATAGCTGTGTGATAACCCTATTATCTAAGGCTATAAAACTTATTTTTCCAATGATATTACCAATGTATTGATGAGATTACATTAAATTGTCCCAAACCAGTTCCTTACTAGTCCAATTAATTTATCATATATATAATAATAAATTTAATACATGAACAACATTCATTATAAAATAACCATTTTTTAATGGACAAATATTAATCGTTTTTCTCCAATTTAATTGAATAAAATACAAATTAAAATATATATGGTAAAATTTAATATTGTTTAGAAAATATTCATATCAATGATAAATGATCTGGATATTTATGGGAAATTAATGTTCAATGAATACTGGGAGGTGAAAAATTCAGGGAGATGTAAATGAATATGAAAATGATTCATGGTAGTGAATTTCAACATAATTATTCGAAAAAATAATTATAATCCTCCCATATGAAAAATATTTATGGTATTAATAAAACATATACACATTGGAGTAACATTAAAGGTTATTTTTTCATTGGTGAAATAATAAAGATCATTTAAAACATTCTCATCAAAAATATCATTTTCATTTTCAAAACCCACGCTTAAAAAATTTATCATTTGGAATGTAATATTTCAGAAAAGAAACACATTATAAATATCTTTGTAAAAATATAATTAAATATTAAAAAAAATGATAGTGGTTAATTTTTCATATGTTACAAAATCTATGAATAAAATTCATTTTATATTGCAAACATGTTAGAACTATGCATTTTTTTAGAAATGAATACAATATTATATTAAATTTATTTATTTAAATGTAATTTTATTAAAAATGTCATCAATAAATAATTTTAAAAATAATAATTTTTTTTGAAAAACGTTTATCAAATTTTTTTATGAATATATTTTGTCCAACAAAGGAGAGAATTGACGTCCGGTTTTCATAAAAACATTTTCCAATAAAATTTATGTTCAAGAGTGTAAAAAATGTTTCAATTACTGGAAATCATCTTGGATAACTAGATTATAATAAATTTTTACTATTTATGAAACAATTATAAAATAATTTAAATTAATGAAAATTCTAGTGTATAAAATCACAAAGAAATTGATACTGTGTTGTAAACCCATTAAAATATCATAATGTTGAAGTGAGAATCAACAAGTTAATCGATTATGTGGATCAAAAGTAAATCCAAATTAAAATGTTGAAAACAATATATGGTAAAAATTGATTAATAAAATAGTTTTAATATATTATTAGAAATGGGGACGTAATATAACAATGTGAAATGTAATCGGGTTATGAAATTATTTATTTCTTGGTAACTTTTAATTAAAACCCCCAAAAAATAATATTTCAAAATGAAACTCAGAATAACCTGAATTTTTGTTTATTCTCTATATTACAAGTTAATGGGATGTATATAAATTATATAAATGTGATTTGGTGTATAACACTACAATATTTCTTAATGAAAATAAATATAGGCGATACCCCTTACATTAGACATTTATTTTCGTCATACTTTCTATCAAATCATGTGTATTTTTCTAAACCATTTTATTTATATACACTATAATCATATTAATATTTATAATAAAATATATAGTTTTTTTATGAAATATTATTAGCAGTTTATTAATAAATGAACATTATTTTTATTGCTTCGGGTGTTAAATGCCTTGCATATCGAGTATGTTATGACATGTTATTTTTTAGTCCCTAGTAATTAAATAATGATTCCACGATAACTGGAATTTTAAAAAATATTTTAATATCATATATATTTATTTTATATTTAATTATTGTAATTAATTAAATTTGGTGATAGTAAATTAAATACCCCTATCATTGAGACGGAAGGTCAAATATATGTATGAACAAATATTTCATTATCATATTATATCGAAGTAAAGAAAAAATAATTTTTATATTTATATATATTATCATTAAAATATATTTTTTATTTCATATAAATTTCATATGGTTATATATCACATACCAAATTAATTCACTTCTAATGAAAGAAAGAATCATATCACATTGCAAAGTGTCAGTCCCCCCTAACACATGATTGAAAATATAATATTAAAAAAAATGGAATTAATGATCGGTTGTTAGATATACTAAATAAAAATCATAAAAATCATAAATTTATTAAATTTAATAAAAATATATATACAATAAATCAAGGATTTTTTATAACCTCAAAAGTGGTAAAGTACAAATGAATTTCATTAGTTCATGAGGTGGTTGTCTTTCATACTGTAACATCCCAACTATGTAATGAATAATAGATATTTCTATCTATGTCTATTTATGAATTAGAAAGTGTTTTAGAGGCTTAAAATGAGAATAAATCCAATCTTAAGCATGGAATATACTAATATTTTAAAAAGATTGTTTTATTGCCTTTTGATAGTAAACCATTATTAAATAAAAATTTTGAAAATTTTATAAGCTATCTTTGTCAAAATAGACTTATTATTTATGATAGGGACATTGAATTTTACATAGGATAATTTTATGGTATTTTTCTGACAATGTTCATTTTTTAATGAATAGTGAAAAATACTGCATTTCACATCAAAACTGCTTTTTCATCTAATTTAATTATATGGTCAGATTATCTTTTGAAATTTTTTTAAAGTTCAATTAGAATATATATTTACCATTTAATCCAATATTGGTCGTTGGAATTAATTTCACATTGAAATTGAACTTAAACTAGTGTCAATCTTTTGATACTTATAGTTTCATAAAAACACGCTATTTCCTCAGACATTAAGAATTAATTATTAAATTAATTAATTTAACTTATATGTTTTGAAAATTTTAAAATAGTTATAATTTTTGAATTCGTAATATCAAATATAGCTTAAGGTGATGTTTTTCAGCTTTTTTGGAAAACTTCAATTTATGATGAATAGTAAAACCACTAAGTGGTACTTAAAAAACTGATTTTTCTTTTAAATGAAATTTTACCACCTCTATGTTTTGAATTGAAAAAATCCGACATACATGGTTGTCATTAATAATTCAAATTTGTTTCAATGGGATTAAAATAATTTTTTTGGTGAATAGTAACTTTTAAGTTTTATTCGCGATTAGATGTAATTATTGAAAATTAAGGAAAAAATGATATTATAATAAATTGAAAATACCTAGAAACATGTCCTACCCTTATTATATGTGTCATGGCCGACCAATACAACCCATGGGTCAATTTTTGGGACCCCGTGGAGCAACTTGGGTAAGATAAAGACATTAATGATTTTTATTAAATATAAAAATAAAAATGACACAAACATGAGTTGTTTTACTAAAACAATTTTTCTATGGGGTTATACAAGTCGGATATTTGAATATAAATATTCATTGGAAATATAAAAAGCTTTCCTATATCATAGTATTTTTTTTAAAAATTATTAGACATTAAATAAATTAAATTATTTCTGACACCATGATGATGCAGCGATTACCTCATTAATAAAGGATTTCAATAAAATGAAAAGATAATGTAAAATCCATGACCTAAACATGTACAAAACCTATTTTATGGGTTGATTTAGAACCCTTATCAACTTATCCTCGAATTATATCAATTTGGGACATTTTAAATGCGAAAATCATTTTAAAATAAAGTAACATTTATTTACTTTCCAAGAGTGCCCCTCCTCTCCTCTTATAAAAGGCCCCCACCTCTACCTCCTTACCCACACATCCAAAGCCTTTGACTCAGAAACACCCTTCCCATTTGGTCTCTCCACATCCCTCTATAACTCTTAGAAGCCTCACATTGGGCAGAAGTCTTCCCAAGGAAGCCTTTGATCTCAAACCAAAGGGAGTTACCCGATTTTAAGTTAATGTCTTCACTTTAGTTATTATGTTTTATTTTGCTTCTCCAACCCCGTAAACTCTTTTTATTCATTTCTTTTGTAACAATAATAGTATCTTCCATATACTAGGATGTTTTGATAAACAGTATTTGTGCTACATTTACACACACCTACATCTAATGGTTAAAGAACATACTATTTCTATGGATGGGGAATTTCTGCCTCACGAAACGATGATTGTTCAACACTCATATAACACCATAAAAGGTGGCCATTAAGATGTAACTATAATTATATATGGTATATAATATTTCTATGATTTACTTAATCATTTTTATTTTTCATTCATGGCATACCTTTATGGTTACCATTTTGGGTAAACGCGATATCTTCATTTTAGGAAGTGCGGACTACCGCCCCCTGAAAATGATTTGATTTGTTAAAGCCATATGTGGGACGTATAAAGGATTTAATTAATGATATTATGTATGATATTATACTGGAATTATAATATACCTTTATATCATTATGATTCCGTTCCATAAAAAACGAAATAGAAATGAAAGTAGCTTTCATGCGTACGTACTGCTTACCGTCTCTATGAACGGTGAATTTCATTTCTTACCTCTAAATGTTATGTAATATTAAAACTTCATGTATATACTGGAAATATATGATATATATGATATATAAATCATGAGTATAACTCTGGATATAATGGATACATTTACAACTAGTAATTATAAAGATCATATTTTTTACTCAAATACCAATGATCGTTAAAACGACCGTTATTAACATAAATAATTACATAGTGTTCATGACATGGTAATAAGTGATATAAAAGGAATAATGAACTTGAAAAAGGTTCTTAAGCAATTAGAAATTAACTCAAGTTTATTTATCAGGAGATTAAATAATGATCAAGTCAAGTCGGATACGAGGTAAGGGAACTTTTTAACCCAATTTCCGTTCTTTGGGTTAATCTCCTATTTTCAAATTATGTCATGATATTATTATGTCCTATATTGAATTTGTACTCTCTTTATGTGTACATATAGTGAATATATTTTATTTAACAATGATCTTTGTATTTTATTTCACCTCAATCTCGTTTCATTGAGGCATATTTCATTTTATACACAACCTTCTTTTATACGGTGTATAAACCCCTTTGACTTTTACGTTTATCCAAAAGGAATATTTTTATACGAAGCGTTTTACTAAACGAAAAAAGGGAATGTTTTTCTCGTACGTATGCGTCGACAATGACTTCTCCGCCTCCATGACCATTATTTGAGTTTCGGCTTCCTATACAAACAATACCTTTTTTTAAAAGAAAAATAAATACCATGTTTTACATTTCTTTTATTTTGGTATTCAAAATGGTTTTCATAATGTTTTTATTATATCAATGTTTTGTATTTATATCTTGTGATTCAAATGTGGAAATTTTATGTTTCCTTTATGCATGTTTTATGTGATACGATTATGTTATGGTTATTGGGATTTATTATGAAGACGGGTGGTTCTGTGATAAACTAAGGGCGGGTGAGCCTGATATAGCTCTCTAATGCATTGGGTAACGCGAAGGAGTTAACCATTGAGGTTTCTCTGAAGCGATTTAGGGAGTATACTGTGATGGGTATTCCAAACGTAACCAAGAGGGTTACTCCCAACGTAAGAATGTTATGAATGCCTCAAGTTACCTTTATGTCTTATGATTTCTATGATTTATTCATGATTTGATGAGGTATGTTAAAGTGCTTATGTTTTATGTGTAAGTACGATTTCATTCATATGTATATATGTACTCATGTTTCCTTTACATATTTTTATATCCCTTACTGAGCTTTTTATTCACATCCCATGTTTTTGAAATGTTTTTCACAGGTCAAGGGAAAGGTACATGATATGATGATAGTGTCAAGGAAGTGTCAAGAAAGAATCCATGTTTTATTTTAAATATGTTTTCGTTGATGGGAAAAATTAATACTATCTTTTATGTAAACACTTTGTTTAAATATGGAATGTAATGCATGTTTTATGATCTAATTCTTTAAAACTCTAAACCTGAAAATATCCTCAATGTGTAATCTTGTAATCTCTCAAGATTAAGTAAGGTTTAAGGCTGGGGCTTTATAGTTGGTTTCAGAGGTCGGTTTAGATAACATTATGAGTTAGAATTCTATTAAATGATTAAAAAAAATATTTTTTTGGTCAAATTGAAATGATATAGAATTTGAAGATTACCATGTTGCTTCATCTAAGACATGTTTACTACGAATGGTTTTTCATAGAGGAAATAGAACATATTTTTTGGGAAGGCATACAGAGGGAAATGACCTTTCAAAACAATAACCTGAGATGGTCAGAATCATAACTAAACAGTTTGTTGCAGTGATGGCTCAGTTGACTTAGTTGATAAATCATGGTTGTGTTTACTGACGATATTTTAGTGTTTTCTAAAATTAAATAAGAGAATGAAAGATATTTAAGGGTTATTTTGCGAACCTTAAAAGAAAATAAATTGTTTGGGAAATTCAGCAAGTGTGAGTTTTGGTTGCAACAAATTTGTTTCCTTGGTCACATTGTTTCTAAATATGGGATAACTGTTGATCCGGAAAAAACAATGGTTGTTGAAGAATGGCCAAGACCCACAAATGTAACAAAGATTCGTAGCTTCCTTGGTTTGGCAGGCTATTACCGAAGGTTTGTTAGAAATGTTTCACGGTTATCTAGTCCAATGACTAAGCAAACTAGGAAGAGTGCTAAGTTTATCTGGAAAAAATAATGTGATGATTGTTGTCAGGAATTGAAAATACGATTGGTGAATGCTCCAGTTTTGGAACTACCTTCCAGGAATGGTGAGTTTGTTATCTACAGTGATGCTTCATTTAAAGGAAATGGTTGTGTCATAATGCAGAATGATCAGGTAATTTCTTATGCTTCACGACAGTTGTAATCTCATTAGGTAAATTACCCTACACATTATTTGGAATTTGCTGCTTTAGTTTTTGCTTAAAAAATTTGGAGGCATCATTTTTATGGAGTAAAGTGTGAAATATATACCGATCACAAAAGTTTAAAGTATATATTCACTTAGAAGTAATTAAACATGAGACAAAGGAGATGGCTAGAATTAATCAAGGATTATGATTGTAAAATTCATTACCATCCGGGAAAAGAAAATAAAGTGGCTGATGCTTTGAGTCGAAAGAGTAATGCTTCATTAACAATGTTGCATTTGAACGTGATCCCTTGGTTAAGGATTTGATGAACTTTGGCATATATGTTGTTGGTACTGGATTTCCTTCTATTTTGTTTTAGGTATCAGTGAAATATTCTCTATCAGACAGAATCACGAAAGCACAGAAGCAAGACAGTGAGTTGCAGAAAAAGGTAGAGCTGGTTCAGAAGGGTAAGTTTCAAAAATTCAACATTGATAATGATTGTGTTTTGAGATTTTTGAAGAGATTGTGTGTGACTTTTGATTCACCGTTGAACAGAGGGTTGTTATGTGAAGATCATAGTTCGCCCTTTTCAGTTCATCCTGGCAGTACTAAGATGTACAAAGATCTGCGGGAGTATTACTGGTGGGATGGAATGAAAAGAGATATTGCTGATTTTACTATGAAGTGTTTGACATGTCAACCCATTAAAGCAGAGTGGTAGTTACCGAAAGAGATGCTTCAGCCTTTACCAGTGCCAGAGTTTAAATGGGAGAATATATCCATGGACTTTGTTGTCGGATTTCTGAAGACACCTCGAGGTAATAATGCAATCTGGGTTATTGTTGATCGCTTGACTAAATATTCTTATTTCCTTGCTATAAAAGATGATTTTTCCCTAGATCAACTTTCCCATTTGTATCTTAAAAATATAGTCAGGTTACATGGAGTTCCTCTCTCCATTGTATCTAACCGTGATCCCAGGTTCATTTCTAACTTTTGGAAAGGCCTTCAGAAGTCATTGGGTACTGAATTAAATTTTAGTACAGCTTTTCATCCTCAATCAGATGGGAAATCAGAACGATCGATCCAAACATTGGAGGATATGCTACGTGCTTGTTCGATGGATTATTAGGGACGTTGGGACTAACATATTTATTTGGTTGAGTTTTCTAATAATAATAGTTTTCGTTCTAGTATACAGATGGCACCATTTGAGGCATTATATGTGAAGCGGTGTTGAAATATAGCTTTTTTGGGATGATGTGGGTGAAAGGAAGTTGATGGGACCAGAATTGGTAGAAGAGTTGAAAAAAAAATTAAGCTGATACAGAAACACATGAGAACAGCTCAGAGCATAAAGAAGACTTATGCGGACAACAGGAGGAAGCATCTGTCTTTTGAGGTAGGTGATCATGTTTTTCTCAAAGTTTCACCGTGGAAAAGTGTGATGTGATTTGGTAAGAAAGGAAAGCAGAGTCCAAGGTTCATTGGACCATATGAAATTCTGGAGATAGTTGGATCAGTTTCTTACCGAGTGGCTTTACATCCGAGTTTATCTCAGTTACACAATGTTTTTCATGTTTCGATGTTGAGAAACTATATGCCAGATCCATATCATGTTTTGAGTCCTGAGGTAGTTCAGCTGTAAGAGAACCTATATTATGAGGAACAACCTGTCCAGATTCTTGACCACAGGGATAAAGTGTTACGAAATATGGTGATTCATTAGGTAAAGGTTTTGTGGAAAACCCACATGATTGGGGAGGCAACAAGGGAATCTTAAAATGCAATGAGGGATAAATACCCGCACTTATTTGATAAGAAAATAAATTGCGGGGATGAAATTTTCTATAGGGGGGAAGGATGTAACATCCCAAGTAAGTAACTAATAATATATATTTTTATCTATGTCTATTTATGAATTAGATAGTGTTTTAGAAGATTAAAATGAGAATAAATCCAATCTTAAACATGGAATACACTAATATTTTTAAAAGATTGTTTTACTGCCTTTTGATGGAAAACCATTATTAAGTCAAACTTTTGACACTTTTATAAGCTCTATTTGTCAAAATAAACTTATTATTTATTATAGGGACATTGAAATTTACATTGGATTATTTTTTGGTATTTTTTGGCAATGTTCATTTTTTAATGAATAGTAAAAAATACTGAATTTCACATCGAAACTGCTTTTTCAACTAATTTAATTATATGGTTACATAATCTTTTTAATTGGTTTTAAAGTTAAATTAGAATATATTTTTACCATTTAACCCTATAGTGGTCGTTGGAATTAATTTCACTTTGAAATTGGACTTAAACTAGTGTCAATCTTTTGATACTTATAGTTTTATAAAAACAAGCTATTTGCTCAGACAGTGGGAATTAATTTTTAAATTAATTAATGTAACTTATATGTTTTGATATTTTTAAAATAGACATCATTTTTTAATTCAGAATATCTAATATATCTTAGGGTGAAGTTTTGATATTTTTCTGAAAAACTTCAATTATTGATGAATAGTGAAACCACTTAGTGGTACTTAAAAAACTGATTTTTCATTTAAATGAAATTTTACCACCTCTATGTTTTGAATTTCACAAATCCGACATAAATGGTTTTCATTAAGAAGTAAAATGTGGTTCAATGGGATTGAAATAAATATTTTGGAGAATAGTAACTTTTAAGTTTTAATCGCGATTAGAGGTAATTAGTGAAAATTAAGGCAAAAATGATATTATAATAAATTGAAAATACCTAGACACATGTCGTACCCTTATTGGATGTGTCATGGCCGACCAATAAATCCAATGGGTCGATTTTTGGGACCCCATGGAGCCACTTGGGTAAGATAAAGATATTAATGATTTTTATTAAATGTAAAAGTAAAAATTACAGAAACATGAGTTATTTTACTAAAACAATTTTTCAATGGGTTTATAAAAGTCTAATATTTGACTATAAATAGTAATTGGAAATCTAAAAAGCTTTCCAAAATCATAGAATTTTTTTATAATTTTTAGACATTAAATAAATTAAATTATATATGACACCATGATGATGCAGTGATTACCTCATTAATAAAGGATTTAAATAAAATGAAAACACAATGTAAACTCAATGACCTAAAAATGTCCAAAACCTGTTGGATGGGTGTATTTCGAACCCTTATCAAGTTATCCACCAATTATATTAATTTGGGACCTTTTAAATCCGAAAAGAATTTTAAAATAAAGTAACATTTCTTTACTTTCCAAGAGTGCCCCTCCTCTCCTCTTATAAAAGGCCCCCACCCCTACCTCTTTACCCACACTTCCAAAGCCTTTGTAACGGCCAACCCCTGCCCATTTTGTCTCTCCACATCCCTATATAACTCTTAGAAGCCTCAATTTGGCCATAATTCTTCCCAAGGAAGCCTTTGAGCTCAAACCAAAGGGAGTTACCCGATTTTAAGGTAATGTCTTCACTTGATTTCTTATGTTTTATTTTGCTTCTCCAACCCCCTAAACTCTTTTTATTCATTTCTTTTGTAACAACAACATCATATTCCATATACTATGATGTTGTTATAATAAGTATTTGAGCTACACTTACACACACCTACATCTAATGGTTAAAGAACATACCGTTTCTGTGGATGGAGAATTTCTGCCTCACGAAACGATGATTGTTCAACACTCATATAACACCTTCAAAAGTGGCCATTAAGATGACAATATATTTATATATGGTATATAATATTTTTATGTTTTACATAAGATTCTGTTTTTTTCATTCATGGCATAACATTATGGTTACCATTATGGGTAAACGCGATATCGTCATTTTAGGAAGTGCGAACTACCACCCCCTAAATGTGATTTGATTCGTTAATGACATATGTGGGATGAATAAAGTATTTAATTAATGATATTAAGTATGATATTATACTGAATTATAATATACCTATATATAATTATGATTCTATTCCATAAAATACGAAATATAAATTAAAGTAGCGTTCATGCGTACGTACGGCTTACCGTCTTCATGAACGGTGCATTTCATTTCTTAACTCTAAAGGTTATGTAATATTATATATCAATGTATATACTGGATATATATGATATATATGATATATAAATCATGAGTATAACTCTGGATATAATGGATACATGCACAACTAGTAATTATAAAGAGCATATTTTTTACTCAAGTACCAATGATCGTTAAAATGACCGTTATTAACTTAAATAATTACATAGTGTTCATGACATGGTAATAAGTGTTATAAAAGGAATAATGAACATGAAACAGGTTCCAAAGCATGTATAAAACAACTAAAGTTTATTAATAAGGATATTAAAGAATGATCATGTCAGGTCGGATACGTGGTAAGGGAACTTCATAACCCAATTTTCGTTCATTGGGTTAATCTCCTATTTTCAAATTATGTCATGATATTATTATGTCATATCATGTATTTATACTCTATTTATGTGTACATATAGTTAATCAATTTTATTTAAAAATGGTCTTTGTATTGGAATTCGTCTCAATCTTGTTTCATTGAGACATATTTTGTTTTATACACAACCTTCTTTTATACGGAGTATAAACCCCTTTGACTTTTACATTTATCCAAAAGGAATTATTTTATACGAAGCATTTTACTAAACGACAAAAGAGAATGTTTTTGTGGTACATATGCGAAAACAACAAATTCTTTGCCGATGTGACTATTATTTGAGTTTCGGCTTCCTCTACAAGCCATACCTTTTTTTAAAAGAAATATAAATACCATGTTTTACTTATCTTTAATTTTGGTATAAAATGGTTTTCATAATGTTTTTATTATATCAATGTTTTGTATTGATATCTTGTGATTGAAATGTGGTAATGTTATGTTTCCTTTATGCATGTTTTATGTGATATGATTATGTTATGGTTCTTGGGCATTATTATGAATACGGGTGGTTATATGATAAACTTAGGGCGGGTGAGCCTGATATAGCTCTCCAATGCATTGGGTAATGCGAAGGAGTTAAACGTTGAGGTTTATCTGAAGAGATTTAGGGAATATAATGTTATGGGTATTCCAAATGTAACCAAGAGGGTTACCACCAACGTAATAATGTTATGAATGCCTCAAGTTACCTTTATGTCTTATGATTTCTATGATTTATTCACGATTTGATGAGGTATGTTAAAGTGCTTATGTTTTATGGGTAAAATATGATTTCATTCATATGTATATATGTACTCATGTTTCCTTTCCATATTTTTATATCCCTTACTGAGCTTTTTATGCTCATCCCAAGTTTTTGAAATGTTTTTCACAGGTCAAGGGAATGGTACATGATATGATGATAGTGTCAAGGAAGTGTTAAGATAGAATCCATGTTTTATTTTAAATATGTTTCTGTTGATAGGAAAAATGAAGACTATCTTTTATGTAACCACTTTGTTTTAATTTGGGATGTAATGCATGTTTTATGATCTAATTCTGTCACGACCCCCTCCCACCAAAGATGCCCCTCCTGAGCTGGCAATGGTGAAAGGGATATAATGACCCCCGAGTCCCGCCTCCAGTAGGCCCCGGGTTGGCGACTAGCACCAAGGGTATGAGTTTTCACAAATATGGGAGGCATTACCCTTTTTATTATTTTGGATCGGGAAATAGGACAAGTCAACCACCAAAAAGGGAAAAGAACAAGTGTATATAAATAAACCCAAACCAAGCCCACATGCATGTTTAAACAATTTTTATAACAAGGTACAAGTACAAGGAAGTTCAAAAGTACAAGTGAGTACAGTACCAAAAGGAAAACAAGAAAACAGCAACTACACAACTCCCACTTCCTGACTAGTAGGGTCCCGCACGGCCCTGGTAGTCCTCCTGAAAACCTGAAACAACGTAGGGTGAGCATACAAGTATACTCAGTAGAGAACATAAATCTCTCGTGCACAAGTGAGGAGACACCCTATGGTCCCGTGAGAAAACAGAAGAACCAGAAACTAACAAGGAAAAAACTATCCACTAAGCCTCACAGGTCACACTCACCAAGTAACACAAACAAGTTTAGTATGTATATAGAAAAAAGGTATTGGGTACCCCGCACCATTTCCCACTTAATTAGATGCTGCTCTTCCTAACGGTAAACGTCCTAACGCTACCAAACTCTTCCCGCCCACACACACCTGGGCCAAACCACACATCCCGCCCGCACACTCCTGGGCCTCACAACCACGCATCTCGCCCGCACACACCTGGGCCACAACCACTAACCCGCCCGCAGACACCTGGGCCTCATCCCGAAGGTTCTTGGGAACGGTAAGCATGCCCGAAGAGTCTTGGGCTAATGGTCGCCTCAATCCATCACAGCCTCCGAGACCTACCCGAAGAGTCTTGGGTGTAAGGTCCCCTCAAGCCATCATAGACTATGGAAGAAGGAGCAGGAAGGAGCTAGTAACTAAGGGGGAACACCCTCTCCCATAAAATGGGAGTGTTCGGCACTAGGTGCTTGACATGGGTGTGGTGCGACAAAACACAAAGATACAATTATATATATACATATACCAAACACACAGCCCAACCTATAGCTTCTTAAAAAGAGAAAGTGAGCATGTGCCTCGGCACTGCTACCACGAAGCATGCATCAACAACCAAACAGTCATCCCCCAACCCCAATTAGGTTTTCATGTTTCATGCAATGGTTTAACAAATTATTACTACTGGGAAACTATCATCCAGTCAAAACCTTTCACAAACATATCCTTGCCATCCACAACCAAGGTTAGGTAAAACGCAAGCAACCACATGCCATTTCATTTACAAGAGATTATCACAACCATACAACATTCCATCATTCATTTATTTTAAAGTTCCACACATAAAACCCTTTCCACACACAAAACATTTCCGCATTTGAAAACACCTTTTACTTCAAAACACTTTTCATAATCAAAACACTTTTCCTAAATAAAGGCATTTTCCACAAAACAACCAAACCACCAACATGTTCATTATTCCAACTTTGTTCAATCGGGGTGATCACACAAGGTTTCCATTCTCATTTAATCAGCCATTCTTTACGTGCTTATCCATTTTCCATGTTTTAACAAAACCAACCACAAACAATTCAGATATCAATTGCACACGCAAAGGCCACCAACGGCCTTGATTTTCAGTAGGCAAAGGCCTTTCAATCCAAAATCACAATCAGAAGATAAAGAAACTGGAAGGCAATAGAAATAGCACAAAACCCCAAACCCTTCTTTATCCGGTTATTATCTTTATTTAAAGTTCAACTGCATCCCATGGAACAAAAGAAAAATATCCCACCCCGCATGTTGCACCAAATAGAGAGACGAAGGTAAACCCCTACCTCAAAAGGTCCAGATCACGTCGCATCCGACGACGTCCTTCGGTGTCCTCCGCCTTCGCCAAACCCGACAAACGCCTCCAAGGATGGAAGCTGGAGAAGGAAGGCCGAAGGAAAGGTGACAAGTCTAGGGTTAGATGCTTCGTCTCGTCGCTACGATCCTGTGGCCGCTAACGGATCGTAATTCTGACACCATATGAAGAAGTTACGGTCCAATTATGATTATAAATCCCAAAAATAATAATGAAATTTTATAATATTATTATTTATTTATTTTCCTTGAATTTTATACGCTCAAAAATTGGGTCCCCTTTTGCTTTCACGCCCAAATATCACCACCACCAATCAATCAACTTTATTTTTATTCTATTATGATAATAATATTATTATGAATATTATTCATTTAAGGGGAAGAAAAAAAACGCCCTTACGCCTCCTTTAACCTCATCATACACCCCCTTTATTGTCCTCATTTATTTACTTTAATTTTTTATCTCATTTAATCCATATGATTTATTATTATAGTATACATGGGGAGGTCCATGTATAGCGCCTCACCCACATGCTCCTCATTAACATAATAAATATATAATACAAATATTTTTATTATTATAATAAAGGAAAACCTCATGTTCAATTAATTCATGAGTGTTTCGGGTACCCAATCCGGAAACCCAAAAAAGACATCCAACATTGGAATTAAAATTTTCGTCTCGTAGTCAGGGTCGCACTGCCACTGACGGTTCGTGAAACTGAGGTCGCACAAAGAAGTTATTGTCGGAAAAGTTTTTTACCTACAAAAACATTAACATGATTATTATATTATTATTTTTAATTGATTTATTTCAAAAACCTAAATCCACCCAACCCTATCTCTCCAATTTGGTGCGCCTTTCTCCTTTCCTCCTTAATTGATTTCTTTTTCTTTTATTTTATTACTTCTCTTTTAATTCTCACACTCTCTCTCCAATTTATTTCAAATCTTTAACTCACTCCACAAGTGGCGCCTGCCACTTTCTTTTCTCCATGTTCAACACGTCCCATGATTGACTCCTCTTTAAATTATTTATTTTATTGGTTTAAATATTAAATCTTTATTTCATTTAAACCTTTTCTCTCTCCAATCTAATTCTCTCTCCAATCTCATTCCTACCAAAAAAATATTCATCACGCCCACAACAAAAAGGCTCCTCCTCATTCTCCATGTGGAATGCCCAAAATTCATTTTAAACATTTATTTAATTATTTTTACACAATTATCATAACATCTCTCATTTATTGAATTTAATTCAAAATTTAAATTTCATTAAATCTTTATTAACGGATAATTCAAAAATTTAAGCCAACATTATTATTATTATTATTTAGTATAACACTTATAACAAAACCCCAATTAAAATTTATTAAATCGTCACCAATTATTATTAAAAAAATGTATCATTATAACGTGCGTTGTGTTGACTAGATCGATTTCAACAAAGGAATGGACCGGAGGGGTTCGGTCCATTACATCAGATACCTCTTAAAACATTCTCGTCCTCGAGAATTAAAAACCAACCAAGAAAAAGAATGGATCCAAACAATCACTCCGCAAGATACCTCTTAGGGCTCTTGTCATAACAAGAAACAACCGACAACCCTAATTACGTGAGTTAGGAATTCCCTCTCCTATGTCGAGATATTATCCGCTTTAGGCGGCACTAACTCGCATGCACGAGTTTAATCGCATCTGCATTAATGCGTCTCGATTAAGGACTGGGCCTTCCCACATCCATATATTAGGTTTTTTTTCAACTTACACTACACCCAACAACGTACAACCCACACTCTGCCCGGACACATGGCTTGAGGAATTCCTTCTCCCATGTCGAGATATTATCCGCTTTAGGCGACACTGACTCGCCTGCACGGGTTAAATCGCATCCACATTAATGCGTCTCGATTAGGGATTAGGTCTTCCCCTCCCCACATGATAGGGCTCTTCACGTACATTTAAAGAAAAGCGGGAAACAACATAGCATTATAGACTCATGAAAAACAAGGTCCAGGCCCAAAGCATGGGCGAGAATGAGTTTCAACAATTGAGTGTGATGCTCCTGGATTTAAACAAAACATAAACGAGAGCATTTAAGTAAAACATGAAACTTCTCTCTCGATATTTCGCCTTGCTGGGGTTTCCACATCTGTTGCGTGAAATTGTCTGCGTCCCACTCCTCTGCATTTCTGTTAACGTCCAAGTGCCATAAATGTACGGTAAACAAGGATCGCCTAAGCCCAAGTAGTAAGGAAAAACTCAAGTTTTAATTATCATTTTATTTCAATTTATTTCCCAGAACACCCAAATCAAGTAAAACACAAACATGATGATGAATGTACCTTCCATAGGGTCTCTACCCTGCAATCAATATAGTCTCACTTGGTCGTTCGGTAGGCTCAGAGTCCTTGCATCGGATCACGGGGGGCCCTAAAATCCCGTGTCCTAGCCGGTCTTCCATGGCCTATGTCACGCACCAAGATTAACGAACACTATTGCCCTACCATCCCATGCAATCCTCACTGTGCCTAACTCCAGACTCCATCCTATCTCTCAACCATCATCTCTGATACCATTCTGTCACGACCCCCTCCCACCAAAGATGCCCCTCTTGAGCTGGCAATGGTGAAAGGGAGATAATGACCCCCGAGTCCCACCTCCAGTAGGCCCTGGGTTGGCGACTAGCACCAAGGGTATGAGTTTTCACAAATATGGGAGGCATTACCCTTTTTATTATTTTGGATCGGGAAATAGGACAAGTCAACCACCAAAAAGGGAAAAGAACAAGTGTATATAAATAAACCCAATCCAAGCCCACATGCATGTTTAAACAATTTTTATAACAAGGTACAAGTACAAGGAAGTTCAAAAGTACAAGTGAGTACAGTACCAAAAGGAAAACAAGAAAACAGAAACTGCACAACTCCCACTGCCTGACTAGTAGGGTCCCTCACGACCCTGGTAGTCCTCCTTAAAACCTGAATCAACGTAGGGTGAGCATACCAGTATACTCGGTAAATAACCTAAAGCTCTCGTGCACAAGTGGGGAGACACCCTAAGGTCCCGTGAGAAAATAGAAGAACCAGAAACTAACAAGGAAAAAACTATCCACCCAGCCTCACTGGTCACACTCACCAAGTAACACAAACAAGTTTAGTATGTATATAGAAAAAAGGTATTGGGTACCCCTCACCATTTCCCACTTAATTAGATGCTGCTCTTCCTAACGGAAAACGTCCTGACGCTACCACACTCTTCTCGCCCGCACACACATGGGCCAAACCACGCATCCCGCCCGCACACACCTGGTCCTCACAACAACGCATCTCACCCGCACACACCTGGTCCACAACCACTAACCCGCCTGCAGACACCTGGGCCTCATCCCGAAGGTTCTTAGGAATGGTAAGCCTGCCCGAAGAGTCTTGGGCTAAAGGTCGCCTCAAGCCATCACAACCTCTGAGACCTACCCGAAGAGTCTTGGGTGTAAGGTCACCTCAAGCCATCATAGCCTATGGAAGAAGGAGCAGGAAGGAGCTAGTAACTAAGGGGGAACACCCTCTCCCATAAAATGGGAGTGTTCGGCACTAGGTGCTTGACATGGGTGTGGTGCGACAAAACACAAAGATACAATTATATATATACATATACCAAACACACAGCCCAACCTATGGCTTCTTAAAAAGAGAAACTGAGCATGTGCCTTGGCACTGCTACCACGAAGCATGCATCAACAACCAAACAATCATCCCCCAACCCCATTTAGGTTTTCATGTTTCATGCAATGGTTTAACAAATTATTACTACTGGGCAACTATCATCCAGACAAAACCTTTCACAAACATATCCCTGCCATCCACAACCAAGGTTAGGTAAAACGCAAGCAACCACATTCCATTTCATTTACAAGAGATTATCACAACCATACAACATTCCATCATTCATTTATTTCAAAGTTCCACACATAAAACCCTTTCCACACACAAAACATTTCCGCATTTGAAAACACTATTTACTTCAAAAAACTTTTCATAATCAAAACACTTTTCATAAATAAAGGCATTTTCCACAAAACAACCAAACCACCAACATGTTCATTATTCCAACTTTGTTCAATCGGGGTGATCACACAAGGTTTTCATTCTCATTTAATCAGCCAGTCTTTACGTTCTTATCCATTTTCCATGTTTTAACAAAACCAACCACAAACAATTCAGATATCAATTTCACACGCAATGGCCACCAACGGCCTTGATTTTCAGTAGGCAAAGGCCTTTCAATCCAAAATCACAATCAGAAGATAAAGAAAGTGGAAGGCAATAAAAACAGCACAAAACCCCAAACCCTTCTTCATCCGGTTATTATCTTTATTTAAAGTTAAACTGCATCCCATGGAACAAAAGAAAAATATCCCACCCCGCATGTTGCACCAAATAGAGAGACAAAGGTAAACCCCTACCTCAAATGGTCCCGATCACGTCGCATCCGACGACGTCCTTTGGTGTCATCCGCCTTCGCCAAACCCGACAAATGCCTCCTAGGATGGAAGCTGGAGAAGGATGTCCAGAAGGAAAGGTGACAAGTCTAGGATTAGAAGCTTCGTCTCGTCGCTACGATCCTGTGGCCGCTGACAGATCGTAATTCCGACAGCATATGAAGAAGTTACGGTTGAATTAAGATTATAAAACCAAAAAATAATAATAAAATTTTCTAATATTATTATTTATTTATTTTCCTTGAATTTTATATGCTCAAAAATTGGGTCCCCTTTTTCTTTCACGCCCAAATATCTCCACCACCAATCAATCACATTTATTTTTATTCTATTATGATAATAATATTATTATGAATATTATTCATTTAAGGGGAAGAAAAAAAACCCCCTTACGCCTCCTTTAACCTCATCATACACCCCCTTTATTGTCCCCATTTATTTACTTTAATTTATTATCTCATTTAATCCATATGATTTATTATTATAATATACATGGGGAGGTCCATGTATAGCGCCTCACCCACATGCTCCTCATTAACATAATAAATATATAATACAAATATTTTTATTATTACAATAAAGGAAAACCTCATGTTCAATTAATTCATGAGAGTTTCGGTTACCCAATCCAGAAACCCAAAAAAGACATCCAACATTGGACTCAAAATTTTTGTCTCGTAGTCGGGGTCGCACTGCCACTGAAGGTTCGTGAAACCGAGGTCGCACGAAGAAGTTATTGTCGGAAAAGTGTTTTACCTACAAAAACATTAACATGATTATTATATTATTATTTTTAATTGATTTATTTCAAAAACCTAAATCCACCCAACCCTCTCTCTCCAATTTGGTGCGCCTTTCTCCTTTTCTCCTTAATTGATATCTTTTTCTTTTCTTTTATTACTTCTCTTTTAATTCTCACACTCTCTCTCCAATTTATTTCAAATCTTTAACTCACTCCACAAGTGGCACCTCCAAGTTTCTTTTCTCCATGTTCAACACGTCCCATGATTGACTCCTCTTTAAATTATTTATTTTATTGGTTTAAATATTAAATCTTTATTTCATTTAATCCTTTTCTCTCTCCAATCTAATTCTCTCTCCAATCTCATTCCTACCAAAAAAATATTCATCACGCCCACAACAAAAAGGCTCCTCCTCATTCTCCATGTGGCACGCCCAAAATTCCTTTTAAACATTTATTTAATTATTTTTACACAATTATCATAACATATCTCATTTATTGAATTTAATTCAAAATTTAAATTTCATTAAATATTTATTAACGGATCATTCAAAAAATTAAGCCAACATTATTATTATTATTATTATTTAGTATAACACTTATAACAAAACCCCAATTAAAATTTATTAAATCGTCACCAATTATTATTAAAAAAAAGTATCATTATAACGTGTGTTGTGTTGACCAGATCGATTTCAACAAAGTAATGGACCGGAGGGGTCCGGTCCATTACAAATTCTCTTTAACTCTAAACCTGAAAAGATCCTCAATGTGTTATCTTGTAATAACTCAAGATTAAGTAAGGTTTAAGGCTGGGGCCTTATACATACAGATGAACAATGATTTCATAATCCATTTGGAATATGTGTTTGTTTATGTGGGTAATATCATAAAAATAATATAATATCATTATATTTATGATATGGATGTTATTATATAATAATTGTATCAATATAATTGAAGTATGCTGAGAAGGAAAAATAATAAACCCACTTTTAAAAATCCATTACCTCTTTTTTGGTATCCTCCTAATGATTTTAGTAATGCATTTATCTGATTACATTATTCGCAAGATAATTCACCTAAAACGATGTAAGGAATTTTTGTGAGTGATGTTATCATGTATTTTCAAATCCAATGTGTTTTTTAGTTTTTATGTGGATAAGAGATAGATTTTTCTTTAAGAAGTGTAGTGTGTTGAACTCTTGTAATTTTTGAAAAGGTAGCATTCCACCCATTGTTCTTCAATGTAATGTGGATAAAATAATGGAAAAATATATATAATATAAGCTATAATTTTGGAATATGGAGATAAAATTTGTGTTTTCAAAATTTATAGGTTATTTTCCCTCATTAAATTATTGTTTGGTACATTATTAAACTACTTTTTCTCTAAATCATTGTAATTATGTTTACATTATTTCAATAACAATATAAGTCAAAAATAAATTACCATATTAAAAATTAAAAAAAAAATCATACCAAATATTAAATAAATATTTCTATATAAAACCACATATTTAGTGGAAATTAATTTAAAATTAATCCTTAAAATAGTTCGAGAATGTAGGTTTTTGAAGTAAAAATGTCCATAAGTTTACTATGTTATTATACCATAAATTATTATAAAAAAATTTAAACTAACATTAATAAGATTTATATATTTATAATTTAACATTTTTTTCCTTTTAAAAATTTAAGATTAAAATTTTAAATATTGAAATATTTAAATAAAATCATAGTTTTCTAATAAAATTAATTAATTTAACTATTTACCAAAAACATAAACATATCACGAAAATAAAAATAAATCATCATTACATAATTTATAAAAATAAATTTCAAAAAAAATATTATTAGTTTGGAATTAATTATATATAATCATAAAAATAATTGTTTTCAAACAAGTGCGCTATTAAAAAGAGGGAATACTCCATTTAAAAATTGAAACATTTTATTCATAATGTAATATTCGTACATATCTTATGACTATCAAATGTATTGGATAAACAAAAAAATAATATATATTATAATATATATATATATATATATATATATATATATTAATAAGAACATACATTAATATTAATACAATTAATTAATTAATATAAAACTACTTTGGTTCAAAATAATTGTTTATTTATTAAAATATTTCAATTATATTGAATTGGTTTTTATATTAATTTATAATTAATTGGTTACCAATTAATTGAATCATAAGTTTTCATAAGATACATAATCATAATCACATATCAATAATTAAATGGTTAGTATATTATTTTTATTTTATATAATAATATTTATATAATTCGGTAAAACTGAGTAATGTGTGTAACAAAAACAATCAAATAATATCATTAATTTCTCTAATTCAAGAAAACATAGTATTTAATTCACATCAAGTTATAAAATATATTTTATTTCTTAATAGTTAAATAATATATCATAATGTAATGGTAAAGCACCCCAGAACACCCTAAGAAAGGAGGGGTGAATTAGGTTGTCAACTTTTTATTTTCAATTTTGTGTGTCTTGTTCTCACATTTTAAGTAACATATTAAATATATCAAAAAATGAAGAAAGGCAGATGACATGGAACTTTTATTTTGTTCACCGTAGATTGCTGCATCCAAGGAGTATATGCTAATAGTGTGTGAGTCATACCTAAATCCACTAATCTTTACTAGGTTGAGGATTACATGATTAGGTCGTAGTCACTCTGTTCTAGGAACACTGTATTTTCAAAGTTCCAATGATATCTCACTACGTCCCACATATCACTTCCCTCGACTCTCCCTAGCTCAAAACCTTGAGAGAATTCAAACTCAATTTATTGAATTGATGGTCGTTGTAATAGATTTTTATTGAAGGGATTTCCTCTATTACACATGAGACACTACATGCATCAAATACCGATTTGATTCACTTGAAAGCATTGAACCAATGAAATAGATATTCAGAACATGTAATCACCTTACATGGACAATTACATGAAACATATACCCTTTTCATGCACAATCTTACTTTTGAGTGCAATATTTTCTATTTCCCACAAGATCCACTATTGGCACACAAGATTTCATATTTTCGTGGATATGTTTCACGCAGCTACGACCATTATGTACAACATCACCTTTTATTCCCAAAATCACTTTTTACATGTAGATTTTCTTTTTTCACCCAACTTAATCTTTTCGATGCAACTACAACTTTTCTGTGCAACTACAACTTCTGCAATAAACTCCATTTTTGTGAAATGTTTAAGTGCAATAGTGCATAGATTTTCACTAAGTCTTCCACTGTTCTGAATGTGGGTTTCACCTATTATTTATAGGAATCTCTGAAACACACACACAAAAACCACCATTTCATACAAAACCTATTATTTTGCGCACAATGATTATCGTGCAGGAACCATTTCCATGCACAACTACATATTTTTTTTGCAGCTCATGCCATTGCAATTTTTTGACGTTCAGATCCTGAAACACCTTTTGGGTGAAAAAACAATTCTTACTTCACTATTCCACACTAAACCAATTTAGATAACATTTAGTTCTTTTCACACACCACTCCAATATTTCGGTCACCTTCCTTTTCCATGAACACGTATCTTCATCTTCCAATTTTCAAACCCAAAAATTTGGAAAACAATAGAAAAAGGTTCCACCTTCAGTACTATTGTCCACATGAACTGTATGATCCCTTTCATTGATAACATTATGAACATACAATAATGGTTAAAGAAAATCAAATAACATAATTTATTTCATTCATTGAAACATCGTTGTTCCAACAATCTCCCCTTTGGTTTGTTGGAAATCACCCAAAAAATTCAACAGAGCACCAGCCATAAGAAAAACCTAAAATGCAAGAATCAAATCATCCAACACTCTATGTCTACATGAACAATGTACGGTGTAGAAAACAATAGGGGATTCTTGAATTTGGTTCCCATATTTTGGAATTTTTAATGACACTAAAGCTAGTCTATAATTGTTTCATAGATTCATTAAAACCCGTAAATCTATTCCTTCTCATCCAAACACATAATTCTCATCGTGTCAATGAATTCATTAGTTTTCCATAACATTATTTGAATTTATTCATTCTCCCTCATTGATACTAAACCAAAATAACCATATTTTTTCATTGTATGGCTCTAAAGACACCTAGATAGTTTATCCCCCGTAAACATGTATCACATCCACAAATTGATTATAAATAGTTAACATAAAAGGGGATAGGGAAATTTTGTAACCTACTTATTCACTAAGAGGTGACTGAACACCATTGTTCAACCGATGTCTTCACATGCACAGTTACTATGAGTGGTATTGTCAGGATATCAACCACTTTCTCATCAGTTACCTCATGATCCATTTTAATCACGCCTTGTTCAAATTTTTCTGTGATAGTGTGATAAATGATTTCAATATGTTTTTTATGATAATGTTGAATATGATTTTTCATATGATAAATTGTGCTCTGGTTATCTAAGTAAATCGCCATTGGTTTATTTACCTCATCACCAATATCTATCAGTTGTTTTTTCATCAATAATTTTTTAGTACATTCCATTGATGTAGATATATACTATTCTTAAGCCGTACTAAGAGAATTACTTTCTTGTTTCGTACTTAACCAGCCAACACTTTTCATCCCAAAATAGAATTCTCCACCAGTGGTAGACTTTTTTTCCACTACATATCCAGCCCAGTCAGCATCATAAAATGCTGATGAGCAAAGACAATATAATTCCTTGTTACCATTAGGTATAATGAGAATCCAATAGTCCTCTTTTGCATGGTGGGATCTAATGATGTCACATCCTAATGGTTTTTATTTTTGGTTCCAATCACAATCTAAGTTGACATTGGTTTTGAGTCATGCATATTAAATTTCTTCAACACCACTCTTGCATACATTTCCTAAGAAATAATAGTTTAATACATATTTTGAAACAATTGTAGAACCAAGAAATATGTGAGATTTGTAATCATAGACATTTCAAAATAATTATTTCTTGTGATTGGAAAATTCATCCACTGATTTGTACCTGCTTTCACTTAATATAATGTCATCAATGAAAACTAGAAACATGAACAGATATTTCATAGTATTATTCACCTAGAGATTATGATATACTCCACCTATTTTTAATTACATATTCTTGAAATAATAATCTAGAAGGGAATACCATGCTCATGGTGCCTGATTCAAACCATGTAGGTCCTTCTTTAGTTTACCAACCTTTATCACATCAGCACCAAGATGAAAACCCACTAGTTGTTTGATGTAGACTTATTCTTCGAGAACACCATTCAAGAATGATGTCTTGAAATCCATTTGATATACTTAATATCATTTTGGGATTTACAGGGAAATTAAATAACTGATTGTCTCCAGTCTAGCCACTAGTGCAATGGTTTCTTAAACATCAACACCCTAAATCTGTGAATATCCTTTACATTATAATCATGTCATGTTTCTGATAAAACTTCCAGGATCATAAAAATTGTTCTTGAAAATTTACTTTGTACCTTTCACATTGTGAACATGTGGTCTCTCAACGGGATCCCATGTCTAATTCTTTTCAATCTGATCAAACTCTTCATTCACAGATTTCACCCATTATTCATCCATAACAGCCTCTTCTAATGAGGATGGTTCCACAACAAACAGAAATATAGATTGGGTTTTATTCCTAATTCTCTATTTTTTGTGGGGGTATTCCAGTTTCCAATAATTTTATATTGATCAATTTACACTCTTTGATTAAGCCTTTGAGATTAAACCACACTCTCTTCGGCCAAGGTTTCCTCTTTTGATTCTTCATCTGAGTCAACATCATGATGAGACTCCTTAGTGTTTTTCAAAATTCCTCTATTTCTATATTTTCATTTACACACTGTTCACATTCTTCCTCATTTTCTATCACATCATCATATGAAATCCTCGAATAATTTGTGGGTTTCCCTTCAATTATCTTAATATCACTTCTTTCCACAATCCATCATATGATTTTGTTGAAACATTTATTGGCTTGAATTTTTATTGAGTATCCAAGGGAAAGTCTTCCATCAACATTGTTACCATACATCATTTGATTTACTTTTTTGTTTTTAATGCATCATTTATTTCCAAAAACCCAAATATGTCTCAAAGGGGGATTCCTTACATGCCACAATTCATATGGTGTTTTAGTCTCACCCATATAAAGCTGAGTTCTATTTTGAATATAAACTACAGATTGAAAAGATTCATTCTTGTAATTTCGTGTAATATAACTCTATGTTTGCATATTTATTTCCATGTTTTTAACCTATCGATTCCTACGATAAAAATACTTTTTTTGTGGTGTTCTCAAAATAGATACCTCGTGTTTTATCCCATGATTCCCTGGGTAATTTTTAAATTCATGGACATGTATTCCCCTCAATTGTCATATCACACCACATTGATTGTTCATGTATTATCATTATCAATGATTCGATTATATGTTTTCAAGAAATCAAGCACTTTCCTTTACCCATGTATAACCATTACACATGCCATTGTAATGTAATAATCTATGAAAAGGATGTAGTACATTTCACCATTTTTTACAGAAACATTTATCGGGCCACACACAGCTATATGAATGAGATCACAAATATGAGATACCCTTTCTTATTATGACAATATAAACCATAGACCATCTTCCCCCGACTGCAAGAATCACAAGACTATTCACATTCACAATTCAAGTTAGTAATGACTTTGAAAATCTTCAGTTTTGATATTTTCTACATCTCCTTTTGATTGATGTTCCTTAATCTATGATTCCATAGGTTATTTTTTTCTCAATAGTTAGGTTGAATTTTTTTTCTTTACTATTAACCTGATATTGGTTTCCTTTGGTTTTGCATCCAATCATAAGTGAATTTCTTGTTTTCCCTTGATAGTGTAACCTTTCTGATTAAATGTAACTTTATGATCCGAGTCATTGTGTTGACTCACATAATGGAGATTATGAAATAGGGTATCCACATAAATGACTTCAGTTTTCTATATCTCTCTATTATCTAGTTTAGTACATCAACTGCATTTGATTTTGAGAGCTCCTTAATTACCAAACAATATTGTTCCATCAACCCTCCTCTTGATATCCCTTAACAGGCATGTATTACCTATCATATTATATGAACATCTGCAATCCAAAAACCAGGTGATATTTTTTTCTCTTTGATGGATACCAATGCAAGGTTGGATTTATCAATTTTCTTCTAATCATTCCATGAGAAAATTGATTGAGGGTAGGACATTGATGGTATTTCAATTATATCTTCTATGTACATGGATTTTTCATAGTTGAAATATTATTCAAGAGGAGTGATGAAATATGTAATAGTAATATAATCCTTTTGATGTGCTTTTACATGTCTCAAACTCCTGTAAGAGGTATATATGTCCCTCCTCTGCCTACAATCAACAACATTTTGACCAATGTTAAGAAAAAAACAATATCCATAGAGATTTTTTATTCTAAAAGGAAAAAGATTTTAATTTTATCCCCTTTGTTGAACTCCAGTCTATTATGTTTTCAAATTGCTTCTTCCCTCTTTGTAATAAAACATTGTATGGCCTAGATGTACATAGAACTAATACTTCTAGAGAGGAAATGTCTTCTCACATCTATTTTTTCTCATTCCATATTCCATGGGATAATAGATTAACTACATTATATTTGTGTAGGATCAATTATATTCTCACGTTCAACATTCATATTGAATTGGTGCTTTCTTTTTGAGCACTTTAGGTGACATTTCCACACGACCCACTTTCATCATGCCATTATTTTTTCACCATTATTTGCATCATTTGATGATTCATCCTCAGAAATTATTCCACTATTTTTTATTTAAGAGGGTATTAGATCGTTTAAAATATTTTAAACTCCATTAGAACCACGTTTTACAATCTCCAACAGCTCACCATCTGATAAACATCAAAACATAATTTTCTTTCATGATTCTATTAGAGTTGATAAAATCTCAAGTTTACACTTAATCGAAACAACTTCCTCTTCAAGACCCTTAGTGGTTTGGACCTTTTTTTGCAGTCTATAGGTGAGGTCATTGATGACCATTGCCTTCTCTTCAATTCTCAACTTCATATCTACTACATCAATAGTGGTTTAGATGATTTTAGACTGTAATAACACAAATACTTCCAGTCATTCATTATTATCTTTGAGATGGTCAATGTGTTCAAACGATTCCTATAAAAGTGATATACACTTATTGAAACTCTAACATTTAATTTTATCATTACTAATAGCATCCTTAAGTTGAAACTCGGTATTGGAATTAGTTTTCAACTGATTGTCTCCACTATTATCTTCTGATGGTTCTGATTTTTCAATAGTGGCCTTCATGGTATCTTGGTTTCTAAATTGATTTTTTGGTTCTACTTAATCATAGAATTCATTATCATCACCTTCCTCTTCACAGGAAAAAATATTTTTTAATAAATTCATACAAAATTTGAAGTCCCCATTTTTGAAAAAGATTTTCCAAGGTTTGTCAATGTTTTCATATTCTTCATATTCGTCATCGAAATTTTTTATCCATAGTGAGGAAATGTTTCGAAAATTTCCACATTGAAATCAAGATAGGGGTAATGTCCCGTGGAAATTCTCTTTTCTATTATATATCTTCTTGGAAATGAGAGACATAATTTATTATTACTAATCATATATACCACTACAATTTTTTTAAATATTCAGTTTCTCCATGGATTTGAACTACATTTCCTTTAACACATGATTCGTAAAATCTTCTAGTTTGACTCTCATTTCAAATTCCATCATGTTTATGAATAGATCATCTATAGAATGATTGGACTGATATATTTCCTCATGTGATAAATCATTTCCATTTTTTATGGTTGAAATTATTCTCAATACATTCTTTACAATATCAACGTCTTTGATTTCTTCACCAAGTCCCTATCTTGCACCAACCACATCAATAATTCGATTGACGGAGTGTTCATTCTCATAAGGATTCATCTTCATATCATCAAATCTATTTGTGGAGGACTTGTAGTTTATCCTCCTTCACTTATTCATATCCTTCATAAATATTATCATATTTATCACACATTGAGTTTTTTGAAGTAGTAGCCATCACCTTTAGATATTTTTGATCAGAATGGGATGCGATGAGAGCATTCTACACTTTAGCATTTATATAGAGAATTTTCATATCTACATCAGTCATAGCCATCCCTATTGGATCAATAACTAGTATTCATTGAAATAATGGAAAATAGTACTTCCATTCCAATGGATCCTAGTTGAGATCTCCTTATATTCTTAAAAATAAGAAATTTACTTCCATCAATGAGGGGGACTCCCCTGACACATGCTGAATTCTCCATGATGGTGTAAGACAAATCAAACACCATCATCCTGGCTCTGATACCACATGAAGAACCTCAGAACACCTTGATAAGAGAGGGGTAAATCAGGGTGTCAACTTGTTATTTTTAATGTTATGTACCTTGTTTCCTCATTGGTAGGAACATGTTAAATATGTCAAACAATTTAAAGCACAATGATAACACAACACTTTTAATTAGTTAACCACAAAGAGATACATCCATGGGGAATATGACGATTATGTGTTGGTCATACATATATCCACAAATCCTTAATAGCCTGAGGATTAAAATATTATGTCACAGTAACTCTATTCTGGGAACACTACCTTAATAAAGGTTCAGGGATAGCTCGTTATGTCCCTTAGATCAATTCCCTCATGAAACTGTATCTTACTGTTGTGAGAGAATTCAAACATAGTTTATCGAAATGATGTTCGATTTAATAGATTTACACTGAAGTTTTTTCCTCTTTTTCAGCATGATTCAATGGTTGCATTGATTTCTACAATTTATTCACTTGAAACCATTGAACCAATGAACCAGATTCTCAGAACATGAAATCAACTTACACTGACAATTGTGCGCAAAACCTGCACTTTGCGCACAAGATCATCCGATTGCAAGCAATATTTTCCTTCACACGTAAAATCCACTACTAGCACGAAAGATTTTGTTTTTGTGTATAAATGATTTGAAAAACTACAATATTTATGAAAAACAATTCCTTTAATGAGAAACTTCACCTTTTACATGTTGATTTACCTTTTTTTTGCAACTTAATCTTTTCAATGCAACTATATCTTTTCCGCACAGCTACAATGTTTGCATGATACTTCCCTTTCACAATGTGTATATGAAATAGAGGTCATTTTTTCTAACTCTTCATCCATGTTGAGTGAGGGAGGTCACAACTTATATATATTCATTGCTAGTCCCCATGTGTAAAAGAAAAAGTGTCCTAAAAAACCTCTAAATCTCCATGTAATACATTTTTTGCAGGAACTATTTTCCGCACACAACTCCAGATTTTTCGCACAACTCTTTCCTTTTCTATTTTTTCTATTCTGATCCCAAAACACATTTTGTATGAGAAACCCAAATTTCTTTCACTAATCAATGAAAATATAATTTAGCACACATTCCATTCTTTTCGTGCACCACATTAATATTTCATTCACCATCCATTTCCAAGAACACATCTCTCTATTTACCACTTTTCAGGCCCAAATTTTTTGAAAAAAATAGGCAAATCGACCACCTTCTGTTTTATAGTCCGCTTGAACTATATCATCCCTTACCTAGAAATCATTATTCACTTCCAGTGAGTATTGAAAAAAAACATAAATCATACTCCATTTCATCAATAGAGAGTTCGTGGTTCTAATAGATTGAGATGTTATATTCCACTATCCTCATGGTGTTATATGGCTTGCACATGAACACATATGATGTTTATATTTTAAATTTTTTGGTGTTACATTCAACCCACCTTCAATAAATTTCATCCTCACAATATAAAATTGCTCTCAGCAATCAAGATATTACATTCTAAAAAATACAGATATTGATAAACTCACATAATAATTTTTTCTATTAAATATCATCTTAATAACAGAGAATGGGATATACTAAGGTCATATTAAATAACATATATATAGATTTAAAAGTAGGAGAAAATAATAGAAAATTAGAGATATTAACATGGGGAAAAGCCTAAATATTTATAGTGACTTATTGAGTTCAATGATATATAATTAGGGAACGATTAATTAAATTTATAAGAGTTAAAATTCATAAATATAGAAGATGCTGAAAGGATATTTATTTAAAATGAAAAGATGGTAATAGGATGTATTTTTTTCAATATCCATTTTATAAATATTAAGAATTATTTTAAGGCCGGAGAAAATAAATAAATATACTTATTTGATATATTCTTATTTCATTAGAAGAATTTGATCATGTGGTTATGCTTCAATCAATTTTCAATCCATCGCTTATTCTAAGAAATAAATATCAAAAATGATGTTTTAATATATGATGAATGAATATTTATCATTAACAGGTCGTAAGATTTATTAAAGACTGAAAATTCCATGGGGTTTCTATTTTGAAAGTCATATATGGTTAATAAATTATTCTCTAAAACTAGAATGTAATACAACCATTCCATCAATAATAATTATTCATGATTTTTTTAAATTAAAAACGATGTCTTATTAATCAAGACATCACCTAGGATAGTTATTGGTGTGAATCCCCTGCCATATTTCAGTTATGGGTACATTCCCCCCACCTTTGCGGATGATATGAGATGTCACCTACTTGAAGGTTGTCTTTTTTTATATACTATATTATTATAATTCCTATAAATTTTGCAAATAAAAATAATGATCTACATCCTGGAAAAAATGTTAATAGTGAAGAAAAATTTTATTAATTTTTTTGGCATAATTTTTTTTCAAAGACTGATAAACATATTTCATTATCATTCAAAAGTCATTAATGGTTATATAAACCATAATGGTTATCATCAAGTTTATTTTTATGTTCATTAAATTTAAAGGTAATATTTCTGAAATAACATCTCCACTAAAATATAATCATTACATATATCTCTTCCAAAATATCCTTACTCCGGTGACATTCCAATGAAATAATACCAAAAAATATGTGTTAATGAATTTACAATTACGATAAAAAATAAAAATATCCCATTATATTGTACATAATTATTATATAAATGAACACACAATTACATATTAAATATAATAGAATTCCAAGATGATTCATGATTCTTGTAAAGATAATATAATTGGTAAAACACATCAATAAATTATTTCATGAGTCAATATATATAATAAATCAATTAATTTTATTTATACTTACATTATTCCATGAATTATAATTTAGCGTAGGATATTCTCATTCATTATATACTCAAATCGTTCATATTGGTTCATAATTTAATGTGTATTATCCTAAACTTATCCAATAGGCATGTCAAACCATCTATGCAGTAAGGCCAGTTGTCATACACTTGGTGATGATACGGTAAACCCCAATCCACCCTTTTCAGATTAATTACAAGTAGTTAAATATGTTCAAAAACCATTTCTACTTGTAGTACCTAGATAAAGATTTATTGTTTGAAAACCACCAAAAATCGATATATTTTCAAATAATGTGATATATATATATATATATGTATCTTCAAATTCTATTATATTTATATGTTACCTAATATATGTTTTCCTAAATCTAGTTCCCAATGATCATCCAAAGAAATCTTTTATAGAAACTCTAGTGACCCCAACCCAAAATCATGATGTGAGAGCCTTCTACAATTACATTCGCATAATATAAAAGAAATCACATCCGAAAAGACTGATCAAATTAATATTCATGGTTAAATATATACATATATGATATAAACATTATAGTCAGAATATTGAATTTACATAATAATATTTCATTAAAAATAATTTATTAAATCATGTGTATCCCTTCATTTCATTCAAAGTAGTCTTCATGGAATCATGTAGAAAGTATAAAAAATAAAGGCATGATCTAATTCATAGTAAGGGATTAATATGAATCAATGATCATAATCAATATAGAATTGTATATAACCAACACACATTCAATATATTTGATTAAATGAGTAGGTAGTATATAAAATATAGGGAATTATAAATAATTGAATTTTTTTTACATAATCAATGAATTGAATATCATTATAAGATATTGAATAATCATAATGGAAAGGTATATATATATATATAAACCATTACACTTAATAAATATATTGAACAAAAGATACATCCTTATTTTTTGTAATATTGAAAATATCACGGTTAAAGTAATTGATTCCAAATCAAGGAAATTATTAATTGTTGAACGGCATGTTTCCAAGGAACATGGAACCGTTAAAATCCTGGACAATTACATGATAGTTTAAAACATAATGGGTAAAAACCCATAGCTGTGGCTAGCCAACTTATTTATTCCATTTGACCACAGATTAATTATTGGATTACTTTAAATAGTACCCAACATGTGTCATAATAGTCCAACAATTATTTATATATCAAAAAATAAGATTAATTTTAGAGAAATTATCCTTATCAAATATATATACGTTATTTTGTATACAAATTTTAAAATATTTACCCATATTATTTGAATTACATTCAATGTAGACCCTACCTATAAAAATTTAATATGGTTTATGGAATAATAATATTGTGGAAAATTTATATAGATAATTTGGGGTATTTAATGTTATGTAATCACAAAGAATTTTATAACTCAAAGGGGAAGATAACAGGTAATGAAAATGAATCATGGAAGTGAATATTAATAATAGCGTTAATAAAAATAATCATAATAATTCTAATAGAACAATAAAGGTGGAATCAATAAAATGTATATCCACTTTTTTAAGAATAATGGTTTTTTGATGATGAAATATAACGATCGTTAAAAACACTCTATGGGAAAAGAACATTTTCAATTTATAAATAACTTTAAAAAAATACATTTTGAAATTATTTTTATTATAAAATATTATTTTCAAAATATTTTATTTTAAAATATGATTACAATATTGAAAAGTATGATTTAAATGAAATATTATGATTACTTTTTTACATTCCAAATAATATATACATATAATTAGTATTGAATTGTAAATAAGAAAGAAAACTGGATTTTTCTTTTATGAAAAAATATTATTAGTTTAATGAAATTTCATAAATATGAATAATGGGAAAATTTTATTTTGTTAAATATTTTTTAAAAGGTAAAAAATATTTTTGAAAACCCTTTCAGAAATCAAGGAATTTATAATGAAATATGATGTTCGACCAAATACTGGAATGAGGTTTGGCTTTCATAGAATCATTTTCTAAAAAATATTATATACTAATGTGAGTTAAATTATTAATATTTAATTAAAATAATAAATAATAATTGGATTATATGAAATTTAAATTTTTTTCTAAGTAATGATCATATAAATTACATTGATAAAAATTAATGTGTAAACAATCCTGAATAAAATGACATTGTCATGTATGCTATTACAAAAATCATAACATTAAATTTATAATAAAAAAATAAATTCATTATGTTTACCAACTATAAATCCAAATAAAAAAGATGAAATAAACTAATAAATTTTTAAAATTCATTAAAAAAATTATCATAAAATTTTATTGGAATTGTGTATGTAAAATAAACCAATGAAAAAGAATTTGGTTATGAAATTTAGTACCACATGATATCATTTCATTAAAATACCCTTATATGATATTTTTCAAATTGAAACATAATATAAAATTTATAATTATTATACATTATATACAATTAAAATTTGAAGTATATTCATGATATGAATGTAATTATCTGTATAACATTACTATATTCCTTAATTAAATGAAATATAGAATAAATACCTTGCCTCATGCATTCTATGTGGTTGTAAATTACTTAACCTCATGAATAATTGTATTAATAATTTTATTACCACCAAAAAAATATTTACAATATCATATGTGGTTTTTTATTACATTATATCATGTGTTTTTAAATAATCATTCATTATTTCTATTATTTATGGTGTCAGTTTTCTAGCCTTTTATGTATATATTGAATATTTATTTTTAAATCAATAAACATTTCATCATATTACGAATGAAATGTTTATTTAAATATATTACAATGTTTATTAATGTATTTATATTAATCCATTACATATTGTGTAAGTAAATAAAATACTTCATTTATTGAGTCAGTAGGTCGTACGTACACATGAATATTTGTTTCTTTATCTTTCCATATTGGTTGAAATAAATATTACTACTATATATATATATATATATATATTAATGATTCAATTTTTTTCATACATATCAAATATTATTATTAATCCATAACATAATACATTCTATGTAATGACAAATGAATCACATCACTTCTCTAGGAGGTAGTCCTCCTAACAGAACAGTGATGTTATAATATTCTTATGAAATTGAAATAAATAATCATTTGTTATATTCAAATTACAGTAGAATAAAAACATAATAAATATCATTATTATCATATATTAGTTATAAATCCATCATTATTCCCTCTATTTAAATGTGTTAATGTAAAAACTAATGACATGAGTTCGTGAGGCGGTATTCATCTGTACACACAAATGAGAAATTTGTGACCCATTTTATCAAAGTGAGTGAGGTTTTATGTCATAATAAAATAAAAAAAAATTAGTATATTTATATTACTAAGGTTCTCATATGATAATTTTACAATAAAAATTTAAGGAGGTGGACAAGAAAAAAAAACGCTTATTGATAATTTTAACCTCTTCTTCGAGTAGCATCATTATATTTTTAATAATCCTACACTAATTCAGAATTTTGAAAAAAAATAATGTTTCCTAGAGATGGATATGGATTTTTTTGAGTTAAATGGGAATTTAATGGATAAAAAGTACTTCTAAGATGTTGAGTGAAGAGGATATGTGGTGGCATTTTATATGTGGGGTGAGTTTCAATCCTGTAATGTATGAAAAGAAAAAATTCTACACATGTTTTTTCAATGATATGTGGCAAAAATAATGTTTAAATATATATTATAAAAGGTATAAGGTCATAATATTTTAATATTAAAGGTAATTTGGCCCCTTAAGATTAATTTTTAGTCCCGTCATAAACTTTTGTTTCCCTTAGTCACTATAATTAATTTTCATTTCATTGGAAAATTGTTTTTGTAAAAAATTATAATGAAATTATTATAAATTAGAAATTATTTTAATTATATATATGAAATATATTGTTCAAAAATTAAATCACATATGTAGAAAAATTAATTTAAAATTAATCCCACTGATGGTTTGAAAACGAGATTTAATATAGAAAATGATCTATAAGTAAATATGTATTTATATATAAAATAAATATGAAATTATAAAAATTATAAAAATATGATTAATATATGTATAATAAGACTATATGTTACAATAAACATAATTCACCAAATAATTTAGATTTTTAAATTTTTTATTTTAATAGCCATTTTAATCAAAATTAAGTACTTATAACTATTCAATAAAAACCAAACGATCAAAGAAAAAAAAATTCATTATAATGTAATTATAGAATTATGATTTCAAAAATGAAATTTATTTTTCAAAATTATTTTAAAAAAAGTTCAAAAATTTTATTTAAATGTAGTTATCCATTAAATGATTACAATTATATATTTAAAAAAATAAAACATTTTATTCATAAAATGTGATTTGATCGTAGTTTATATTATGAAAATATATTAGATCAAAGTACATAAAAATTATTTTTATACATAATATATGAAATTAATATTATCATCCAGTAATATTAATTAATTTAAAATAATACGATAAAATTGATTTCGTGCATAATAATATTTTTTTAGAAGAGTTTCTTTATATAAATTTGATTTTTTATTCATTTAAAGTTAATTACACACCAATGAATTATTATTAAATATTCATAAGTTATTTAATAATAATAATAACCATCTTTTAAAAATATAGAATAAAATTTTAATTTTAAATAATAAAAATTAAGTATTCGGTAAAGAAATACATTTATTTTAATAGTTGTTGTTGAAAAAACTATTTTTTGTATGAAATGCAATGAATCTACATACCACGTTAATTAACTGATATATAAGTGATATAAATCATTAAAAATATTAAATATATTATTGTTTCTATGTATTTTGTATTCCACTCTTTTCTTGGTGTTCAATTTTCTACACAATATATAATATTACACTTATATATTAAAATTTTAGGGTTTTATAAAATAATATCTATACATAGATGTTCAAGGTAAATTATCTATCAGGTGGTTTTGGATTCAGTATCATTTATCTGGTGAATGTTTTATAATTTTACAACTGAATGTGGACAAATAGGCTCACCTTCATTTCATTTGGTATCTAGGAAAGTTTATTATAATCATTGGGAACAAAATTTATGAAAATATCGATTACAATAAATTACAATATGATATACTTCAAGGGTATGTCTAGTGGTATGAAAAAATACTATCATTTTTGTATGGAAAATATTATTTTTTTCTCTTAGAAACACAACCTTGTCAGGATATAAGAGTTTGATAAGGTTTTTTAGTTATAGGTACATCATTGTGTATCACACCTGGAAATAGTTGGTGAAATATATATACCATAATTATAGTGAATATTCATCATTCCCTTTTTACGTATCTATTTCGGCACTCTCGGGGTATATCTTAGAGATAATTCACATTTACTTTGTAAAGCATTATAATTGATATAAAAAGATTATCAACAAGAATAATCTTGGGAAAACAGAAAATTTCATAAAATGAAATATTGATATCATTATTTAGACATCCAGTAAATGATTATCATGGTTATTTTGTTTACCAATATGATTATTTTTCCCCACATAATGTATTTCTGGTATTAGTCTCTGGATGAAACTATAATATACTATGTTAACAATGAATGTAAGGTAAAATAGAATGATTAGCATCATGATAAACAAAAAAAATGATAAATGGTATACATAACCTTATTATTATCAAAAAAAAAATTATCTCATATTATTATTAATTTTCCAAATTTGGGTGAGTTACATGAAACATAAAATAAAAAAAAATTATGTTACATAAAACATAATTTGATAAAGATTGTTGGATGAAATTTATTCAATATTTAAATATCATGAATGTAATAAAATGAACATAGGTAAATGTCTGAATAGAATAAGATGATGTTTTGTGTTTGGATGAGTTAGGAATCATGTAATCAAAAACCAATATAAATGTTAAAAGTAGGAATTTTCAATAGAATAATTAGTAAGGTCAAGAGAATAAATTATTTTTATAGTTATATTATATATTTGTTAAGATTGAGAATCCAAGAGTAATAAATATAATGAATGGTTTATTTTAGAAAATAACCAAGAAATAATACATGAATGATTGATATTGGGGAAATTTAGAGTGATGATTCATATTTCTTATTTTCAAAATAAATTTTTATGGAATAAAATAAGAAATCATTATTCGATTATAGTGACGGAAGATAAATTTTTGATTCACCTATGTAATGGGTTTTGACAACTACGAATTATTGGAATTTATTTTGGGAATTTAATTTTGAATTCCAATTTTACCAATATTTATTGTATTAAAGCTCTATTAGAGGGTTATAAAATCTATATTATGGGGGTATGCGATGAAATTTATTGATATAAATTAGGGATTAATAAATTTTTTTATGTTGAGGTAATTTTGGGTTATTAAAATTTGTGACCATATTGTATATCACATAGATTCCCAAGTGTTTGAAATGAATTTGATGAATAGTTTATTATATATTGATAAGGAAAATAATTTTCCTTGATTTGATTTGATTTTGTGGAAAAAAATTTATGTAAAAAATTGAAATATATATATATATATTATTTTAATGGAAATTAAGGTTCTTTTGTGAAATGAATAGTATATTCAAGTGAATATATCATCAAGGAATTCAACTATTTGGTATGTTACATTAGGAGGTATAATTTATTTTCTGTGGATAAATGGTTGATGAAATATTTATGATAAATGGGTTTTTAGATATTTGAAACATATTTTAGAGGATTTTGGAGGATAACTACTTATGTAATGGATTATGATGAACGTTGGGTGATATCTTTTATGTTTTAAAGATAAATGTTTTATATCTATCTATTAAGGTTAACATGGGCTAATTTTTTTATTTTTCTTAATATGTATGGAATTAATGAATTAAGTTTAACTATTTTATGTATTTTATGATAAATTATAATTATATTATATTTATTTCATAAAAAACTAAACATTAATATTCTCTTTTGGGAATAAGTGATGGTATATCAATTGATCTATGTACAACCAAGAGATGCCTTTTTCATATTTAAGTGATAGAAATAAGGTAATTACATTTATCATGTTTTATATCATGATTAGAAATGAATTATTCATAATTGGTAAAGTATTTAGAAATAAGACATTTATCATTTTACTATAATTTCTAGTGAAATTATGGTCTTTTACCCTCTCACTGATTAATTTTTTTGTGATCACTATCATTATCATGACCATGTTCTCTAAAAGACATTATTACTCTGTCTGTGTTATATTTATCCTATACAACTATAATTTATTCTTCCAAAAGGTTTATCCTAATTTAGCTTCCTAATTTTTTGTTATGTCACATATGTAATACCCATCCCACTTATTTTTTAAATAAAATATGTACACCTCTATATAATGTTGGATTTCAATAAATGTATTTTTAAATATATAATACTCAACTGTGAAGAAAATATAATAATTTTGAAAAGTAGTTACTGTGTCGGTTATAATATAATCCCTATAAAAAATAGTTTAAATGAATAACAAGCTTCATAGATTTCGAAACATGCAACATTGAATATTAAGCGAACTCATATATACTATAAAATAGTACAACATTAAAATTAAGTATACATATAATTAGAGGATATAATGTTGAGTAAATAGATTATAATATATATATATATAATCTTATATCAAAATAATATTTTATTTTTTAATTATTATGAAATAAAGGCTCGTTTTTAGTGAATCGATTTTATGTTACAAAAATTGTGTTTCTTTAAAAAACAATTGTTTTACTGTAATTATAATTATTTCGATCAATTTTTATAAATTGTATACTATAAAATCCAAATAATTTATTATATGATCTTATTATAATTAAATAAGGGAGAATTTGTTGTATCTTTCTGAATTACATGATCCTTTAGGGAATAATAAAAAATAATATCTTTTCATATAATATAATTTCATTTACAAAAATAATTAATGAAATATAAAATGTAAAATTTTATTTTTGATTCACATAAATACTATCCATTGGAATAATAGTAATATAATTATTTTTAATTTAATGAGAAATATTCTGTATTTTGGATAAATAATTATTCTAGAAATCAAATTTTCCTACACATGTTTTTAATTAAAACATTGATATTTTAATGAAGTTATACCACATCAGATATAAAATACTAAATATTTAAAAAAATATTTATAATCAAGGGTTTTAAATATGGTATATATTTCTCTTTTATGGTTATTTATAATAAATATTATCCTTGATAATTATTTTTCACATTGGTGAGTGTTAAATGGGTGTGAGAGGGTTAAAATTATGAACAAGGTTAAATAATTTACCTAATACATGTCATAATTTAATTTTTTTTGAAAAAATTAGACCATATTAATAAAAAAATTTAATGAATGGAATTTTTTTTTCCATTTTTCCTTTATAAAGAAATTAATATTATATAAAGTATTTAAAATTATGAAATTTCACTATCTTATATTTAATAACTCTAAAATTATTACATAATGATAAATTAAGGTCAATTATTGAAAAATATATATTTTTTAAATATGAATTAATTTTTTTATTACATATACTAAGTAATAAAATTTATAGGTTATTTAATTGCAATTAATGATTACACAATGATGACCATGTGGTTGTTCAAGCTATAGAAAAATGATGTTAATGATATTAAAAACACAGAACGTATTATTTTAATAACGACTTTTAGTGACCAAAAACATTTATAGATGAATGAAACGTATTTGGGACAGGTAATTGGATTTAATTGGAATAAAATATTAATTTTGTAAGGTCATAAATTTACAAAGAACTATTTTTTATTTAAAATGGATTATTTTTAGATCAAGAATTATTGTAGTGTGTGATTATGAGGCCTTTTGTGTCGGAAACAAACGTTTGAAAAATAAATAAAAATATTAATAATAAGAGCACATGATTTTCATGAAAAACTAGAATAATGATTAAATAGTGCTCAGAAAAAATATGAGGCACTATTGAATCAAGAAAATCATCATGACCTTAGGTTTGACCTAACATTGGTCGGCGTATGTTGTTTCTGAAAAAGTTGTAGGGGCCCAAAATAAAAAAAAAACTATAGTAAATAATTTATTTAATTTTCATAATCACAACGACCTTCTCCATCTATGATTTTATGGCCATGTAATGTGTGTATGTGTTGGACACTAAACCCCAGATACCTAGACACCATTGTAGTTGGGCATTCATGGAGGATAATATTCAATGAGGATCTGATCATGGATCGTCATGCCAACATAGTTAGAAAATCACATCAATAGTGAAAACACTACTAATAATCGTCAACGATCTATCCAAACTCAATTTATCATTTTAATTTATTTGTATTTTCTTCCCCCTCTTGATTCCTATGATGGACACATATCAATCGACCAAGTAATTGATCCATGGATCATGCATATTTGGGTGTTGGATTTTCTATTAGGTGATTTGGGAGAATATATATTATCCTCTTCACATATTATCATATGAAAATGAATTTAGATCAGTAAAAACATTAATTGAAGTTATTTACTCTCTATTGGTTTTGTTCTTTTGTCCCCTAATTCATTATTCACCATGGGCATTCTTCATTTGGCCCATATCTCATATTTTCTCGATCAATAAATCATTTCACTCCTTTTCCAAGCCCGACAATCTATTATTATAGATATAGAAGCTGCATGACATTATTGAGGTATGATGATGGATATGGGTTGAATCAAATGACAATTTATTACCAAAATATCAGTCTTATATGTTTTATGATTCATGACAAATAATGAATATTTGATTTGTTTAGGATGCAGATCTAGAGATAGGACCTGTTTGTTTGGATATGTCAAGGCATGGAAAACATGGATCTTTGATTTCATGGATAATCAATCACTGGATCGAAGGAGGATCAACTTCCAGTTTACAAAGAGTATGAACCATAGTTTGGAAAAATCCCTAATAACACGAAACGTAATCCACGAATACATGACATGCTGTGCCCATGACCTTGGATTAAAGGGTGTTGATAGAGTTAATGATCCCACATCAACTGACCCCAATCACATGGTGTGTGACCATCACAAGGTGACTAATCTTGTACTTCAAAAGTACACAGAAATGGGATGTATTACTCTATCATGGCCATGCCTTGTACCCCCACACAGACATGGCTTGGCACACACATACTGCTACAAAAACACGGTTTTGGTACACCAAGATGGCCAAGAAACATGGGCAGGAATAATGCATCTCTACATGTCATATAAATCACTATACACATAGTGTATATGGAAACTACATGTCGTGTGATGATATCCACATGGGAAAGTCATGCGATAGAAACGAACATTTTGTACCCCCTGGGGCTCACCATGTACTCCCATTAAGTGTGCATGAAAATATTTTTTTTCCTAGTTTGGAATAGTATAGGTTGATTATGTTCCATAGTCCTTCATTTTAGGGTAAAATAAAACATTTCTTCCACATAACTATTTTATAATCCCTTATAGAGGCCGAATCTCTGATATATTTATAGTGTCCATCCATATGGATGGATTGTGATCCTCTATCATCCCTAGTTTATATTTTGAATTTATAATGACCTCCCTATGTATGACACTGATACTATATCTAGTGTTCTGCATTAGTAGGGTTTGTGGAAATGTTATCATAAGATCATCTACATAGCAATTTAATCCAGATTGGGTTCTTGGTGTCCCCATGTAGTTCATGCTATGACCCCCTCTTTGTGTATCATAGACTTCTCAGACATGTACATTCTATTTAGGTAGTTCCCAAAAGAGGAAAACCATTTCATCGAGTGTCTCCAATGATTACATAGATCATGGATGGATTTCTACCATAATGAGCATTGTGTCAAGAAGAATAATTTGGCTAGTAGTTGGTTATGACCACCTTATGTTGTGTTGTCATTACATTATATATTTGGGAATTTTTACATCTTGTATATATGATACATTTTTACATCTAGTATTGAACTAACAATACTTGGTGCTTCATGTTGTGTTTTTTGGGGTATCCTACTGAGTATTATTATAATCACCCCTACATGGGTTTGATCACACGTGTAATATCTTATGTAGATGGTTTCCCTATTTGATGATGTCCTTAAAGGATAAGGATAAGATGTAGAATATATATTGGTGGGTAGACCATGGTGTTTACCGTGAGAGTAACGTCGACCTCATTATTTCTAATTGATCAGGTTGGGCTCTTTACATTTTCAAAATGAATTGTTGATAGAATCACTTTTTTCTAGGCTTTTTTTTCCACATATACATTTACAATACATCATGTTTTAGTCTTGTTGTGGGATCATAGGTTTATTCATGAATTCTTTTCATTGTTTTAAAGTTCATCATTTTATGGATTTCATGTTTGTGTGTGTGCATGTGTCCAGGTACATTAGTATATTTCCTCTCAGTTTTTGGATATCCCTAATCGAAATTGGTTTCTATCCCCATGAATATTGGAGGCAGGTTTGCGGTAGTTACAGTACAGGTCCCTTAGGGACGTGTGGTGACAGAGTGGTATTAGAGCGGGTTAGTTCTCCATTAGGACCTGAAGTGTGTTAGATTGGTTTGGGGAATCAATGGTAAGTGTTTTGTGTTCAGATTTTAGGAATGGGACTCTAATTTTAGTTTATTAGTTTACATATCCATCCACAAGGACTCAGATCACCTAGTTCTCAACTTAGTGCATGATAACACTAGTTTCAGGGAAGAACAATGATACATAAATCATATAATAATGGTTTTGTTTTCCATTTCCTTCATACGTCATCTCCCATGATATTCTATGTTGACTATGGTACACCATGTTTTACATGAATTTCTTTCTATGTATACAACCAACTATGATTCCACGTCATAATTAAGAGGATTATCCTCCAAGTGATGAGGCATCGGTACAAGGTCAGGTATGGGAGACCACAACTCTGGGTGGTTTACCATCATTACCTCCACTTGTTGAGAATCATCTACTTCTAGAACTACCATGAAAGGATGAAAGAAGGTTGAGTGAATTTCACAATATTCATAGTAAGTGATCTCCCTTGATTCGGGGTGTTCCAGAACCCCATATGGCTGATGATTGGATAGAGGCATTCACCCATGTTTTCTTCCTTATGAGGAAGCCTACTAATCATATGTTATTCCTCACCACAAGTATTCTTCAGGAAATTTCAGGGTGATGGTGGTGTTTGGTGACTTAGTCACATGATGAGATAGCTCTCTCCTATACAAACATCAATCATCACTTAAAAGGGGACTTCAATATGGCCACATTACAATTGATACCCATATAATATTTCAAGCATCTGCACCATGGAAGTACGACTCTATATGAATATTTAAGGAATTTTACAAATCTCTCATGATAATCTTTAGATATTTTATGAGACCAATTATTTAGGGCTTCATTCAAGACATCATAGAATCATTGGTTACTGTTACCATTTATAATTATTTTGGAGTACTTGATAGATCTATATTCTTGGAAATAATTTTGGTTGTGTAGCCACTGGTCATAGGAGCTAGAACTTTGAACCCAGTTACTGAGACCATGAATGAAGGTATCTGATTGTAGTTATAGGGATCCAAGCGGGTCAGGCTCTTTAGGAGGTTATCCACAAACTCAGTTTCACTACTGCAGGGCTCCATGGGTGCCTCAAATCTGCAATGGGACATGTGGTGTTTAAGTTGCACCGTGTGGGGACAAATAGAATGAGATTTCCTGACTCATCATATTGATGATAGTGAGATTGTCTTAGTAACACCATCAACAAGATAGATACATGATTAGGGTGGTTTTCTAGAAGGAGGATGTGGAAGAGGAACTGACAGGGAAGTAAGAGGTGGTTGATGTTTTGAACAATTACCATCACCACCCCTAGGTGGTCCACACTAAGCTTAGGGATCTTGTAGGAAGAGATGTGTTCAGCAGCATGATATGGAGTACTATGACCCTAAGGTTCTAGGAATGATATATGGTATGATATGTGTATTTTACAAATTTTCTATAGTTTTGATATACATAGGGGATATCCTTTATTTTCATTCCAGGAATCTGGTTTTGGACTCATAGATTCTGGTTAAATTGTTGAATCAACCATTATTCTTGTAGACACATATTAAATGAGACTCCATGATCATTCATTAGTTCCAACAGTGTGAACTGAACCATGGATGTGAGAGTTTCATTTGGGATCTCTTGGTATCAGCTGTGATTCCATACAATGACAATCTTAGTATGTACTAGTTATCCCTAGTTCATGAAAATATTGACTATTTTAGGTGCATTGTTGGGTGTGTCCATAGTGATGGGACCTTGTTTTCTTATGTTAGTGTAAATAAATCCATCCATCACAGGAAAGAATCACTCAAGGGAAGGTGCAGTCGATTAGTCATCGGTTGGCTAGCTTGAACCTCGGTGCAGTGAATGGCATGAGTCGTCTATGACGTCCCAGACCTAGATGCATCTTAATGGGATCCCCAATCCAGGTGGGCAACATGTCCTCAAATGCATATTTCCAAATTCCAATGAATATTGACTATCAGCAAGGGTCTAGGGTATGTCCACTTGGAGACTATGACCTCATTACCTATGTGTAGAACAATACCTAAATATAAACATAGGTAAATAACAAATGAAATAAAAGTGAATAGATAGAATAGAGGAAATAGGGACATTAGTAACAAGAACTGAAATAACATGAATAACATATAATAAATAATGATGATGTGTTATGTCACTAGAAATCAAGGCAACATAGATACAAGAAAACAGACATAGTATAATCGACCAAAGTATAATGGAAATCGAAATACAATCCCATGAAACCCAAGATCTGGCTCTGTCATCCGTAATAAAGACCCATTTAATGTGAAATTAATCAAGTGTTAGAAGTCATACACATCCCTTTATCAACACCTTCTACCATGTAATATATTCTGGGTACCCAATGGTGCCCGAAGAGGGTGTCATCTAAATATCAATGGGCGACCACCAATGGATTCCATAACATCCAACCCGTGTAGTGGAAATGTAACAGTGTCCATTCATCCATATATAATGCAAATCAGTAGAGTTTAACTAAGATCCCAAGTACTTAATTTTTCCATAGGCTTTGTTTTTAATATGTAACTAGTTCATGAAATAATTAACCACCATGTTATGTAGATAATTCATGTGTGGAATATCCATCACTAACATAACCTTGTGATAGTATAAATTGTAATGGTTCCAAGTTGTTACAATGAAACTATTATTGATGATATTTAATAATCAATCACCATGGTAATGTCCATGGAAACAAAGACATCATGGGCTACAAAATCAATAATATTTGTGTATATATAAGGGTAAATAGTGTAATCTATTTATTGCATTCCCCGAACATCAAGAATAAGGTTCCTACCAAATCCATGGTGATCATATAAGGTAAAATGGGTCTAAGTAGTGATAGGGCCATATAGGATATAACCATGAAATGTACATGTCAATGATGGATCCAATGAATGTATTCAAGGAATCCGTTTATAATATTTGAGGGATAATATTATGTCATACTTTGAATCCATGAATATGGAAGGATATGTATCCAGGATGTTCTCAACAAAAACAATCAATGTCAATGAATTAGAATTGGGTTTACGATTGATAAAGGCATTCCCAGATAAGAATCCAAGGTATGATCGAGTTAGTGAACTCCTAATTAATAATTTAGTCATATATAATTCCAATTGGTTCACAAAATTACTTTCATTAGTGTGAAGAGACCAATAATATTAAAATAAATAAATAAATTCATAATTTATCAATATGTACACTTGGTTCAAGACTCTCTTTTCTATTTTCTGACAATGCTAATTAGCATGATCCCTTTATTAAATCAAATTTGGGAATATTCAATATTTAACGTTCACTTATCTACTATCCATAAACATGGTAAGGGATACTAAATACATGCAACATATTATTTGATGATATTTAACATGGTCGGGTCATGTAATTATTATACTTTCCAATTTCTCTTCATCATTTAAGTATAAAATTGGAAGAACATACCTTTTGCAGGTCCAGTAAAACTATCATGGTGAATTCCATTCACTATAACATGATAAAACAAGAATATATTTTATATAATACTACAATTAGTGTGTTAAATATCGATCACATCTGAACGTTGGATCAAAATTGACAAAACATTAAATTCTCAACCATGTCATATCATTCTACATAGGATGTTCGTTGTTGTGGGCATAACCACCAACAAGACACCAAATATTTGGAAAGAGCATAACCGTGCTATTCTTTTGATTATATGAATGGGATATAAATTCAATTAATGACATCCAATTAAATCATCAAGAATCACTCGACAAATTCCAATATCAATAACATCAAGGATGAGATATAGGCAACCCACTATATGTTAGTATGAACCTTGTCCTCCAATATCAGCCTTTAATTCAACTTAGAACGAATTATATCTATGAAAAGGGGAAATGATCACACCTTGATAACAAGGTCAAGAGAACTGGAGGAGAATATAGGATAAAAATGACTCGAGTACATACCTTTGTGCATCCAATGTGATGAATGGAAGCTCAACTGGATCCTAGACGGAGGATATCATTCAATCACTATTATAGGTCTTAAATGTGATCCAAAATGACAGAAAAATTAATAGCATAGGAATTTGGATTAGGAGAAATGAGGATGGCCGATTATATTATTAGGGGAAAAATTCAAATTTTCCCATAAAATAGCTTGTCCATGGTTTGTACACACGTTTTTAGAAATAGTGAAAAAATAATGAAAATGTACATGGGAAGAATGTGGAACTCATATGGTTAGGCTACATAGTTAAAGAAACCAAACGATAAGGCTTTGTACAAAAAGGAACCTCCCATATTTATTTATATAATAGTGCATCATTCCCTTATAGTTTTATCATAATCTATGAACTAGGTCAATTTTTAAAAAAATGATATGGTCCATGCTCCAAAAAACCATGGCAACCCCTAAGATATTCAACAACTCAGTCTGAATCCATTTTAGTTCAATAATAAATAATTAGAATAAAATTTAAAGAATCAGTACCTGATTGAAATACCATGTTCTTATATACATCCCCCCTTAATACAAATTATCCCTGAGTTCACCATCAAAGGATGTTAAAACAATTTCTGAGAACAACACTTAGCACTGGGAGAATACATCATTCACCAACTTCCATGTCTCATCTTGTAAACTATCAAACTAGCATAACACCCATAAAAAAGGGAAAACATGACTCATTGAACCTTTGTGCTCTAGTGAACAATGCATACTGGATACTCCAAAAAGGTAGAATTATCTTTTAACTCAACATCCCTATTATCAATGGTATGATATAGGTTATCATGATTCTGGTGACATTGTGAAACATGGTAGACATCGGGCATGGAATGATACCTCTTAGGTAATAACAACTGATAGTATACCGAAACGACTATCTCTTTGATCCTAAATGGACATACATAAATTAGTGATAGATTCCCTTTGATTTTGTAAACATCTATTCCCAATATTTGAAGATACCCGATGAAAAAATAGATCCCAGAAATCATACAGTAGAGGCCATCACCGGTGATCAACATATAATTTATATCTAGAGGGAGCAGTATTCATTCTCATTCTGATCAGCTTAGTATTCCTTGAAGTCTCCTGAATGAGATGAGGACCTAGTACGGCTGACTCACCTTCCTCCATTCATGATATTATTAAACAACACAAACTTCCATACCACACCTATAAAAGAGACATCTAAATTGTCGCCTTCAATATGCTTAGGTAGATGAACTCAGTGAGAGGGGTATGTTTCTCCCATGAACTACAAAAATCCAAAACACAAGCCCGATGCATCACCACAAGGACTCGTATTGTCCGTTCTGATTTTTCATCATTATAGGGGTGAAAATATATGGTTGGAAGCACCAGTGTTCCCATATCCTTATACAAACCCTCCAAAAACCATGATATGAAATGAGTGTCCCAATCTGAAATGATGGTACAAGGTACTCCATGTAGTTATATGTTCTAACAAACATATAATATTCCCATCTCATCAACTATGAAAGTATTTCAAATAAAAAATGATTTTGGATGACATTGTTAGTCATTAAATAACTACACATATAGAATCTCTACCCCTCAACGACCTACTCAATAATACTACAATTTCAACAGAAATATCACCTCATTTCCATTATGGGACTGGAAGCATCTTTTTTAAGTTTATAGGTATCTGGTACAAAATCTTCACCTAATGATAAGTAAAACACCTTGTGATTACACCTATAATCGGACACATCATCCCTAGACACCAACACTAGTATCACATATCTCGATACATCATGAAGGTGTTTGGATGTGCATCCCATTGAGAAGCATGGAAATCATTAATCAAATCATCTCTCATATCAACTCAAAACCATACAATCTCATGAATATAGAGGATTCCATCTCTGTCTTGAGACTAATATGGTCGTGGGTTATATCCTGATATACTCTCATGGAAAATGAAGCCATCAGGGGTTACTAATTGACTACAATTTACCATCTCAATGAGGGATTATGTAACTATAAAAGAATATAGGTAATAATATTTGTTACCATCATGAAACTCTAGATTCACCTAAAAAAGTGTGTCATTGTATTGTCATGTACTATTATAAGTTTAATTTAACTTTTTAATAAATTAAATGCCTTATTTTGTAAAATAAATATAGAAAACACATTCACTCGATTTGATTTATTATATACAATTTTTTTCAAGTTCTATTGTGTATCGTTACTTTTGATAATATATTTTTTTCCCAATGATAACATGATTATTATAAATATAGGGTTTTTTGCAAATCATTTCGACACAGAAAATGGTGGTGATGGCCACAACTATAAGAATAGATCCCTATGAAGCCAATTTATTGGATCTTCTGAGGGATATATAATATCTAGGACTTTCCCTAGACCAATCCTTCGTTGATATCCAACAAAGTTATGTAAGAGGGAAATTGTTTTAGGGAGAAGTTCAAGCTTATTGAGATCATGACCCCGGTAATTTTTATCATACAACCCAATGAAAGCCCCAAAATCAAACACCATACACATATGGATTATGATGGTGTAGTGATGTGATATATATTAAGACCCTATCATTATGATAATGTACATTTTTTTACAAAATAATGAGTACACTTTAATTTTATAATTGTTTTTATAGAACAAATAATACTTCTAGTTAATATTTTTATTAAATTGAGAAATAAACATTGATGAAATAAAAAATAATATATTACCAAAATATAATTATTAAATAAATTTTATTAAATATAAATTATTATATAATTTTTATCAATCCAAATGTAATTTTCATTATGGTTTGAAAACTATTTTTTTAAAACACATCTATTTTTAGTAAATGCCTATTTATATTTTAAAAGTGAAAATTGACATATATATAATATTATTTTAATAAAATGATTTTTTTTTCAAATATGGACATCAAAATTATCCAAAAGTAAATTTTTCATAATTTTATGAGAAAAAAGTTTTGTGTAAAATTAAAAACCATATAAATATATAGTGTGTTTTATGACATTATAATGGCACAATACTGATGTAATAAACACTATAAACTAATATCCATCCAAATATATGTTTTACATTTAAATTAATTTGATATAAGTTTTTTTGAATTTTTTTATAAAGAATTAGTTAATCTTCCAAATATGTACTATATTTTATGAATTATTGTTCATTTCATTAATAATGTTACTCACCACCACATAAAAAAGAAAAATATATCATTATATTTCGCAAATTAACTTATAAAAATAATATATTCCACTATTTCATGGCTAAAACATATGAAAAAAAAAATTTAAGGTTTTTGGTTTTGAGTATTTAATTATATATATTCAAAACCCATGTTTACTAAATATTAAATAATTCCCCTCTCATTTCCAATATAATCCCAATAATGCTATAACAACTTAGAACATAAAACTGAACATCTTTATTGAAAACATTATTACATGACCACAACCTTCCTTCGTACATAGCATTGCATGGGACAACATGAGGACATAGATAAGAAAAGGGTATGATTTAAAGTACACTAAGGGAGTAAAAAAGTCAAAACATTATGAATACAATACATTTTAGGAAATATGCATGTCAATAGACCACAAGAGAAAAGTGAACATAAAGGCATGATATAGAATGATTATCATAACATTGAAATGTTGCGACCACATTTATCAAGATATTAGCTTGACCCAAGGTTAAATTCACATGGATCATGAGTAAAACATCATTGAACATGAATTAGCATTATATACCCTAATTTAACTTGACTTATCATGTTAATAATATTTAACCAATGCATTGTAGCTCTCTCAGGGAGCACCCTTTTTAATCATTTCATTTCTTGCATAAGTGTGCCACATAGATCATACAATATTGACTCATTAAACATAATAATTTATTCCAAGATAAAATAATGTGTAATTCATAGATGAAACTATACTATAAATAATTTAATTTTCGTAAATGTGAATACCATTGATAGAAAAATTGGCATAGTATTCAATACACAATGACTTTGACTTGGAAAATTGGAGTGCAATTTTGACAGCATAACGACGTGACATAAGAATTCATAAAAATGGATTATGAGATTGAAAGGGGTATGTAAACATATTTGCACGAAATATAATGTAATGAGGTCATATAGAAACAATTCCCAAAATATGTAATGTAAATTAGATTCATAATATAATAGAATTTCTTAAATGAATTTGAGGATAGAGAAATCTGTTACAGAATTTCAGCATGGTAATAGGTGTACTTGGGAGGAATTAATGAGATGTAAAGGGGTATATCATTATTCAAACACAATAATGGAAGTATAGTGGTGGTGAAAAATCATACCCCAATATTTTTAATTGAAAATATGGCATAACAGCATATTGGAATTTGGAAAAAATGAGGAAGGAATAAATCCCATATTTGGAAGTGTGATCCCAAAAGATTGTAAGGGGATTTAAAGAGACTAATATGGAACTTGGAGAACCCTGGGGTGATTTTAGAGATAGGAGGGAAAGGTAGGGGCGTTTTATAAGGGTTTTGAGTGAAGAGAAGTGGGAGTTTGGGTGGTTTTATATAGGGAATGAGAGGGAATTAATTATTATTTAGATTTTGGACACTACACATTAAACTAATCAAAACCACAAAACAAACATTTTTTTTCAATGGGGAATGGAAAAAATTATTCTAATAGGACAATGGAAGAACCTTTTTAAATATTAGGCTTTATTATGATGAGTTGAGTCATACTCTCATGAAAGTCATTTAAAAAAGATAAAATGTTTTATAAGTTTTGAAGGGTCCATTAAGGGACCATAAAATTAATCAAATAAATATTATGTCACATTTTTTAAAGGAAATACATATATTTTCCAAAAATAAATTTTATATTATTTTATTATATCACTATTGGGTCATTATGATGTAATAAAACACATAATATATTGGAACAATATTTAATTGCAATCCAAAAATTTGACTGTCTCAGAAAATATTGAAAAAATCACCATTGGATGATTGGGACATACTGATTCCAAAAATATTATACATTTTATCTAAATAATTTTATAAATATGTAAATTTATTACTTATAAAATAAAATTTGACATTTATCTAAAATTCATTTGTTTCGAAAAAAACAAATTTCAAACCATAATAAAAAATACAATTGTATTCATAAAACATATTTGAGGATTTATAATTAATAAAAATTAATTTAGTAATAATATTTTTTTAAAATATTATTTTACTCATAAAACCAATAATTAATTAAGATATATTTCATAATATAATATTAACAAAAAATTTATGTTTATGCATTAACAATTATTTACAAACTAACCATTATAAAATTAAAGTATATTTTTATTCTATACAAAAAAATGAAAATAATCAGTGTGCTAGGGTCATGATGCATAAACCTTATAACACTTGCATATGACATAAGGCTAGGGTGTGTGATGGTGACAGACTCATGGGGTGGCATAGATAAGATCGCTCGGGCGGCAAACACTATCAACCTCAGTTCTCCTATAAGTGGGTCTGTTCAAGATAAACATGTTGAAGCTCGACTAGGGCTTGGTCAAGAGATAATCTCAGGGATGACAACTCCTTTCTAAGCTACATCAAATGGTCTTCATACGAATAAATTCTACTAGATGAGGCCATGACATCATTTTTTGGGAAAATAGGATTAATTAAAGCCTTATATTTATACTAATCATGGGATCAATATTCAACAACTATATTAGAAATGGTAAAAAACATTAACTGTATTTTAAAAACCAAAAATGTAAAACCAATGAAGTGTATATGTTTTATATAAACATTTTACATAATAATACTTTTAATTAAATCAATAGTTATTTTCATTAATAAAATTTTGGGTCATTACACATGATCCCACTTATCTTTACTAAAATTAATTAGACAATGTCCTTAATATTTCCTTTTCTCTCTATAATCCACCCATGGTGCCCGAATCTATCATGAAGCCCCACCTCATGATTTTGAAGTCAGACACACATGTAGGTGTTTCTTATATTCTATTTTTTTCATCCATGTTTCCCTATATTGATACACACTTTTTATTTTCCTTTATAAATGATGGGGCATATTTTAAAATCTTCTCAATAATACCCTTAATTTTTTGATGATGCGAGGCCAATTTATATCTCATTAATCCATCCCACGTACACATCTTACCATTGATAAATTTCATCCGAGTTATTCCATTTATCCTATTTTTTATTTTTATTAATTATTTTATAACTTCTATATCCAAATTCCATATGTTGGGACATGTATTAATATGGCCTTATTAATATATATTTCATTTATATATGGTAACACACATATTTCTCTCTCATCAATTGTTTTTATTAATTTTTATGTCATTCCATTATGTTTCAAATATTGCATCATGAATATCCATTCCAAAATAATTATGTAAGTGGATACTGCACCCATCCCCTGTCAAGAGTGTTCAATTTTATAAACATGTTCCTTTTTATTTAGGACATACTTGTATATATTCTACAAACCATGATCATTGAATAAATTATGATGATGTATTAATCTATTATTTTAAATCTATGTGGAACACATAATCAGGATAATGAAATGAAAGTGGAGGGTGTGCCTGGAATTATTTAGTGATCCAATGAATTAGGTAATGATTAGTATCATGATATGACATGTTAGGGTAGGGTTTTACATGATTCCTATATGGGACATTTTCCACTATGATGTCTTAATAGTTTATCCTTGACCTATGATGCAATGTTTTATATTGTTGCAACATTTCCATGTTATGATTATCATGAAATATCTGGTCTTTATTCTAATGATTCAATTATTATACATTGATATACATATTATTTAACATGTGTTTTATACCTTCTGTTATTAAATTTTTATCCAATTATTGGTCTTCATATCGCACCCCTTTTATATATATGTCCTTATGTTATCCAATGCAATATTATGTATGAAGGTATGACGTGGTCATATAAATTAGTTTTTAATAATGACGCTCTATTTCATATTTTTAGTTGTTTTGTAATGTTCCAAATTTCCGAAGACACTAGAATTCTCGATCTTTTGGGATTTATTTAGTGGAAATTTATGTCATTAAATCATTTATGAATTTAATAATAATAATAGAGTTATTATATCTCATATCAAATAATTTTTTATTAATTTTTTGTATCAGTAATAGAAAAATCTAGTGGAATCCATATGGATAAGACTATGAATAATAAAAACATCTCTAAATCATGGTGAGTATATAGTAAGTGGATTATAAAAAAACATATCCCTATCAGGATATGAAAAATTGGATGTCGCTCCTGCATAGATGTATCTAGGGGGAAAACCCAAAAATAGATCTTTGAGATAGAATTAAATTGGAACTGGTGCACGACAATGATCCTTTCGTTACAAATGTTTTGAAACTCTTAGTTTATATTCATTGATAAATGTATAATCCTAGTAAGTACCATTATTAGTGAAACAATAAAATCCCATAATAATATAAATTGGGAAATAGATCATGTATAACATAGATTGATTCCAAGAAATTCACAAGTTAAGGATGTAAATTTAATTTATATGTTCTCCCATTAATGTACTTGGATTCACCTTTATGTGTTTAATATTTTAAAATACTTACCCAAAATTTTACTTTTATTCAATGAAATGACCACTAATAGGTGGAATCTGGATTACAATAGATGTGTAGATCAGTGTAATGATTTCCCAAATGAGATGCCCATTCTAGTTGGAGCAAGAATCACCGGAATTATCCAAATACACACTCAGTAAACTAATGTTTTTAATAGAACCTTGTATCTAGATGAAATCCCCCCCCCCCACAAAAGAACAAGTCACAACAGAGTGCTTAATGAGATAATGGCCTCCTACATTCAATGGATCATCAGATCTATCAATATCTGCAAATGGATAAATTATATTTACGTGATCATATCCATCTTCCAAATCTCTGAACAAGAGAAGATTATTATGGATTCTTATCATATGAAGGATGAAACGGATCTATGGTGGACATTGATCATCAAATTCAAATCATTTGAAATTGATCAAGGGGATAACAAGGAAATATTTATAGAAAAAAATTAGACAAATATTTTCCCCGCACCCTTTGATATAAGATGGAGAGGTACATCCTTTTCCTCAGGAAAAATATATGATGAATCTATCAGTTTGTATATAAAACTTTACAAGGCTTTCACAATACGCCTCCAAATTTTTCATTACCCCCTAATGCATGGCTGACAACTTCTTTGGTGGGATAAAACATAGCCTACATAAGGCCCCGTAGATCCGTGACTTTGATATCTCTAACGAAAATTTATGATTTTCTCTCAAGGCATAAATGGAGATCAGAGAATCTCATGGGTGTCCAGGCGATATGAAGCCAAAGGTGGAGTCAAATTATATCTTTCAAATAGTGAGATGAAAACGTGCCACTGAATTTCAACACCCCCCATTCCCATGGTGAAGAAATAATCACCTTATAAATTTCTTGAAGGGGTGAGGAAATACATTAGGTGCAGGAAGGATGGCTGCATTTCCAGTGATATTCAACAATAAAAACATGCTACTATGATGGAGGAAAGGAATTCCTCATTAGACCCTCATCACATTGTTCATTGATACATATTCATAGAACTCAGGAATTTCCTAATAAAATGAATTACGCCAAATGTTTTTGAAGTTATCCAACAACCTCTATGGTTGCAAGCGTGTGATTTTTCTGTTGTTACCACTGATGTGAATCCCAAAAATGATATGTGGACTATTATTCTAGTTATTAATATAAGAATATTGATTTTTTTTAATGGATCTATTCATTATTTTATATCCATAATTTTTTGTATAAGAATACAAATTCCACCAAAAAGCATGGAAGTAGAGATTTTAGTGAAAAAAGAAAATGGGGAAATTATAGCATGCCATGTATATAACACATCCTATATAACAATTACTAGATTGAACATCCTGGTGAACAATTTCATTTATTCCTTTGTGGAATGTTATGCAATAATGTATTGGATTGTATTTCCATATATAGTGAAAATATAAGTTCTTGTTAGAGGGAAGTCACTCTCCATATAGAAAATCCACCACTATTATATACAATACCATGGAAGAGGATAATTATTAGTTAGAACCATCATCCCAAGCATGGATATTACTGCCATATGAGAATTTTTATCTCGCTCGGATGATCAATTCAATGGATGGATCCATCCTAGAATATATGAAATTTTTTACAGAATTCACTGATCTATTTCTTGATGAATTTTCTGGTCTTCTACCATATTGAGGTATTGAATTCTTGATAGATCATATACATGGGGAATTTCCAAAATACAACTATCCACATAGAATGGTTGTTTCAGAAATTGGATAAAGGGTTTATATTCCCATATTCATCTCCATGGGGTGTAGTGGTCCTATTTTGTCTAGATGACGAATGAGTGAGTGCACCTCTTCATTGATAATTGTATGCTCAACAAAGTCATGATAAATAACATGTATCAATTTCCAAGAATCTATGACATTCTAGATAAGCTATATAGAGCACAATACTTATACATGATGGATCTAAGGTAGGGATATTACCATGTACGGGTGTAGAAAGAGGATATTCCCCAGACATCTTTTCCCACAAGTTACATGCATTATGTGTTCATAGTGATTTTTTCCAGACTCATTAATGCTCCAAGAATCATGATGGACATGTTGAATATAGTCTTCATATATTACCTAGAAATTTTTTTAGTACTCTTTATTTTGGATATTCTAGAATACATAAAAAGTAAAAAGGGGTATGAGGTGAATTTAATTAATGTGTTGATGTATTTCTAAATAGACATGATTTATGCCCAGTACAGATAATGTAATTTCAAGTCGAAGTAAGTTACTTTCATTTGGAATATCATCACAAAAAATGGGATATTTATGGACCCTTCAATGACTGATGCAATTGAAGGATGGTCGAGGTCAACATATGCGATTGATTCCCATATATTGCATGGATTAGCTGGGTATTATCATCAATATATGAGAAATTTCTCATGATTGTCAAACCATATAACCACACTAACTCGTAAGGGATTCAAGATTTCAGGGAATGATGAATACGAAGAGATCAATGAGGACTTAAAAATGAGGCTTACCACTGTGCAGGTGCTCACACTACCCACAAGTGGATATCTTTTCCCATTATTCAGTTATAATTCATTCAAGGGAATAGGCTGTGCGGTTATGAAAAATGACAATGTCATTGGCTATACATTAAGGTTTTTGAAATATTTGATTTCAAAAATCTAACACATGATCTAGAGTTGTCTATAATTAACTTATTTTTGAAAATTTGGTGACATTACCTATTTGGCGTGAACTGTGAAAAATATAAGACCACAAAATCATCAAGAATAATTTTTCAGAAAAAGAGTTTAATATGTTCTAATGAAGATGGTTAGATCCAATCAATGACTATGAATGCTCAATTCACTACCATCCAAGGAAAGTGAAAAAATGAAGATTCTCTATGTAGAAAGGATTCAACAGCTCCTTAATTGATGACAATTGAGAAGGATATATATTATTATTTTTCAAGAGGATGGACATGGGAATTTTAAAGGAAATAACATCATCTATCCTTTCACAAATGATTGCTCAACTCTCTATTTTGGGTATGTTAATATATTCTTAAATATATGATTTAAAAATTCAAAAAAATGTGGATACTATTATAAAAGGTAAATACTTAGAGTAAATGTTAAATAATAAGGTGTTGTGTGTTTTGGGTCAAGACTATGTATACCATCAAATCCTAAGTTAAAAAAGGATTTTTTGGATGATGAACATAGCTCAACCTTCTCGATCCTACCAATAATCAAAATGATTTATCGATATCTCTGGGAAGACAAATCGTGGGACAATTTGAAGATCGATATATCATAATATACTAAAATATTTCATGTATGTTAGAAAGAGAGGGAATAATGAAAATAATCTAAGGGGGTAATCAAACCATTACCTACACCTACATTGAAATTGGAAAACAACCCAAAGGAATTTATCACATGGATCCCTAAGACATCTAGAGGAAACAATGCTATCCTGGATGTGGTGGATCATATTACAAACACTAAACACATTATTTTGATTCGAGTGAATTTCTCATTGATCCAACTTGTAGGGATACACATAAAAGAAGTGGTGATCCAACATGGTGTACCATTATCTATTGTATCCAATAGAGATCCAAGATTCACCTCTAAACTGTGGAAGAGTCTCCAACATGCTCTAAATACTAAGTTAAACTTTATCATGACATATCAATATCAAAATGATGTCTAGTATGAGTGAAATGACCATAAACATGCTGACATGTTGAGAACATTCTTAATGGACTTCAATGGTGGGTGGTACCAACAACATACTATGGGGGAGTTCTCTTAAAAAATAGTTTTTAATCTATAATCGAAATGTCTCCCTACGAATCCTTTTATGGGAGGAGGTTCAGAACACCTATATGCTAGAATGTTGTTAGGGAACATAATTTTCTAGGTCCTTAAATTTTTGAGGAAATGGTGGAGATGGTTTGGACCATTTGGGAGTACATTAAGATCGATCATAGTTGAAAACTTATCTATCCTAACAATCATCATCAACACCTAGATTTTGATTTTGAAGACCTAGTATTCCTTTACATATCACTATGGAATAGTTTCAGGAGATTTGTTAGTATGGGAAAGCTTATGGAAAGGTAAATAATCCCTTTTGTGATAATTTATTTCATCACAGTGGTAGAGAATCATTGAAAACGCCCCCTAACCTATAGCAAGTTCATGATCTATTCCGTTTTTCTTTCTTGAGAAATTACAAATTAGACCACTCCCATGTTCTCAATATAGAGGTGGGTCCATTTGAGAATGATCTCTCTTGTGATGAGAATTCATTTTAGATATTAGATCCTAGAGACATTGTTATATGGAATAAGATAATGCACCAAGTCAAGTATTTTGTGATGAGACCACATGTATGAAGATGAATCATGGAAAATTAAAGAGGTGATGAAACAAATTTACCTCATCTATTTTAATGTGGGAAATAAAATTTTTGAGGGAAACATTTCTCAAGGGGGGATATTGTAATGACCTAAACTATTATAAGAGAACTTTCCATTTTTATTTAATGAAATGTTTTAGTTTGTAAAATTGATATCAAAAACACATGCACTCAATTTTTTAATATTATACAATTTTATTTAAATGAATGTTACTTGAAATTACAATTAATAATATATTTTCTGAACATTATTCAAATGACAAATATAAATTTAGGGTTTTAATAAATACTTTCGACATAGATAATGTGGATGAAGGCCTTAAACTCTTGGATCATTCCATATGAATCCCATTTCATGGAGCTTCCTTGGGAGATATCATTTTTGGTCTTCTCCCTAGACCAATCCCAAGCCATGTTCTAAAAACATATGCATTTCTGAAACCGGTTATGGGAGAAGTTCAAGATCATTGGGATCACGGCCCAAAACATATTCACTAAACCACCCCATGAAATTTCTAACTTTTCACACTGTACTGTTAGGGAGTATGAAGGTGTAATCAAGTTATATGTATCAATACCCCATCATTTTAAATTATTACATTAATTTTTTATAATAATCAATACACTTTTGTTTTATTTTTGTTTTTATTTTTAAACCCCAATAGTTTTTTTGTTAATATTCAAATTCAATTAAAAACTATTTTGATGAATTAATAGTTTATAATTTAATAAAATATTATTATTAGTATTAATTTATTTTAAAAATTAGAAAATAATTTTTATGAGGCGAAATGTAGTTTTTATTAACTTTTTAAAACTATTTTTTGTCAAAACACCTCTATTTTCAATAATTGATGGTTTTTATTCTAAAATGAAAAATTGACATATTTAGAAAATTATTTGGATAAAATGAATATAGTTTTATTAATTAGGATATAAATATTATCCAGTGGTGAATTTTCCATATTTTTCTATGACAGTGAAATAATTGGGTACAAATTAAATACAATATAAATATATTATGTTTTTATGACATCATAATGGCCTAATAGTGATGTAATAAACAACGTAAAATGGAAATTCAACTTAATATACATTTTAAATTTAAAATATTCTGATTTTAGATATTTTGACCTATTTGATAAACCCTAATTGAATCCTCCAAAATGTATAATATATTTTAAGATTTTATATTCATTTCTTGATTAATGTAACTTCCCTCCACATTAAAAAGGATAATATTTTAATAAAATTTTCCCAAAGACATATAAAATAATTCCTTCCACTATTATTTCAAAAAAATCATTGAAAAAACCCTGTGATGGATGGTAGTGTCGAATATTTAATTACCTAGATTCTAAAACTGATGTTTCTAAAATATTAATGAATTCCCATCTAATTTCCTATATAAACCAACCAATTACCCAACATATCTTCACTAAATATAATTTTATAACTTATTACCTCTATCCTCCCATCTCTAGAATACTACTAATGTGTTCCAATCTATCACGAATCCCCTTTTCATGTTTTTTAAGTCACCAATTCAAGTAAGGGTTCCTATAAATCTAATTTTTATCAATGATTCCATATACTAATACACCCTTTTATTATCATATAAAATTGATGGGGAAATTCTCAAACCTCACTCATACTAGAATAATTACTTATAAATGACTATAGACACCTTTCGGCCTCATTAAACCCTCCCAGATACAGCTGTTACGATGCCTAAATTTCATAAGAGTTATTACAATTTTTGTCTTTCATCAAGTTTCATAATTATCTTTTTCATTATATTTAAAAATTATATATATTTGAAGATGTATTTCAATATATTATAACATTCCAATTAATTTATATGTGATGATATACCTCTTTCACACTCATAAACCCTTTTTATGAATATTTATGTCACGCCATTAGGCTACCGATATTTCTTGTGAATATCCATTCCCAAATAATTGTGTAAGTGAATACCATACACACTCCCTATATAGGGTGATAAATTTTATAAACATGTACCTTTTGTTCAAGACATACATTTATGTATTCCACGCCCCTTGATCTTGGAATAAATTATGTTAATGAACTAATCCATGCTTTATCATCTACATGGAACACATCAGCGTGAGAATGAAATGAATGTTATGGGTGCGCCCAAAATTATATAGCGCTCCAATGCATTGGGTAACATTTAGAATCAAGATAATAATTTTTGGGGTAGGTGTTTTAATGATTCATTTAAGGTAAAATTTCCACTATGTTGTGTTGGTAGTTTAGCCTTGACCTAGGTTTCAATATTTTTTGTTGTTTCCACATATCCATGTTATGATTATCATGGTATATCATCGCTTTATATTCATGTTTCTTTTTTTATCTATTGATGTACAATTTTCTTACAAGTGTTGTATTATTCATGTTAATCCCTGTTTATCTCCTTACTAGGATTTATAGGTCACCCCTTTTTATGTATGTCCTCAGGTTATCCCATGAAATGCTATGTATAAAAGAATTTAGTGGTCATGTAATTATAGTTTTCAGTAATGATGTTTTATTTCTTGTTTGTTGTTGTTTTATAATGATCTTAATTTCTCAATACAATATAATTATGGATATTTTGGGTTGTATAAGTGTAATTCTATGTATCTAAATCATGAAAAAAATATTTAAAGAAGAATTGGTTTGTTATAGTCGTTCACATCCATTCGTCACTGGATTTCAATAGAACAATTGCTTCAGATTTCCAACTCACTACAACTGCAACCACATTTCTCTTCCATTTATTTTATGAAATCCTAAAATCAAATGATTATATATATTCAAACCATATCCAATTTCTGAGGGTCAGTTCAATTTCAGTAATATATATTTGAGTCTCTTATGGTCTGTGTACCCATCAAATCACTCACCTACCAAATAATGTCTGCATCAACTTATGCAATAGACTACTGCTATTAGCTCAAGATCATGTGTTGGGTAATTTTTCCCAAGTGTCCTCCACTTTCGGGATCCATATGCAATGACTCTTTCCTCCTACATTAGAACTATTACTTGGATGATGCATGATGCATCACAAAATACTATATAACATCTACCTTGGTCTGACCTAATCAGAATAAGTTATGAGACATTCCATCCATTTAAAACTTCAAAGGATTTTTCACATGATGAAGACCACATGATCGTCACACCCTTCCTGGAATGTCTTTAATGAGGTAATGAATGAAATGATAATTCCTGTATGAAAAACATGTAATATCCGTCCATCCATAATAATCTTCATATAAAAAACACATTCTTGGGATTATTCAAGGATGCTACTGCAATAATAATTTCTAGGATATAATATACGATTGATTTTGTGATAATATTACGTTAGATGTGAACTTTTTTGTACCATATGGGGAACATAAAAAACATCTCATAAAGATAATTCTCTCTCATAGTACTCATAACGACTTCAAGATTTCTTGAATGGCCATTATGAGTATGATAATACAACAATATGTCATCCAAAAAACAATGAATAATGTGCCCAAATATCAGTAGAACACCCTATTTCTAATATTTTAGGAAGATAACATGCATTTTTGTAAGACCGAATGACATAACATGGTACTCATGTAGACCATAACTCTTATGGAATGTTGTACAAGGTATGCCTAATGGCCTGACACATAGCTGATTATAAACAGATCTCTGGTCAATCATAGCAGAGACACTTTCTCCTTAATGATACTCAAAAAGTTCATTTATTTGAGAAATTGGATACCTATTCATGACCATATATTGGTTCAACCATTTTTAATCTATGCATTGATATATGGTTCCTTCCACTTTCTTAGAGAAAAGAATGGAAGATGAAAAATAGGATGTACTAGGATGTATAAAGACTATAGCATCCAAATCCACTAACTACCACTTGAGATACTTAATATTTATAACCTCAATCCTGAATGGAGGATAGGATAGTAGATTTACTTTTGGATCAAGATCTATTGTAAACTCTACCTCTCTATCAAGTGGAATGGTAGAAAATTCACTGAGAAAGACGTCTCTAAAATGATCCACTATAGGATGAAATTCATCTTTTCATAATCCCTGATCCTGCATTATGAGATTTGAGATATGGGAGATCAATCCAACTATCCCAAGATTCTCAAGTCCTATTCTACCCACCCGGACATCCCACTCACCCTTATGTTGATAAAAAATTCCCTCTAGTGATGTAAAATATACCCTATGGAGATAGAAGTCTAAAATTAAGTTATATCTAACCAATAAATCTATCCCAAGAGTTCCATTTAAGACTATTATATCAATAAAAATGTGTTCCCATATGACATGGTAACTTCTTACCTTAATGGGACAGTCCATACTGTAGAGTATGCCCTCTTTTCATACCCCTAATGGCATATCAAGGGTCATTACAACATAGTAATTTAGAATCTATATAATGAGAAATTCCATAATTTATACATAGATAAACATACATTATCAACTCATATCTTATAAATAATAAACAAAAACAGATTCCTAATTAATAGTACCTCATACTGTAGTCGGTCCTGCTTCCTAATTGTTAGGTATCAGCTATAGTGAATGAAAATGACCTGATCCACAAACCTGTGTAACAGCTGGAATACAATGATTATAACTAATATCTTGGCTCTGTTGGTGATCAAGGGTCTACCTACCAGGGAAACAATAATCTCCTTGGATAGTCTTATCGGTACTACTCCAACTCCCTGCCTGAAATGGCTCAATGGAACATTATTGTAAAGGGGGATCTCACACATATCATTTTCCACTAAATGTTGGTTGAAAGGTCATGAAAATATATGATGATTACCCATACATACACAATACCATCACTCTTTTGATTCTCTATCATACTGAGGCTTTAGGTACCCTTATCATCCACACATTTTACCAAATATAGAGCAATCAAAATATGAACTACATTCTTCACTACACTGATCAGAAACCACAATTGAACTCTACCTGTCACTAGAAGAACTACTGTCCTAACATGACAATATTATTTTATTCCCAGTACTATTGGAATCCCTAAGGATATTTTCAATGATAGGATCTTGACTGACTAAATATAAAAAAGTGGGGTGGAGAAAGACATTCAGTTGAGTATTAATGGAATATAAATGCGCATCCTCAAAGAGTCTAGAACCCAAAAGTTCAAAACTATTAATAAGTAGTGAAACGAATATAAACTCCTTGAAACATGAAGACTATTCTATAAATTACAAAGATTAATGTTATAGTTCAATAAAATAATTGGATCTATCATCTTCTAGGGTCCGAGGAAATAATTGATCATAGACAGCAGTCTAGAAATCAACATGCAACATGCCATAATGAAGACCAGCCTTGGTAATCACATCCCACCAAAGCATGTCCAAATCATGAAACCTGTATATAGAATGAATTAAAATCAAAAGTAGTGGTGTATATATATTCTCAATGATGGAAAGAGAGGCCTTTATCCAAGACTCAGCAGCATGTGGACCACCATACCTTAAGAAGCTGGGAGGATGATACTTCTTGAACTCATGTGATAGATCAACCATCATAGGTGTGATCATTAAAGCACCACACATGGATGGGATCATAGGTATAAAATATTCACAACCATGGGAATTAGATCCCAGATCATGTATAATAGGTGGTTCCCCCACTAGAACTCCCAATAGTAATATTGTAACGCCCCGACCCCAGTTACCCAGAGTCAGTGCCATATTACATAACATTGGAATGATACAAAAATAAATCATGTCCCGAAAAACCGATCAGTTTTCTATCTTTGGAAGTACAAGATACGTTCATATGTTTTACATCACATCCTAAAATAAAAACATCAATAACATTTTCCCTCTTTTGAACACACTTATAACCTTAGCCTATCCCTACAGGACAACCTTAAAATACTTACTCACATCCAAGGAAAAATACAACATAAAAAGGGGTGAGCTTAGATGCTCAGTAAGGATACCAATATAGCGGAAATAGTCATCAAAAAGCATAAACATTTAAGGAAATGTATAAGATTAAAACAAAATAATTTTAAACATAAACTTCATCATAATTTGGACAAGATTACATCAAATAATTCCTTCAACTTATTCACATAGATATTCTACTAGTAAAATAATCACATGCAATATCCATAAACACTTTCATAATGATATAATTCAAAATTATATGCATCATAACCACTTAGTCAAAGCCTTGTGCCAAGACTAAAAATAAGATTTTGTCAAGGCCTTATTCTAAGACCCTAGTTTGTCTCATGAGACCTACCGTTGCATCGAGGAGCTATAGTAGGCTCCATATGTCACTTACTAAGTCTAGTGCATTCCTCATCAGAAAAGGTTTAAACATAATATAAACATTCTTATTAAAATTAGCATATGAAATGTCATTACATTATCCATAAACCATGAATGGTGTAGAAATAAAACATCCACAGTGAAAAATATCACAAAACCATCAATAGAATTTGGATTATTTGTATCCAAATAAATCAACTTCATATATGTTTAAAATTCATCAAACGATGTGGACATAGATGAAATGAAGACTATTTTAAATAAATACACCTTTGTATTTTGAAATCATTTAATAGTAACATAATTATAAAAGAAAACATTTATTTTGAAATTATACTTATACACTTTTATAGAAAGAATCAATGATGATATAATGGTCGAAAGTAGCAACACCCACTGTATAAGTTAAAAATATAATTCTTACATTAACTGTGTCGAAAAGGTCATAATGTACCTTGTTGGGAAAATGAAAAAAATATTCATTTCAAAACATTTTATAAAATGTCAAACAATTGTATAAATGAATTTAACCCATATTCTAGTAAATAGTAAAAACGTTTTGAAATATATTTTTATGAAACATGGATGTTGATGATAAAGAGGTCCCAGTAGATACTTACGTAAAAACAACCTCGAATAATAAAGAGATTGTGAAATTAACCGTTACCATTTAATTTTCTATGATCGAGGGTATGTTATCCTATTTTATAATAGTGAAATCATTGTAATTAAATTATACATGAACTATAAACATAAATATTATATCATATTTTACCCTCAAATATTTATTTGTTAATAATATATAAGTAGTATCATCATTTCGTGTGTTAACTGATTTGTTTTTCTTTATATGATTGGTTACATAAGACATGTTTTTTATGGAAATGATGTATTTGATTCATATACAGAATGATTTTATGTTCATAAAAATTTGTTTTAATCCTAAAATTTAATTTATTCTTGAATGATTATGATGCGGAAATAATCTCATCACGTTCGTGGAGACGGTAATCCATAGGTGCACACGAGCAACAATATCCTTATATTGATGGTGAAATCGTATGTAATTGGATGGTATATCATATATAAAGAATCCTTAAAATGTTATATTATTTAATAATATCAGTTATATTCATTATTATACCCATCCAAAATAATGGAGTGTTTGAATAACAAAATACACCACGACGTGGAGACAGTAAGTCGTACGTACGGACCTATGGTGACGTTTTCATTTACAGGATGGATAAAAGATTAATATTGTCGTACCATATATATTATAAAATCAATCTATATAGAAGATACTAGAGTCATTATTTTAGAATGGAAACAACAAATAAATTGAAAGTGTAATAAGAAAAGAACTTGAAAGAGGTGATGAAATATTTACCTATTCTTCAGGTTCTTCATTGTGATTTGATCCGAAGGGCTTCTTAGGATGGATTTCTGACCAAATTAAGGCCTCTAGGATAATGGAAGAAAAGATGGAAGGATATTTGGACAAGAATAGGCCGATCCAAATGGATTTGGAGGTGTGAAATGAAGATAAGGGGAAGTACCATTTTATAAGAGTGGTGATGGTCACTTTATCAAATGTTATAAATATTATTTTATAATAAAATTATTTTTGGATTCAAATGGCTCCAAAATGATTTATTTAGTGGGTAAGGTGTAGATAAGTCTAAAAACCTCTCAACCAATAGCATATAAACATTTTTAAGTCCCTATATTAACTTTATCTTTTATATTTAACTCTTAGTCAAATAATTTTACATTAACCATGTCACTTTGTATTTTTATATTATATGGTAAATAGACATAATATAAAATTCCACGAGAACCCCGAGTGGTTAATTATTAAAAAATATAAAATTTTCTATGTCATTTGGAGGATCCTTATATTTTTATGAATTTTATATCAATTAATAATGATGTTTTTGTTTTAAAAATTCAATTATGTTAGTTTTGTCACAATTTAGTTTTTGATTTTCTTGAAAATAATAAAAGCATGATTAATTCGATATAAAAATTATTTAATCAATCCTAAAATTTCATATTAACCTAGAAAATTAGGGGAATTCCCAAAAAATATCAAATTACATTTATTTTTATATTTATAATATCAATTATTTTAACCTTTCAGTAATAAGGTAATTACTACATCAAAATTGTGTCTTAAATAAATTCAAATATTTATTGTCAAAAAATTACAAATAAAATACCATAATGTAGTAAATATATTTATATTTATAATTAATGTTTATATTCTATTTTATATTTTGTGTAATATTATATTAAAAATTGTTTAGTTATTAAACTTTGAATTCAACTCTTTTAACACTTCTATAAATATAATAATAATAAATGTCTTAATCTAATCCAAGTGGAACAAAGGGGATCATAATTTATTCACTAGTTTGTTTTGGGAAGAATGAAACTTCCCCAACAGAATTTTGGCAAGTGTTAGGATAATTATCATATCATTTTTACACTTAATTACCATATTTACTTTTATCCGTGGTAAAAAATGTCAAAAGTTACTATTCACCAAAAAATATTTTCATCATATTGAAAACAATTTACATAATGATATCAACCGTGTCTCTCAGATTTTGAAAATTCAAGTCACATGTGTGTTAAAATTATGTTTTATGCAATTTTTCAAATGCTCCTAGGAGGTGGGAAAAAGACGTTAAAAAGTTCAATAAAATTTTTATATATCAAAACTTATTATAAATTGATTCTAATGAATTAAATTGAAATTTTATAGGTATATTGTATTGACCTAAAATAAATTAAAAATAATAATCATAATTTAAATAAAAAATTATGTTTTAACCAATAACATATATTTTTTCATTATTTATAAAAAATTAAACATTTTTAGAAAAATACCAAAAATTCCCCCTAAGCTAACTTCGATACTCCAAATTCAAAAATTATGTCCATTTTGAAACATAAAATTTATATATTTTCTAAAAATGGGTATTACTATTCACAATGACAAGTTTGATTGGTCGTGGGGTGTTATAATTTCGATGTTGTGTACTATGCAAGATATTGGATTCTTCAAAGGGAAACATACCGTGGAATCTTGGGGTGTTACATTATCCCCTTGTTAAGATAATTTCATCATCTAAATATCAAGAATATTACCACCCAAAATGATTCGGGTGGTTCTTCATCATATGTTCCTCTGGTTCCCACATTTCCTCTTCCATCTTATGGTTTCTCCAAATAACTTTTACCAAACAATTCATCCAGATTATCAGCACTTGTTCCCTCGTATCAAGAATTTTGGCATGCTCTTCACAATAATACATATCATGTTCCAGTTCAATTTCCTCATAGGTGAGTACATGAATTGATTCAGGCATGTATTTTCTCAATAGTGATATGTGGATCACATCATGATCGTTGGAGAGACTAGGAGGAATTTCCAAACAATAAGCTACCACTCCAATTAATTTGAGAATTTCGAAATGTCTGATGTACCTGGGACTCAAGATACCCTTATTACTGTAATGTATAACACCATTACATGAATATAAATTAATTAAAACATGGTCTCATACATGAAATTCCAAATCCTTCCTTAGGTTATCATCATAGATCATTTTCCTACTTTGAGCTGCTTTGATGTGGGTTTGGATAATATTCACTTTTTTTTGTTTTCCCAACATGTTCTAGCCCTATGAGTTTTATTTCACCAACATCATCCCAACATGTTGGTGTGAGACATCACTTTTCGTATAACTCTTCATATGGTGCCATCTGAATACTTGAATGGAAGATACTTCTATAGGAAAAATCTAGCAGAGGTAAATATTTATCACACATACATTGAAAGTAAAGTGAGAAAGATATCAACATGTCTTCTAAGGTTGGAATAGTCAGTTCTAATTATCCATTGGTTTGAGGGTGGTAGGCAGTGCTCAAACGAGGTTCGGTATCTAGAGACTTCTGAAGACTATTCTAGAATCTGGATGTAAAATGGGGATCACTATCAGAAACAATCGATAGGGGTACTCCAAGAGGTCTTAAAACATAATTTATATATAGTAATTCCATGTATTAAAGTAGTAAATATTCTCTTGTAGAATGAAAATGTGTTGACACGGTAAGATGATAAAAAATTACCCATATTTCATCATTCCATCTACGAGTCTTTGGTAGCCCCCTTTTAATGTCCATCGTAATATTATCCAATTTCCACTCAATTATGGGAAGATGTTGCATGACTCCACTAGGTTGTGGACTTCCATCAATAACTTGATAGAAAACCATACATCTTGACATGAAATATGAATTCTCCCACTTCATTTTGTCCCACCAAAATTACTTTTTCAAATATCTATACAAGTTATTGCTACCAGGGTTTATAGAGAAATTAATGCTATAAGCATCATCCAACAATTCCCTTTTTAGATCAGGTATATCCGAAACACAATGTCTCTTCCCAAATGTCAAATTTCCATCTTCATATATGAAGTCACTTAGTCTCCCATAATTCATTTCTTTAATCATCTTTGGAAACTTCTCATCATTAATCTGAGAACTCCTAATGCTTTCTACTAAAGCTAGTTTTGCGACCCTTTGAAAAGAATTGATGTTTCACCTTCCATGCTTAATGCCATATCAATAATTACTAGATCCATGTATATAAGATGCTTTTCAAATCTCATCTAGTTCAAATCTCCACAATCTATTCATCTCAAAGTATCTTCCACCATATTTTTCTTCTCTAGGTGGCAGTGTACAGTGTATTCATAGTCATTGAGTAGTTCAATACATCGCCTTTTCCTCAGGTTGAGTTATTTTTGTGAGAAAATATACTTCAAAGTATAGTGATCAGTATAAATCTCACATTTCTCAACATAGAGATAATGTCTCTATATTTTCAGAGAAAATATTATAGCTGCTAACTCATGATCTTGTGTATGAAATTTATTCTCATGAATTTTTAGCTATCGTGATGCATAAGCAATAACTCTATTATTCTGCATATGGACACAATCATGTCTTTTCCTTGAAGCATCACTATAAATAAAAAACCCTTCGTTCCCATATGGTAGAGTTAATATATGATCATTGTCTAATCTTCACATTATTTCATCAAATCATTATTCACACAATTTTGCCCCAAAAAAATAACCCCATTTACGGGTGAGTATGGTTAATGGGTTAGCCAATCGGGAAAATTTCTGGAGAAAATTTCAATAATAATAACCTAAACCAATAAAACGACATACCTCATGTATACTCATCGGTGTTGGAAATTATTTGATTGCCATAGTATTTGAAGGATCAATATAAACTCTGTTGTTATAGACACTATGGACTAGAAAAGAAATATCCTGAAGCCAGAATTCACACTTTCTAAACATCCCATATAATTCATTTCTTCTAAGAGTCTTCAGCATACTACCCAAGTGATTTTCATTATATTTTGTAGCTTTTGTAGTATACCAAGATATCATCAATAAATACCACTAAAATTTCATCATGATATTCCATGAAAACTCTATTCATTAGATTCATGAAGACAAAGGCTCATTAGACAATCCAAAAGGCTATACTATAAACTCATAATGACAGTACATGGTTTGAAATTCTATTTTCAGAATTTCTTCCTTCTTCAGAAACAATTGATGATATCCAGATCGAAGGTTAATCTTTGAAAAATATTGAGCTCTAGGATTTTGGTCAAATAAATCATTAATGCGAAGTACAGGATTCATGTTCATTATAGTTATAGCATTGATCTCCCTATAATCAATTCACAAACTCAAAGATATATATTTCTTCTTAACAAAAACTATAGGGGATCCCATTGGAAAAAGAAGGGTGAATAAAACCATTGTTACTCACATCCTCTAGTTGTTTTTTAGTTCAACTAATTTTAACATGGCCATTCTATAAAGGGGTATTTGATATGGGCCTTCAACCAAGAATTAAATCAACGAGGAGATCAATTTCTCATTCCAGAGGATGTCTAGGTAAAACCTCTAGAAACACGTCAACATATTCTTACACAATAGGTACGTCCTCTATTTTAACATTCGTTTCATCACCCGTAGTTATTTCGTTCACTTCCTCCCCAATAATTGAATTTAGTGGAGCTACTGGGTGTGGTTCTAGGTAAGAATCAGGTGGTTATTTTTCTTCTCTAATGATAAGGTAATCCTTATCATCATCAAATATTGTAACCTCCTTCTTCATACAATAAATTTTTGCATCATTGTCTGAAAGCCAATCTATTCTGAGGATTGTATCAAATTCAATCATGGATACGATGATGAGATTGGAAGATAAAGAACACTTATTTTCCCTAATGTGAATTTATTCACAAAACATGGTTGCGATGATATTTCCCTTAGGTGTTTAGACTGAAAAATCATGTGTTTAGTAAAATTGAGAATATATAATTTTCATAGCATATTGGGAAGATCTGAAACAATGCGATGATATAGAATCAATTACTGCATTGACTAAACACGAGGAAACAATTAAATTACCTTCCACGACATCATTCATAGCTTCAACATCAGCAGTAGTGATCACATAAGCTTGGCCTATCTCCCTTGGCATTTTCAGAGGTAAGTTCCCTTGGTGCTTAGGATATTCATTTTCAAAATGCCCATTTTTTATACAATTGAATCATTAAACATTGATATCCTTTTTATTCCCCTTGTAATCATGAGCATGGTGGCCTTATTCACCACAGTTGTGATAGAATCCTATTCTTTTAAGTAAAATACCATGGTGTTTCTTCCCACATTTACTGCTAGATGGATATTCAACTTTTCCCTTATTACACTTATTTACATTTCTAGAGTGTTTGGTAGATCCCTTTTTCACTTGATTTCTTTAAAGTTGTAAGGCTAAGAGAGTTACATTTTTATCTTGATAGGGCATGAGACAATATCTGCGTACGATGAGAAGGATTGTGAGACTATTTCTCAATGGAGAAATGGTTTTAAGCTATCAATGAATCAATCAATCATACTCTTTGGGTTGTGTATATAATTTCCCGTATGCCTTGAAATCTTTGTAATGTTAGCCTCACACTTTGCGACATTCTCATCCTCTTTTTTCCTCAAACTCAGAAATTTTCTTCTCATATCAGATCAATGGTCACGAGGAATGTATTTTTCCATGAAAATATATATAAACTACATCCATTACTTGTTCAATACTTCTTCACCTTCCTCTGTGTTTTGGATGAATGACCATAATTGATCTGCATCTCTCGTGAGGTGATAAACTGCAATGACAACTTTTTCACTTCCACTACTCCCCAAAACAAGAAATATTTTATCTAAAGAATTTATCCATTGCTCGTATACTAATGTATTTGTACTCCTATTGAAAATTGGTGGTTGTTTCCTCCTGAAGTTTTCTAACATTGATCCTCCGCATTGTGGATCAGGGTTCTCCATACGGGTAATGTTATTAGTCATAACCAGTGTGAGTTTTCCTTGTATGGTGGTAAGATGATCATCATTAGTTGCTTCACAAAATCCACTATAATTTTCTTGAGTATGAGGGAAATTCCAAAATTGATTAATTTCATTGATATAGTTTCCATTCCTTCCACAATGTGCAATTTTTAATCAATGGCATACACAATATTAGTTTATGAATCACAATATATAATTCAAAACATATAAAAAACATAAAATAAATTGAATAGTTTATGGATATAATTCAAAATCATCAAAATGTTTTATTTGAAAAATTATATACTCATAAACCCTTTATAATGGTTTGTAATGAAAATGAGAATTATCCAAAGCATATCCTCTGAGGTTGTTGTAACCAAGTGTGCAACAATGTTCATTGTTGTGCACCAGTTTCCATTCGATTCTATCTCAAAGCGGTGTTTTCACGTCCCAAAATACTAATAATTTTAGTATCCTTGGATGCACATGATACAATCATATGTTTTACTTTACATCATGAAATAAATACATCAAAAAAATTTTGTCACCTTTTGAACACACTTATATCCATAGCCTATCCCTATAGGTCAACAATAAAATTCTTCTTCACATCCTTGGAAAAATAAAACATAAAAAGGGTTGAGCTCAGATTCTCAGTTAGGATAACAATATAGCGGAAACCTTCATAAATAAGAATAAACATTGAACGAAATGTATAAGACATAAAACAAAATCCTTTGATACAAAATTATAAGAATAATATTTAAAAGATAAAATCATATAATGCCATTTACTTATTCACATGGATATTCTACTTGTCAAATAATCAAATGAAATATCAATTGCTACTTTCATAATGATGGAATGCATAATGCCAGACTTTATAACCACATAGTTAAGGCCTTGTGCCAAGACTACAAATAAGGTTTTGTCAAGGCCTTTTGACAGGACACTAGTTAGTCTCATGAGACCCACTGATGCATCTAGGAGCTATATCAGGCTCCACTAGTCACTTACTCTGTCAAATTCATTCATCATATGAATAATTTTTAAACAAAATTTAAACATTCCTATTAAAACTAGAATAATAAATATCAATACTTGATCTGTAAACCATGAATGGTAAAAAATAACACATCTACAGTCAAAAATATCACAAACCCGTCATAAAATATGGAAGATTTGTATCATTATAAATCAACATCCAACAAGATTAAAATCAATAAAATAATGTTGACATAGATGAAATGAAGACTATTTGAAATAAATACCTCATTCTATTTTGATATCATTTAAAAGTCAAATAATTATAAAAGAAAACAGTTATTTCGATATTATTCTTATAAGCTTGTATGGGAAGCTTTTACGATGATATAACGGTGGAAAAGAGTCACACCCTACGTATATTTTAAAAAAAACTCCTACCTTAATTTTGTCCAAATGGTCATCAAGTACCTTGTTTGGATAACGACGAAAAGATCCCTTTCAAACAATTTCATAAAAAGTCAAACAAGGGTATAATTGTCTTTAACCCATAGTCTAGTAAATATTATTTTTTTCAGAATAAATTTTTATGAAACATTTTTTGGATGAACAAGATGTACATGTAGATACTTACGTAAAAACAACCTCAGATAACAAAGATAGTGTGAAATTGACCCATCCATTGTACATTTCCTTGGTCGAGGGTATGCTAAACTCTTGTATAATAATTAAATAACTATTATTAAATTAAAAAAGAACAATATAAATAAATATTATATCATATATTACCCTAAAATATTTCTTTGTCAATAATAATTCAGTTGTATCATCGTTTGGGGTGTTAACTGAATCATTTTCTTTTATATTCTTGGTTACGTAAGACATGTTTGTTATAGATAGGATGTATTTTATTCAAATACATGATTAAGGTTTGTTCATAAAAATTATTTTTAATCATAAAATGAAAATTATTCTTGAATTATTATGATGTGGAATGAATCTCATCGTGTAGGTGGAGACAGTAATCCATACGTACGCACGAGCGACAATATCATTATATTAATGATGGAATTGTATACAATTAGATTGTATAAAATATATACAGAATAATTAAAATTTTATATGTATTATTTAAATAATATATAATCATTATTATACACATTCAAAATAATGATGTGTTTGAATAACAAACTACACCACGGTGTGGAGACGGTAAGTCGTGCGTACACACATATGGTGACTTTGATATTTATAGGATGGATAGAATAATTAGTATGGTTGTACCATATTTCTAATAATATCATATTATATATTAGATATAGGAGTTATTATTTTAGAATTGAAACAACAATGAATGTGGATGTGGAAGAAGAAAAGAACTTTAAAGTGGTGATGAAATATTTAACTCTTCTTCGGGTTTATCCTTTTGATTTGATCAAAAGTGCTTCTTAAGATGGATTTATGACAAATGGATGGCCTATAAGATGAATGTAGGAAGGTTTTGAGGATATTTGGGCAGGGGTTGGCCGAACCAAATGGATTTGGAGGTGTAAAATTAAGAGAAGGGGATGTCCCCTTTTATAAGAGAGGTGAGGGTCACTTTAGGAAAATCATGAAATATAATTTTATAATAAAATAATTTTCTGTTTCTATTGGCTAAAAAATGATTTATATCAAGGATAATAATGGTATGGGTATAAAACCTCTCCAAAAAAAGGATTTTAATAGTTTTATGTCACTATATTATCCTTATCTTTTAGATTTAACTCTTAGTTAAATAGTTTGACATTTACCATGTCTATTTGTTATTTTATATTATATGGTTAATAAGCATACTATAAAAATACAATCGAACCATATGTGGTTCATTATTAATATATATATAATTATCTAGGTCCTTTGGCTGATCCTTCGATTGTTAGGAATATTATATCAATTAATAATATAGTTTTTGTTTTAAAAACAAAATTATGTCAATTTTTACACTATATAGTATTTGGTTTTTCTGAAAATCATAACAAAATGATTAATTAAAAAAATTAATTAATCAACCCTAAAATTACATATTAACCTAAAGAATTACTGTAATTCATCAAAAGTATCAAATTATATTTACTTGGATATTTATAAAATCAAATTTTTTAATCTTTCACTAATAAGGTAATCACTGCATCATCATTGTGTCATAAATAAAATAAATTATTTAATGTATAAAAATTATAAATAATATACCATTATTTAGGAAATATTTTTATCTTTCTAATTAATATTTATATGGTGTCTATCCCTATATTGAAAATTGTTTAGTTATTAAACCTTGAAATTCAATCTTTTAACTCTTCTATAAATATAATAAAAATAAATGACCTAATCTAATACACGTGGGCCAGTGGGAACATATTTTATTCCTAAGGTTGTTTTTGGTTGAATTAAATTTATCTAATGGAATTATTTTATGTGTTAGTGGAATTATGTTATCATTTGTTTCCTAATTGTGGTAAATAAAAGTCAAAAGATACTATTCACCCAAAAATTATTTTTATCTTATTGAACCAAAATTTTCATACTAATATAAAACACTTCTCTTGTATTTTTGAAATTCAAATCATATAATCTGTAAAATTATGTTTTACGCAAATATGCAAATTCTCTTAGTTGGTGGGTTAAAGACGGTTAAAAGTTCAATAAAATTTTTATATATCAAATTTTTTTATAAAATAACTCTGAAGAATTAATTTGAACTTATATAGGTATTATGTATCTATATTTACCTAAAATAAATTTTAAAAACATATAAAATTATTTAAATAAAAAATTTGGTTTTAACGAACTATGTCGTGTTTTTCACTACTCAAAAAAATTTCAAAATTTTCAAAAAAATACAAAAAATTCATTGTAAGATAATTTCAATATTATGAATTAAACAATGAAGTCCTTTTTGAAAAATAAAATAATTAAAATTTAAAAAATGGGTATTACTATTCATAGATGATAGTTTGATTGGTCCCGTTGTGTTTGAACCATGATGTTGCATACAATGAAAGTTATTCCATTATTAAAAGGGAATCATACTGTGGAATCTTGGGGTGATACAAATACTGGAGTCTTAGGGCCCACCAGGTCTACAGCATGGTTGTCATCACCCTCATTATGTGTGATATGAGGACATTCAGGCGTCTTTAGTCTACAAAGGGAAAGCACACAGCCCAAGAAAATCATAAGAAGAATGATATAATCTCTATCATAAGATGAATTTTAGAAAAATTACTGGCTATGGAATACTACACTAACTACCTACATAGGCGGGTATGTATCGGTTAGTGATCAAGTATTTGTTTTGTTTCATTTTACTTTCAATCACCAGGTTCAATCATTTACATTTCATAACCTTAAAACGAGGGATGATGATGTGAAACCAATTAATTTTTTATTTCATGATTAACATTATAATGGATATCTATTCTTCGAGAATCTGTTCCCATACAAATTATCACTGGATTGACATCCATTTATTTATATCAAAATGTCTTGACATGGTAAATTTATCATCCCAGTAATTGAGGGCCCAAACACCACATGAATTGATATAAGTAATTACCCAATCATAATAAAATGTAATACATGTACAATCCTACCATTAGAATATCTCTAAATATCATAGGCATATCAGGAAATGAAAAACTATTAAATATATGTATATGGCAAGTCAATGTGCATGGCATGAAAATACATGGTGCCTATAATGAAGCATGAAACAATTCTCCTTCCCATCATATCATTAGGCCAAAAATGAATGAAAGTCCGTGAATAGAGTAATAATCAACAACATCACAAAGCGTGTGTGTCTCCCAATAATTAAATAACGTCATATGAAACAGGAAAAATCATAACCACAATTATAATTTTGGAAACATATCTTTTACCCCAAACATTGGTTCATGACACCATAGAACCATTTATTACCATGTTAGAAAAATTCCTAATCTCAAATATATTTTCTCCACATAGAGATGAAATAATAGAACATGCTCTTATACCACATTGTGACTTCTCAGTCCTGGATTCCACTTAATGTGTTCCCTGAGCCCAGTGGGCCACATGGCCTCAAGCATATCTCCCAAAATGCGAGATGCTTCCAAATAGAAGCGAGGGACTAGGTTTTGTCCATTAGAATAATATTCCCTCATTAACAGAGTGTAGCATAATAGATAAATATAAAAATAGGTAAATAGGGGAAGTAATATAAGTAAAGAGAAAAAATATAGAAATAATGAAAATAGTAACAATAATAAAAACTACTGGAATTACATATAATATCTGATGATGATATGTTATGTAACTAGAAAACTAGAGAACAAGGATACATGACATCGGGAAAAAAATTCCATAAAAGTATAGTGAAATTCAAAAGACTTCCCAATCATAATGAGATCCCTCACAACCATCTTCTATAAATCTCCATCTTAAATAATATCCAATAATGTGTTCAAAGTTGTGAACTTCCTTTTGGAAACACCTTCAACAATGTAATCTACTCTAGGTACCATGTGAATCCCTGAAATGGTGTGAGATAAATATGGGTGCGCCACCACAAAGGGTGTCTAGAATATCCCACCAATGTAATGGAAATGAAACTATGTGCATGCATGCATTTAAAAAGTAAATAAGTGCAATATAACTAAAAATTCATGTAACTACTTCTACCCTAGGCTTCATTATAAATATGTATCCAAATAATTTATTTTGTAATAACCAATATATGATGGTAGGTCATGTGGGGAATAACCTCCACTATCATCTCATTACGATAGTATAAATATTCAAGGTTCCATGATGTTAAAAAGAAACCATGTTTAATGACATTTAATAATTAAGTTCCAAGTAATTGACCAAGAAAACATAGACCACATGGGACACTAACTTATTAGAATATGAGACTAGATAAGGGGTAAGTGTGTAATCAAAGGATCATATTCCAAGACATTTCACAATAAGGATAAAAACCAAATCCAATCGTATCATGGAAGGTAAATTGAGGTGAAGAAGAGAAAGGGCCCACTGGGATGTAACCATGGAACCTTCTAGTCAATGTTGGATCCATTGATTATATCCAAGTCATAATTTAATTGTATGTTATGGATCTAATGTGTCAAACTGAGTATCCATTAATAGAAAAGGATCAAGATATATGTCAGTCTCAACCTATGGAAGCTGAATCCTTGAATCATAATGTGGTTCTCAGGTGCTGATAGAATTCCCCATCATGAATCCAAGATGAACTCATTTCAGGACACTAAAAATTGATAATTAAGTCATACTTAATTCAAATTGTTTCTTTCCTTTCCTTTCAGTGGTGTAAATATTACTGGTATCATGGAACCCTTTTATCAATTCATAATTTATAAATTAGTCCATTTAGTTCAAGCATTTCCTTTCATTAGTGTGACAGTAACAAGTAGTATGAAACCATTATTAATTACATTAAATTAATAATTAATAATTAATGTTCGCTATTTTAATGTCCATCGACATGTTATGAGCTGATACAAAAATACAACCTATTATTCGTTCCCATTTAATCTTCTAATGTCATATACATAGTATACTTCCCAATTTACCTTCTACATTTATTTTTTAAATTCTAAGAATATACCTTTGCTGGGTAATGTTAAAGTGAAATGTTACTTTACATTCAACATTACATTATTTTAACAGGCATTTATTATAAGGATCTCAACCATTAGTGTGTTCAAGCTTGAGCACATCCGAATGATGTCTCCAACATCTCAATACACTAAAAAATCAACCATGCCATATCATCTGGCATGGGATGTTGGGAATTTTGGACAATAACCACCAAAAAGAAATAACATATTTGGAAGGAGATTTACTATACAATTCCAATGATTATATGCATGGAATAAAAATTATCATAAAGTTTCCAGATGAAATTAGAGGCCCATAAAACAAATTCAAAAAACCATGAACATGAGGGATGCATCATATACCACACACATTTGGGTTGTATGATCCTTCTCTTTTGATATCAGCCACTAATTCATATTATAATGGTGTTGATATGAGAATAGTGAAAAAATTATTAAACATTGAAATCTTGGTTGAGGGTATGAGAGGAGAAGAAAAAATTTAAAGGACTCGAGTACATATAGTTGTGCATTCAACATGATGAACAGAAAATAAATCAGATCTCGGACAGATGATATCTTCAAATTCATACATTTTTTCATCAATGAGACCCTAAATGAGATAAAAAATGTTAATATTACAGGAATTCAGATTAGGGGGAATGAGGAGGCTTAATTAGATCATTATGGGAAAATAGTAAAATTATCCATAAAATAGAATGTGCATCGGGTTTCCACAATGATTGAAAAACAGTGTCCAAACACTGCCTGAGTACATTAAAAAAGAGGGAACACACATGATTTGGCCACACATTTAGGGAAATCATACATCAACTATGGGGTAAGGATCTATCCATAGAAGAACCACTTGGATAGTTTACTCTTTCTAAGTAACCTTCTCGCACTATTTTATATTAACAAAGTGCCATGCTTTTTCCAAGAAATTAGTTTTCATGCCTTCGAACATGCCTGATCCACCCCTAAGTCCTTCACTAACACCTTAGATATCCATATTATGTCAAAAATAAATAATTATACATAAATTTTAATGATCCATACATGAATGAAAAAATGGGTTCTTATATAATTATTTTCATGTAGTGGTGGTGGAGTGTGAGTATATCTTTTCTGAAGATATTACAGGTTTATCTCCCCTTGGAGAGATATACTAATTCATTGGTGTACACCTTAGCTTTTTCTGATATCTATACATGCATATCAGATGTCTCCTGCATCGCTTCACGAGTTATAGTTACAGTTGAAGGACTTGTAGAAAAAGATCATGGTGAGACCTAGTGTTTCACATAGGGTATTCCCATTATTGGTTTCCAAGAGGTTAGACAAGAAGTTTAGGTTATGGTTGGATTTTTTGTTCTTAAACCAGGTGACCGTGAATAACAAGAATCCACTACAGAGGATTGAAAAACTCTCTAATTAGTTAAAAGGTGTGTGATGGTTCTCAAATATTGACCTGGGACCAACATATCACCAGATGTGAGTATAAGATAATGGTATACCAAATATGGAATTCATATATTGTTATAGACATTATGAGTACATGATCATGTTGTTTTTCACGTAAAACACCCCAGTAGTGTTTATGGGACTTAGGAATATGATCTTTCATCATACATAAAACAGATTTTGATGGTCTTCATTATTAACATCCTAGTATATTAGGTTCCCAAAGAAGAGAAAGTGAGATAGTTAAGTATATTTATAAACACACTCTAAGAGAACAATTTTTATGTATAGGTCATTATGTTCCAATTCTAGATTCTTACAGTCCTATTTTTTAGTAAATATTCTCTAAGTGGATAGAGTGGTAATAGATCTAGAAAAGGATTACGTAGTTATCTCTTGGTATCCACCCAATATTGATACTGATGTGATGAGATTCCATGTAATGGTAGGGTGTTATTCAAGGTTTGTACACAACTTCAATAGAGAGGAAGCACCCTTGATATCTTTGACATGATGTTCGAATCCTTTCATGTGTATTTAAATTGCCCATTAGTACATTCAATTTATTAGTCATAGGTTGATGACTACTCCCATTATCATTTTTCCGAAGGAAGGTGTCAGGTACGTGGTATTCTGATATGAATTTGAAACCAAGAATGGATGTAACATGATGCTAATGAAAGAGATGATTACCTCTGATTTGTTCTAGTTGATTCTACATGATATGAATTATGCAACCAATGATATTGAGATAGTAGTAGTAGTATTCACTTTGTAGATGTGGAGACACCACCTTATGGATGATCCATTCATTATATACTCTGAACAAAAGAGTCGCATCTATATCATCATCATAAGGATCATAACATGAGAGAGAGTTGATGGATACAGTTCTTCCATGAATAAGAAATTGTGATTTTCAATAATCATGGGATGTGAAAAGTGGTAGAAGATTCTGTCAATAAGAGATCTAGTTCGCAGTTTCAGAAAGAGGTGTTAGAGAATTTGGAATCGTTGTATTTATACATTGGGGAAAGAGATGTAGAATCTTACCATAAGTTCGTGGTTGTCAACCCTCCACTTTTTTAGTGAGTGGGGGAGGAACAACTTGGGGATATTGACTACGACAACCAACATGATCAGATGTCTACAAGACATGATCCTTACATATTCTCAATAGGTATGGAGAATGTTTTTCATTTTAAAGGAAACATTATTATAGCAGTGATGTTGTAGGAGGAATTTATGAGGAATCACATACGTTACATTTTGCGGTACAACCCAGCATGGATAAGATGAACTGGGACCTCTGGAGTTGATTTTTGTGTCTAGTAATTAAGAAAGGAGTTGTAGAGATCATCTTTTGATGCCTTACTTGTCAATAAGTGAGGGATGAGAAACCTGTTCTATCAAGTTTAGCTCAACCCCTAGAGGTTCCAAAATGTACATGGGATCGAATATTTTTGGACTTCCTAAATGTCTTAGCACGTTAATATAGGGGACATGATTCTACCTCGGTTATCATTTACCAAATCACCAAGTTAGGCTTATTCATAGATATCTGATATTCGATTTCAGTAGAGATATTGGGATTCCTCTATGTCCAAGTGATCATTCGACTCTATAGAGTTACATTGAATATTGTTTCGTATCATGATGATCATTTTACATCCAGCTGTGGAAGTTATTTCAAGAGTTTTTTGGGAACCCGATAAGCTTGAGCATAGTAATTTGTACACAGTCGAATGGCTAGACAAAATGGACCAATCTGGTTCTGGAGGATGTGATGTGAGATTTCATGTAATACATTTTCTATAGTTTGGAGGATCACCAAAAACTGAGGGATTTTTCATATAAAAACAACAATAATTATACAATTGGTATGGAACCCTTCAAGTCATTTTACGAGTGACCTAATAGGTCAACACTTTGTTTGTACTGACATAGGAGAGTTAGCACACATGGGACCAGAGTTGGTGCGAGATACTATAGAGAAGTTTCATATAATCCAAAAATGGATGGAGACTATGCATATATGTTTTATGTCTTATACTAATAAGCAATGGATGCCTTTTTATTTCATGTAAGTAGACCATGTATTCCTTCTGGTTTCACCTTGTTTAGGATTATAGAGATTTGGATAGGGCAGAAAGCTACCTTAGATGTTCATTGACACTTTAAAGAAACTATGTAGAGTTGGGAAGTTATAGTACCCCTTTTATCTACCTCTTTAGTTATAATAGTTACATGAAATCTTCCATGTGCTGCAACTGGGGAGGTATGTGCAAGACCTATCACACAACATCAATTGGGTTGAACTAGACATTGATGATGGAGTGACTTATGATGAGTACCCAATAAGGATAAGGGATCGGTAGAAGATGATACTTAATTTTAAATTGATTCCCATTTTGCATTTATTGTCGTGGCATGAGAATCCAGAAGAGATAATACTGGAGAAAGAGGCTTAGATTCATTCTCAATACCCTCATCTAATTGAGTAGCCCTTGTTTTATATTTTTCGGGATGTAAACACCAAGGTGGGGAGAATATAACATTTTATATTTCCCAAGTATTATTTCCTTATATAGTTTGTAGTATTTTTTAGATATGGAATTGTGATGTTGTGGGTTTTCTTGTCCTGGTGTGGCCAAAAAATTTCTTGAAATATATTTGTTTTTTAGTAGTAGGTGAGAACTATTTTACAAAAAAACTAAAAAAACTCCAAACAGTTTTCCCAGATCAGAAATTCAAGGGAACCATTAAATCTAGAAGAGCGGAATTACCTCTAGAGTGACATAGAATTAGTTGGTATGGGTCAATTTTGAAATTTTTTTTGAGGTTCTGATATTAATAAAATAAATAGTACTGATGATTATATTAAATTTTCTTCATCAAAAGTACATGCTTTTCTATATGTTTATGTCTAAGGCCACTATCTGAGGGTTGGCTGATAAACCCTTAGACATAGATATCGTAGGGGGATAGATTTTTGGTGGATGATAATAGAATCATGATTGGATCATGGATCATCCCACAATCAAAGTTGTAGGATCTCGTCAATGGCGACATCATAACCATTCGTCATCGATGATAAATCAAAAATCCAAATTGGATTAATCTTTTTTTGTATTTTCTTCCCTGTTCAGTATTCTAATGATGAAAATGGATCTATCAAACACATATTTGATATGTATATCATGTTTAATTTTTGGATGGCTTTAGTATATGGTGATTTTAGAGAATTTATATGAATATCTATGTTGGTTATGATACATAAATGAATATAGAACCAAAAACAATTGAATGAGGTTAGTTGCGATCATTTTATTTTTTTCCCCTAATTCATCATTCATTTGGAGAATTCATTACTTAGACTCCTACTAAATGTTTATTGATCAATGGATCATTGTGAACCTACTTCCTGGTGTGACGATCCAATATTGTAGATCTGGGATCGACAGGACATGACGATGTTGTGACAACAAAGATGATGTGAATCAGAGAACATATTATTCCTTAAATCATATTCTTATATGTTCTTCAGTGTATGATGAAGAATGAATATTTGATCCATTTTGGGAGTAGATTTGAGGATGGGAGACATTTCTCATTGATTGGATGGAATGGGAGACCGTGGATCTTAGATTTCAGGGATAATTATTTTCTAGATTGACGGAATAGCACCATATGGGACACACAGTGCAAGAATAACAGATCTAGAAAATCCCTAAGAACGCGACATGTAATCTAGGATTACACTGTGTGGGGACACCGGGCTACGACACTATGGTTTTTCCATAGCTAAATATCACATGGAATGTGACCACTCTGACATGGTTGATGAACCTCCCTGGTTGACTCAACATGTACTTCAAATGTACACAAAAACAGGCTGGAGTACATAGTTAGAGACACTCCGTATACACCCTCATGGAAATGGCTTGGCATACACAGACCATTGTATAGACATGGTTTTAGTACACTGACATGTACTAGTGAAACGAGAAATGAACTATGTGTCTCTAAAAACCGTAAATATCTTTATACATTCCATGTTTATGGAGACTACATGTTGTATGAGTATTTCCATGCGAGAAAGACGTGTAATAGTACAACACATCGTGTCACCCATTGGACACACCGTGTACTAACATCAAATGTGTGTGATCTCTTTGTTTCTAGATTTTGGAACATTTTATGTTTTTTGTGGTTCCTTTTTTATTTCAATGAGGTTATAGTGAATAATTACATCCACATCACTGGATTTTAATACCCCTTAGATGTCGACTATCAAAGAATGTTTTGGTGTCCCTTCGAATGTTTTGATTGTGATCTTATATCATCCCTTGTATCATTTTTTGGAATTAATGTGACTTACTTGAGTATTATGTTGATAATATATATAGCATTAATCATCTATTGGGTTTGTGGAATTGATTTCTTATGATACCCAATGAAGAGGGTTGATCCAGATTAGGTTCTTGGTGTCCCCCATTGGTTTTGATCATGAACCTCTATTTATGTATCATATTATTGTCATACTAGTGTGTTCTATATGGGTGGGGAACAAATGAGATCTACCTTTTAATCAATTGTCTCCTATGATAACAAGGATCAAAGAGGGAGTTCTCTCAGATTGATCATTCATTCGAGTATAATCTTATGGTTGTTTTTTTGGTTATGACTTCCTAATGGTGTAGTGTATTTCATAATTATGTCGTGTTTTTTTCTGGTTGTATCTCTAATTCATTATTACATCTATTATTGAGTGTACTATAGATTTCTATTCATGTTTAGTGTTTCTTGGGTCTCTTATTGAGTATATTCAAACTCACTATAGCAAATGCATTCCCTCATGCGTCATGTATTGGGACTAGGGTTTCCCATTTTTATAGTGCCATATAAGGATAAAGAGTTGGTGGAGAATAGCTTGAGCTGGGAAGACCGAGGTGATTACGAGGAGAGTACCATTGACATAGTCCTCTACCTTAGAGTAGGTTGGACTCTTTATTGCTATTGTTGGACTTTTCTACATAATATATTTTTGGAGCGATTGTATTTAGACCTATTTACTTTTCCTTAATTTCATATTTTACACTGGTTTTTGGATTTTGTTATATGAATGAATTCTTTCTATTGTTGTGAATTTTATCACTGTCTTTCTTGGACATGTGAGTGTGTGTATATCTACTTTAGGATGATGACTCCCTTTATGTGATATTCCTACTCTGTACTAGACACCAACCCAAAACCTATTAGATATGGGGTTGGGTTAGTCATGTAATGGGCCCCTCTGATATGTTCGTGATATGTTTCATGTACATAATGTCAATTTAAATGAATATTGTCAAAAATTGAAATAATTTAATTTTACTTTAATCTATATTATACTAAATTTTTAAAAATTCCTAAATATACTATATAGGATAAATGAGTGGGATAGGGTTTGATATTTCATAAATGGTCCAGTTTTATTTAATTACTCATTTTATAGTTACATTCATGACATTTTAAAAGTATAAAACATTGAAATCCTATTAATTGTAAAAAATGGTTATTTCTATGTCAATACTACGATATATGGGAAAAACCCCAAACATTTAAGAAATTAATTGATTAAATATTTAATCTTCTTTATAATATAATTGAATTATATCAACATAAAATCAATATTGTGGAAATTAATTTATAATAATTTTTTACTATAAATGATTCCCTAGTATCTAATATATTCTCGTATGAAAGGACACGACTTGCCACTTTTATGGACTCTATGTTGTAAATCCTATATTGATAAATTCCTATCTTATTTTATTATAAAAATATAAATACATTATATTGTTTTTCTATAATTCTTCATTTCCAATTACTGGTGTGTGTAATAATGGATCTAAATTAATTCTTCTAGAGAAGAGGTAATCATCTTTAATGAATGATTCATTATATTTCTTATAATTCTTCAAAAAAATATATTATTACCATAATAAAATAATAAATTAAGAATAATTAATATACTAACAGTTATTATGATTATGGGAAAACCATATTCCATTTATTTTCATATATATGTAAAATGAAAACATTGATCATCAATAGGTAAAGTTTAACACCTCCACGTAGTTGTGCAAATAGTTTTTAAAAAAATATATTAATATATTTTTATAATGATATAAAAAATGTATATATTTATATATATATTCTATTTATGAAATAATATTATATATAAATTATATACTATTCATCATCAACCATTTATTCATCAGAAAATGATAACATTTCTCATGCATACATGTGCACAACCACCTCCATGCAGTGATGTAATTAATTTTTAATTTCATACATAACTTGGATAGTAATGAAGATATAATTAATGAATATATGTAGTATATTTTATGTAATAATGAATTTTTTATTGAATCATAATTTGCCATTTATCATTCAATCCATCATAAAATGAAAATAGTGTCTATATGTATATATGGACAACGATCTACAAGAATTGCATAATTCATATTATTTATACACATTTGATGGATGATTATAAATATATATATATATATATATATCACAATTATATCATGAATAAAATTATTTTTGATGTAAAAAATGAAAAAAAGTTTAACTAGAACTATTGAATTAATACATAAATGAAATGAGAAATATATAACATCATAAAGATAGTATTTTAAAATATTTTTTTATAATTTATTGTAGAAATGATATAAGAGTATATTAAATGATATCATAAACATGAATATGGTTCTTTTAAAATAAAAATCATGTTTCTTTAATTTTATATGAACTTAAATAAGTTTCAAAAAAATTACTTTGGATGTTATGGGTTGTAGAACACATTTTTTTTCAATGGGTCATATTACGTCATTATATTATATGTAATTAATGAAATATTTTTATAAATTAATACAGATACTTTATTATGTATTTATACTTTTATTATGTTGATTTAATTTTTTACTCATTATTACAACATAGATTATTTCCACATCAAGGATATTGTCTTTGTGATGGATTTCGTCACATTTTTCACTTCATTGAGACATATTTGGTAATATGTACCTATATACATATATGTGGGTTATATACTTCCCTATTAAAATATTTTATAGAAATATCTATTTATATTTAATTATTATATTTTGAATTCAAAATTACAATTCTTAGGGTATACAATTTATATATTACCAAAATGGATTGAATTTGTTTTAAAATCTAAATTTTTAGTGTATGAATATAATTTTCAATGACGAATTTTTATAATATACCAAAAATAACATTTATATATTTTATATTAATCTATATTTTTATAGAGATTAGTCAATTTTAACCAACAATTTCTTTCATTGGTACATAATTAATGAAAAATTCATTAAATAAAGGACACACTTATTTCACATATGATCCATTGCATTATTATTCCACATAAATATTTTTGAAAATATGTTTTAAAAAAATAAATTCTTATTCACATAAATGAACTATTATGTACATTTACTATTTCTCTTTAAATTTGAAATGGTCTGAGATGAAACATTCTAATAATTACAAAGTGATTAATTTTGAAAATAATTTTTAAAAATTCAATACGAATGTTTCTTTTTAATGTATATGGGTTTAATTATATTTCATGACACCATAACTGATTTATGATATTTCGATATTCTTTAATGTTTTCATTTGGTTATAATATAATATGATTTAACTAATGATAATTTAAATTTTTTTCTGCACATTTCATTTATTATAAGAAATTCATGAATTTACTAAAAAAACATATATTGATATTGAATTGATTCTCATATTTTAACACATATTAATACTGTGTTCATTAAATTAGTCTAGAAATATTCCATTTCATGGGAACATGCCCCCCTATGTATCACCCTTATCTAAAATATCCATATTCTATGTGTCATGTAAATTCTTATTTCCAAAATTGTAAATAATTTATACATAAGGTGTTTAATTATTAATGGTATTTGATTTACATTGGAAATCAAGATATTCAAAATTATTTACATGTAATATGGATTTTTTTGTAAGTCAGATTTTATATTTATTATATTTATTCTTTCATAATAATTGTTTGTAGTGGGCTTAGTAGTGGATGATAATGACATGTATTATCCGCACAATGCATCACTAGACCTCAGGCCAATAACGTTCGATTTATTTTTTATGAGGAAAACCCCATTTTTATATGAAGTATTTTTAGGAGGCCTTGATGGTACGTTTATTATTTTCAAAATTATTCAATCCATCATTATAAAATCATATATTATTTTCCATGGGTTTATTTGAATATTTTTATATCCGTTAAAAAGTTTCAATATAACCATATTAGTTATGTGGAATAATTTTTTTGTTCGTTCATAAATTATATTTGATTATAAATTCTTTTATTATTGATTTAAAAGAATGATATTAAATTTTTTAACTTACAATATTAATTATTTACTATTTATTTGTGATGGATTAAACTATAAATAATCATTCATAAGAATATAAGATCAACATATTTTAGTTTATTTAACATAGGATGTGATGTAGATATCATTCAATTATTTCAAGGAAGAATAATTTTACAAATTAAATGATTTAATATTTTATTTCCAATATGATATAAGAAAAAAATTATCTTATTTTTCACGACATATAAACTATTTAGTTCTTTGATATACAATAATTTTTATATATATTAATGTATTTATGTATCTATATATGTTGGGATAATAGAGAAAAGTTATATATATTTATATTTAAATATGTGGTGAAATGAAATATTTACTTTTCAAATAGAATATATTTTCATGTTTTAGATCAAATTTATTATAGGATGGGTTCCGTTATATTAATAAAAAATACTAATGGTTTATATTAATAGAAATTAGAAGATATATTAAAATAAATTAGTATGAATGGAAAAATTATATAATTTTATAATGTAATAGAGTTCACAACAATTGATATACATAATTACTTTACAAATATTGAATTAGACATGAATTATTATTTGTATGAACATTACAAAAAATGAATATTCTAAAATGGTTTATATAATGGTTTACACTATTGGAAAAACATTTCTCCTTGAATGATTCATTTAATATTAATATTTTATCTTGATTATATAAGTGGAAGGGAATACCGATAACATGGATAGGTTATTTCCCAATGAACATAAAACCCAATGTAAAATGAAAAACAAAATAAATCAAAATTTGAAAAGAATTAAATTCTTTCGATGTAACCGATATATAAAATATAAAGAATAAAATAATGAAAAGGATAGAGATGTGACTGATAATGGAGTTTTTCTAGTATTATCTTTATAGAATGTTTAAAAAAATTTAATAAGAGGAAAAAAAGATCATTAAAATGTAATATTTTAATTGTACTAGTATAGAATCTTAAATGAAAGATGAGAAATTCAAAATTAGATGAAATATATTGAGAATAATGTTAAAATAATTTTAATTCAATATTTTTTTAATATCCAGTCATTTTTAATGACCTTAATGATAAACTATAATATGATGTTAGAGAAGATGATATTCAACGATTGGAATTTTAGAAAAAGAGAGGATATAACATATAATTACCCAATATCATTATAGATAAGATAACAAAAACAAAATCCTGAAGTATAATATGACTTGAGACCATGAAATAATTATTATTACTTTAGAAATGATGAATTTTTATAATAGATTAATGGTAAATTATGGTGGTATGTAGTGAATGATTATATTTATCAAAGAGAGAGAAACATTGCACTTAATTAATGTAATTATAATCAAAATAACGAAGGAAAAAAGTGATATTCAATAATAACTACGAAGTGCTTTAGATTGAGTTGTGGAAGAATATTTTAAAATTTCATAATGGTAATTATAAATTTGAATCTATTTATGTGGAATTAAAAATTACACAATCGCATTGAATTGATCCTATTTTTATTTTCATTGTAGCTTCATGAAAATATTAAATAATATAAACAAAATGTATATTATGACATTTTTCCAGACTGTCGTTCCTGATAATGATCACTACATTGAACTACTAGTGGGCATTCATACATTCAATGATAATTCTTTTATTAAATAATTCTATAATATGACATAATTCAAGACTGTTGTTCCTGAGAATGAATAGATTTTTATTATAATTTATTCATTTATTTTAGGAATATAGATATCAATAGACGTTATTTTTAACATAATATCCATAGAAATTAATCAATTAATGACCAATCCATGATACTATAAAGTGTTCTTAATATCAAAATTTGGATGATATAATATATAATTATGAGAAGTTGGTTATAAATAAATGTTTCAAAACTTTAAAATGTAATTAATTTGATTAATTAATTATTTCCATTAGAATATCTCACCCAAAAGGGTAATCACATATATTTTCTCAACAAAATTATAAAAAGATTTGTATTAAAAAAAGTAATGGGCTATAAGTCTTTAGATAAATTTAAACTCCAATCTGGCATGGATCTAAAAAAATATTCATTAATATGAAAGTGTTTTTCCTTGGAATTATTATCAATTAATTATTGATAGAATTATGTATTTGATTAAAATGAGACTCTATATTGATTATTTATTTTTTCCTATCTAAAATGGTGCAATGAAATAAAAAATATGGACATCATACTATAGTGAATATTATTTGTTGGAATACTGCTGGTACTCATGAATATAGTTTTTGTATAGATAAGGAAAATAAAAACTAAAAAATGGAATACTAAAATTATGATATGGATACAATTATTACTGATAGGTAATTAAGTATTAATTATTCTTTTTTTATTATATTTAAAAGTATTACTTAGATTGAAATGAAAATATTGTGTGAGTCATCCTAAATGGTATACCAATATTATATCTTTTTGAAGAATGGTTTTACAGAGGTGATATGGGTGATATAACATTTTTTGGAACATAATATAGAGTTTAAGGATACTATTTAGAATTTTTTTATATAAAATTGTTATTGATTAATTCTTCAGACTAATATTGTACACATTGATGATTTATATTAAGATGAAATACAATAAAATCAATGAAAATTTTAGAGAAATGAATTGTAATTGTAGAATACATTTCACCACATTATTATATGGAATATGTATATATAGAACCAATAGAGATATCAGTAACTAAGAATCATCAGTTGAGGCTGGGTGGCCCACATCGTTAAAAATATTATGGAGTTCTACAAATTCTACTCTCACCATATGCATTAGTTAGAAAACATTTATGTTGTTTTTTTGGAATGATCGTACCTTTCTATTTAATTATCCATTGGGAGAGTGTAATATATCAATATAAAGAAAAAAAATTAAGAAATAATATCTGGAAACATTTTTGAATAGATAAGAAAATGTTCAATATATTTTTAAAATAATGAAGTAGAATAACATATTAATAAGGATAATAATTAATATATAAATAAATATATCCCATATAAATATTTTAAGGAACTAACCCAGTTCAGCAAAAAACACTAACTATTATGGATTGATGCAAATGTCGATGTGTATTCCCCATTTCGATGGGATAGTGACATAAACCTTGGAATCAACCTAAAACCAAATGAAAGAGTTTAACCAATAATGATACCAAAAAAATTCTTAAGAATTTATTACAAAACATGTGTGTTATTTTTACCAAGGATTGTACCTTCCTAATTTATTATCTATAGGGTGAGTGAAATATTTCAATACAATGTTAATGTTTTATGAAATATTTTTTCTGAATTTTCAAATTTATGAGAAAATGGAACATATATTTTTTCATTCATGAAGTTAAATAATATATTGATAAAGATGAAAATTGACATTAGAGAAAATATAACGCATATATATATATATATATTCTAATGAACCTACATAGTTCAATAAAAAATTTCAACTGAGAATACCCGAGACAAATATTGATGGGTATTCCTTATTTCTATGGGATTGTGACATGAACCATGGAATCAAAATTATAACCGAGGAAACAGTCACACCTATAATTATTACAGAACATTTTTCAAGTGGAGTAATATTCTTCCTGAATTTTTATTATAACATAGATTAAAAAATAAAAAAAAATAGAATTCAAATCAAATAATCGAAATAACTGTATTTATGTCACCATCTTCCACCAGTAACACAATTCTATATAAAGGATATAACCATTGATATTTAATCATTCTATATGGTTCTTTTTATAGTACCTGTAAACATCAAATTTATTTCAATTTATTCAGGTATAAAAACAATGGATTTGAATAGTAGATGTCTGTATGATACAACGAAATTCAAAAAATATCAACATAATATTTCGTGGTCTATGTTCAAATATAAATGTATTTATATAGATTTATTTTATATAGAAATTTTATAAAACAAACAATGGTTCCCTTTAATAATCATTAATCTATTCCACATGAATATAGATATAAAAATGTGTGATAAATAGATGGTGGAAATATATTATTTGTATCTTTGAAGGTAAACAAGTCTGAATATATAACATGACATGAAAATGAAACCAAAATAAAATAATCCAATCAAGGAGCATTATTTCCATGTATAAATATTGAAAATAAACATGTTAGAAGCCAAACAATTATCAATAAAATCATTTACTAAATGGAATCATAATTTTGGATTTATAATAATTGAATTGCTAATATAAAAATTAAATCAACACTATGTCAGAGATAACATGAATCATATCTATATCATTTTCTTTCTAAGTAGAATGGTATAATAAAATAATACCCTAGTGGTTATAAGTCAATATTGTTTTTAGATGACCGTAAAATGATGCAAACAAGGATTCAAATGTTATATTATTTACCAAATGTAAAAATAAATTTTTTTTCACAGTTTCATATAACAGTTTCACTATAATAATACCCTTGTTGTAATATTGATAATATAATTTTGAGAAAAATAATTTTAAAGTCATTTTATCATAATCATAATGTGAATAAACAATTTATAAATTGAAACACATATATAAACCCATTATTATTCCAGACATGAATAATTGTCATAAAATAACTCTTCATTGATTTCATATACATATTTAGTCAACTGGACAAAAGGAATTTTCATTAAAGTTAATTAATTCATTGGATAACATTATTATATAGAGACACCGACCTTAGTAATGGTAGAAACATGGTCTCCCATGAAATTAATGATAGGATGAAATTTTTTTGTTCTCCTAAGACTGTATCAATGCCAAACAACATAAATTCTCTTTCAAATTCAATGGTACTCTTACCACACACCATATTTTGTTTTCACAACATAAATATGATTTGAGAATGTCATATACCTAACATAAAAAAAATTAATCCATGAAAGAAGAACGCATTCCTCTATTAGATCTATCTTAATCAATAATGAACCTAAGAAATATTAAGGGGGGATAATTCTAATGTGTCAATGGGGAGATTTTTTGAGGATATCAGGTAAGTTATAGAGGATTATAATTTTCAAAAACTGAGGGATTTATGTTTATTTTAATATTTTATAATATTATATCTCGGTTTAGGTTTGGGATACAGAGTTTAAAAAACATTTCGCCAACCATGAAGGAGCCTCTAATGTTTAAATATAGAGGATCTACGATACATAGGGAAATAATCATTATTTGAAAACATATGCACATAATCTGTGACACCCCTAAACTAAATCCCCAAAATCTAGATGGTCTATATTATGATATTCATTGTTTGAAAAAACCTAATCTAACTATTAAAAATTCACTTTGGAATCAATGTTCTATATATCATCATTACTATATAGTAAGTAATAACCACGTCATATAACCATTATCCAAGTTTTTTGTTTACTGAAAGAATATTTATTCAACCCCATATACTTGGAAGCCTCTAGAATAATGCATGATATAAACTATTATGAAATTAATGATTACATTTGACCAATATGTAATCGTAATTCTTCCCACCATATATAAATTATTCGCCCACCACATTTAACTATCAATAATATATAATCAAAATAAGATAATATAACTACTACATAATGAACGATTATCACTCCAAAAACTCTTGTGTACCGTGTATAAACATCTCTATAACATAATATAAATAAATTATTTTACCACATAACACCATTACATGACAATCCGAAAAATGAACAAGTTCTTTGAGAACACAGGTATATAGACAAATATAATAATATTCTAATTCATGATCATAGAAAGTGTCTGTTTGATACCACCTTGTTGTAGAAGCATGAAAACACCATGAATTGAGATCCATAATGATAGATTTTCTATCGAATAATCCACTTTTTTAAGTAATTAAACATGAAAGTTACAAAGAACCATATTTTTACTAAACCTTATAACCCTAAATAAGATTTACCATGAAAGGTGAAACCATAATGACAACCTAATAACAAATTAAAATAGTCAATTGACCAGGAAAGTGGTATATATAAAACTTCTGGTGGCTCTAAAGAAATTTTATCCTTTAAAAATTACAATTTTATCACACAATACCTAAAAATTACCGAACCTTAAAATATACTAATCACTTACCTTTTCCCAACATCAAGGTTATCCATAAGGGTTCCCATTTTAAATGTAATCAAATTTCACATTGTTCGATGTATTTGTAAGACACTAAAAAAGAATCCAATGAAAAGAAGAATGAACACAAGAATAGTATCCTCTAGAATCTGATAAATCATATATTACAACCATATAATTAATGATATAATTTCATTATTGAAATTAATGCATAACCCATCACACCCCACAACTCCATTAAAAAACAAATTCATACTCTTATACCATATCCACATCCATGGAAAGAAACATATGAAACTATTTCATGAATTTACGAATGGTTTCCAAAATAATATGTTATCCTCTTATTAGAGTCTATGACACTACAATTTTTAGTTTTGTGTTTATTTTATAAAAATACTCCTACTCAAATAAACAAAGATACACAAATTGGGTTAGTCTGTGAGTTTCAAATTCACCTTTCCATTATGTTGTGAATCATGACATTATTTGTTCAACTGACTATATCACTCTAGGAATCACAAATTGGGATCTTGTTTTGTGAAACAAACTTTCATCCCATTACTTCATTGACCAAGCAAACTAATTTTTACAACATTCCAACACAAGAATAAAAAAATGAAGAAAACTCAAATACCTCCAAATACTGATGGAACCATTTGGAGAACTAATCAATAATCCTATGGTCTCCCCACCATAAATAGACTCATTTAAATTCTCCCAAATGGATCCAACATGATTATACTATAAAAATTTATTGATAATATTAGATGTAACTGGCTCACTTTTTTGGAATTCAAGATAACTATCAACTCAAACACAACCAATGGAAATTATTAAAATTGTTCAATAAATATTACACCTAAATTGATTCATTATATACTATTATAAATATTCCATTATCAAATAATATGTGACCTTCCCTCTAAATATGATATTTTACCAAATTTCATAGTCATAAAATTTATATCACATATACATTTATTTCCATTATAGGATATGATTAAATTGAATAAATTTCTTATATAGGGTTCTATTTTATTAAAATATCATCAACATCCCTCCATACAGTCAATGTAACCAAATTCATTGAGCATTGAAAAATGATATATACTCAATTTAACTATGATAGAGACAAATTCTATGAAGGAATTATAGTATAATACCTTAAACCATCTCTCATTTCATGATAATAATATATATCTCAACTCTATGCCTATGGATTTACAACAACAATATAAATAACCCAATAAGACATAGCATAAATTAATACATGAGATAAATAAAATATCACATTCATCCTATCAAAAGTACTATTATATTATTGATTATCCATCATGAAGTTCTAAGGATATATGAGACCCTAAATGGTTACACACACTATTTCAATTCAATCCAGAATAGTATGAAAAGGGAAATTATATCATCAAAGGAGATTATCAAGAAGATATCTAAGTTATCACCTTTCAATCAATGGAAACCCTCGTGATTTTCTCTATAAAATGGGAATTGATATCCTCTCAAAATATATATGCTTATAAAAAGAAATTAGGTTTAACCTATTAAATATTACCACAAAATATTAATATTTTTAATATGAATATATCATACCTATTTAAGGGGAATTATCTTGTATAAAACCTAACCACCGGATCCACAAAATCTTTCCTAACTATGATTATATACATAAAAAATAATTACTCATAAAGAAAAAAATAGGCAAAAATCTTATAAATATAATCCGTATTGATTATAACAATGGTATAGTGGATAAAACCATGTGGTTCACATGGTCTATCTGAAAAAATTCTTATCCCAGACAAATTCCAAATCCTATTTGGTCAGCCATCTAATCTGAGTTACCTATTAAAAAAATGATTACCATGTCTCTACTCCCAAACAATACTGGATTTATTGATATTTTCATTTATATAACATCCCAAAAAATTCATAATGTGATGTGATATAATGGGGAACGAGATTATCAATATTCCCACAACTCTCAATCGATAAACCTAAAGATGATATAATGTTCACACAAAAATAATGTTATCCAAAAAAAATCAATCTCTCTAAAACTATTCAGTGAGGAATTTAAGTATATAGAAAATTAGAAACCCCAGGTATTTTATATCATAGATTGTGTATCTTCATTACTATGGAAGTGATACATGTAGTAAAATACCAAAGGATCCATAATTGTTGTAGTTTTAGATATATTGATACAAATGTGATACCCATTTTATTTTGGGGATAAAATATAAAACATAATAAAAAAAAATTACATCCATGAAACTATTTAAAATATATCTTCTTCATTATCTAAAGAAATGAGAAGAATAAGGCAATCTCATACACTCATTACGGATTACCAAAAGTGGATGTTATCATGAATAAATAATTAATACTCAACATGGATTGGTAAAAAATTGGAAATCCATTACAATTAATAGATATCATGATTATAAATCAAATCCATTTATTATATAAAGGAATTAATATCATGGATAATTATAATGTAATTATCAATTAATGAATTTCATACTATTACAATACACAATTTCATATATAATTATATCAATTTGTTCAAGACCATTCCCTAAGAAAGGTTAATTCTATTGGAAATGACCCTTTTAAATTAAGAAAATGACTTTTTTCATGAGACCTATTGATGAAAGAATAAGATATATACTTATGAAGACCATCAGTTATTGTATTTATAATGCATTACATATCTGTTTATGACAATATAAACTCATCACCAATATTTTTTATCACAAAAATTACTATATTGAGTAATGAATATTGATTTTCTATTCATATCCACTCAATAAAATAATTTTAAATATAACAATATTCATATAGAAATTGAATAAATCTTAACATAAAATCATATAGATGATACTACATATATTTTTATTTAGGATAAATGTGATATCCATGTATTAAAAAATAATAATAATTAAATAAAATGATAATGCTAAAAATATTAATGAAGAGTTGGGAACAACTATCAACAAATTATATTTTGAAGTAATATAAATTGTTTTAAAATATATTGTTAAAATTTAAATGACAATTTTTAAATTATTTTTAATTAAATATTATCCCTTTTAATACAATTTTAATCACGATGAATAATCTAAACAGTGTCAAATGGGTTTGGTAGTGATAAAATCCATTAATTTCGACTACGTTAGCAAAAAATTCCTTTATACTCTTTTTAAAGAATGAATAAAATGAGACATAGAGAAAAAACTTTATATATTCATTTCTGACCATTAAAATTGTAATTTATTATATATATTTTTTCATAACCCATTTCAGTAAAAAATTACTTTTGTAATACAATATTTAAAAGTATGTATATTGAAAAAATATAGATGATCAAATAGAGTTATAATATTGAATTAAAATTATTACATAAATTTTGAAAAAAAATTCTTCTATGAAATATTGATGCATTTGTTGGTGGATGGTGTTTTTTAACAATGATGTTTTCTATGGTCAGTTGTGGAGTTCCGTATATATTTTTGTAAAATTATGTTGAAAAATATCAATTACCATTGAATAATGATTTGTATGTAGTACCAAAAGAACTTATAGACGATTACTAGAATGGAAAAGCCTTGGGATAATAGACTATAGTGTTGGGGGAAAGATGTTTGTCATGAACTCAAGGTTTTAAAAATTCCTATACAATATATATTCATTAATTCAGACCGTATTACCATCTATGTAATGAGTAAATTTAAAACAGTTCACATCACTTGTTTGAGGTGGTAGACAACATGTACGCACTAACAACAATATCAGTTTCCAATGGATTGAATATTAAGAAGGAATATATTTTATTATAATTATATAATCATAATTATTACAAAAATAACATATACAAACACATGTCCCACCAATATTACCATTAAAGTAAAATGGTGATGAAAAGTGAATCACGCCTCAATGTTGATATGGTAAGTAGTATGTATGCACGAGAGATGATTCCATTTTTCATAGGATGGAATATAGAAAGAATGTGGTGGTAATATAATCATAATTACATTTAATTATATTTATGATACATGATATATTAATTAATAATAGAAACTAATAATTAGTATTTATTATAAGAAGAAATAAATATTAAAATATGGGTAATGAAAATTAAAACATCCTTAGTATAATTCATTGAGATAATCCTTTGAGGGATCTAATGATAGACATTTGGAAGGGAATTGTTAACTATAATGTATATATATTTTTCGATAAAACATGTGTTTATTTCTTGGGTGTGGTTTATGGATCAAAGTTGTTTAAATAAGTGAGAGAATGGGTTACCCATTATAAGATAGGGGATGGGTATTCATGTAATTTCTAAAATTATTAAAGTAATATAAATAATATTTAAATTCTAAATGGGTAAAAATTTAAATAATTATAAGTTATGATGGAAATGAGTATGAACGCACACATAAAAAAATGAACAATTTCATATTTTGATTCCACCTTTATGTTTTAGTATTAACCCTCCCATAATCCTTTAATCATATACAATTATATTAATGGTTTCTACCATTTATGATAATAAAATAATATTATATAAGAAAAAAACACTCATATTTGTAACATGGCTTATAATTAAAAACATATCACATTCATTCGAAAGAATCTAATATATCAACGATTTTATATATTTTAATTAAATATTATTTCCTATAAAATATCATAAATCCTATTTTCACCGTGATTTATTTAGTTTGATATTAAATATATATCAATAAAAAGTGGTAATTAGAATAGAATTTATTTACACTACCTGAATGCATTATATATATCAAAAAATAATTCTGAATAATATTATTCAATGAAATTATAAAACTTTTAATATTATTATATAATTTACATTATCATTCCATTAATTGAATAAATATTAGGTCGACGATGTGTAATCATTTAAGGTATTTATTTCATCTGTTAAAATTTGGAATGTATTATCATTATAATAAATCATTTATATTTAAAATTAGTATTTGTAATCATACATATAGTTTATTTCTTCATATGTTACAAATATGAAATATAATAAAACCAATGGAATAAAATTATTGACATTCCTATATGTAAAATAATTTTAAAGTAAAAATCATCAATAAATTGAATGAAAATTCCATATATTCATATACAATATTACTATAGAAGATATATACCCATACAATTATATCAATTCCAGTGTCACAGTCATATATGAGTCCTTGTCAATATAATAATATTCATTATTACATTATTTACCCATTACCATTGTAAAAAAATTTATAGTGATTACTATTTAAAGAGTACAAAAATAAAAAAGAACTATTTTATAAAATTTGACACAATGATTCCAAATGTGAAATAAATTTTTACATTTAATGAATATTAAATAAACCATACTTTTATTAATGATTTAAATAAAAATAAAATTTTCACTAAAAATATTTATTTTCAATATTGACTAATGTAGACAATATTTTCTAAAAAATATAACTATATAACCCCTAAATAATTCTAATAATATACTTAAAAAATATATTATTTTAATAAAATTTAATTAATAGATTTTATATAAATTAATTATATATTTTTTCTAAGAAAAGAACTAAAATCATTTTTTATAAAAAACTAATTTTGAAGTGTAATGTGTCTTTACTAAACATTGTGTGATATTTTATAAAGAGTTATTCAATAAATTTATATTGAGAGATTAGATTATATATTTTATATATTATGGATAATTCTATTCATACAATCTAATTCAATGGATTTTTTATAATGATCATATTTTAGAAATAATATTTTATGGTTCATTAAAGATCGATGATGTGTGTCGTATATGCTTCTGAAAATAGTATAATTCTAAATGAAATTTGTGTTAAATTCTCTCACATTTATTAGATTATGTCCTCATAATTATAACTTTTGATCTATAATCAAACATTTGTTAATTAAATAATCTATATAGTAAAGCCTAATTTTTAAATATGGATAATAAAAATTCTATTAAAAAGTAGTAAATGGAAATATGATGGTCCCAAAAAAATTAATTCCCAAGAAAATAATATTATTTATAAGTGAAAATACAGACATGGGAGAGGAAACTAATGCCCAAGGAATAATATTTCATAATAGATTACATGATTATGATAATGTTAACAAACAAACAAAAATAAATCTATGATTTGAAAAAGGACCTGAACTTCCTCAAAATTGTTTGTAATATGATAAAACTTTTGTGTCAATATCATTTTCATATATTTGTGTAATTTTAGTGCAATATATACTACAAACACATGTAAAACTACATAATCACTATATTTTTATTTCATTAGTACAATTTTTTATTTGATTTTGATAAAATGAAATTACTAATTTTTTACAACACAATGAAATGAATATCGAATTTTTATCTTTTACTATAGAATAATTAAAATTAATATTTGGTTTGATATATTACCCATGAATGAATAAAAATTAATTTATCATATTTATAGATATTTTAATAATCAAAAAATAGTTTGCAGATGTTATAAAATAATTCATTGATCTGTAAAATATTAACACAAAATTAAAATTTTCAATATAATCAATTTCATAAATAATTATCCAAAAAACTCCTTCGATATATTTTTGACCACAGTAAAAACAAAAATATATAAAATAATAGATCAACCATTATTTCATAGGAAAAAAATGTATCTCTATGTTTCATATAATAAAAATTTTAATTCATTAATAACATGTTATCTTGAACATAAAAAACAAATAGAAACAATAATAAATATTAATTGAAAATGTTCCTCAAAAATTGTACTTAATTGTTATTCATTAAATAAAATTTCATAATATCAAGTATTTTCAATAAATCAAGAAATAAAATAAACTACATCATAAATTTAGATTTCATCATCTCATATATCAATTTCAGTGTTACCAATATAGTCCCATTTACATCATCAATTTCATTATCATCTTTACCCCAACAAAAACTTTTTAACTCAATATCAATAATATAATGTTGGATATATTCCCATACCAAAATATATCAGTATACCACTGAATTTATTTTATTGGTTATCATTACAATTAATTATTTTATTTAAAATATGTATTGAGAAATAATTTACCACAAAAAATATAGGATTTAGGACTCTTTTATCAAAAAAATGTAACTCTTAAATCACTAAACACAAAAAAATTAATCAAACCATTTTGGTAATAATGGTAGAATAATATAGGACTTGTCCCATTGGTTTATCACGTGGTATGATCCCGTGATTCTTTGGATATTGGTTTTAAAAATTATACATATTATTAAATTTGGAACATTGAAAATTGTAGTTTTTGTTCTTATATTTTCATTAATTTTTCTAATCAAAGTTATCTATTCAATCGAAAAAAACCCTAATTACATTCATTTAAGTACATTGGAGCTTCATTAAATAATTATCCCATGTGGTATGTAACAAAAATTACTTTGTTTCTAACATATAATATCTATTTCATTGTTTCTCAATATTCCTCATATTCCATTGATTTCAATTGAAAATATATGAAATGGGCAATTCATTCTACATCCTGATGAATCTTTTTAACATAACATAATATGATGATAACATATGAGTTACTATTTACCATAAAAGAAATAGATTAAACAAAAATGGAATCATTAAATCTTTCATTCAAGATTACATATATAGTCTGAAGCATTCCTGGTTAGTCTGGTAACGTTATCTTCATACTCTTACAAACTCATTGATTCTTTTTTATATAAGTAATATCCTCTAAAAATATTTCTCACATCTAAGTGATATATACCAAAAATAAAATCATGATAAATATTTTTATATTCCATTTTTTCTATTTTCTGCCTTTTTAGTGTTCTAGATCATGGAAAACCACTAATCAAAAACTCCTTTAATGTAATAAATTCAATGAGTAAGCATTTCACAGTCATTAAAAACCAAATAATCAAATATCATTCATTGATATATATTCCATTGTTTATCAACAAACAGATTAGTAGTTCCACTAAATTATGTTGTATTTTTTGTATGTAGAAATATAACACAAGAAAATCACACTATAGAATAACATTTTTTTCTATAAAGTCATTGTTATTTATCAAAACACGAGTCGACTATCCAAATATCGAAACGATCTTCTCAATTCGAACACCATATATATTTAAAATATCATTAGGTAATTGTCTATTTTTTATGAACTTATTGATTCCCATTCTTCGATTAACATTCGTCGTTGAATAATGTGACACACTGGGTTATCCCAAGGTCAATATGAATAACGATCCATAAAATTATATCCCCATAATATTAAATGTTCACAAACAATATGTAGTATTATCATTATCCCCATGTATGATAAGTTCCTTTAAAATATAGCTATGAAGGATTCAACTAATCATTCACTCATACCAACTATAGCTACCCCAAATCATGTAAACCAAAGTTATTATTAAATTTATTACATTGGCATTGATGCATTAATACCAATCCTAAATGATTGACCAGTGTATTAAACATGGGGAACTAGATACAAACGTGATACATGTTTTAAATATGGTTAATATATATATATATATATAACCATATTAATTTTGATATGTAATTGAGACAAATTCCATGATTTATTATTTATAACATGGTGGAAGAAACCAAAAAAACAATGTGATAAAACTCCTAGTACGGGTTATCCATGGTAGATGTTATCATTAGTAATGAAGATGTGAACAATATGGAATTGTAAATAACAAGAAATATATTCCAGCTAATCAATAAACTGAGTACTAAATAAATTAATGTATAATATAAATCTTGTAATATCATGGTTATTTATAATTAAATTTTCAATGAAAGGAAATTAATACTTCTATATATCCGGATTTTAGAAATCAAGATATCTTTATCGTCAAATCCATGGTCCAAGAGAGTAAAAAACTATGTGTGAAGAACCATAAAATTTAGAAAATTTAATGGTCGCATGAGATATATCCCTATGTGAAAACTGTGTATTTGTGGCAGGACCCTCCCCCGTCACAAATACCTCGATCCGTTTTCTAATATAATCGATGATATTTATCTCCCATCGCAAATACTATGTCGACAGGTTGGTATTTGTGATGAGTCATGTCAAGACTAAGCAAACCTATATACACCCCCTTCAGTTTTCATCTCATTCCACTCCTTTCTCTATTCCACTCTCCCTCATTACTTACATTTTATCTATCAAAATATTCCAATGTTAATATTATAAATGAAGCAATATTCACAACTTAAATCCCCCCAAAATATTTAGTTTTATGGTATTTATATATTTATTTTACTTATTAGTTTATTCATTTTATTTGATATTAGTTAAAATTATTATTAATTAGATGAAATTAAATTCAATTTGAATTATATCATTTTATTTTGCAATATGTTTTTACAAATAAGAATGATTATTCTTAATTAGTATTAATTTATTGTTATATTAATTTTTATTCATTAGTAATCATTTGTATTTATTAGAAAAAATATTAATAATCATTAATAATTTAGTTGTAATTTGTAATAATTAGCAATAATTAGAAAAAATTATATTTAATAAGTAGTAAATTGAAATAAATATTTATAAATAATAATAGATTCTAATAATGAGCCGTAATTGAAAAAGTTATTGATAATTAAGATTAATTATTAATTATTTTTCATTATTAATAACAATTAGTCATAATTTTTCATATTTTGTAATAATTAGGAATATTTGGGAATATTAATTAATAAGTCTAAATAATTAGTAATAAATAGGAATAATTAGAAATGACTATGAATAATTTGGGGTAACTAGTAATAATTATGAATAACTATTAATAAATAGTATTAAAGAACAATAATTTGTAATAATGTGGAATAATTAGCAATAATGAGGAATAACTAGAAATAACTAGTAATAAATTGTAATAATTAGAAATAATTAGGACCAATCATGATTAATTAGTAATAATTAAGATTAATTAGTAATAATTAGGAATAATTAGTAATAATTAGTAATGATTCTGAATAAATAACAAAAAATAGAAAAAAATAGCACTTATTTCTAATAATTAGTCTTATCTGGGATTAATTAAGAGTAATTAGTAATAATTACCAATAATTAGTTATAATTAGTAAAAATTAGTAATAATTAGGATTAATTTGAAATAATTAGAAATAATTAGTAATATTTAAGATTAATTTCTAATAAAAAGTAGTAATTAGTAATATTTTGTAATAATTTTTTATAATTTGTATTTTTCAGTAATAAATTATAATAACTTAATAATAATAGTAATAATTAAAAATATTTAGTCCTAAATAGTATTAAATAGTATTAAATAGTTATAATTAGAAATAAAACCAATTAAATAGAAAAAAAGGCATAAATATGAATAAAAAATAATAAATAGTAATAATTAAGATTGATTAGTATTATTTAGTATTAATTATTAATAATTTCGATTAATTACTAACATTTAGGGTTAATTAGTAATTAGTAGTAATAATTTGGAATAATTAGTAATAATTTGGAATAATTAGTAATAATTATCAATGATTACCAATAATTAGCAATAATTAGGAATATTTAGAAATAATTAGATATAATTATTAATAATTAGAAATAACTTGTAATAATTAGTTATAATTAGGATTAATCAGTATTAATCAATATTAATTAGTAATTATCTGTAATAATTAGTAATAACTAGTCATATTTAGTCAGAATTAGTCAAAATTTGGAATAATTTAGAAATATGAGGAATAATTTGGAACAATTAGTAATAATTAGTAATTAATAGATATAATATTTAAAAATGATTATCAATTATCATTAATTAGTAATAATATGTAATAATTAGTAATTATTTGTAATAAGTTGTAATAATTTGTAATAATATTTAATAATTCGTAATAATTTGGATTTATTAGTAACAATTAAGATTTATTAGTAATTATTAGGATTGAATAGTATTAATTTGGAATAATTAGTAACAATGATTTATAATTATTAATAATTAGTAATAATTACTAACAATTTGTTAAAATTATTAATAAATTGTAACAATTAAAAATAATAAGGATTAAGTAGTAATGATTAGATATAATTGGTAATAATTTGTAAGATTTATGATAAAATAGTAAAAATTATTAATTATTAGTTACAACTAGTAATAATTTGGAATAATGGGTAATAATTATTAAAAATTTGTATTAATTAGTATTAATTAGTAATGATTAGAAATAATTAGTAATAACTTGGAATGAATAGAAATAATTAAGAATAATTACTAATAAATAGTAAAATTTAGTAATAAATAGAAATAATTAGTAATAAATAGAAACAATTAGTAATAAAATGTAATAATTTGTAATAATTAGTTATAATTAGTAATAAATACTAATAATTTGTATTAAATAGTGATAATTAGTAGTTGTTAATAATTATTTTCAATAATTAGAAACAATTATTGATAAATTGTAATAATTAGAAATAATTAGAAAGAATTATAAATGATTATCAATAATTATAAAAAATTCAAAATAATCCACTATAATTGTCAATAATACGAAATAATTCATAATAATTTATAATAAATTGGAAAATTTTCCAAAGGATTGGATGCATTCCATTTTCTATCTAGATCATCTTCTAGAAACATTATCTCAATGAAATCAATATGAAAAATCTACTCCAATGTTTATATATCCAATTTTGTATGCATGAGAATTTATATTAGTATGCGAAGGTAGATTTTTCATTCTTGATTTTAGTAAGAGAATATTGATGGAGATGAGCAGTCATTGAAAAAGGAACATTTACATGATGATGCATCTCCTTGAAATTGTATTTAACTAAAATAAATATTAAAACTCTTATCTGAGAAAAGGATTTACATTTTCATATGCAAGAGAATGGAGACCAGCACAGTGAGGCCTCCCGAAATAACTATTTTTTTGGATATGAAATTTTATATGCATACATCGGTGTAGTGTTTTCATAGATATTTCGGTCAGAGAATTAAACAACGAGATGATTCATTGGGAAAAGGAGTTTCCGTCCAACCGCTGGAAATTTTGCCTATCATAATGAAAACTAATTAGTATAAATAAATTATAATTACAAATATTTAGATGCAATTAGTATAAATTATTATATATTAGGGTATATTAGTATAAATTCTAAAACATATAAATTAAATAACTATGAAAAAATAGAAAATATTATAAATTTTTTGAAACGTCAATTTAAATTTCATCACTTTTTTGGATATTATTTGTCTTATATAATAATATTCAAAAATAACTAATTTTTTGAATTTTTTAAAAGAAATATAGAACATGAATATTGACAATAATAATTATTAGAATGTCAAACTTGGATACTTAATTGTCCGAAACCCAATTGTTCTGGTTTAAATCTTAAAAATATTTAGGGTGTTGAACCTTTTTTATCATTGACCTAATCAAAACCATAATTTGGTTCTAAAGGGAAAATTATCTTTCATTTTAAAAAAAACCATGATAAAGTTTGACACATTTGAAAATGTTGGACGTTATTTTTTTAATTTTGGAATTAAAACATATTTTTTTTTGTATCAACAAGGTGAATGAAGTTCCAGAGATTATACTGCTAATTTGATTTCAGATCCACCAAAATTTCAAAATATAGAACATTTTTTTGTAAGGTCTATCTTTTAAATAAACTAAAAAATAGGATGATATTGATTTAACTCATTCGGTGGAACCATATCAATTATATAAGTTATTGTGTCTTGCTGAGGAAGCTATATATCATGGTTTTTAGATAAGAAAAATTTATGTTGTTCCAAAATTTATGGCTATTAAATCAGATAATACAATGTAAAATAGATGATTTGATCAGATATTTTCATTGTTTTAAAAACATTTAAAAAGGTAATATTGTTATCTAAAACTTTTTAGGAGAGGATGGGGATATTTTTATTCATTATCTGGATTAATAAAATATTCCTTAGTGGTAAAATTATTGCATCATATATTATGGTGAAAATGTGTTATTGGATAGTAGTGAAAAATGTGGAAGATCTTTGTATAAAGTGGCTCAACTTGGGATGTCTAGATTGATTCATGTAATATAGTTGAGATACTTCCTACGTAGACCTATATGGAATCATTTTTATATATTCGAACCCAGCATCATTTATGTCATCAAAAAACTCAATATTTCAACACGAAAAACAATAAATCATCCCTCTTATGAAGATTTTTGTAATATTTGTAAAAAATGAATCATTCCATTGCATTAGAATAGAAAAACATGTGACCAGGTCCTTCTACTAAGGGTTTTTATCCATTAGGTTCTTATGGTAGTAAGTATTAATGTTGTCTGATCATTATAACTCAATAATATTTACCTCCATAGATGTTGATAATGGAGCCATATATTTTTTTGCCTTTATTAATTCTAGGAAATCAAGAAAAAATTGATGACTATTTGAAACAAATTATTGATTTGTTAAATTCATTGAGGATTAGTAGTTTCCGAACATATAATGTTGCTAGGAAAAAAAATTAACTACTAAAATCTTCATTTATGTGGAAATTTAGGGAAATCCTAGAATATGTTATATTATCCAGCTAGAGTAAACATGGTTCAAAATCATGTTTGAACTATATGAGACTCATCGAAGCATTTATGATCATCAATGGAAAGAATTTTTTTTACTATCATCACATATTCCTTCCAAATGAACATTATTTTTGGAGAAACAAACAATATTTTAGAAAAGACAATATTCTAAGAGATGAGCCTTAAAAATTATCTTTGGTAGAGAGGTGATATCAGCTGTATCTTCATTACCTCCCAACACGTTTGTACCAACAACATAACAACATAAAATAGATGACTTTGGGAATGAACACAATTGGATATAATGGAATATTTTTTAGCATATAGCATTTTGTTAAGATTTTTATGTCTTTTACTTATTGGATTTCATACATACTGTGAATAATTATTTTGATAATTTATTTCATACAGTTTTGGATACATCGGGTAGTACTAATGATAATTTAAAGGCACAATTACATATTTTCCAAATTTGTTGTTGACATGAACATGATCTTTTAGAAAATTTCAGACAAGATAAGTTAATGAAGGGAATAAAAGTTTATAAAATATCCAAATAATATAGATTTTTTTTTTAGGATTTCAATTTTGAGGCTTCTAAATAATTTATAATCTAATTTGGGAAGATGGGTCAGAAATTGTAATCTTACTTGAATAAGAGGTCACGACTGTCATGATATAGTGGGAAAAATTATGACAATTTGATTATTATTTTGAATGAATTTTATTATTTGGGATTAGATAAAAGACATGTCATATATTTTTTGGATGCATTTTTTACAGAGAAAGAACTACAATGTACTAATAATACTGCAAGAAAATGAGGTTATATTTTTATGTAAACTAGAAACAATATTAACAACATCATTCATTCATCAATGGAAAATTTTACATTACATTTTCCACATGAACAAAAAAATTTAGGTTTGGTATAGTTATGATGGTTCTACCCATTCAAGATATGCATGTTGAAATGGAAGAAAAAAGTATATAATAAAACATTAGTTGAAAGCTCAATTGTAGAATCAATATAACGACCCAAACTATTATAATGGAAATTTCTCTATTGTTTAGTTAATGTCAAAATCAATCACATTAGGAAACACAATGCCTCATCTTGAAAAAATGAACTAGTATGTGACCTTTAAACATAAATTTTCACCATATATGTTTTGAATTTCAAAAATCTGACATACACAGTTGCAATCAGTAAGATGTTTGTTGTTCGATAAGAGAAATATTATTATTTTTGAATAGTAACATACACTTATGAATATTAAAATGACCTTTATTTATCTTGAATCAACCAAAAAAAATAGTAACCTCACATAATAATGATTAAATAAAATTTAGGCATCTTATAAGTGAAAATATGACCACAGTAGAATTATTGGTATTTTTATGTCATAAAATATTATCTATAAATAATTATATAATTTTAAAAATATAAATAATTTTCAATATTATATTAATATTTTGTTTCTTTATATTATAATGTAATTTTTCGAGAAAATTTTTAATTCTATAAAGTGATTGAAAATCTGTTGTAACATAAATATTTGTATTTTTCATGAAAATAGTGATTTTAAATAAAATCTAATTTATTATATATTGAAAAATATTTTATAAAAATAGAGTTCATTTTTTATTCTATACATCAAAAAATATTTAGTGTGAATTTTTGGTGTTTTTATAAAATACATGAATTTTTTTTTGAATGGTGAAGTACAATAATTTACAAAATAAGCTAAATATATTAATTATAGAGATATAGATGATGTTATTCTATAGTAATCCCAATTGGTTTGATGTCAAAAGAAAATATTAATATTATTGGTCATGTAAGAATCACTATATAATGTCCTATAGAGAAATAAAAAATTAGTGAATATATTATTGAGAACACCCCTCTCCCCTCTACTATAAATACCACCCCTCACATTCTCATTACTTTACACCTCTCAAGAATCAATATATATCCATCTTCTACCAAAATATCTCCCCTATTACTACGCCACGTACAAGAAAACATTTTCTCATCAAAAGGTCGTTCCTAGGTTCCTTAATGAGGGTCTCAAGATGAAGATTAAAGATGTAATTCCTCTCTCACTTTTCAATAAACATTCATTCATAATACATTTTATTTCTTCTCTTATACTAAAATTATCATATCTAAATTTCATGATACCTCAGGAATTATTGATATACATTTATGATATAATGTTATTGTGATATTATTCATTATATGCCTCCGTCCCTCTCGTTGTTAATTGAATGATATAGTTTTCTGTGATGTGTTAATTTACCTACATCCAGTTTGATGCACTTCAATTTTCCATCAATTTCATAAATTACGTCAATGAAACCATTAAATTTTTGAAACTTTATTTAATTATTTATGTCTTAATACCTTTTATGTTCTGTAAATAACTATTATTCATAATACTAATTTTGAAAACCTAGCATGCTTGTTGTGATACAAAAACCACTGAAATTAACATAAACGTCATTATTAAATTTTAAAAACTAATCCATCCACATTGAATATAAAATAATTAAGATAAGAACCTTTAAACTCATATAATATCCTTAAAAAATGTTATATGATTTATGGATGTTTATCCTAGTTGTACACCAACATTCATTCATGTGTAAAAGTAAATCTTTCATGGAATCTAAGAAAAAGGACACACCCGAACAATGGATTTAAACATTATAACTCATCTAAAGGACCATAATATAACATAATGAAACCATAATAAACCATATTTAAATATTAAAATATATTTAGATTATAATTAATTAATATAATATCATTATAGAGTACCGTAATGTGAAGAATTCATTCAGATACAATTTTTGGGGAAATTATCGAACCCATGTTTCTTTATGCGGGTTCTCCCACTTTCACTCAATTTTGCATATGGTTACTCCTTAAAAATAATTATATCAAAATTATTTTACCTTATATGGTATATAAATGTTATCCAATTGAGTTTATGTCAAATTAATGTTTTTTCAAAAGAACACTTCTTTCAAAGACACACCTTTTACATCCCACTCAATGTTGATTGTTCTTGTATAAAGTATGTTATACACTCATTATTTTGAGAAAATAATGTTTATGAATATGTTCATATGATATGAAACCCATTAATTTTCATTGGTCGTTTATTTTCATCATTGATATCATTTATATGTGGAAAGCATGATAATAAAAATGTTTTTGATGTGGTTGGTGAGTACAAAATTATGGTGCATAATATGACTGTTTAAATGTGACGGGTGTGACTTAATTTATAAAATTCTACAATGCATTGGGAAAAGTAGTTAAAATCATTATCTAAAGTTAAATATTTTTTGAACATGATTCTATTTTTTTTTCAAAATAATTTATCGTAGTTAACCATTATGATATGATGTTTCATTTTATATGCATCACCCCATTACAAGTAATTTTTTAATGTTTCATCTCATAATTATGATACTATGAAAATGTTATGATGTTAATGCTTATTATTATCCCATTTTATGTTATTTCATGTTTTTATATATCCTCATAATGGGTTTTTAGTAGGCCCCTTTTATGGTTATATCCTTAAGTAACTACACGTACTAAGGAGAAGTAAAGTGTCAATAAGAAGCTAGAGGGGAAGGAATTAAATAAACGTTTGGTTTCTTAAATTATTTGTATGGATATAGTTTTAATAAGAAACTAATAATTTTTATCCTATATGTGAGATTTTTTTATATTTTATATCACTAAAATGATTTAGTAGTATGTTAGAATTGTAGGGTCTCTATAATCATATACAAAGGAATAATTTTTTCCCTGCTCTTATTATTTCTAATATAAAAATAAATCAAAAAAATCACATGAGTCATAATAAGGTAAATGATAATTATGTAATAAGAAATCAATTACCAGTTTTTAGTCATCCAATAGTTTGATTCATTGGATTAATGAATGATGGATTTTAGATGATGTGCATCACAGAGCTCATACACATGTTCTTCTCAACTGTGAAGAAATGACACCGTTTGTACTGTGATTTATCATCTCACTTATTATTTAAAATTTGATACAAAAAATTAATCTTATTTTTTTTTATGATAATCATAATAATAAATAGCTTCCATAAATTATTGTATATTCTCTTTTAGAAAGTTGGTAACATAAATTTTCCTACTAGTCTCAGTAACATGTATGACACCTTTTTACGGTTTAACATATAAATTAAATTTATTAAATTTTATATTGATAAATGTTTTACAACTTTTTGAGTATATTGACAATCTATTCAAATTAATAATCATTTCTGTTTCTTGAGAAATCACCCATCCAAAATTGATGAATATTATAATGAATATGTCATGAATGGTTTCTGATTTCATACAATTACATATAAAAAATAAAGCATTAATAGAAAGTGGTGTCTTCATGAGAGGATATCATTAAGATGAAATTGATGGGGTATTATATGTCATGTTGGAATAAATTATTGAATTAAGTTATGTAGGACAAAATTACATAACTATGATTACATGATATTGGTTGGATACCGAGAGAGGCTAAAATGTTCATTCAACCCATCGAATAGTTGACATTAAATATAAAATGATTCTTATAGTAAATGAACCATTTTTATCAAATCATCATGAAAATAAATTTTTTATGGAAATTACTACTATACATTACAGAGGATGGGTGATGGGTGGATCAAAATAAAAATTAAATTTTGAGAAAATCATTTTTCTCAATTAGAATGTTGTTCTTATGAAGTATATGTAAATGAAAATTTTAAATATAATTTACCAAATCCATGTTTTGATTAATAAATATGAATATAGATGATCACACATAACAATTAAGGGTCAATGGTGATTATTATGTTATTGATATTACAAATGAATTTGATTTGAGAAGAGAAAATGAAATTAAAAATCCTATGAAAATTGATGGTGATGAGGAGGAATATGAAGACATTTACATCCTCATATATGAAGATGAGGATGAAGATGAACAATGACACAATTTAATTATGATTATAATCATATATAATATAAATCTATATATAATAGTTTTTCCAGAATTTTTTATGAACAACCATTTCGTGTTTTGGATGAATGAGGATTAGTTTCGTCTGTTACATGGGGCTAATATACCATTGGACTAGCAAGATGTTGGATCGTATAACTCGAAGACTACTGGTTGTGAATGGATTACTCTAGGGGGGAATGATACTTCGTGATTGAGGGTTTATATCCCTCTCCCAGCGCAACATCTATGTCATGGTTATGATCCATTCTTCCAAAGGAATGCATAGCTTTTGTTAGTTATATTTTATTTACTAATTTATATAAAAATGGTTTGATTATTTGATTTTTTTCATATAATTTAAAATATATTTGTTGAAAAAGGAAGAACTATATTGAGAAATTATTTTACTTAAGCTTGGGTCACATGGAAATATATTCCCATTGATGTTAACCAAAACATGTAGATTCATTGTTGAATTTATAAATAAATGATATTTAATTTAACATTTATTTATTTAATAACTTGATATTGTTAATTATTTATATGGTTTATTAAATCCCATCATTGAGATCAAGTATGCCACAATCTTAATGGCATGAGAGGGGTTTATGCGTGACAATTTCCATCAGTTTTTTGTAAAATTTTAGAAGGAAATCAATGATGAATGCAATAGTGTCATAGATTAATTCCGGATTAAATTTTATCTATGGTTTGGGATTGATAATGTTCACACTGGTTGAGTGGATGTTTTTGAAAGACATAATTAGTAGGATGAAAAAACCCTCGAAGACTAGAGGTGACACATCGAGTCGATATTTATACAGTATGTACACCTAGGGATCATACGGAAAGTACTTTTTTTAAATTATTTATTTAAATTTAAATGGATGTAATTATTCTCTTTTTAAATGGGAATTTGAAGATCCCAATGTTATGGGTTTCAATGTTTATAGGATGATTTATAGTTATCTGGTCACTGGAGTGATTAGAGGTGATCGACACTATCAGATTTTGGTTCGTATAATTTCAGTTTAAGTTTTAAAATTAATTACTAATACTAATTTAACTAATTTAATTTTAATTTTCATTTGAATGAGTCATATGAGGTCGTGATATCTCAGACACGGACTAAGAGTCGGGTAAAGACCAAGGGTCAAACCAGTGCCCACCAATTTGGTGATGCAATATGGATTCAAGCGACCATGTATGACCTTAAGAAAGGCCAATTTCTTACTATATACTATTGAATGATGAATGCGAGTTACGATGTTTCCACTACAATGTCAGATCGTGTTCTTCAAGAGCTCGTGGAGGGTCATCATCATATATTGCATAGTATCTGGTGAATATGTGATCTCATAGTGACCTAATAGAGAGTACGTGTAGGGGGAATGAAGAGATGCATCAACGATAGGAGTAGGAGATACACCAATTGTATCCGCATTAATTGGAAGTGCTCTGATGACATCAGCTTCTACACGAGGAGGAAATGTGTCCATTATATCAGAAGAAACACGAGCAGATAAAGTAAATGTGTCGTCTAACTTATGGATTAGGGATAGAGTTTCCACCACCATCTCTTTCATCTACATCAGAAAACCCCCCTCAATGATATATTTTCCATTACGATAAAACAATTGAATGAAATTGTTTTATAATATTAAAACTATACATCTTTATATTCTGTGTTTTTATATTTTTTAGGATTTTTCATTTTTTTCAATTATTGAATTTTTATTGTTTATATAATTGTTTTATATTAATAAATTACTTACTTTTATTATTTTTTATTTTATTATTTATTATTCCGAATTAGTTTGATTTTATGATTTTGTGTATATTTTTACAAACATATGTTTTTTAGAATATTAAATTTTTTATTTATTTTACTAATACTATTATTATTATTTCATTAATATTGAAAACAATAATATTGATTTATTATTAATATTATTTAATTATTATTATTATTATTTAATTACTAAAATTATTAATTATATAAATTTATAATTGTATACTTTTTTATTTTGTAATATTAATATTATTATTTCATTAATATTAATAAGATTAAAATTATTTTATTATTATTATTATGGTGATATTTTTTAAATTATCACTATTAGAACTTTTATTATTATTCTCCAATATTATTTTATTATTATTTTCTAAAATTATTATATTTTTATTAAAAATATCATTTTATTTAATTTTGTTAATTTTTTATTATTGAGAAATATTTACAATAGGGACTTTTGTGAAGTCTCATCCCAAGTACTATTTTCTAAATAATCTCAGGGAAAATATTTGTGACAGGTCCATGTCCTGTCACAAAATAATATTTTGGCTATGCCCTTTTCTGTAATGGGTCATTTGTGGTTGGACCCCATCGCAAGTGATTACTCACAACTAGGCTAATTTCTATTAGTTTATACATTCCATCCATGAGCTATATATTTTCTGGCCCACATTTCCCCTAATGTAAAATTCATTCCTAATATCCTATGTAATTAGCTTAATTTTATAAATAATATTCTCTACTAATAAATTCGAAAAAATGTGGTGAATACATATTATCAATAATTAAAAAACCAATCAAATAAAATTCAATGTAAAACAAGTTATGTTGTAATGGAATTAAATTATGGAAATAAACATATTCCTGATGGAAATAATTTATATATTTATAAGAAACTCAATAGTGAAATATTATATGAATATAAATACTTGAACTGAATATAAATGTCCATTCTAATAATCATGATATGAGATATAACCATAAAAAAGATTTTGCAATAAAATTGATATTTTAAAGATTAGATTTAAATTGATAATTAGAATAATAAAACATATTTTTATTAATTTTATTTTTGTTGAAACATTAATAAATTATATTATAATATATATAGAATAAAATTATTATGGTAGTTGGAAAATTAATTTACACTATATAAAGAAAAAAATTATCCTTACATTTTATAGAAAATGCTTGGAACATAACATTAAATATAATAGATAGAATTAGTTCACTAAAAACATGTATAATGTATATAATAAAATAATATTAACTTAATAAATCAGTTTTTCAATATTAAATTAAATTTTAGAATAATTATTGAAAAATAAAGATATGGAAGAGAAATAAAACATGTCAAAATAAAGAAATAATATCAATATCTATTTTTGGCGTACCTGTTAAATGTGTAACATGAATTTTAGCATTAATAATCCAGAATAATATTATATTTCAGATTAGTACCTGAAATGATTAGTGTATATACCTCATAAAAATATACAGGTGAAAAATAAAATATATGTTTTAATTGAGTGGAAATTTTGATGAAATAACATACCTTATATTAAAATTTTCCCATATTTTCTTTTTATATAATTTATAGTGAATTTATTTTTACTATATTTATATAAAAATATAAATATATAATATTTTACATATTACCCATTTATTATATTTTATAACATGCTTGTCGACAATATTTTATTATTATCAATAATTTTGATGTTAACTACTATGATTTTTCGGTATGATTTGATTTGGTATTTTGGGTACTTGTACTTTTATAATAGTAAAATCAATTCAAAAATGTTATTTATTTTTTACTCATATTTTATATTTTATGTACATATATTATTCCTTAAGAAATATATACTGAAAGGTGAATTACATTATTCAAGGAGATAATAGACCGTACACACTCATGATCACATTTTAAATTACTCAACAAATATGATAAGGAGAATGCAATTATTAATTTATATAAATATTAATTATTATTTCATATATGTATATATATTATTTATTCATTAAATAATACATCATAACCTATATGTAATCTGTAAATTGAAAATAGTTCACATTGCTTCATAGAGGTGGTTGTTAACAGATAAACATGAAAAATGATAATATTTTGAAATACATGGGAAGATAAAATGAAATATATGATATTAAAATAAATAATCAATTTTATATACTAAAAATAAAATTTAATCTTTAATTTCATAATTCTTACAATATTTGAGAAATGGTTTTGTACAACAAACTACACTTCTATATTGATATTGTATGATGAAAATACACCCAATCAATGTTTTATATTTATTCATTATGGAAAAGAGATGGAATATTATAATACCAATATAATAATTTCATATAAATATATTTATGATACATGAATTTTTATTTTAGGATGGGTAAAACATGTGAAGTGTGTTTTAAAGTAGAAATAAACATGAAGGTGTAGGTATATATTATTATCCCAATTTCTATAGAGATACATTAACTATAATCAAAAGGGACCTAATTTTCGACTTTTGAATTTCTATGAGCCTATAAAACATGTATATATATTATTAACTTACAAATGTGTCTTATTTTTTTCAATATTGTTTGCTCAATGTTGATAAAATAATTAAGGGAATATATTTCCTTTTATAATTGAGTGGAGGGAAATTCAGGAAATTTCAACAATATTATAATATTAAGAATCAAATTTCATGTCATAATGAATCAAATTATATATAATTAGAAAGTTGGATGAGGATGTGTCTAAATTATGTCATCCAAAAAATATGTTTATTTTGCCTATGTTTTTACCCTTATTATTTAGTTTTAACCAACTATTAACCATTCTAATAATTACCATAGTATTAATATGTTCTTTTATTTTGGTACAATATGTTGATAAATGACCCCAAAATAGCACATTGTTGATTTTTAAAACTATATCCCTTTCATTTGTCTGAATCTAATTATTTTACCGAATTTAAATCATTGATTAAAATATTTTTTGTTATATTATATCAGTAATGTAATTTTTTATACTATTAATTTACTTTTACATTGAATATATAAATACATATAAGTAATATTAATATAATCATTTCAAACCATAGTAACATTTGATATAGTTCTAGAATATCTAGGGTAAACATTAACTCAATAAAATCATATCACATTTAATATTTCATAAAAAAATTATTCTATTTTAAATTTAACTAAATAAATATTATATCTTAAAGTGCACATTCAATTATGGTGACTATTTCATCTCAAAAATAATAAACAAATTAAATGGATTGAAATTGATTATTCTTATAAATTAATATTTATACATATTATTCCCTCATTTTCCTTCATGTAAAAATTTTACTGAAAACACAAAAATTAAAATGAAATTTTATTAAAAATTTAGATAAACTTTGATTTTGGTCAACATCATTAACATAATAAAAAAATATATTTATTATAAAATTTTCTTGACTGTGGATGATAAATATTTATTCACTTATATTAAGGAAAGTCCTAGTTCTATTATCGGTCCTTATCAATTTATTTATTATCTATGTTTTCTCGTTTACACTATAAAATGATAAGAGAAGTTATTATGATTACAATTCATAATGTTAAAAAATATAAGATATTCTAATTTAAAATTCATGGATCTATAAATTAAAAATATAGAAAATATATTACATCCTTCAAATCACATTACTAATATAATATAATTAATTGAAAAATACTGAGAATGAAATAAAAATTAATTTTATAGAAAATCCATTTTCGTTTATATTTTTTTAAACTAAAATAAAGAATAATATTAATGATGTGAAACAATTAAGATAAAAAAATTAATAAGGTGGTGAATTAACATTATAATATAAATTAATTAATTTCATTTTTATATCATATTAATAATGTTATTTAAATGGTTAATAAATGAAAAATATGATAATATATTTTTATAGTGGTTTGGTTTTAAATGATAATACTCAACTCTTTTCCCTTCTCATTGAATGAGAGATATCGAATAAACTATGACCAATGAAATTGAATTCTATATTGATGTTATTCATCATTTATTAAAACAATAATTAAAAATATTTTTCCTTTTTGAGTTTTAAACCCAAATTAATCATGAACTTTTATACAATGAGGAAAAACCCAAATAATCATCCTTTTCCCCCTGAGATGTAGAACCCAAAGATAGACTTTTTATTGGGTGTTACAACCTAGAATACCAAATTATTATTAATAGTAAAACCTAATAAAATAATTCACATGTAAGTATAGTAACAATTAGTAGAATGACATATCCAGATATTAACATTCTATATTTGAGTGTCGAGGTATTCGTGAACACTGCCTGATAAAATGAGAAACTATATAAAGTATTGCTTGTGAGAAATATAAAATAATCAAATATTAAATTCATTATATAGTTCCAATTTATTTTCCATCAAGGATTTAATATATGTTTTTTAAACTCCATATATCAATTTTATCTATGCACACAATATAATTACCAAGAATTATGTTTTAGTTCATCATTCCCAAAATTGAATAAAATTATATTATTGAATGTTCACAAAATTAACACACATGTGGGCCACTTCGATAATAAATAAAATTGAAATTAAGTTTCACAATGAAATCATTAATGTATAATTAATATTGTATTACAAATAGTATAGTAAAAAATAAACTTTCATTGAAATCTAATAAATCATGCGAGGGAAATATTCCATATTCCAGCAATATTTAATTTAGAACTAAATTTTTCTATTTAATTAAAAATTAAAATTCAACAAATGTGATAATAATTATAAAAATAATTTTAAATAAATTCACATAGATTATAAATAATTAAGATGATATTATTGAAAAATAAAACAATAATTATATCTACATAAAAAGATTATTAAAAAGAAATGGTATATGTGATGAAAAATAGGGAAAGCTAGAATATTTTACAATATCCAATATAAAACCCATATAGGGAAAGTCCCTTAGGGGTTTCATGTGGGAGATTAACTTTCATAAATTTATATTTGGCCAGTATTGTGTGGGAAATTTTTTATTAAAAATATAAAAAGTTACAAGATCATTAATTATGATATTTGGTATAATCTCAACTATAAAGTTAATTGAACTCATCCTGTGGTTCGTCTAAAAAGTGAGATCCCTTATGACTCTTTTTTTCAGGTCTTTATACCACCAGATTTTACTCCTAATTGATATGCATAATATTTTAGTTATATCTCATAAGTAACTCTATTAAATTTATCTAGTGAGTTGTTATTATCCCTAAAAAAGGTAACGTGCCACTACAAATGTCTTGTCCAATCATTGCGGAGTAACTATAGATCCATAAATTGTTCCATAATATAAACCATGAAAATGAAATATAATTGATAACATTGTTAATTTTAGGTTCATGAGATGTTGAAAAACAATAAGATACAAATAAAAAAAATCCCACTATTATTGTCCTTAAAACCCACACCACATCCAATGGTATTGGGGTTTCCTTTTAAGTAATCAATTGAATTAATTAATATCTAAATAATAAATAGGCTTAGCAGAGTACCTAAATATAATATGTGGGTGAATTTAAACAACCTGATTTTCACAGTCACTTAAAAATTATGAAATCTGGATCTCATTGGTCAGTGAAATCTGGAAAATAATGAGTTTGACTACTTGACTGAAATAATTATTATCACTAGTGATGAGAATCGACAGAATGTGGATCCATCAAGGATCACATTGTTTTAACCAAAACAAATAACATACTACATCATTAACATAGCCAGTGGAAAGGGGTTTATATTTGAGGATAAGAGGAAATTTAATTTCTAATATGAAAAATATCATGCATGGAATCTATGACATTTCTACATGGCTCAATATGATGGAATATATAATTTAACAATGGAAATGGGGTAACACAATTGAGGAACAATTGATCTATATATTCTTGTTGTTTATTTTTTAATGAAAACAAATATCCTGTATCGATATCGAAAATTTGATTGGTAGAATAAATAGTAATTATTTTATGGTTCAATATCAAAATAAGAGTCAATTGAAAACGCTTTATCTTAGAGCTGTTTAAGTAGGTAATTTTTTTCATTAACATAAATGAACCACATAAATTTTGTAGGTGGATGTATATGATGGTTAGTATTCTCTTCATGGATGGTTCCCAAACTAGAAAATCATCACATTATTAAAATTCATACTATATTATAATTTATTTAACATCATCCTGAAATAGATATTATGATTTTTTTTGAAATGATATTTTTTTATATCTATGAGTTAGATAATAAATCATGAGGTCAAAAATCCTCACAGGGAGGGTGTACAGTCCAATTTCCAATCCATGGTTTTCATAGTCAACTTATAGTTAACAATATATCCTTAATAGTTAAAAATAATGTTATAATATTATTGAATAGTTGATCAAATAGAAGAATCCATATAAGAATGATTTTTATACATTATTCATCCAAAAGAAAATTGTAGAATTTTTTTAAAAAAAATAATAAATAATAAATATTCTATTATAAATCCGGCGGAAAAAAGGACAAAAACAATATCTCATGTTAAATTATATTTATATATGTTAATTATAATTCTTTATATTATATATTAAGAATAATAACATATTTACCCAACATTATATATTATATATACTATAGGAAATTAATTCTAGAAAACTAAATAATTATTACACAAAAAATATAACAACATTTATATAATTTCAGTATTTATAGTGGTCTAATAAAAGTTAAATTTAATCTAATTAAAAAAATATTATATTGTAACATTTTTACCCCACGAACGTAAAATAATTTAGTGTCTTGAATCAAATGTTTTAGACAAAATCAAAATATATTTTCACTAATCGGGTTACTCAAGGTCCATTAAATGGTCAGTACTCATAGTCTATTCCACATGAAATACATAATGTTAGTTCAATGTCCTATAAACATGTCAATTTCCATGTCTATTTCTAATTTTACATTCCAAGGTACGTAGACAATTTCAGTTCTTTGGTTGGTTCTATATTAACAATTTATGGTTAGTTCTAGGGCCAGTTGACATTGTTGTTTGACATGGACATTTGAGGTTGTTTATTATAGAATATAAAAAATTATTTATTACCACACATTGGAAAAATTTAGTTGTAAGAAAAAAAAAATATTTTATTGTGTCAAAAAAATTATTTACCATAATAAAACATCATAAAACATTAAGTAGATGTTATGAACTATAAAAGGATAGTAAAAAAGTCTTGTTTTATCAAAATAAATATTATGATATGATTATAATTAAGAATAAATTTATTTATACACAAATTAAAATTATCAAAATATTTATTGGAAATTAAAAAACTCATGCATTTTTGTTTTCAAACCACAATGTCATTAAAATTTATAGAGAGTATTATACCCCTTTTAGAAAATCCCAAAACAAAATATAATTTTAAGAAACAACTCTCCCCTTTAAATTTATAAATATGTGTAAGTTGAGTAATTATATATTTTAAATTAATGTATAAAGAATTATCTCTACATTAATTATTAAACATACTATAAAAATTGTATTTAATAACCATTATACATATTCAAATTTCGATACTTATATCAATGAGCCACCAAATTCATTCCATTTTCAAAACTTATATCATGAATCCACAATTCAATGAGCATAATTTTTAATGTTTTCTTTGAATTAAATGAGAAAATCCTTCATAAAAAACCTTCTATTCTAAATAAATGATTAAAAAGTAAATTAACATCTAGTATAGTTGATAAATCACAATGAAAAATTATGACACATAGTTATTTATAGAAATAAAAAAACTTATAATCCAAAAATTAAATTCCATGTTTTAACAATTTCATGTAAATATGAATATTTCAGTACATAAAGACACCCAGAATAAACCTATATTAATTTCATGTAATGATAAATATTCATCATTCCAATTAAAATTGGATTTTATCAAATTTAATAAATTTTAGGAACTTTGTAACGATATTACCCAGTTTATTTTTTTAAAATTTAATCTATCTTTTTCTCTTCATTTTACCAGATCTTTCATAAAATGAAACACAACATCAATATTCATATTTTTGGAATAAAATAAAGGATTTTTGTAAATATGAATAATATAATTATTATAATGATGGATATCAATATTATTAAAATAAAAAAATAGAAATTATACTCTTAATACATATATATTTATCATAACATGGTATGGCAATTATTTATTCCAAATTATCATTTGAAAGAATGATATAATATTTATTAAGTTATGTTCATGAAACTGTGTAATTAACAAGTAAATATAATATTCTAGAAGTACTCTTTCTATCAAAGATACATTCCCTAAAATCAAAATGAGAATAAATGTTCAATTCAATTATTGTTCTATAATGATAAAGTATATGAATATTCAACTAAATATTAACATATACAGATAATATTTTTAAAAGATTTTATTTATATTAAATATATTCACTTTGATTTCTAGAATAAATGAAAAATTAAAACATTAAAAACTTCTTAAAAGAATGTCCACATAATTAAACTCTTCTCATTCCACTCTATATTATAACATAAACAATGTATCTAGATTTATCAAAATCTAACATTTATGCAGTACTCATGGGATTATTCTCAGTTTTATACCAATATAAAATATATCTATTATCTAGTTCATTATGAAGTATATATTTAATTAAGGAAATACTATAATTTCATTAAAGAATTATTTAACTATGTAAATAATTCAATTACCCCATCATTTATTATCAAATTATGATGAAATAAAATCTAAAAATGAAAAAAAAAGTTTCAAAAGAATATAAAAATACAATAATAGTAACCAATAATTTTACCCTTAAAATATCATTAGGAATTTTCTTAATATAAAATTTACAAATAACTATTACATTTATATAATTATTTTTCCATGAAAACAATGTAACAATTCATAACAAAAATAAAGGGACCTGTTTCAATCCATAGAAATATATAGATTGTTTAAAAACATGAAAAGGATTATTTTAATTTCAAAATATAGTTTGATTTCTAACATACACTTCTTCATAAATATATCCATTTTGAAATGTATTTTTTACCTATATTTTATAAAATTGAATACATGAAAATTAGTATAACATAATGATATCATAATTACTTTTAACCCCAAAATAGTTGAAAATGATTACTCAAAATAAATTATTTCATTTTTTGAATAAACTGAAGACAATAATCTAAATTGGTTCATAACTATATTTCTATAATAATCATGTTCATTTCTAGAAATTCATTTTTCCCAATAATAAGATTTTAATTTGATGGATCGTCTAAATTTCTCCAAATATTCTTATTAATTATCTTTAATTCATTATAACATGGAATTATCCAATAATAATAATTAAAATCCTTATCTCCTTATTAGGAACAAAATCGTAAATAAAAACATGTATATACAAATATTCCTAATATATTTGGTAGTTTGAAATTTTGATTTAACATTAATAATAACATTTTCAATGGGATGATTTATTTGTTTATTCCAAAAAAATCATGAACATGATTAGATTGAGAAGAAACATTCTCCCCCGCAACTTTTGTATCATTATCATGAGGTATACACCCATAAATATTAAGTTATATTAATTCATCCCCTTGTTTTTCAATATCATTATCTATTTCATGCAAATTATTTTCATATAACATAACATATAATGATTATACATCAATTTTGATTATTTTTTGTATACTGTAAATGTATTACTTTTATGTGAATATATATAAAAAATTACTTCATTAAAATTTCTATCAAATTTATCTAATATATCTTTTATGTTAGGAATAATAATATTATATTGAAGGAATCTAAAATAAACAATTGTGGGTTTTTTTCATTTCCATATTTTTTAATTTTTTAATTTCAACATGGGACTAAAACTAGATTAATTTTTTGAAAACATGATTTATTCTTATATTTGCAGAAAATTATTTAATAATTTTTACTAAATTATTCAAAATATTATTAATTTTATAATTTTTCAAATTTTTCCATCCTACAAAACAATTTTTTTATGTTTAAGGGATTTAAAAATTGGAAAAATAACATTGTTATTTAAAAAATGACAATTTATATATTCTATTAATGATCACCATGATCACATTTAATTGATTTAATTATGTTATATTTCTTAACTTGAACTTATTTAAAAACAATAATAAACATAATAATGATACATAATTAAGAGAAATAATGTAAATACATTGTGTATCTTTTAAAATCATTTATAAGAAAAAAATATCTCTTACCAACCAAAGTGGCCCGATTAATAGGAAAAAATACATCTAAAGGAATTAGATAAAGATGGCTTACAACATCGAATTTTTTAACTAACTTGAAACTACTATTATGGGGATTACCTTTTACCATGAGGCACAAACAAAGTTGATGACAAAACTAAAATATGGTAACTACAAAATAGTTTGGTTCATTGATACCTTGTACAGAAACCTAATATTTTCATGTCCTAACATCTTATGCATAAAAATTTTTCTTACTTTACATCATTTATAAATTTGTAATTATTTTTAACAAATTATTAAAAATTAATTGAATAAAAACATTTTATTTTATTTATATATTACAAAATTGATTTATCCTTTTAAAATAATTAATTTAACATTCTAAAATTTAACAAACATTTTATTATTACATATCTTTTAAACGATTACTAAATAATGTTTCAAAAAATCATTAAATACAATATCATTAATACTAATTGAATATAAAAGTCCAAAATAATAAAAATATCCGTTTTCTTTAGAATTGTAACCAAATGTAATATTACCCCTACCGTACATATTTAATGAATGATTGTGTTATATGTCACACTCTCTGTGTCCTTTGAATAGATTATTCATGTGTCAAAAATAATTCTTCTGTCCACAATAAATGTTTCCTAAAAATATTATTTATAAAATAAATGATACCCATGCATATTTGTGTCCAATGAGATTAGAATTTTAATTATTTTGAATCCTAACATATTTCAAATAACTATTTATAAAAAATATATAATTAAATGATTTAAAAATAAATGAATTTCTATTTCAAATAGACTTTTGAAATCTCAAATAACAGTAATTTTCATAATTTTCTTCCATATAATATCTATAATAACTGGAAGTAAATGTTATTTCATTTGAATATTTAATAATGAATATCTTATACATTTATGGTTATTTATATTCATAAATAATTTATGTTCTATATTTGTTCATTTTTTTAAACACATCAATTTATTTATATGTTCGATCCTTTGATGAAAAATGGATATATTTTAATTTAACCATTCAAAATATTTCCGACATGTTAATTCTACATACGAATATTATCAAATGTATATATTTAATCATCATGTTATTTTTATATGAAATCAAATTCTATTTTTAATTTATAATTTTTAGCATGACAAATTATTTTTTTTGTAATTTCCATATATTATAGAGAATAGTTTTTCCTATCATAGGATGATTCCATAATATTTTCACTATCTTTACGGACATACTAATGTAAAATCCTATGGATCTTATATAAACTAGTAAATTTTTTAAAATTAGGATCAATTCCATCAACCACTTTATTCAATTCCTTAAAAATGGGGTTTTTTAGATTTAGATTCATCTAATTAAAATTAAGAAGAATAAATTAGCATATTATATGAGTCTATTAATAACCTCTTTATAACATATTTTTTATAATTATATTCTCCAGTATTACTTGGATCCTATATAAAAATCCATCTAATAATCATTTCATTCTTTTAATTCATATATTATACTTTTCCTTCTTTAATATCAGGAATTATTGCTTAATAGGGCATTTTTTCCTCACTCGTAGCAAGTTATATATTTAGAATAATTAGATATGAAATTATCATTATTCTTCTACCTTTATTCATATTTTGAATATTATTAGAAAAATATACATGATTAACAGTTCTTACTTCAATATCAAAATTTTGGAACATAGAATTTATCATTCCTATCACTACTATATATCATAGAATCAAAAGAGTAAGTAGATGAATTTCGATTAAATGTAGTTAAATTATTATTACGAATTATCATCATTATAATAATTTTACTATTCCAACTAATAATGTATTTTTGATCCAATATGACCCTTAATATAGTTTTCTATAAAATGAAAACTCTCATCTATAAAAACATTCCTAGAATGACACATCCTATAAAAATATCTAAGATGTCATTCAATATGAAAAAAAATTATATAGAGTCTCATATAAGGAAATAATTCCACTTAAAATACTAGTAAATATATGAAAAATTGGATTTATGGTTTCATATCATTTAATTTGAAATTATTTGAATTTATCACCTTACATTCGTAAATTTTATATAATAATTTTATTTGATAAATGATAAATAACACAAAGAACATTCAAAATGTCATGTGTATTTTTATATTCTCAAACAAGATTATACACATTCATATTTATTGAAAATTATGAATCATTCTTCACATTGTAGCTCAAAAAATAATTTACCACGTCATTGCCAATTAAAAATTCATGGTAAAATTCAAAAAAACTTGTATGGATTTTATATTATCATCCAATGACCCATTCTATTTTTCATTAAAAAAATTTCAATTTAATATTTCCTATTTCTATAATCAGTTGCATAAGAATGATAAATTTAAGATGTTTCCATCAATCATTTGAGTGTTTCCCTACCATCTAAAATAGATATTTTCTACAACTTAAGTATGATATTTATTTATTTATAAAAAATAAAAAAAATATAATGAATTTGGATCCTACCCTGAAACAAATTGTAATTCTATAGTTACGGAGAAAAAAATAGGCAAGAGGGGGGTTAATTAGTCTTTTTAAATAAATTAAGGAATTTAAGAGGTATATTATAGTTATAATGAATAAATAAGTTGAATATAATTGAGAAAAAATATTTTTTTTGATTCAGATGTGAGTGATCATACTTCATCCTTTACCCCTTTCATGAACTGACAATGATAGTAACCACTACCACAAAAAAAGGAATATTATAATGATATTTTCCCACCATGAATCGAAACCACCATCAAAATATTTTTTCATCATGGACTATTAAACCCAAAAAAATCATAATGATTTATACTTGGAGTAATAGTTGAGATAGACTTTCTTTTTCCCATGGCGGAAAACCCAAATCTCGACAATTCATGGGGACTTATAGCATGATATAATAAATTTTAAGCAGTTGCATAACCAATTATAAAATATTATCAAAGAAGTATATCATGATGAAAAACCAAATAAATAGATTTAATTATTTTATATTATTTTTTCAATAAAGTAGTGACCTCTCCAACATAAAATTATGATAGAGTAAATGTTTATCTATAAAAAGTACTCAATTATCAATTTTTACAGCCGTAGTACTGTTTAAAAAATATCTGCACCATGTTTTCCATGATCTGGATCCCTGGAACTACATATTTCATGTTATATATTTAGATAATATTCTTCAACATAATTAAATTATGGTTCATCTTTCCCAATAAAACATAAAATTTAATTATAGAATTCTGATGAAATGCATACTCATGTGGGTGACATTCATAATATATAAAATTATGTTCAAGCTGCAGAGTGATAAAAATATATAATTGTTATTATATAACTAATGAAAAATTATATTCAACGGTAATGTTTTTTGGAAACAACCATCATAAAAGTGAGAAATACTATTCAAATTCCAAAAAAATTTAAAATCGGAATCATGTTTTCCCATGAAATCAATGTCAAAATTCAACATAAATGATAATAAATTAATAAAATATTAAAAATACATTCTCATGGATATACAATAATTATTAAATAATTACAGAGAAAATATAACATTAATTATAACCCCAATAAACATCCAAAAAATGGAAAAGTGAAATATTTTTTAAAACAAATCGTATTTGTAGATTTTACAACATTATATAGAAAATCCAAAATCCAAAATTGTAAATCAAATGTATGTGTCTCACTGTTTAAAATCTAGTGTGAAATTATTATAGGTGAATCAAGGTAGTTGATTCTATGTAAATAAATTAACATGCCTAATTTCACAAAGGAGATTCATGAAATTTCTTCATAGCGTATCCTATATAGTTTAGACATAAAAAATATAATAAAAATGATAAAATCAGACATATATATGACAAAATTTTATATTGTTAATTTCATTATATTTTAATTAAATTAGGAATCAACTAAATATATCATATTCCGATAAATTTATCATCAAAATAATGAATAAATTTAGTTCTAAAACCATATTCTTTATAATTATAAAATATTGCGACTTCTGTTTAATTTCTGTAATTATAAGAATTAATTAAATGTTTATATTCATATTATATTTCTAAAAAAATCCATTAAAATATACAAGAATGTACTATTTTAGTGTTATATATACAATGTTATTAGAAGAAAATAATTTAAAATTTAACACATTTTTAGTGAACATGGTTGTTTTCATGGGTACTACTCGTGGTCTATTCCATTAACACTACCTAGGGATAGTTTCATGGTCAGTCCACGATGTATGTTAAAATTTTAGTTGTTAATGGTTTGTATATTATCTGTTAACATTTCCAGTTCCACATTCAGTTACACTATTAAAAATCAAGGTCGATTCTAGGATCAGTTCACATGGTTCATTTACATGTTCAATTCCTATTTTTTTTAAAAAAATTTAATTTCCATAAATTTCCTTTTTTTAGTTCCATAATAAATGAAATGATATTTCCAAGTCTTCAAAAACATATTCAGTTAGGGAACAGTTCTTGAATCATTTATGACATGTAATAAATTATTAAAAATCTAAAAAAATAAAAAATCTAACAGAATAAATTTTATGATATTATAATGATTAAGAATATATTACTTAACAAAAAAATCAAATTTTTAAATATTTTAATAGAAATAAAATAGAAAAACATATTTTTAATTATCAAAACCTAATGTGGTTCTATGATCCCCTCAACCATTCATTACAATTACCGTTTTTAGATTATTTTAATAATGTAGAGAAAATTATACTTTTTAATATATTCTAGATAAAATCTTTCATTGTAACTTAATAAATCCTAATACATTTTTTTTAGAAAAATCCATATTTTTCAACATTGAATGAAAAACCCAATGTTCTTGAAAAATTATAAACATTTTACCATATGCTAAATTTTATATGATGATTTATAAGATGATATTATATATTAAAAATTCATTTTATTAATTTATTATAAATTAATAATTATAATTTCTCACTAAAGGAAATAATTTTTTTTTGATGAAAAATTATTTCTGATGAATAAAACGAATACACTAAATATTGAGTACTAATTTTAAAATAATTAATTTTGGATTTTTATTTTGTATGTCATTTATATATTTTTATTAATTGGTTCTTTCTATTCGTACCTTCCATTTAAACGGCTTGGATGTAATGTTCATAATTAAATAATAGTTGTATGTGGTTCGTTTAAGAATGGTGTTTCATGTTGAAGATTCTATCAAAAATAGGGTTATTTTAAAATCATAGGGTGTTATCTAAACAAAGTCCATGGTATCAAAATAATATTCAACTCCTATCCTATAACCCTAGAAATTTAGAAATAATTTTCTATACAAATGATGTAAAATAATGAATTTTTTAAAGATAATTAATCCATATTTTTGGAAAATAAAAAGTTCTCTTTTTTGATAACTAATTTCTCGATGAAAAATCTAAATATATGTGTTAAAGGATTCTTGTATGATTAGAATCCTAGATACCACTCTTTAATATTCAATCAATTATTTTTGGAGACAAATAATACGGTGTTGTTAGATTCAGAGGATAAAAATCATTAGTGACGACCGAATAATATATATATATATATATATATATATATATTATCATACAAGAAATATTTATACAATGTAATTGAAAAAAACTAAAATAGTTCATTAGGTGAGAACATGAGATAACTATTAGGTCGAAGATGTTGTCATTACCATAGGTGGGGAATAACATTTGTAGGATTCATTTAATTGGATGACATGCTAAAAAATTTTATTATATTATTTATGAAAATAAATTAATAGCTTTTAAAATGTTATCTCAGATGAGAAATATTATACCGCAGTAATGTCCTGAACATTGTATAAACCCTAGGTGATGTTTAAAAATTTTATAGACCATGGTTGTGGATGGATGGCCTATAAGAATATTTTATTTATTAATTATTTTGATAATATCTGGTAAATTTATTTGACATGCCCCAAACGGTGTGTCATATGAGAAATCTAAGACCACTATTAGGTCAATGACATGTTATTAACAATATATGGATTATAAAATTTTCAATCATCTTATGTTTAGATTCATCGCTCATGAAAAAAATAATTTTTATATAATTTATTAATTGATCAATTTTCATGTAATATGTAATTAATATATCCCAAATAGTGCATTTTATTCAAAAGAAAAGGAACCATTTGATCGATAATGTTATTTTAAACCAGTGGTACAAAAATTTTATATTCTTTAAGCTTTTCTTGTGTCTACTCGTTAAATTTTCTTATTTAACAATTTAATTCTTAAATCAAATTAATTTTATTATTGAGGCCTTATTCTATGAAATTCCCAACACCACCATTGATGATGAATGTTTTTTATTATGTTTCAGATTAACATTATTTGTATCCATTAAAAGTTAGAAACAAAATACTATGTGAAATGAAATAAATTTGGAATAATTTTTTTATGGAATGGTGATTTGAATCTGATGTTTTAAATTTGTGGTATCAAAGATAAATTTTTCGGGTTTTTAAAATATAAATAACGTCTTTCTTATATATATTTTGAACTAATAAATTAAAATCATCCTAGATATTCCTATGGTGCTATTATGAAAGATTGATTTCTGATGTTTTGATCTCCTTATATTTAGTAAACATGTGAGTGACCACCTATGTGTCGCAACTAATGAGATGTTTTAAGTTAATTTTTTCTTCTATTATGATTATTTTACTATTTAATTATTTATTTTCCCCATAATTATAAAAATTATTGGAATATTGATGCGGATAATGAATTAATTAATGAATCATAAATTATCAAGTTATAATTCATGAAAATATTTATCAATGATTTGTTACATTAATTATTAGATGATTGGTAACTTATTATCATACCATAGTAATATAAATTATCAAAGAATAATATATAAACAAATAATCAATAGATAAATATTGTGATCTTTCCAAATGATATTTGATAATAATTATAGAAACCTTAGTATCATAAAAAATAAATGAAGTTAATTAATTTTTTTATCATATTGAATGTTCATTGGATACTTTTATATAATTATAAAATTATTATAAATAGATTATTGATGGAAAATTTATGGAATAAAAATTATCATGGTATAGTTAGGTTTAATTATTGAGGGATAATTTATTTAAAGATATTAAACAATAATTTATTTGAATTTTATAAAAGTTGATTATTAGTGTATAATTAATAAATTACCAATGTTCAATTATATGAAATATTAGTAAAATAATATAATATTATAATATGAATATTTTTTTGAGATTATTAAAAGATAATTATATGTCAATAATTAATTATATGAAATAATTATGAAATACAAATATAAAAATTTAATTGATATAAAATTATCACATTATAATTAGAACAGATAATTCATAATAAACTATTGAATGAAAAATAGAAAAGGATATTCAGTAATAAATTATACTGATATAATTATAATGTATAATTTATATAAAAGTATAATTTTTACAAAATTATCCAAAGATAATTATAAAATGATAAATTAAAAATTATACTGGAGAGATAATGTATGATATCGTGTGATATATTGAAATAAAATAAATTGTTTTTGTTCTCGTAATTATTTATGAATATTGAGCACTAATATATCAAAAAATGTGATTATTAGGCTGAGAGGAGGAGTATCGAACCACATTAGATGGGTTATAATTATCGATGAGGATGAATACATTAAGGTATGATGTTCCCTGACCTTTTATGAATATTTACAAATTATATCATGGATCTGATTATGTATAGACATGTTTTTATGATAACTATAGATTAAAATTCTGTGTGGGTGTTTGTATCCCTAGAACACCTATGTTACGTGTGATGTGATGATAACTTTTTTCTTATAATTCATTAATATTATTTGATCACGTGTATTGTGTGTGATTATTTACATATGTTGTTATGTAATTATTTCTCATGTGTCCTTTCATGATATGTATGCCTTGTGGTATTGTTCTCGGAGCCTAAGATAGGTGGACCACCGGGACATGTTATCCTTTGGAGGGGTAGTTCACAAGGCTTGTGATTGTGAAGAAAATGGGATGATGCAATAGGTAGGAATATGATGACTCCTTGTGGATTTTGTGTGATGAACTAAATTACTAAAGTATGAAAACTTATTATTGAACCCAGCTATGCACTCAATAAATAGGGTACAATGACTTGATCTTCGTCCCTAGAATGTTACTAGAAGAAGAAGAGATGTTGAATAGCTATTAGTCCCTTCTTTATGCTTTAGTGAATAATGGATGTTTGTTAGGTCATGGTCTATATTAGGTCACTCCAAGAATATGTGATGATAATTATCTATAAATCCATTTCATATACATAGAACATATCTTCATGATGGGTATTTATGTGGAGTTTCATAATTAAATAACACTAAAAATAATGATTCATTAGCATCATGGAAAATCCGTGATTTAATCTGACTTGTACATTATTGATCTAACCTAATGCCCATCCAGGTACGACGATCGGTTTGTGGTAGCATGGATTGCACTTAGTTTCTAGGTATTGGATCTTTTGTTACTATGCTTTCTACAAATTTATTTTGTTATGGAATAAATATTTATATATGAGAACATAATGATTAAGACACCTTGGTGGTGTAATTGTGGGCCTTATACACACACCCTACTTAGGAATTTGGATGCATTTGTAGATTACATGAGGGTTTTGGTGAAGGGTATGTTCCTAATGGTGGATAGCTAAGGGAGGGAGCATGGATCTAGTAGAATACCAGGGTGCTATCCAGAGGATTCGCTATTTTTTAATATATAATATCTTCCTAATTCACTTTTTACATACTTTCCACATATGGGAGATGGTTATTTGAATTACATGTATTCCATATGTATTTTTTATATGATTACACTGATAATTTATTAAAATTTTTACTGTCCTATTACTATTCCTATGTCATGATATTGAGGATATATTCCCCACACCGACAGATTCAAAAACTCAAAACTAGTCATCAAGCCTTTCCATATAAGGAAACAATCATGAGGTCACAACAAATTCTGGCTTTGATCATGTGATTCAGGCCAGTATGTCACAAAATGTTATCAGAGAATAATTAATCACCGTATTGTTTCTTATCATGTTTTGGATTGGGACAAGGTACACTAGATTTTTTGTAATGGATTAGTTTTTCCATTTATTTTTTTATATTATATGGGATTTTTTCGATACCAGGCACTGAGACGCTCACGATATTGAGGCCCTAGGTGCATGGAATAAATTTTTTATCATTCTTAATGTTTATTAAAAATAGTTCACATGTTCTATTTTAGAAATATCTAACCAGTTCCATGAATCAAAAATCTGAGTGGGTCGTTGAGGCTAGAACATCCAGGTTACCATAGGCATGGCGTAACATCAACCATCAATGGTCAGCTACAAAAATTAATTTATGGATGTTTTAATATTAAAATAATATATTCTTAAAATGTTATTTAAATTTATTTATTCAATGTTATGTCTCCACTTAGCACCACTATGATGCATCAACTCAGCGATGCTGCAACACATCGTCATGGAAACACTAAAAAGAGTTAATATATTTTCTCCATTAATAGAAGGAATTGAGAAACATTATAATTCATAACGATGGATAATTTTTCAAGATCCCAGATGATTCTGAAGATGAGGAAATATAAGTTCTCTTACTGGATATGATGAACCATGAAAGCCGATAAATGTAATAGACCGACAATTATTTCTACTTTTTAATCCAAATGATATGAATAGACCAAGACTGACATGAAAAATACCATGGTCCATTATAAGGATGTTATTGTGCTCATTCTCTCCCCCGTTATTTTATTCTTCACCGAAAGACCCATGTGGTCATATCAGACTTTTCTTAGAGGTTCTGAACATGACTAGACCCCTATTGTGAAGCCAAAATAATACCGATCCCACAAAAGTAAATATGATGACCCAACGACGACGAAGGTATTACCCGTTTGATAATTGGACCACCATGGTGACAATGGTGACCCATAGAAGAGGCACCGGCTTCGACAGCATGTGGCGGTGACATGGGATTTGCACAGTGTCAAAGAAACCTAGCATAAAGAGGCCACCTTCTACATGTTTGGGAGTAGAGGACCCCACGACATAGTGGTAGCCGATGGTGGACCTGATCACAAGCAATAATGTTAGTGGTTGGCCTCGAACGGTCGTTGCAGGAGGTTGCGTGATGGGCAGAAAGGGTCGCAGTTTGGCAGGATAGCAGCCACTAACCACGTTGAACTTATTGGTTGACCTTTTTGAAAAGGCGGGGATGTGGAATTTGCTGCTTCATGAGCCTTGTGCATTGTTGGGACCCTCGCAATGAAAAATTCCATTTTAGATACTCTAAATGATCTTTTCTAGAGGTTGGAATATGAACTATTGGCTCATGGAGTATGTTCGTCGGGAATGAGCATGCCAAAGACAGAACCATGTGACTTCTTTTCACCTATATGGATTGTGTCCCCAATGAAGTGTGCCACATATAGAGTGTTTATCATAGTGAGTGTGTCTCATATGCCGAAACGGAGTGTGTATCCAATGGAGTGTGTATTCTGTTCCCATACAGAGTGTTTTTATTATGGATTGTGTCTCCTCTTCCCATAAAGAGTGTGTCTATTATAGAGTGTGTCACTTACGGAGGGTGCCTCTTCTGCCTACACAGAGTGTGTCTCCTACGCATACATGGAGTGCATCTCATATGGAGTGTGTCATCATGTATTTGGATATTCCTAAACATTCTTAATTTTTGTACTATGTTGTGATATAACCCTAGTGACACTATTTATTGTCTTTCTTATATGCTACACTCTATTTACTTCTATGGTAGTATTACTTGGGTCTATCTTTATGACTTACTATATTTATTTTGGGTCCTACTGAGTATTGTTTTACACACCCCTACAAGGGCTTCTACCACACATTTTGTGTATTGTGAAGTAGATTGACAACTTTGACGATGCCCATGGTGGGGTAGAGATAGATGTGGCTTCTGGGTGACCCAAAGGATGTGGTATGCTTCATCGACATCCACAAAAATTTATGTACCAACCATTTATGTAGGTTTTTTCAGATGAGATCCCAAACCATGTTATTTTCTATTTATGTTGGGCTTATTTTCTAGCCCTTTTACCATTTCACTTTCTACTGTTACTCTTAGTGGATGTCTTAGTGGAATGAATATTTTTTTACTTAGTGTTTTTGGTTTCAATAATTTTTCATGGAGGCAGGTTCATGTGTGATGGTTCATAGGAAAATGCCTCCATTTTGTGGGAAATTCCTACTCCGCACCAGTTGAAAACCCCTAGAATTCGGTAGGCGGGCTTATTGTAGTCATGGAATGGGCCCTAGTGGATATGTAGTGATAGAGGTGTATCATAGGGATTCATGTTTATCTTTTATTTTTGGGGAAAATTTTTTAATTGTTTCATGTTCATCATTCGGGCCATAGAACACATTTTTTGTGCAGAAATAGATGTATCCATAAACCATGACCTTGAATTCTAATTTCTGACACGGTTCATGAAAACACCAGTAGCTAGGGAAATTAATGGTACATGAATAATAATGGAATTGAGTGTGTTATTATGCCCTTATTGTGTTCGGTTCAGCTCACCAGGTATACTATATTGAATGTGGAACATCATGTTCTATTTCAGGATGTTTCCACACATGCATCTATGTAGGATACTAGGGTGGGACCACGAAGATGGTCTATCGCTAAATGATTCATCGGTGCGGGGACTTTTTCGAGAGATGGTACCTCCAGGTGGTGTTCCATATATACCACCACCCGGGATCAGGAGTTCCTACTAGTATTACGGATAGAGGATACACACATTCTTTGTGCATTTCATGAGTTTTAGAGAAAACGACCACCTATGATCTGATGTGACATGGATTATTAGGTAGAAGAGGACATGTTGGAGGTGGTGACACAAGTTTTCCTCGTTGTGAGGATTCCATTTGACAAGATTGTATTCTTAGCCACAAGTCTTCTACCTAGCTTGGTGGGGAGATTGTGGATCTTGGAAATCTAAACGCAAGAGGAGGTGACACACTCCTAGGCAGACATTGATCTTTTTTCAGGGAGGAGTTATTTCTAGAGATGTCCCGCTATATGAATTTACTAGAGCTTATAAATATGTAACATGGTAGCTAGATGATGGTAGAGTACTCAACAAAATTCACATATCTTTCTTGCAATAGTATTGATATGTTGCATGTTCCATTCATCAGGGCTCGTAACTTTGAGCAGGGGCTATGATGGAAGATTAGGAAATCAATTATATCTCTTATCATCCCTATGCCTTATGAGGTGCTGGAGCAAGCTCTTCTGGTAGTGATCTTTCATATAGAGTAGGTAAACAAAGTGGGAGCTACCAGTGTGTGTTAGTAAGTTAGGTAATTTACATTAGGCATCAGACATCCGATGTAGGTTTCCAAGAGGACCATATAGTATATGGGATGACCCCAGGACACAATATCAGTGGTGCGAATATCCCACGACAGATCAAGTAGGATGAAAGACAGGTTGTGCTACATGTGCAGCGGTCATGTACATATGGATAAATATATTCTGAATAGAAATTTTACCAACTAGGAGGAAGTTGAGGGAATTTTAAGGCATCATTAGATGTAGGAACATCGAAGTCTACTAGAAGTCTATCTTGATAGGGGAGCAGGATAAGTGACAAGAGGTGGATGGAGGTTCGAGGAACTACCACCACCGCCCCCAGGTGGTCCACCACGATCATAATGAGATGGTGGATAGGAGAAAGACCATCTATAGGATATGGAAGCCTATGATCTCGAGACTCCTGGGTTGTTTATATGTACAATCTATGTCTTCTCCAATGTTTCTACAATTTCAATAGACATGGGTTTTTGTCACTCTTTCCACTCAATAAACCTATTTCGTGACACTAGGATTCTAGTGGAACCATTGACTTAATCATTACACTTATAGACTCATAATGGTGGATTTTTTATGATCACACAATGGTTCTGAAAGATGTCTCATACTCTTGGTGGAGAGAGATTCTATTGGGATATCTTGGAGGAAGTTTTGATGCCTTAAAAATAATATTGGGTATGGACTGGTTATACACATTTCATGCACTGATCAACTATTTTAGAAGCACAGTGTGGTGTGTCCATAGATATGCCACCTGTATTTCATTTATTAGAAACAATAAACAAGAATAGTATAAGATAGACTCACACATAGTACGGTGAAGCCGATCTCACATCAGTTGTATAGCATGACCCTCGGTGTATTGGATTATAGGTGTCCTTAGATGCCTATTATGGTGGAGAGTATATGTAAGTCTTTCAAGAAGAAGTTTTAGGACAACATACTTACATTGTAGTAGACTTTTTTGTTAACATGTTCCAAATGATGACACTGATATCTATATTGAAATATTAAATTTCATTCATAGATATTATAAAATTTATGGAAATAGTTCTAGGACATGTAGAGCAAGGGCTCGTGAGACCAAGTGTTTCAACCTGGGAATCCAATTTTTTTCCATGAATATATACAGAAGCATGAGGTTATGTGTAGATTTATGATGCCTAAATAAGGTGATAGAAAAGTAAAAATATCCACTATAAAGGATTTATGACCTCTTCAATTAGTTTAAAGGAGCGATATGGCTCTCAAAGTTTGACCTACGATTAGGCTATCACCAATTTCCGTTGTGGGAGGAGGACAATCTGAAGACATCTCTCAGTTATCTTTACAACCACTACGAGTACATAGTGATGTCCTTCGTCTTGAATAACACCCTAAAATTGTTCATGGGACTCCTGAACAAGATCTTACTGTCTTACCTAGACTGATTTGTTGTGGTATTTAATGATGACATCTTGGTGTACTCAACGTCTGATGAGGATCAATTGATACACATGAGGATGGTCATGAAATTACTCTAAGAGTTCCAATATTATGGGATGCTCTTGAATTTTTATTTCTAGGTATGAGAGGACCTCTTTGTAGAACACATCATCTCAAAGGATAGAGTTTCAGTATATCTAGTGATGATAATGGCAGTGAGGTTTTTGGAGCCACCCACGAACGTCACCGAGGTGTGGAAGTTTCTTGTGTCTATTGGGTTCTCTCGGCGGTTTGTACCCTGATTTTCTAGTTAAAAAACATCCATGACATCCTATAAAAGAAAGGGGAAACCTTTTATGTGGATAGATAAGTTACATGATAGCTTTTAGCCTTTGATATAGATATTGACGAGCGCTCCCATCCAGGTATTACTAAAAGTGGTTTTCGAGTACATGATGTTCATTGAATCATGAGAGACATGAAATGGATGTGTCCCGATGCATGGTAAAAATTTGATTTCGAAAAATTTATGATTGTTGATACAACATTAGTATAATTACATGATCCACAAACTAGATTTGGTGATGGTTGTTTTCGTATTGATGAAGTGGTGATACTACCTTAAGGGATAGTGATTTATCATTTACTCAGACGACAAAAGGATTAGTTATATATTTTCGTAGAAGGATCTAAAATTGATACATCATCCATAATTATGACTTTAAGATAGTATATACTGATAGGATGGTAAATATGGTTATAAATTCTCTCAACTAGTGATCAGGTTCACATCTACTTAATGAGGCCTCAGAGTAGTTGTCCTCGCTTCAGATATCCTTCGTGGATGGTGAGGGAGAAGCTTATCTCAATTCATTGTTAGATATCCCTACATTATTAAATTGAGAGTGAGAGGAATAGCTCATAGATATCAGCTGTGAGTCTATACATGATCATATGTCCACCAGGAATGCTCCTGCTGGATATTCGGAAGGTGGGGAGCACGTCATTAATTTTATGGGATTCACAATTTTATGTACGATGTTACATGGGGGAGGTGTTAAGGGACTTCCATACATCCCCCTTGACAATACATCTAGATGTGGATACAATGTACTAGTAACTCTGATGTATTTTTGTGTGTCCAATGATAAAAAAGGAATTGGAAAATTTTTCTCTAGATGCCTCACTTGTCAGCAAATGAAAGCTGGAAACTAGGTCATATCTTGTTTGAATCAACCCATTGAGGTTCCTGAAACGATTTTGGATGAAATATTTATGTACTTCATGAAGGGTTTTCTACATATTTGTATTGGTTACTATTCCATCTGGGAGGTGGTTCACCGACTCGCGTTGTTAGCCAACTTCATATGAATTCGGGTATATGAATCAGTAGAGAGTTTTGGAAGCGTCTGTGTGATTGATATTGTTGGACTCCATGGATTCCCATTTTTGATAGTGTCAGATCGTGATGAAGGAATTTCATATCATTTTTGGAATGAATTTCATGAGGTTTTTGGGACTCAGATGCAATTGAGCACAACTTTCCACCCGTAGAAAGATGGTCAAACAGAGAATACCATTCATGTCTAGAGCACATTCTACATTCTTTCATCCTAAACATTGGACATAGTTTGGAGGATCACATACCCCTAGTAAAATCTACATACAATAACATCTACCACTCCACCACCAGTATGGAATAGTTTGAGGCCTAGTACTGGTGACCCTCCAGGTCGCCACATTGTTTGACTGACCCCGGAGAGTCAGCGAACATGGATCTGGAGATGGATCATGATACTAAGGAGAAGGTGCATGTCTTCCACTAGTGAATGTATACTTCACAGAGTCATCTTATTCTATTTTATGATAGGCAATTTAGACATTGGAGTATGAGGATGTAGTGACCTGGGTTTTTGGCCATGTCAGACATTGGAATATTTCTACGAATAATTCCAGAGCTAGGCCCGAAGACGGCGTGCGATTACAAGGCCCGGTGTGCCCGAAATTAATTTTATAAAAATATTAAGTATTTTTATAATATTCACGTGGAGGGGTTGTGATAACTCTTAAACGGTAGCTCAGAACAGAAATATGATGGCACGGTTGTGTCCGGAACGTTCTGTTTACCCTAGGCGGGGTGTACACTTTGCGGGCGCGGGCCTGTGGTGAGAAACGCCACCAGGGGCGTTTCCGTCAATAAGTATCGAAGTTAGTGTGCGAGCGTTAGCTCACATAACATCTGAACAGAGTCTCGGATGGAAAATATGAGTCCGTCGTTGCGTTCAGAATGACGCATTTACCATAGGGTTGATCTTACTTTTGTTTGCATCGGGTGTCGGGTCCCAGGCTGGTTTGGCGCCGGCGGGCGGCTGATATAAATATCTTCCCCCCCCCCCCCTATATCATTCCTCTCGACATTCTTCATCGTTATTCACCACCGATATGCCGAATCGAGCAAACTAAGCGCCCACGAGCTCGGAATTCGATGGCGGACGTTCTAGGAGCGCGCAGCGGAAGCTCTAGAGCACCGATCTAATGAAGAACGTCGGCGTTTCGCCCGCAAGGTAGAAAAATATGAGTTTTAACCCCCGATCCTGTTTTTTCTGCTTTTATCTGCAAATTGAATCCATAGTAGTGTAGATCGGATCCCGAGGGTCGTGTAGACACCTCTGGATTGTAAAACGGACCACCGGGGTGCCCCCGGCGGTCCGCGGAAGATTCGCCGGCGCGACAGCGGGAGGACGCCCAGCGCGGCGGAGCCGAGCGGCGGCGGCCGGTCTGACCTCTTTTTATTATACGGGGGTCTATGGTTCTCCCATGGTTCGTTCTCAGGAGGGTTCGTGTGGCATCACAACCTTCGTATGGGTTTGTGATCCTCTCGATGAGATGTTTAAACTGTTAGAGTTGTGGCATCCCTCTGGTGGGCCCAGAGCAGATCCTCTAGAATTCTTACCCTATATCGGGTTCATGGTATCGCTGTGACCGCTTATTCACAAGAGGTGATCCCTTATCTAGTAGGTTAACCTCGTAGGGTTTGTGGCATCATCGAAAATATGGTCCCCTGCGCGGTGGGTCTTGCCCAGTAGGGTTGTGGCATCATCGGGTATATGATCCCCTACTTAGCATGATGTTGAAAGTAGGGTTACGGTATCGTTGGTTATATGATCCCCTACTCAGTGCTTGGTGTTTGTAGGGTTGCGGTATCATTGGTTATGCGATCCCCTACTCAGCGCATGGTTTCGGTAGGGTTGCGGCATCGTCGGTTCGATCCCCTACATCAAGAGTTATACCAGATAGGGTTACAGTATCATCGTGACCATCTTTATATGGACGATGATTCTCTATCTGCGTGTGATGCTTCTGTCGAGCGCCAGATCAGGTTGTGGTATCCCCCAGTGGATCATGGGTGTCATCCCCTGTCTGTGAGAACTACGTATGCCAGATCGGGTCGTGGTATCCCCCAGCGGACCCTAGGAGTGATCCCATATCTGTGATCTACGTATACCGATGTGGGTCTTGGTATCCCCTAGTGGACCCTAGTGGCGATCCCCTATCCAAGGAGTTTGGTGGTTATGTTGTTTCAGCGATGTTTCCTCAGTGATGTTATCCGACAAGGGTGGTCTCTCGGCTGAGCATCTGAGATGTTTGTTTGGGACCCGATGAAGTGTATCTCTCAGATGAGTGTCATCTGGGATGACAGTGAGCATGGAGTGTGCTCTCCTGGTTGTGGACAGTTGCTGGTGTTGTGTTCGGTACCTCATGTGGCTTTGTGGCGTGAGCTATGTATATATGGATTCGTCAACGTGTATGTATGGCCATACACCTGAGCTGAGCTGACTAGTTGTGTTTAGCCGAGGATGGTCAAAAGATAATGTTTCTCTCTCATCTGGGTTCCCTCTAGGTGGGATGAGCGGACTGATGCCTTTCAGTTTCTCTCTTTGGATTTGGGTTTTGGGGTGCCTACTGAGTATGTTTATACTCACCCCTGTATGGGCTTTTCCTGCACATGTTTGTGTCTTGTGTAGACCACAGGCCTTTTGAAGGAGTTCCAGGAGGACCCGGAGCAGGCGGAGATTAGTGAGCGAGTTGACCGGGGTGTTTACCGAAGCTGTGATGAGGGAGCTTTCCGGTGGGTGTTTGTGGCAGCGTTCCCCTTCTTCATATGAGGTTGGACGCGGTTTTTAGTTTTCTTTTGGTGGGCCCTGTTTTTCCCTTGTACTTTTGCTGTTGCACTCTGGTTTGGGATAGATTTTATGCATTCATTTAATTTTCAGTTTCTATATCTATGCACTGCTGCATGGAGGTTTCTGTGGGTGCGTGTGTACAGGTACCTTAGGCTAATGCCTCCCATGTGTGTGATAGCCTACTTGGCACTGGTCGCCAGCCCCTGGCCTATTGGAGGCGGGCTTGTGGAGTCGTGGCTCGAGCCCTGTTGGGTAGGGTCATGATAGAGTGGTATCAGAGGAGGTTCCACCATTGGGATCTCAGAGCGTATCTAGTGTAGCTGTGAGTTTGGTTTGGAATGCATACTGGTAGTGTTAGGATGTTTCGAGTTCGGCTTTCAGGTCAGAGACTCTAGTGTTGGTGCAACGGTCGACGCATCCATACACCAGGACTCTGATAACCTGACTTTCAAATCGGGATATTCGTACACTGTTCGCGGGGACATAATGGTACATGCATCATATAAGACTGGGTTTTTGGGTTTTCCTTGTCCTTCTTGAGTCATCTCTCTAGATATACTCTTTGATTGTGGTGTGTCTTTAAAGTATTTCAGAATGCCTCCACAACAACAACCAGCGAGGATTATGCAGCATGATTGTGCTGACGACCCGCCCCGTGTAGAGGTTGTGGAGCAGGGCGCAAGTTCTGAGGATGCACCTCCAGGTGGTCTGCCAGTTGAGCCACCACCTTTCGAGCAGCTGATTGTGCCGGCAGTGCAGGATGAGGTTGCGCGCAGGCTGAGTGCACTGCACCTGTTCCAGAGGCAGTGACCTGTGAGGTTTCGGGTTGATCCAGACCCCCAGGCAGCTGATGAATGGCTTGAGGTAGTCACCCATGTTTTCTGCCTAGTGAGGACACCTCCTGATCAGATGGTGGTCCTAGAGGCAAGCCTTAAGCATGGTTCGGCTAGGCGATGGTGGAGTTTGGTGACACAGTCCCATGACGAGGAGACGCTCACATGGGAAGAGATTGAGCGGCTCTTCAGGAGGGTGTTCTATCCGGTGACGCTGAGGTCAGTGCGGATTCAAGAGCTTTTGTAGCTTCGACAGGAGGGCATGACTGTGTCGGAGTACTCTGTGAGGTTTACAGACCTATCGCTCTACTCCCTGGATATGGTTCGAGACCCGTTCTTTAGGGATCAGACCTTCAAGCAGGGATTATGCAGGGACATCTGAGAAGGTGTGGGTTTCTTGTGCCTGCCCACCTATTCTAGAGTGCATGAGAGAGCGTTGTTGGTGGAGAGTTTTTTGGCTGAGCATATTTCCACTGTTAGTATTGGGCACTCGAGGTATGAGACTTTTTCAATCGGATCGGCATCTGGTAGCCGACGACAGACTCAGGGGTCAGGACGTGGTCGAAGTTTCAGGAGGCCACCCCAAGATGGAGGATATAAGGCTCATGGATCACAGGGCTCGCAGGCCAGTTTTGGTCAGCTGCAAGAGAGGTGGTGTTACGCTTGGAACGGTCGGGGATATCTTTTTATAGATTTTCCAACCCGGCGAGCTTCTGATAGGGAGCCGGTTGATGGACCGCCTTGGCAGAGGCAGTGTCTCGAGCAAGGTGGTCCGCAAGGAGGCGGACGTGGCGGCGAAGCTGGTGCAGTAGGAGGTGGTGGTAGGCAGTACCAGTTGCCACCACCCCCACCCCCAGGTGGTCCACGCCAAGCTCAGGGAGCTGGTGGCCGAGGGCGAGGACACCTGCATTCCCTGGAGGAAGTCGACCCAGAGGCACCGCGGATGGATAGAGGTACTCCTTGTGTATTTTCTACTTACTGCAGTAGTTTTTCAGACACTATTTAGCGGTACTCTTTCCTTTTGTTTCTTGCTCGATTTTTGTTCAGGGCGTTGATAAGACCCTCTGTGGGAGTTGTTCTGCATGCTACGAATGCGTGAGGAATAGGGATCCTTCCCCCACCGACACGTATTTTTGTGACATGATTAAAACCGTGCGGTCGAGTCAGTGCTGCACAAAGCGAATAGTATTGAGGTGTTGTGGATGATTCCCTCTGACTTATGCATTCAGGCATGGGTGTTTTTTGGTGAGCTCGCTGGTGTGTGAGACGCATTTGAGAGTCAAGTCGTTTTCCTAATACATAGGGCTTTTCAAGGATGACAAGTTCTAAGGGGGAGGATGTAGCGACCCGGGTTTTGGCCATGTCAGACTTTGGAATATTTCTATGAATAATTCCAGAGCTAGGAGCGAAGACGGCGTGCGATTCTGAGGCCTGATGTGCCTGGAATTAATTTTATAAAAATATTAAGTATTTTTATACTCTGCACATGGAGGGGCTGTGATAACTCCTAAATGGCAGCTCAGAATGGAAATCTGATGGCACAGTTTCGTCGGAAATGTTCCCTTTACCATAGGCGGGGTGTAAACATTGCGGGTGCGGGCCTGTAGTGAGAAACGCCACCAGGGGTATTTCCGTAAATAAGTAGCGAAGTTAGTGTGCGAGCGTCGGCTCACATTACGTCTGAACGGAGACTCGGATGGAAAATATGAGTCTGTCGTTGTGTTCATAACGGCGCGTTTACCCTAGGTGTGACCTTACTTTTGTTCGCATCGGGCGTCGGGTCCGAGGTGGGTTTGGTGCTGGCGGACGGCTAATATAAATATCGCCCCCCCCCCTCCTTTATCGTTCCTCTCGACGTTTTTCACCGTTTTTCGCAGACGCTCCGCCAAATTGGGCAAACGAAGTGCCCACGAGTTCGGAATTCGATGGCGGACGTTCCAGGAGCGCGGAGCAGACGCTCTGGAGCGCGTATCTAATGCAGAACGTCGGCGTTTTTCCCGCAAGGTAGGCGAATTTGAGTTTTAACCCCCGATCCCATTTTTTCTGCGTTTTTCAGCTAATTGAAGTTCTGGCAGTGTAGATCGGGTCCCGAGGGCCGTGTAGACACATCCGGATTGTAATACGGACCACCGGGGTGCCCTCTGCGGTCCGCGAAAGATCCGTCGGCACGGTGCCGGTGGAGGCGTAGTGGAGCGGCGGCGGCCGGCCGCCCAGCGCGGCGGCGGCCAGTCCGGCCACTTTTTGTTATACTGGGGTCTTTAAACCTCTGTATCATGCAATTCAGGAGCTGGATTCGTACGCCGTTTGCGGCGACGCGATGGTGACGATGAGACGAACCCTCCAGTGTCAGTTCGAGGGTTTAAAGGATCAGGATCGTGGCCCGGGAGCTAGAAACGTCGAATAAAATAATATTATTTTATTATTTTACGACTTCGGGCCATTGTAACTTCTAACCAGAGAGTACGATTGACGTTCCGTCAGTGGCGTTGAGACCCTGATGGTATGACATACTTTTTGAGATTGTTTCCGGGTGTTGGTACTGAGAACGGGGTGCGGGCCCCATGAGGCTGGGTTTGGCGTTTGCGGTGAAACACATCTTTTTCACCAGGAGTCCGATTTTGGCGGATGATTAGTCGATCCTGTGTGTTTTTCGAGAGGATCGCAATGGTGCAATCCGTTCGATGTGTTTCAGGATCCATGCGTGGGCCCCACCCGAGCTGGCTTCGGTGAATAATACCTTTTTCACCAGGTGTCCGTTTCGGACGAGCGAGTAGTCGATTCTACTTGTTTTTCTGAGGGGATCGCCATGGTATGGTCCGATGGATGGGTTTCGGGATCGTTGTTTGGGCCCCGCACAAGCTAAATATGATGAATAATGCCTTTTTCACTGGTGCTCCGTTTCAGGTGAGTAAAAATCCTACACAGCATGTTTTTCCACATGGAACACGATGGTGGCCTCGGTTTTCGCCTAGGAGGTGCGTAGTGTGGCGTTGTGGCGGGTTGCTCAGCTTAGCGACGTTTGGACCAGTAGTGGTTGAGGATTCTCCCTTGGTTTGTTCCTATGAGGGTTCGTGTGGCATCACAACCTTCATACGGGTTTGTGATCCTCTCGATGGGAAGATTAAACTGTTAGAGTTGTAGCATCCCTCCGGTGGGCCCAGAGCAGATCCTCTAGCATTCTTACACTAGATCGGGTTCTTGATATTTCTGTGAACGCTTATTCACGGGTGTTGATCCCCTATGTAGCAGGTTAACCCTGTAGGGTTTATGGCATCATCAGAAATATGGTCCCCTATGCGGTGGGTCTTGCCCAATAGGGTTGTGGCATTGTCGGGTATACGATCCCCTACTTAGCATGATGTTTAAAGTAGGGTTGCAGTATCTTTGGTTATACGATCCCCTACTCAGCGGTTGGTGTCTGTAGGGTTGTGGTAACGTTGGTTATGCGATCCCCTACTTAGCACGTGGTTTAGGTAGTGTTGAAGCATCGTCGGTTAGATCCCCTACATCGCGAGTTATACTATATAGGGTTCCGGTATCGTCGTGACCATCTTTATATGGATGATGATCCTCTATCTGCGTGTGAAGCTTCTGTCGAGCGCCAGATCGGATTGTGGTATCCCCCAGCAGATCCTCGGTGTGATACCATATATGTGAGTACTACGTATGCAATATCAGGTCATGGTATCCCCCAGCGGACCCTGTGAGTGATCCCCTATCTGTGAGCTATGTATACCAGAGTGGGTCTTGGTATCCCATAGCGGAACCTAGCGGCGATCCCCTATCCGAGGAGTTTGGTGGTTATGTTGTTTCAGCGATGTTTCCTCAGTGATGTTATCTGATGAGCATGGTCTCTAAAGTGAGCGTCTAAGATGTTTGATTGGAACCCGATGGAGTGTATCTATCGGATGAGTGCCATCTAGGATGATAGTGAGCATGGAGTGTGCTCTCCTGGTTGTGGACAGTTGCTGGTGTTGAGGTCGGTACCTCATGTGGCTTTTTGGTGTGAGCTGTGTATATCTGGATTGTTCAAGGTGTAAGTACAGGCATACACTTGAGTTGAGCTGACTAGTTGTGTTTAGCCGAGGATGGTCATGAGATTGAGTTTCCCTCTCGTATGGTTTCCCTCTAGTTGGGATGAGCGGACTGATGCCTTTCAGTTTCTATCTTTTGTTTTGGGTTTTGGGGTGCCTACTACGTATGTTTATACTCAACCCTGCATGGGCTTTTCCCACACATGTTTGTGTCTTGTGCAGACCACATGACTTTTGACGGAGTTCCGGGAGGACCCGGAGCAGGTGGAGCTTAGTGAGCGAGTTGACCGGGGTGTTTACCGGAGCTGTGCTGAGGGAGCTTTCTCGCGGGTGTTTGTGGCAGCGTTCCCCATCTTTAGAGAAGGTTGGATGCACTTCGTAGATTTCTTTTGGTGGGACCTATTTTTCCCTTTGTACTTTTGTTGTTGCACTCTGGTTTGGGATAGATTGTATGCATGAATTTACTTTTCAGTTTCTATATATCTGCACTATTGCATGGTGATGTTTGTGGGTGCGTGTGTACAGGTACCTTGGGCTAATGCCTCCCTTGTGTGTGATTGCCTACTCGGCGCTGGTCGCCAGCCCCTGGCCTATTGGAGGCGGGATTGGGGAGTCACGGATCGAGCCCCATTGGGTCGGGTCATGACAGAGGTGGGAGACCATGTGTTCATTCGGGTCTCTCTTTGGTGTGGGATACTGAGAATTGGCCAGGGCAGCATGTTATCTATGTGGTTCATCAGATTTTTTCTGATACCGTATAGAGTGGGAGTGGAGTAAATTCATAGGTAACTACCTCCATAGCTAGAGAGGGTTCATGGTTTCTTTCACATATTGTTTCTGGGAAGATACATACACTACCATTCACTTGTCATTGAATTGGTTGAGATAAATGTTGATGATAGGGTGACGTTGGTAGTGTTCTCGGTGCAGATTGAGGATCGATAGGGGAGGACCCTACATGGGTGATCGATTCCTCTAGTTCACATTAAATGGCCACAAATTAATATCTAGAAAATCATATGGGAGCGGGAGGTTCAGATTCACAATCATTATCCCCATTTTTTAAGCCCTTTTTTGGATTTTGAGGATGTAATGCCCTGAGTAGGGGAGAATGAAATCTCCATAATTTTCCATGTATTTTTTAAAACATTATATGGTATTATTCAAATAATAGGCTCTAAGATGGAACATGATTCCCAGAACCTTGGTGACTAGTGTAAATAATAGTACTATTTTTTATGTTCATTAAAAATCGCACACGTGTTCTGTTTTTGTAATTTCTAACCGGTCTCCCGAATCAAAAATCTGAGGGCACCGTTGAGCATCGAACATCGAGTATAACATAGGCTGGCCAAACATCAGTTAGAGTGGGTTGGTTTTAAAAGTTAATTTATGGAATTTTTGAGAAAAATATATTCTTAAATAGTTATTTTATTTAAATTATTCAACGTAACGCAGCGACTCAGCTACACTGTGATGAAGTGACTCAGTGATGCTACAAAATTGCATCATGGAAATGATGAAACCTATTAATATGTTTCCTACTTTAATCAAAGGTATGGGACAATGATATAATTCATAACACTATAGAATTTCCATGATGATTGAATGTTTCTCTGAAGAACGAAAAGGAAGCACTCTCATCAGTGATGATGAACGACAAATGAAAATGCTGAATAACAATGGATCAATGTGAATTATCGGTGAATCTTCAACAAAAATTATACTTTACACTGACCGATGCTATTTCCAAATAGTGGGTTTTTCTCTTCGTGATTCCATTCCACATTCTGGATTCCAAATATGAACATGGACCACCCACTAATATAATGATCTATGATTTGATCATTATTGCGAGATGGAAAAATTTCATAATTAAAGGGAATAAGTTGATAATGTTTTTACATTGTAATCCTTTTAACATGAACAAACCAATTCAGACACGAACAAGTCCACGATCTATTATTTTTTGTTTTCTTGAACTTTTTCTCAAACTAGATCATGTGTTCTTTTACCGATGGACCCATGTGGTCATGTCGTGCATTGCTCGGAGGTTCTGAACATGACCAGACCCCTAAAACGATGACAAGATTGTCATGAGTTAATGACTATGGAGACAAAGACCCACATAACATGAAAGTATTCTTAGTTTGAACAATGGTCCACCATGGTGACGGCAGAACCCCACAGAATTGGATCCGACAATGATGTCACCCACGGGGGGTTCACATCGGTGAGATCGCCTGATATAAGGAGGTTGATGGCTCGATGGCTGACAGAGGAGGACCCCAAGGAACAGTGTCTGCGAGTGAAAAATTGGGAAGTTAGCTCAACATTTGATGGAGGGAATTTACTGGATGTGGATGTATGCCATGTCATTTTGAAAAGGGTTGTGGTACCCTCTTCCAACCACTGTAGGGTGGTTCATAGGTCCCCCAAACACATTGGATGTGACAATCAGTAGCATTGACCCGACGTAGAGGAGGTGCAGACCACATACCGGTGGACGAACTGGATTTCTTGAGCATGCCTAATGGGAGACAGAGGACCGAACTGCTAGTAGGCCATGTCACCCTAGTGTTACGGGTTGGACCCGACATGTTGGGTCAGACAGGCCGGGACGAAGCTGACACTGACACGACTGACCCCTTTTTACATAAATACCAATTTCTCTCAAAATGTGTGTTCATTTGTCAAGGCATTTATGGCGTTGGGACCCTATGACTAGGTGGTTCGTTCGGTATACTCTATTTGACCTTACATGGAGGTTTTCATATGACCTATTGACTAATGGAATATGTTATTCCCAAAAAAGCATGCTCAGGATGAAATCCTATTACTATTAGTGACCTATACAGAGTGTGTCGCATATGGAGTGCTTCTCTTGTGACTTCATAGACTGTTTCTCATGTTCCCATAAGGAGTGTATCTCTTATGGAGTGAATCTCCTACTCCCATATAGAGTGTGTCTCATACGAACTGTGTATTTTGTGCCTACAATTATTGTGTCTCTTATTGAGTGTGTTTATTGCGCCTAAAAAGGGTGTATCTCTTATGGAGTGTGTCTCCATTGATTAGTATTTGTGTGGAATTTCACAATATATGTAACCTTATGTGATCTTACTCAAATGAATCTTTTGATTGTACATAGTATAGGCTAAACTATGTGTAACTCTATGGTTGTTTTACTTGTGTATAGATTTGTGGATTACCTTTGGGATTCGGGGTCCCTATTGATTGTTTCTTTACTCACCCATGCATGGGATTCACCCACACATGTCGTGTATTGTGCATAATATCAACAACATTGATGGATTCCTTGGTGCATCGGAGACTGCAGGTGTTTTGGGGTGAACCAACGGACATTGTAGCCTTCAACGAAATTAAGAGGGAATATTGTACCTGCACATAATTTAGTGTTTTCTATTTAAAAGATCCATGAGAATGTACTTTTCTATTTAGTTGGGATTGTATTCTGGTTGGTTTACACTTTCAGTGTATATTAATCCTCTAAGTGGTTGTATTAAAGGGATGTATATATGTTTACATAGTGTTTTTGGTTTAATTAATCTTTTTTTGGGATGGGAGAATTTTATCAAGTTCATTGGAGAATTCATCCCCTTTATTGAAAATGCTTACTCGATTCTAGTCGCCCACCCATGGCCTATGGGAGGCGGATTTGGGGTTGTCATGGAATGGGATCTGGGGGACGAGTTATGATAGTTTTGATGTGTCATTACCCCCTCCCACCAAAGATTCCACACTGGGGGTTATGAGTTAACAACCCCTGAGTCTAGCATGCAATAGGACCTACATTGTTTACTATCACCATGGGTGTACAAATCATACACAATGGGAAGAGTTATAGTTTATGAGGAAACAAGATACAGAGATAAAATAATCAACCAAAATAATCTCCATGATATATATATATATATATATATATATGGAAGAAAAAAAATCATCCCACAATGCAATTTTAAGAAAAACTAATACAAATAATATACTAATATGTAAATACCCATAGAGAAAACTATAGTCACAACCTAACATCTACCAAACAGATTGAGCTAGTATTTCCCAATATTGTCAACGTAATCCACAGGGAATCCTAAATACAAATTTTTATATATGTAAGGTGATTATACGTGTATACTCTATAGGAATCCCAATATCTATATTTCACAAATGGAAGGAGAATACTAATTCGACCATGAAAACCTATCAAAACGAAACCATGACTAATAGGTATACAAACTATTTTCCCAACCTCACCAAGGATCTCTCACAAAATTATACATCCATGTAATATATGATAAAATAAAGAACATTGATGATAGGGTAACACACACCTCTTTCCCACTAATAAGCTTCTCCCAAACCCCCCAAAAATGTATTAACACTCCCACCTCATTTTAATATATCACAACACATCATACCCACACAAACATGCACCATTCCTCAATGAACATCCATCCAACACACACCTCAGCCACACCTCACAAAAAACCCAGCCACACACACCTGGGGACCACCTCCCAGAACACTCATCCCATACACACCGGGGCTATACCTCACAACATGACTCACCCATACACACCTAAGACATCACCACACACCTCATCCTTCCTGTAAATATCTTGTAATTCCTGAAAAAAACTCATCACAAATACACCTGGTAAAACACAACACATCTTCTGAAAAAGAAACTTGGTACCACACATCACAACTCACCTGAAGACCCATGGGCCATTATCGGATAGAAGTGAGACTATGAAAGGGTTGTTGGCCATCAATCGATCCTCCCACTAGGATGTTGGGAAAGACAGTCACATCATGACATTGAAGGTATCGACACATAATGAATGACATATAGGTGTGTATATAAATCCCAAATAAAATAAAATATACACATACATACATACATATATATATATATATATATAAATCCACACAATCCCCACCTATAGGATTATAAGTAGATCCATAACCACCTTACAGGGTCCGCCACACCCACTTCCAAGGCTAAATTCATGATTCCTCAGAATCAAAAAGCAGGTTGTAGTTCATTTTATGACTTTATTTATTATTTGTACATTTTCAGATTCTCCATTACCAATACATTCTATTAAGACATGTACAAAAATTTATATTCAAATATCATTATTATCACTATCCATACCTAACAGGAAACTCACAATGCACAAAATAAAGGTTGAAGAAAATTAAAATAACCCAAAAACCATTTCCCCCACCACTTTATATTGGAGTCCCACTTCTCAAATATATCATTCCCACATCCCCCACACACATAATATCTCATACCAAAAAAAATTAATATTTCTAAAGGAACTCTTATTAAAATCCACTTAATTTTTTTTGGGTGTCAAAAGAATCCATTATATCCTAAAGAATTTAATTTATTTACCAGCTATATGTATCTAGCCAATTATATATTACATGTTTTTAAACAACCACACTTCATCCATTTCATAGTCCATAAGATTTGATTGGAATAAATCAACACCAAACACAATTATTTTTCATGGGTAATTAGCCCATTAAATTTACATCATCAATTAAAATTTCAAAGATGATATAATATTAAAAAAACATCCACTGCCCTATTATATTTCATTAAAAACAATTATTTTTTCATTATTATTTTCACATTCATCTATCTCTAAAAGTATAAACATTAATATACCCATCCCCTTGATTCACAATTAATAATGAAGAAGGAAACACTGACATTAATAAATATGATGTGCATATCCATGTTGCACCAAAAAAAAGAAGATCACATGCATTATTAAAATCACCCAGGAAACAAGAACTATAGCAGAAACTAGGTAAAACTACTCCTATGGGAATACATATTTGGGAAATAATTTCCTGATATAAATCAAAACTAAAAGTGATAAGAAAAGATATTATCTTTAGAATATTTAGATCCCAAACACTTAGGATAATATATAGTTTTGAATTTTCCATTAAAGGGGTACATCAAAAGACCCCATGGTATACCCATTTAAATTCCTCCGCACTATAGAGAGATTTAATATATTATTAGTAGACTTTGAATAAGTCTCATGGCCTTTTAAATATGGAATTAAATCAATTTCTCGTAAAAACATAAAAATTGAAAACTAAAAGCATTATAAAATTTTGGAAACATGTAAAAATGATGAAATGAGTAACTAACAATAGAGGTCAACGCCATACAATTCACCATCATACATGTTACCATCAGTATAATTCACCACGAGATGAGCCACTACCTGACATTTCATCACAATATGAGTCACCAACAGGATGAGTCACCACTGGAAAAGTTACTCCCAGATGAGTCACCACCATGATGAGTCACCTATCTATGAGTCACCACCCTGAGGATTCCCCACCAAAAGAGTCATCACTAGATTATTCATCACCAGAAGAGTCACTGAAAGATGAGTTACCACTAGATGTGTCATCTCCAGATGAGTCACCACTAGGAAAAGTCACATCCTTACATGTCACTATCTTATGAGTCACTTCTAGATGATTTGTCTTGAGACAATTTTATACCAAGATGATTCCCCATTGGAAAAAATTAAATTTAAATAACTTTTTAGATTAATCAATATAATAATTACTCAAATTCCTGCAAAAAACCAAGGAATACGCAAAAAAATCAAAAATCATATTTTACGAAATGTAATGGGCTTGGAGGTTCAACCCGTTAGACAAGATAAATATTAAACTATTCTCTCTCTCGATAATTTAAAACAATCCTAGAAGAAAAGAGAGGAAGGTTATGAACATCAATCCCTCAATATAACCCAAAAAGATCTCATTACACTTGAAACACCACCACCAATCAAACTAGTGATCCTGAACTCCCATAAATGATAAAAAACTATACTATTCGGGAAATAGGAATTATGGAATTCCATTCTCTCTGTCGTGATACTATGCACTCTTGGTGGAACTGAATCACCCACATGAGTTTAGTCATATCGTGGGAAATTTTGTATTGAATAAGAATTTGGTGATTTTAATTTATCTTACCAGAACATCATCACACATCATACAACACACCCAAAATAATGTATAATTAAAATCATATTTTATTAACCTCAACAGTGCAGAAAACACATCACAATGAAAATAAATAGAGAAAAATTGAAAATATATTGTTATGGGGAATGTATCTACATCTCACGTTCCCATGTACTCTCTTCTATGACACCGGGCATCCATAGGGCCCGAACACGAGGAATGTTTCATCCTTGAAACACTTTATCTCTATTGTGTTGGATCTCCACTCGGTGAACAATGTAGGTTGTTTCCTTCTTAATGTCCAAATAATCTCATCCAATGACAAGTGAGTTATAGTGATGATATCCACTGAGTTGAGATACATAGAAGAAATCATGGATCCTTTACATCTGCAGTGCAAATACCTAATGATATTTCACCACATCATGTCACCCCATCACCTCAAACAGTCCAACAATCATGGGGAGAGATTACTCCCATTGCCCAACATATCCTTCCCATGTCGAGGGGAAACATTCATAAACACATGGTCCCTAACATCAAACTCTATTGTAATATTCATGCAATGAAAATAATACTTTTCTGTTGTTGTGATTCATTCGACCACTCTCGATCCAACATAACATCCTCTATTATGATCCACACAACCTCAGGACCAAGAATTGGTGTATCCCCAAATTCAGTATAGCATAATGTGGAATGAAATGGTCATCCATAAAATGACCCAAACAAGTCCATACCAATGGAGGAGTATTAGATTTATTATAATAGAACACAACAAAGGGAACATATCATACCCCTGATCCACCAATGTTCTTGATGCACGCCCGCAGTATATCCATTAGCATATAGATTTCATTCTATGTCTCTTATCCTTATGAGGGTGGAAGGTTGTGATAATTCATAAAATTGTTCCAAAATCAGGTTGTAATCCCCTCCAAAATCATGAGGTAAAATAGACATCTTGACATGAGAAAATTACCCTCATATATCCATGAAACCAAACCACACCATCCATGTTCCATTTATCCAATTCATCTACTATGCTTGGCGCCTTGAATGCTACGAAGTGGGTTTATTTTTTTAATTAATCAGAACTCACCCAAATAGAATCCCAACCTCCATAATATATGGATACTCTATGATTAAATTTAATGATATGTCATCCTATTTTCACTATGGTATATCCATGTGTTTCAACAGACAACCATGAACACAATGCCTTACCTTTACTTTCTTTAAAACCAAGAAAAATTCCACAAGCCCCTTCATTTAACACTTCATTTATGTCAAAAAAATGTACCCTCAATCCATGGAACATAATATAAATTCATGGGTGAACCTCTATATGTGAGCTATGGAAGACAGGATGAAATCCCTTATCCAATGCTACTGGAACAAACAGCCTCCCAGAAAACTCCATCAGGTTCTAACTATCCTATGATCATCACTATGAAGAAACACTATATCCAACATGACCAAAGATCACATATACCTATGTGTCTCCCCACTAAGACACTTAAACATTCTACATTAAAGAAGACCACACCATCATTTAGAACATGCAACCTCCCCCTTCAACCACCTTTTAATTTGAGTGAAAGGTTTAAAATTTGTCCTTATTACTCTTAGAATCCACATAATCCCAAAAAATATCCTTCAATGACATCATACTCAAATAATAAACCATTAATTTTCCCCTTCTAGTTGAGTACGATATATCCAAATTATAGTCGCGAATGAACTCCATCCACCTCTTCGATTGTAGATTCATGTCACACTGTGAAAATATATACCTTAGATGCTTGTGTTTTGTAAGACTACAAAGAACTAACAAATGAGGTATTGTCCCAACATATTCATGAAAAAAACTTCATCTATATCTCTATAATGGGTGGAATAAATTCATTTGTGAAGGTTTAACATCGTACATCGATAAGATATCAATTCCTTCAACTGTATCATGATGTACCTTATTCACAAACCTGATGCGTCATAGAAAACCACAAATAACACACCCTCCTATGGAAGATGATGCATAAAAGAATAGAATAAAATCTCATGAAGTATATATAACGTTGTATAGAATTTATAGGTCCATCGAATGATAAGATCTTTCCTGTAAAATATTGTTAATGGTGCAAAAACTCGGGAAAACCTGGGGATGAACGTCAGATAATATCCTTCAAGACTGAGAATGTTATGGAAATATTACATATTTTTGTGATCTTCTAAATAAACATATCCCGTTAATTTACTGGGTAAAATGGAACACCAAAATATGGGTCCACATTTCATATTAATTGGACCACTCATATCCAAAACATACACATGGACATCTTTCCATAAAGATGGTTGTGTCGAAGAACCAACAAGATAGTTTGAATATGTAAGTCATGACCCTGTTCTAAATTTTAGTAGAATAAGATATCATGGATGAATAAAATGATGAAATAGTATAGAAAATCATGAAACATGTAGTTCATGATCCCCAAAAACACAGTCGGTGCATTCGTTACACCAAATGGATTGACTATAATCTCAAAATTCATATATCAACATATTAAGTTAGTTCTTAAGATATCAACCTCATTCACCCATAATTGGTGATATCCTAATCATAATTCGATCATAGGAAACCAATATCCCCTCTCAAAAAGTTAAAAAAATCGTCGATTTTGAAATGTAGATAATTTTTCTTGATTTTCACACGTTTCAACATTCAGTAGTATATCCAGAACCTCATACTGCAATCCAAATTTTTAGAGAACATCACCAGGTCACCCCATAATGACACAATTGGCTGGATGAGGCACTTATACAAATGATCATAAATATTAATCCTCAACTCCTACAACTAAGAGGGTTCCATGAAAATAGTTTCCATTGAAATCAGATAATCATCAGGTTTCTAGTATGTCACAAACTAAACGTCACATCAAGGGGGTAGTGCCACAACCACCTTGGAAAAAATGTCCACGAATTTTCTAATGATCTCTAGATCCTCTATTATCCTTGATTAAACTGATTCAACCAAAACATCATTAAATAATGATAAAAGGTTATCCATATGCTATTTTCCCAGATGAAAACTCCTATCGCTATCAAGAACTGCATGCTTTCCATCCATAACTCAAAACATGATTCTCCTTCAAAAGAACTATGACACAGAATGCAATGAATAAAACCACTAGATGTCAAAGATGACATCATAGGTTCACATTGAAAGCATGAAATTATCCCCATTATATTAATTCCAATCCACTATCATTATAAACCCTCATCACATGTCAAACTAGATAGTCAAGGCTCTGACTAGTGCAGTCAGCACCGGGGTACGAGAAGCCACTATAAATATAATACTTCAGAATGGGATGGAGTTGCGTCGATAAACATTTTTGAAGATCTAGAAAGAGGAAAAGAACTAGAAATTATAGGGTAAAAACATAACATACCTCTAACGACCACTAACCCATCTAGTGATGCTGCCTCCGCTACATAGAACTGACCACACCCAGATCTCTGGCCTCTATACTAATGACTGCATCCACAACCATGATAACATCAAGGTCCCTAAGCCCGAGGAACATATTAGGGTCATCCTCTACTATCATCATCTTCCATACAATGTCCATAATCCTACTTCCCTTACTGTTAAAATTAACATGTTGAAAACACATGATGAGGCTGACATTGAGCATGTCTACCTCAGCCAAACTATGTTCAAACAGTTAATGCACACTATTCTCGATGATGGTCATGAACTCCAAAAAACACATTGGTCCTAACCCAGAAAAAACAAATGGAAGCTAGAAGTTCTAAAGGGATGCTTTTATGTACGACTCCCAGATGGTCAAAACCTCAAAGGACTTGACACTTAAGGATTTCCACCAACAACTCTACTTCTTATGGAACATTTTCCTTCCAATACCATAGAATACCTCAACACGATTGAATCCTCTATGTCTCATATTCTATCATTTGACCCTATATGAATGTTGGAAATGTAAATGATTTAACTACAAACTAGATCAAATGATAAAGGACCCCCTCAATACACCTTGGTCGGGACTCCTCATCCAGAAAAAGATATATGGAAAAGCCCAAAAGGTCTATGTAATCAATCCCAGTCTCCCATGCAGACAAACCCCCAAGTAGGAGGGACATTATCTTTTTCCTCTTATAAACCTTCGTGGTTGACACGAGGGATTATTCCTAAAACTCACTCTGTAATTCGACCGAGAAAACATTTTCCTCCATTAACTCACTAAGGTATGACGACTACAACTAACATGAATCTCTTCACATCTGACTAGACTATAAAGGGGCTATGTAATCTATTGGGGCTTAGATAAAACCAAAATTCATATCCATATAATCTATCTAACTATGTGTTTTTATATCAGAGATTCTCCCCTTGTACATTGATAAAGAGTACGACTAAAAATTGATAATCATCCATCACCACTGATCAACATTTTCCTTATGATCAAACCTATGTCGATCAATCTGGTTATCCTGTTGGACATTCACAACATAAAATACATGGGTATAATGAAGAGGATATATAGATGTAAGAAAAATAAGGTTTTTTAAATCTTTTTAGTTTGGATTTTCATCATGATATATTTTAATTACCTTTAATCTATTTAATTAATTATATGAAATTTTAAATTCCAAAAAAAATCAACCAAAAAAAGAAATAATGATACTTGTTCTTCATCTAGATCTATACCCTATAAGAAATAAAATTTCATTTGGTCATTCAATATACTCGGATTTGACGTACTCCACAAGGGGGGCCTATAATCCCATGTCAAAGATGATCATTTTGGAATATGTTATGTACCATTTTCAATTAATAATGCTTCCATACAAACCCATGAAAACATCAAAGTGACTCACACCAAACACCATAATATATCTCATACATCTACTCTGATAGTAATCTATCATAAACTTGTCTCCCAAAATATAGAACATAGGGAGACATATAATTCCCTTTTGAGTCTCACCTCTAGTAGGACCAATGTTGGTGACTAGCCCCATGGGTGTATAAATTACACAGTATGAGAGGGATTAATTTTTATAAGGATACAAGATCATAAATTAGAATGAATAAACCGAAGCCAACAACATTACATCTATATATTATAAAACCCAAAAACATCACACAATTTAAGTGTAAATAAAACCAATAAAAAATATTCTCTTAAGTAAATACCCGAAAACAAAAATACAGGAAGAACACAACAATTGTCCAAAGGTCTGATCTAGATGTTCCCATTATAGTCCCCATAATCCTAATTCAAACACGAATATAGTTTATATATACATATTGTGAGAATACATGTATAATCAGTATCAAAACCAATGAATCTAATCCACAAGTGGAAGGAGCGTACCCATACACTAATGTGAAAAGAGAAAACCCATATAGGATCTAAAATGTAGACTAATGATAACCACAATATCCCCATGGAGTGATCCCCAAATAATGAATCCATGTAATACTGTTTAATATAAATCACATCGATGATATGGTACCCCCTCAACTTTCCCCCTGATTAGGTGCTCTCACACCCGAATGGGAAACATCTTGGAACTCACACTTTTTCTGAATATATCACATCAAATCATTCCTACACACACCTAGGCCACACATAAAAAAAAATCCCACTCATACACACCTAGGCCACACCTCACAACACATCCATCCTACAAACACATTGTCCATCACAAAACATATCATCCTGCCTACACACACATAGTCTTCACAAAACAACTAATCCAGAAGACACTTTGGAAAACACAATAGACTTCATCTAGAAAAATCCTAGGATGAAACATCACAACTCGCTCGTGGAAATATGGACCATTATCTACTACAAGAGGGAAAAGGAAAGAGTGGGTGTCCATCCATCCATCCTCCAACTAGGATGCTAGGAAAGATACCTCACTACATGACTATACAGGTGTTATCTCATATTTCTTGACATTGGTGGAGTGTTTATAAAAATAAAATGGAAAATGAAATGTACACATACATGTATATATATTCACAAAAAACCCTCCAACTATTTTACAAGTATATCACCAACCAGCTTTCATGTTCCCCCACGTCCTATCCCAAGAATAAATGCATGACCCCACACAAGTAGAAAGAATGCCATACTTCATTTTTAGTCCTTAATTATTTTTTGGCCATTTAATGTTTCTATATTACAAACACATTTTCTTAAAACATTTACATCGATTTATATTCCAAAATCACTATTATCCCCATTCAAACCTACTAAGAAACTAAAATATGACAAACTATCAACATTCAGTACATTGAAATAGCCCAACAACCATTTCCACCACTACTTTTCATTGGAAGCCCACATCATAATCATAGCACAACTACCACCCCACACACATCACATATCATACCACAACAATATATATTTTAATTTTTTAAAAGGGACACATATTAAATAATCATTATTTTTTAAGGTGTTTATCACACAAGGACATTGATCTTGTGTAATTTTAATTATTAACTGTCTATAAATATTATCCAATTACATATTACAAGATTACAAGCAACCTAATAACAAAAATTCCACAGTTTTCATGATATAAGTGAATAGAAGCCCAGAAATGGAAATTAATTTAATTGGGTAATTATCCCATAAAGATGATAACATCAATAAATATAAAAATATATTATAAGATAATATATCACATTCCTCGGACCCTTATATTTAATTCAAACCAAATTTTTTATACTTATTATTTTTGAATAAATTATCTCCATATTAATATGAATTTATATAACATTCCCACATGATAAAAAATCATGAAAGATGAATTCAATTATAGGTGGTCAAAACATGGTCAACAAATCCATGTTTCGCCAAAAATAAAGGTTGTATTTAATCATGAAACACTCCATAGAAGAACATACCAACTACAGAAACCATGTTACATGAAATATATAGGAAGAAGAATATGGGATGTATACTATAAAGTGAAATCTATAATTAATGGATAATTAATGGATAATTTATTAAAAATTATTAAATTCAAAACATTTGGGATTCGATACAGTTATGAATTTCCAAAAAAGGCGGACCTCAACAAACATCACATTTTGACCAATTAAAATCCTCCAAAAATTAATGAATAAAAAATATTGATTGATATTCTTTGAATTAGTCTTAATGAGTATTAAATATATAATTAAATCACTATCTCTTCAAAACTGATGGAAAAAAGCATGAAACTGAAAAAAAAAATGAAAAATTATGGAAATTCAGAAAACTGTTGAAATGAGTCATTGTTAAGAAGAGTTGTTGATTTTTGAGTCACCATTAGTAGAGAGACCACAAGAAAGAGCCACTACCATATGTTTCACCACAAGATTGTTCAACACTACATTCATTCAATTTCAGAAGATTCACTATTAGATGAGTCACCGCCAAAATGAGTCACTGATAGAAGAGTCACAACCATATGAGTCACTGCCATATATGCCACCACCAGGATGTATCACCACCAGATGAGTCACATCTAGAAGATTATACACTATATGAGTAACAACCATAGTATTCACCCCCATATGAACCTCCTTACAATTCAATTCCACAAGGATCAGTACTAGATGAGTCACCTCCTGAAGAGTCACTATCAGACAAGTGACAATAATATGAGTGACTGTGAGATGAATCAGCTTCATGATGATTCATTATTTGAAAACTACATATTTTTCAATCTGTTGAAATTAATCAACATTGGAATGACTCACATGTCCCAAAAACACCGCAGACTACCCCTAGACACATCAAATATCATATTAAGGTCAAAAAATAGGTTAGGATGTCTGAGACATTCTAGGATGGTTGAGGGTCATACTGAGGAACTGTATCAATGCCTAGCTAGTAATGTATAGTATACCTCTCAGTTGAAATAAATTGGGCAACATATGTTTTGTTGTTTCTGTGGATTACAATCATATTGGTTGATTCACATGATTTTTATATTTGATTAATTATATTTTTCATATGACCATGAATCATACAAAGACACATAGGTTCGCATGAAATAGATATATTTATCATTGTACTACAAAGTTGTAAAATAATTAAATACCTTGATTTGTGATATATGTTAAGAATAATTTTTATAGCATGTTATATCTATGATTCCATGCTATTTTATATATCTTTATTTATATAAACTTTTTCGAATAGGTAATGTTGTAGTGTTAGTATATATATGGTGGCTGTGATTATCATCTAGGGACAATGACAAGGGTTATTTCATTCGGTATACATTTGGTTGATGGTAGTATCATAGGAAACCCTTATATGATCCCATATTATGAATTGGGTTTATCGTAATGATTGTTTTTATAAAATGTTTCATTAAAAATACAACATATGTCTAAATGAAATTCTTTATTGAACAGATCGGGATGCAGGTTAAAATACTATTGTTTGGAACGAGGTTTCCTACTTTACAGTTAGACATATAGGATAATGTCATTGAAAATTATCTATCACCAACACTATGGTTTTGTAAGTGGGACACATCAATCGGATTTCATTAAATAATGGCCTGTATGGGAAATAACTGTTTAAATATATGGTCTAATATGTCTGGATTTTGAACTCAAGTATTCTTTATTCTTACAAAGAATCAGATTCTCTCAAGATACTAAAGAATGGGGTATAATATTTTTTATAATCTTCCACATTGTATATATTTTTAAGGAATGAAACATTAAGATAAAATTGAGCTTATACCGAGAGTGTGGTTCTTTGGAAACCTCATGTAATATGGTGCTAGCCAAGCAAAATGGGATCAATGTTCGACTAGAGGTCTTGGAGAGAAGGTTTTTTAGACCTAGTAATTGATCATTGTTGATGCTCCTTTCCATCACAGAGTCTAAACAAATGAAAAGAGAAATACCTTGAACCCAAAATGATTCACCCTTTGAATAAACATCAAAAAAAGAAGAAGGGATGATCAAGGAGATCATTTCCCATAGGTCGCGCAATATCTAGTATGGTCGCACAAGTATACTTCCACTCTTCCGGAATGGTCGTGCAGGTGACTGACGCACCGTCTTTGAAAATCACCCAGGGTCTTCTCCAGCCTATAAATACCCCCGGTGGGCCCCCCATTGGGGAGGGATTTTTTCTAGAATTCAGATATAGAGCTCTGAATGCCCAAGTCTATTCTTCAACTCTTCTGAACATTTCTAAGAAAATTATTTACCTATAATGGAAGGTCTAAACAAGAGGAATAAGGTCTATGTGTTAGAATTCACTAACACTTGCACGCCTATGTGTTTTACCCTTAATGGGAATGGACACACTTTCACGCCTCTTTACCTACTCATTGAAACTTGAGCGCCACTCTTATGGAAGTACCTCATGATAATTCAAAAGGGTTTCATCAAGGATCGCTCAAGTATAACCCTCTTGGTTAACTGTTTCCCAAGTATATAGGTGTTGTGCAAGTATACTTGTGCGACCAAAACTTGGGCGCCTGGGCAGTACCGACGTGACCCCCCCAGGACATGTGCACCACTATCTTTTTGGGTGCATCTCAAACCTATTTCACTTCACTTACACCATTCCACCTCTCCTATTCAAGATTCAGTCTTCAAGACACGCTTTAAAGCCATCTATGGAATGTTTTCTTGATTGAATCCCTTATCTGAAAGGAATTCTATGGATCATATCTCAAAACCTTGTAAGTTATATATTTTTATGTCACTAAAGTTACAGATTTTATTCAATCAACATCATCCTTTAAGATGAGAAAACTTTAACCTGGGCATCCTTCTCAAGAGTATGTCCCAGTCATAATTTCACTTAATTTTGGGGATCCTCATTAGGTGTAAGCCCCAAGTCCTCATTAATTTGGGCCTCCTTTTCAAGAGTAATCCCCAGTCCAAGTCCTCTAAAATTTGGGCCTCCTCTTCAGGAGTAATCCCCAATAATAATTCCCTTAACTTGGGCTACTTCTTCACGAGTAAGCCCCAGTTTTCAAATCTATTTAATCTAGGAATCCTCCATAGGAGTAATCCCCAGTCTTAAATTTCTCTTAACTAGTAATAATTTAGCTTTTGATCTGGGATTCCATCTTAAGTGTACAACCCTATCATATGTCCCCTACTAATTTGGGCATCTTCCTCATGAGTAAGCCCCAATTTAGAGTATTCAAATATCTATAAAGTACATATACCTTTGTGGACCTCATTCCTATATTTCAACCCTGAATTAAATCTTAATCTTCATCTATTTGGGCATTCATACATACATAATCCCCACATAATTTATTTTGATTTCATCATTCATGGCCAATTTTCTGGATTTACAAATACCTCTTGTTTCTCACACCGAGCATGACTCACGTGAGCTTATAGTGTAAAAGTAATTATGAAATCTTACTTTGAGCCATCAATCATATATAAACCTCATACTCCTTTACTCAAACTATGTGGGTTCTGATTCCTTCTCTAAACAAGGATACGTAGGGAGCCCATCTGCGGGTGAGATCCCAACTCTGAAATAATCTATGTTATTCTAAATGAAAATAAACCTCAAGTGCCCCACTTAGTGGCTTTAATACCAGCATGTTTATCATAATGACCAAGATATTTCAATATAATGTATTAAATGATACCATTGACTAAGAATCTGTAACAAATAAAGATGATTCTCTATCGATGAAGAACCTCAAATACATATAAAAGATTTTCTAAATTTCCAACATATAAATCATTGATTGTCAGATCTAAAGGAAAACTCATTTTATACTTGGTAATTTAATAAATGATTCAAGAAAATAAGTTAAATCTATAAATAGAGTCCTGGAGTGGACAATAATTCCCCTCAAAAAGATGTGATGAGTCTGACCTCCCATCCTCCTGACCAATGCAAATTCCTAAGCATCATCGGTCCACAACTAATGAGCACCTACCTTTAAAAAGTATGTCCAAATGAATAGGGAATCATTGGAAGTTTTAGGTTCTATGAAAAAAACTATTAGAAACCAATTGGAATGTTTGAACCTTAAATCAATGAGGTCATCCCCAATTCCATAGGAAGGAAAAAATGGTGAACCTGACACGAATCATTAACCATGATAAATGATTCTTTGCTTATTTGTTAGGCCCCAATTTAAACTCAATGAGAGGGCCACCAAAGAAATAAATGACATATTTTCTCATCCAAAAGATGTAGTGGCCGAACTAATCATGATTATTTCTGTTATATCAAACAGGAAATCTTTTAAAAGATCTTCTGCATTTCCAAAATGGCTTCTCTTAAATTCACATCCGTGAATACATATGTTGTGAGAAATTCTGCTGCGAATGCCACTACTGCTACTCATGCTGGATCGTCGTCCACTCTGAGGATGATATCACCAACTTAGCATCTTCAACACTTGGTATTAAATGCACTGGTTAAGGAGTACAATCAACAAGGTATCATTCCAACTCTGGAGGATGCTCGACAAGCCCTCCAAGTGAACAACTCACACCAGTCGTCCGGACAACGACGACCAGTTTTTATAAAGAAGGTGGTCCCAACCACAATTTCCAACCATTTCGGGTCATTATACCTGGAACACAATCACCATTCCCTCCCATATTCTGGGGAGCTGAATGAGAAGGACCCTCAGGGCCTTAATTCAAGGAAACATGATTCCTTCCTGAGGGCTCCCATCAACAATTGCCGCTAGACTCGTGCGGCACTGCGCCCTCATCATGATGAGGGTATCATCTCCAGGCGTTCGGCTCAGGTTTCTTGAACCCGAGAAAGCAAGACGAACCGCCAGAGGTGAAATTTGGTCAATAGTGAGCAGATTCTCATCTCTACCATCTCTGGAGAAGTCCCCCAACCTAAATAAGTGGAAAACAACAAGCAGGCACATACAACCATCTGTTTTAACCCCGCTGTCCAGCAGACTCGTCTGGCAGCAGCACGTCAATCCCACCAAGAAATTCTGGTGGAGTACTTTAGGTAGGAACATAATCCTTTTTATACATCATCAGCTAGTCAGTAGGCTCGTCTAACTACATATGATGGAGCTCGTCAACCACGTTTGGCAATGTAAAATCAACAGGCACATACACCTTCTAGTTTTGATCAATCCTACCAATAGTCTCGCTTGGTATCACTCGGAGAAGTCAGCCGGAAAGCTCTAACAATAAACAGGAGGAAGACTCAACTCTTTGCCCCCACACTTGAGTACTGTCCAGATTCACTAACAAGAAAAGGAGGACAGGAGCAGGAACACACACCTACTCCAAGAACGGAATGGACATATATCCCCATTCCGGCAGATGAAGTCACCAAGCATATTCTGTCAACGGTGAAAGAGCATAAGAAAATCGCTGCTCTTATCCTGGATGCCTGTCAGGATATTATAACAGCTTCAGCAGCATCTCAGTGAAAGATACACAAATCTATCCCTACCAGTGGAGTGACACATCAAAAGTTCGCTACGGAGCAGATACACTCCTCTGTTCCATTCCAAGTGGGTTTTGGGGCGTACTCCCCCCATATCATATGGACAAACAATTCTGGCACATACACCTGAATAGAGTGGAGATTGTCAGCCAAACATGGCCATCTCTCCTGATCAGGCACATAAACCTGCTCAGAGTAGCCACCTTCGTCAACAAGTGGTTTCCAAGGCGAGTAAGAAGGCGTATAAGAAGAAGACCCTCCCAACACAGTCAAGATATCAAGATCCAATCTATAACAAAGCCTTGCTCTATGATGGAGTTCTTGAAGCCCTCAGATAGTTATCTATTGGAATCCAAGATTCTACTCCCTCATTTCTCAATAGTGGGAACATTAATTCCGAAGGTCATCAACATACAGCTCCTCCTGAAGGCTTGCTTAATGACAGTTCGGTCGATCTTGATGTTTCATCATCATATGAGAGTTACAATAACCCTATGTGTGGCCAGAATACCAAGGAGAAAGAGATATCATCTTTTATTGTAACCCACCATGGTGGTCCTCCCCATGATGATGAATTTTTCTCTGAAAATCCTCTCCGCAGTAGTGATGCACATTGCCTAGAAAATGCTCTAGTGCACAATGTAGTGCCGAGAAAACCCTCTTATCTTGATGCACTAGAAAATGTGAAACCAGTCATGTCTGATGCTTCATCGCCAGCAGGTGAAATACGTTCTCGATCAGAAGATAGATCGGGGTGTAGGTCATTCTCCGAACCACCTACGGGTCATTCATCTTTTAGATTGATCAATGAATTCTATACCAATCATGTGGAATCCGATGAAGCAACAAGGAAGCACCAGCTCTGGTCAAATCAGTTAGAAGAATATTCTATGAATGATAAAGAGGAAGTGCTGAATATGAGGAAACAACTAGGGAAATATGAAGTTCCAGTTATGTTTCGTCCTTTGGATGACTCTTAGTATGACATTCCAGAGGTGTTAATGGAAGATGGGATTGATGACATTCGTCTCAACAAATGGAAAACTCTTTATCAGTTGAAAAAGAAATTATTATCTTATGATGAATATGAAAATAATGTTAAGATAATATAAGGGTTACAACATCAAATTGACTTGGAATCTCTATCAGTCTCTCAATATCTGAAGGCTGAAAAGTAGCCGAGAGCCCTTCAAATTTCATGCCTTGGCGCACATAGAAGGTTGCACCAGTTAATTTCCAATGCCCCATCTAGTATTCATGTAAGAGGATGGGGTGTTCATGGAGGACTACATTTCACTGTACTCTCTAATCATCAAATCCCACCAAAGGTGGTTTCATGCAATGTTATCTCCCAAATTTGGCCACATCTGGCTCGTTTTGTGAGAAATCAAAGGATTTCTAAAGAACATTCCACAAATAGTTCTTATAAAAGTCAAGAATATAGAGAACAAGTTGTTGAATCAATATAGCATCAAGAAAACAAGAATATTTAACTATCCTATCGTATGGCGCAAGCACATCATCAAGTGAAAGAAGTGTCAGAAATCATCTAATGGTCTTTTGATCTGGGTGATAAAAGTGGATGTCGATTGATGCATCCAGCTAATTTCTGGACTAAATTAGGAAAAATCCGAAGAGATATTAATAAATTCTCAGACATAGAATGTCAAGAGTCACACCAGCTTTCCAGATTGGGGACTCTTTTAAGCCACCCCTCAGAATCAACAAATAGGATTCGAGGAGTTCAACGAGAGCGGTAGGAACAACCCTACTACACTAGATAGGGGACTTTTTCAAATCATCAATCCCCTCCTCATGGAAAGTCATTCATCTCTCGATTGGGGAAGAAGACACAGGAGGATCGAAGAGAAAAATAATCAGGAGATTCTCTCCAAATTACGGTTCTCCAAGACATTCCTGAGGGATCAAGTCAACAAAAGGCAATGGCTCATCAGGGGCATGGAAGAAGGCAATATCACAAAAATGCAGATAGAAGGGATGTGATGCGTTATGCATCAATTAATGTCATTAATTCTGTTGTTGCTGATCCTCCAGAACATGAGGCTCACTCAGGGGACTCATATGAAGAGGTTCCTACTCAAGAAGTTATACGCACAGACACAAATGAATGAAATGTGTGTACACGAAATCAAAGTCTTACCCAAAATCTTGGTATTACTTCATGTAACCCACATCCCGCACTACAAAGGGGTTCAAACAAGGGGAAGGGAAAGAATCATGTTACATACCCTTCCTCTGGAGAAGGCCAATCTCTCTCATTAGAGAAATTATTTTCCCAACAAGAGGTAGAAATGAAAGAATTGAGGAGGACGAATGCAAAATTACTTCATGGTAGTCTTCCTCCGAAGCGTGTTGGAGTCAGTCAGGCAAGGGAGTTTGTTGCAGCTATTGAGATGGATCAAGAATATCCTTTTCTATCAGTACACTCTCACAGGTCTAATCTGACGGGTCAAGTGCAATAACAATCGGTGGTGCTACTATCAGTTGCAGTACCAACCACCATACCAATCCAGACTGCATTTATTGCACTTTCGAAAGTCCAAGTTCAGCCGGATGTTTCTCAAAAGTTAATAACTACCATTGATTCATTAGCAGCTCGGTTAGAGACTATTGAAGGGAAGCGTGTGCAGGTTCAACCAGAAAAGTGTGCTTACCCCGAATGAGTAGATTCAATCCCTCCCCCATTATGTTTTGGAAACCATGTATTCCCTATTTTCAATGCATCAGGCGATCCTGAATAGCATTAGATACATTACATGTCTTGTTGCGATCCTATGATGATAACTACGGAATAGGAAGAAGAAGTGAAACCCAGATTCTTCGTGCAAACCTTGCAAATACCAGATTTTGTTAGGTATACAAGCTAGAAATCCTTGTCAATTACTAGATGGGAATATCTCCGTCAACAATTCCTTCTTCCATTCAGCTCAACATTGCCAATGACAACAGTTTTTGATCCTACAAACTGCAAGAAAATGGAGAATGAATGGGTTTCAGATTTCATTGCTCAATGGAAGGGATTAACCAATTCCCTAAGCTTAGCACTCCCTCAAGAAGAACTGTTGCCAATCTGTGTGGAAAATATGTGTGCCAAATTACGCACGTCGTTGATCCCTGTGAAATACACAAGAGGGTTTTGAGACCTTACTTCAATCGCTCAGCAGATTAAAGATTCCCTTATATAGACTAAGGATAAATCTCGTGTAATTCCATCAGTTCCAGGAAGAATAATCGGTAATGTAGAGACTGCTATAGTTGTGCTTAATCAAGCACATGCACCTACTTTTACATCAAAACCTTCATCTTCCTGATGGACTCCACCTTCTGAGCGTCAACAACAAAGGCCGTTTCCTCAATATGATCAAAGAGATCAAAGAGATCAAAGACGGAAACAATTTTAGGATCTCAAGAGAAAAGATTATTCTTTTAGAAATGAACAAGTTCCGGGATACTTCATTTCAACTTTGGAAAATAATTTGTTTTAATTTCCAAGGCCCAAAAGGCCAAACAAAGAAGGAGATGAAGACCGTCCCAATTATTGTGCCTTTCATCAAATGTTGGGGCATCCACTCCATGAGTGTTTTGTCTTCAAATACCTCCTGAAAAAGATGGTCGACTCGAGAGAAGTCAACATAAAAGGCTCTTCAGCCCAGGTAGCATGTGTTACTGCTACAGTTCAAGATGAAGAAGGCGAATGGCAAGAAGTCAAAAGCAAAAATGCACCGAAATATGATGATTGGATGGTCAAGGAAATGATCAACAGAACTCATGCCATTTTGCGAACGCAATTAAAGAATCAAATTGTGTCTTCTGCTATGGATGCCATAACAAAATACACTTCAGAGGGAAAATCCTCAAAAGGGCGGCATAGTTCAAAGAAAGAAAAGAAATCAGAGGGAGATGAGTATATGTCAAAGCCTCTGTTGTCTTTGACTCTACCATATTGCATTCCATCTACTTCAAGGCCACAGGCACCATCCCACCAAACCAAAAAACCTAAATTGGCTAGTCGGGCAGAGTCTTTATCAAATGAAGAGTTGATCATCAGTTCTATTAATATGATACACTTAACAGATCATTATGCCAGTCGAAGTTTTGATCTCGATGAACCTGGGTTCTCTATATCAAATAGATGAATCAAAGGAAGTTCCAGGGGTATGGGATACCGGGGAAGATGTGGATATCCCAGAAACCACTATTTGAAGTCAACCCCTGCTAGAACTGTGTATGCAGTAGAAACTCGTGGCAGATCCTTTCAACGGAATCAACAAGAAAAAGCAATTTCTTCCACAAATAACAGATTCAGCCCTGGAATAGTTATTATGGAGTATCGGTTGGAGGTTCCACCTTCATCATCTCAACAGATAAATAGACCTAATCGGTCTGATCTTCCAAATCCAGGAATATAGCCAACTCTTATCCTAACACAAGATGCATCAACTTCCAAAGCATCAACTTCCAAGGCACCTGCTAAACTGCATGTTCTTTATGGGAAACACCCACCATTGGATCAAAAGTATTATATATTGAAACACCTGGCCCAAGTACCGACCATGTTATCAAATTTGCAGGCCTTGAATTTATCAAAGGATCTTTGGGAGGCACTCATTGAGACTTTGTCATGTCCTCAGGAGTTTGAAACTGAAATTTCTGCATCACAAGTCTACCATGTAGAAAATAATCCTGTAGAATTCCATGCAGTGATATCTTTCACTGATGAAGATGAAGATGATGTCATGCATGGGAATATTAGACCTTTTTACTTTTCTGTAAAGGTCAATGGTGTGGAAATCCGAAGGGATTTCATAAATAATGGTTTAGGAGTCAACCTCATCCCCAGTCGTACACTTCAGCGATTGGGCCTGAAAGAATTTAATTTATCTTCTTCTACTATGATATTATAAGGATATAATAAAAAGTAACAAGAACCACTGGGTGGATTACACTTAGAACTCAGTTTGGAGATCTTGTATCCAATTTAGATTTCATTGTTGTTGATCAAGACTCAACCTTCAACATCTTTCTTGGAAGACCCTTGCTACATCAACATGCAGTTATCCCTTCATCATACCATCAATGTCTCAAATATTGCTTCGATGGTCAATTTTGGACATTATATGGTGATAATGAACTGTTGAGGACTTGTGAGTCTCAAGGAATTAAGGCGGAATTCAATCACATGAAGGGAAATGAGAAATCCACAATAATGGAGATTACCAAATTTAATTCTTCATATGGTTTGAAAAAGATTCCAGTAAATCCATTTTCACATGTGAGTACAAATTATGTGTTTTCCATTAGTCAAATTGATAGGATAAAATCAAATCAAAATTCTCTCATGGAAAGATCCATAATAACAATTACGACAATCGATCCAGACAGCATGGAAGAATGTTGTGATCCTACAAGCAATGATGAAAGCCCAAATGGAGATGTCTTTATTTCATCTGTTGAAATCAAGAAAGTCTATACATCACCATCTAGGACATAAAGAGTGATAAAAATGTTAGAGGAGAACAATGATGTCGATTCTCAATCCATCATATCCTCTATATTACCCAAGGAAGACCCTTCATCATCAATCAGGTCGGAAATGGAAGCGTCTTTTTCAAGATGTTCAAATTTTAACATCTCTTTTGATCATGGAAATTTTGCTTCATCATCTATTATGCAAGTAGAAATGGAAGAAATGACACATGTTGAATAAGAAGATGAAGATCTCATGGATGCTCCTCTAGAATTTGACGAGGGTATCTCTACCACCATGGATGAACTGAGAGAAATAAATCTGGGCACAAAAGAAGATCCAAACCCCACTTTAATTAGTGTGTCAATGAATCTTAAAGAACAAGAGATGTATATTTCCTTTTTAAATAAAAATCGAGACATATTTTCTTGGAATTATACAGAGATGCCTGGGCTTGATCATGATTTTTCTACTCATCATTTGGTATTACCAGAAGAACATCGAGGATTTAAACAAGTTGTGAGAAGAACACACCCAACTTATGCTTCCAAAATTCTAAGATGAAGTGGATAAGCTTATGAAAGCTAAAATCTTTAGATAAGTTCAATATCCCATGTGGTTGGGTAATATTGTACCTGTGATGAAGAAGAATGGACAAATTAGAGTTTCCATCGATTTCAGAGATCTTAATTAGCATTGTCTTATGGATGATTTTCCAGTTCTGATTAATGAACTTTTAATCAATGCAATGGATGGATATGAAGCACTTTCCTTATGGATGGATATTCTGGATATAATCAAATCCATATGGCTCCATAAGACGAGTAATCCACAACCTTCAGGGACCCTCAGGGTGTGTTTTGCTATCGGGTAATGCCCTTTTGCTTAAATAATGCAGTCGAAACATAACAGCGTGCAATGCATCACATCTTTAAGCCCTATTTAGGAAAGTTTGTTGAATGTTATGTGGATGATTTGGTGGTCAAATCCAAACAACGTTCTAATCCCTTGTCTGATTTTGAAGTCATATTTCGCAATCTTCGACAATATAATTTGAAGATGAGCCCCCTAAAATGTAATTTTGTGGTAACATTAGGAAAATTTCTTGGCTTTGTTATATGCCATCGTGGTATTGAAGTTGATCCTGAGAAGACAAAGTCAATCCTTGGTATGTCACCTCCTCGAAATTTGAATGAATTGAGAGGACTTCAAGGACACTTAGCCTACATTCGGCGTTTCATCGCCAATTTGGCAGGCAAAAGTTTACCCTTCACCAAATTGATGAAAAAGGTAGTCACTTACTAGTGGACTGAAAAATGTCAAGAAGCATTCTATATTCTCAAGAAATACCTCTTGAGTCTACCAGTAATTATGCCACCTGTTGAAGTAAGGACACTTTTCCTCTACATGACAGCCTTAGAGCGATCATTGGGTGCCTTTCTTGCTCAGAAGAATGATGTTGGGAATGAAAACAACCTTTACTATCTCAATCAGACTATGCTTGAAGCAGAAACCCGGTATTAAAGTACTGAGAATTTCTTCCTGGCATTAATATTTGCAATTCAAAAGATAAGACACTACCTGCAACATCACGAGGTCCAATTGGTATCGCGCAATAACCCACTCAAATTCATCCTTAGTCGTCCATTTCACACAGGATGACTGTCATGGTGGGAAGTTATTTTGCAGCCATTTTACATTCAGTATGTGCTTAAAAGGCAATAAAGAGCCAAGTTCTGGATGATTTCCTTGCTGAACATCCTTCAGTAAAAGATACATCTTCAGATATTGAACTCCCAGATGAGGAAGTCTTCTCTATTCAGGATAGTCCTCGGGTATGGGAAATGTATTTTGATGGTGCTTCCAGAAGTCCAACAGGGAAGAAAATGGAAGATCCTAAATTCAAAAAAGTTGGGTTAGGAGTTGTTTTTATTTACCTCGAAAAGGTAGGGTTACCTTATTCCTTCCCATTGTTGCAAGGAGGAACAAACAATGAATCAGAATACCAAACTCTCATCGCAAGATTAGAGTTGGCACTTCAAGCAGAAGTGAATCATTTAAAGGTGAAAGGTGATTCAGACCTAGTAATAAAACATGTCAATGGGGGATTATGAAATCATAAAAGATGAATTGATCCCTTTGTATGATTATGTCAGAGATTTAATGATGGAATATCCTATGGAAACGACATTTTCTTATGTCCTGAGATCAAAAAATGCTCAAGCGATGCACTGGCTAATATAGCCATATCTCTGGTAGATCCAAATCGGGACAAAACAACCATCATCATTGCCCACTATCTTAAAATTTCACCTTATGTTCGAACTAGAATAGAGGATATCAATGAAATTAGTCCCATTCCTGAACCGTATGTTCATACTATATTATGGATGACACCTATCAGGGAATAGCTTCAAAATGGAACACTTACAGCTGATAGAGCCAGAAAAGAACAAATATGGCGACTTGTGTTAAACATTACTCATTATGATATCCCAGTTCACCTATATAAAATTCTCTACAAGCGTGGTTTTGATGGAGTTCTCTTCAGATGAATTTATGGTGAAGAGACAATGGATGTCCTGAAATAAGTGCATGCAGGAGTCTGTGGTGCCCACTAGTCTGGACATAGACTGTCTGATCAAATTTGAAGGCTTGGATAATTTGGGCCTTAAATGATATAAGATTGTCTTTATTTCATAAAGAGGTGTCATTAATTCCAAGTAAATGCCAACTTCATTCATCAACCCCCAGATTTGATTCATAGTGTTAAGTAGTCGTGGCCATTTTCCACATGGGGAATGGATGTGGTGGGACCTTACCCTTCAGCTACAACCAAGCAATTTATGTATTTTCTTATTGCTACTAACATCTTTTCCAAATGTGCAGAGGCAATACCTCTCAAAGAAGTTAGTTCTAAAAGTAGTGTTAGCATCATCAAGTCTAATATCATTACTATATTTGGTGTCCCTCATACCATATTAACCATATGATTATTTTATTAATATTTATTTTTATTTAAATGTAAACTTATGATTATATCATTTATGACTCTTTGATATCTATAGTACTCATAGTGTAAGTATTTTCTATAGTTTTATTTCATTATCGTGTTGTCAATGATAATTTTCAACTGAGTAAATTTTTTTGTTTTTTATAATTAAGTACCATTAAAATTTTCTCCTATTTTTATTAATTTATTTTTTTGTGTACACATATTTTTTTCATTTGGTACATAAGAATTTTACGGAATTGTTTATAAGAATTTCGACATTATTTTATATTTTGTTGATGAACATATTTATCCGTGTAAAAATCCATAAAAATGAAAGAATCTTATTTTCACTATTAAAATGATGATTTGATGTAATTTAGAACCATATGTAAAATTATAATAAAATTTATAGATATTAATTCAATTTTTATTTTATATAGCGTGTAATAATGAATTTTCAAAATGATTATTAAAAGAATCATTATTTTAATGTTTACATCATGGATATAATTTCTCACAAACACAACTGATTTTTGATTATATGAATCCATTTCATTTTTCAATTTTAAACTTTTATGAAATTAATTTCCATAATATATTATGAATGTTTACTTTTTCAATATACAGAGTCAAAAGGTTATTTTCCCTATTTTTATAGATTTCATCAAATTTTCATATAATATTAATTTTCAACTATGTTACATGATTTGTATATATTTATTATTCAATTTAGATATGATAATATGGGACTATCAATATTTGTTCTCTATGTATCATATGATGAGATTCATTTACCGGTAAATCAAAAAGTAGTTTCCATTTTTCACATCATAATTAAGTCATGATAAAATATTTATTACACTATATTATTTTTCATTGGTAGTTCATTTATATGTTAAAAGAATTATATAGAACCCATTTTCTCTCTATGTTTTATTATAGGAATTAATAAACTATGTATTCAGGATATTTTAGTACACATAGATATAGTTTTCTTTATGTGATGGGTGGTTTATATAGACCTTTAAGGCAATATGTTTTAATAATATATACTTATATAATAATTATTTGTATTGATACAAAACCTATCTTCTTTAGGAAATCTATACACTAGTATAGTGTTTGGATTTATCTTTAACAATAAAAATGATGGAATGTGGTGTTAACCCATTCCACTATCATAATCATGGAAATTATGATTAGCTTTAGAATTTTTTTACTAACAACTCATTATTCAAAAAATCGATGTATTATTTTTATAATAGGTTCTAATGGGTCCTAATTTTTTATATACATTTCCACAATCTTATGAATTCTTTATTTTATTGTTATAGTTTCCTATTCCATGATTAATGATTATATTTCATTGAATTATTGGGTATATAATTAATAATTAATTATCATTATATCATGAAAATTTTCTTATCATATGTTTTCAGTTGATCATTTAATGATAGCACATATGTTTTCCCTTAATGAACATCATAGCTCTCCCTTTATTGTGTTTCAATTCTCTTAGTTATTTAGAAAATTTTATATCTATGGTATTTATAAGTTATGTAATATGTGAGAAGAAATTTAGGGGATATATATTTAATATATTCTATGAAAGTTGAAAATTATATATCTAGTCCTCAATGGAAGAAAAACATTATGGTTCTAGTAATACTATTATAATGAGATCATTGGAATATTCATCTAAAACAGTGTATTATTATCGTGTTAAATACTTGGTTCCCTATAATTTGTATAATTGAGAGGTTTAGTTAAATTTTAAAATTATGATTAGTGTTTTTTTGGAAAACCCTTATGATATGTCAATATATAAGATAACATTAGGGTTTTTTATTTATATATTGTGTTGTTTTTTGTAATGAAATCCATGTATAGATATTGAAAATTTGATGTGTATATAGACGACATGCACTAACTAGTAATCAATATAAAATTATTGGATTAATACAAAATATATGTTCTCTTGGTACAATATGAATTAGATTAAGACTTTAATCATTGAGAGGAAATCCTATAGGTTTTGATATGGGAAATTAATGTTTTATATATGAATCATTATGATGTATTAGTGGATAAAATATATAACAACATATGATAATCCATAGAGATATGGAATGATCATAAACATTCATTGGATGAAATGTTTTTTCATATTTTAAGAACTAATAAAAAAATCTAATTCATATTATATTACATAATGATTTTTTAGGTCTGAAAATCACACTACGGTTTTTTTGGTTTTAAAGATCATAAACTAGTTGGAATAATATGAAAAAATAACATAATGTACAATGAAATAAATATCTCCATGAGGGAAACAATTGAAATTGGTGTTGTGATGCAATATAATGAGGCTATTCTGACACAACACTATGAAGAAATGAATTGTGACATGAATCCTTCTAAACATAAAAATGGGAAATGTAAGAAAAAACACAGTATTAGCTCATTACGCATGTAAATTTATACATCCTTTAGTTATTTAACTAATAAAATTATTTATAAAATTGAGAAAATTATATTCAATATTAATCTCTATTATTTAATTCCTGGATTATTAGATGGTTATTTGGGATATGAATCATTTATATGTTAATGATGATAAATGATGGACACTTATTAAAAATAAAAATATTGATGAAGAAAAAACGTGATTATGAGGGAATATTTAATGAATTTATTTTTAGATAAGTATTTTACCTAATATCTGCAAAAAAATATATAAAATATTCTAATAGATTGTGGGAATTTAGTTGGAATGAATTTTATATATTTTATTTTTATTTAAATAATAAAATCATTCTAATTTCTGTACGGACTGAAATAGATAATGGTTAACCTCATAGTTCTCATGGTATTAGGGAAAAATAGATTTATGGAATCTCAATGGTAAAACCCAATAGGTAATAAGACATAAAATTTATTCATGATATAGATATATATTGAATAAGAAAGTAAATATATTTATGTAATATTGTAAATGTATTATTTTTTAAAATGAATTCCATTGATAAAAATAATGAAAATTATTATGGGAAGATGATATTAAATAAATGAAAAAAATTATTAAATAATGCTCTAACCATACTATAATTTTATAAATTCAATGAGAGTAGATATTACACAAATAATTGAAAAAAATATATTGTTAAATAAAATAAATCATATTTTTGAATCAATTATTCCATGATTCAATGGTAAAGCTCACCCAATTGTGAATTATTCCATGTTTCAATGGTAAATCTCACATGATCGGTGATATTTTGAAAATAAATGTTACTTGATTCATATATGAAATAATATTTCCCTTGAAAAACAATATGATATATTTTAAAATCATTATAAATGAACTGAAATTTTGTTTTCTGGTTATGTGCATTTACGTGTTTATACTCCCTTATTTTATATAGATTACAATATCTTTAAAATTAATATATTTTTATATGATATAAAAGAGGTACATGGGATATGGATAGAAATTTTTACAATGTATAAATTATATTATCAAAATGGAGAAATAATACACATTTTATCCATTATATAATATTATTTGTGGATATATTCTATAATTTCTATTATTAAGGAAAACATCATCTAAAATAACAAGATTTTTCACTAATATACAGAAAAAATTCTTGCTTTATTTCTTATATCCCTCCTTCCTTCATCTATAATTCAATATATTAAATTCATCTTATAAAAACACAATTAGCTATAATTCAATACCAATTAATTGTGTATTCTATAATAAGGATGATTCTTTAAATATTGTTAAGTCATTTGAATTTTTTGTAGATGTTTGTTATAGATTTATTTTACAGATCACATATAATTCATAGTATATTATTTCGAATGAATGTAAATTAATAAAAATATTCAATAATTATAGTCAAGTTGTATTAGGCCATGTCAAATATCTTTTCTAAGTGGGATATGAAATATGTGTGAGGATTATTTTTTATGTTGTGGCACCACCGAAAAAATATATAGGAAAGGGGAGGGAGTCAATGATTCTTAAATAATATCAAATTTTCAAATGAACTCTACCTTTTGTGGGGTAATAATATATGGTTTTGGATTGTCCCAATATATATAATATAGAAATATTTATTTTAGTTGTATAAAACTCATTAAAAATACCAATATATAAATACTTAATTATATATAGGAAAAAATAATCACATTATAAATCTATATGTTATAATGAAATTAATAGTTGTAAGAGATTCATGTCATGTTAACATGTCAGACCTATCCACTATGTAATAATGTTAAATGCACAATAATTCCAAAAAAATGGATGATTTGGAGAAATTTGTTGTGATATCTGGGTATTGAATTATACATTAATGTATTAAAATTATCCCTATAACTTGTGATTGATCATAATATTAATTTTCTATACTATAATATTTTAGACCATTTATAGATAAATATAAAAACATATGCATAAATATATCTTTTTCCAAGGATGTTTCATGTAATTTTATATACTTATTGGAGTTTGTGTAAGATCGTTTTTTGGTTTATGCATTGCATTGATTGATGTTAATCTAAGATTATGATGGTTTTAATGTTTTGTGATATAATTTATGAAGGCATTGTATATTTTCCTATTGAGATATATCATCGTATATTTATCTACAAGAGGTTATATATTAATCCTCATATAATCCCTTTAAATATTTATTTATAAAACCGTGATATTTTTCTATTTTCTCTAATTGGATTGTTTAAAGAAAAAAATGATTATGGTTTTAAAAATGGACAATTATAGTGATCCACATAGGAGGTTATTAAATGAATTATGGGATCCTATAAAATTTATTATGAAAAATAAATATCAAACAATTTGGATAAAAATAATGGGTTTTTAATTTTTCTTGATCAGTCGGGGAACAATTGGAATATAAACATATTCACTAGAAACGACATGGTTATGGTTTACATTCATGTTTAAATTAATTACATAATCATTATTATATATAAAAATTTAAATAATCCACCCACATGTATATCCAAAATAAGTAACATGAAATGTTATATTTTATATGAAAAAATAAATTTAATTTTACATATATAAAATTATCCTTTTTGTAATTTAAATTCTGGGGAGACATAAGGATCCTTTTACCCATTGATGTTGACTTTGTACCCCATATTCCGGATTCAAATGTCTTGATGAATTTTATAATAAAATATTTCAATTTCATAAATTATTTTAACTATTATTCCTATGATGATCACTATACACTTCCAAAATTATATTTACTTATTCACATCCTATAGACCCATGACCATAATAATTTTCATAAAATGGGAGACTAGACATTTTAATGAATAAATAAATTGCTTTTTGTATATTATTTATGAATTTGGATCAAGTGTATATGTCAAAAACATTATTGGGTTTATATTACTATGATATAATCTCTTTGATTTTTCACTCATTTATCTTTTGTATAACAATATAATTGTATTCATTTTATAGTTTTTTTATTAAACATGAAATTCAAATATAATTGAATAATGTTGTGTGATTAATAGTGAATCATCTAATAAGAAACTATATATGACTTATCTACATGGAAAATTCCCTAAAATAACATTTAAAAGTTTTACATGGAGTTATTTCATGAAAATTAAATTTATTTATTATAATTATTTGTGTCACAAGAGAAGGAAATCCGGAAAATAACTTCCCCATACATTTGGTATGGGTATCCCATTTGGGTTTTTTAGAAATTACTTGTATGACATCATAAAAAATCATTAAATATCTATATACCATAAAGAAGTTACATTTTATCAATTTTTTATGATCAAGACAATTTCATTAGATTAATAGTCAAATAAATATACCCCCTTGTTAATTTGTTCAACATGTTCTCATTATTTGATATATTTTCATAAAAAATTATTGATTATGTGAAATTTGGGATTCCAAAATCTTTATTATAATGGAAGATTGTTGAAAGGTGTAATTAATCAAATAATAATCATCATTTCATAAAAACCAGACAATATGACTATTTCATTAACATATGTACTTCATGAAGACATGCATATAAAGATATAAAAATTTTATCTATTATTCTATAAAATTATGTTAAATCAATAGGATGTATGACATGTTAAAATTGAAAACACTACTCATGATAGAACCCAATTTTTTCATCATACTTGACTATTATCATTTATTATTATTTGAGGTCAGTAAAGTATTCCCTTATGTTATGTTTGAATAATTTCTCTAGAATATGGTATTCATGATTCATATAATGTTAATGCATAATATTTATACGTTATTTTACTAATTATTCAAACATTATGTTATAATTATAATTTATTAGAGATGACAAATAATATTTCCATTATAATACAATATCTAACATTAAAACATTTTTATCATAATTGATGATGTAATTTATGCCTTGAAGATTAATTTTAGGAATATTAATAAAACCATATGTGGTTTATGTGGTTACTATAAAAAAATGTGATAAAAACTCTAATAACACAAATTAAAACAACCACACACACACATTGAGTTTCTGATCAATATGAGATATATACTAAATCATATTATTGATCATTGGAATTTTATTTACGTATATTATGAGTTTTTGTTAAATATATATTGTAATTAATTACCCAAACATAAGATAATAATCATTAGAGAGTATTTAATATCCCAATTATAACACCAAAACATATACTTTCTATTCAAACTATAAATTCTGGTCATCGCTAAGATCATTTGTATAGTTCCCTTCCTTCAAATTATGATAAAAAATTAGTGAAATCATTATGATATTACTCTATGATCAAATTTGATCTGCTACATAATACCTTGTAAAAATTTCAATTGTTTATTTTGTCATAGAATGGAAGTAATTATTAGAAGGAAAATATCTTATTATATTTTTTTCAACCAGGTCATTACTCGTGTTATTAGTCCGATTAATATTAGTCATACAGACTTAAATCATATCCTAGTTATGAGTTAAGAGTCCCTAGATTACTTGAATATAATTTACAATGATACTAAGGACATATTATATTAGTATTTTACAATTATATTCTTACATAGTAGTAATTATCTTAGGAATAATACTTTATTACATTAACTATTTAGCCTTCTTCCTTATAGAGAGTGAGAAATTACATGATTTAATAACTCATTATTTCTCTTTACGTGATCCCAATAAAATATAATTAGGATTTTATCAATAAATTTCCATCCATATAAGAATTTACGAAACATAAAAGATAAAATTGTATCGAATGACATTGGATATTATTTTATAATATCCTCTTGATATGAGGACACATTGATTCCAATTGAATTATATTAAGAATTTAATGTGGGTGTGTTATCTAATTAATTATTTCAAATTATGGTATTATCATATAATGAACTAAATCATTATTTGATATTTTTAGAAAGAGGTAATCCTCATATATAGAGGACCAATAAGTATGGGATAATAGTTTTCTCCAATATTGACATATCACTGATGGTCTTAAGGAAGTATTTTTTTTCATTACCAACATATTTATTCCCAATAATATATATATTTATCCTGAACTTAGTAACATGGAGATGGGGTTTTTATCATTAAAATTTCACTATATACAAGATTTCACATCCTACATAACAGAATAGTATAGAAATATTGAAGAAATGAATACATAGTATCCATTTTACATTGAGGTAATAATAAATTAAATTATGAAATAAAATGTTCTACATAAACAAACTAATTTTAAATATTCTTCACATCCTATAAAAATGATTATAATGTGGTTGAGATCAAATTCCCTTTAAGGGACAAATAAAATCGAGGAATTTGTGAGTCAACAAGAACTAATATATCTGGAACGGTAAGTAAGTACACACAAATTACATTTAATTAATAAACATAGAATGATGTGAATAGAGAGATAATATTAATCATAAAACCTCGTGGATAATAATATTAATTTACTTATGATGGAAGGAAATTCATTACTATAGAATAATATGATCTATGTCATCTTGTTACATGTATTATCATGAACATTCGCAATATTTTTTAAAACTATGGGTAAAACCCATTTAATGCTAGATGACTGATTTCCCTTATAATATTAATAACTCATTGAGGTGGTATATAATAATGCCACCCCAATCACTATATTTCTAAATAAATACTGATATATAAAAATATATATTTAATTTATGAATAATATTCCTTATTATGAAATATTATGATTGACTGAAGAACGCATATGTATCAATATTTCATCAGTAAATCAATAAATATTAAAAGTGAACATTTTATGTAAAAATAGAATATATTTTTATGTTTTAAAAATATTAAAAAAATATTGGTATAAAATAGAATTAGTAGAGATTATGGAAGATAAATGACAATATTCCTTTTAAATGAGTAAAAGAAATACCAAATGAAAGGGAGATTTTAAAATAGATTCATACCACTCTCATGACGTTTATATTATATGCTATGAAATAATAAAATTGAATTTATAATTTCATCATCATTAATAAATATTTATAGATGTTAAATAAACTAAATGGGATGTATATACTCCATAAAAAGGTGGATAGGTTCACATTAACAAAAAATGTATCGATGAAAAAAAATTACCCACAATCTGTTACCGCATACTTTCTTTAGGTTGAAAATAAATTATCCTCATTTTTAATTATTTTAAGGGAGTTATAAATTCTTACCATAAACATATTTATTGAAATAATATCATATATAATCATAAGATATATTTTTACCACCGATTTGATGATAATATTTCTTTATTTTCATTGTTTTGGGTGATAAATAACATGGTTTATCATGTCTATTTTCTCACTATGTTTATCATTCATGTTAATATATTATAGATAAATCATATGTAAAATAAAATTGATGTTATGCATATAATATTTTCTGACAATATTAATTCAAAAAATCATTAATTATGGTTTTTAATTTATGATGAATCACATATCACTGTGAAGATGGTAAGCTATAAATACACAAAGGCAATAAAAACATTCCCCAAAAGGGTTAACAAGTAGTAAATTTTATGATATTTAATTTTTATAGAGATGATATGATTTAATATATATAACATATATTCTTCATATTAATTAATATTACCTTCTCTACTACTAAACTACAAAAAATGAATCGCAACGCTTTGAGAGGCGATTGTCTACTGTGAACATGAGTTATGTAATATTGTTTAAAAAATAATGGATTTAATAAGTTATCAGGGGTATTATAAATCAATAATTATATAAAATAGAATAAATATTTATATAAATTAAATATATAATTAAATTTATATTTGAGAATTTTTTATGGAATAAATACTTACATCAATTCGTAAGGTTATAGACCATCATACTTCGTGATTTACCATATTATTTAACATTTTGGGGATGTAGAGATTGATATATATTATTTCAAAAACATAATGACATTATATTTTAAGGTAAATAATGTGGTTACTATATTTTATGTGTTAATTAAAAGTTGATTTTTTAAAAAGATGAAATGAAATGCAAGAGATTATTTAAAATGGTTTCATTCTTATGTAGAATCCTCATGTGGGTCGCTTCTTAAGAATAGTAGTGTTGGTATATTGGGAGAACTTTAAACTCCCTAATGTGGTTAATGATTTTAGTGAGGGGTTTTTATTTACTAGTTGATCAACATGATTTGATATATTTCAACATTGAGGGGAGTGAGTTACCTTTTAATAGTTGAGGTGGAGCGGTATTTTTATAAATTCTCATATTTTTTAAATAATGGTAATAAATATAAATCCACATAAAACCAAAATTTTATATTTAAGGGGATTATAAATGATATTTTAATACTAGAACTCCATAAAATATAGAATAACACATTTTGAAAACATATTTTCCAGAACCTATATGGCTCCTTATATTTTTCATTTTACTTATTCACTACCCAGGGAATATATTTAATAATTGGAATTTATCCATTATGCCTAAAACAAAATTACACTGTTTAGAAAATATGGCCATAATAAATAAAAATATTTACTATAAATTATCAATATAATCCATATGTGTGTTTAAAAAATTTAACATGAGTGTAGGTTATGGGAAAATGATAAATTAACCTAAACAACAATAACAATGTTTTTCCACGATATGGGTAAACATGATGAATATAATAGAAAAATTGTTAAATTAAGGGACCATAAATTATATTTTTAATATTTTAACAGTCACATGGAATAATATAGGTATTTTAGGATTTTAATATCATTTAATAAAATGTAATATTTTATAAAATAACATTAATGTAAAATTTAACATTATTCATTAAATATGAAATCTAAAAAATATGAAGATAGTGCTCATGTGCATCAGCCGGGTTGTTGATGAATTGTTATGTGCATCCAAAGGACCCAAGAGAAAATCTGTGTGGAGGAGTATATTTGGGATTGTAGAACGACTATAGTAGGTACTATATCTGGCAATGTTCGGTACTATAGTAGCCGAAACTATTTATTCATATGGGCCATTGGGCTATTGGTTGGGTTCTCGGGTACTATAAGGATTTTGGGCCACCTAAGGCCTTCAGGACAGTGGATTCTCAAGGCCATCGGGCCACCTTAAGGCCTTCAGGCCATAGTAAGTCCTTAGGTCTACATGAAATGCAAATGTACTAGTTATAATATATCGGCCAAGGCTTCATATGAGTATTCATGGAAGGCGCATTCACTAGTGCAGAGGTAACCTGAATTGGAAGAATGAGAGGTTATAGACTTTCCATCAGTTCCAGGCATGTGCAGCTTTGCATAGGACAACTAGTTGACTAGCCCTGCAAGGGTGGAGTGATGATATCATGACATATGCTGAGGAGGAGAAGTTTCAAGTTTTCTTGTCTGGGTGATTCCCTTTAAGGCCTACAGGTCATGTAATTGTCCTTAGCCCTTTGGGCATTATAAGGGTTCAACCTTACCCATTGAATGGTGTATTATCAAAATAAAAAAAATGAAGGCCTTCAGGCCATTCCGATAAAAATATTAAGATAGGGAGGGAATTTGAATATATAATTTGTACACCTGTATAACAGGATATATGTATCAAAAACATTAATATTAATTATCAATTCATTCAATTTTTTTTACTTTTAATATATTTTTTATCATTTATTTTATTTCTATGTTCAATTAAATAAATACAACATTAGAGTTTCTTAAGAATTAAAATTATTTGTAAGATTAAGAAAAAATGAAAATAAATTATTGTAATGAGAATTATAACGTTTTTATAAAAATATCCATCCATACGAATTCAGGTATTTTTTTCCATTTTTTGAATGCATAATTAAAAGTTATAAATGAGAGACTGAAATTTTGGTTCATTACATACATTATTAAATCAGTCAAATTCATGGAAATGAGTAACAAAAACACTAAGAAATAACGAAATGTGACATGTTTTGATATATATCTTGAAAAATGTAATTTTATAAGTAATTTAGAAACTTAAACCCGTATTATTTTGCATATCAATAATGTAAAATCATTTTATCCTTAACCATCGTAATTAGTTTTATTATCATTACTATACATAATGAGAAAAACATAATTGACCATATTATATAATACTAATAATTTATATTTAAATTATAAAATCCATTATATATGATTAAATTAATCTAAGGAGAATATTTAGTATAAAATTAATCCTATAGATGCAATATACATCTGATTTTACAATGATAAAATTATCGCATGTATAAAATATTTTTAATTTTAAATTCAATATGAAATTGATTCAGTAAAGATAAATTGTATTAATTATAATAAAATTAAACTAATTATAATGTAAAAATATTTTAAAATAATAATTTTTCCTCTAAATGATTTTAATAAAAAGTAATCATCCAATTAAAAGCTGTATTTTTAATATTCATCAAAAAATAAATCAATTCAAGAAATTATAAATAAATAAACCTAATAATTTTCTTTTATTTTAAAAATGTATTTTAAATTTTTTTTAAAAATATGTTCTAAAGTGTAAAATGTCAATTATAAATATTTTATGCAATGAACGACAAAATCATTTTTTAGAAAATATATATTTTTAAAAAATACATTTATTTTTCATTCAAAAGGATATAATTGTATTTCAAATTACATGAAAACCATTGAATTTAAATTATGAAAGTGTAAAGAAGAAAAAATTAATAATTTATTAAATCTTATCCATACCCAAAAATAATATAGCTAGGTTATAATGGAATTCTTATGTAAATATATTTTAATACATTGTTGTATTTCGCTTCAAATTGGTGTTGTGTTCATCGTAATCTAACAAAGAGATTTTGTTTATTTATAAATAAAAATATCATAATATAAAAAAATTAAATTATTATATATATTTTTAGGTTTCATATAATATATTTGACTTAATATTAATATTTTTTAATTTTGTGGGGTTACATTCTTCCCCAATTTAATAAATTTTTTCCTTGAAATTGTAAAACGACCTCAAACATCAAGATATTTTTATTTGAAAGTTACATTTTCAAAACCCATATTTTAAAATCAGTTAAAAAATCCTCTTTGTAAGAGAGAAATAGAAATATAGTGGATATCTGTAATAAAAAATTTATCGGTTTCCAAGTATGAGGACATGTTTTATAAGTAATGTAACAGTTATAAGAAATAGTAATAATTATAGATATCGATGGACATCATTTTTCATAAGAAATTGGATGAACCAAATAAGGATAGAAACCAAAACCCAATTAATTTTTAAAGGGTTAAAATTCCACCAAATAATAATAAATTATTGTATTAGGATTATGATTTTATTTCATGATTATATCTCAAGTGTTAAAATATTATTTTAATATATTAAAATATATGGAAATATAGTTACATGATATATTTTTATATAATAATCATAATTTGGTACTCTATTTGTTCTTAGACCAATTTACTCTTCATGTCTTACAAAATGGAATGAATTTAAAAGAATTCATTATAGCACTAAAATTAACATTTAATCAATTGTATGATCCATAAAATAGTAACATGTTTTTATACCTATCATTATTAATAACAAAATGTTAATCAGAATTAACTCAATATAATAAATCAATCTACAATACCAAAAATAGTGTCTCCCAAAATTCCAAATAATCAATTTTATAATTTTTTACACTGACGAATCATCTAAAATATCTTTGACCAAATTCAATAACAAAAAATTTAGATGGAAGGCCAGTAATTCAACATTATGTTCACCTAAAATAGTATAGTGGATATTAATGTACCTTTACAATGTTAATAAATTTAACACAATAAATACTTAATTAAGGAAACAATGCGTCCAAAAAAAAATTTCTAGTTGCCGGATATATTTTATAAATGAAAAAATGATGTAAAATCATACAATGAAATTAGAAACCATCAAATTTCCCAATTTCAGGGTCACTGATGTTATACAATAATAATTTCATTATCATTATTGTCTGAAATGGATCAAATATTATATTTTATATCCCCCTACTAATGGTTTTTAAAATAATTCCATCATTATACTAAATCACTTTTCTAGGTCAATATTACCATTCAACATATGCTCTAAAATCCATAATGAAAATGTATTTCATGAAATTACATATACATTTAATAATTTTAAGCATTTATAAAATACTTCTAAATAATAATTATTGAATCAATATACACAATCACTTTAATCGTTCCACATATTTTGTAGTAAAATTTCAAGCTTTACCTTGATCACTAATCTTTTTTAAATATATATTCCATTGACGCTTGATACATTCATTTGTGTAGTGAAACATATAATTATAATTTAAAAAATTAATGTAAAATGATTCTTTATTACTATATTATACATTATTATTGTGACCTTTAATTCCATGCATACTGAAAACACACATTCCCATCATGTAAGTACTTTGTTGTTTCTTTTAAAAAATTTCAAAGAGTGATTTTTTTCATTTCTTCCCTTTGTATTTCCATTTTTCAACCATCTTCTTCTTATATTACATACCTATGGAGAAATAAGATTGGATATTTATTTATATTTCATTATTCTACATGATACCATTCCATTATGTGATGATAATATTTTAAATACTAAATCATTTTTGAGGAATATCTTAATATCAACAATGAAATGATGATTCTTAATCACTGGATTACATGAACTAAAAATATTATCATTCCTTCCACATGTTTTTATTTCTAAAAAATAGAATAAAATATAATAGATCATAAAATTTTGTAATATATTGAATAGTAAATAACGTAAGAATCACACTATTTAATTTGAATAATAAAATCCTGGATAACAGTAAAATCATTTTCAATATTTCGTTGGAATATATTTCAATTAAAATGATTAAATTACATTATAATGGTATTTAAGAAAATTAAATTTAATGAAATCTTATACCCGGAAATTGTCAATCTATGTACATAGTATGATTAGTTGTCGAGTAACATGTAATGCTCGAGTCAAGCCCAACATGACTTTTTCAGGTTATTACCCCAATGTATAATTGTTCCAGAACAATGTCTACATTTTGTATCCAGATAGGTATGAATTTCTATGAAAATAACATAATATATACCATAAAAAAATTATGATGTTATAAAACACATAAATATCAAAATGATTTCGATATTCTTATATTATCTCATTTATTTTTTTCTTATTTTTAGTTCATTGGTTTCTGTAGAAAAACAAATAATACCAAATATAATTTCCTCAAACCCAAACAACTTGAATTGGTGTCATATTTGTTACATTAGAACGAGATACAAGTGATCACATCCCAAATGATAGAATATTTTATTACTATTGACAAACACGATACCTATAATATACCCAATATACATTGGGAATAAAATATAGAACATAACAGAAGAAAATCTTCATTATCCTTAGATCTCTTTAAAAGAAACATAATTCTTAAACTTGTACAAGGAAATATAATATGAGTGTGAACAAATAAACATTATGTATCACATAGAGTAGAAGCTGTCATGAATTAATAATTCACAATCAATATAAAAATGTATGTAACTAAATAGATATTCCATTTTTTAGTAAACATTAAATTTAATTAATACAAAGATAATATTTGTAATGATTCTTAATGTGAATATTTTTATGTTTCTAGAGTAGGTTGGTTATGCTTCCTTAAGAGTTCCAAATATATTCTAGAGGATTCCAACTATCATAAGGGGTGTGATAAGTATTGTGGGGATACTAAATCACATGATCATAGAGTTACTATATAGAGGAATAAACATGTATGAATAAATATCATGGTTACTAAAAAAATGGATCCCGTAAAAGATAGAGGAAATAAAAAAAGTAAAATTCCACTAAATAGTCCAACATATAATAATCGAATAATGAAATGATCGGATTAAATGTAACTAAATGTAATGTGAGATTTAATATTAATAAAATATCGCAAGACTCAAAAAAAGTCTCAAAATACCCTAGTCCAAAATCCAATGTCAGTCCCATATCTAAACCCCTACCCATCTATCAATAAAAAATATAAATTAGGGATAATTTCACTTAATAAATATTATATCCATATAATTTACATGGGTACCAAATAGGGGCTAGAATAAGTTGTATGTATATCACATAAGGTATACACCATCGTGCCTAATCAAAAAACATTTATGATAAATGAATATAATAATGAAATAAATATGTGAATTAATTAATTGAATAATTCAATTAATAGCACATCACAATGATTCGACATCGTGATAGAATATTTCAAATCATATATTATGTCTATGACCACTCTAACCGTAGTTCCAGGGTATAATAGAAACATTCTATGAAGCCATGCTGGAATTTCTCTGAGAATGTCTCAATACTATGAAAACCATGACCGGATACCCCTGATTCAGATCACACTAATCTGTGTCAGTCCCACTACATAAAAATTTTGGTAGTGAATTATAAAATAACTAGATAAGTAATTATTTATGTAATAAATTATTTTTACGACTAATATATAAACAATACAGTATGTATCTGCGATAAGGATCATAGTCATTATTACAACAGGTGTAAGGGCCAATCCTAGTATATAAGAATTAGAACAACTATCAACGACATGACTGATATATAATCATTACATCATGTATCATGGTCAATCCTGAAATATAATAATTTTATCATATATCACAACGATTCATAACAAAAAAATTATTAATATCACATCATAGGGGTTAATGGTTAATGATGAAAATTATCATTTTACATTCAACTACACATATCATTTATCATTTGGTCCTAAAACTATAATATTACATTCATATAAACAATCAATCCAAGTGAATGTGAATCTATATTAATAAATAACCTCAAACTCATGTCACAAAAAACACACGTTAATATATTTGTTAATTTTTTTATAATAAAATGTTCTCTCTCAAATGGTTTCAATAAAATAGTGTATAAAACATTGAATCCAAGGATACCCCAAGGAATACTCCAATTAATAATTTAATTTGACTCCACACACTTTATGTTGAACCAATTGAAATATTTCGAATAATCTAAGTTTAAAATTACAAAAGGTTTGAGTTTTATACACCTATAATTAACAAAATATGAACACAATACATCGTTATGGGTAACAAAAATTTTGAAAAGTTGGAAAATATATAAAGGTAAAACCTTGAAAAAATATGATAAAGAGTAATGTCAAACCCAAAAGATATCCAAGGGATCCAACACCTGAATGGAGAACAATATAATAGGTGGGGAAACCCAAATCCCTAATACATTATAGGGATCGATCTCATAATCAATACATAAAAATGTGATGATTGCACTCCAAAATTGTTTACAGAACCGTCCTAGTTTAGGAGGACGATGCTATAGGTAAGGATGAGAAAACATATAACATATATTTATGTTTAAAATAATGGTCATGATATGATATGTCATAAAACTATTTTACATATCCTATATTAATTTTTTGAGCAATACATAGAAAATTCCATTATCTAGGGTTAATATTTATCCTACTTGACTTTTACCTAATATGAATTGTTTAAAAGAAGGGTAACTATTTCATGACTTTTATTTGTTCATGTAATTTGTCTGGTATAATTTATATTTCAGGTAATTACTTTACATGGAGTATAATTCCTTTAAATAAATCATTCACCATAGTTTCGAAACAATTAAACGAAACTCTCCACTACCTTACAAAATTAGAGAAATATACACTTAAACCCATTATACACATTTCCACATCGAATCCATTAATTACAAAAAATACATCTGCTAGATTTATAACATTTTCCCTAACATATTATCATTATATATAAGAAACACTCAACCACCATAGTTTGAATAAAAGGAAAAATAAATAAAAATTATTAAATGAAAAAACAGAAAGAGGTATCTTCCTTGAAGAATACAATATCTAATAATTATGCCAACATATAACATCTCATCCTAGGGATACTTGATCATCATTATCATGCCTCTATGAAACATTATGGCTATTGTGAATTCATATTAGTGATTCCCTACTAGGTCTCCTCCTAAACGTGCCCATGTTATATCTACACTCAATTACTGGTGTAGTCTTACCTTAGAGATACATCTCAATATGGTCCACAATCCATATCATACTATCCACAACGGATGGTTCGACACCAAGATTGAATTCCACTATATCTATTTCATTAAAAGGGATTGGATGATATCATCAATTTGGGGACACATTATACACATTGTTCATGGAATTTTTATAATATGGAAGGAATAATTGATATTCCACTGGACAAAGCCTATAAAATATCTCAAACAGCTTGAATAACCTTCATGTTAACACGTCATATTTCTATATACATTATTTCAATAATATTTGATACACCCTAAGGAAAAAAAAGATATCCTACCTTGGGATCCAAATGTTATTCTTAATGGTCATTGTAGGATTATTCAATCTATTTGCAGCCACTAGTCACCTCCTAGTTAACTGAACCATCTCTGATGTATCATGTGTGAGAATAGTTCCAAGAAGAACTGACTCATATAATACTAACCAAATCCTATGAAGGTTAAATTTGGATCAATTCCTAGTTTTTGTTATTATATGTGTTCTCTATTAGTTTTACATAATTCTCCCATGGACCATCGAGTTCCAAATCCTATGTTTGAAAAATATCATTCAAAACATGAATTTCCTTCTCAAAATTTTCATTAGTATGAGGATTGTATGTCCTACTGAAAAGAACATGTGATTCTACGACTTATGAAGCCCCTTCCATAATCATACTATGAAATGAGGATATCTATCTAAGAAGATACTACATATAATACTATTTATTTGAACTAGATCATCCTCATATATACTACCAAAATAATCAATTATGAAGGTGTCTTTGATATTAATAAATTGTTCTAGATTCCTCAATAGATGCACAGTAACTCATACATCGTCATTCTTATAGAGTGACAAGAGGAATAATTTCCAAAAAAACCCTTGTGACATCATCCCACTTCTACTCAAGAAGGGGAAATGAATGCAAAAGAATAACATTCCTCTAATGGTTGATTATCAATAGAAAAAAAGTGATACATCTTTCCTAAAAGGCTATTACCAATATATACTTTCTAAATTACCAATACTACATACCTAGATGAATTTAATTATTTTTTGAACCTGAATAAACGTCCCATCTATAAGCTTAAAACATCCTCATTAGCTCCTCTTGCACTCTCGTAGAACCTATACATATCCATGGAAAAGAAGAATATTTACACTTTTAGGAGTCTATCATGATTGTTTCTCCCCACAATAAATATTTTCTCTCATTACTAAACCATATGAATCATATAACAGATGAGTATTCATTGAATAAGAATGTAACATTATAAAAAAAATTATTTTATTTATACTCATCCTCTAGACTACTAACATCTAGATGCATGTTTGAAAAGAGTGATATCATCTTCCACTCATCACAAGACTCATGTAATACCTATCACTACATCTTCTAACATAATTCAATGGAATCATCATTACAAATTCTATTTGTATAACCCAAATCAATGTCGAAATAATTCTGATAATCAACCCACCTCCTTTGAAGAATGATGAGGTCCCATTGAGAAATGATTTACTCAAGGCTGTTATTGTCTATGTGTACCAAAAACCATTAACCCTTGACATAATTAATCACAATTATTAGGAAATATAACCATAATTATGAAAAAATATTATGTGTATATTGATTTTTATGACATGGTCTAATGTGTCATGATCCTTAAGCAACCACTCAATCATCATGCTTCATATCATCCCCAATTATAACTAAAAATGCATCATAATATATGGTTTAATCTTTACACTATATAGTTATTTTTAAGAGAGTTTCAATAATAGGATTGAATTAAAACTCCTAAAATTATCTATCGTAAGCATCATACCATATAGACATCACCCAATTCTTGTTCAGCTCTAACATTAGTGATTCTAAAGAGGATAATTACTAGATAAAGAGCTGAAAATAACGTTCGAACCCAATATTTTTATAAGTATCATATAAATTTTTACTCATCTACAAATATTCCATAGATTAAACATTCTATAGGACCTCATAAACACCATTATATGAGACTAAATGACCCATGTAGTTTATTTTTCAATCTTGATGTGGTATTTGTTTATCTAGGAATAAATTTGATGCTATATCATTGTAATCAAGGTCGTGTCATGTTATTTGAAGTTAATATTTTCTAACTATGATTAAACTAATATGTATTCAACAAATAGAACATAAAACTATCCAATAAAAGGTTGAATGTTTTATTTCGTCATGGTCATTGATATTGTTGGTGCATTATACAACCCTAATGGTTTCCCTATAAATTCATATAAAAAATAGATCCTACTTGAATCACATTGATGTATGTAAAAAATATTCACCTCAACATGTTGTATTGAAATATAAAATTGATATTGGTGAAGAACTTATCACTTCTATTCTAATTGAAGAGACCATCAATGTGTAGAAGTATATATTGATTCTTGACCATAGCCATGTCTAACCTTGGATATTCCACCTGTAACCACCATGTCCAATAATTCTTTTTGGAGAAGAAAACATGAAACCCCAAAAAAAATATTGGGCTATATGAAATTTTGATATTATTGACATACCATATAGTAATTAAAATCTCGAATCTACTTTGGTGTAATCCTAAATGGTGTTATTCAAACTAGCTCTGCCCCTTTAACCAACATGATTTTGAAATAGATCTATCACCTTTATAATGAGACATAAAGCTTATCTTGAATAAATTAGTAAAATGTTCTACCATTTGACGAAATGAATATTTCATCATTCCACCTCTCTCTAGAGTAAGATCATATAACTAATACTTGAGATAGTAAAATATTCCATGTATTTGTCCTCCATGACCATCCTAATGATCCCACTCAACATGGTGAGAATAACAACCACCTTTTATAGAAACAATGGATAAAATCCTCCTTTATAAGTATATATGATCTTGGTATTGAACTATCCAACATATAAAAAGATTAAATATACTCACACTATTTTAAACAATAACATTTTCTACAATAAGTGGTGAGCACTAATCTCTAGAGAGTACGACTTCCAACGTTTTATATTCCTTCACCACACCCGCAATGGTGTATAGATGGTAAAAAAACCATCAAATATTTCAACAAACATGATCAAAACCATTAAAAAAAATATAATGGTAATTGGTATGTTCCCATATCAAACGACCCATGAGAAATGGTAGATTATATGATTATCATTCCTATGCCATTATATGGTCCCACATTCACAATACCTAAACTCGTCTACATAGCCTGAAGCTAACCATCACTTCTTCCCCATGATGAATAATGAATCCCCTAAGATATTACTTATTGCTAGTACAACCATTATAGTACTAGGTAACCACATATACTTCCTTGCCCAAATCATATTATGAAATTCTGTCTACCTTCATGATGAATTGTAGTTCAGTCCTTTATAGTCTCTGATGTCTTTTTTCCGATCAAGAAATCCAAAATTTCATTCCACTGAACCCCTCTATAGGTGTCCCATTAATCAACAATCATTGAAATACAAAGAGGGGAATAGAATTCGACGTCATTTTTGGAACATCATTCATGATACTCGCACTGTAACAAAACATAATCTGGAGAGGACTTCCCTCTACCGTTAATTATATGTGTGTTGTTTCTTTGTTGATAATTATTATAGTTAAACTCCTATAAACTAGATTAATTGTTCCTATTTCACCCTGCTAAAATATACTACACAAGAGTTACGACCATATTAAGATTCCATTTTTTGATGAGTTTGTGATTCATCACATCTGAAAAAATATCCATATGGAACAAATTCACCTATGACTTAATCCTATAATGATGCTCATCCTGAAAATATCTCCCTTAGATATAATGTGGGGTGTTAATGAGGTAACAATGAATTATTTTTTAGTGAGTTTTTCATAATTTTCCAACATTGAAATTCCCTCTTATGTTTGGTACATTAACTCATGAGACTACTAAACTCACAAAATCTTAGATATTAAATGGTTCAATAAATTTATCTCAAGGTTCTTAATATATAACTCATATTTCATCCCATCATGATCATGATTATCCATACAATATTTGGAAGATACATGATGAATGTATATAGAATGAATTTCCCTCCTATCTGTGGGTTTCTTAGTTTAATGAAAGATAATCTATACTAAATCGACATAGAATTAATCTTCATGGGGGCCTCCCTACCTAGTTAACTCTGGTGGATGTGTCACCTAGAACATTCTCATCATCTTAAACATCGAAGGAATGGCATGAATTTTGCCTCAAACCATGGATCACTTGAATCCCATGAAATGATCACGAATCTAAAAAACCATCATATCATTATGAGTCAAAATTAATCTTTGGATTGGTTGGGTTTTGATCACATGGATTAAAACTCTCTAGATATTATACATAATGATGATGATAGTTTATATTTACTAGAATACACAGACAAAACATAGATCATGGGATATTAAAATAGGGTTATCCTAAATAGATAATAGTAATAGATAACCACTATTAATGATCTATTTTTCCATGGATTACATGTATTTTACCATTTCATATATGTTCATTTTTTTTCATATATACAACATGTAACTGATATCATTGATCAATCATAAAAGTATATATCATTTGTAATAAATATTTTCCAATTATGTAAAAATAATGTTAAAATATATCCAAATGTGCCTATCATGATTTTTCCATTCTCATCTCACGCCATAAAATTCCATGTGTATAAATGTAAACAGCTAATAACATCATGAAATAATATCTTTGAAAAACATCTGCAATAACAAATGTGAAATAACGTCAACTATAATAAAAAATTATACAAACTAAAATCCATTTCATGGAACACACATTCCCTCCATATATGGGTAATTTTATCAAACACACAATCTCATTACTAAGTTCTACCATATACTAATTTCATTTATACCTTTAAAAAATAATTAAAAAATAGAAAATAATACTAGAGTGTTCTGATACCTCTTTATAGTATCCCTCTATCTAGAATACTCTCACATCGATGAAATAGGCTCGTTATAGAACATAATGCTAATGTACCCCAATTCTAGAGGATCTAGACATGAATCAGGTGTGTGATAGGTAAAGTGGGAAGACATTACCCCTAGTTATATAGTTACAACACTAATGAGTAACCATATAACAATAACTATCAACGTATTGTTAATAATGGAAAAATATAATACAATAGAATAACTCAGTGATAAAATTCCATGGAATTAAGAATTAAATAATAAATTTATAATTTAATAATAGAATTAAATGTAACTATGTTTCATGATAAAATTAATGCAACTAAAAAACTACTAGACTCAAATAATGTCTCACAAGACCCCAGTCTCAAACCCCATGATGGTCTCATCTCCAGACTCAAACGCATCCAAAAACAAAAAATCAATAGCTTTGAAGTTGTTTTGTCCCTAAAATATATTCAATTATAAAAAATTTGGAATATTAAATACATATATGCAAACACTTCTAAAATAATAAAACTTGTAGCCGTAAAATTAATAAAAACCAATGGCCCAATGTACCTCCTAGTGACTTTGTGAGTCACCACCAATCAAGGGACCCCATTTTCTCTTTGAGTGATCCAAAAATGGATTAGATTAAAACTGAAAAGGTAGAGTTGGTGTGAGCACCAATATGATTTGTTTGGATTCCTAATATTAACAACTCTCTATACAACACCATTAAAGTGAAATCGATTCTTGATAGTTTTAAAAAAGGATATATGTATAAATATATATAAAAACAAGGTTTCCACTTATTTTAACAAAATAAGTAACACGATACTATATTTATGAAGACCCCGATTTCATTATAATTTAGAAGAATAATTTCGAAAGCATGTGGCTCATTTCAATAGATCCCTTTAAAAGACAACTAGTGATTGAAAATGTGTTTTAACCTGAAAATAAAGGTAATGGTGTCCTGATATCATGTATCCATAAGTTCTTTAAAATTAAATAGGAACATAATAATATGTAATCATGGCTGTTTCCAAAACATATATAGAATAAATCACTATAAATACATTGTTCATATTCACCTGTCATTGTAAAGTGTAGCTCGATAGTATATAACCAACTAGACACTCTAAATGTTCTAATACAATGGTATTTCCAACCTAAAACTCTTATCTAATCAAGGGGAACTAACCCATTTAATCATGGTCGATAAGTATACATTAAAACACCATCTAAAAAATGCACATTCATCCCATAGTAAAAATAATAATGATAACACTTGGGGAAACACAGTATAGAAAGAACAACCAATAATGATCTTGTGTATGAAGCACATTTCTTGAGATACTATACTGGATTCCATATAATTATCCAACAGTATAAATATATATGATAAGTGTAAAAACTCGCATGAAAACTCATTTCATTAAAAATAATTTTTAGAAACCAATCGGTCCTCACATCATTTGAGTTTCAAATCACATTCTAAAATGACTCAAAATATAAACTGGTCCTTTACCATTAAAATCCAAATCAATTTTCCAACCATTCGTAAAACCATGTCAATAACATATAAAATGAAAAAATGTTGTCAAATGAGAGTACAAACCATACTAGCTCAAACCCATTTTCTAATAAAAAATTTAAGGATCCAGACATTCAATAAATACTTTAATGAAGCATCATTTTAAAATATAATCAAAAATTGATACATATTTTCATTTTCCAATACATGATTTAAATCAAATATTAACAATAATGACTCATATTTCATGTTTTGAAAAATATTTTAAAAAATATTGATTTATCATTTCTAAGGGACACAATAAATTTTGGTAGAATATAATTTCTATATAAAAAATACCAAATATTATTCAATGTTTCATGAAATTTATGGTATTTAAATTAATGTCTTACTCATGGGGAACCTACCTCAATCATTTCTCTTTTGATGATGAATACTCAATCCAATCCTTCACACATACACACACATTGATATATATATATATATATATATATATATATATATATATTACCCAAGGTAATTCTCACATATTAACCTTTCTAGGAAGGAATATGTCCGAATAGGGAATAAATTTATATATCGACCTTTACCATCTGTGAACATGTAAGAATTCTGGATTCCCACAGCTTAAAACTCATCAAGGAAATCTGACACACTCTCGAAAAATTAATAATAACTCAAAAACCAAATATCCCTTAAGATAAAATCAATCCAAATAAATCGATTATGCGAACCATACCTGATAATGATGGCAGTTGAACCAAAATGGTCTAAAATACATCATCTTTGACAGCCAGCACTAAAAAAAACTAGAAGCCAACCCGAGAGACCATTGGTACACCGTAATGAGTTAGAATCATAAAAAATAGGCTCTTTGTAAACCCTAGGTTTTTCTGGAGATTAGTAGGGAGATGATAATGATGAAAAATGTTTACTCAAAGTTATAGAAAGGAGGAGGAGTAATGACCTGGAAGATTCAACAACAAATCCAAGAGAAATCTATAGGAACGAATAGGTGGAGGGGGGGGCTTGCAATGGGGTAGAATAAACTAATAGAGGGAGTGAAGGGGAGGCTCATGCGATGCAATGAGAGAATAGAGGAAGGGAAAATAATAATGAAAATAATTAAAAGGAATATGAAAAGAAAATAAAAACCGAAATAATAATAATAATAAACATAGTAATAATAAGGATAATAATAATATTAAAAGTATAATAGAATTATTTTCTTTTATTTTTTATATATTTATTTTCATATATTTTTCGTATTATTTTATTTTATATTATTAACGCATGGTCGGATGCACGGTATGGCCACATTTTCTTGCATACCATGCACCAGCCGGGCACAACCTACTAAAGATAACTGACTATTGATTGGGTTAGCCTCACAATATTAGAAAGTATTCACAACCACAGAACTCATCACTGACATTTGAAATATCCATTTTCACATGCTTTTTAAATGGATTTCGGAACCTGTACAAGTCATGCACCATGTTGATGATGCCAAATAAAGGTTGAAAAATCATTGTTAGACCTTATATAATTTGAGGAAAACCATGCTCAAATTTTGAATATGGAAAATACCTCCCAAGATTGAGAAAAACATATATTTTCATGAGGAACATGACTCAATTTATGACAAAATTAACCAACAACAAGAAGATGATACAAACAAAAAGAAACTATGGCCATGATCTAACACCATTACTATGAGTCAAGTAATTATAATCCTAATTTTTAATATTAATATGAAATACTATTAAACATTCTTATAATATTTTCATTTATTATAAAATTTATTTATTTTTATCATATTATTGATCCTACATTGGTGAATGAGAGCTTCTATAGTATAGTAGTACTTACTAAGAATATTATATTAATAGATTATATTGTATCCTATTTTCTTAGGAAACCATGATTATTACAATAACTATCAATTACATTTTCTAGGTTAAATTACAAATATTCATTTAATGAATTAATTTCAATAATTTTTTCATCCTAATATAATGATACATTTATGTTCTCACTCTGTTGATTCTTTTTTTTTCATGGATTATCAATTTAAAATTTAAATGTATATGTTTGTACTTACCCACAAGTTTGAGGCATGGTTTGGGTTTATCGGGAACCAAAAAATTATTTTCCTAAAATATTAATATATATTAATTAACATGCATGCATATGTTCAATGTAAGTGGATTTTTCTAATGATTGGTATATATGATGTGAAAGATGAAACAATGGTTGATTATAATACATTGGGTTTACCCTGGGTATGGCCAATTGTTGGTTAGGACTAGACTTTCGATTGAGGGAGAAATTTGTGGGTTTATTTAATATAAATAAATAAATAAATATATTTATTTATTTAATTTTAAATTGAATTAATTAAATATTCAATAAATATTTTGTTATGAAATTTATCAATGGTTGTACACATGACCCTATATTAATCAAAGATCAGACCAACAAGTTCATTTATTGGAGGATCGAGATCAGATAAATATTAGTGATCAGATCATGGTGGATTTATAGTAACTCACTCTTAACATACATAATCACTAAATCATTTTTTCATAAATTTTATTATTTTACAAAAGGTCATGCGTTGGGAATGTAATAGTTGTGTATTTTTGGATCCATGAAAAAATAAAACATGTACATAAGTGAGATAATTCTTCTCCAACTAAATTCCTCATTGCTAGCACCCTTCATCGACATCATACATAATACATATCTATGTAACCTATAAATAAAATCAATAGAATATATGATATCATATTATCGGTAAGGGTAAAAATGGAAGACACATATGCATAATATCAATGTAAGGGTAGAGAAACATGATCATAACTTATGAAAACTATACCCAATATATCAAATATCATAAACATTATTAATGGAACAATTATCAGTTTTTGATGAGAAATTAATCATAATATAATCAGAAAAAATGAACCATGATAGAATAACCTTTAAAAATGTATTTTTTTAGAATACATATAAGCAAATAAATTCACATTCATATAATTCATCTATTACATACAAGGATATAATATTGGATTTGGTTCACTCCCCAAACGATAATAGTAGACTTGTTTAACTCTGAAGACAAACACAGTAATAAAGGTTCTCTCCCACGTCCATCCAATTAGTCATGGTTTACTTATTATACCATCATATTGGAAAATGTCCATTACTAAACACAAATTCACTCCTCATTCTATACATATCACTATAATGAGATATAATTCATTAACCAATGAATTGGAGGTATATATATGAACCACTGTTCAAATAATGGAATCCATATTTATGTGTTATATAAAATCATAAACATGAATCATATCAGAACCCATGATATGAAATGGATATCATTGTCTATTCAACATATTATTGGAATTGAAAAATACTCTACATTCTTAATAATTTAATAATTGAATAAAACGTGAAAATAAGTGTGAATCAATATCATTTTATCAAGATATAACAAAATGATTACAAACACAGTTCATAAAAATTGTTTAATCAAAACATAAAACTTTTATAGAAAGAATTTGAATTGTATCCTTAGATTATATCCATAGTAATAAATATATAAAACCAAAAGATTTCATATTAAATGGAAAATAATTTATAAGTATCATTTAAAACATTTCATGTGGAAAACATTCCTTCCTCATTAAAAACCATTCTAAACTATAAAACAATTTGAAAACCATTTTCTTTGTAAATAACATTGAAAAAATATAAAGATTGCATTAATTTTTTTTGAAATCATGTTTTCAAACATAATGTATTTGTAAAATAATTTTCCTTAGAATATATCTTTATATAACCTTGATAAATATTTTTAATTTTAATAGGATGCATTGTTTTGGATGAAATATGGTTTTCAAGTGAATATATAAATAATGTTAGATTTTTTAAAAAAATTCTCTTAAATATCATAACTACCAAAGTGTGTAAATATGGTACAATTACATGAATATATCTTGAATAACCATAGGATAAGAAATTTCAGGATAATTATTTATAGGTAGATCTTATGATATCAATATGAGAGGCTTAATCATGATAATCAAGATAAACTATTAGATTGTTACATAAAATCATTAATACTTTATAAAAGTAAAATAATAATCCCCATGATATAATACCAAAAATTGAATTTAAAATAACTTGAGTGAAAATAAATTTATTATATTAAATGTCAATGGTCATTATATACACCTCTTAAAGGATTATAGGTGCATAACACAAAGTAAATATCAAAGAAAGAAAATAAAGACATAATACCCTTATTGATTTGGTAATGTTTTAATAGAAAACCCCATGAAATAGAGCTTCTATTATGGATATTTAAAAATTGGTAATTTTAAATGGCATAGTCATAAAACAATAATGGTCATTATACACACCACATAAATGAAATAGGTTGTGAGCAATACATGTGTCTCACATAAGTAAAAAATGAGATGAGTATATCTTACCAAAAGTCATGATTTCCATTTTTACATTGAATTGTATTTTTATAAAAATATTAGTTTATTATATTAATGTATCGTAAATTCTATGTAAATTTTTTAATTATATATAATTATTCTAAGACCTCATGCTCTGACATCACATGAATCTGAGTCCTAGAGAGCCCAATACAAAATTTTTAACTTTTTATGGTACATTCCCTAAACATGTGCGAAAGTATTCCTTGTAATGACCCGACCCCAGTTACCTAGAGTCAGTGATTTATTACATAACATTGGCATGATACAAGTTATCTTGTCCAGATAGACTGATCAGTTTAGTATTATTGGAAACAAGATACATACATAAGTTGAACATCACAACATGAAAAGAAATACAATAATAATTTATTCCATTATAAACATCCTATCCTCATGGATTATTCATGAAAGTCACTCATAACTAACTTCTTTATATCCTGGGTAAATGAAACAAAAGAAAGAGGGTGATATCAAATGCTCTGTAAGGGTAAGCAATACAATAGATGATAACCTAAACATTTAAAATGGTGACTAATTATAAACACATGACTTTACAAATAATAAACATTAACACATTATGGAAGTAATATGAGTGGAGTAAATAATTATATAACAAAACATATTCATGGGTATTCTAATAGTTGAATAGCTATATGAACCATCATTATTATTATTTTCATAATGAGGGAATGTAGAATGCCAGACATTCTGAAACATCTTGTCAAGGCCTCGTCCAAGAAGACTAAAGATGATTTAGGACTCGGCCAAAACCATATATCAAATTGGGAAAGGACTTGGTCAATTCCACATCTAATTGTCTCATGTGACCTACTGATGCATCGAGGAGCTATAGCATGCTCCACCCATCAAATTCAATGTCCAATACATTCGTCATATGAAAAAGCTGAAACATAACATAAACATTCATATTAAAACTGGAATATGAAATGTCAATACCTTAACCATAAACCATTAATGGTATAAAATTAACACATCACCAGTCAAACATATCACAAAAACATCAATAAAATATGGATTATTTTTATCATAACAAATCAACTTCAAACAAGTTTAAAATCCATCAAAGGATATTGAAATAGATGAAATTAAACTATTTGACAGAAATACATCTTCCTATATTGAAATTTTTTTCAGTAACATAATTTTAAAAGAAAATATTTATTTTTAACATATTCTTATAATCTTGTGAGGTAATTTTTGATGATGTTATAATGGTGGAAAATATCTACACCCACCGTTCAAGTCAAAAACCACTCTTACCGTAATTTTGTGGAAAAGGTCATAAAATACCCTATTTAGAAAATGACAGAAAGATTCCTTTAAAAAAATATAAGGTAAAATAAGGGTATAAATTATGTTAACCCATATTCTAGAAAATATTAAAATTGTGTTGAAATGCATTTTTAAGAAAACATGTATGTGGATGATAAAGAGGTCCCAGTAGATACTTATGTAAAAACAACCTCGGGTAATAATGAGATTGGGAAATTAATCATTACCTTTTACTTTTACATAATAGATGGTATGTTATCCTAATATATAATACTTAACACATTGTTAGTAAATTATACATGAACTATATACACAAATATTATATCATATATGATCATATAATATTGTTTTAATAATATTATTTTAGTAGTATCATCGTTTCGGGTGTTAACTGATTCATTTTCCTTTATATGATTGGTTACATAAGCCATGTTTTTATGTATAGAATTTATTTGATTCATATACAAAATGATATTATGTACATAAAAATTATTTTTAATCATTAAATTAAAATTATTCTAGAATTATTACGATGGGGAATGAATCTCATCGTGTTCGTGGAGATAGTAATTTGTACGTACGCACATTGGACAATATCATTATATTGATGTGAAATCATATGTAATCGGATGGTATATCATATATAAATAATAATTACCATGTTATATTTATTATTTACATCAGTTATACTCAGTATTATACACATCCAAGTAATTAAGTGTTTCAATATCAAACTACACCATGACACGGAGACAGTAAGCCGTACGTACGCACATATAGTGACTTTTTCATTCTTATGATGGTTAGAATAATGTATATCGTTGTTCCATTTTTATAATAACATAATAGTATATAGAATATAGAAGATTTATTATTTTATAATGTAAATCACAAAGAATGTGTAAGTGGAAGAAGAAAAAAATTGAAAAAGGTAATGAAATATTCTTCTTCGGGTTCATTCTTATGATTTGATCAAAAGGGATCCATATGATTGCTATCAGACAAATGGAAGAATCTAGGATGAATGTATAAATGTTGAGAGAATAATTTGGTAGGGTTTGGCAGTCCAAAATGGCTTTGTAAGTGTGAAATTAATGGAAGGGGAAGTACCCTTTTATAAGATAGGTGAGGGTCACTTTAAGAAAAGCATGAAATATTATTTAATAATAAAATCATTTTCAGATTATAATGGATCCAAAATAATTTATTTAGAGGATTAGGTGTGTATGAGTCCAAAACATCTCAAAAAATATGTTTTAGACTAGTTTAGTTCACCATATTATCCTTGTCTTTTAGATTTAACTCTTAGTTAAACAGTTTGGCATTTACCATATATCTTTGTATTTTTATATTATAATGTTAATAAAAATACAATAACAAACCAAGAACACACCAAGTAGTTCATTATTAATATATATATCTTTATCTATGTCTTTTGGATAATCATTAGATTTCTAAGAATATTATATTAATTAATTATATAGTATTTGTTTTAAAAACTCAATAATTTCAATTTTGACCCTTTTTAGTATTTGGTTTTTGTGAAAATCCTAAAAGCATGTTATGTTAAACAAAAATTATTTAATCAACCATATCATGTCCTATTAAACTATATAATTAGCGGAATTCATCAAATGACTCAAATTACATTTATTTGGTTATTTATAAAATCAATTATTTTAATCATTCATTAATAAGTTAATTACTACATCATCATTGTGTCATAAATAAATTAAATTATTTAATATCTAAAAATTATAAATAAAATTAAATTATGTAGGAAATATTTTTATCATTCAAATTATGTTTTAAAATCGAATTTATCTTATGTTTAACCATATATTAAAAACTGTTTAGTTATTAAACATTGAATTTAACTCTTTTAACGCTTCTTTAAATAAAATAATAATAAATGTATTAATATAATCCAAGTGGACCAAAGAAAATAATATTTTATTCTTAAGGTTTTTGTGGTCGAATTATATTAATCTGATAAAATTGGGTCATGTGTTAGGATAATTATGATATCATTTTTACCCTTAATTACATTATTTACTTTTAACCGTGGTAAGTAAAAGTCAAATGTTATTATTCACCACAAATTATTTTCATCTTTTGAAACAAATTTTACTTAATAATATTAACTATGTCACTCATATTTTTGAAATACTACCCATATAAGTAGTAAAATTGATTTTGACATAAATTTTCAAATACTTATCGGTGGTGGGTAAAAAACGGTAAAAAGATCAATAAAGTTTTTTTATATATAAAAATATTATAAAATGACCCCATTGAATTATATTAAACATATATAGGTATTATGTATCTATTATTAACTAAAATCAATTTAAATAATATAAATAATTATTTATATAAAAAGTCAGTTTTAACCAACAACACAGTGTTTTCACTATTCATAAAAAATTTACGTTTTCACAAAAATACCAAAAATTAATCCTAGGATAAATTTGATATTACGAATTAAAAAATGAAGTCCATTTTGAAAAATAAAAATTATAAAATTTCAAATACAAGGTATTACTATTCATAACAGCTAGTTTGATTCGTCCCAGTGTGTTAGAATCACTAAATTACATACTCTTCAAGCTGTTTCATTTTTCAAAGGGAAAAGTTCCTTGGAATCTTGGTGTGTTACATTATTCACTTCTTCAAATAATTTCTCCCTCGAAAATTCTAGAATAATACTGCATAGAAAGATTCAGCTCATTCTTCATCATAAGTTTGTCGGGTTTCCACGTTGACTCTTCCATCTTATGGTTCATCCATAGAACTTTTAACAGATGAGTTGTCTGGTTTCTTAGCACTTTTTCCCTGATATCATGAATATTCTAAGGCTCTTCACAATAATATAGATCAGGTTCCAGTGAAATTATCTCATAGGTGATTACATGCATTGGGTCAAACATTCATTTTCTCAACAGTGATATGTGGAACACATCATGAACTTTGGAGAGACTTGGTGGCAATGCCAAATAGTAAGCTACAACCCAAATTCGTTTGAGAATTTTGAATGGTTTGATGTAACTGGGGTTAATTTACCCTTCTTACCAAATTGTATAACTCCCTTACATGGAGATAAAGTAATAAAAAATAATCTACTACCTAAAATTCCAATTCCTTCTTTCGGTTATTGGTATTTCTCTTCTGCCTACTTTAAGCTACTTTGATGTGGGTTTGGTTAACCTTCCCATTTTCCATCATTTCCTCAAAATGTTCTGGGCCTACATGTTTTCATTCAACAACATCATCCCAATATGTTTGTGTGTGTCATCTCTTTCCATATAATGCTTTATATGGTTCCATTTGAATACTTAAATGGAAGCTATTATTGTGTGAAATTCAAAAGAAGGTAAATATTGATCCCACATACCTTGAAAGTCATATGATCAAGGTCTGAACATGTCTTTGATGGTATTAATAGTCCATTATTATTGTCAATCAGTTTGGGGGTACAAGGTATTGCTCAAAAAATTTTCAGTATCCAGGGCCTTCTGAATATTTTTCTAGAATCATGATGTAAAACAGGTATCATGATCCAAAACAATCGATATGGGTACACCATGAAGTATTAAAACAACCCTAATATTTAGTCTTTCAAAACATTCAAGTGGTAAATCAGCTATAATAGAAAGAAAATGTGTTGACTTGGTAAGATGATCATCAATGACCCATATTGCAATATTCCATCTAGGAGTATATGGTAGCCCCATGAAAAAAACTTCCATAATGTCATCCCATTTCAACTCAGGTATGGGATGAGGTTGCATGACACCTCTAGGATGTTGTCTTCCAGATTTCACTTGTTGGAAAACCCTACATTTAGACACAAAATTAGAAATCTTTATTTTCATTTTATCCCACAAAAAATGTTCCATAAAATCTCTATATATATTGTTGCTCCCAGGGTGTATAGAGAAATTGGATCTATGAGCATCATCCAAAAATTCCCTCATTATATTAGGTATATCGGGAACACAATGTCTCTTCCCAAATTTCAAAATTCCATCTTCATATAAGAAGTCACTCAATCTCCCATCATTTAAAACATTAATCTCCTTTTGATCCTCCTTGTTAGGAGTCTGAGAATTTTTTACCCTTCCTTGTAAATATAGCTTAGAAACCATTTTAAAATGTAACGATGTTTCACTTTCCATGATTATTCTCATATCCATCTTTTCTATATACTTGAAAATATGACCCCTTTCAACTCTCATCTTATTCAAAACACCATGATCATTTCTACTCAAAGCATTTGTCTCTTAATTTTCCTTATGAGGAGGTAGTGTATTGTGCAATAATAATCCTTGAGTAGTTCAAGACATCTCCTTTTCCTTATGTTTATTTATTTTTGTGTGAAAATATACTTCAAACTCTTCTGACCAGTAAAAATCAAACATTTTTCTTCATAGTGGTAGTGTCTCTATATCTTCATATCGAACAATACTGCTGCAAACTCAAGATCATTAGTGGGATAGTTTTTCTTAATACTTTTTAGCTGTCGTGATGCATAGGTAATAATTCTATAATTTTTCATAATGACACAACTATGTTTTTTTAAGCATCACTGTAAATAACAAACCCATCATTCCCTGATGGTAGAGTCAAGATTAGAGTTTTGACTAATCATATCTTCAGTTTTTCATAACATTATTCACACCATTTGGTCCAAAAAAATTTACCCCATTTATGTGTGAGATTGGATAATGGGTTAACCAAATGAGAAAAATTCTAGATGAAATGTCGATAATAACACACTAAACTAATATAACTATGTACCTCAGTTATACTCATCGCTGTAGGACATTATTGAATTTCCTTGGTCTTTAATGGATCAATAGATATTCCGTCCTTAGAGACAATGTGTCCCAGAAAAGAACCCTCATGAAGCTAGAATTAAAACATGAAAAACAACCCATATAATTCATTTCATATAAGAGTATTTAGAGTAATGTGCATGTGATTTTGATGATCTTAATAGATTTTGGAGTATACCAAGATATCATCAATAAATTACACTATAAAGTCATCATGATATTCCTAGAAAACATTATCTATTGGATCCATGATGAAAAAGGGTGGGTTAGTCAATCCAAAAGGCATTACTGTAAACTCGTAATTCTAGTACCTGGTTCGAAATGCTGTTTTCAGATTGTCTTCTTTATTGATACAAAAATGATGATATGCAGATTTAAGGTAAATATTTGAAAAATAACAAGCACCATGATGTTGGTCAAATAAATCATCAAATAGAGTAAGGGGATACTTTTACAGTATAGTTATATCATTGATATCCCTATAGTCAATGCACAACCTCATAGATCTGTCTTTCTTCTAATGAAATGTTTAGGGGCTCCCTGTGAAGAAAAAATAGGGATAATAGATCCCTTATTAATCAATTCCTCTATTTGTTTCTTGAGTTCCACTAATTCCATAGTTGTCATTCTCTACGGTTTATTTGATATGTGCCTTGAACCAGGAATTAAATCAATTGAAAACTCAATTTTTCTTTCTGGAGGATTTCTAGGTAAATAATTTGGAAAAAATCAACATATTCTTTCACAATAGGTATGTACTCTATTCTAACATTCTTTTCCTCACCCATAATTATTTCATTCTCATCATCCCCAATAATTGAATTTAGTAGAGATACTATGGGTGGATCAAGATAAGAATAACATGGTGACATTTCTGCTCTAAATATAAGGTATTCCTTACCATATTGAAAATTGTTACCTCCTACTTCTTACAGTAAATTTCTGCATCATGGTGTGAAAGCCAATCCATACAGAGGATTATATCAAATTCAACCATGGGTATGACAATGAGATCAGCGAATAAATAACATTTTTTCTCCCTATTAGGAATTGATTCAAAAAACACGGTTGTACTAATTCTTCCCTTAGGAGTTTTACCTGGAAACTCCATAGTTAAATCAAATTGAAAATATCTAATTTTCATAGAAAACTCGGATGATCTGAAAAAATGCGATGATCCATAATAAAACTATGTATTGGCTAAACTTGAGGAAACCATTAAATTACCAGCCACCACATCTTTCAGATAATCAACCTCTGTAGTAGTTAAGGCCAAGGGAGATTGGCCTTGCCCCTTGGCCATTTCTGAGGTATATTTCCTTGGAGTGTAGGACATTCATTTGCATAATGTCCCATCTGTCTGCTAATGTATCATTGAACATTGTTTGATTCTTTCCTCCCCTTACAATAATAATCTAGATGTCCTTTTGGTCTACATTTTTAGCATACTCCTTTTCGTTTTAGAAGGCACCAAGGTGCTTCCTTACACAATAATCATAGGTTGGAAATTATACTCTTCCCTTCGTCCCTATTTCCTTATTTCCTTTCCCTGAGTGTTCAACAGATCTCTTCTTCTCTTGATTTTCGTTAAAGTCATAAGACATAGAGAATTCTTTGTTGTCTTGATAGCACATGAGACGAAATCTTCATATGATGAGAAGCATTGTGATACTAATACTCGATAGAGAAATTGATTTAACCCATAAAATAAATGATCAATTTTACTTCCTGGGTTATCTATATAATCTGCAACATGCCATTCTAACCTTGTATAGTTAGATTCATACATTGCGACATTCTCATCATCCTTTTGTCTCAGACTCAGAAATTACCACCCCGTATCTACTCGATGGTCACGAGGAATGTAATATTCTATGAAAATATCTTCAAACTACCTTCATTCCATACCTGATACTTCTTCACCCTCTTTTGTGTTTTTAATTAATGAACACTATTGATCTTCATCTCCTATGAGGTGATAAACTGAGATGATAACTTTTTTCCTTTCATTACTCCCAATGCATGAAATATTTTCTCTAAGAAACTCATCCATTAGTCCGCTATAAATGGATTTTAAGACCAATTGAATTTTGGGGGTTGTTTACTCATGAAGTGGTCTAAAATTTATCCTCTACATTGTAGATCATGGTGCTCCATACAGGTATGGTTATTATTAAAAACCTATGTGAGTTGTCCCAGTATGGTGATAAGCCGATCAGCACCAGTTGCATCACCAGCTCTGCTATAATTATCTTGACCAGGAGAGAAATACCTACATGGATTACCTACATTTATAGGGTTTCCATTCCTTCCACTAGGTACTATTTCTAAACAATGGCATAGTATAGATTAGTTTATGACCTGCAATACGTAATTCTGAACATGTAAAACACCTATCAGAAATTGAACAGATTATGGATATAATCCATAATCCAAAAAAAGTTCTCTTTGAGGAGGTATATACTCATAAATAATTTCTAATTGTTTGTAAATAAAATTAGAATTATCCTAAGAATATCCCACTGGATTGTCATAACAAAGAGTGCAGTAAGGCCTATTGTCGTGCACCAGTTCTCGTTTGAGTCTAACTCAAAGGATTTGTTTTGGGTTTTACCACTAGTAACATTTGTGCTAGAGCTGCCTCTACCTGCTAGGATCCATAATATGATGTATTTCAGGGAAAACTCACAAAATCTCTACAGTACCAAAATTTTAGGAAGTTCATCTATACTAATCCTCAATGTCATTCTTAGGGTAACAAGATACATACATAAGTTCCACATTTCAACATGAAAAGAAATAAAACAATAATTTATTCCTTTAGAGTCATCAAATCATCCTAGATTATTCCTCAAAGTAACTCAAACTAACGTCTTCATATCCTGGGAAAAGGAAGCATATGAAATGGGTGAGCTCAAATGCTTAGTAAGGGTATGAAATACAATGAAAGATAACAAAAACATTAGAGATGGTGAATAATTAAAAACACATGCCTTTAGAAATAATAGACATGAACAATTTATGGAAGGAATATGAGCTGAGTTAATAATTCTGTTATAAAACATTATCATGGGTATTTTAATATTCGCATAACCACATGAACCATTATTATTATTTTCATAATGATGTAATGTATAATGATGTACATTATGAAATATCTTGTCAGAGACTCGGCCAAGATGTCTAAAAATGATTTAGGCCATAGCTAAAACCATATAACAAATTGGGAAAGGACTAGCTAAATTCCATGTCTAATTGTCCCATGAGACCTTCCGATGAACTGAGGAGCTATAGCGGGATCCACCGTTACATTCTATGTTTTATTCACTCATATTAAACGGATGAAAGATAACCTAAACATTTGTATTAAAACTGGCATAATAATGTCAATAATTTATCCATAAAACATGAACGGTATAAAAAAACATCCATAGTCAAATATATCACAAAACCTTCAATACAATATGAAAGATTTTTATCATAATAAATCAACATCAAACAATTTTAAAATCTATATAAGAATGTTGACATAGATTAAAATAAAACTATTTGATGAAATACCAATTTATTTTTTGTAACCATTTATGAGTCACATAATTATAAAATAAAACATTTAATTTTAAAATATTCATGTAATATTTTAAGGTAACAAACGATGATTTTATAATGGTGGTAAATAGCTGCACCCGCCTTATAAGTTAAAAAACATTCTTACATTAATTTGGTCAAAAAGGTCAATAAGTTCCTTGTTTGGAAAATGATGGAAAGATTCCCTTCAAAGAATATAAGGTCAAATAAGGGTATAAATTAATTTAACATGTATTCTAGTAAATAGTAAAAATGTTTTGAAATACATTTTTAAGAAAACATGGATATGGATGATAAAGAGGTCCCAGTAGATACTTACATAAAAACTACCTCATATAATATTGTGATTGTGTAATTAACCCTTACCTTGTACTTTTCCGTAGTCGATGGTATGTTAACCTCATGTATAATAGTTAAAACACTTTTATTACATTATAAAAGATCTATAATCACAAATATGATATCATATATGATCCTCTATTGTTACATTGTTAATAATATTAAAGTAGTATCATCGTTTCAGGTTTTAACTGATTCATTTTCCATTATATTCATGGTTACGTAAGCCATGTTTGTTATGGATAGGATGTATTTTATTCATATACATAATGATATAATGTTCATAATCATATTTTTAATCATAAAATAAAACTTATTATTTAATGATTACGTTAGGGAATGAATCTCCTCACATACATGAAGACGGTAATCTGTATGTACACACGAGCAAAAATATCATTATATTGATGGTGAAATCGTATGTAATCAGATGGTATATCATATATACAGAATCATTAACTTGATATATTTATTATTTACCCCAATTATACTCATTATTATACCCATCAAGATAATTAATTGTTTTAATAACAAACTACAACGCGACGTGGTGACGATAGGCCGTACGTACACACGTATGGTGACATTGTCATTCATATGATGGGTTGAATAATGAATCTAGATGTACCATTTTTATAATAACATCCTTTTATATATAATATACTAGAGTTATTATTTTATAATAAAAACCCCAAAGAAAGAGGATGTGGAAGATGAAATGAAAATGAAAGATGTGATGAAATATTTACCTCTTCATGGGGTTCATGCTTTTGATTTGATCATGAGGGATCCATAGGTAGGATTTCTAAAAAAAGGAAGACCTATAAGAGGAAGGGAGGAAATATGGGGGTTATTTGGGAAGGGTTATGTTGAGCCAAATGGCTTTGGTTTTGCGAAATTAATAGAAGGGGAACTACACTTTTATAAGAGATGTGAGGGTCACATTAAGAAATGCCTGAAATATTATTTTATAATAAAATAATTTTTGGGTTCTAATGGCTGCAAGCTGATTTTTTTCTAGGATAAGGTGGAGATGGGCCAAAAACAATTCAACCAATAGGTTTTAGATAGGTTAAGGTAACCATATTAACCGTGGATTTTATATTTAACTCATAGATAAATAGTATGATATTTACCACCTCTCTTTGTATATTTATATTATATGGTTAATAAACATACTATAAAAATATAAGAGAACCCCAAGTGCTTCATTAATAATATATATAACCTTATCTAGGTCCTTTGGAAGATACTTTGATTTTTTCAAGAATATTATATCAATTATTTATATAGTATTTGTTTTAAAAACTCAATTATGTCAATTTTGACACTATTTAGTATTTGGTTTTTGGGAAAATCATAACAGCATGATTACTTCAAAAAAATTTATTTAATCAACCCTAACATGTCATATAAACCTATAAAGTTAGTTTAATTCTTCCAAAGTCTCAAATTAAATTTTATGGGTATTTATCACATTAATTATTTTAACCATTATTAATAAGGTTATTACAATATCATCATTGTGTCATAAATAAATAAGATCATTTAATGTCTAGAAATTATAAATAAAATACCATTATGTAGAAATAATTTTATATTTATAATGAATAATTATAGCCTAATATATCTTATGTGTAACCTTATATTAATTCTTGTTTAGTTATTAAACAATGAATTTAAATATTTGAACTCTTATTTAAATAAAAGAATAATAAATGTCCTAATCTAATCCAAGTGTAGCAATAGGATCTTATTTTTTTACTTAGGTTTATTTTGGTCGAATTATACTTGTCCAATAGAATTAGTACATGTGTACGGGTAATTATGATATCATTTGTACCCTTAATTACCCTATTAAATTTTAACTCTGGTAAATAAAGGTTAAATGTTACTATTCACCAAAAAAATATTTTCATCTTATTGAGCCATGTTATACATTCTGATATGAACAACGTATCTCTAATTTTTAAAATTCAACTCACATATGTGGTAATATTATGTTTAATGCAAATTTCCAAATGCTCATAGGAGGTGGGTAAAAGAGGGTAAAACGTTCAATAAAATTTTTATATATCTAAACTTATTATAAAATGTCTCCATAAAATTACATTGAACATATATAAGTATTATGCATATATTTTGAACTAAAATATATTTAAATAAAATAAATAATTACTTAAATAAAAAGTCATTTTTAACCAATAGCACAGTGTTTTTCGCTATTCATCAAAAATAGAATTTTTTTTTCGAATAATACCAAAAACTAACCCAAAGCTAATTTTGATATTATGAATTCAAAAATGAAATCTATTTTTAATATTTAAATTTATAAAATTTCATAATTTAGGAATTACTTTTCATAAAGGCTAGTTTAATTGGTCGTTTTGTGTTAGAATCTCGAAGTTGCGTACAATGCAAGCTATAGAATTATTTAAAGGGAAACGTACCATGAAATCATGGGGTGTTACATTTCTATCTTTTAAACCGATGCCCAGATAAAAAATATGAGGGCACTGTTGAAATTAAAACACTAGGATTCTCTTAGAAATGACTTATCATCGGTCAGGAAGGGCCGAGAAAAAAATATTCAGGAATTTTCTATAAAATAATAAAATATTTTAAAAGATTTATTTTATTTCTCTTCTCATCATTGAGTGGTGGACGGTGATGCTGTAGTGCAGCGACCAGGCAGCGACGAGACACATTAATGGTGGGTAAATAAAGGCTCATTTGAAATCATGATGCTGTTATTTTAATGGTTCATTAAATGTGGATCATTTAATAAGAATCATTAATGGGCACAAAAATACTGCTCTTTTTATTTATTCTAATAAACCAATGTGTTGGAGTTTGGGAATTAAAAAACATAGAGAAATATCTGATGAACTATCAGTGAAAAACATATCCAATGAAGAATGGTGATTGATTTAACGAATGTTGGAGGATCGGATCCAGAGGCTGGCAAGCAGCGAAAAACACCAACGATGGAAAATTGATGACGACGAGAATGACATCCTTCGCTACCCGTGGATCCAATGAATCTAGGTTGGGGTTCCAGCATTCAATGTAGTTGATGATTTCTTCCTCGTTCAAGAATTTTTTTGATGAATGTAGATCAACCGACTAATTAGTTGTTCGGTGAACTTCTCTTTCTTGTATGTGGATATTGTGTGGGGTTTGATTAGGGGGTTTCAAGATGTTTGGTTATAATCATATTTATCCCCATGATTAAACTCTAACGTGGAGGGTGTGGGCCGACCCGAAAAAGGATTGGTCCCTCCACCATAGTTGTTATTATTACATTTTTCAAAGATGACCGGTCAACTTGTGAGCAAGGAGAATTTGGAGGCATCGTAGTGATGGGGGTTCCCTACGGAGACCATAGGCATAGACGACTCCAAAAATGGACCAACAGAGTGACATCAGTACAAATCAAAACACCATCGGCATCGACGGTCTATGGCAGCAGCTGTGTGTGGAGGGAGGCAGTTCACCTTGGTAGTGTGGAGATGCAGTTCCAGGCACTGTGTGGAGGGATAGCCTACTTCTGTGTCATTTGGTGGATGGAGAGCCACTGTCTGCTGACCAAGAATGGAGGAATCCTTGTGTCTGTGGGTCCAACATGGGAGGGACGCAGCGTGACTGCCATGTCCTAGATGGATGATGCACCACCGACCTCCATTGTGGTCTGTACACGGGTAGCAGGGCCAGGCCCCTAGCTAGCAGGACTGACCCACACCAAGCAGGTCAGGTCAGACGACACTGGGTTATTAGGTGACCCAAAGGGTTATACCCTCGGCCAAACTATTAAATGTCTAGCGAGGCCCATTATGCCTAGCCCACTAGCTAGGCTGGACTAGACTAACCCCAACCCAAACAAGGTCAGGTCGATTCTATCTAATTCAACTAGGGAATTTGGGGACCCTTAGGCAGGGTTGGTCATGGTGGCCTGACTGGGTGAAATAGGGACCAGACCCAAATGGCCAATTGTTTAGTAAAATTCTTGTATCATATAAACCACGCATCTGTTTGATGCACCGTCAGTGGTGTTGGGACCATATGGTGGATAGGTCATTCTAATATACACCAAATGTGTTTTGGAAGAAGTTGGTGTATAGCCTGGTTGGATTTTACTCGAATCCAACCAGACCCTTTCTACTAAAAAGCATATAACATAAAGACCGAGTGTTTGATCGATGCACCATCTACAATATTGGAACCCCTAGGATAAGATAGATTATTGGGATACATATAAGTGATTATTATTGTTGGTTTAAATACGACCAATGACTTGAGAAGTAGAACCATCAGAACTCATATATAAAAGGTGCGAAAATACAGTGTCAGGCTGTCAGGTGAAGGCCAACCCTATGTGGTTTGGTAAGAGAGAGACCATCTATGGATCAGTAATGGAACGACCATCCATGGATATACAAGATAGTGCCCCTACATGGATCGACAACAGCGCATCCCTATATGGATCAGCAAGGTGGTGACCCTCCCTGGACCGGAAAAAGAAATACCCTCTATGGGTCGGCAATGGATAGACCTAATTTGGATAGACAAGAGATATACCCTTCCTTGATCAGTAATGGTGTGACCTACATGGATCATAAATAGAGAGACCCTCCATGGATCGACAATACACGACCCTACGTGGATCGACATGAGAGAGATCCTTTTTGGATAAAAAATAGTGAAACCCTTCATAGACCATCAATAGAGTGACTTTTCATGGAATAGTAGTAGAGAAACCATTTGTGGATTGGTATCATAGAAACCCTTATCAAATTATCAGATGATCATCTCAACAGAAGAAGATGATCTAGCTTATGTCTAATCATCTTTATTCAGGATGTTTAAGTTGTATACCCGCTGTGATTTGTATTTTACATTGTACCTTTTTATTTGAGATCGTTTTCTATGGTTTAGCTTTTTGGATTTCTAGGAGACCTTCAAGGGTATCAGGTCTGTACTGATTATTGTTATACTCACCACTGCATGGTATTCACCCACACCTATAGTGTCATATACATAAAACACACATCCTGAACTAGGACTTTAAGTATATATGACTAGACGATGATTAGAGGTATATCGATAGATGTGGTGTGGTGTAATGTCATTCGACAAAGAGTTATACCTTACTCTTTAGGTAGGATCCTTGGTGGAGGACCTCCAGAACGTGTACTTAGTTTTTTGTACATTCCATTCAGTTGGACTTGTATTTTAGCTCCTTGAAATTCATTTTACATGCTTTACTCTCACTGGTGCTACTTTGTGGAGGGGGGTACTACTTTTCTCTACTTCATGGATAGCTCTGTGTTGTTTTCCCTATCTATGTGTGTATAGGTTTAAAGGTAATGCCTTCCATTTTAGGGGTATTCCTTTATAGTGCTAGTACCTCCCTCTTTCCTATGGAAGGAAGGCATGGGGTATTTCTAGCATGGGCCTCATTATACAGTTCATCACAATGTAGTGTCAAAGTGCAGTTGCTTCTACCCGAATTACTAAGAGGCTGAATTGTTATCATGGAGTAGTAGTGTTTAGTGTATTGAGTTTGGATTTCAGTTAAAGTAGACATGTTTTGGTGTGGTGGCCAATGTATCCATACACATAGGCCATGAGTTTTGTTTTCCAACTCGATACAGAAATACACTTGTTTCATGTCATTCTGAAATTTTTTCTCTTGATCTCTTTTGAGTCAGCTCAATAGGTATTAATTTTTTATATTGGGGAATCTATTTTCTTATAGTATTCCCCCGCAATGACATTCTTCAAATATTCCCTGGACAGATCAAGATTATTTCCCACTAAGCGGTGAGGAATTGTTTTAGGGACCACTTATGGTGGTAGAACCTCTGGGTGGTGTACCTGTTGCACCACCTCACATATAGAAGTAGATGATACCAGCCCCACATGTAGAAAGTGTATGCCGAAATAGAATTCTACATGAGTTTTATTACCTTAGGCCTTCGTGGTTTTGAGAGAATATAGATTCTATTGTAGTTGAGGACTAGTTGTAGGTTGTGGCATGAGTTTTTTGCTTGGCTTAGACACCAGCAGATCATATGATGATCCTAGCCACTATAATATTTTTGGCACAGTAAAGAGATGGTGGAGGGTGACTCTCTCATCATAGAAAGAGGTGGCATTTTCCTGGTTAGACTTCAAGATCTTTTTTAGGGTGGATTTCATACCCGCGACACTATGCTATGTGCGTATTTAGGAGTTACTGCACCTACGACAGGGAAGTTTGACTATTTCCCATTACTCTATGTCATTTACCGACCTCTCCCACTTTTCCACTGACATGGTCTAGGTTTCATTCTTCAGGCCCCACACAATTGAGTGTAGAATTTTATGGGAGATCAGGGTGTCTATAATTTTTCTCATCATACTGACACAGGCAGGTGTGATTGTGAGAACACTGCTGGTAGAGAGTTTCCTTTTAGCGATGGCACTGATAGTGAGAGACACCACCAAACGGGAGGTATCCAAGTCCTGTGAATCCGGTAGTAGGATGATGATGCAGAGTCCCAAATTGGCAAGACTATCCAGTTGATGACCACCTGACATAGGTTCCGAGTTGAGGAGCACATGAGGAATATGATGTCATAAGATGAGCAGACTAGGCTACTCGTGCGGAGGTCAGGTTCACATGGCTCATGACATCCCAACAACCTTTATTGATAATCAATACATATTCATATAATATTAGAGGTAGAAGAAATTTTTTAAGTGACGAGGTCTATAGGGTGGCAGATGTGGTAGGGGAGTAGGACGAGCAGAAGGTGGTGGATGATGGTTTGAGGTGTTACCACCACCACCACCAAGGTAGTCCACCTCGACCTCATGGAGTATATGGAGAGGGGAAAGCACAACTTGAGGTAGTGGAGGGTTATAACCATGGTGCTTCAAATATAATCCAAGTTATGATATGTTACTTATCCACCAAGATACAGTTCTTATATACACTGGTACTAGTCACTCATTCTTTGCCATGACTCACGTTCGGAGCTTATATATTCTGTTGGAGTTGTTGTCTTGATATTTATGGATAGGGACTCTTAAGGGAGTAGATTTTATGATTAAAAACTAGTGCCACTAGTGTGAGATTAATCAAAGAGATGAGATATTAGGCAGGGATCTCCTAGTAGCTGCATCGAGGCATTATGACGTCATCTCGGGTATCGACTCGTTATCCATAGTCCATGCTCTGATCAACTGTTTTAGGAGAAAAATATGGTGTTTATAACGAGATGGGAACATGTTTTTACTCCATAGTGAGAGATAAACCATTGGATCACAAGAATGACATTATTTTAGGATGGTGCATCCGATCACTCACTAGTTAGATAGCCTCACCCGCGGTGCAGTGGATGAGAGGAGTCCTAGATTTCCTATAGTGGTAGACAAGTACAATGATGTTTTACTTGAGGATGATTTGTGACTAACTATTCATAGAGAGGTGGGATTTTTCATCGATATGTACCATAACACTACACATATATCCACAACAGTATATTGGATGGCTCTCATAGAGCATCAGGTGTTAAGGGTACAACTATAGGACTTGAAGGAGAAGGTGTTCCTAAGGCCCAACGTTTCACCATGGGAAATGCCAATGTTTTCCAAGAAAAAATATTGGATTTTGAGTCTGGGAATGGACATCCTGTACCTGAACCGGGTGACCATGAAGAAAATGTATCCACTGCTAAGGATTGATGACCTCTACATCCATCTAACGGGAGAAAGTTTGTTTGTAATGATAGTCCTCAGATTAGGCTTTCACCAGCATTTGCTATGAACTATGGATTTTCCAAAGACAGACTTCATGTGATGATATAGCCAATATGAGTTCTTGGTTATTCCTTACAGCCTGGACAACTCCCCATCAATGTTCATGGGACTCATAAAAAGGATATTCTACCCATTCCTTGACTTGGTTTTTGTAGTCCTCATTGATATCCTCTTGGTGTATTCGGTGTATTAGTAGGAGGATGCTTCAAACATGAGGATAGTCCAAGATACACTCCAAGAGCACCAAATTTATGAAAAGATATATAAGTATCAGTTTTTCTTTCAGGAATATAACTTTCATGGACACTACATCATAGAGGATAGTGTTTTAGTGGATCTAGTGAAGATATAGGCGGTGATTGTTTTGGAGAAGCCCAAGAGCATGATTGAGGTGTAAGGAGTCTTGGAGTTGGTTGGTTACAATCGTTGGTTCACCCCCTACTTCTATAGGGTAGAAAAACCGTAATCGAATTTCACACGTAAGGGAAAACCATTTGTATTAATGTAGAAATGTCAGTAGTGTTTTTAGGATCTGAGGTGGATAATGAATGGTTCCCCCATCTTTAGACTACTAGAGGAGAGTTTTGGGTATGTAGTTTTCTATGACCCATCATAGATCGTAATAGGTTGTCTCATAATGTAAATTCAAGCAATTATTGCCTATGGCTCACGATAGTTGGGATAGCATTAGCAAGAATTATAAGACCCCTGACCTGGAGTTATTAGTAGTTGTCTTAGCCTATAAGATGTGACATATATATTTTACGGGTTAACGGTTTTTATTATACACTGAAAAAATGTATCTGTTATATATTATCCTATAAGGACCTGACCATGGGCCAGTGGCAATAGCTAGGGTTCCCACAGGAATATGACATTGAGATAGTATACACTATTGGAAAGGGAAACATGGTGGTAAAAACACTCAGTAGGCGGACCAGTTTGTAGCTACTGAGTGAGGTGACATAACAGTTGACTGTGATACAGGTATCCTTAATGGATAATGGCGAATATTCTTACCTTCTGTCGATTAATTTTACTCCCTCACTCTTATTGTGAGTCTAGTAGGCAGAGCTAGTGGATATTGGCTGCTGGTCCCAATGTGATCTGTTATCGTCAATATGGACTCCTGATTGATTTTCAATAGTTGGAGAGAAAATCATACTTTTTAGAGGGTGCACCTTAGTGTCAGTGACATTGTGGGATGGGGTTTTGAAAGATTTCTATAAATCCCCTTTGGCAGAAAATACTTGTGGAAAAAAGATGTATTAGGACCTATGAAGAAAATATTAGTGGCTAGGGATGAAGAAATCAATGGTCAAGATCGTTTCATGATGCCTCACTTTTCAGGAAGTGAAGGATTATCATCAGGTTCTAGAAGGCCTGACCCATCCACTAATATGACCAGAGTGGAAATGGGATCTTATATTGATGGACTTTGTGACGGGGTTACCACGTATATCCTGGGGCCATGACTCAATCTGGGTGATCATTTATAGACTCACCAAGTCTGATCTATTCATACCCATCCATGAGAAGGGACCGGTAGAGGGCCTCAGACGTATCTACGTGAAGGAGAATTGGGGCTTCATGGGGTTCCTTAACTAATCCTGTATGATTGGGATTATCCCTTTACATCCCAGCTTTAGAGGTGATTACAAGAGGTGTTTGGGACACAACTATACATGAGTACAACTTTTCACCCCAAGGCAGATGGTCAGATGAACCCACCATATAGCCAATGTAAGTAATGCTTCATGCATGTGTCATAGATTTTGGTCATAGTTGGGAGGACCACCTACCTCTAGTGGAGATTGCGTATAAAAACAGAAATCACTCCCCCATTGGGATGACATAGTTTGAGGACTTGTACATGCATCAATGAAGATCACATCTATGCTGTACAGACCCAAGGGAGTCAGAACTCATGGGTCTGTAGTTGGTACGGGCTACCACCGAGAAGATGAAAATCATCCAGGAGAGGATGTGGACTGTACAGAGCAGGAATAAGTATTATTCGGATAGGAGAAAAAGACCATTGGAGCATTAGGAGGGAGATTAATTGTTTATTCAGGTCTCACCATGATGAGGATTTATGATATTTTTCCAGGGTGACAACCAATCTTCAATATTCAACGAGCATTTCTAGATCCCGAGTAGAGTTGGCGAGATAGCATACTACCTTGCTCTTCCCCCCACAAATGCACAAGGGGAATGATGTTTTCTGCCTGTCACAGATGTGGAGGAATGAGGATGATACATTGTATGTCATCGATGGGGTTGGGCAAGACGTTGATGATGGGGAGATGTTTTCGGAGTTCCAAGTGGATATAGATGATTGATAGAAGTAGGTTTTACGTGGATGGTTGATTCCCCTAGTCCACATTTAGTGGTATCACAGGAATCTTCAGGATAGCACATGGCAGCGGGAGGCTCAGATTCCTTCTCAGTATCCCCATATATTTGATTAGTTTTCATTAGTCTTTCGGGGGCATAAATACTTACGGTGGGGAGAATTCAATGCCTTGGAAATTCTATGTGAATTTTTTAATAATATAGAATTTTTTATAGAGAATACGCTCTTACGACATGTGATTCCAATGTCTTGAGAGCCAAGAATGTAATTTTGAACTTTTTAAAGGTACATTAAATAAATGTGCCAACGAATTTTTCTAACTTCTGAACATTTGCTTGTATCCAAAAATGGGGGCACCGTTGAACTTAGAATGCCATGATTCACATATAAATTACATAACATCATGTATAACTACAAGACATGATTGTAAATGGACCTATCCACATAAAATATTTGAAAAATAGATTATGTACATCAACCTTACATTAAAATAGTAACTATAAAATAAAATAAATAAAATCCTCTGTGAGCATTGATATTATCCTAGATTTACCATGGATATTTGTCAAAACCTATTTCATGAAATATTGGGGAATAATGAAACAAATAAAAGGGGTCTTCTCTAATTCTCCATCAGTGTATACATAAAACAAAATATATTATAAAAAATCTAAACTAATCTGGAATGGAGATTAAATGAAACAAAATCCAATTAATAAATAACCACATAAAAATACGGTAGTAAAGGAAGACGGTCAATTACATCCATATAAAGAATTACATAATAATGAAACTTAACCATGCATATTATATTTGTCAAATAATCACATTGAAGAATAATTCCTACTCTAATAATGTGGAAATTCATAATTAATGACATCATAAACATACCTCCAAGGCTTTGACCATCACCACAAATAAAAATGGGTAAATCATCAAACAATAACCAATATATCTTTTCTCATGAGAAATAATGATGAATCAAGATTTTATGCAGAACACTCCAATCACATACTAATCCCAATGCATTCCACATATGAATAGGGTGAAACATAAATAATATAAATATTAATATTGATAAAATATCATATTAAATGTGTATACAGTAACTAAAAAAACATGAATGGTATCAAAATATCACATCCAAAGTCAAACTGATCACATAAGCTTCAGTATATTTTCTATATTATATCTTAAGATACGAAACTCAATTACTCATAAAATTCATAGAAGGGTTTTGACATAGATGAAAATTTTCTAATAAAATCATTAAAAAAATTTGAGTGAAATAACACTTTTTAAATTGAAATCATTTATATAAATGATATACAAATATAAATGTAAAAATTTATTTTAAAATAACAATTTAAACATGTAATGTATCCATTAAGATTTCACGGCAATATTATGGTGGAAATTTATTCTCATGGTACATAATATAACAAAATCATTATATGTTTCAATAAAGTCATAATGTTCCTTGTTTAGAAAACCATAAAGGATTCATTTCAATCAATTTATAAAAAATGAAAGAATGGAGTATTTTATTTAAATATCCCTAGAGGAATCGAAAAAATATTTTTGAAAATAGTATTTTAAAAATGGAATTGTAAAATAAATGTACCCTAGTATAGGATTAAACATAAATAATCTAGAATAATAACGAAATATTTAAATAAATAATAAAACATTTTAATCAGTTCAATCATATTCCTCATGAGATGAGGTGTAATATATTGTTCTGTAAATACCTTAATATTTAGTAAAATACTCATAAAACTCATTCATGAGTAGTATATAAACCAAATATAATAAATATGTGGTGAACAAGGATTGTAACTCATGGAAAATAAAAGTGAGATAAAAATACCATACCTCGTAATTCTATTTAGTTTAAAGTTGTTTTACATCCATTATAATTGATTAGTATATGGTATTAATTTGTTCTGGAACCATATCCCTATATTATAAATCATATATGATCTTTTAATATAATTTTTTCTATTATATTCTGTTACTACACTTTTATCATGTGTTAAATGCTACATTTTTCTATTCTTGAATTGTTATGTATTTCCAATTTCACAGACACAGTTTATATGTATTTCATCTAAACAATGATTTTATGTTCATATATATTATATTTACTCATTATATATATTTTTATAATCATTAATAACTAGATAATGTTCTAAATGAATCTCATCATGTCATAGAGATAGTAAACTATACGTACACAAGTGCAATGATTTCATTCACATAATGTTGAAAGGGTCAGAAATCGGATGGTATGTTAATTATATGGAATCAATATAATGTAATATTTATTATTTATATCCGATATTTGAATAAATATTCTCATCAAAGTAATCTGGCGATGACAAAGAAATTATACCACCATGTGGATATGATAATTTGTACTTACACACATGTGGTGTTTTCAATTATCATAGGAAGGAAAATCATGTCATATAATTGTTCCTTATTCATAATAAAATATCATCATATATATGATACATGATTTGTTACCTTATTTTTAAAAAATCGAAAAAGATGATGTGGTAGTGGAAATGAACATGGATGAGTTAGTTGGAATGATCACTTGTAATTCCACAGAGATTTATAAGATCTCTAATTAACTGATCTAAGATTGGACTTTTTTGAAGAAAAGATACTCTATGAAATGTATAATAATTTTTTGAGGATATATGGGATGGATTTAGTCTATGTATAATGATTAAAATGTTGTAAATTAATGAGGGAGGAGGTTCCCTTTTATAATTTAGGTCAGAATAATATTAATAAACTATCTAAATATTAAAATAAAATTAATAAAATTTAAAAAAAATAACTGAAAAATTACATATTTATTATATTTTAAGTGGATGGGTCTATATCAATTATTCCAATAAATATTATATATGTTTTGGTTGTTTTTTAATACTTATAATTTTTTTTAACTCTTATTTAAACCTTTTATATCTTTTCATGAAATCATATTAGTTACATTTAGAAGGTTAATATAAATACAATAGAATTCCAAAAAAACCCAATAAACGAGACATTAATTAATTATATAGTCTCATCCAAATAAATTGTCTTTTGGTATATTTTTATTATTTTTATATTATTTTATAAATTATTATTTATTTTGAAATATCATTAGTGTCAATTTTAACATTATTTATTACACGGATTCATAACAATAGAATAACAACATGATATTTTAAAAACACCTATTTTAACTCATAAAAGTATCAAGTTAATTTATAAATTCTTTGATAAAATTAATTATATGAAACTATATTTATTTTAATAATTTAAATATAATTTATTCACAACATCCATTACATAAAAAAATTCCATCATTATTGGGTCACTATTTAGGGAAGTTAATTTCAAATAAAAATAAAAAAATAAATTACCATGATGTATTTAAACATTTATCCTTTCTAAATAACATTTAAACTCAAACATATCACTTATATAACCCCATATTATTAATATTTCCATTATTAAAAAAGTCTGAAAATATCAAAATTCTTTTGAATATAATGCTAAGAAAGATATATTCTTATCCAAAATGAAATGAATGGTCTAATAAATGATAATTTATTGGGTAAGGAAAAAATAATCATCTATGAAAATTAGGGAAATGTGTTATTGTTGAGAAAAAATCCCTCTGGGTAACATTACAACATTTCTGGGTTGATTGATGTAATGTAACAGTTCCGGAGGCTTCCTTAAGGTGCCCCATACCCAGTTGGTCACATGGCCTCAAGGTCATTTCCTCGAATGCCAGATGTTTCCAACTAGTAGTGAGGGCCTTGGGTGTGATAGTGGGGAAACTATGCTCTCATAGACAGAGTACACATCAGAAGTACACAAATACATACAATAATGGAAGTAGTAAATACCAAATAATAGTAATAGTGGAAGACTGAAATGGAAACAACTGGAGTAGCTATATATAAATTATGCATGATACATATATGTCTAGGACAACAGCCAAACAAGTAACAATGCGGTAATATAACATTAATAAACCAAAGTGAAAAGAAAATTATATAAACTCCTCAGCAAACCAAGCCATAGCTTGGTCCCATGCTCTCCAGTTCCACAACAATCATGAACATAATGTTGATGGGAACTTTCCATTATCTATACCTGCAAAAATATAATATGTATGGGTGAAAAATAATGACCTATATAGAATGTGATACAAAATCCCAGCAAGAAACCACTCGATGATTTGTGCCTAATAGTCAGTGAATATATGGAAGGTAGTGTACATAAAGAAGTAAATAGGAAAGTAGTCAATAGCAAATAATCTACAGTAATGATTAACATGAAACAACTAATCAAAGAATGTAACACAAAAAAGCAACCCTCTGGGAAGTACTCACAGCCTATCCCATCTGGTCCTACCTACTAGAAGAATGCAAACCTCTGGGAAGAACACACATGATCATAGCTCTGGTTCAGCTAATGTATAGACTCTCCGAGGAAAACTCACTGTCAATTCCCCCAATAGTCTTGTATCGATACATAAGGCGCTCTTGGGAAGCACTTACTTCAGATTCCCACTGTGGCCCGCGTTGAGGAACTACAGAATCTCTGGGAAAGAACTAATCATTAATTCCCCCTATGGACTCATATCATAAATTAGTAAGACACTCTAGAGAATCCATTACATTCATTGTCCCTATGGTCTATTACAGTAGGTTCTCACAGCCCTGTGTAAATTTATCATGTATCGCATCTCGTAATGGCCAAAGTGAACTTCAAGAACTAATTGGCTAGCAGTCTACAATGTAACAGCATGTCAGAAATATAACTCTCCATCCTATAATACTAGGCATGGAAACTGGAAATAGACTAATAGGAAAAATTAGACCAAATGGTTATAAACAGGAAATACATACATGGGAATTACATCCAATGCACAAAAAATTACCCTATTCACAAACAATAACCTCTAATCTGGCATACAATCAAATAAGGTAGACAACAAGGGAAAAATAGTAAACACCCAATACCCTGTTCAAGTGTATTGGTGGAAATTGTACATAATCCTCACATAATTTCTACAGAAAGGCACAAAACACCTACCTCGGGGTTATGATATCATTATACATGAACCAAGAGTCTTGAATCTCTTTAGAATGTTGTAGATCTACTAAAATGTATTAAAAGTTCAACCCATGATAACATGGAAAAAAGGGATTGGGAAATGCTACTCTAGGAGAATAGAGAACTCATCATTGCGATTCCAACGCACTCATTGGTGTTAGAATTAGAGGAAGGATAGAGGTTCGAGGAATCGTTGAAGATCTGTGGTTTCTCGTCTCTCTCGGATGAATATGGCCTAAAAGAATTCTATTCTCGTGATTAGACGTGACCCCAATGCGTTTAATTGAAAAAAAGTACACAGCATGTCATATTAGAGTTTACGACGTGTACTCGCCTTTTCCTTACTCCGCCTTAGGTGGACTCCATGTCACCCCTACATGGACATGTGTGTTCCGATGACATGGCCCACACATACCCCCACGTGGCATTGAAATACACGGTGTGTACTCATAAAGTACAAGACATGTACTTTGAATATTTCCATAAACTCCTCTTTTCTAAAAAACTCTAGAAAAGGAAAAACATACATTAAAATAATTTCAGGGTTCTTACAAAATTACTCCCTTAAAGAAATTCATCCCCTAATTTCCCTAGGGAGGCGTAGAAAAAGAAACCCCGAAAAATACTGCCATTGCGATCATACATCGGCCTCCCTCTCCCAAGTCTTGTCTTGTACTTGCCCGTGCTGCCATAGCACCCGTACCAGAGGAATAGACCGGCCATGGAGATCCTTCGTACTACGATCGACAATCCATATTGGATGCTCCTCGAAAGATTAATCCACCTCTAACTCGACTTCCTCGGGTTGGAAAGAATGAGATGGGTCTGAAAAATAATGTTGGAGGTGAGAAACATGGAAGACATCGTGCATAGATAGGTACCTTTGAGGTAACTCAAACTGATAGGAAACTGGTCCAACTCACTCCAACACCTCAAATGGACTGACGTACCTCAATGAAATCTTAACCTTTCTCCTAATCTGATTGTGTCCCAACCTCACTGTGACACGAAGAAAAACCGGATCCCCGAACTCGAACTCCAGAGGTCGTCTCTGCTAATCAACATAAGAATTTTGTCGAGACTGTGCAGTAGACATCCTATTCTAAATAAACTCTATCTGTTATGTGGTATCCTGAACAAGATTAGGTCCTAGCAAAGCTTCCTCTCCTACCTCTATCTAATATAAGGATGACCATCATGGGCTTCCGTAAAAATCCTCATAAGGGACCATTTGAATAGTTTGTTGAAAACTATTATTGTGGGAAATCTCAACAAGAATTATATGTTTCTCCCAAGAACCTCCAAAATCAAGGATGGATGCTTGGAACATGTACTCAAGAACCATAATAGTATGCTCAGATTGGCCATTTGATTGATTATGGTAAGCTGTACTGAAAAGAACCAATGTACACAATGCTTTCTGAAGCCCCTTCCAATCCTGAGAAGTAAAACATGTATCCCTTTCTGAAACAATGGATTGTGGAATTATATGTAGACATACAATTTCATGGATGTAAAACCTTCCCAGATCATCAACACTAAAGGTCTCCTTAATCGGCAAGAAGAAAGAGACCTTCCTAAGCCTGTCAATGAAAACCCATACTGTGTCATTCCCTCAAGGAGACCTTCGAAAACCCGTCCTGAAATCCATCGCAACGTCATTCCAAATCCACTCTAGAATGGGTAACGACTTTAAAAGCCCTATGGGATGCTGATTTTCCACTTTCACCTGCTGACATGTGGAACACCTCATGACGAAACTAGAAAAGTCCCTCATCAATCCTGGCCACCAATACTGACGGTGTAGGTCTTGATAAATATTGGTGACACCTAGATGAACTGCCCAAACTGAGGAATGAAAATCCTACATCAGCTCCTTGTTTATATGTACTAGCACCCATACATGTCCCCTGAAACTCATGATCTCATCCTCGGTTATGGTTCATCCAATAATACGGTTGTATCCTTACACTCAATCTCCCGTATGAATAAGACTTCAAAATCTGATAGTTGCATCATTCGATCTCAGTCAAGAAGCGTAGAGTTAAAAGCTACAGAAGAACAAAACTTCTTCCCATGTCAATCATGCACCTCCAGATTCATCTCAGTGAACAAATATATAAGCTTCCACTAATTTCTGTCCTCCCAAACTGCCTGTATTTGAGTCCTCCTTGTCAATGCATCATCCATTGTGTTTCCCTTCCATGGCATGTACGCAAGCTCAATGTCAAATGATCGAAGGTACTCAACCCACCTTCACTGTCTCAAATTCAGATCATGCTGAGTTGACATGTACTTGAGAATCTTGTGGTAGATCAAACCCACAATGTGCACTCCTAGAAGATAAATGCCTCCAATAGGGTAAGGCATGAACAACTACCGCCAGCTTGAGATCGTGCGTCGGGTAGTTCCTATCATGTGGCCTCAACTGACAAGACCCATACGCAATGACTCCATCTCCCTGCATAAGCACAATTCCTAGCCCGATACCTGAGGCATCACAATAAACATTGTATCTCTTTCCTGGCTCTACAAAGACTAGTATCGGTGATGAAGTCAACCTCACTTTCAGATCCTGAAAAGATGAATCACAAGAATCCGACCATAAGAACTTCGTACCCTACATGGTAAGACCCGACAGTGGTGCTGCTAAGCGTGAAAAGTCTTGTGTAGAGCATTTCTATTATCCATCTAGCCCTAGAAAACTCCGCACCTCAAAGAAGTTCTTTGATTGCACCTAGGAAACTACCGCTCTCTCATTATCTGGGTCTACTGATACTCTTATCTCAAAGATAACATATCCGATGAAGTGAATATGATCCATCCAAAAGTGGCATTTTGAGGTGTTAGCGTATAACTGATCTTCACTTAGTGTACTCAGAATGATCTCAAGATGTGTGTCATGGTCGTGTCGAGTGTGAGATTACACCAATATTTCATCCTTGAAAACAACAAAGAAGGAATCTAAGCATGGATGGAACACTCGGTTCATCAGTGCCATGAAAACTGCTGGAGTGTTCATGATGCCGAATGGCATAACCATATACTCATATTGACCATACCTACTGCAGAAGGCTGTGAGAGGTATATTAGATGGTCTAATGCGAAACTAATGATATCCGGACCTCATGTAGATCTTTGAGAACACTCAGGATCCTCAAAGATGATCAAAGAGATCATCAATCCTCGTCAAGGGATATTGGTTCTTGACCGTCAACTGGTTCAACTTCAGATAATCCACACAAAGCCTAAGGGTGTTGTCTGCCTTCTTCATGAAGAGGACAAGCGAACCCCAAGTAGAAGTACTGGGTCTGAGGAAACACATTTCCTAGAACTCCTCCAACTGCTTCTTGACCTCCTGCAACTCATGTGTAGTCATATTATAAGGTTGAATGGAAAATAGTACCGCTCATTGAATGAGCTCAATAGAAAAGTCTACCTCAAGCTCTCGAGGAAAACCTAAAAAGTCCTCTAGAAAGACTTTCATGGAAAGATACACCACTGGAAGAATGTAAAACTGTGAAGTCCCCTAGCCATCTTAGTATAGACTATCAATCTGAGCTATAACTCCACCTATCCCATGATGCTCGGTTCTTTCACTACTCGTCTGGACATCCCACATGCCTCGATGAAGAAAATATTAACCCAATGGTGATATGAGGCTCACTATGCGACGATAACAGTCGATGAATACTTGGAAGGTAACTATCCAGTCCGTCCTAAGAATGAAATTATAGCCTATCATATCATGGATATAGTGGTCCCATAGATAGTGATACCCATCCACCTCTATAGGGAACTCCTTGAAATGACATAGACTGAACGTCCTAGTCCCTAATGTTGTGTCTAGAGTCAATGTATCGGTAGAGGAAAAGATGTAGATCCCAAGCCTCTCCACAAAAGAAACAGACATAAAGATATTAGAATCCCCTGTATCAAAAAGATCAGAAGATAAAACTGAGGCTACTATGATCGTACCTCGAACTATAGAGGGTACAAGATCATGCTCTTGTTGAGATTGCTCCACTGCAAAATCATGACATGTACCACGACCCTGTGACCCTGCCTGAACGCTCTGAGCTAATCCACCCTGTTGTCGCTAAAATATCAGTGAATGACTGTTATGTCCTTGACCTCCACCTTGGATGGAATGGCCAGAAGAACTCCATTTCCCAGACTGGAGAGAAATTGGTGGTGCTGCCACTGAACGAAGAGTAATAGATGAACCCCTGTCACCAGGTACTGGTGAAATAACCCGACAGAAGCATTGAAGGTGACCCATAATTCCGAAAGATCAGCACTACATTGGGTCTCTTTGTCATTGTGTCCTCATATTCCTATCCCTTCCACATAGGTAGCATACCACTTGGCTACCTGAAGACGTGTCTCGCCGCATCGGATCCCAGTGCGTAGACTCCCTACGGCGCTTCCTAATGCCAGCTGGTGAAGCACTAACTCTAGAAGAGGAACCACCCTAGATCTCATCTTTGGATTCTCTCATATTGCACTCCATAATCAGTTCCTAGTTAACGATGGAAGCGATGGAATTCAGCTTGAAGTTATTCACCTATGATCAAATATCCTATCTGAGACCATCCACAAACTTCTTTTCTAAGAACAACCCATATCTTCCCTTGAGGGGTGTGAAATGATGAAGCTCCGTGAAACAAGAAGAATACTCCATGACAGATAGAGTATGCTGATCTAGGCTTATGAACTCCTAGGCCCGATCAGCCCTCATGGTATCTAGATAAAATTAGTCATAAAAGATGCTCGGAAACTCCTTCCATGCCTTAACCTACCGAGGAACCGCATATGAGATCATGCCCCACCACCTATTGGTGGAGTCTCATAGAATTTAGGTAGTGAGTTTGAATGACCTTTCATGAGGCATATTTAGATGCTCAAAGATCTCCATCATGGCTTCAAGTCATGACTCTGTAGCCTGAGGTCCTCCTTCACTTGAGAATGTGGGAGGATGCTACTGCTGGAAGACCCACGTCGAATCATCCATCGATGGGGCAGGAGGCATCGCTCCCTGGAACGTCTGCATCATCCTCATGAAGTCTTCCCTAAACTGTGCATCAGTACCGGTAATAGGTATAACTACTGGTGCCAAGACTAGGACAACCATAAGATCAGTAAGTTGTCCTTGATCAGTCGTGTCTGGTGTTTGATCGCTGCATGGCAACTGGCATACAACGGGATGACGTCTAAGGGGCATGACTCTTGAAGTTCAAATACACACCTTAGATCAACATTATCAAGGACATTAAACTATGAGAGGGAGAAGGGAAAAGGAGAACCAAAACATTCACGTTTTACAAAACATGGCTACACGGCTTGTATAAAGACTACACGGGGTGTTCCCTTATGTCAATTACATGGGTGTGTCCTTTTTTAAAAACAGATCGTGTAACACCGAAAACACATGGAGTTCTCTCCAAACACATGGTGTGTTCACCAAACACATGGAATGTAATTGAATCCTCTTCCCCTTCTCGTGTCTTTCTACATGGTTAAGCTACACGAATCTCTTAATACAAGACTACACGGTGTGTTCATGGTCTACACGACGTGTACTAGACAAGCTTCACCTGGCCCGTGTTGTTAGTGACGCGGACTGACACATGGCTCACACAACACATCGTGTTTCAGACGGACACTGTGTGTATGGAATGGATAACACTATCCTGGGTTGTTTGTGACAAGGACGGGTACCTGGGTAAACCTACACGGTGTATTCTAGTTGGAAACGACGTGTATACAAAGTGACTACACAACCTTTTGTTGTTAGCTACACAACAGGGTTCCTAGGATTATACTACATGGCGTGTTTAACACAGACATGATGTGTTTCCTTTTCCCATCTCATGTCTCTTCCCATACAGCCTATTACACAGCTAGAGTCTACAAGGCGTGTACATAAAGTACATGGTTTGTACTTCAGAAAAAAAAAAGTTTTTTCCCGAACAGAAGAAAACATGGAATGTACTTAACATTACACAGCATGTATTCTGGGTTTTTCTGAATAGTAAGCCTCAAAAACTACTCTGGAACCCAGAAAACATAGAATGAACTCTAAAAGATCAAAATTTCAATACGTGAGGGCCCATACTCCCCATGAATCAGAGTCTGACATCTTATACAATTTACAAACAAGAAAAAAAATACAATTATCCACCAAATTCCAGTCCACAAGGGCCCATAACACCTCAATGAAGAAATTTTTGGCGTTCATTCAAACAATCCTTACACAAATAATGTTTTAACAAGAGGAACAATATTTTTATCAAAGAATCTATCACAACAACATGAATATTCTACACGACATCTATCACAACAACACACAATTGATAATTCATCCTAGATGGAATGGAAAGAATTCATGACATGTGATTTCTAGTAAGTGCCTATATGATGCATGAGATGGAATACCCTTATCTCATCAGGTTGTGATAGAAATAGAACCTCAATAAAATTAACAATAACTGCAAAATTCATGTGAATCACTCAAGGTGAAATCAAATCAACAAATTTTTTTGCAAAACTAGAAAAATTACAATTAAACAACATAGATTGGCTATTCCCTGTACACGGGTTAGCTACTCTCGAGAATAGCTTATTACCAAGTACCAATTCTATCTTATCCCTGTATAAAGGCTCCAAATAGTATGTTAAGAGGAAGAACCCCTCTGATACAACTTTGTAACATCCCGGTTCCAGAAGCCTCCCTAAGGCACCCCATACCCTATTGGTCACATGGCCTCAAGCGCATTTCACCAAACACCAGAGGATACCAAATAGTAGCAAGGGCCTCTGGAGTGATAATGGTGAAACTATTCCCTCATTTCCAGAGTAAACAACATAATTGCATAAATTCATACAATATAGGAAGCAGTAAATACCAAACAACCGTAATAGCGGAAGACTGATAAAGGAAACAATGGGAGCATATATATATAAATGATGGATGATACATATATGTCTAGGAAAATATCCAAACAAGTTACAATTCTAGAATACAAAAGTGCTAAATGAAAGTGAAAACGAAAGCATATAAACTCCTCAGCATCACAAGACATTGCATGGTCCCATGCTCTCTAGCTCCACCAAAATCTAGAACCTGAAGTCGAAGGGCGCTTGCCTTTATCTATAGTAGCAACATTATAATCTGTTTGGGCCCAAAAGGATGACCCTAACATGGTGTGATTCAAAATTCTAGTAGGAAAACTCCCGATGATCTGTGCCTAACTGTCAGTGAATATATTCTAGGTAATGTACAGAATGAATTAAATAGGAATGTATTCAGCAGCAAACAATCCATATTAACGATTACCAAGTGAAAAAAAATTCATTCAATTAACACAAACAGGTAACCCTCTGGGAATTACTCACATCCAATCACCTCTGGTCATACCTATCAGAAGCAAGAAACCCTCTATGAAGCACACACAGTCTCACCCCTCTGGTTCAGATAAAGTATTGACTCTCTAAGGAAGCACTCACCGTTAATTCCCCTTGTAGTCTCGTATCCAAACTAAAGGGGCTCTAGGGAATCACTTACATCAAGTTACCTTTGTGGCCCATGTTGAAAATCAACAGAATATCTAGGGAAGAACTCAACATCAATTCCACCCATGGTCCAACATCATTAATTAATATTATGCTCTGGAGAAACCCTTATGTATTTTCTCTCTATGGTCTACGACAATAAGTTCTCACATCCCTGTGTAAAGTCATCAAGTATCACATCACATAACTCCCTAAGTGAACCTCAATATCTACTTGTCTAGTAGTCTGTAGAATAACAGCATGTCATAAAAAGAACACCTCATCATACAATACTAGGCATGGAAATGGACATATCCTAATGGGAAAAACAATACCAAATGGTCATAAACAAGGAAAACATGCATGTCCAATAAATCCGAAGAACAAAAAATTACCCTATTCACAAACAATAACCTCCACTCAAGAATTCAAGCAATGAAGGAAGACAAAAAACGAAAAATAGTAAACACGCAAGACCCTATTCAAGGGTATTAGTGGAAATTTCACATAATACTCAAGGGAATTCTATAGAAAGGCACAAACCACCTACCTCAGGGTTAGGAGATAAATTTACTTGAATCACGAGTCTTGAATCTCCTTAAACGTCGTAGATCTACGAAAACATATAAAACATTCAACCCATGATAACATGGAAAAGCAAAGGAATTGGGAAATGCTACTCCAGGAGAAGAGAGAACTGACCGCTGTAATTCCAGCCTCCATGTCACTCCTACATGGCTTTGTGTGTGGTCATGACCGGGCCTACACATGGCATCCAACGACATCGATGTACATGAAGTGTACTCATAATGTACATGGTGTTTACTTTGAATATTTCTAGAAACTCCTCTTTTCTAAAAAACTCCAGAAAAAAGAAAAACATACCTAAAAAGAAGGTTCGGGTTCTTACAGTTGAGTTTGTTGACTATATAGGAGATCAACGAATGGATGATCTAGAGGTGGTTCAAAAAGAATAGATAAATGGTGGCACTGGTTTCTAGTATATTCAAAATTTTTGGTGTCCAAAATTTGATGTATGGGGAGCATCGTGAAAAGTGGATTTCCTTGATAATCTCATCAAAATATATAAAATTCATGATTTTCCCAAATAAGTGATTCATAAAGTGTACATCACAAAGACATAAAGAATGTTGACGTTGAGATATGTGATTATGATGAGCTTCACGAATAGAAGAGTTTATGGGGACTACGACGAAGAATTTCCGAGGTGACCCAAAAGAATGATGGAACACTTCGTGATTACGATGAGATCTGAAATCTTAAAATTTTGGTGGTGCTTCGTGGTATAGGGATGATTTCAATGGAATTATGAGAACACTTAGATTTGAGATGACAAGGAACTGAATTGGATCGGTCATTATCAAGTCTTTCAAATCGCCAATAAAATGTCTTAGACCCCCTTTATAGAGAGTTTTTCTAGAAAATATTCCATCTCTCGAATCACAAATGAGTTCTTGGAGGCACTATGATTCTCAAAAGTAATGAGTTTAGTATAAACTAATCTAGTTCTGTGAAAGAGTTGTGTTCCACGTTGGATCAGTGAGATTCATTAAGGATGTCTCTTTCTGATGACTGGAGCTCTGTGATGTCCTATTCTCTCCAAGGGCATGTCCAATGTGAAGGCTTGATCTACGCGAAGCACTGTGCTCTACGAAGTAGGGTGATATTCGAAGCAGTGTGCATTGTAAAGGAGTGTGTTTTTCAAAAAATAAGGGACTTTACAAATTCTTTTTTGAGCTTTGTGATATTGAGAGCATCATGAAATATGGAACATTGTGAATGTATTTCCAAAGGTTGTATCCCAATGAATAGTGAAAAATTGGTAATCAGCAGTGGATGAAAATTGGAGTTCAACAGAGCATTTATGTACATTTGAGGACTAATTCAAAAATGATAGTGAAAGGACATGAATGACTTTAAACTGTGTGTTGATAATATGAAGAAGTAGTAAGCTCATTTAAATTTAAGTATAATGAGCTTTCAAATTTTGATTGGTTGAAAAATAGTATGTACAGTGATTCCACATAAAACATGTAAATAGAAGTGCACCTATAATGGATTTTGTATATCGACACATCGTCAGTGTATGCACCTTGGTCATAACCCAGTGAGGGTAAAAAAAGTAAAAACAATTTCTTGTAAATTCTTAATGTTTTTATTCATACTCTACTATTGGAAGGATATAGAAGGGAGTTTCTTCTAGAAATGAAACATGATAAAAAGGGGTAGTAGTTTTAATCTGTCATACTCTGATTCACCCCCTCTCAATAAATCTATCCTAGGGGACCTAACAATTAGTATGAGAGAAAAATGTGGATATATGTTTTTCTCACTCTAATGGAGGTAACAAATCATAATTGGATTATGATATTAGACTATAATAATTTTCATCTATGGAAGAATCAGTTGCAACATGACTTCCAATCTTTCGGAATAGATGTGTTTACAACAGAAATTCATGGTATCTCAGAAAATATTAATAGTGGTTCTCTATGAGAAGTATAAAGAATGGAGTTGGATAATGATGCTAAAGAAATCATTTCCTTAGGGGGAGCCATATCTAGTGCTATCTATACAAAACTGATGTCTGGAAAAACATAACATGCTATATGAGAAAAGTTATTCAATATATATGAAGGAGATAAAAAGATTAGAGAGGCAAAGATGTAAGTTCTGTGGAACCAGTATGAAAATATGATAATGAACCTGAATGAGTATGTTAATGCATTATTTGAGATGAAAAATATTTCATTATAAGACATGCGAGGTCTTGGAGGATTCAGTGAATAAATAATTATTTTAAAGAACATCTTGAGGAAACAACCACCTCAGAATAGACTGAATGTTTCAGTATAAGAAGATAATGATCTGAATGAGATAATAATTAACAATTTTCACAATACCATGGTTTCATATAAAATAAGGACTGATGCTAACGAGGTTATGGAGAAGGGAAAATCTAAGGTGGTCCCATTCAAGGCCATGAAGAATCTCACCATTGACGATACTCAAGAATATAAAAAGACATATTAGATGATGCAATTTCTTTCTTCAAATCCACTATGTGGGAAAGGAATTTTCATGTGGAAAAATCCACATAATTTTTTTGATGTGGAATGTTTGGACATCTTGTGGAATGGTTCCCCTAGAAATTATAATAAGATGATTAATATAACGCCAAAATTCCAACGTATAAGTTAACATCCTATACGAAAGGAATATAATAGTTCAATAGAATTTTCATTAATAAAACGAATATTCTTTTATAAGAAGTTAATATCTCAGATTAGAACATGGATGAAGAGGTTCAAGAGATAGATAACTGCAAAGATCATTGAGAAAATTCTATGGTTTATGTTTTCGGTAGTTCTTAGAAAATAGAAGAAATTGACACAGATGAATAAGAATAATAATTTGAAGGATGAGTAGACATGGAAGATGCATTAAAATCATCTATTGAAGAGATATATTTTTGGAGGTAGAAAAACAAAGAAATCTAACATGGTGGTACATGATGCTAAACTCTATAAGCAATAGCACGAAGAATAGATGCCTGAGATGGAGAAATAAATAGATAAACTTATTTCTTCCGGGAAAAAGTTCTCAAAATTATTGATGGACAAAAACTCATGGATGAATAATATAAAAGGAAGATTTATTGGTTTCAAAAGAAATAAAAATATTAGATCAGTAATATAGAAAAACATGAAGAAGATGTTGTAGGACTATGATGAATAGTTAAGGATCAATGAAATATCATGACTCCCAATATTAAATTGGAATAACACATCACTCAAAAGATAGAAAATTGGATATGAAGAATTGTAGTCTATCAGAAAAGAAGAAACTATCATGGTTGGATGTTATGATTGATGGGGGTTAGACCGAAGGGAAAAAGTTGTGAATGTTGAAGTCAGACTGCAGGAAACCATTCCAAGATTAAATGTTGATTTCAGCACAATGATGAATAAGAATATTTATAGATACCAAGGGGAAAAAATAAAATCATATGTGAAATACATGAATGAACCCTATCTAAAGTGTAATTTTTGTGGAATTATTAGACATTCAAAATATGTCTTTTCCATTTCTATGAGATACCGAAGGTCACATGAACAACAGTGGAAGCCAAATAGAGCTCTATATTATAAAACATCCATAGAGGGAGATTGTTTTTTTTGTACAGAATTTGGTAAAATGGATAGATATTGTACAACAACCATGAAGTAAAATGTGATATGGTAGACTAAATTTAGTCGCAAGCATAAAATCAACAAACCAACAAGTGAGTGGAAAATGAAAAATTATTTTGTAGCTCTATAGGATGAATCTTGTCCATCACACTACACAGAAGATTAATATTTTAAAAATACACCGAATGTGATGTCAAAGACATGGATCAATAATAAAAATAAAGATAGGGAAGTTCTGGCATAAATTTCCCTAAATGCTATTGATCTTTCTGGTTAATGGATACTTGATAGTTGTTGCACATCTCACATGACTGGTGATGAAGATCATGTCATAGTAATAATTTATGAAAATGAAAGAGTTTTAATATTTGGAAAAAATGAAGTCTTGATAATTATTGTCTTTGGAAATTCCATGTTTGTGGGAAAAGAGATGAGATGTGTTGATTTTTTAGGAGTATAAGGTCTAGTTACAATTTTCTTAGCGTCATCAAACAATGTGACTCATGGAATTCTATATGGTTTATTAAGAATATGTGTATCATCAAATGAAAATATTTTTCAATGGTTCTATATTAAATGAGGAAAAATGGCATTCTCTACAATGTATTTTGAGAAGATGATATGAGATTTTTGTCTTGAGAGGGAGAGAACATGTTTTGGATTAAACGATTGGTTCATCTATGCCAATCATCCCTAGAAGATTTAGTGAAGTGTGATGTTGTTAGAGACCTTCCTAATCAATCACATGATAATATTTATACGTTTAATGCATTTCAATAAAGAAAATCATCATAAAAACATATAGGGTTAAGGAAAAGAAGTCAAAAAGGGAGATTGAGTTGGTGAATATTAATGTTTGAGGACCTATCTCACCTATATTCATTGATGGGAAGAGGTATTATGTTATTTTCATAGAGGACTATAGTATAATGGCATGTGTATTTGTTATTTTAATTAATAATTATTTGTTTAGTTGTTTAAAACATTCTTGAAGGGAATAAAAAATGATCATTAGGAAGAAAATTATGAAGATTCGTACTGAAAATGGTACACAATTCAAAAATAGTCAGGTGGAAGAATATGTCATGAAACACAATGTAAATAAATTACTATGATCAATAATATATTCGCAATAAAATAGAGTGGATAACAGGAGAAATGAAATCATCAACAATATGGAAATACAAATTCTCATAGAAAAAACCTACCAGGGAAATTTTGGAAGGAAGTAGTTTTGATATCGGTCAGAATTTCACATAGGGAAATGTTGTGTCTAAATAAAGGGAAGACTCCATATGAGATGTGGTATGGAATGAATCCAATAAATAAGTACTTTGAAATATATGTAATTAATTACTTTATTCTCAACAAATAAAAACATAGAAAATTTGAATCACATGGGGATGAGGGAATATTCCATGGCTACTCAGGAAAAAGAAAATCATATAAAAGATTTAATAAGAGTCTAATATAATTAGTTTACTGCAATGATTTAAATTTAGTATAAAATTAAGAGAATATTCAATACCACATTGAACAATTTCCTAATGAATGTGATGAGGAGGAATGCAATGAAGGGGGGCCAGAAATACCAGATGCAGATTCAGATGATGATACAGATGACGAACAAGTGGAATTCAAGACTATATTTGCAATAAAGTCAAGGATTTGAGAAAAAATGAATGGAATAATATCATTCGTGATCAGTCAGCTATTGTTATGAGAAGAATAATGAAAGAAATACCACATACATCATTCTTATCTAAGGTATAACCTAAATGTATTTCAGATGCTACTGAAGATGAACACTGGGTTCATGGTATAAATTAAGAGATATATAAATTTGAGATGAATCGGACTTTGGAGATTTTTTTGAGGACAACAGATGATAATTTCATTAGAAGTAAATGGGTATTCTTAAATAAGTTGCATTAATATTGGAATGTGATTCAAAAAAAGCATGACTAGTGTGTAGAGGCTACTCAAAGATAAAGGGTATTAATGTCAAAGAGATATTCACACCAGATACAATGTTTGAAACAATCATATTATTCATAGCTATTGTAGTGCATCGGATGTTCATCATTTTCGTGAGGTGCATTCTTTGGTTCTAGAATATGATGTTTATATTTAGCAGCTTGATAGTTTTCTCATTCATGAAGATAAGAAAAAATTTGGGATTCGGTGGAAGAAAGCTCTATATAGGATGAAACAAACACCGAGACCTTGGTACATGAGGCTTGATCAATACTTGAAGAAGCCTATATTTTATTTTAGTAAAGTGGATTACAATATCTATTTAAACAATGATAGTAATCAAAATATGATGGTGCTGGTTAATGTCCATGATATAATATTTGGAGGATCAGATGGATCTCAATGATTTTTTTTTTGAATTTATGAAAAGTGAGTTTGAAATGTCAATGACTGGAGAGATGACATTTTTCTATGGTCTGAAGGTCTCACACGAAATTACTAACAATTTAATTTCTCAATCCAAATATTTAAAGGAGGTTCTAAGAATGTTTGGAATGGAAAATAACAAGTATATTAAGACAAAAGTTGCAACAAAGATGAAATTATCAAAATGTAATTATGGCGTTGCAATTAATATAATAGAACACACGAATATTATTGGAATATTACTATTTGTTATAGTGAAAAGACCTCATATTGTTTTCTCCAAATGCCGAGAATCATGATATCAATGAAATACTAATAAAGTACACATGCTTATAGTGAAAATAACACTTTAGTATTTCAATGGATCTATGGATTTCGGTTTGATGTATACTAAAAAATCTCATCCAAAGCTTTTGGTATATATAGATGTAGATTGGGCCAGATATGTATATGGAATGTAATCTACATTGGGAGGTAATTTCAGTTTTGGTTGTTTTTTTATTTCTTGTCTAATTAAGAAGCAAGATTTCATTTCATTGAGAACTACAGAAGCTGAGTATATTTCTACCATTCAAGAATGCACATCATTTATTTGGATGATGTAGTAGTTGATGATATTATCATTTAATTGATGTATTTGATCGGAATTTAGTGTGATAATTCATGTTCTATATTTCCTTGCAAAAAAACAGTTCATCAGTCAAGGAAAATGCACACTGAGATGAAATATATTTTTATCATGGAGAAGGTGGAGAAAGGGCTAGTAATGTTGGAGTATGTTTCTATACAGTTTTAGGTTGTAGACATTTTAACAAAGGCCTTTCCCAAGGATAATTTTGGGAGACATCGACTAGATCTAAGAGTCCAATCAATTCCCTACACTTGAAAAGGTATGGATTTTAGACCCCCCTCTCCCTAAGGAATGATGTTTTTTTGTATGTACTAATATGTGTCTCTACTCTATTATACACCATATGTATCATACACGGTAAATAAAGAATAAAGAATTTTCATATTTAATAATACTTATGAGTTAAATATTTATTTTAGTTTAAAGGGGTTTCTATGTTCGATAGCGTACCCGATACGCAACAAAGAGTTTCATTGAAATCTTACGGTGCACACTGGTAATAAAATAATATTATTTTAAATGGTAGTTAACACATAGTCGTTGTATTGGAGTGAATGGATAGAAATAACTAAAATATGATTATATATGTTTTTAAATGTTTATTCATTTATCCAATAAAAGATAAAGGCTTAAAATACGAAAAGAATTCAATTTTAGGCTTTTATACCCTAATTTTCACTAAAGGTTCACTTATCGCCTTTTGATGGCGAACCTTCATTAAATATAGTTTTGGTCACTTTTATACATTCTATTGGACCAAATAATACTTTTCTTTATAACCAGGACATCAAAATTTACTTTGTGTAAATTTTTGGTATCTTTTCGATAAAGTTCATTTTTTAATGAATAGTGTAAAATGTTGTATTTTAATTCAAAACCTATTTTTAATAAAATTTATTTATATGATTAGATTATCTTTTGAATTGGTTTTAAATTGAAATTAGAAAATATTTTAACCATTAAATCCAATAGTGGTTGTTGGAATTAATTTCACTTTGAAATCGGACTTAAACTAGTGTCAATCTTTTGATACTTATTTTTTCATAAAAACACGCTATTTGTCATGACAGCGGGAATTAATTATTAAATTAATTAATAAAACTTATATGTTTTTAATTTCCTAAAATATAATTCATTTTTGAATTCGGAATATCAAATATATCTTAGGGTGAATTTTTGGTATTTTTCTGAAAAACTTCAATTTTGGATGAATAGTGAAACCACTAAGTGGTACTTATAAAAACTGATTTTTCGTTTAAATGAAATTTTACAACTTCTGTGTATTTAATTTCAAAAATCCGACATACATGGTTGAAATTAAGAAGTAAAATGTGGTTCAATGAGTTAAAAATAATTTTTTGGTGAATAGTAGCTTTTATGTTCTTAATCGCGATTAGAGGTAATTAGTGTAGTTTAATGTAAAAATAATGTTTTAATAAAATGAGATGAGCTTGAAACATGTCCTACCATTATTTTATGTGTCATGGACGACCATGAAAAGCCATGGGTCAGCTTTGGGACCCCATGGAGCCACTTCGGTTGGGAAATGACATAAATAACTTTTTTTTAATGTTAAAGAAAAAATGACACAAACATGAAATGTTTTACTAAAACAAATTTTACATGGGGTTATACAAGTCATATTTTTTATTATAAATATACATTAAAAATATAAAAATATTTCCTAAATAATTATATATTTTTTATAATTTTTAGTCATTAAATATATTAAATTATTTCTGACATCATGATGATGCAGCGATTACCTCATTAATAAATTATTTAAATAAAACGAAATGATAATGTAAAATATTTGACCTACACATGTCCAAAACCTATTGGATGGGTGGATTTCGAACCCTTATCACCTTACCCTCGAATTATACCAATGTGGTACCTTTTTAATCCGAAAATCGTTTTAAAATAAAGTAACATTTCTTTACATTCCAAGAGTGCCCATTCTCTCCTCTTATAAAAGGCCCCCCACCTCTACCACCTTACCCACACTTACAAAGACTTTGGCTCAGCCAAACCCTGACCATTTTGTCTCTAAAAATCCCTCTATTACTCTTTGTATCCTCACATTGGGATGAAGTCTTCCCAAGGAAGCCTTTGAGCACAAATCTATGAGAGTTACCCGATTTTAAGGTAATGTCTTCACTTGTGTTCTTTTGTTTTATTTTGCTTCTACAACCCCCTAAAATCATTTTTATTCATTTCTTTTGTAACAACTACAGTATATTAAATATACTAGGATGTTTTTATAAGAAGCTTTAAAGCTACAATTACACACATCTACATTTAATGGTTAAAGAACATATTGTTTCTGTGGTTGGCGAATTTATGCCTCACGAAACGATGATTGTTCAATATTCTATGAAACACCTATAATGTTGGCCATTAAGATGTAACTATATTTATATATGATATATATTATTTTTATGTTTTCCTTATGTTTATTTATTTTTTATTTTCCGTTTACCTTTATGGTTTCCATTGTGGGTAAACACGATAATTTCATTTTAGGAAGTGCGGACTACCACCCCCTCAAAGTGATGTGATTCGTTAATGCCATATGTGGGACGTATAAAGGATGGATTTAAAGTTATTATATATTATGCTATACAGTAATTATAATATACCTCTATATCATTATTATTTCTTTCCATTAATGTATGAGATTGAAATGAAAGTAGTGTTCATGCGTACGTATGGCTTACCGTCTCCATGAACGGTGCATTTCATTTCTTATCCCCAAATGTAATGTTCTATTATAATTACATATATATAATGGATATATATGATTTATGTTACATCTAAATTATTAATATATTTCTGGAATTAAAATATACATACCTCTCATTTAGGTTTAATTCCATTAATATGACATAAAAATGAAAGTAGCGTTCATGCGTACGTACGGCTTACCGTCTACATGAACGGTGCATTTCATTTCTTACCTCTAAATGATTATGTAATATTATAAATACATGTATATTCTGGATATATATGATATATATGATATCCAAATCAGGAATGTCATTCCGGATATAAATAACCTTTGACCACACGAACAACATGTAATTGTAAGAAGTCCACTTTCGACTTAAGAACCTAATATCGACAAAACAAACATTATTAACTTAAATTATTACATATTGTTTATAACATAGAAATAAGTGATATAAAAGTTATAATGAACTTGAAAAAGTTTCTTAAGTAAGTAGAAATTAACTCAAGTTTATTATTCTGGACGTTAAAGAACAATCGAGTAAAGTCGGACCCAAGGTAAGGGACTTCGTCTCAATCTCCTTTCATTGAGGCATATTTCGTTTTATACATAACGTTCTTTTATACAGTGTATATAACCCTTTTACTTTTACTTTTATACAAAAGGAATCTTTTTCTACGAAGCGTTTTACAAAACGACAAAAAGGAATGTTTCTTTTAACGTACGAGGTGACAACGACCATTTCCGCCGCCGCGAGTATTATTTGGTCTTTGGCTTCTTGAACAAGCCGTAATGTTTTTTTAAATGAAATAAATAAGATATACTCTTTTATGTATTTTTCTATTGAAAATGGTTTTTTATAATGGATTGGTTATGTCAATATATTTAAGTGATATATTGTGATCAAAGTGTGGAAATGTTTTCTTTCCATTATATTTGTTTTATGTCTTATGATTTTTATAATGGTACATGGACATTTGATGGGTGGTTACATGACAAACCATATGACGGGTGGTGCCGTGAATACCAGGATGGGTCGTTACATTATAACCTCCAATGCATTGGGTATGGAAGACGGTTGTATGGCTATTCCATTAAGTATGTATGGATGTTGGATGTATGGCTATTCCATTAAGTGATATGTGTGGAAGTCGACCGTATGGTTATTCCACTTAAGTATGTTTATGTCCCAAGTTACCTTTATATGTTATGTGTTCATTATATGGGTTTTATGGTAATAATTTGGATAAAAAAGGGTAAGTAATGATATTTTATTCAGTGAAGATTTTTTACTAAATCATGAAGGTATAGGTATTACTTTGATAAAGTATACATGGTTTACTTGATGTTTTGAAAAACTAACAGTTTTCATTTTTTGTGTATCCCTTACTGAGCTTTTTATGCTCACCCAATGTTTTTTGAAATGTTTTTCACAGGACTTAATATGGAATAGTGTCAAGGATGGGATCAAGGGAAAGTCATGCTATCTAAAACAAGGAACTAGAAATGTTTCTTTTTAAAAGTTTTTATTTTATGGAAACTTAGTCTACATTGTAATCTTTCGAGATGTAACATTTACGTCCTATAACCCTAAAACTCTAAACCTGAAAATATCCTCATTGTGAATTATTCTTTTAATTCAATATTAAGTAATGTTTAAGGCCGGGGCCTTATATTTGGTATCAAATGTCGGTTTAGACAACTTTAGGAGTTAGAAAAGTGTAAAATTATAAGTTAATTTATGGTAAGATTCAAATGATATAGCATTTAATGATTACCATGTTGCTTAGCCTAAGATATTTCTATGTTATGAATGGTTTTTCGTAGAGGAAACAAAACATATTTTCTGGGAAGGCATACAGTGGGAAATGAACTTTTAAATCAGTATCCTGAGATGGTCAGAATCAAATCTAAACAGTTTGTTGCAGTGATGGCTCAGTTGACTCAGGTGAAAAATGTTGGTTTTTTGTTGATGATATTTTAGAGTTTTCTAAAAGTAAAAGGGATCATGAAAGTAATTTAAGGGTTATCTTGAAAACATTAAAAGAAAACAAAACTATATGGAAAATTCAGCAAGTGTGAGTTTTGGTTACAACAAATTTCCTTCCTTGGTCACATTGTTTCAAAAGATGGAATAACTGTTCATCCTGCTAAAACAAACGTTGTTGAAGAATGGCCAAGACGCACAAATGTAACTGAGATCCGCAGTTGTCTTGGTTTGGTAGGTTACTACCGAAGTTTGGTTGAAATTGTTTCACAGTTATCTGGTCCAATGACTAAGCTAACTCGAAAGGGTGTTAAGTTTATCTAGACAAAAGAATGTGATGAGTGTTTTCAGGAGTTGAAAAGAAGATTGGTGAATGCTCCTGTTTTGGTACTTCCTTACAGGAATGGTGAGTTTGTTATATACAGTGATGCTTCGTTGAAAGGACTTGGTTGTGTCCTTATGCAGAATGATCAGGTAATTTCTTATGCTTACGTCAGTTGAAAAATCATGAGGTAAATTACCCTACACATGATTTGGAATTAGCTGCTGTTGTTTTTGCTTTAAAAATTTGGAGGCATCATTTGTATGGAGTAATGTGTGAAATATATACTGATCAAAAAAGTTTAAAGTATATATTGAATCAGAAAGAATTGAACATGAGACAGAGGATATGTATGGAATTAATCAAGGATTATGATTTTACAATTCCTTACCATCCGGGAAAAGCAAATAAAGTGGCCGGTGCTTTGAGTCGAAAAAAGTAATTCTTCATTAACAATGTTGCATTTGGAACGTGATCCTTTGGTTAAGGATTTAATGAGCTTTGGCATGGAAGTTGTGTGTGTAGGAAGTTCTTCTGTTTTGTTTCAGGTATCAGTGAGATCATCCCTATCAGACAGAATTAAGCAAGCACAGAGGGAAGACAGTGAGTCACAGAAAAAAGTAGAGTTGGTTCACAAGGATATGTTTCCTGAGTTCAACATTGATAATGATTGTGTTTTGAGGTTTGGGAAGAGATTATGTGTGCCTTGTGATTCACAGTTGAAGAATGAGCTGTTATGTGAGGCTCATAGTTCCCTGTTTTCAGTTCATCTTGGCAGTACTAAGATTACAGAGATCTGCGGGAGTATTACTGGTGGGATGGAATGAATAGAGATATTGATAATTTTACTGTGAAGTGTTTGACTTGTCAGTAGGTTAAGGCAGAGCGGCAGTTACCGAAAGGGATTCTTCAGCCTTTACCGGTGCCATAATGGAAATGGGAAAACATATCCATGGACTTTGTTGTGGGATTACCGAGGACATCTCGAGGTAATAATGCAATCTGGGTTATTGTTGATCGCTTGACTAAATCTGCACATTTCCTTCCTATACGAGATACTTTTTCCCTAGATCAACTTTCCTGTTTTTATCTTAAATATATAGTCATGTTACATGGAGTTCCTCTCTCCATTGTGTCTGATCGTGATCCCAGGTTTACTTCTAACTTTTGGAAAGGCCTTCAGAAGTCATAGGGTACTGAATTAAATTTTAGTACAGCTTTTCATCTGCAATCTGATGGGCAGTCAGAACAAACAATTCAGACCTTGGAGGATATGCTACAAGCTTGTTCGATGGATTATCATGGAAGTTGGGACCAACATCTTTCTTTGGTTGATTTTTCATATAATAACAGTTTTCATTCTAGTATAGAGATGGAACCATTTGAGGCATTATATGGGAAGCGATGTCGAACTCCAGCTTTTTGGGTTGAAGTTGGTTAAAGGAAGTTGACGGGACTAGAATTGATAGAAGAGTTGGCAGGAAAAGTTCATTTGATTCAGAAACACATGAAAACAGCTCAATGTAGGCAGGAGAGTTATGCGGATAACCGGAGGAAGGATCTATCATTCGATGTAGGTGATCATGTTTTTGTCAAAGATTCACTGTGGAAAAGTGTGATGCGATTTGGTATGAAAGGAAAGCTGAGTCCAAGGTTCATTGGACCATATGAAATTTTAGAGAATATTGGATCAGTTGCTTACCGAGTGGCTTTACCTCCTAGTTTATCTTAGGTACACAATGTTTTTCATGTTTCGATGATGAGGAAGTATATTCCATATTCATCTCATGTTTTGAGCCTAGAGGTAGTTGAGCTGGAAGAGAACCTCTCTTATGAAGAAAAACCAGTCCAGATTCTTGACCGAATAGATAAAGTGTTTTGAAATAAGTTAATCCACCAGGTAAAGGTTTTGTGGAAAAACCATATGGTTGAAGAGGCAACGTGGGAATCTGAAAATGCTATGAGGGATAAATACCCCCACTTATTTTGATTAGTGAATAAAATTGTGAGGACGCAATTCCCAAAAGGGGGGAAGGATGTAACATCCCAGGTAAATAAAGAATAAAGAATTTTCATATTTATTAATATTTATGAATTAAATATTAATTTTACATTAAAGGGATTGATATGTTCGATAGCGTACCCGATACGCAACAAAGAGTTTCATTGAAATCTTACGTTGCACACTAGTAATAAAATAATATTATTTTAAATGGAAGTTAACACATAGCCGTTGTATTGGCGGTAATGGATAGAAATAACAAAAATATGAATATATATGTTTTTAAATGTTTTTAAATTTATCCAATAAAATATAAATTCTTAAAATACGAAAAGAATTCAATTTTAGGCTTTTATACCCAAATTTTCACTAAAGGTTCACTTATCGCCTTTTGATGGTGAACCATCATTAAATATTGTTTTGGTCACTTTTATACATTCTATTAGACAAAATAAAACTCTTCTATAGAATCAAGACATCAAAATTTACTTTGTGTAAATTTTTGGTATCTTTTCGATAAAGTTCATTTTTTAATGAATATTTTTAAATGTTGTATTTTAATTCAAAACCTCTTTTTAATATAAAATATTTATATTATTAGATTATCTTTTGAATTGGTTTTAAAGTTAAATTAGAAAATATTTTTACCATTAAATCCAATAGTGGTCGTTGGAATTAATTTCACTTTGAAATCGGACATAAACAAGTGTCAATCTTTTGATACTTATTGTTTCATAAAAACACGCTATTTGTCATGATAGTGGGAATTAATTATTAAATTAATTAATGCAACTTATATGTTATTAATTTTATAAAATAGAATTAAATTTTGAATTCGGAATATCAAATATTGCTTAGAGTGAATTTTTGGTATTTTTCTGAGAAACTTAAATTTTTGATGAATAGTGAAACCTCTAAGTGGTAATTATAAAAACTGATTTTTCGTTTAAATGAAATTTTACCACTTCTGTGTTTTGAATTTCAAAAATCCGACATACATGGTTGTCATTAAGAAGTAAAATTTTGTTCAATGAGATTAAAATAATTTTTTGGTGAATAGTAACTTTTAAGTTCTTAATCTCGATTAGAGGTAATTAGTGTAGTTTAAGGTAAAAATAATGTTTTAATAAAATGAGATGAGCTTGACACATGTACTACACTTATTGTATGTGTCATGGACATCCACGACAAGGCATGGGTCAGCTTGGGAACCCCATGGATCCACTTTGGTTTGGAAATGACATAAATAACTTTTTATTTAATGTTAAAGTAAAAATGACACAAACATGAGATGTTTTACTAATACAATTTTTACATGGGGTAATACAAGTCAGATAATTTACTATAAATATTCATTAGAAATATAAAAATATTTCCTACATCATGATATTTTTTTTATAATTTTTAGACATTAAATATATTTAATTATTTATGACATCATAATGATGCAGCGATTAACTAATTAATAAAGGATTTAAATAAAATGAAAAGATAATGTAAAATCTATGACCTACACATGTCTGAAACCTATTGTATGGGAGTATTTCATACCCTTATCACCTTACCCTAAAATTATTTCAATTTGGGTCCTTTTGAATCTGAAACTCATTTTAAAATAAAGTAACATTTTTTTACTTTCCAAGAGTGCCTCTCCTCTCCTCTTATAAAAGGCCCCCACCTCTACCACCTTACCCACACTTCCAAAGCCTTTTGATCGGCCAAACCATGCCCATTTTGTCTCTAAAAATCCCTCTCTTACTCTTTTAATCCTATATTTGGGCAGAAGTCTTCCCATGGAAGCCATTGAGCACAAATCTAAGAGAGTAACCCGGTTGTAAGGTAATATCTTCACTTGTGTTCTTTTGTTTTATTTTGCTACTCGAACCCCCTAAAATCTTTTTATTTATTTATTTTGCAACAACTAAAGTATCTTTAATATAATAGGATGTTTTTATAATATGATTTCGAGCAACACTTACACACATCTACCTCTAATTGTTAAAGAACATACTGTTTCTGTGGTTGGCGAATTTCTGCCTCACGAAACGATGATTGTTCAATCTTCTTTTAAACACCTATAATGGTGGCCATTAAGATGTAACTCTATTTATATATGATATATATTATGTTTATGTTTTCATTAGACTTCTTAATTTTTCATTTGTTGTTTACCTTTATGGTTTCCATTGTGGGTAAACACGATAATTTCATTTTAGGAAGTGTGGACTACCGCCCCCTCAAAGTGATGTGATTCATTAATGCCATATGTGGGACGTATAAAGGATGGATTTAAAGTTATTATATATGATGTTATACTGGAATTATAATATACCTCTATATAATTATTATTTCTTTCCATTAATGTATGAGATAGAAATGAAAGTAGCGTTCATACGTACGTACGGCTTACCGTCTCCATGAACTGTGCATTTCATTTCTTATCCCCAAATGTAATGTACTATTATAAGTACATATATATAATATATATATATGATGTATGTTACATCAAAATTATTAATATAATTCTGGAATTATAATATACATGCCTCTCATTTAGTTTTAATTCCATTAATATGACATAGAAATGAAAGTAGCGTTCATGCATACGTACGACTTACTGTCTCCATGAACAGTTCATTTCATTTCATACCTCTAAATGATTATATAATATTATAAATACATGTATATGCTGGATATATATGATATATATGATATCCATATCAGGAATGTCATTTGGGATATAAAGAACCATTGACTACACGAACAACATGTAATTGTAAGAAGTCCACTTTCGACTTAAGAACCAAATATCGACAAAACAATCATTATTAACATAAATGATTACATAATGTTTATAACATAGAAATAAGTGATATAAAATGTATAATGAAATTGAAAAAGGTTCTTAAGAAAGTAGAAATAAACTCAAGTTCATTATTCAGGACGTTAAAGAACGATCGAGTCAAGTCGAACCCGAGGTAAGGGACTTTGTCTCAATCTTCTTTCATTGAGGCATATTTCGTTTTATACACAACATTCTTTTATACGGTGTATAAACCCTTTGACTTTTACTTTTATACAAAAGGAATCTTTTTCTTTTAACGTACGTGGTGACAATGACCTTTTCCGCCACGCGAGTATTATTTTGTATTTGGCTTCATGAACAAGCCGTAATGTTTTTTTAATGAAAAAAATACCATATACTCTTTTATGTATTTTGGTATTGAAAATGGTTTTTTATAATGGATTTTTTATGTCAATATATTTAAGTGATATATTGTGATCAATGTGTGGAAATGTTTTCTTTCCATTATATTTGTTTTATGTCTTATGATTTTTATAATGGTACTTAGACATTTGACGGGTGGTTACGTGATAAACCATATGATGGGTGGTGCCGTTAATACCAGGACGGGTGGTTACACTATAACCTCCAATGAATTGGGTATGGAAGTCAGCTGTATGGCTATTCCATTAAGTATGTATTGAAGTTGGCTGTATGGCTATTCCATTAAGTGATATGTGTGGAAGTCGACCATATGGTTATTCCACTTATGTATGTTTATGTCCCAAGTTACCTTTATATGTTATGTGTTCTTTATATCTGATTTATGGTAATCCTTTGGTTACAAAAGGGTAAGTAATGATATTTTATTCAGTGAAGAGGTTTTACTACTTCATGAAGGTGAAGGTATTACTTTGATAAAGTATACATGGTTTACTTTATGTTTGAGAAACTAACAGTTTTTATTCTTTGTGTATCCCTTACTGAGATTTTTATGCTCACCCCATGTTTTTTGAAATTTTTTTCACAGGACATAATGTGGAATATGGTCAAGAATGGGATCAAGGGAAAGTCATGCTATCTAAAACATGGAAATAGACATGTTTCATTTTAAGAGTTTTTATTTTATGGTAACTTAGTCTACTTTTTAATCTTTTGAGATAAAACAGTTATGTCATAATTCTCTAAAACTCTAAACCTGAAAAGATCCTCAATGTGAATTATTCTTTTAATTTAATATTAAGTAATGTTTAAGGCCGGGGCCTTATACCATAAATTAGTGAACTTTTGGTTCATTGAAAAAGGGGGAGAAATAGTGACTCCTAACAGGGGATAAACCATGGCTGTGAAAGGGAGAAAATATCTTAGTCAAAGACACATAGAGAAGCTGAAAGGTGGAGAAACAAGATAGGGGATAGAAATGAGATTGGGGGAGAGTATTAAATATGATGATTCTTGATGTGATCGACTAAATAATAGATATCAGGACAGAGATGTTCAAAATGAAAAAGCTTATTCATATTAGAACGGTATCAACAATTGGTGTAAAAAATGACGTGATTCATTGATTAAAATTTCATTCTACACTTTTTTCTAACACCAAGCATTGCTAATGTGGGTTTTGAATATGAGGGGAGTGAATCTTAGGTTGCTATATGAATCACAATAGGTGAACGGTGGTAGATAATTGAATGATATTTACTGGGCATCGTGAAAAGTGGATTTCCTTGAGGATCTCATGAAAATATTGAAAATTCATTAGTTTTTCGAAGATGGGTTCATTAATTGTATTTCTCAATTTCATGAAGAATTTTGATGGTGAGCAATGTGATTAAAATGAGATTCATTAATAGCAGAGGTGAAGTGCATTGTGGCGGCAGTGCAAAAGAATTGATAGAACTCTCCGTTATTACAAAGAGATGTGAAATCCAAAAATTGTCATGGTTCTTCGTGATACAGGTAATATTTCGGCGGAAATTTCGGAGAATTGATATTTGAGATTATTTCACACTAATGTTTCCCAGAAGGTTCTTGATTCAGTGGAATTACCTATAAATGGGACTCGTCCCCCTTTGAGAAGAGCAGGGAATATTTCAATAAAATTTTTCAACTTTCGAATCACAATAGTTGTTCTATGAAGTAGTGTTCTTCATGAATGGAACGAGGTTCGCTGTGGCTAATCTAGCCCAGCGAAGGAGGTCTATTCGATGTGGGTTCTATGAGTTTTTTGAAGGAAATATCTTTTGTGATGGATTGAGCTCTGTGATAGCCTATGATCTACAAAGGCTTGAGCTCTATAAATGCATTAGCTCTGCAAGGCAATGTGCTCTATGAGGTAGTGTGCTCTGTGAAGGAGTGTGCTTTGAAAAGATTAAGTGAATTATCCAAGGCTTGTTTGAGGATTACAAAATTGGGAGCTTCGCGGAGTAGGGAGATTTGTGAAGGACATTCAAAGGGTTGTTTCCCAGTGATCTATTAAAAATGGGTATTCATCAGTGGAATAAAATTAGACTTCCACAGTGAATCTACATATAGTTGGGGATGAATTCATTAGTGATAATGAAAATACCTACCTCACCTACATTCATTTATGGGAAGAGGTATTATGTTATTTTCATAGAAGACTAATGTATAATGGCATGTCTATTTGTGATTTTAATTAATAATGATTTGTTTAGTTGTTTAAAACATTCTTGAAGGGAATAAAAATGATCATTGGGAAGAAAATTATGAAGATTCGTATTGAAAATGGTACACAATTCAAAAATAGTCAGGTGGAAGACTATATCATGAAACACAATATAAATAAATAACAATGATAAATAATATATTCCCAATAAAATGTAGTGGATAACAGGAGAAATGAAATCATCAACAATATGGAAATACAAATTCTCATAGAAAAAACCTACCAGGGAAATTTTGGAAGGAAGTAGTTTTGATATCGGTCAGAATTTCACATAGGTATATGTTGTGTCTAAATAAAGGAAAGACTCCATATGAGATGTGGTATGGAATGAATCCAATAAATAAGTACATTGAAATATATGTAATTAATTACTTTATTCTCAACAACTAAAAACATAGAAAATTTGAATCACATGCGGATGAGGGGATATTCCATGGCTACTCAGGAAAAAGAAAATCATATAAAAGATTTAATAGGAGTCTAATAAAATTAGTTTACTGCAATGATTTAAATTTAGTATAAAATTAAGAGAATATTCAATACCACATTGAACAATTTCTTAATGAATGTGATGAGGAGGAATGCAATGAAGGGGGGCCAGAAATACCAGATGCAGATTCAGAAGATGATACAGATGACGAACAAGTGGAATTCAAGACTATATTTGCAATAAAGTCAAGGAGTTGAGAAAAAAAATGAATGGAATAATATCATTCGTGATCAGTCAGCTATTGTTATGAGAAGAAGAATGAAATAAATACCACATACATCATTCTTATCTAAGGTATAACCTAAATGTATTTCAGATGCTACTGAAGATGAACACTGGGTTCATGGTATGAATTAAGAGATATATAAATTTAAGATGAATCGGACTTTGGAGATTTTTTTGAGGAAAACAGATGAGAATTTCATTAGAAGTAAATGGGTATTCTTCAATAAGTTGCATTAATATTGGAATGTGATTCAAAAAAAGCATGACTAGTGTGTAGAGGCTACTCAAAGATAAAGGGTATTAATGTCAAAGAGATATTCACACCAGATACAATGTTTGAAACAATCATATTATTCATAGCTATTGTAGTGAATCGAATGTTCATCATTTTAGTGAGGTACATTCTTTGGTTCTAGAATATGATGTTTATAGTTAGCAGCTTGATAGTTTTCTCATTCATGAAGATAAGAAAAAATTGGGGTTTCGGTGGAAGAAAGCGCTATATAGGCTTAAACAAGCACTGAGACCTTGGTACATGAGGCTTGATCAATACTTGAAGAAGCCTATATTTTATTTTAGTAAAGTGGATTACAATATCTATTTAAACAATGACAGTAATCAAAATATGATGGTGCTGGTTAATGTCCATGATATAATATTTGGAGGATCAGATGGATCTCAATGCAAATTGTTTTTTGAATTTATGAAAAGTGAGTTTGAAATGTCAATGACTGGAGAGATGACATTTTTCCATGGTCTGAAGGTCTCACACAAAAGTACTAACAATTTAATTTCTCAATCCAAATATTTAAAGAAGGTTATAAGAATGTTTGGAATGGAAAATAACAAGGATATTAAGACAAAAGTTGCAACCCAGATGAAATTATCAAAATGTAATTATGGCGTTGCAATTAATGTAATAGAACACACGAATATTATTGGAATATTACTATTTGTTATAGTGAAAAGACCTCATATTCTTTTCTCCAAATGTCGAGAATCATGATATCAATGAAATACTAATAAAGTACACATTCTTATAGTGAAAATAACACTTTAGTATTTCAATGGATCTATGGATTTCTGTTTGATATATACTAAAAAATCTCATCCAGAGCTTTTGGTATATATAGATGTAGATTGGGCCAGATCAGTATATGAAATGTAATCTACATTGGGAGTTAATTTCAGTTTTGGTTGTTTTTTTATTTCTTGTATAATTAAGAAGAATGATTTCATTTCATTGAGAACTACAGAAGCTGAGTATATTTCTACCATTCAAGAATGCACATCGTTTATGTGGATGATGTAGTAGTTGATGATATTATCATTTAATTGATGTCTTTGATCAGAATTTAGTGTGATAATTCATGTTCTATATTTCCTTGAAAAAAAAAGTTCATCAGTCAAGGAAAATGCACATTGAGATGAAATATAATTTTATCATGGAGAAGGTGGAGAAAGGGCTAGTAATGTTGGACTATGTTCCTATAGAGTTTTAGGTTGTAGACATTCTAACAAAGGCCTTTCCCAAGGATAATTTTGGGAGACATCGACTAGATCTAAGAGTCCAATCAATTCCCTACACTTGAAAAGGTATGGATTTTAGACCCCCCTCTCCCTAAGGAATGATGTTTTTTTTCTATGTACTAATATGTGTCTCTACTCTATTATACACCATATGTATCATACCAGGTAAATAAAGAATAAAGAATTTTCATATTTAATAGTACTTATGAGTTAAATATTAATTTTAGTTTAAAGGGGTTGCTTTGTTCGATAGCATACCTGATACGCAACAAAGAGTTTCATTGAAATCTTACGGTGCACACTAGTAATAAAATAATATTATTTTAAATGGTAGTTAACACATAGCCGTTGTATTTGTGTGAATGGATATAAATAACTAAAATATTATTATATATGTTTTTGAATGTTTATACATTTATCCAATAAAAGATAAAGGCTTAAAATATGAAAAGAATTCAATTTTAGGCTTTTATACCCTAATTTTCACTAAAGGTTCACTTATCGCCTTTTGATGGCGAACCTTAATTAAATATAGTTTTGGTCACTTTTATACATTCTATTGGACCAAATAAAACTTTTCTTTAGAATCTGGACATCAAAATTTACTTTGTGTAAATTTTTGGTATCTTTTCGATAAAGTTCATTTTTTAATGAATAGTGTAAAATGTTGTATTTTAATTCAAAACCTATTTTTAATCAAATTTATTTATATGATTAGAGTATCTTTTGAATTGGTTTTAAATTGAAATTATAAAATATTTTAACCATTAAATCCAATAGTGGTCGTTGGAATTAATTTCACTTTGAAATCGGACTTAAACTAGTGGCAATCTTTTGATACTTATTATTTCATAAAAACACGCTATTTGTCATGACAGCGGGAATTAATTATTAAATTAATTAATAAAACTTATATGTTTTTAATTTTCTAAAATATAATTCATTTTTGAATTCGTAATATCAAATATATCTTAGGGTGAATTTTTGGTATTTTTCTGAAAAACTTCAATTTTGGTTGAATAGTGAAACCACTAAGTGGTACTTATAAAAACTAATTTTTCGTTTAAATGAAATTTTACCACTTCTGTGTTTTTAATTTCAAAAATCTGACATACATGGTCGACATTAAGAAGAAAAATGTGGTTCAATGGGTTAAAAATAATTTTTTGGTGAATAGTAGCTTTTATGTTCTTAATCGCGATTAGAGGTAATTAGTGTAGATTAATGTAAAAATAATGTTTTAATAAAATGAGATGAGCTTGACACATGTCCTACCATTATTGTATGTGTCATGGCCGACCATTAAAAGCCATGGGTCAGCTTTGGGACCCCATGGAGCCACTTCGGTTGGGAAATGACATAAATAACTTTTTTTTAATGTTAAAGAAAAAATGACACAATCATGAAATGTTTAACTAAAACAAATTTTACATGGGGTTATACAAGTCATATTTTTTATTATAAATATACATTAGAAATATAATAATATTTCATAAATAATTATATATTTTTTATAATTTTTAGTCATTAAATATATTAAATTATTTCTGACATCATGATGATGCAGCGATTACCTCATTAATAAATTATTTAAATAAAATGAAAAGATAATGTATAATATATGACCTACACATGTCCAAAACCTATTGGATGGGTGGATTTCGAACCCTTATCACCTTACCCTTGAATTATACCAATGTGGTACCTTTTGAATCCGAAAATCATTTTAAAATAAAGTAACATTTCTTTACTTTCCAAGAGTGCCCCTTCTCTCCTCTTATAAAAGGCCCCCACCTCTACCACCTTACCGACACTTACAAAGCCTTTGGCTCAGCCAAACCCTGACCATTTTGTCTCTACACATCCCTCTATTACTCTTTGTATCCTCACATTGGGATGAAGTCTTCCCAAGGAATCCTTTGAGCACAAATCTATGAGAGTTACCCGATTTTAAGGTAATGTCTTCACTTGTGTTCTTTTGTTTTATTTTGCTTCTACAACCCCCTAAAATCATTTTTATTCATTTATTTTGTAACAACTACAGTATATTAAATATACTAGGATGTTTTTATAAGAATATTTAAAGCTACAATTACACACATCTACATTTAATGGTTAAAGAACATATTGTTTCTGTGGTTGGCGAATTTCTGCCTCACGAAACGATGATTGTTCAATATTATATGAAACACCTATAATGTTGGCCATTAAGATGTAACTATATTTATATATGATATATATTATTTTTATGTTTTCCTTATGCTTATTTATTTTTTATTTTCCGTTTACATTTATGGTTTCCATTGTGGGTAAACACGATAATTTCATTTTAGGAAGTGCGGACTACCACCCCCTCAAAGTGATGTGATTCGTTAATGCCATATGTGGGACGTATAAAGGATGGATTTAAAGTTATTATATATTATGCTATACAGGAATTATAATATACCTCTATATCATTATTATTTCTTTCCATTAATGTATGAGATTGAAATGAAAGTAGTGTTCATGCGTACGTACGGCTTACCGTCTCCATGAACGGTGCATTTTATTTCTTATCCCCAAATGTAATGTTCTATTATAAGTACATATATATAATGTATATATATGATTTATGTTACATCTAAATTATTAATATAATTCTGGAATTAAAATATACATACCTCTCATTTAGTTTTAATTCCATTAATATGACATAAAAATGAAAGTAGCGTTCATGCGTATGTACGGCTTACCGTCTACATGAACGGTGCATTTCATTTCTTACCTCTAAATGATTATGTAATATTATAAATTCATGTATATTCTGGATATATATGATATATATGATATCCAAATCAGGAATGTCATTCCGGATATAAATAACCTTTGACCACACGAACAACATGTAATTGTAAGAAGTCCACTTTCGACTTAAGAACCTAATATCGACAAAACAAACATTATTAACTTAAATTATTACATATTGTTTATAACATGGAAATAAGTGATATAAAAGGTATAATGAACTTGAAAAAGTTTCTTAAGTAAGTAGAAATTAACTCATGTTTATTATTCATGACGTTAAAGAACGATCGAGTAAAGTCGGACCCAAGGTAAGGGACTTCGTCTCAATCTACTTTCATTGAGGCATATTTCGTTTTATACATAACTTTCTTTTATACAGTGTATAAACCACTTTGACTTTTACTTTTATACAAAAGGAATCTTTTTCTACGAAGCGTTTTACAAAACGACAAAAAGGAATGTTTCTTTTAACGTACGCGGTGACAACGACCTTTTCCACCGCCGCGAGTATTATTTGGTCTTTGGCTTCTTGAACAATCTGTAATGTTTTTTTTAAATTAAATAAATAAGATATACTCGTTTATGTATTTTTCTATTGAAAATGGTTTTTTATAATGGATTGGTTATGTCAATATATTTAAGTGATATATTGTGATCAAAGTGTGGAAATGTTTTCTTTCCATTATATTTGTTTTATGTCTTATGATTTTTATAATGGTACATGGACATTTGATGGGTGGTTACATGATAAACCATATGATAGGTGGTTCCGTGAATACCAGGATGGGTCATTACATTATATCCTCCAATGCATTGGGTATGGAAGACGGCCGTATGGCTATTCCATTAAGTATGTATGGATGTTGGATGTATGGATATTCCATTAAGTGATATGTGTGTAAGTCGACCGTATGGTTATTCCACGTAAGTATGTTTATGGCCCAAGTTACCTTTATATGCTATGTGTTCTTTATATGGGTTTTATAGTAATACTTTGGATAAAAAAGGGTATGTAATGATATTTTATTCAGTGAAGAGTTTTTACTACTTCATGAAGGTTATGGTATTACTTTGATAAAGTATACATGGTTTACATTATGTTTTGAAAAACTAACAGTTTTCATTTTTTGTGTATCCCTTACTGAGCTTTTTATCCTCACCCCAAGTTTTTTGAAATGTTTTTCACAGGACTTAATGTGGAATAGTGTCAAGGATGGGATCAAGGGAAAGCCATGCTATCTAAAACAGTGAACTAGACATGTTTCTTTTTAAAAGTTTTTATTTTATGGAAACTAAGTCTATATTGTAATCTTTCGAGATGTAACATTTATGTCCAATTTCCCTAAAACTCTAAACCTGAAAAGATCCTCATTGTGAATTATTCTTTTAATTCAATATTAAGTAATGTTTAAGGTCGGGGCCTTATTGTTGGTATCAAAGGTCAGTTTAGACAACTTTAGGAGTTAGAAAAGTGTAAAATTATAAGTTAATTTATGGTATGATTGAAATGATATAGCATTTAATGATTACCATATTTCTTAGCCTAATATATTTCTATCTTAAGAATGGTTTTTCGTAGAGGAAACAAAACATATTTTATGGGAAGGCATACAATGGGAAATGAACTTTTAAATCAGTATCCTGAGATGGTCAGAATCAAATCTAAACAGTTTGTTGCAGTGATGGATCAGTTGACTCAGGTGAAAAATGTTGATTTTTTTATGATGATATTTTAGAGTTTTCTAAAAGTAAAAGGGATCATGAAAGTAATTTAAGGGTTATCTTGGAAACATTAAAATAAAACAAAACTATATGGAAAATTCAGCAAGGGTGAGTTTTGGTTACAACAAATTTCCTTCCTTGGTCACACTGTTTCAAAAGATGGCATAACTGTTCATCCTGCTAAAACAAACATTGTTGAAGAATGGCCAAGACCCACAAATGTAACTGAGATCCGCAGTTTTCTTAGTTTGGTAGGTTACTACCGAAGGTTGGTTGAAAATTTTTCACAGTTATCTGGTCCAATGACTAAGATAACTAGAAATGGTGTTAAGTTTATCTAGACAAAAGAATGTGATGAGTGTTTTTAAGAGTTGAAAAGAAGATTGGTGAATGCTCCTGTTTTGGTACTTCCTTACAGGAATGGTGAGTTTGTTATATATAGTGATGCTTCGTTGAAGGGACTTGGTTGTGTCCTTATGCAGAATGATCAGGTAATTTCTTATGCTTACGTCAGTTGAAAAATCATGAGGTAAATTACCCTACACATGATTTGAAATTAGCTGCTGTTGTTTATGCTTTAAAAATTTGGAGGCATCATTTGTATGGAGTAAAGTGTGAAAGATATACTGATCAAAAAAGTTTAAAGTATATATTCACCCAGAAAGAATTGAACATTAGACAGAGGATATGTATGGAATTAATCAAGGATTATGATTTTACAATTCCATACCATCCGGGAAAAGCAAATAAAGTGGCCGATGCTTTGAGTCGAAAAAAGTAATTCTTCATTAACAATGCTTCATTTGGAACGTGATCCTTTGGTTAAGGATTTAATGAGATTTGGCATGGAAGTTGTTTGTGTAGGAAGTTCTTCTGTTTTGTTTCAGGTATCAGTGAGATCATCCCTATCAGACAGAATTAAGCAAGCACAGAGGGAAGACAGTGAGTCGCAGAAAAAGGTAGAGTTGGTTCAGAAGGGTATGATTCGTGAGTTCAAAAGTGATAATGATTGTGTTTTGAGGTTTGGGAAGAGATTATGTGTGCCTTGTGATTCACAGTTGAAGAATGAGCTGTTATGTGAGGCTCATAGTTCCCTTTTTTCAGTTCATCTTGGCAGTACTAAGATGTATAGAGATCTGTGGGAGTATTACTGTTGGGATGGAATGAATAGAGATATTGCTAATTTTACTGTGAAGTGTTTGACTTGTCAGCAGGTTAAGGCAGAGCGACACTTATCGAAAGGGATTCTTCATCCTTTACCGGTGCCAGAGTGGAAATGGGAAAACATATCCATGGACTTTGTTGTGGGATTACCGAGGACATCTCGAGGTAATAATGCAGTCTGGGTTATTGTTGATCGCTTGACTAAATCTGCACATTTCCTTCCTATACGAGATACCTTTTCCCTAGATCAACTTTCCCGTTTGTATCTTAAATAGATAGTCATGTTACATGGAGTTCTTCTCTCCATTGTGTCTGATCGTGATCCCAGGTTTACTTCTAACTTTTGGAAAGGCCTTCAGAAGTCGTAGGGTACTGAATTAAATTTTAGTACAACTTTTCATCCGTAATCCGATGGGCAGTCAGAACGAACAGTTCAGACCTTGGAGGATATGCTACGAGCTTGTTCGATGGATTATCAAGGAAGTTGGGACCAACATCTTTCATTGGTTGATTTTTCATATAATAACAGTTTTCATTCTAGTATAGTGATGGAACCATTTGAGGCATTATATGGGAAGCGGTGTCGAACTACAACTTTTTGGGATGAAGTGGGTTAAAGGAAGTTGACGGGACCAGAATTGATAGATGAGTTGGCAGGAAAAGTTCATTTGATTCAGAAACACATGAAAACAGCTCAAAGTAGGCAGGAGAGTTATGCGGATAACCAGAGGAAGGGTCTATCATTCGATGTAGGTGATCATGTTTTTGTCAAAGTTTCACTGTGGAAAAGTGTGATGCGATTTGGTATGAATGGAAAGCTGAGTCCAAGGTTAATTGGACCATATGAAATTTTAGAGAAAGTTGGATCAGTTGCTTACCGAGTGGCTTTACCTCCGAGTTTATCTCAGGTACACAATGTTTTTCATGTTTCGATGATGAGGAAGTATATTCCAGATTCATCTCATGTTTTGACCCTAGAGGTAGTTGAGCTGGAAGAGAACCTCTCTTATGAAGACCAACCAGTCCTGATTCTTGACCGAAGAGATAAAGTGTTGTGAAATAAGGTAATCCACCAGGTAAAGGTTTTGTGGAAAAACCATATGGTTGAAGAGGCAACGTGGGAATCTGAAAATGCTATGAGGGATAAATACCCCCACTTATTTTGATAAGTGAATAAAATTGTGAGGATGCAATTCCCAAAAGGGGGGAAGGATGTAACATCCCAGGTAAATAAAGAATAAATAATTTTCATATTTATTAATATTTATGAATTAAATATTAATTTTACTTTAAAGGGATTGATATGTTCGATAGCGTACCTGATACGCAACAAAGAGTTTCATTGAAATCTTACGTTGCACACTAGTAATAAAATAATATTGTTTTAAATGGAAGTTAACACATAGACGTTGTATTGGCGGGAATGGATAGAAATAACAAAAATATGAATATATATGTTTTTAAATGTTTTTAAATTTATCCAATAAAATATAAATTCTTAAAATACGAAAAAAATTCAATTTTAGGCTTTTATACCCAAATTTTCACTAAAGGTTCTCTTATCGCCTTTTGATGGAGAACCGTCATTAAATATTGTTTTGGTCACTTTTATAAATTCTATTGGACCAAATAAAACTCTTCTATAGAATCAAGACATCAAAATTTACTTTATGTAAATTTTTGGTATCTTTTCGATAAAGTTCAATTTTTAATGAATATTGTAAAATGTTGTATTTTAATTCAAAACCTCTTTTTAATATAATTTATTTATATTATTATATTATCTTTTGAATTGGTTTTAAAGTGAAATTAGAAAATATTTTTACCATTAAATCCAATAGTGGTCGTTGAATTAATTTCACTTTGAAATCGGACATAAACAAGTGTCAATCTTTTGATACTTATTGTTTCATAAAAACACGCTATTTGTCATGATAGCGGGAATTAATTATTAAATTAATTAATGCAACTTATATGTTATTAATTTTATAAAATAGAATTAAATTTAGAATTCGGAATATCAAATATAGCTTAGAGTGAATTTTTGGTATTTTTCTGAGAAACTTCAATTTTTGATGAATAGTGAAACCACTAAGTGGTAATTATAAAAACTGATTTTTCGTTTAAATGAAATTTTACCACTTCTATGTTTTGAATTTCAAAAATCCTACATACATGGTTGTCATTAATAAGTAAAATGTGGTTCAATGAGATTAAAATAATTTTTTGGTGAATAGTAACTTTTAAGTTCTTAATCTCAATTAGAGGTAATTAGTGTAGTTTAATGTAAAAATAATGTTTTAATAAAATGAGATGAGCTTGACACATGTCCTACACTTATTGGATGTTTCATGGACATCCAAGACAAGACATGGGTCAGCTTGGGAACCCCATGGAGCCACTTTGGTTTGGAAATGACATAAATAACTTTTTATTTAATGTTAAAGTAAAAATGACACAAACAAGAGATGTTTTACTAAAACAATTTTTACATGGGGTAATACAAGTCAGATAATTGACTATAAGTATTTATTAGAAATATAAAAATATTTCCTACATCATGATATTTTTTTATAATTTTTAGACAATAAATATATTAAATTATTTATGACATCAAAATGATGCAGCGATTAACTCATTAATAAAGGATTTAAATAAAATGAAAAGATAATGTAAAATCTATGACCTACAAATGTCAGAAACCTATTGGATGGGTTTATTTCATACCCTTATCACCTTAACCTCAAATTATTTCAATTTGGGACTTTTTAAATCAGAAACTCATTTTAAAATAAAGTAACATTTTTTTACTTTCCAAGAGTGCCCCTCCTCTCCTCTTATAAAAGGCCCCCACCTCTACCACCTTACCCACACTTCCAAAGCCTTTTTCTCGGCCAAACCATGCCCATTTTGTCTCTAAGAGTCCCTCTCTTACACCTTGAATCCTATATTTGGGCAGAAGTCTTCCCATGGAAGCCTTTGAGCACAAATCTAAGAGAGTAACCCGATTTTAAGGTAATATCTTCACTTGTGTTCTTTTCTTTTATTTTGCTACTCCAACCCCCTAAACTCTTTTTATTAATTTATTTTGCAACAAATACAGTATCTTAAATATACTAGGATGTTTTTATAATATGATTTCGAGCAACACTTACACACATCTACATCTAATTGTTAAATAACATACTGTTTCTGTGGTTGGCGAATTTCTGCCTCACGAAACGATGATTGTTCAATCTTCTTTTAAACACCTATAATGGTGGCCCTTAAGATGTCACTCTATTTATATATGATATATATTATGTTTATGTTTTCATTAGGTTTCTTAATTTTTCACTTGTGGTTTACCTTTATGGTTTCCATTGTGGGTAAACACAATAATTTCATTTTAGGAAGTGTGGACTACCGCCCCCTCAAAGTGATGTGATTCATTAATGCCATATATGGGACGTATAATGTATGGATTTAAAGTTATTATATATGATGTTATACTGGAATTATAATATACCTCTATATAATTATTATTTCTTTCCATTAATGTATGAGATAGAAATGAAAGTAGCGTTCATACGTACGTACGGCTTACCGTCTCCATGAACGGTGCATTTCATTTCTTATCCACAAATGTAATGTACTATTATATATACATATATATAATAGATATATATGATGTATGTTACATCGAAATTATTAATATAATTCAGGAATTATAATATACATACCTCTCATTTAGTTTTAATTCCATTAATATGACATAGAAATGAAAGTAGCGTTCATGCATACGTACGACTTCCCGTCTCCATTAACAGTGCATTTCATTTCATACCTCTAAATGATTATGTAATATTATAAATACATGTATATGCTGGATATATATGATATATATGATATCCAGATCAGGAATGTCATTTGGGATATAAAGAACCTTTGACTACACGAACAACATGTAATTGTAAGAAGTCCACTTTCGACTTAAGAACCAAATATCGACAAAACAAACATTATTAACTTAAATGATTACATAATGTTTATAACATGGAAATAAGTGATATGAAAGGTATAATGAAATTGAAAAAGGTTCTTAATAAAGTAGAAATAAACTCAAGTTCATTATTCAGGATGTTAAAGAACGATCGAGTCTAGTCGAACCCGAGGTAAGGGACTTTGTCTCAATCTTCTTTCATTGAGGCATATTTCGTTTTATAGACAACATTCTTTTATACGGTGTATAAACCCTTTGACTTTTACTTTTATACAAAAGGAATCTTTTTCTACGAAGCGTTTTACAAAATGACAAAACTGAATGTTTCTTTTAACGTACGCGGTGACAATGACCTTTTCCGCCACGCGAGTATTATTTGGTCTTTGGCTTCATGAACAAGCCGTAATGTTTTTTTAATGAAAAAAATACCATATACTCTTTTATGTATTTTGGTATTGAAAATGGTTTTTTATAATGGATTTTTTATGTCAATATATTTAAGTGATATATTGTGATCAATGTGTGGAAATGTTTTCTTTCCATTATATTTATTTTATGTCTTTTGATTTTTATAATGGTACTTGGACATTTGATGGGTGGTTACGTGATAAACCATATGATGGGTGGTGCCGTTAATACCAGGACGGGTAACCTCCAATGCATTGGGTATGGAAGTCAGCCGTATGGCTATTCCATTAAGTATGTATGGAAGTTGGTTGTATGGCTATTCCATTAAGTGATATGTGTGGAAGTCAACCGTATGGTTATTCCACTTATGTATGTTTATGTCCCAAGTTACCTTTATATGTTATGTGTTCTTTATATGTGTTTTATGGTAATCCTTTGGTTACAAAAGGGTAAGTAATGATATTTTATTCAGTGAAGAGTTTTTACTACTTCATGAAGGTGAAGGTATTACTTTGTTAAAGTATACATGGTTTACTTTATGTTTGAGAAACTAACAATTTTTATTCTTTGTGTATCCCTTACTGAGATTTTTATGCTCACCCCTTGTTTTTTGAAAAAATTTTCACAGGACATAATGTGGAATATGGTCAAGAATGGGATCAAGGGAAAGTCATGCTATCTAAATCATGGAAATAGACATGTTTCATTTTAAGAGTTTTTATTTTATGGTAATTTAGTCTACTTTGTAATCTTTTGAGATAAAATAGTTATGTCCTAATTCTCTAAAACTCTAAACCTGAAAAGATCCTCAATGTGAATTATTCTTTTAATTCAATATTAAGTAATGTTTAAGGCCGGGGCCTTATACCATAAATTAGTGAACTTTTGGTTCATTGAAAAAGGGGGAGAAATAGTGACTCCTAACAGGGGATAAACCATGGCTGTGAAAGGGAGAAAATATCTTAGTCAAAGACACATAGAGAAGATGAAAGGTGGAGACACAAGATAGGGGATAGAAATGAGATTGGGGGAGAGTATTAAATCTGATGATTCTTGATGTGATCGACTAAATACTAGATATCAGGACAGAGATGTTCAAAATGAAAAAAGCTTATTCATATTAGAACGGTATCAACAATTCGTGTAAAAAATGACGTGATTCATTGATTAACATTTCATTCTACACTTTTTTCTAACACCAAGCATTGCTAATGTGGGTTTTGAATATGAGGGGAGTGAATCTTCAGTTGCTATATGAATCAAAAGAGGTGAATGGTGGTAGATAATTGAATGATATTTACTGGGCATCGTGAAAAGTGGATTTCCTTGAGGATCTCATGAAAATATTGAAAATTCATGAGTTTTTCGAAGATGGGTTCATTAATTGTATTTCTCAAATTCATGAAGAATTTTGATGGTGAGCAATGTGATTAAGATGAGATTCATTAATAGCAGAGGTGAAGTGCATTGTGGCGGCAGTGCAAAAGAATTGACAGAACTCTCCGTTATTACAAAGAGATGTGAAATCCAAAAATTGTCATGGTGATTCGTGATATAGGTATTATTTCGGCGGAAATTTAGGAGAATTGATATTTGAGATGATTTCACACTAACGTTTCCCAGAAGGTTCTTGATTCAGTGGAATTACCTATAAATGGGACTCGTCCCCCTTTGAGAAGAGCAGGGAATATTTCAATAAAATTTTTCAACTCTCGAATCACAATAGTTGTTCTATGAAGTAGTGTGCTTCATGAATGGAACGAGGTTCGCTGTGGCTAATCTAGCCCAGCGAAGGAGGTCTGTTCTATGTGGGTTCTATGAGTTTTGTGAAGGAAGTATCTTTTTTGATGGATTGAGCTCTGTAATAGCCTATGATCTACAAAGGCTTGAGCTCTATAAATGCATTAGCTCTGCAAGGCAATGTGCTCTATGAGGTAGTGTGCTCTGTGAAGGAGTGTGCTTTGAGAAGATTAAGTGAATTCTCCAAGGCTTGTTTGAGGATTACAAAATTGGGAGCTTCGCGAAGTAGGGAGATTTGTGAAAGACATTCAAAAGGTTGTTTCCCAGTGATCCATTAAAAATGGGTATTCATCAGTGGAATAAAATTAGACATCCACAATGCATCTACATAGAGTTGGGGATGAATTCATTAGTGATAATAAAAATACCTACATGTCCATAAAGTATTAGTGTATATTTTGAAAAAGTAGTGATCAAACATTAATTAAGAGAGAGATGAGATATCAAATTATGAATGTCTATAAACCAGGAGGGACATTGTGTATACTTCGAACTTTTAAACAACAGTGAACATGTTCTAGATTTTGTATATCAGAACATCGTCGGTTGGTACTCCTTGGATGTAGAACAATGAGGGTTAACAATTTCAAATTTTTGTGTCTTGTCCATGCTTTATGTTTAGTTCATACTCTGCAATGGGATGGATAGAGAAGAGTGTTTTGTCTAACAACGAAACAAGATCAAAAGGGGCAGTTGTGCAAATCTTTAAAATCATGATTCCCCCCCCCTCAGAGTATCTGTCAACCCCCGCCCCAAACCAACCCTGGAGTCGGTGTCGTTCCACTAAAACATGGTGTGTAATTATTTTTCATTTATAAAAAAGTTGATTATTACATATCAAATACCACTAAAGATGATATTTTCGGTTTTTGGTCCTTGAAAATCTTATACAACAATTAGAAATATTCAAAAAACCTGAAGGATCAAGAGTCTCCACAATAATTCCTCCAAACAGTGTAAATAAAATATAATATACCTGTAAAATTTAGGTTAAAACGTAGGGTGAGCATAATAATTCCTCATAAGGGGTTTAAAAATAATATAATGCTTCAATTAAAACATCTTGAAAACATTCTTTTAAATTTAATCATAAAACATTTTTGGATAGAATGTGACAATATATGAATCAAAACATAACATTTTCAAAGATTGATAAGCGATCATTTCAAGGAATACTAACAAGATTATAATGAAACAGATTCCAAACATAATCATTCTCATACAAAATGTAGGTTGTGATGTATTTAAAGTAAGAGTCGTCCTTGTTTTATAAGTGTGACATGAAAGAGTGTATATACTAAATTCAAAACTGAGAATAATACATTATCAAAGTTTCACATGAAATAATAACTTCAATTTCCTATCATTAATAATTGTAATCCATAAATTGGAAGAAAAATCTATGAGATTAGAAGACATGTTATTCTAGAAGCATTTACTTTTCGGATTCTAATATGTACTATCACTTTTAAAAATAAAATTCTACTAGTTGAATATTCACATGGTTAATTAAATTTCATAGTCATAGTGAGGTAAGTGCATATACCGGACAGTGTCAAGGCCTCATGCCAAGACCATAAATAGTGTCTCATGGCCACATTCCTAAACCATAAATCATTATAATAAATGCCTCGACCAATTAGACATCTATATTGTCTCATGAGACATATCGATTCTTTGAGGAGCTATAGCAGTCCCCACCCGTCACATTCTAAGTCAAATGAATTCCACATTTTCATAAATCCAAGAGTCTCATGACACTTTGATTTATAAAAATGTGTCTTTATTCAAGGTGTCACATACCACTTTGAATAATTGAAATTTTCTTCGTATTCAAATTATCCCATACCAAATTGAATAATTACAATGTTCCACTTATTCAAAGTGTCCCATACAATGTTGATAATTAAATTATTATTTAAAAAATTGTCATATGTGATAAATTTATAATAAATTGATTGATTTATCACATAAAATTATTACATTACAAACCCTTCCTTGGTAATAAAATATTAATGCATTAAAATACATGTTTTTGACTTCAGAATAGATATTATTCATACTCTATTCATGCACTCATAAATTTAAATGATAGTTGGATTAATCATAATATGTATGTTATTGTTTACAAAACAATTTTCTCAATGACATGCGTAAACTAGTATACATTCCTTGTGAATGTGATATAGATTTAAAACACACATGTAATAGAGGGACGGGGTTTTCACATAAATTGATAAATTCTTAATTTTCAAAACCATGATTCATGGATGTGGATTATTAATAGAAATACATGAATTTTATTACATTGTGAGAACATGAAAATAGAATAAATCCTATCTTTTATTAACTAATAGTGAATTATTGCAGTAGGTTCATTATGCAATAAAACATTAAGTGAGCATATCATGAAAACATGATTCCAAACATCCTTTTATCCCTTAATATATATATATATATATATATAATTTCTTATTTCATAATTATAAAATCATATTGGTTAGCTATCTCAATATTAATACCTCCTAAAATCTTACAAATATTAATTGCATCACGACATTAATTAAATCATGTTATATATCACTTGAAAATAGGGTTTAAAAAAATCATATAAATATATATAATTTTACTTGGAATAATTTTCAAACAATGAGAATATAACCTTCACTGATAATTTTTGAATTCAATATCATATGGCACTGATAAAATTAAAAGAGAATCGTTCAAAAATAATAACAATTTATCCTTGCTTAATATAAATCTGGGTGATATCATGATAATTTACTGTTGTTTTCAAATTATATAATAATGAAAAACATTTATATATATATACATGAAATTTTAAGTTTTAAAATTTATTCAAAAAACAATTGAAATAGTTTCAGGTAATGTAATATGGGACAATATATATAAAAATTTCTGAAAGTTTTACATTTCCATCCATAAACATTCATTCAGATTTATAATTTTTATAAGAGATTTGTGATGTATATAAGTGCTTATATGAACTTCAACATGAAAAGGTGTATGAATATTGATTTTAATTTGAAAGAACCCTCTTATAAAACAAAAACTCTTAAAGAAAAATAATGTGAAATTAAATATGTGGTTTTTTTCAATATAATCCTCATTTGAAAAATAAATTAAAAGTTCTTAGAATAATAAACGAAAGTATTAAGAAGAATTAGAATACTAAAATTATGTTCAATAAATAAAATCAATATATCCATTATAGAACATTATCCAAAACACAATGTAAATTATCAATAATAACCCTTCCACCAATCCATAAAATATAGAGTATAATAAAAACCATTGAAATTATAACAAATTTCGTTGATTTTTTCACATACTAAAATACTTATGTTTATTCATTTAAGCACAAAACCATTCTAGACTAGAAAACTATTTTTACCATATTTATTAGCACAAAATCTTAGGGTTTTTATAGACATAAAGATGATGAGTTTGTAACACAACTGGGTAGACGGTTTGAGACAGTAGGATAGTATAATTTATATCACCATAACAGAACATCCAAAGAATAAGAAAATTTCACAATGATATAAACATAAACAAGAATTAGGGTGCAAGCTCACAATCAGTGAAATCGCAAAATTAAAGTAATAGGACCAATCTGGGAGGAAATAGAGAAATTGAATCGACATAAACATTATAAAATGTTAATTGTAAACCCTCATGTGGACCAATAGCAGTTTGGAATAGTTCAAAATTCAAAAGCACAGCAGTTCAAAGCATCACATGGATAAATAGTAATACATGGAAATAATAAGGATCTAAAAACTTTTTTTAGTCAATATTCTACCTCTAGAACAAAAGTACACTTTGATTTAGGTATGGAAAATTAGAAACACTAACCGTTCAGATTCGATGATGAAGCACAACCTCAACCTCAGTTCTTCAGGTCTGATGCGAAGAAACTTGGCCATGCGACATAGGGAATTCGACCCAACTCAACTCTGCAAAAACAGACACCGAAAGACGAATGGACTTTGACAACCATCGTGCTCATCAATGACCAGACGTGACCTGCACCAATCGACTCTCCCGAATCATGGTCCCTACATCACTAACCCCATACTGTCGCGATGAAGACAATGTATCCTTGACCAAGGCTTCATCTAGAAGCCTCCCTTCGAAATCCCCTAACTTGTAGACTACCTATGTGAAAAAGTCACAAACCACAACTGCCTTTATGGGATTCCCCTATTTTTTTCCTTTATCTGATTTCTTCCATTATTATTATTATTATTAAATTGTTATTATTAAATTGTTATTCTTATTTCATTATATCCTTGCTCTGTAATTATCATATATTGCTAATAACTTTAAAAAGAAAAGCTTATCAAAACTAATAATCTATTAAACTTATTTGATCAATACATTAATATAGTCATCATTTTTACAATTATATTATATAAAACACACACACACACACACAGATATATATATATATATAATAAATTAATAATTTAAAATGAATTATCTTGAAAATAAAAATAATTATTATCATAATTTGTATCAAATATTTTTCATTTTAATCATTATAAATTTTAATATAATATATATGATTCAGAGTGACAATAATTTTTATTAAAAAATCATTCATATATATACCATTTTAACAATTTTATTAAAATCGTTATATTATATATATATATATACACAATTTTATTAATCAAAATTATAGATGTTAATAATGTTATTAAACCATAATCTAATCAATATTTATAATAATTATGCAATGAATTTTCTAAAATATATAAACGTAATATAATTATTCATATAATAGATTAAATGTTTATCCACATAAATTAAAATAATACACTTTTAAAAAATAATGTCTTAAAAATACTTTAAACTAATTATTTTCAATATCATTTTTATCCTTAATATAAAATTATTATTTTATAGTAGTATTAGTTTTATATCATAATTACATATAATTCAAATCCAGTATACATATGTATATATATCATATTTTTGAACCAAACATCAAATTAGATATATTTATATATTTGTGTAATTATTATTTTAAATATTATATTAAATAAATTTTGATAAGAATATTTTTTTGTCTAATAGAAATAGTTATTTTAAATAATTTGTTAACAATATGAGAAAATACTTACATTGAAACCTGTATATCTTAGTATGATTATTACACCATAAAATTCTCATTATAACACATAAAAGGTTCGGGACATCACATTATTTACCCCTTCAATGAATTGCATACACACAATTCCTTCGAACTCTTATGCTTCACATTACCAACCCATAGACATCACCCATGATGCCCCTTCGCTAGATCCACCATCGTCAGAGACATTCCTGGTAGGATCTTCAGGTTAGATTGATTCCTAAAACATTCTTAAATTCGTCAATCTTATTCACCCCGAAACACCTCTCGTAGCTCAAGTCATCCTCAGGCAGGAAATAATAGGTCCAAGAAAGGATTTCATGGGAGGTATAGTGTTCGAATATATCAAAATGAATGTGGTTCTGATAAACCAATCATATGACATGGGTTTCTAAAAACTAGATGTAGAAAATCCTCACATACCTACTAAACTCACGAATTTAATCATTTAGGCTATGCAGGGTTCTCCTGCTTCTACTGCTTCTCGAAACGTCACATGGGCTAGATAACCCTCAGATATGGTGAAGCACAAGAAGAGGCTTTCATAGTACCTTCCCTTCTGTGCATAAATAGAATGTTGTACTTGTGACCTGAGGTAGTAAATGTGTCTCGTTCCTTGATAAAGTAAAATGATATTTAGTTGTTAGACACATGATAAAGGAGTATATAGGTTAGACGTACATTCAAAAATGGATGGTATGTCTCTGAACAAGACTCAACACTTAAATGTTCTAGTAAATCGGTGGGGAGAGGAAAAAAACATGATTCGTCATCCATCTGAATATTTAAGGGGAATTATAATTATTAAAAATTAATCATTTCTTGAATGTTGTTTTAATATCCCAAGTTTATCTAAACCAATCCTCTAATACCAACTATCATGTGCCGGTCCCAGCCTGCCCTAAAGTGAGATATGTTTTACTAAAACATGGTGTGTAATGTTTATTATTTTGTAAAAAGGATGATGATTATTACAAATATTACAATAAATAGGATATTTTTGGTTTAGGTCCTGGAGAATCAAATAAAACTATTAACAATCTTCAAAAAACTAAAAGAGAAAGAGTCTCCACAATACTGTCACCAAAAAATGTAAATACAATATACAGAACCTGTAAAATTTAGGTTAAAACGTTGGGTGGGAATACGAATGACCAGTAAGGAATTTAAAAAAAATTATGTTTCAATTAAAACCTCTTGAAAAAATTCAGTTAAAATTAATCATAAAACGTTTTCCTAAAGAAAGCTGTAATATATGAATCATAACATCACATTTTTTCATGAAATATAAGTGAACTTTTCCTGGAATTCTAACAAGGTTACAATGAAACCTATTCCAAACAAAATCATACTCATACAAAATGAAGGGTGTGCATCATATATAGTAATATTCTTTCCAACATTAATAAGATTGACATGAATGTGTGTATGAACTAATTTTACAACTGAGTGTAATACATGATCAGAGTGTTGCATGAAATGAAAACATCAATTTATGTTAATTCTAACTATAAGCCATAAATTGGCCAATAAATCATTGAGTGTTGAATACACATTATTCCATATGAATTTAATTCTTTTGAAACTCATAATTATCAGCACTTTTAATAAGAATATTCTACTAGTCAAATATTCACATGGTTAATTAAATTTCATAGTCATAATGAGAGATGAGCATATGTCGGACTGTGTCACAGCCTTCTGGCATGACTATAAACTCTATTTCAATGCCTAATCCCAAGACCATATATCAATTTTGGAGAGGCCATGGAAAATTGCACAACTATTTTATCTCATGAGACCTTATGATGCATCGAGGTGCTATAGTGGGCCCCACCCATCACATAAAAAATCCAATGTATTCAACATTTCATAAAATCAAAGTGTCTCCTAACACATTGATTTATTAAATTCTGTCTCTTATTCAAAGTTTCCCATACAAATTTGAATAATTGAATTTTTCCTCTTATTCAAATTTTCCCAAACCACATTGAATAATTAAAATTTTACACTAATTAAATGTTTCTCATACCACTTTGAATAATTAAATTCTTATTTCATAAATTATCATAAGTGATAAATAAATAATAAACTGATTGAATTATGACATAAAATAATAACTTTACAAACCCTTCCATGGTAATAAACAATTAATGAATTGAAATACATATTTGTTACTTCTGAATAGATATTATTCATGTTAAATTTATTCACTGATAAATAAAAATAACAATGTACAAAATCATAATATATCAGTTATTATTAAGATAAAAACTTTCTGAATGACATGCATAAATTAGTATACATTTTTTGTGCTTATGATATTGATTTAAAACACACAAGTAATGAATGGTTGGGGTTGTCACAAAAATTAATAATTTCATAATTTTCAAAATCCAAGAATAAGGGAAATGGATACATAATAGAAATTGATGCATTTTGTTAAACTGGGTGAACATGAAAATAGATTAAATCCTAACTTTTATATACTAATGGTCAACTATTGCAGTAGGTTCATTATGAAATAACAAATTAAGTGAGCATAACATGATAAATGGATTCCATATATCCTTTCATCATCTAATATATATTTATTATATATAATTTAATACTTATAAACTGTTATAGTTAAGAGAACTCAAGATAAATACCTATTTAAATCATACAAGTATTAATTGCACCATGACATTAATTAAATCCTGTTGTCCATCACTTGAAAATTAGGGTTTGAAAAACCATATAAATATATATAATTTTATATTGAATAATTTTCAAGCAATCAGAATATAACCTTCAATAATAATTTTTGAATGCATGATCATATTCCCGCCTAATATTATGAGATAATTGTTAAAAAATAATAACAATTCATTTTTTGTTAAAAAATCTGGTTGTTATCATGTTAATTTACCCATTCGTTTCAAATTATATAATAATGGACAACATATATATATTAACATGAAATTTGATGTATTAAAATGTATTAAAAAAAATTTTGAAATAATTTTAGGTATAGTAGTTCGATGTGATATATGGAAAAATATTGAAAGTTCTACATTACCTTCCATAATCATTGATTCATATTTATAATATTTTTTAGAGATTTCAATGTATATATGTGATTATATGACCTCCTACATTAAAAGATTCATGAATACTGAATTTAATTTCAGACAAACCTCTTATAAAAAAGAATCTCTTAAGGAAAAATAATGTCACATTAAAGATATGGTTTTTATTAATATAATCATCATTTGAAAAATAAATTAATATTTATTAGAATAATTAACGAATGTTTAAATTAGAATTAATAGACTAATTTTTTTAAGAAGTAAAATAAATATATCTCTTATAGCAGATTCTCTAAAACACAACATAAATTATCAATAATAACCTTTGCACAGAAACAGAAAATTAAGAGTATAATAAAAACCATGAAAATAAATATTAAATCCTTTAATTTATATTTGAGCTCGCTGAAATTCATCTATTGTTGTGTTTAAGCACACAACCTTTCAGGACTAGCAAGCTATTTTTACTATTTCCATTAGCACAAAAGCTTAGAGTTTTTTTGCGATAAAAATGTTGAGTTTGTTTCAAAACTAGGGAGAGAATTCGAGACGATAGTATAGTATAATTTATATCAATGTAATAGAACATCTGAAGAACAAAATAAAAAAATTCACAATGTTTTGGACATAAACATGCATTGTTGTTAAAGCTCACAACTAGCGAAATCAAACAACTAAAGTAATAAGGCCATTATGTGAGCTAAAAGAGAAATTCAATGGGCATTAATGTAATAAAATGTTGATTTCAAAAAAAAAAGTGGAGCAATGCAGTTTAGAAAGGTTCAAAATTAAAAATCACAATAGTTCATAACATCACAGGGATAAACATTAAGACATGGAAATAGGAATGATCAAAAAAATTGTTTTGGTCAACATCCTACCTTTGGAACAAAAGCATAACTAGATTTAGGCCGGGGAAATTCAAAACCCTAACCAATCGGACTCGTTGATGAAGCACAACCACAACCCCGGTTCTATTGGTCTGAAATGAAGCACACCGACCGCATGGAGTTGGGACATTGACCCGAATAAACACCGCAAAAACAAACAATGTCTTATATCTAGAATCCGACGACCGCAATGCTCAACAATGGACAGACGCTACTTGCATGACTCAATGTTCCCTAAGCACGAACCCTGCATCATGGACGTCATAGCAGTGTGAAGATGATAACGTCACTTGGAACGATGATTCATCTCAAAGCCTCTCTTTGAAAACCCTCTAACCCATAGACAACCCCATGTGAAAAAGTCATGAACCACAAATCCCTTAACGAAATTCCACTATTTAATTCCTATATCTGATTTTTGGCTGGGTGAGCTCACCAAGATGATAGAAACCTAGGATGATCGACAACGACTCCCCCCTTCCTAGAGGCGGGAGGTGGAGGAGGAATTGGGTCAACCGTCTCCGAGCTCACGGAAATTGTTTACCCTATTTTCTAACCCTATTTGTTTCCCGTATTTCCCGATGATCTCTTTAAGATAGAATGTTTATGATTTACATCATGGTGGTCCACAGTTGCTGATGACGATGGAAGGGTTCTTGGATTCTTCGAGTCATCTAGATCATAGTCTGGTCCCGCATTTCAATCTTCGAAGGCCCTTGGTTTATGATTTTGATCGACTCGTCTTCATTAAATGGGATTGTCAAGACCAAATGATTTTTGGTCTTATGAATAGACGACACATCATAATTCATTTTTCTTCAGAAGATAATCTAATTTGGGCCTGGTCCTGTGCCCCTTGGAGATGCAATGGCTTCAAATTCTCCCTTTTTATATGGTTGTTTGTTCTTTTCATGAGTCGTGATCCAACCTCCATCTCGATATGGGTAAGCCTCCCTCAACTTTTTATGGCTTTTCAGAATCCTTCAATTACTCGTATGATTGGTAATATGGTGGGTATTTTTCTTTCTTCTAACATTCGCAATTCCAATGTAAGCCTCCTGATCACTCACCGCATATGTGTTGAGGTAGATGTGTCAAATCCTCTAGTGGAGTGGTTTTAGATTGCATTTCTTTCAGAGATTAGATGGAAACAAGATGTTGTGTTAGGGTCCTAGGTCAACAACTATTCGCAATGTTGTCGATTGGGGAATTTAGCATCTGAGTTTCATACTGAAGGATTCATGAAGAGGAATTATGTTATGAGGATGAAGCCTGGTGAGGGACAGAGGAGGGTGTGTGATACTAATTATGGTAAGGACTCTGGTATGGTTAAAATGGGTGCATTGGCAGTGGGCAAGGCTGAAGTGGTCTCCAAAAATACGATGGTTGTTGAGGTTTTTAATCCGTTGAAGAGTAATCTGTAGGTTGGGGATGGTGGGAAGAAGGATGATGATAAGTGTGGCACTAGTGTTGGATATGAGTTGGCTATTAGCAGCATGGTACAAAGGGTGTAACCTATGGTAGAGGAGAAAACCTTCCCTGTAGTGCATGATTGTCCTGTTGTGGGGGATTCGACAGTATGTGCTGATAAATTTGGATGGAATAAGGATGATGGAGGGATCCTCATTAGAGTTCCTACAAGAAACATTTTTCAGGGTTTGGATGAAGAGGATGCATAGGTGACTAACCTAGTAAATAATTGTGCCAATGCAGAGACTAGACCTGAGGAGGCTACTGCTGCAAATAATGAAATGAGGATGGTGTTGTATGAAAATCATGAGATGGTTTAACAACTACAATGCTTATCATTAATTGATGCTAATTCTCAGTTTCAGCAGAATCAGTCAGAAACTTATCAAAATGTGGTTGTCCGTGGAAAATGGCATGATATTTCTGATAGTGATAAAAAAATAATGTTGGATTGGCGGGGCACTCGTATAGCAACATTTTCTAGGGGGGGATGTGATGGTATTTGAGAACTAGGTGGCGAGTATTTCCTCACCACGAAGGTTCCCAAGGAAAGATTACTCTATTTTATGAAAGAGGATGTCCACTAGGTCATGTATAACAAAGGGAGGCGGGGTAGATCTAAATAATGGTATGCATTCTCTTATTGAATTTATTTCTTTGGAGAGGTTCAATTTGAGGAGGAAGTTTTCCAATGTCCTGAAGCATTATGAAATCTTAGTAAGGGAATCAGCCACAATGGAGGATGCATTCTATCATGACTGTGGCGATGGGTATGGTTCTGATGATTTCTGGTGGATTTTTTTGAGCTTGATTTCTTTTTTACTGAATTTTACTTTTTTTCATAAATGGTCAGAGGTTAGCCTCTAACTGACTTTCTGGGTACTATTATTCTAATTTCATTATTTCCTTATTATATTATTATCAAATATTATTAATAACTTAAAAAAGACAACAGTTCAACAGAACTAATAATCTAATAATCATATTTTATATATTCTTTAAAAAAGTAATGGTTTTTATTGTAACATTTTTTAAGACACACAGACACACATATATATTAAATTAATAATAGAAAAACTATTATCTTAAAAATCTAAATAATAAATATCATAATTTGTACTTAATATTTGTAATTTGAAACATTAAAATTTTTTATATTATATATATTATTATATGTGACAATAATATTTAATAAAAGATAATTCATATATGTACAATTTTTACCATTTTTTTAAATATTTATATTATATATATTTATAATTCTATTAAACAAGATTCAAAATGTTAATAATGTTATTAAACAGTAATGTAATGAAAATTTATAATAAGTATACATCATATTATCAAATATATATAGATAACCCATATAATTATTCATATAATAGATTAAATATTTTCCCCCATAAATTAAAATAGTGCACTTTTACTAATACAATTTCATTAAAATAGTTAAAATAATAGTTTTCGATATAATTTATTACCTAAATATAAAATTATAATTTTATAACAGTATTATTTTTATATCATAATTTCATATAATTCATATCTAGTACACATATGTATATATATCATATTTTGGAACCCATCAACAGATTAGATATATTTATATATTACTATAATTATTAATTGAAATATTCTGTGAAATAATAATTCCATAAGAATTTTTTAATAAAATATTTTATTTTAAATAATATTTAATCAAAGTGAGATAATATTTACTTTGAAAACTAAAATGGTTATTACAATAAATAAACCCTAAAATTATTATTATTACACATAAAAATGTATGGTGCGTCACAATATCCAACCTCGTCGGCCTAATAGTAATGTTTACAGAATAAAAAATGGGTATTTTTTATTGGTTATTTTAGATGGGGGAGGGTCCCATCTCTAATAGTTCAACAGAAGAGACTATTTGTAATTGGGCCCTCTTTCCATCGAAAATAATCTTTTATTAGCAACGAACCGATTATTCCCGTGGAAAAAGGTTTAGCGTATTTTTTACGCCAAACCGCTTGAAATGTATTTGCGATGGTTATAAATTCTCGTCTCAAATAACCGGCATCGTTGATTAGTATTTGCGACGGTCGGTCAATCCCCTCACAAATAGCATGTTGGCAGGTTGGTATTTGTGAAGGGCCCCATCGCGAATAATTCTGTCACAACTAATCTGACCTATATATACCCCTATCCATTTTTGGTCATTCCACCCATTTCTCCACCCATTGTCCTTCTCTACATAAAATTTTACTCCCTAAAATTTTCAAAATATATTGTTTTAAATCAGAACATCATTCACAACATAGATCCTCTAAAACCATTAGATTTAAGGTATTATTTTATTACATTTATTTTTAGTTAATTTAAGTTAATTTATCTTAGTTATAATTATTGTTAATTAGCAACATTTAAATAAAATTAGAATTAGAACACTTTATTTTACAATATTACTTTTACAAATAATAACGTGTGATTAGAATTAATTATTATTAATTAATAATTTTATTAATAATTATTAATTAATAGTAATTGGTGATAATTTGAGGTAATTAGTCATAAATAGAATTAATTAGTCATAATTAGTACTAATTAATAATTAATATTAATAAATAATATTAAATAGTGATAATTAGTGATAATTTGTCATAATTAGTTGTAATTAGTCTTAATTAGTGATAATTAGTAACAAATATTAATAATTAGTAATAATTAGCAATAAATAGTAATAATATGTCATAATTTACAATAATTAGTAATAAATCATACTAATTATGATTAATTAGTAATATATATTAATAAATAGTAATAAATAATGAAAATTTGTAATAAATATTAACAAACATAAATAATTAGTAATACATTTTACTAAATTATAATAAATAGTAATAATTATTAATAAATAGAAATAAATATAAATAAATATAAAAATATTAAAAATAAATAATAATTAAAAATCATTAAGAATAATTAGGATTAATAAGTAAAAATTATGATTAATTACTAATAATTTGTAATAATTAGTAATGCTTGGTAATAATTAATAGTAAATAGTAATAATTAGTAATAATTAGTAATACTTATTAATAAGTTTTTTTAAATCGTAATAATTTCTAATAAATAATAATTAATAGAAAGTAATAGTAATTAATAGTAATAAATATTAATAAGTTGTAATAATTATTAATAAATAATAATGAATAGTAATTATAAGTAATAATAAGTAAAAATTAGTAAAAATTAGTAAAAATTAGTAACAATTATGGTTATAAAAGAATAAATTAAGAATCATTAGTAATAATTAGAAATAATTAGTAATAAATAGTAATAATTAAGATTAATTAGTAATAATTAGTAATAACTATTAGAAAATATTAACAAATATTAATAATTTTTTATAATTAGCACTAAATTGTAATAATTAGTACTAAATAGTACTAAATAGTAATAATAAGTATTAAATAGTAATAATTAGTAATAATTTGTAGTAAATATTAATAAATACTAATAAATTGTAATAAATAGTTATAATTATTAGTTAATTGCAATAATGAGTAATATTTAGCAATAATTAGTAATACTTACTAATAAATATTAAATAATTTTAATAATTAGTAATAATTAATAATAATTAGGTTTAATTAGGTTAAATAATTAATAATTATGAAAAATAAGTAATAATTAGTAATTATTAATAGTAAATAGTAACAATTTGTAATAAATAGTAATAAATAGTAATAAATGGTAATAATTAAAAATAATTTGGATTGATTAGTGATAATTATGATTATTTAATATTAATTTTTAATAATTAGTAATAATTAGTAATTATTTATTAATAAATTGTTATAATTATAAAAAATATAGTAATAAATTGTAATAAATAGTAATAATTAGTAAAAATTTGTAATATTTTGAAATAAATTTTAATAATTAGTAATAATTTGTAATAAATAGTAACAACTATTATTAATTAGAAATTATTACTAAATATTATTTATATTAATTAATAATTAATAATAACAATAATAATTATTAATAAATAGTAATAATAAGGATTAATTATTAGTAATTATGACTTATTAGTAATAATTAGTAATAATTAGTAATGTTTAGTAGTTATTTGAAATAATTAGGATTAATTAGTGATATTTAGTAATATTTAGTAATAAATAGTAATAATTAGTAATAATTAGTGACAATTAAGATTAATGCGGCTTAATTAAGAATAATTAGTAATAATTAATACTAAATAGTAATAAATCGAAATAAATAATAATAACTTCGATAAATTAGTAATAATTAGTAATAATTAGTAATAAATATTAATAAATATTAATAATTAATAAAAATTATTAATAATTACTAATAAATATTAATAAATAGAAATAATTAGTAATAAATTGTATTAAAAAATAATTAGTAATAATTAGTAACAGTTAGAAATAAATGATAATAAGTTGTAATAATATGTCATAATTAATAGTAAATATAACTAAATTTTATTATTTAGAAATAAATATGAATAATTAGAAATAATTAATAATAATTAAATATAATTACGAATAATTTGGATTAAATAGTAGTAATTATGATTAATTAATAATAATTAGTAATAATTAGCCATTATTTGGAATAATTAGAAATAATTTTATTAACCAGTAATAATTAGGATTACTTATCAATAATTAGTAAAAAAATTAAATTTTATTAATAATTACTCATAATTACAAAAAATTATAAATAAATAGTAATAAATATTAATAATTATTAATAATTACTAATAATTAGTAATATATAGTAATAAATTTAATAATTATTATTAATTATTAATAATAAGAAATAATTAGTAATAAATACTGTTAATTATGATTCATTAGTATTAATTGGTATTAATTTGAATTAAATAAGTATTAATTAGAAATAATTGGGATTATTTAGAAATAATAAGAATTAATTAAATATAGTTAGAAATAATCAGAAATAATTGTTAATAAATATTAATAATTATTAATAATTATAAATATTTATTAATAAATAGGAATAAAAATTAATAAATAGACATAAATAGTAATATTTAGTAATAGTTAGTAACAATTAATAATAAATAATAATAAATATTGCAAATATTGATAAAAAGTAATAATTAGTAATAATCAATAATAAATAGTAATTAATAGTAAAAATTAGTAATAATTTGTAAAAAATACTAATAAATAGAAGTAATTAAGAATTCTATCAAAAATTCAAAAAAAATGATGAAAAGGTGAATTCTTAGTACATTCAAATTAATCTTTAAATCATTTTATTTACTATATGTAAGTTAATTTCCTTATAATTTTTATCAAATACTAAATTAATTTTTTCATAGAATATTTGGGAAGTCATGTTTTGCTTTCAACAATCTAAAATATGCCATCAAAAAGATAAAAGGATGCATTCTGCCAATGTAACCAAGTTTACCATATTCATCGTATTTCATTATCGAACTGCCCGCACTGCATATTGATTCGATGCTAATAACTGAAAAAGATTTCTTGTTTTTGAAGGATAGGAGATTAAAGGAATCTCATGTACCCATTCTGGTGACTTCTCATTGTATAGTTGAAACATGATCTTATTATTCTCTTTCGACATTCAATAAATGAGAAACAAACCAGCTAATAAAATTTAGATAAAATGTTGTGTCTATTGTTCGACATAGAATGAAAATGGAAACATGGTTACATTGGAAGTTTGGACTGTTTATAGAATTGGGGATGTGTACTATCAACCAAATATTAATTGGACACATGTTGTGATCGATATATACTAGTGTAGACCGAATGTGATGTGTAGATGATAGCAACAACAGTAGGAGGAGGAGAAGATATGTCATTTACTAGAACAACAACACCAGCAAATGATGAAGTAATGTGAGGTCTGACTCATGGTTTAGTGAGTATTTTATATTATTGATAATATTGTGTATTTTATTATATTATAATATATTTATATTTTTAATATTTTATTACATTCTTATTTATTTATTGATTTATTATTTTATTAAAATTATTTGTTATTACTATTATAATAATTTTTTTCTGAATATTGATTCTTTTATTATTTAATAATTTATTATTATTATTATTATTATTATTTAGTTTTACCAATATTAACAATATTATTGATAATATATTGATATTATTTTCTTCTAATTATTAGTATATTAATATTATTTTATTATTAATATTATATAAGTACTTTTACTATTTTTAATATTTTTATTATTTTATTAATATTTTTTTAATAATATTTTTATTGTTTTATTTATATTATATGAATTTTTTATAATTTTATTAATATTAATGTTTTATATCTTTTTTACTATGGTTATATTTTTCCATCACAAATATTTTTTATAAATATTATATTTTAAAATTTATTAATTTTTATTTTATATATATATATATTTTTATTTTTTACGACATGTATATTTTCTCGTAACAAATAGTATTTGTACATATTTTTTTTAATATTAATAATAATAATAATTTTTTTTATTTTTTATGTTTTTTTCATGCTATATATTTACTTATCACAATTGAATTTTTTTAAAATACTCAGTGAAACTATTTGCGGCGGATCGTCGTAAAAAAATTATTTGTGATGGACCATCGCACAATAATATATTTGCGATGCCATTTTACGTAACGAGTCATTAGTGATGGGACCACGTTGAAAATAAAAAATTTTCCTATAGTTTAATATTCATATATTTATAATGTTAATTTTACACTTCATAACCCGATTTAATTTAAAACATATAGATTAAAATATTAGTAAATTTTGAATTCAAATTCACAAAAATTAATATAAACTTATAGATATAATATGAACCCCTTAATTCCAAATATTGAATAAATTTTTCAAAATTTTAAATACTTAAATTTCATTAATTAGTTTAAAATCAAACCCGTTTAGAAAACAATTAAACCGATTTTTAAGTGAAAACCTACAAAATATTTTAGTTGTTTATAGTCATGTTTAATTTAATATTTATTCGAATGACCTAAATTGTATTCAAAAATATAATATTAATATGATTATAAGAGAAAAAAAATTATTAATAATAATCCAACATTATAAATTATTAATATAAAAAATATTATTTAATTTAATTGTAATATTTAATCACTATTCATAAAAAAATGAATCTCATAAAAAAATTACTAAGACACCACCAAATTAATTTTTATACTCTTATTTCAAATTAAAAAGCATATTTTATCAAATATAATATATAAAATTTTGAATATAATTTATATCAAATTGTTTAACCATCAAAAGGCATATAGTCTGACATTTGAGAAAATATTGGTCTTTTGGTGTGAAATTGGGTTTATTGTTATGTTATACGTGAAAAATATATTCGATTAATATAAATAATATTTAATTGAAAATATTAAAAATATATTTCTTTATATAATTTATTTATTTAAATTAATTTAATATATTAAGTCAAAATACCTTTGGGAGAATAAAAATACAAAAAAATCATTTTTATTCAATTAGTTTATATTATCATTTATATTTAATTGGTAACCAATGAACTCATTGTATAAAAATATGAAAATTACATTTTCTTTTTTTAGTTAATCCTACTCACAACCACCATCTTAACGGGTAGTGTTAAAATATTTATATTTAATAGCATATAATATTTTCTTTATTTCTGTTGTATCATGCAATGTAAGATATTAGGGACGATACATTTATTTTAATTGAGACATGTCATAAAATAATTTGGTGTTATATTATATCCTCATTCAATAATATTATTCCCCAATTTTATTATGAATTTGAGTTTATTAAATATTGGTGGACTATTCAAAATACATTAACTGAAATCCCATATCATAAAAATGGTAGATAAAAACTCTAATTAAAATTAAATAATGCAATGTTCGAATGTAACCTCAAATAACACAAACTAAAGTTCAATGTATGAAAACATGGACATATAAGATATACATAAACATCATGTTATGATGCAGATTTATAGATAACATGGTCAGGAAAATGTTGACAATCAAATCACTCTAAATTTTCGATGATCTAAGGGACCATTTGATTAATTAGACACGAAGGTAGTAGTTGAACATTATTGATTCCAATATATTTTCCCAAGAGTTGATAAATTCATTAACATAATCTAATACGAACATAATGGGTTATAGTTAAATGAAAAGTAGAGTTTCATTCTTTAATAAAATTCCACAACAAAGACTTACATTTCTAAAAATAATAAGAATTTATGATGATTTTTTTGTGACTGAAGATTTGGATTCAACTTATATATCTCTCAAAATCCACTAAAGTAAAACTATATTTTACTATATTCACAATACATTAGACAAATACCAAATTTTAATGATAATATAAGATAATTCCCCAAAAATAATATCCAAAAATAAATAGTAAATCCAAATGTTCAACATAGATGATTCATTATATAACTATCCTTCCTAAAAAATATTTTAATATATGATTGAAACCAAAAAATTAAAATTATTTCATCATAAATTATTCTAAATGACATTAATCACCCTAATCCAACAATAAAATTATATTGGAGTGCAAAATAGAATTCATATTTTTATTACTAATAATATTATGTTTACATTAATCTTATAGTATTCCAAATATAGTGAACTTCTTTTGAAATAACATCAATATTTATATCCCCAAACAATTTTCCAATCCTAATGATATATATTTGATTAAAAAAGCCCCTTTAATAAAACTAACCATTCCCCATTTGATTTTTTGACTAAAATATATCATGAGGAAAAGAACTTTCCAATGGATAGTTGTAGGAGATGAACTGTTATAACCCTTTGGTTTTGGGTTCAAATTATGTGGTCCTTCTAGATGCGACAGGTTTTCACCCACCCTACAGGTTTTCTTTTCTATAACTATATTATTTTAACCATTGAAATAAATGATTTAAAAATTCTTGCACTATGGTTACTCAGTAAATAACATTTAACCAATGGTTTTCAATACCATCAGAGTACATAAATAAATCATATATGTATTTTAACTTATGTCCTTCCAAGTTCTATTCATTATCGTAAAGATCATGGCAGTCAATCATGTAATTCAAATATTCCCCACATTTAGGGAAATGAACATTAAATAGATTATTTGGATAAGTTTTATTTCTTTCAGTTGTATTCATTATTTTTCATATAGAATTTATTTCATTATTTATATCTTCATCCCACACAATGAATTTATTTGTTCCATAGATACAATTTAATTAGTGCATATTTTTACATTTCATGCATATTCAAAATTTACCTTTCATTTATCAATGTTCTCCGCCACTAGGTCTCTTAGAATACCCAATTATTCTATTCTTTTGAGAGTTTGGGATTTTGATAATGTATATGTTGTCAAATGTATTTGGGGAAAACTGATTAGGCATGAGCATAATATATATTTCACCCCTACAAACATCCCATTTGGTTTATCATAGCCACTGTATTTTCTATCATGTTTAATGATAACATGACTTTTACGGGTTCCATCCATTGACTAAAACTATAAAGCAATGTGTATGTAACAAAATTCATAGTGAGAAAACCTATAATCAATTATAGAATATTATGACACTTAATATTAAATTTAAAACATCATTGTTTTATGATAGGTAATTATTTTTCATCATATATTAAAATCCATTATAATGGGATTTTAATAAAATTTTAATTATCATAAGAATATCCCGTGGGAGTGTCAATCCACGTGTGTAGTAAGACCCATTTTCATAAACCAGGTTATGAAAAGTCTTGTCAGATGCACCTTTTTGGAGTTGTTACGATTGGTACATTAGTTCCAGAAACACATCCACATGATGTACATATATAGGGATGTTTTTCTAATAATTCGCATATAATCACTTCCTTATCAACATTTTTGATTTTATTTAAAGTCTATAAACATATTTAAACTTTGGGTACGTTCCTAGTCAATGTTTTAAAAATTCAATTTCCAAGTGTTATACTAATCTCACTCCAACACAAACGTTAATGACACTTACCCTAGTAGCTGAGATCCGGGGCCTTAATTTATTACATAGTTATAGATATTGGAGTCAAATACCAATATACTAGTTATTTAAGTAGTTTTGGAAACCAGATCACATGCATGAATTGTAACATCTCGGATAATTGAATAATATGAATTTTTCATTTTTATTAATTTTTGAATTAAATATTAATTTTACATTATAGGGGTTTCTATGTTCGATATCTTACCCGATACGCAACAACAAGTTTTAATTGAAATCAAACGTTGCACATTAACAATATATTATTATTATTTTAAATGGTAGTTAACTCCTAGCCGTTTTATTGGTGGAAATGAACAAAAATAACTACAATATGATTATACATGATTTTTAAATGTATTTACATTTATCCAATAAAAATTTATAGGCTTAAAATATGAATTAATCTAATTTTAAGCATAATTTACATTTAAAGGCTGATTAACATCCTTTTAATGGCGAACCATCTTTAGATCTAGTTTTGGTCACTTTAATACATTCTATATGGCCAAATAAAATCCTTCTTTATAATAGGGGCATCAAAATTTACTTTGTGAAAATTTTTGGAATTTTTCCGATAAAGTTCATTTTTAATGAATAGTGAAAAATAATGTATTTTAATTCAAAAGTGCCATTTAATCTAATTAATCTATATGGTTAGATTATCTTTTTAATTGGTTTTAAATTGAAATTAAAATATATTTTTTCCATTTAAACCAATATTGATCATGGTAATTAATTTCACATTAAAATTGGATATAAACAAGTATCAATCTTTGGAATGTTACTGTTTCTTAAAAACACGCTATTTGTGTTAACAACGGGAATTAATTTTAAAAATAATTAATGCAACTTCTTTTTTTTGGAATTTGGAAAAATATTCATCAATTTTGAATTTGGAATATCAAATAATTCTTAGGCTGAATTTTTTGTATTTTTCTGAAAAACATCAATTTTTGATGAATTCTGACACCACTTAGTGGTAGTTAAAAAACTAAATGTTTCATTTTAATGAAATTTTACAACTTCTGTAAATTGAATTTCGAAAATCCGACATACATGGTCGTTATCAAGAAGTAAAATGTGGTTCATTAAGATGAAAATAATTTTTGGTGAATAGTAACTTTTGACTTTTATTTACCACAGTTAAAGGTAAATACGGTAAATCAATGTAAAAAGAATATTATAATAATTCAAAATTAACTTAACACTTCTACAAACAATATTGGTTTTGTAATTAACAACCATGGTCATATTTGGGTCGATTTTAGGAACACATTGAGCCACTTGGGAGTGGAAATGACAATTTAGATTAATTAATTTAATGTGAAGATAAAATTGACCTTAACAACAATCTTTTAGTAATTAATTTCTATATGGTGTTATATAAGTCCTATTTTAGACAAAAAATATTCTTTTCAAATCTAAAATGATTTCCAACATCATGGTATTTTTTTTTTAAATTTTAGACATCAAATAAATTAAATTATATATGACACAATAATGATGCAATATTTATCTCATTAATAAATGATTTAAAGAAATAAGGTTATAATGATTAAATTATTTTCCGAACCCTCTCCATTTCAGATTGGATGATTTTATTTCGAATATGATTCACCCTATCTTTATCCATATTTATTTTTTGGACCCTTAGAAACCAAATATAATTACATTATAAAATCACATTTTCACACTTTTATAAAGAGCCCCTCCTCTCTCTTATAAAAGGATACCACTTCTAACAAATTCCTCACAACTCTCAAACCTATTGGCTCATCCAAACTCTACCCAATTAAGCTCCCTATATCACTATCCTGCTCATTGAATCCTTACCATAGGATGAAGGAACTTCAAGATGTCCTTTGGTTCAAACCAAAGGTAGTTACACAAATTAAAGGAGATTAAAGAACGAACGGGTCAAGTCGCACAACGAGGTAAGGGATTTTCTTATATCAATTTTAATTCCATGACATTTCCATTTTTTTCCACTTATTAATTGCATGTGGTGTATTTTGTACTACCATTTGATATATATTATCATGATTCTCATTATATTCATTGTATTCTGTGATTCATTTGGTGCTTATTAACTTTTGGTCATACGACTCAGTTGATTATAACGTGGTAAAGGGTTTCGTCTCACTTTTTATTCCCCTATGATTCATTATATATTTAAAACTTTTTCCTTTGATTTTGTTTATGTAATGACCATTATTTTACTCATTATATAATATACATTCATTTATGAGTATTCACATCTTCATTGTATGATCCTTCTTTCATGTGGCATATATTTTGTAAGTTACCAAATCAGTAAGGGAACCTTTCACCCTCCTCTTTTTAAAAGACTTCTTTTTTCTTATGTCTTTTAATTTACATATTATTATGTTGGTATATGTTCTTCTATATCATTATTGATGTATTATTTATTTACAAGTGATGAGAGACCATTTTTTTTTCTCATCAACACATTTTCTGAATTTTAAAGTGACGTCGTTAGGCTGTCGAATTTTTACAAGGGAACTTCTTAACCCAATTTCTATTTCTATGGGTTTAACTTGTATTTATTGAATATGTCATCCTATAAATATGTGTGGATGACCTATAATTTTTTCATACATAATATCCACTTACATTGGGTGTATTTATATTTTTCACACATAATTATGAGATTGATTTATCATTAATTTAATGATACCATCTTTATAAGGGATTTCATATAATTTTACATTTCCATTGAGACTTCATTGTTGTTATGCACCAATTCAATCTTATATGGTGTATATACTGTCCTTTGACATATTATATCATGAATCCCTTTATTCTCATGATATTATAACGTTCTGATTAAATATTATTTTGCAATTATTTGTATTCAAGAGTCTCTCATTTTGGTAAAAACTCTTTAACAAAAATATCAATTTTTATAAATTTTAAAAATTTATTATCCTAAATATTTATCTTTAATGTCAATGTCTTAAAAATGGGGTTGAGTATTTATTTATATGGACATTAATGTTTTAAAATTATAATTCCATTAAAATCTTTAAAGTGGTATGGGACACTTTGATTCAAAATATTTTTTAAATGGATTTTAAAAATGGATTGATTATTTAAATATCATGAAATTACTTCTTGTGATTGAAAATGAAATCTTATTAGTGAAATGTTTATATTTTCAATATTTTATGTGTTATGATGGTACTTGTTCATATTACGGGTGGTTACGTGATAAACCATATGACGGGTGGTTCCGTGAATATAAGGACGAGTTGGTACGTTATAACCTCCAATGCATTGGGTATGGAAGTCGGTCGTATGGATATTCTATTTAGTGATATGTGTCGAAGTCGACCTTATGATTATTCCATTTAAGTATGTTTAATGTCCCAAGTTACCTTTATATGTTATGTATTCTTTATATGGGTTTTATGGTAATCTTTTGGTTACAAAATGGTAAGTAATGATCTTTTACTTAGTGAAGAGTATTTACTACTTCATAAAGGTAAAAAGTATTATTTATGTTAATGTATTCATGGTTTACTTGTTGTTTTGAAAAATTAACATTTTTCCTTCTTTGTGTATCCCTTACTGAGCTTTTTATGCTCACCCCATGTTTTTGAAATTTTTTTCACAGGACATAATATGGAATAGGGTCATGGATGGGATCAAGGAAAAGTTATGATGTATTAAATATGGTACTAGACATGACTTTTTTTTCAAGAGTTTATGTTTTCTAAAAAAAGGGATACTGGGTAGAAATGTTTAATTTGTAATTTTATGGATATGTAATAGTTATGTACTATTTATCTAAAACTCTAAACCTGAAAAGATCATCAATGTGAATTATTAATTTAATTGAATATTATATTAAGGTTTAAGGTTGGGTCCTTATAGTTGGTATCCGAGGTCAGTTTAGATAACTTTAGAGGTTTGGGTTTCCATTAAGAAGAAGTAACATTACCATAATGGTTAGGATTTTATAACGAGTCATAGTTTTTTTGTAAATGTGAATGATTTTAAGATAACATGAATAAGTATATCTTAGTACTTACCATCCACATAATATATTATATAATGGTTTTACAAATATACTCATACTGACGTTTTTGGTTTTAGTAAATGGCTGGATCAATCAGGCACCAAAGTAATAGTGTATGTGAAGAAAATTGTGACGGTTTTTTTAACAAGTAACTGAATGATATGGGAGTTGCAATGAGAACACTTGTGGTTATTCTCAAAAAACTATTTAGAGTCATGATTGCCCACCTGAACCTTAGTGATCTTTATAAGGCATCATATATGCGAGAAACAAATCCCTATGTATGTTCATGTAATAATCATAAAGGTAAGTATGTTAAAAAACCTAAGTGTCAAATATGTGGAACGAAACACCTAGGAAAATGTTTCAAAGGGACAAAAAGATGCTATTGATGTGGAAATGAAGGTCATAAAGAATGAAACTGCCATGAAAAAAGGAATCATCTAGTTGACTCTTGGAAAGGGAAATAAGTCCTTTCTGAGGGATCAATTGAATGTTTTAAATGTGGTGTGCATGGTCATTATTCAAATACATGTCCTACGAAGAATTTTTGGGAATGGGATCTGAAAGATCATAAAAATACTTCTTTACCAATAATTAATGCCAATCATATTGAGGATGAAGAAACTGACAATGACCAATGAAAGGTATGGATTATTTCTTAAACATATGTTTTCCTATTATCGAAATCATAGGATATGATTAATGATTTTGTTTGTTGGAAATAAGTATTTCAGAATATGTTGAAAAGTAATGTTTAATGTATCATGAAGAATATTGAATGAGTAAGAAGTCAACATATAAGGTATTCAAGAGTTATGGTATAATTTATGATGGTGAAATGCTAAAAATAAATAATGCTCTTCTGATGATGGGATTACATTAGACGGATTTTTATAGTATGTGTAACACTGATGTTTGATATATGAAAATTTTATTCAAGGAATAAATATCTTCTCTTTTGTGGATATAGTTATAAAGAACCATTTGGGTTTATATGATCCTTGAAGTTGAGGCAATTACCAGTTAATACATTTGGGGATGCAAAACGAAAGTTATTGGAGAACCTTTGTGGTTAAAATAGGTCATTTCTATTTTTGATGAATTTATCACTTTTTGGTAATGTTATAAAATTATGCATATTTTAAAAAGGGACAACACACAAACCGTGTGACAACCCGTCGCGAAGGACGACGCTATGGGAATCGATCCCACAACCAAGGTGCGACAAGTATTTATCTTCTACGACTACTATACGTGAAGTCCCTGGTTAGTATGACTAATTATTTTTAGTTAGATGATCTTATTAATCAGGAATAAGTTGATTTTGGGTTATCAATGGAAATGATTATCCTATCATGGAGGATATGTGATTAGGTTAATTACATTTTAGTATGAGAATATTAGAGTAACTGATGTTATGAGATAAAAGTTAAGATTTAACTTGGATGACTATGTGATTAAATCCTTTAGAGATGTGGGTTTCAATATTATTTTGGATTACTTTGAATAATTTTAAGGTTAACTGTTTATTTAATGGTCTTTCTTGAACCTTGGGTTCTTTTTGTAAAATTTTAGAAATTAAGAGTGGTATTTCATTTTATAGTGGATTATACTTTTGGGGATTATCTGATCTTGTACTAAAAATTTTGCTTGTAGTTGATGTCTAAATACATGGTAAATAGATAGTTCTCATTTTGTGGTTTATGTGATTCTCTAGAAGATGATTCTTGTGATTTTGATGTGACCATGTCTTTTTGAATGCTCATCGTTTATAGAAATGAATAGTTTTGGTAAAAACTTATTAAAATTTGAAACACTACTTCAAGGTAAGAATATTTCATTATGTTTTTATTCTATATAGAAGATGAATTCTTCAAAATTTTGAAAAGGAACTTAAAAAAATGTTGTTGGTTTACGTTTCCTACTGGGGAATCAAATACCGTATACAAACATCATAAGTTTGTGATTTTCTTTGGGTTAACTTTCTCCTAATCATGTTTCCTATCACTCTCTATCATGACTTGATGGTTTGTTTTCTCCTACATGTCTTTGTTTTCAAGGAACCCTTGTATTTGTTGTCTCGGTTAACCTTTTTACTTATCTTCCTTTATTTTAAATTGATATATTTATTGACTCTTTTTTTATGTGGGGCTTTCAATGAAGTTTCCGAGCCTAATTTTAAAATTTCCAGGACGCAATTCCCAAAAGGGGGGAAGGGTGAAACATCCTGGATAAATGAATAATATGACTTTTTAATATTTATTAATTATTTAATTAAATATTATTTTTACTTTAAAGGGGTTTCTATGTTAGATAGCGTACCCGATATGCAACAACGAGTTTCTTTGAAATCTTACATTGCACACTAATAATATAATATTATTATTTTAATTGGTATTTATATCCTAGCCATTGTATTGGATGGAATGAAAAAAATAACTACAATATTATTATATATGATTGTTTAATGTATTTACATTTATCCAATAAAAATTTAGAGGCTTAAAATATGAATGAATCTAATTTTAAGCATAATTTACATATAAAGGCTGATTTACCACCTTTTAATAAAGAACCATTTTTAAATTTATATTTGGTCACTTTAATACATTCTATATGACCAAATAAAATCCTCATTTAGAATGGGGACATCAAAATTTACTTTCTGTAAATTTTTGGTATTTTTCTCATAAAGAACATTTTTTTAATGAATAGTGAAAAGAATATTATAATAATTTAAAATTTCCTTAACACTTGTCCAAAATTTATTGGATGAGTCATTAAAGACCATGGGCATCATGGGGTCTAATTTTATACCCCATGGAGCCACATGGGAGTGAAAATGACAAATTAGAATAATTAGTTTAATGTGAAGACAAAATTGACATTGACAAAAATCTTTTAGTAATTAATTTCAATTTGGAGTCATATATGTATTATTTTAGAATAAAAATATTTTTTGGAATGATAAAATGATTTCCTACATCATGGTAGTTTTTTTATAATTTTTAGACATCATATAAAATTAATTATTTATGACACGATGATGATGCAATATTTACCTCATTAATAAATGATTTAAATAAATAAGGTTAGAATGATTAAATTATTATCCAAAACACGTCCAATTCTGATTGGATGATTTTATTTATAATATTAGTCACTTTATATTTTACCTTAATGATTTTTGGACCATTATAATCTGAATATCATTATATTATAAAATAATATTTTCACAGATTCCTAAAGATACCCTCCTCTCTCTTATAAAAGGAGACAACTTCTAACCAATTCCTCACACCTCTCAAGCCTTTTGTCTCATCCAAACTCTTCCCAATTAAGCTCCCTACATCCATATCCTCCTTTTAGAAGCCTTACCTTAGGCAGAAAGCACTAAAATAAGTCCTTTGGTTCAAACCAAAATGAGTTACCCAAATTAAATGAGATTAAAGAACGAACGGGTCAAGTTGGACAACGAGGTAAGAGATTTTCTTATCTCACTTTTAATTCCATGATATTCCCATTGTTCTCCAATTATTAATTGGATGTGGTTTATTTTGTACTACCATTTGTTATATATTATCATGATTCTAATTATATTCATGGTATTCTGTGATTTATTTTGTGGTTATTAACTTTTGGTCATACGACTCAGTTGATTACAACGTGGTAAAGGGTTTCATCTCACTTTTTTATTCCCATGAGATTCATGCTATATTTACCACTATTTCCATTTGTGTAGTGTATGTACTTCACATTATTTTACTCATTATGTAATATAATTTCATTTTTGAGTATGCACATCTTCATTGTATGATCCTTCTTTCATGGGGCATATGTCTTGTAGGTTACCAAATCGGTAAGGGAACCTTTCACCCTTCACTTTTTAAAAGACTTCGTTTTTTTATTTCTTTTAATTTTCATATTATTATGTTGGTATATGTTCTTATATATCTTTATTGATTTAAAATTTATTTACAAGTGATGAGTTACCCTTTTTGTCTCATCAACTGAATTTCTGAATTTTAAAGTGATGTCACTAGGCTGTGGAATTTTTACAAGGGAACTTCTTATCCCAATTTAGATTTATTTAGGTTAAACTTGTAGTTATTGAATATGTTATCCTATGAATATGTGTGAATTACCTATGATTGTTTTACACTTAATATCCACTTATAACAGGTCTATTTATATTTTTCACACATAATTATGAGATTGGTTTATCCTTAATTTAAGGATACCATCTTAATATGGGATTTCATCTCATTTTACATTTCCATTGAGAGTTCATGGTTTTTATGCACCAATTAACTCATATATATTTTATATAATATCCTTTGACATCTTATATCATGAATCCCTTTATTCTCATGATATTATAATGTTCTGATTAAATGATATTCCGCAATTATTTGTATTCAAGAGTCTCTCCTTTTGTTAAAAATTCTTTAACGAAAATATCATTTTTTAAATGTTTTAAAATTTTATTATCCTAAATCATTATCTTTCATGTACATGTTATAGAAATGGTTTTGAATATTTATTTATATGGACAATAATGTTTCAAAATTATAATTCTATTAAAAGCATCAAATTGGTATGGTACACTTTGATTAAAAAAAATTAAATGGAATTTGAAAATGGATTGATTATTTCAATATATTAGAATAAATTATTATCATTTAAAATGAAATTTTATTAGTGAAATGTTTATATTATCAATATTTTATTTGTTATGATGGTACTTGGACATTTGATGGGTGGTTATGTGATAAACCATATGACGGGTGGTGTCGTGAATACCTGGACAGGTGGTTACATTATAACCTCCAATGCATTGGGTAAGGAAGTCGGCCGTATGGCTATTCCATTTAGTGATATGTGTGGAAGTCGACCGTATGGTTATTCCATTTAAGTATGTTTATGTCCCAAGATACCTTTATATGTTATGTGTCCATTATATGGGTTTATGATAATATTTTGGTTAAAAAATGGTAAGTAGGGATATTTTATTCAATGAAGAGTATTTACTACTTCTTAAAGGTGAAAAGTATTACTTTTGTTAAAGTATTCATGGATTACTTTTTGTTTGAAAAATTAAAATGTTTATTTCATTGTGTATCCCTTACTGAGCTTTTTATGCTGACCCTAAGTTTTTCAAATGTTGTTCATAAGACATAATGTGGAATAGGGTCAATGATGGGATCAAGGAAAAGTTATGATGTCTTAAATATGAAACTAGACATGAGTTTTTTTTCAAGATTTCATGTTTGTAAAAAAAATGGATACTGTGTAGAAGTGTTTACTTTGTAACTTTTTGAGATGTAACAGTTATGTCCTAATTCTCTAAAAATCTAATCCTGAAAAGATTGTCAATGTGAATTATTCATTGAATTCAAGATTATGTTAAGGTTTAAGGCTGGGTCCTTATATGAATCATAAATTTCAATTAATACAATAACATTCTATATAGTAAAATTTTTGAGAGATTCAGTATTCTCCTAGCTTAATCATATATATCATTAAAAATATACATCATGGAATCCTGGGGTAAAATTAAACATATGAAAGAGGTTAGATCATATGTTCTGTAAGGGTATACATACAAGGAATTTATCATAGATAAGAATTTTCAGTTTTTTCATGGTGATTAAACAAAACACGTTCTATTTAATCAACAACAAGAGCATAATATGGCAGCATAGGATAATGATAAATTAATTCCCTATAAGGAATCACATGAGAATTATATATAAAATGGATATTCTGGTAGCCGAATAATCTGATGGAATATTAATAACTAGTCTCTTAAGGTGGTGATCGATAATGTGAAACATCATAATCATACCATCATGTCTTATACCAAGAAACCATACATTAATATGAAATATATCATCCAATACCCAAAGTATTTTATCTCATGTTTCCTTTCGATTCATTTAGGGACTATTACTAGCCCCAAACATCACATATTGTGTTTAATGCACTCATCATATTAATAAAGAGATACATAAAGAACATAAACCATCATTTTGAAAAAATGTCATTCTAAATTCGAATAATTAAACTATAAAACATATGTGGTATAAAAATATCACATCCACGGTCAAATTGATTAGAAAACTTTAAATATGATATGATGAATATAAAATATGATGAATATAAAATATGGAACAAATATCAATTAATCATAATTTAAATCAAACGACGTCTACATGGATGAAAAAATGTCTAATAAAATAATTTAAAACATCTCGATAGAAATAAAAATTTTTATTTAAAATAATTTATTTTAATTAATGTATTATAAGTAATAATAATTTCTAAATATAACATTATAAATATTTAAATTCAGCTTTATAAAATTAATGAATCATGATAGTTGAAAAATCCTCTCATGCTACATTTTAAAAAAAAATATCTTCAGTAAATAATGTAAAATAATACATCATTTTGTAAACAACAGAAGGATTCATTTCAAACCAATTATAAAAAATTCAAAAACATAAACATAAATTTAAACATCTATAGGGGAAGATTAAAAATAATTTTGAAAACATTTTTAGATAACATGTATTTTGAAAAGAAATTCTCCACAGTGGATACATAAACATAAACAATCCATAATAATAATGATATTTTCAAATAACACTTATGACATTTTAATCAGTAAAATCATATTACTGATGGATGGAATAAAATTATATAGATTTTAATTCCCTGTAATAATCATTATAAGACTCATAAATGACATTAATGGGTATTATATACACCCCATATATGAAATAGGTGGTGAACATGCCTTGTATCAGAAATAAAATAGAAATGAGATGGAAATCTCTTAACCCATACATCTCTATTGTTGAATTTGATTTAAATTCTTATATAATGTTTTGAAAATTTTAATTAATTTATACTGGAAACATATATATTTTAATGATATCATATATGATCTCTTAATATCATTTGTTAATAATATTTTATAATTACCAATGTTTTAGGTGATAAATCCTTTATTTTCTTATTAATTTTTATTGTTTATGTGAAGTTTCATATATATAGAGTATATATCATTCATATAAATAATGATTTTAAGGACATAGATATTATAATTATTCATTGTAAAATATTTTATATAATTCTTTAATGGTTAACTAGGTAAATTAATCTCACCACTTCATGCAAACCGTAGGTTTGTATGTTCACAGGAGAGACGACATCATTCCCTTATTATTGAAAGGGTAAAGTAATGGATAGTATTTTAATTGTAATGAATACATATAATTTCATATTATTATTTACATCCATTATTTCCATCATTATTACCATCCATATAAAGTGGTGTGAAAAAACATATTACACCATGGTGTCGACATGGTAAGTCGTATGAATGCACACATGATGCTTTCATTTTTAAAAAGAATGAGAAATCATGACATATGGATTTCCCATAATCATAAAAAAATATCATCATATATATGATGATATATTTATTAAATTATAATGGAAATAACATATAAAGACTATGTAGAAAAAGACATTACCTTTGATGAGTCAGTAGAAATGATTACCTCTTCTTCAGTAGTAATCCTTTAGATCATTTCTTTAGTGTTATCGGCTTGGACTTTTGTAAGAAGAAAACTTCTAGAACCTGGATAAAGATGTTTATAGGATAAATTGGTAGGAAATATTAAATATATATGGATAAATGTGGTGGGAAGAAGAGGGGGAAGATATTACTTTTATAATTATCTTGTGGCAGTACATTCAAAAACACTCAAAATATTAAATTAATATAAAATAATATTGAATTAAAAATAGATATAAAATGAAATATTTGAGTATATTATGATTATGTGTTTAAATTTTATTAGATAATAAATATTAGATAATTTTTTTCATCCATACTTTTTTAAAGCCTTATTTAACCATTTTAACTCTTACCTTGATATCATGTTATTTACACATTTAGAGTTAATATAATTAATATAAAATTTCAATATAATAATAAATGATTAATTTATGAAATTTTTAAATTCATCCTAATAATTTTAAATAATGTTATACTTTTATGAATTTTATATCATTCAATAAAATAATATTTGTAATAAAATAGCATTAGTGTCAACTTGGATACAATTCATTATTAGAATTTTTTAAAATATAATAGAAACATTGTATTTTCTAACTAACACTATTAAATAATCATTAATATTTAAATGTTATGTATAATAGTCTTTTATGAATTTAATTATGTAAAATTATTTGTTTAATATTTTAATATCATTTATTTAATTATTCCATTAATTAAAAAATTACTGCATCATAATTGTGTAATCATTTAGGTTAATTATTTTATAACTAAAAATTATAAATTTATTAAAATGATTTATATAGAAAAAGGTAATTCCAAATACAAGTTATAGTCCACCATATCCAATATATATCACCATATTATAAATATTTCTCTTGTTAAAAACAAGAGTATGACAAATTTCACATTCCAAGGAATATAATGATAATAAGGTTATATTGACATTGAAATCCAATAAATATACTCTTAACTAATACATTCATTATTAAGGATTGTAAATACTGATTGAATGAAGTTAGAATAAGTGTTAGGATAAATTTTTAATATTTATATTATTATTATTTCTATTAGTTACCAAATTCACCCTTTACCATTATAATTGAAATATTTATAAATTTATTTTTCAGATACCAAGAAAATAAAAGAAACATATTTACATAATTTGTAACTACTAGTTCAAAATACAGAATCCATTTTTCAAAAATTCATAACAAATAATTTCTGGTAATTAATTTAAATTTTATTTCATTGACGGAAGGAGAAAACATGTTTTTAAAATGAAAATGCACTAAGGGTTTTAATGTTTTTATAATGATATTCAATGTAAAATTGATTGAATTGACATAAATTGAATATTTTATTTTTTATATATTTTAAATTCTATGTAATTTTAAAACAGTGAATTAATTAATAAAAATGTGTAAACTATACTTTCATAGATTAGTTAATACTATTCAAAATCACCAACATTAGGGTTACTGTTTAGATAACAATATTTAGTAGTATATCATAGTTTTTTTATACTGGGTTTTAATTAAATTAGTTATTTCTAATAAATTAAATTCATTTAAAAAATATGTATCAAAAAATATTGTTGAGTTAAACATATAGATGAATGTAAGTAATGATAATCAGTGATGTGAGTAAAAATATATCACGTCTGAAAAATATTTTCAAAATTATTCCATTCACATTTTGTAAATCATGTCCATGGTTTAGAATATTAAAACCATGAAAGATTTTAAAATATATTCATTGTCTAAATATATTAAAATTCATTTGAAAATTTCTTAATAAATAAAATAAATAGAGATATTTTATACATAAAATTAAGAATACAAATGTATAAAAAGGGTTCCCATAATGATAAAAGGCAATGTCATTTCCACTTTTATGATATAATCTATGTAATTTATGATCCATATGGGGAAGTTATATAGTATGATGTCTTGTAGATCATATGAGAAAATAGGAGAATTAAATAATATTTTATTAGGGTAAATTATCATACATTTCATTGGGTAATGTCCCCGACTGGGGTGCCACTAAATCAGTGCCCGGAGATGGGTCATCACATTACGTCAAGCGTGCCTCCCCATATGTCAAAGGAATAAAACTAGTAGCGAGGGTCTAGATTAGTCCCTATGGGGAGACTATACCCACATAACATATTAAGAGAAAACAAAAAACACATAAACATTGGAGATAACATGATCTAATAAATCAACAAGCATAGGTAAACCTTTTCAAACTAGGTATAAACCATAACCAAATGTAAATATATTAGGTCAAGCTAGAATGCCTGCTGAAAAATTGAAAATATATACAAAGAGAGGTATCCCAAAAATGGCCCTAACATCAAGTTAAAAACCTTATCCATGCATGTCCCATTACCATCATAACTCCATATTATATGGATATTTACCTTGTCCTGACCTGCAAGAATTAAATATGCTCGGGTACCCAAAGGATTCTTGAGAAGAGTTAGTGTACAACATAGTAGGCAATAACCAATGGTGTCTAAAAATATTCAGTCAACTAGATAGTTCATGAAAGAAAAAATAAATAATAACAAAGGAAAGGGAATTTGGGGGGACACTAGTTAATAATATATACATAGATATAGTAACGAAGGTGGAAATTGTAATGTCTACTAGGTTAGATACCTTCATACAGGGGGTGGGGGTGAATTAGGGTATGAAAGATTAAAACAACTGACCATTTTGATATTGTTTTTTTCTTAAAAACGCTCCTCTCACTCCGACCCATTTCAGAGTATGTACATATCATAAATCATGCACACGAAACAAAAATTTTACTTAATTAAACATCACTAGGCTACGTCCAAGGAGCATACCCTAAAAATGTGATGATGCACCCATTCTAGTTAAAGCACACTGTTCTTTACAAGTACTAAGTGGAATCACTGTCCCTCATTGTATACAACCATTAACAATTTAAGAACTCACTGCTCTCTCAATGCTTATCTAGAATATCCAATCATATTTTAATGAATTATAGGTCCATTCGTTATCACTAATGAGTGAATCCTTCATGGAATGTAGATGCTATGTTCATGTCCAAATTTCTTCCACTGATGAATACCCATTCTCCACTGATCACTAGGAAAAAACCTTTGTTAACACCTTCGTAAATCACCCAATATCGAGAATCTCACAATATTAAATGCTCAAAGAAGCCTTCATAAAGTCAATTCTTCATCATAAAAGCGCAAATCATTGTAGATCTCAGGCTTTCATAGAACTCATGCCATAAAAAATTGATCTCCTTTTCAAATCTCACAGAGAAAACATGGAACAAACCTCTTTCACAAAGCTAGATTAGCCACGATGAAGGTTCTACCTTTCGAGAAGCACACTACCACTATGAACCACCATTGAGAATCTAGAGCTACAAATTTTTCTTGAAAAACATCATGCTCTTATCAAGGGGGCCGAGCCTATATATTAGAAATTCGAAAGACATTACACCTTTCCTTGAAAATTTAGTTCCATGTCATCTTAAATCAATATTCTCTAAAATTTCTGCCAAAATTTTCTCTATATCAAAATGCACCACAAAAATATTTGGATCATGGAACTAGTCATAATTGCCCTATGTTCTGCAAATTCATTTTTTCCACCGCTGCAATTCTTCCTCTCAATGCTCTTCATCATTGATGTTCATGAATCATGCCAACATTGTAGAGCTCACCATCAACATTATTCCAGTCGCCATGAAATCCACGTCATGAATCCCATCTTCACGAAGCACATGCCTATTCCATGTTTTGATGAGATCTTCTTGTAAATCCACTTTTCACGATGCTCACTAAATGACCAATGATGGACCCAAAACATTAGCAGACATTGGATAATGGAGCCACCTTGTATCTATTCATTTGTAACGTATAAAGATCTTTTATTCCTTTATCATGGTTCTTCTTAAACATATATTTTCAACAAAATCCCTAGATCTCAACAATTCACAATGAAAACCTTCTTTGTAAACAATCACCACCAACCCAAAAATGATTCAATGTTATCATGAGGGAATTTTTCCCAAAATAATTCATTATGTCTCTTTCATTACTAGTTCCTCATAAATCACACATTGTTCATAAAAGTCATCATTTTAATAATTTAATAAGTAATTCCCTATCAATTTAGGGATAACATATCACAACGTCACAATATCATCATTTCAATACATTAGTCAAAGAGGAATGAAACTGTTAAGGGAATAGAGCATTGTCCCTCTCCCTAACCCATGCATTGTGGGATGAGTTAGAGAATCAGTCCAACATGCCCAATGGGAGGAGCCTCACTCAATTATCCCACACCTCAATCCACGTGCACATTCGGATCTATCTATTAACTAGACGCAAATATATCATAACCAAACATAACCAATACATACAACAATCATAATCCATAATAATCAATATGGTAAATTATATTGTTCTGTATCTCATTAAGTTATTTTCCATTCACATCATTTAGACGATTTTTCCAATTCCTATTCTCAATCCTATCTCACTAAGATTAATCAATAGTTCCCTTAAATAAACCAACTATACAAATTCCTAATCCCCCCATATGAAATCCCCTTAAATATATTTCCCAATTCAAATACTGTTATCTATTCAGTATATTCTTAGTTCACATTTTCTATCTCTATTATGAATATAAAACAAATTTCTTAAGCCTTATACCGCAACAATAAATAACCAAGACAACATTTTTGATTCCAATATTAATATTAAAATACTCAATAAGGCCTCTACATGATCTCATAAGAACATATAACAAACATAGCTAATTCTAGATCTTGAAATTATCGACGCAACAGATGGATGGCCTTAAATAGGTCAAATCATCCTCGACGCATCCCTTGGGAACCATGATGGTTCTTTATTATCGTTTAGAAACTCAAATTTCAAAACCACACAGTAACTGTCAAAATAATATTAAGATGTGACAAAGAACAAGGTCCAACATTCAAAAATCTACAACGAAACTATGAGATATAACTTATAAACCACCAACGTCAATCATGTTGGAGAACACAATCCCAAAAATTGTCTTAGATCATGAATCAACCACCACACATTTCATTATTATATATTTCCCTAGATAATAGTTGTATCATGGATTCATAAGGAAATTAGAGAACGATAAATGGCATAATTGATGAAATAATGAATGTAGTATATTAGACTACCTCATGGATTCAATATGCATGAAACGACGCTCCAAACAGCCTAGAATAGATGGATAATCACCTATTGAATTATTGGGTCATCCATGATTCTCCCTAGTGTTGTAGGCGGAAGAGAGGAGGAAAATACCATCTTGGGATATAAAATCTTGGGATGGTTTTTTTGTAAATTTATCTACATTATTGGGCATCATGGTTTACCTGTACAATTTTCCAAAATGTGCTCAAACTGTTCACAAGCCATTGTCCCTAAATCACCCCTTCAAATAATTTCTTGGTAAATCAACATGGTTTAGTTTAACGGTGCAATAATCATGCACAAGACCTTATCCAAGGTTGACCCATTTCCTAGGATTCTCGGCATGGTTTTCACCTTCCATCGGAAAACTGTGTCACATGCCCAATTTTTTTTTACTCCACTTTCATTTTTTGAACCGCAAGGAACAACCTCGTTAATTATAGTGGAATTTGGGAAGCACTTGTTTCACCAAAATAAATAACATAAACTGAATCATTAAAACAAACCTTATGAAAAATCCCAGATCACAAAAACTCATCACCTTTTGAGAGAACATCCTCAAGTCACTCTTCCCAAGAATCAGCTGGATTACATTATAAAGGGATCAGGGCACATTTCATGTATATGTAATTCAGAGTCACCTGTTTCTTATAGAAAATTTCCATGCATCAATAAAACTCAAACCAAAGGAATAACCTTTACCTACAATACCTACTCACTATGATAAAAAAATAGATTCTCCTCAAAGGATGCATTTGGCTCAAGTTCCACATCAACATTGTTTGTCACATGAGATGGATCAGGTTGATAATACCGATGTTATGAAACATGAAAAACATTATGAATCCTACTATTCTATTTTCTAAGATCTAATCAGTAAAGCACGAGTCCAATACTCTCCACAATCTCAAACGACCCCATATAACTGGGTAGAACATTCCCACATTCTGAGTTCATTTGATACCTTACCAGGAGACACCTAAAGAATCTAATTATCACTCACCATGAACTCGAGTAATCTACGAAACCAATATGAATAAGGTTTCTTCTTACTCTATGATGTTTCAATACATTTCTTGAATCATCCAAACCATCTCTGGTGCCTCTTTTAAATGTCTCAGTCCTAACAAATCTGACACCCCAACTTCTAACCATGACAATGTAGATATACACGGCCTCCCATAGAGTGCCTCAATATTTCCCATTATAATTTTATCCTAAAAAATATTACTATAGGAAAACTCAAGATGAGAAAAATTATTTTCCCACGAACCATCGAAATTCAGAACACTGGCTCTCAAAATTTCCTTAAATTCCCGAATTGTACTCTATGAATGTCTTCCCATCGGTAGAAGATAATCCATACTCAAAGACACATGGGTACCAAGAAAATTTGCATCCCCTCTAGAAGATAAATGTGAAACAAGAATCATGATCCAAGACTATGGTTCTCATCAGACCTTTCATTCACATTATCTCTTGATCATATAACTAACACAACTGATCAACTGTTTCAGTTTATTGGATCAGTAAGAAATAGTCCAATTTAGAAAACCGATCTACAATGAACCATAATAAATCATTCCCCTATGTAATACTTGTAACACCCACTTTTAATTCCATCATTAATCCATTCTAATTCTACTCTATAATGGTAAATGAATGTAATAACCCACCAGAATGATGATTCTCAACCTTAACGTGCAAAAAGGTATGGAATAATACCACAAACGCCACAACATCTATCTTTATTCCTGGCCACCAATACTACTGTCCTAAATAACAATAAATTTTACACTATCCAAAATGTACTACCAACAATAATGTGTGGAACAAACGCATAAACTCTTTGTGCACACCTGCTAGTAGTGCCACACGATCTTGAACCTATAAAACTCTATCAGTTCCAACAATCCAACTAGAAGGTGATTCCCCATATTTAAGCATTTCCTTCATAGAAACATACAACATATCCTCCAGTTGTCATTCCAAAAACCAACTTAAAATTGTATATTCAATCACTATAGGTGATAGGGACATTTTCCTGAGCTCGTCATGTACCTGCAGGTGCATCTCAGCACACAAAAGCATCCTTTTACAATCAGTGTTTGATTCAGAAACCACCTGGTTTAGATTCTTCAGGCTCAAAGCATCCACAACACTATTCACTTCCCAATGTTTATTCCGACTCAAAATCAAAGGATTTTAGGTACTCGACCCCCTTCACTACGGTATATTCAAATCACACTATGAAAATAATTACAAAAGATTTGTATGATTGGAAAACACTGTGAATATTTCTACCTACAAGTTATACCAACCACACACTAAGGAATAAAAAACATTAGGTAGCTAAAATATCAGGAGTATGGTAATGTTTTTTCATGGGGATTCAATTGTATTTATCCATAAGCTGCAACTCGATCATCCTACATTAATAATTCACCAATTCCAACATTGGACACATCACATAACAATGTGTACCTCTAACCTGGATTAGGTAAAATCAAAATTAGTGCGTTAGTAAACCACTTCTTAAATTATTTAATATAAGTTTCAAATGTATTTGACCGCTCAAACATAACTCCCTTTTGAGATAAGATTTAGAGTAGTGATGAAAAATGAGATAAAACTCCAAAAAACCTCCGATAATAACCTTCCATACCAAAAGAACTAATCATTCAAAACATTCATAGGCGGCTCCCAAGACACTATGACCTACACCATCTATTGATCTATCAAAACACCTATCTCAAAAATTATACAACCCTTGATATTCACGTTACTATTATAGTATAAATTTTTTTGTAGATTGTGTATTGCCAATGCCCTATTATTTTACTCAAGACGATATCAAGATGATCGTCATGACCCTCAAGAGTTCATTAGTACACTATGATGTAATCAACAATGAATACAATGAAAATGTCTACAAAAGTGTAAAATATCCAATTCTTTAGAACCATAAACATAGTCGACACATTAGTAAACCTGAATAGAATCACAAAAAATTCATATAATTTTACATGATCTATAAAGGATTATGCAATACATCAGAAGGTCTCACCCGCAACTAATGGTATCCTAATCTCATATCGATATATAAAAACATTAAGGCACCTCTTAGTTGGTCAAAAATGTAATCAATTTTGGGAATTGGGTATTTGTTATTAACCTTTATCTAATTTATATTCATGTAATCAAAACATAACCACAACGACAAATCAACCTTATTAGAAAATAGCATGGGTGATCCCCATGGAGACATACTTGTTGAAAGAACCACCTTTTCTCCTACTCATCTTGTTGATCCTTGTGCTCCTCAAGTTCTCCTAAAACAATTAGATATGGTCGAATCGAAACTGGTTATGGTCATGGTAGTTACTCGATTGTGAACACCACATCCCTTTCAGGTATTAGTCCCGATAAAACTTTAGTAAAAAATTACAGAATCAAATCCTCTAGAGGAGAATAGACATGTTGATCCACCTCTCCATCATAATGAATATGGCATGTCACATGGGATTTGAGTTCCCAAAACTGATAACGAATTGGCATTTCATGGCAAGCTCGAACATTCCACCCACCAAAAAGGCATAAGTTTCTCCATTAGGAGAAGTGAATGACATCTTATGACGGTAACAATTGATCTGGTCCCGATACATCACATTCTAGTGCATGCCCAAAATTAGCTCAAAACATGAAATCTCAAGAACAAAAATGTTCAAAAAATTGATAACCACCTACCTATATAGAACGACCAAAACACTGTTTGATATCCTCAACTAACTCCCTAATTAAGTATCAATCGACATATCCCCCCAGAATTCATCCATGGAAAGTCCCAACAAAACCATAGTCTATGTGGAGACAAAAGAGTGTGTGGAACTGATTTCCAATAGAGAATTTAAATGTTTGGAATCTACAATAATCTTACCTTGAACCATAGATAGTCTCACCTCACCACCTCTGCGTGGAGATTGAATGGCCCTCTACCATGGAATCTAGACTGAGTACCCAACACTGTACTGACCTACTGGTGAAGATGTTATCATCTTCGAGTTCCACATACACCACCCTACCAGTATGGCTAGTGGAGCCCCAGCTACATACATGATACTGGGTGATCAGTCCCAAACTAGCACATGAAAACTTCCTCAAACCCCCGTGCATGCCCAATTGCTGAGGGTTCTTATACAACCTCGATATATTCCCAAACCAACCACATAAAATCGTTATATTTACCTCTCATCTAACTATTTTGTGAACTTTCTCAATGTTATAAACTTCCAAAATTATGCTTCCTTCCCAGGGAGGCCATACCACATGTCCCCCTAGTTGTCCACACAAGTCCACATACTAATTCCCCATTAATGTACCCTATTGTGATAAGGGATTGGTATACTACCTTTTAAAAATACATGAGAGGAATGATGTTCACATGGGGCCAAATCTCACGCCTAATCCAATCCCAGGAGTGTTTTTTCATAATAGCCTCATTTTCATCCATCATTGGTATGAATTAGATCAATTCAGTGAAACAATTAGCATAATATATCACTAACGCAGACCCTGATTCAAAATCACAAACACTATAGGCTTCTAATACCTCATGGTTTCTGGGTACAACTATTCTAGAAATGTATTTAAGGAAATTATTCCCGTCTAAACCATAATATTCCACCATTTCATAGCCTGAACTATTAACATGTATTCATCTAACATGTCTCACTTATTAATAAGATTCATTGGTTTATCAAGAATATTATTTATAGACTCTATCCAAGACATTGGTTCCTTTGGACCGCCCTCTCAGGTAATGGTTAGAGGGTGCAGCAGCTGAATGTCCCTGATCATCAAAAACAAACCTGGAACAACCCGCCATAGACCCCATTCCATCGTCAAAATAAAATGAGAAATATTCTCATGGAACTACTCTTCCCTATTATCATCAACTAAAAGATCCTTTTACTCCACTACCAGTGGATAATTCTCAGTAACTTTTTCATTTCACTCAACCAGCAAACATCTTCATGGATATGTTTCCCTAAAATGCCATTCACAAGATTTAGTAAATAATGTATAAATCTTTCCAAAATATATGGAATGATCTTCATTATCCACCAATAAAAAATTTCACATACACCACCCACGTAGTTCTGATCATACATATCAAAATAACCTCATCCATCCTTACAATGTTTAAATCTAACATGGGTTAACTACTTCATATGACCACAAGACTTACCAACTTCAACCTTTCAAAACTATTCTTACCTCAAAAATAACTAAATAACATTTAATTTCACATGACACCCTTTATGAATCATAAATCCTTAAATATTGTTTAACATTTATCTCCCCGTGTAACCCATTTTTATTGTTTCATTAGTCACCATTTTCACCACATTTTAGAATGTAACATGCATTCTACACTCATTGTCCCACATATCCATCCCATACATGTCATCCTACATTTATGTATGTAACTTACATACATTAGTTCCTTGAATGATACATGAATCCAAAATCTATTTCCATTCATGCCTTAAGAAATAAATCTTATAATAGTCACATCAACAAACATGTGCCCATCCCAATAGTGAAATATCATCATATGTAACAACACACAATAAGAATAAAATTCCCTCCAATGGTGAATTGGGGGTTTCCCAAACATGGGTTTGATACTCCAAGGAAAGACCTCATTAATAAGGACTAACATTGTCATAATATCCTATCTACCATCCTCAATTAGTAGTAAAGAGAAATGTACTTCACTAATACCACTTTGTATCATCTCCGACATGGGTGCCACTAAATCAGTTCCTGATCTTGGTCGTCACATTACCTCAAACATGCCTCCCCGTATGCTTGGAAATTCCATTTAGAATCGAGGGTCTAGATTATGAATTTGAGGATACAATACCCTCTTAATATAGTAATCCACACTATAAAACAAATATACAACAGAGATAACTTCATCTATGAAATGAAAATGCATTAATTGCAATTTACCAATTGGGAACAAACCCCAACCAACAAAAAAACGTTATTTAATGTTTCAATGTCATGTGAACTAAAAACCAAAATACAGATAAAAATTAGAATACCCAAAACGTTCATGAATTCATGTTGGGAACCTCATCCATTCTTCTTCCACATCCAACATAACTCCCTAGAATAGGGTCCTTGCCCTTTTCAAAACATGAAAACATGAAATATGATCGAGTAGACCACAACAGTCTAACGAGGGTGTGAGTACATCTTAGTAGGCAACCATGAATGTGGTAAAAATAATCATGTCTAACAGATAGTTCATGAATTTATAAAAAAAGGAATTATAATTTGGGGGCCACTAGTTAACAATATCAACATATATATAATAAAAAGGTGCCAATTCATTATGTCTCTATCATTACTTTTTCACCAGCAATCAGACATGGTTTATGGAATACATAATTTTCAAGGGGGAATAAGTAAGTACCTAACACATAATGTATTACATATCAAAACATCACTATATCTCAACCTCCAATCCTCATTCTGGGAGTAATGCAACCCTTAGGGGAATATAGATCTGTCCCCTTCCCTAACCCATGCATTATGGGTGGGGTTGGATCATCAGTGGGACTCACCCTATGGGAGGAGCCTCAATACTTTATTCAATACACCAAGACATGTTCACATACTTATATATCAATTCACCACAGAAAATCATATAAAAACTAATCACAACCAATACATACAACGATCGTAGTCCATAATAATAAACATGGTATATCATATTATGCAATATCCAATTAACTCATTTTCCAATTACATCCCTTATCCCATTTACCCAATTACCATTCTAAAGCCTTCCTTGTTAAGAATAGTAAATAATTCTATTATATCAACGAATTGTTCATATTTATAAACCCCCTTATGAAATTCCCTTCAACATTATTCCCAATTAAAATACCTATATCAATTATTCATATTCACCATTCACATGTACTAACACTATTAGGAAAATATAACATATTTAATAAGCCTCACTACCCTATCAAAACTAACCAATAACTTATTTATTATTCCATTAAGAATATCATCATACTCAAAAAGGTAAATATATGTTAAAAAAAGCCCTAGAATATACATAGCTAATTATTTGTGTAGAATGTATCAACGCACCCCATAGATGGTCTTAAATGGGTCAAATTAACCTCGATGTGTCCCTTGGGGAAAATGTGGTTTCCAACATATCATTTAGTCACAAATATATCCAAACCATGACAAAGTAGTCAAAAACACAATAAGAGGTAAAAAAATCAAAGTTGGACATGCCAAAATCTTCAACGAAACTATGGGATGTAACTTGTAGATTTCTTACCTCACATATGATGGAAAAAATCTCTCAAATGTGGCCTTAGATAAGTATTCAACCACCATTTAATGTTTTATACTATATTTCTCAAGAAAAATAGGGTTTTAGAGATTCCTTTCGAGATGGAAGAAATATGAAAACATACTCGTGAGAAAGAATCAAGGAGTAGATTAGAACCAACAAGGTATTAGATCTACAACAAACGACACTAAAAATTATTTAGGATAGAAAGAGAATCACTACATGGAATCTTGGTTCGCCAATGTTTTTCCCTTGGGTTATAGGGGGAATATAGGAGGAAAATACCATGTTGGGATTTAAATTCTTGGGATGGATTTTTTTTTAAAATTTCTCAACTTTAGTGTGCTTCATGGTTTAACCACACAGTTTTCCAAAATGTGTGCAAGAAGTTCACATGCCATTGTCCCCAAATCTCCACTTCAAATAGTTTCATGGTAATTCAATACTATTAACAAAACTACGTAATAACCATGAACACACCTCTATCTATGGTGACACAATTACCTGGGATGATCTTCACGGTTTTCACATACCATATGAAAACTGTGTAGTATTCCCACAAAAAATCTTTTTAATCCTCATTCATGATCAAATCCCCAGAACAACCTCATTCCTTCTCATGACCATTTTAAAACACTTATTTTACTTAAATAAATGACTTAAACAAAATTCTAAAAATCAATCCTTATGAAAAATCCCATATCATACAAACTCTTAACTTTGACACATGACATTCTCAAGTCACTCTTCCCAAGAATTAGTAGGTTTACAAAGTAAAGGGATCGGGCCATAGGTCATGTATATCTAATTCACACTCCCATGATTCTTCTTGTCAATTTCTAGGATTCAATAAAACTAAAACCAACGACACCAGCTTTCCTAGTAAGACCTTCTCACTATGGTCCACAAAAAACTATATGCTCCTAAAAGGATGTATTAGGACCAAGTTCAACATCACCAATGTTTATCACATGATATGGATCAGGTTGATAATGATGATTTTGTGAAACATGAAAAACATTATGAATCACACTATACCATTTTCTATGAGCTAATTAGTAAACCACTAGACTAATAATCAGCAAAATCTCAAACGACACCCCATATCTGGGTGCCAACTTTAATGGATTCTGATTTCTATTGTTATCCATCCTTGGAGACAGCTAACGAAAAACATTATCACTCACCCTGAACTTGAGGGGTCTAAGACACGCATATTCATAAGGCCTCTGCATAATCTGATAAGTTTGCATACATTTTTGAATCATCCAAACCTTATTTGGTGTCTCTTTCACCAGAATCAGTCCTAACAACCGAGAAACTGTAGCTTTTATCCAACACAATGTAGATCTACAAGGCCTCCCAGAGAGTGCCTCAACATATCCAATCATAACCTTATACTGAAAAAAGTTATTATAGGAAAAACAAAAAATTAAAAAAATTCTTTTCCCACAAACCATCGATGTTTAGAACACATGCTCTCAACATGTCCTTAAATACATGAATTGCATTATATGAATGAATGACCATCTATAGGTGATAATCCATACGAAAAAACACTTGGGTTAAAGCACCATTGTATCCCCATCTAGAAGAAAAATGAGAAACTTGAATCAAGATCCAAAACCATGGTTCTCATTACACCATGAATTCACACTATCTCTTAAAAATATAACTCACCCAAATGATCAACTGTATGTGTTTCCTAGATCAGAATGAAATGATCCACTTTAGTAAACATATCCAAAATGACGCATATTGAATCATTATTCCCTGGAATCCTCATAAGACCCACTACTAATCACATCATTACGTCATTCCAATTCCTCTTTATAATGAGAAATGACTATAATAACCCACCTGATTGATGATGATTGGCCTTCACCTAATTGTAGGTATGGAATCACACCACAAAACCCTCAACCTCTATCTTTATTCCTAACAACCAATACTACTAACAAATATCACAACCGATTTTAGTCAACCTGGGATGTAATACCAACTTCGATGAATGGAACACACACATAGACTATTTGGGCTCACATGGTAGTACTGCAACACGATCCCAAACATAAAAAACATCCTCACCACCAAAAAACCAACTAGAAGGTGAATCCTCACATTTAAGACATTCCTTCATAGCTAAATATTCCAAATCCTCCAACTGATATTCCAAAACCTGGATTTAATGGGTGGAATCAATCAATATAGATGAAAGAATCAATTTTCTTTTCCCATCCTATACATCCAGCTGCATCTCGGAACAAAAATCCATCATTATAGATTCAGAATTTGATTCCTAAACTAGCTGATTCCGAGTCTTCTGGCTCAGAGCATCTGCAACACTATTCACATTCTGGAGTGTGTATGTTGACTCAAGATCAATGGATATCAGGTACTCGACCTCCTTCACTGCTGAATATTCAAATCCCATGGAGAGAATTAGTACAAAAGACTTTTTTTATTTGTAAACACTAGGAATCTTTCTCCCAACATGTTATGCATCCAACACATTAACAAATAAATAGCATTAGCTTGCTAAACATCATGAGTAAGTTAATTACATTCATGATGCCTCAATTTACATGATCCATAATCTACAACCTGATCATCTTGTGTCGAAACTATTCCAATTCCAACACTAGACACATCCAAGAGCAGAGTGTACCTCTTAACTGGTTTAGGTAAAATTAAAATTTGTGTGATAGTAAACTGCATCTTCAATTCTTGAATAGAAGTTTCAAATGTATTGGACACTCAAACATGACACCCTTATTTGATAATATTGAGAGTGGTGTTTCCAAATGAGATAAACCCCTAAAAACCTCAGATAATCACCTACCAAACAAAAAAAGTCCAAACATCCGAAACATTCTTAGGCTTCTCCTCAGACACTTGGACCTACACCATATATGTATCTACCGAAACACCTATTTTAGAAATTATATGTCCCGTGAAATTCACTTTACTATTATAGACTGAAATTTTGATAGCTTGGAGCAATTCATATTCTCTTTTTATTTACTCATGATGATATCAAGAAGTTTGTGATGATCATACAGAGTTCATGAGTACACTAATATGTAATAAACAATGAAAACAATGAAGTAGTCTAGATAAGGGTGAAATATATTGTTCCTTAGGACCATAAATATAGTCAACACATTAGTAAAACTTAAAAAAATCACCAAAAAATAATCCAATTGTACCCGCTTCAGAAAAATTTACACAATTCAGTAGATGGTATGACCCATTACAAATGGTATCCTAATATCATATCAATCTAGAAAGACACTATGGGAACCCTCAGTTCATCAAGAATGTCATCAATTCTTGGAAGTGGTTATCAGTTCATATCCTTCATCTAATTAAAATTATTATAATCATCACATAACCCCAATTACCCATCAACATTCTTAGCATATAACATATGTGATCCCAATGGTGATGTACAAGGTCGAATGAACTAGTTTTTCTCCAAATCAACCAGCTGAGCATTAATGTCATCATGTTCTCCCAACGCCATTGAATATGGTGGAATAGAAACTGGTTTTGGCCCTGGAAGTTACTCGATTGTGAACTACGCATCCCCTTGAGGCATTAGTCCCAAAAAATCCCTAGAAAAAACATCCATAAACCAATCCATTAGGGGAGAAAAGTCGTATTGATCAACCTCTACATCATTTAGAATAAGGCATTTCACAAGGGTTGTGAGTTCCCAAAACTAATAAAAATTTGGAACTCCATGGCTAGATCGAAAATTCATGTCACTATGAAAAGGATAAGTTTCTCCATTGGGAGATGAGGATGTCAGGCTAAGATGGTAACAATCAATCTGGTCATGATACAAAAATTTCTGGTCCATGACCAATATCAGTTCTAAACATTACATCTCTTGAACAAACAAGTTTGACATAATGTTATAACCACATACCTATATAGAAGGACCTAAAGACAGTCTGATACCATCAACTCACACCTATAATGAAGTATCAATCGTTATATCCCTACAAATATTTTCCTTGGAAAGTCCCAATTCAACCATGAACAATGCAGAGACAATAGATTGTGTGGAACCTGTTTCAAATAAAGAATATTCATGTATGGAATCTTCACAAATCTTACCATGAACCATATACAGTCCAAACTCACCACCTCCAGTTGTTGACTAGATTGTGTGAAGATGGAATGTCCCTCTACCCTGGTATCCAGACTATGTACCCTACACTGTACTGACCTATTGGTTAAGATGGTATCTTCTTGGAGTTACACATCCAAAACCCCTAACAGTACGACCATTAGATCTCCAACTGTCTACATTATATAAGGTAATAGATCCCAATCCCACACATGACATCTTCCTCTAACTTCTATCCACACCCGACTACTGAGGTTATGTATAGAACCATGGTATATGTCTTATCCTACCATAGAACCAATGAATATGTACCTCTCTTCTAACTATTTTGGGCACTTTGTCCATGTTAAAAACATCCAAAACAATTCATCATCCCCATGGAGGACATACAACATGTCCCACCCAGTTTTTCCCACAAGTCAACCTCATAATTCTTCTTTAAGGATCTATTATTAAATAAGGGCTCAGTCTACAACCTCTTAATACTACTTCAGATGAATGATATTCACTTGGGACCTAATCTTATTTCTATTCCAATCCACGAGGTGTTTTTCATTATTCACATTATATCCATCCAACATTTTTATTAGAAAGATCAATTTAGAGAACTAACTAGCATAATCCTTCTCTAACACAGCCCCTGATTCAAAATCATAAACTCTACAGCCTTCTCATACCTCATGATTTCTGGGAATTAATGTACCAGAAATGTATTCATGGAATGTATTCCATGCTATTCCTTGAGCATGATCTGTCTGAACCATAATATCCCACAAATGCTTAGGCTAACCTATTAAAATATATGAATCTAACTTTACTCTCTTCTACAGAAGAGTCTTATGTGGATCAAGACGAGTCTTTATATAGTCTATCCAAGACATTTCTTCCTTTGGACCACCCTCTCTGTTAATGGTTAGAGGGTGCCGTATATTAAACACTCTGATCAGCACAAATATATTGGGCACAACCAGCCCTGGTCCCCTCTCCATCATCAACATAAAATGAGAAATATACTCAAGGAACTACTCTTCCAAATTATCATGAACAAATATATCCTCTTACTCCACTACAAGTGGATAATTCTCAGCTACTTCTTCATGTCACCCAACTGGAACACATCTTCATGTATGTATATATCTATAATGCAAAACATGAGCATTATAACATAAAGTATAAAGCATTCACAAATATAAGGAAGTATCTTTATTAGACACCAACAATCAACTTCACATACACCACCCACATGGTTATTATTATACATAGCACAATACCCTCAACCATACCTACCATGTTTATTGTTAACATGAGTTAACTAGTCACATGACCAGAAGACTTACCTTATACTCCCTTCCAAAACTATTCTCGCATATAAAATTTCTCAATAAAATTTCATTTCACATACCACCCTTTATCAATAAGACATCATTAATTATTTTATAACTTGTTTCTCCCCTTTAACACATCTTTATGGTTTCTTTAGATAAAATTATTACCAATTTTGAGAAGGTAAAATTTATTCTACACACATTGTCCCACATACCCATCTCATATGTGTGTTCCTAATATGATGCATGTCACTTACATTCATTGGTTCCTAGAATGATACATGAATAAACAATATCATTCCATTATGGACATGAGCAATACATAATATAATAATTGCAGCACACAACATGTGCACCACCCAATAGTGAAATGTCATCAAATGTAAAATTGCACAATAAGAACAAAAATACCTTCCATGGGTGAATTGGATTTTCCCCCATACAAGGACAAACATTTCCATGGAAAAAGATAATTTCTAAGGACCGACATTATCTTAATCTCTAATATAAAATCTATAAATAGTTGCAATGAAAATGAACTACTCAAATTCCTCTTTGTAACATCCCGGACATGGGTGCCACTAAATCAGTGCCCCGAGCTGGGTCACCATATTACCCCAAACGTACGTCCCTAAATGCTAGAGTATTCCATCTAGAATGAAGGGTTTAAATTATTAATTTGGGGATAATATACCCTCTTACAAGAGTAATCCTCATCATAAAACAAATAAATAGAAGATATAACATGATCTAATCATTGAAAAAACATTAATTACCATTTAAAACTGGGTACAAACCCCAATCAACTGTAAATAAGTTATTTTACATTTTAAAGACAAGGGAACAAAAACCGAAAATATAGATAAAAATTGGAATACCCAAAACATTCATGAATTCAGGTTGGGAACCGCATCCATTTATGTTCAATGTCCAACATAACTCCCTAGAAAAGGTTAATTGACCATATCCGAACATTTAGACATAAAATCAACTCAGGTACCCAATGGAGGCCTGAGTAGGGTGTGAGTACAACTATGTTGGCCACCAAGAATAGTGTCTAAAAATATCATGTGTAACATATAGTGCATGAAAGTATAAATAAATGACAATAAAGTAAAGATAATTCACTAGCCACTAGTTAAAAATATCAACATGGCTATAATAACCAAGGTTCCAATTCATTATGTCCCTTTCTTTACTTATTCACCATCAATTAGAAAAGGTTTCTGGAAATTGTTATTTTCCTATGGGAATAAGTAAATCTCTAACTCAGAATGGACAAAATATCAAAAAATTACAATATCCTAACCTCAAACTGTTATTCTGGGAGGAATGAAACCATTTGGGTAATAGATATCTTTCCCCTTCCATAACCAATGCATTGTGGGTGGGGATTGATCCTCAGTGGGACTCAACCAATGGGAGGAGCCTCAATCCTTTATCCCACAACCCAATCCTTGTGCACACACTTATCCATCCATTCACCACACAACACCATATAATAACTAAACACACCCAATACAGACAACATTCATAATCTATAATTATCAACATTGTAAATCATATTGTTCCATATCCCATTAACACGTTTTCCTTTTACATCCTTGAGACCATTTACCAATTTCTCATTCTCAATCCAAGATCACTTAGAATATTCAATAATAACATTATATCAACTCATTACACATATTCATAAAACCTCTTATAAAATACCCTTCAACATATTTCCCAAATAACATACCATTATCAATTCATCAAACTCACTTTTCACATGTATGAACTCTCTTAGGCATATCAAACATATTTAACATGCCTCATTCCCAAACCAAAATTAAAAAATACATCATTTTGTAATCCATTATGATTATGAACATACTCAATAAGGGAAATACAAGACCAAAATACAACCTAGAACTTAAATAGATAATTCTTTGACAAAACTTTATCCACACACCCCATATATGGTCTTAAATGGGCCAAATAATCCTTGATGCATACCTTGAAAACAATGACGGTTCCTACACCCAAATTATACACCCAAATTTCCAATCCTCACCAATGGAGTCAAAGTACACAACAAGAGGTAAATAATTATTGTAAAAAAACAATCTATAATGATTATATGATATATAACATATATGCCAACTACCTCAAATATGTTGGAAAACACACTCTCAAATGTGGCCTTAAATATGGATTCTACTACTACATAATGTTTTATCCTCGATTTCCCTAGAAAAAGACAGTTTTGGAGATTCATTTAAAGATGATAGAAATATGAAAAACTAAACATGAGAACGATCCAAGGAGTAGATTAGACTCATCCAGGTATTTGATCTATAACCAACGACAGACAAAACGACCTTAGATCGAAAGAGAATCACCACATAGATGTTTGGGTAATCTATGTTTTTTCCTAGGATTAGAGGTGGAATATTGGTGGGAAATACCAAATTGTTGGTAAATAATTCAGGATTATTTTTTATGTAAATTTCTCAACATTACTAGACTACTTGGTTTACTTGTACACTTTTCCAAACCGTGGGAAAAAGATGTGTGAGGTATTTTCCCAAAATCACTAGTTTTCATGGATTCCAAAAAATTTTGCATTGTTATCATAAACGTGTGACAATTAAGCACAAGAAACTTCCCAAGGTTCCACATTCACCTAGTATTATCCACCCAGTTTGCACGAACTGTGTATAAACTATGATATATGCACAATAAACTCCGTGTTTCTTCATATTTCATGCCCTGAACCTCCAGAAAATCTCCATGACTTATCATAAACTTGGGGAAACACATAATTGACCAAAATAAAGGACATAAAAATAATCATAACCAAAAACATACCGGTAGAAAAATCATGTATCTTCCACATTAGACAGAACATAGTAAATATAATCTAAAAATTTAAATGATTTTTTGATGGAAATATCATTATCATTATTCGAAAATTATGTGAAATTGATTTACTGTATGTAATAAAAACATAAAAAAATATAATAAAATATATTTGAACATATAAATATCTTAAAAAATTTATACAATTTAATAATATTTATTCCATATCATTCATATGAACATTAATTTTTTTTCATTGCCTGATGTTTGTAATCGTTTTTGTGTCACATGTGTTGAATTATGGGAATGTTGAACCACATTCAATGATTCCATGTTCACTGATCCCATATTATAGAATATATTGAAATAATTATAATGAAATTATTAATTCATCCCCATATTCATTTGATTGATTTTATGGGCCAGGTTCGTGAGTGAAAAATTCACGACAAGCGTGTTTTTGATCATTTACAATGGTCAAGAGATTCATCTATAATGATCATAATTTTATGTTTCAAACTTTATGAAAACTATTAATATCATTTATTTAAATATTTTTTAACATATATATTTCAAATATAAGTTAGAAACATCTATGTTATATTGTAGAAAATGTGGAACTTTTCAATCCATTAGGGTAGTATTTCACTTAAACAAATAGACATCATTTTTTATAGAATTGGGTTAATCATTTAAGTGAACTTTATTTTAAATATATATATATATGTTAATTAAATACTACTATTATACTATCAATTTTAGAAAATGGTGAAAATGAAAGAAGTCTCTTTATGGTGGTGGTAGTTTGCAAATTATTCATGAAATACATAGTAATTTATCTAAATAAAAAGTAGAATAGTGGATGATGAATATTAAATAATTAAATATACATTCAATATTGTCATATATATGATTTAATTATATAAAATTTTTCAAAATAAATTTTACTTGATTGATTGAAAATTAATGAATATACAGTGTGATTTGCATTGTGGTTTAGAACATGAGCTTTCCCATTGTGGACTTCTTTAAAATGGGGGGTTTATTCTATTTTGATGTGAAAATATTAATATATAAATTTTCATGGAGTGTAAGGGAATTTTAAAAGTTTATAGTTTCAAAAAAATTAATATTTATAGTTCCCTTTAAGGTTTTGTGTAAGGGACCCTTTTATATAATGATATTGTGTTTTTAAGCCTTTTACCCATATATGTTACACATTTATAATATTTTTATTTTACCATGGAAAATAATTATTAATTCAATAATTTATTCTTAATGATTAATAATAAAATGTGAATCATTTAATAAAATTTATCGAACAATTCCATATATGAAATCAATTTTATTAAATAAATATTAACTAGGTGGGAACAAATTTAATACTAGTACATGTAACACATAAAAAAATTTCAAAAAAAAATTATTTTTAGTCATTAAACATTGGGATTGTCTAATGGTTTTTATAATATTGATATACAGTTACATTTATTGAATTATTATTAAATAAATAATAGTTATTTGTTTTTAAAATTTACCAAAAACTTAAACTGGGACCATCAATGACTAATTAAATGAAAATATCAAATATCATTTTTCCAAACATTCCATATGTTTCAAAATTTTATAAATGTGTTCTCTAAATGTAATATTTTAATTTTAAGGGACAACATTTACACAATCAATTGATTTTTTATCATAAAAAATGTTTTCAACTTTTTAAGTTCACACTTAATTCATATTTTGTTAATAAATTCTATGGAATAAGTGAAAACAATAAAAATAAAATATTTTATTAAAATCTATAAATTTATCACTAATTTTAATAGAAATAGACCACTCTGTCCAGCCCAAACCTCTTAGATGATTATATCATGTCAATTTTTAAATAATTTAGTTTTAATATATTATTTTTAAATATTAATTATTATTAAATTCAAATTTTATAAGTGGTCAAGTTGGTTAATTTTTTAAAATACAAAACACACTAAAGACAATTATTCGAAAAATATTTAATGAATAATAGTTAAAATAAAATTACATTAAATAATAATCCTCAAACCATTATTTATTATGAAAATATTATATATTATTTGGGTAACAGTAAAATTTTAGAAATTTTGAAATATATTATAAAAATAATAAATTTAATATGTTTTAATTTACTTGATGTGTTATTCAATTTTATTTTTTTATAGATCATGAACATCATTTGAGAATTATTTTAAAAATTTATTGATGTATCTTTACATTAGTATTACATGTGTATAAATCTATTGAGAATATTAGATTTATTAAATGAATGATATAAAGTAAAAAACATGTGATGTTAAAAAATGGGTATAACATGATCATTAATCGCGATCCCATCCATTCCACCCACATAAATGTTTACTTTTATGTACATACTAATATTTATAAACAAGAAAAATATATTCCAAAATACCAATGTAGTGGAGAGGCCAAAAAATAGGCTATAATCCAAACAAATCATTTAAATTATGAATAAAAATCTAGAGATGTATGTATGAAATAATGGAATCTAGTGTCAGACCTAAATATATACACTTTGATTATTTAAAAAATATAAAAAAAACATATCAGGGATGTATAAAATATAAATAATTATGGGTAATTAATATGAATATGATTACACACGTGGTAATCCATGACAACAGAAACATGAAAATTATATTAAATTAAATAAATATTAAAATAATTATTTATAAACTACGAGTTTCATTTGGGTTTATCTGGAACCAACAAATTAAAACAATATTTATTTGTGATTATGAGATGTTGATGGGTAAAAGAATTTAATTTAATAACAAAAACATCAACTACATCCCTATAAAATAATGTTACCGTCAACAGCAGCAACAAACACCCATAGTTAAGATATTTAGGGATTTAAATCACTTCTATATAGAGAAGGGAAATATATATATATGAGGAAGTCTGGATGTAACCCAACATACAACTTTTCAATGTCACTATAATATCTTGTATGAAAAGAATATTTTAAATTTTAATGATATTCCCATATCCCAATTCCTGGATACTAGGGATTATAACATTCTAAAAACTATAATAAGAGGAGAAGAAAAATTGGTGAATATCCCTGGACATAAGCTATATTATGCCATTCATGGAAACAAAATCATCATTAATACCTATTTGTGGGGATAATTATTAATCTATAGAGGGTGATAGGTGGGGGAGGATTCAAAATATTAATAGTGATTGTAAATGATATGGTATTCCCACACCTCATAGGATTATGTTTTTATAATGATAAAAAATTAAAAGAAATGAATTTTATAAATGGGATTAATCGCATTTTTCTATGATTTATTAGTGTAAGACAACATATGTGCAGTGGTCAGAAAAATACCACATATACCCTTTGAAACCCACTAGGGACTGGATACTGTAACATTAGGTGTTTTATCCACGAGACATCGTACCCATTAATTTTACCCATATTCATTCAAAATCAACATTCAAATAATTTAAATAATGTTTTAGTACATGAAAATTGATTCAATATTAATAAATAAAATTTGTATCCCACTAATGGATGGTTCTTTACATCCTATGTAGAATTAGGGATCTTATCCATGAGACTCTTTAACGAGAGTTTACTAGAAAAAATCTCTCCATTATATCATCATATCAGCATCCACTAATAGGTTTAATCAAAATGATTTTATGACATAAAATAATTTAAAAAATGGCTATTATCATTAAATATGTAATTTGTTTCTATGATAATTTATATTGAATTAGTTGTTTTTATCAGATAAATTGATCTCAATATCTACATCTTTATAAATATTGATATATTTACAGTTAGAAACAATCATTATTAATAAGAAAACATAGAAACAATTTTACATGAAAAAAATCATTTAAAAATATTATTAATAGAATATGTAAATGAAAAAATGACTGATATTTAAAGGATCAAAAAATCTCAACAGTTTTATTTTTCCAATTATTTATCACCCAACCATAAGAAAACCTAAACATAAATAAAAAATATTATGAACAAATTTCATTTTCAGTGATCTTATAATAGATATTTTAATATTTAGTTTTTTATTATTTTGTTTAATGTAATTGTTACATATATCGTTATATCATAGATAACTATAGGCTTCATTACTCATCATTCATAAAAATTTATCTAAAAATGAGGATTAATTATATAAATATCCTTGAATTATTCCATCTAAATAAAGGTTTGTAACTTTTTTAAAAAATATGTAAACCAATGATTGATTATCCTACCATGAATGTCCAAAAATTTATACTTTATTCTCAAATAATATAAAAAATTATTTAAATTATTCATTTACACTATCAATTATACTATGTATGAAAAGTTGTACACAATATAACATGAGATCCCAAATCTGGTTACAACCCTTTCTCATTAGAGATTTGATACATAAATCCATTTTAGTTATTTTATTATGATACATTATAGAGATTTATATTCATCTTGATGGATGATTTCTTATGTTATTCCACTTAATTTGATTCCATAATTAAAAAAATCAGATCCATTTTGGTATGAAAACACAAGGTATGATAAAGAAAATATTCCATACTCTAAAAGACCACAATATAATGGTCACAAATTCGAGTGATATATAATCCAATTTCTACTATAACAAAAAATATGAATGAATAATAACCACAATCCAATAGTGATCTTCCCTTACATATTTATAGGTTAATAATTAAGGAATGAACCATACAATCACCTTTTATATGCTTAGACATCAAAATTTATTATGAATTCAATGAAACATCTTCATAATATCATGTTGAATAACTATTAAAATGGATGATATCATCTAAAAAGAATTATCAAGTACAATATCTAATTAATAGTCTTAAACCAATGCATAATAATGATGTGCACTCATATATCCAACTATTTTAGACATCCAAAAAATAATTTTTCTCTTAAATAATGTTATAATAGGGATAAAATAACCAAGATACATTGAAATTCATTCTAATATTTGAAATAATATTGATAAAAAATAGATATACCCCAAATTATTTTTCCAAAATATATTCGTGGAGTTCATTAATCAGTATTGTAACACCCCGCGCCTACCTCATTGGCTTGAGGAGGCAATGAGGGCTACATGGTCTTAAGCGACATTCCCAAGATGCTAAAGGTTGGCAATAAATGCAGAGGGGTTCAAGATAATGTTGGGGAATGATTTTACGTTAAGAAAAAACCAACCAAACCAACAACTAATGAGGCATGCACTTTCAAAACCAAACATATATTCCCAAAAAAACAACCATGTTATTCCACAACACAACTCAAAACCAGTACAACCAGACATGTCCACACAACATCAGTGAACAAGTAGAAAACTAAACAACAACCACTATGAGCCATTACACCACCATAGCTTCAAACCATGATCCAAGCTCCATGCTCCACCAAGACTTCAAAATGCACCACTAAAGGAGGGAGATGCCTTACCTTTTCCCACGTCACGGTACACAACTTCTGTAAAGACACCAACGTGCCAAAGTAGGGGGTGTGTACTAAAACTCAATAGGTTTTCCCCTAATTATTTCCCTACACACGCCACTAGGATAAAACTGTTATCACATTTATATAAAATAGTTTATATTAAATAATCACAAGTGCTACCATTACCATAATCCAACCATACCCTTACCAAGACATTTCATCCAAACCAAACCACCATGGGAAAGCCAAACAACAAGCCACAAACCATTGCAACATTTTCGCATTAGAAAAACAATTCCATATTTCAAATAAATGCACAAAAAAACAACCATAACAACAAAATGGTGGAACTTCTGTCCATCCCGTTCACCCATTCACACCAAGAAGCAGTTCCCATCCACTTAACCTTGATGGTGGTCCTTCCATCCACTATCCATACCGTTTTTATAGTGGTACTTCTTGCCACTTCCACACAACATTCTAATCAATCACATCCAAGCATATTACCCACCAAGGTCACAACCACATGCAATCAACCAATTCCTTTGTATATCAATCCACTTCAATAAATCACCCATTTACTGAAAACCATTTTCCATTCCAAACAACATTTCAATAAAATGACTATTTTATTGAAAAATATTTCCACCAAACATTTTCACAAATCAACCCTCGCATCCCATTTTAAAATCTCCATTTTAAAATCCACAACCATAGCATTTCCCCACAAAACCCTCTTTTTCCCAAAAGCCCCAAAACAAAAACCAATGGATTTCTAACCAATTTATTACATCAAACACAATTAATATCAAGAACAAAAAATTCATTGTAACAAAAACCATTAGCTCTAACCATGTGAAGTAGAGAGTGAATACACCTACCTTTAGGGTTCTCGAGAATCGACCCACAATCAATAGCACCTCAAATCCGTCGAACAAACCATGGAAACCTCTGTAGATCAATTACCTTAACATTAAAAAGCCTTTAAAGGTCAACCAAGCCAACCACAACCCTAGATCTACACACCAAAAGTGTAGATCTAGAACACCATGAATGATAGGTATGTAGATCTAGATGAAAAACACAAGAGAAATAATAGGGCAGACTTACATTGGAGAAACCACCTTCAAACCACCAAGAAACCTCTTCAAAATCCTTCCAAACCGAGTGGGAGAGCACCCAAAACCCATGAGAACCAAAAATTCTGAGTGAGACTCGAGTGGGATGAATATTGGAGTGAAACAGGTTAATACCATGTGTTCCCGGAACTTATAACCCTATTTTTTAAGTGGCCACATGGTTAGTCCGCACGGTTTGGCAAACCGTGTGCTAACTGTGTGCACGCTACTGCCTCAAGAGCAAGGGTCATCACGGTCACCTTGCATGGTTTGGAAAACCTTGCGCAGGCCGTGAGAAGCCTACTTTCTCCCTTGCATGGTTTCATGGGGATTCCGTATGGTTTCCACTAACTATGCTCAAACCATGCACCCCTTTACAAGCCTCCAAACTCATCAAAAACCATTAAAAACTCTCCCAACCTCTTCCTAACTCATCCCATGCACTTTAAACACATAAAAATGCATAAAAATGCCACATCACTCACACCGAGGGTGATACATTCTCCCCACCAATGGACATTTTGTCCTCGAAAAGTAGTGAACCCGCCCTTTGCCGAAAGAGCTCGTGTCACTGATTGACCATCTCTTTCTCCCGCTCCCAATCTCCTCCTGAATTTGACCATGTTTCCACAAAACACGAACTAAAATGATGCTTTTATCATGAAACACTTTCTCTTGCCTATCCACAACCTGCATTAGCACATGCACCAATGAAGCATGTGGTTCTAACTCAACATGATCCCATCGAATCACATGGTCATGATCCGGCTGATTCTTTTTCAACTACGGCACATGAAACACATTGTTCACCACATTGAACCTGCATGGAAAAGAAAAATGATAAGCCACCTCACCAACCTACTCAAGAATCTCAAAAGGTCCAATATACCTTGGAGATAACATTTTCTGCTTCCTAAACCGACGATGTCCCAACCTAAGAGAGATCCTCAAGAACACATGATCACACGCCTTGAACAACAACGACCATCGATGTTGATATGCATATGATTTCTGATGAATCTGAGCCACCTCCATTCTCTTCCTGATCAATATTATCTTCTCCGTAGTCTCCTGGACAAGGCTCGGTCCAACCATCGAGGACTCACTCGTTTCAACCCATCATGGTGGAGAACAACATGGCCACCCATACAATGCTTCAAAAAAAATCCATCTCTATGGATTCTTGATAACTATTATTATAAGAGAACCCAACCAATGACATGTTCTCCTACCACGAGCCACCAAAATCTCAGACATAATCCCACATCATATCCTCCATAGTATCGTCCTTTTGTATTGACCATCTGTCTAAGGGTGATACGCTGTACTCATAGTCAACTGTGTCTGATGGGCTTACTGCAAAGATTTCCAGAAATGAGATGTAAACCTTAGATCTCTATCTGATACAATCGAAATTGGAAAACCATGCCTCTTTACCATCTCCCATATAAATATTTTGGATAGATCCACCACCATATGAGATTCATAAATTGGAATGAAATGGGTCGACTTCATTAGAGAATCCACTATCACCGAAATGGCATTGTGCTTTATGACCATTTTTTGGAGACATGTAACAAAATCCAGTGCTATTTTCTCAAACATCCATACAGGGTTTGGTAATGACTGTAACATTCTTGCTGGCCTTTGATGCTCTTCCTTGACTTGCAGAAAAGTCAAGCATCTTGAAACAAAGTCGGACATGCTTCTTTTCATACCAGCCGACCAGAACTGTGCTTTCAATGCTTTATACATTTTCTGAATTATAGTATGAACCACCCACCTGGAATGATGACAGGCCCTAAGAAGATCCTCCTGGCAAGAAACTAGTGTAATCATCCGTTTCTGAAAACACAAAACTGAATCTCCATTCAGTTGCGAAACCTCAATGGTCTCCCCACTATTGAGTCTCGACCGCATGGTCACACACTAGGAATCAGATATATGTGCCTCTCTAACCAGGCTAACCAAGTCAGGAATCAAAAAAACCAGAAATAAGACCCCTCTATCACCATGTTCCTCAAATTCTAACCACATATCAGCTATAAATGAAATCAACTGCCACTAGTCTGAAGCCTTTTTTACCACCTGAGCATATGATTTTATTCTTAATTCATCCGCCAACAAATTTCCCTTACCCGATGTTTACATAAAGCAAGAAATCAAACATCTGAGGATATTCCATCCATCTCCTTTTCCTCAAGTTAAAATCCCTTTGTGAGAAAATGTGCTTCATGCTCTTATGATCTGTATATACCATGAATTTCTCACCGAATAGATAATGACGCCACACTTTCAAGGAATGGACCACTACTGCCAACTCCAAATCATGAGTTGGGTAGTTCTTCTCATGCACTATCAATTTTCATGAGCCATATGCAACCACATAATTCCCATGCATGACAACGCACCCCAACCATGATCCCAATGCATCACAATACACCACATACCCTTTTCTGGTTCTTGAAAAACCATGATTGGTGCTGATGCAAGGTGATCCTTTATCTCTTCGAAACAATGCAGCCACTTCTCATTCCACTGGAATAGAACATTCGACCTTGTCAAAGCAGTCATCGACGAAGCCAATTGTGAAAAATCACGAACGAAACGCCGATTATAACCAGCTGGACCATGAAAACTCTGTATCTCAAACACATTCTTTGGCGATTCCCATGAGGCAACAACCTCTATCTTTTTTGGATTAACTGAAACACACCGTTCAAAAATCACATGGCCATGAAAATGAACATCCTGTATCCAAATGTCACACTTTGAGAAATTGGCATACAACCGATGGTCCCTCAAGATCCCCAAAACTGTCGCCAAGTGCTGCTCATGCTCCAACCTTGTCTTTTAATACACCTGAATATCGTCTAAAAACACCACAAAAAATGAATCCAGATATCTCTGAAATATCTGATTCAATAATGCCATAAACACCACTAGCACATTCGTTGGATCAAAAGGCATAACCACATATTCATAATGGCCATATCTACTTCTGAAAGATGTTTTAGAAATATCCTCCTTCCTCACCCACAATTGATGATAACCGACCTCAGGTCGATCTAAGAGTACCACTAGGCCTCCCTCAACTGTTCGAACAAATCATCATTTCGTGGAAGTGGATATCTATTCTTTATAGTAACTTGGTTATGTCTATGATAATCAACATAGAGCCTCAAATTTCCATTAGAATTTTTCCCAAACAACACCAGTGCTTCCCACAGAGACATTCCAGGTTGGATAAACCCTTTGTTTTCAAGGTTTTCCAATTGTACTTTCAATTCAGGAAATTAAGATGGTGCTATCCGGTTAGACAGAAGAGATATATGACTGGTCCTCGAAAGGAGATCAATCTTAAACTCCACTTCTCTTACAGGAGGTAACCCAAAGAATTCTTCAGGAAAAACATCCATGAAATGATCTACCACTGATGAAAGAACACTCTTCTCAACACCATCTACTGATACCCATGACAACACTGCCAACTGATATGATCACATGCCCACTGCTGGTGCCAACAAACCCGTAGCACCCTGACTTTAATGCTTTTCTCCTCTAAAGAGATGTCTAACGCCATCATGTGTCGTAAAAGCCACTGTTCACGCATCACAATCGATGTGGGACTTAAAATCCACCGTCCAATCAAATCCCACGATTACATCATACCCATCCATCTCAAGCATTGAGAAATTCCACACTATCTCAACTTTTCCCACAATGATAAAACAGACTCTACACAAGAAGCCTTGACACTTTCTTCTACCTAGAGGATTTTAAAGTTTCAAAAACGAGGGCATCATTTCTACCCTTAAACTCAGCAAATCAACCATACATGCAACAATAAAAGAGTGTGAAGATACTGTATCAAACAACACATGCATCAAGGTAGAATTTAAACGAATAGTAGCTCACACCATGGATGGTCCCGACTGATCCTCCACTACAACCTGATCAGCTCCAAACACATGTTTTCTTGCCACAGTCTGCTCTTTATTTCTCTTCTGGGGCATCGTGGTATTACGTGAATCACCATGACCCAATTTACTCTGCTAACGAGGGGTATGCAGCTGACCCTGTCTCGTCGAATCATTTGATGTCTTCGATCCCTGAGGTGTGTCCCGCACACCCGACCTCGGAGAATTCTGACAATAATGCTGCAGATGCCCCATCTACATACAACAATGACATGATCGTGGTTGTGATGTACAATCCCTCTTGATGTGGCTCGTAGAATCACAGTGAAAACTTCTTGGCTTGCTCGGGGGATTCGGAGGAAGATTTAACAATCCTGCCGTCAGATTGTATCCCATATTCCAGCCCTTGGAAAAAGTTTCCCTCTTCAACTTCAACCTAGCGTTAGAGTTCCCACTATTCCCTATGGGTACCACAATGATTCCCCTGCCCGGATCTCCCAACAGATCTCACTCAGCCACTGAGGCTCTATTCACCATCTCCGTGTAATCATCCATATACAGTACTGCTATCTTTGAACAAATTTCTTTACTTAACCCCACTTCAATGATCCTTTCCTTCAACGACGTGCTACCCACCACCTCGGGTGAAAATCTCACTATGTTCATAAGTATAGCTGCACAATCCGTCATAGAAATAAACTCTTTCTTGAAATTGAAGAAATAAGTCATGCACTGAATTCTAAACATAAGTGATTAGAATAGTTTGTTAAACAATTCCTCAAAGCCTTCCCATGTAATACCCTATTCCGTCCCCACTTGGACTGCCAACTCCCATCATTGAAGGGAATGATCTTCCAACATATACATGGGAAACTTCACTTTTAACTCTAACGATTTTACCAAGAACATGAAGAACCTGTTCATTCTATTCAACCATGCTTCTGCCCTCTCCATCTCTAAATCACCCCTAAAGATGGGTGGTTTCTTCTTTTGAAATTGATATATATTATCCACATTCATGGGTTTATCCACTTTGTTTCCACTTTTCATAGCTTGTAAATCTTGCACTATTCATTGCACTAAATGTTGGTTCACCTGAGGCTCAGGTGCGACCACATTCTCAGCAGACTCCTCCGGTTGGTCTCAACGACACCTACCCAGTGCCATTTCTATAAACAGAAAACAAACAACCATGAGTCTCACTTCTATATACATCATGAAATCCCATTTCCAATCACATTACACACCACTGTCACTACACATCTTTCCACCTTTTCCACATGTGCCATGTTTCACCATTTTGAAAACCAAACCATTTTCAAAATACCAAATTTATTCACAGTACATTTTCTCACAAAAACTATTTCTCAATTCATCCCATAGATCATTATACCCCAATGAAATATGAATCCTATTGGTAATTCATTACTACCATGCATGTCATGCTCATCTCATTGGCTACACCCATGACAATGAGATATCAAATGCATATAAGTGTCTCCAAAACATGTATGTACCCAACTCCCTGGTAATATTAATTCAGAATAAAATGGTTATATATAACCTTTATGATGTAAATTTATTGTTCCGACATTCCTACGCCTTTCTACCATCCCGATTCAAGGAGTATACCAGAACGAATGGCAACAACAAATCCGAGAATCAACTCCAATGGACCAAAAAAACTGATACCATTTGTAACACCCTACCCCTACCTCATTGGCTTGAGGAGGTATTTGGGGTGACTTGGCCTTAAGCGACGTTCTCAAGACGCCAAATGATGGCAATAAAGGCCAACAGCTTCATGATCAAGTTGGGGAATGATTTTCCCTTTAGACAAAACCAACAAAACCAATAAGTAATGATGCATACACTTTCAAACCGAAACATGTATTCCCAATTGGCAACAAAGTTGTTCGCCAACACAACACAAAATGAATACAACAAGACATGTCCACAAAACATAAAAGTACAAGCAGAAAAATAAATAACAACCACTATGAGCCATGGAACCACCATAGCTCCACACAACGCTCTATGCTCCACACTCAACCAAGACATCACAATGCACCAATAAATGAGGGAGATGACTTACCTTTTCCCACATCACGGTACACAACATCTACAAATACACCAACATTCCAATGCAGGGGGTATGTAATAAAACTCAGTAGGTTTTCCGCAAATGACTTCCCTACACACACCACTAGGATAAATTCGTTAGCACATTTATATAAAACAATTTATATAAAATAATCACAAGTGCAACCATTACCATAAAAAAACGAAACCCTTATAATCCATTTCACCCTAACCAAACCACTAAGGGAATGCCAAAAAACAATCCACAAACCATTCCAACTTTTTCACATTAGCACAAAAATTCCATCTATCAAAGCAATGCACAAAAAAACAACCATAAGAACCAAACGGTGGAACTTCTGTCCAACCCGTTCACCCATTCACACCAAGAGGCTCTTCCCATCCACTATCCATCCCTTTTTTATAGTGGTACTTCTCAAAACATCCACACAACATTCCAATCAATCACAACCAATCATATAACCCACCATGGTCACAACCACATGCAATAAACCAATTACATTTCATATTAATCCACTTCAATAAATCACCCATTTATTGAAAATCATTTTCCATGCCAAACAAAATTTCAATAAAACAACCCTTTTATTAAAGAAAATTTCCACCAATCATTTTCACAAATCAACCCTAGAATCCCATTTTAAAATCTCCATTTCAATATCCACAACAATACCATTTCCCCACAAAACCATATTTTCCCCAAAAATCCCCAAAATAACACCAAATGGATTTCTAACGAATTTAGCACATCAAACACAATTAATTTCATGAAAAAAAATTAATTGTAACCAAAACCAATAGCTCTAACCATGTGGTGTCGATAGAGAAGCCACCTACATTTAGGGTTCATGAGAATCGTCCCACAATCAATGGAACCTCCAATACGGTGAACGCACCACTGAAACATCTCTAGATCCCTTCCCCTAACATTCACAAGATTTAAAAAGTCAACCAAGGCAACCAAATCCCAATATATACACACCAAATGTGTAGATATAGAAAACCAAGAAGGATAGGGATGTAGTTCTTGAGAAAAAGCACATGAGAAACAAGAGGAGAGACTTACCCAGGAGAAATGACCTTCAAACCACCAAGTAACCTCTTCAAAATCCTTCTAAACTGTGTGGGAGAGCACCCACAACCCATGAGAATGCAAAATCCTGAGTGAGGCTCGCATGGGAGGAATATTGGAGAGAAATAGGTTAATGCAAAGGGTGCCCGAAAAATATAAACAAATTTTTTAAGTGGTCGCATGGTTATTTTACACGGTTTGGAAAACTGTGTGCTAACCATGTGAACACTACTACCCTGTGAGCAAGGGTCTGAATAGTTTCCTCACATGGTTTGGAAAACCGTGTGCAGGCCGTGTGAAGCCTACTATCTCCCTTGCATGATTTCATAGGGAATCCACAATGTTTCCACTAACTGTGCTCAAACTGTGAACCACTTTACAAGCCTCCAAAATCATCCAAAACCATTCTAAACTCTCCCAACCTCTTCCCAACACATTCCACGCACTTTAAACAAATAAAAATTCATTAATAGGACACATACCTCAAACCGGGGTTTCTACAAGTATAATGAATTACCATTCATCCTCTTCCTCCATTACCCTTTGGGGTGAATATTCCAGCAAAGAGAACCAATTACTAAATTTATGGTACATTACTAGAGATATTTCTTCCAATGGAATTAAATTAGTTTCATTTCTAGTTGATAAACTATGTATTTAAATCTACCATTTATTATGAATTAAAAAAAGTTCACCATTTAGGTAGTGACTATGGAACATATAATAAAAAATCATTTTGAATTTATGGGTAGGGTAGTACACTTACTAAGTATGCACCAGTACCCAATAAAATTAAAAAACGTAATGATCTTGTATAAGGAATGAAATGAATTATATTTTTAACAAATCATAATACACCTCAAATCAATAAATAATTTATTTTATAATGTAATAAGTGTTATTAAAAACGTCTTCCACAACTCATAATGGACAATCTGAAATTGATCTGATGAAATATATTTTACACTATTCATGGTTATGTGGGTCATATTAGTGGAAGTCATTATGAATCCCAACATAAGGGGGTTATAAAACCGAAAAATCCCATGCAGAATCATGGTATTAGTTTTCTTTGGTAAATTCAATGAAATCACAGACATTAAATACATTTGACCCACTGATATTTTACATCCAAAGATTAAAAAAATGATAATAATGATTTATTTTATCCAAAAAGAATAGTCATATAACAATAAACTGATATGATGTTCATGTAAATTGCCTAGATGAATTTAAAAATTTAAATAAATAAGCACATGATAACTAATTAATAAAAGGATATCCTCTGTATAGACCACGTCAAATGATAATTATTCTAATAAAAACATTATTCATTTGATTATAGAATATATTGATATGATTAGTTATAATATAGGGAATTTATCATAACATATAATAAAAATAGAGTATTCAAAAATATATCATTGAAATATAATTTTTATAGAGTTAATGATAATGGTATCTTGAGAATATTTCAAATTTATAGAACCACTTCAAAACCATGAATTTGTAATAAAAATCTTCAATTATATAAAAATATTAATTTTTTTACTATTACATTATAATACATTGATATATCACTTATATATTTAATTTTTCTTAGGATTTCCTCATAATGATGATATGATCACCCCTTTGAAATGTACTACCCAAAAAAACACATTGCATTAGCATACTCCAATTGAGTTCATAAGTCCATTAATTTATTAGGTTCAATTTGATATATAGTAATAAATTTAATTTAATTGATTAGTTTAATATGAATGGGTAATTTAACTTTTAATTAATGTGGTATCCTTGAAAATCCCTTCAGAGATATGTTAGTAAATAAAAACATTGCATGGGGAAATAATTTTCTCATTATTATGAAATTTTTCTATGCATAAAACTACACATCTATGAAGAGGTGTCACTTTCCTAAATTCATAATGTCTATATTATCCAACATAGATCTCTAATACTATTAATATACAGTATGTCATCACAAGAAAGATTTAGAAGGGAACTCTATTATTATAACAGTCAATATTGTCTCTAAAGAGAGTTATCCAGTTCATTGTCATTATTTAATGAATGTAATATATATTAAAACCCCTTAGTTCCCAATAATAGTCAAATAATCAATATACAGAATAAAAACAATGAATCATCATGGTCTATTTATTTATTTTTGAAAAATGATTATTTTATTTTATGTATGAACATCATGCTTCAACATTAATTTCAAAAAGTATTAATTTTTGATAAAAAATAAATGAATATTATGTTGTTACATGATATAATGAATTTCAGGAAGTATAAGATACAATTATTGTACAACTTTTAGTAGAAGGTCCCACTTTTTCCCCATATATTTCATGTTGCATGATATATATATATATATATATATATATATAATCTTCATCCTCATACCTTACCTGAGGTAAAAAATTCATTACAAATTACTAATAGTAGAAGACCATCAATTAATTACACATCTTATGCCATGAAACAATATATGCATGGTTATCCAATGTTCAATAATATACTATAAAACACACTATAAATTTTATGCAAGTGTTTTTTGAGACTGATTTCATATTTTTTCATACAAAACGCACTGGAATGACCTCTAATATAGTTATACACATGTTAAGAGTGACACTTTTTTTCGAGTTAGTAAAATTTTAAATTGTGTGGAAGGATCAAACACACTAGTAAGACGTAATGGATGGTCTTTGAAATATAAGTTATTATTTTATACCACCACATTTTATTCTCTCATTAGATCCACCTCTGATCACATCCTCTCCAAATTACATCTATCTAAATAATGAGTTACCACTTGAGGTATGTCTTACTGATTGGAAAAATGATGTTATATTTCCTCTATATCATGACACAATTATTATAGCTGAGATGAATTATTTTGATAAGGTTATAAAATTGATAAACATGAACCAAGTATGGAATAGATCCATGGGGGAAATTAATGAAAGTATCACATTCGTTTATTTTTGTGTATTCTAAAAGTTAACAATGTAATGTATATCTTCGAATATTTTATCATATTCCATGTTAGAAATTAATTTTGCAGAGGTTTATCTAACTATATGGAATTTTTCCTACATAGGGTGTCTATGAAAAATTACATAAATAAGGGATCATTAAATTTACTTCATCTAAATGCATTGACCCTCAAAGCCTCAAACATTAAATAAAACCAATAACAACCCACCCTATGTGGAATAAAAGTCTCTAACTGGATAAATTTTTGTTTTGGGGTGTTACTGGCCACAAATATACAATGGAGGTGATTAATCAAATAATTTTAATCCTAAGGAGGTATATAAAATCGAATGGTAAGTGATGGTGGAATTGAATTCCCATTGTATATTAAATTAACTCAATGAAAAAGTGGTCGTACTTAATAGGAAATCCCATTAGAGACCCACAGTTAAATTTTAGGTAATTCTAATAGTGAATTATTGTTTCCCGTTCGTTTATATCATGAGGTGTCCATATATCTATTATTCTATACAATAGAGAAGATAAAAATTTCATTAAACTTTTTTCCATTATGGAAACACAAATGTGAAACTGTACTATAGGTCAAGGCTCACCCCAACCGTTTCCCAATTAATCATTTTTATTTTTAACCAATTTTATTCTAAATGCCCAGAAATATTTTTTTAAAAACAATCACATGAGCTCAAGATATTATTTAAAATGTGCAATGATATAATACTGTTATAATATTGAAATTACACCCAATTATCATTATAAATATCTATTATCCAAAAGATTAATTAGTTGTTCACCTATATTAATATACTCATAAAATATATATCAATAAGAATATGATATTTAATTATTAATTTTTTTAAATAATCTATATCATTAACTATATCCAAATAGTAATATAAATTACATTTCAAAGTACAAAAAATTTAAAACTACACCATTTGTTCTTAGCCATAATATCCTTGTATAATACTTGATACTAGGGGATATATGATAGGAACAATAGAAACACAAGAGGGCAAATCATGTACAACCATTAGATACCCAATTTTCGAAAAAAATAATATTGCACAATGATATTTATAGATTACATATTGGGTCTAGATAGTCTTGTATACTTTCAACACTAAATTAAAAACCCCAAGAAATATGTTTATCGTCTGATATCATTTTTTAACATACATGTCTATAGTACACTAACAATACTTTAATTACATCATTATAACACATCAATAACACCTTCCATATACAAATGGATGGTGTAAATGTGAGTGGTTGAGTAATAACAACATGGGAGACGATTTAAATACTTTTTATAGAAAATAATTCAATAGAGTTCCCCACATTAATGTTTTCAAACCTATCCATGAATTTTTTAATCCTATGATTAAAACTTATTCTAAAACAATGTAGTCCTTACATGACATATTAGTATAATATATGATATGAGAGAAGTATTTACATCAATTCACTAGTATACAAAAAATATATATCTCTGTTAAAACAAAATGAGCATTGAAAAAATCATATTTACAGCAATGATGATAGTCATAATGTAATAAAGACACAAAAAAGGTTATCTAAGTCATGTGATATATCTATAATCATAGCACTGATAACCCTCATGTTATCGACATTCCCATTCTTCAAAAGCCTAAAAATTTATCACATGTACTACATAATTGATGTGAATTAGATCAAAATTTCACAAATCTTTCCATTTAAGAGATCACTTATAAATTATTTTAACTGTATCCCATTATGGTGTTTAGAGTACCGAAATATTAAAATACAATTTAAAATTTCATCACCCTATCCCAATCAACCTATCAAAATATAGATTTCATAAAAATTATAATAAAATATTAAATGAACATTTAATATAATCATAGATGAACTCTATCTAATAATATATATAGTCACAATTATATATATGAAACATTTATTATGAAAGGCACCATGCATTCACTATCTACATCAATCAACATCATGAGATCTTGGATGACTTATAAATATTAACCCATATTGTATGAATTTAAAAAATATTGTATATATATATATATTAGTGCATTTAATATATTCAAGACTCTAGGGAACCATATCATTGAGGAAAAGCTAATTATGAATACACGAGTTAGTAAAGTCATTCAACATAATCCATAATGTATAGGGTAACTCGTTTACCATTTCATGGTATTATGATCATGTATTGTAAGACCCACCAATATGTCGATATGAATGAACCATAAAATGTTCATATAAAACAATATACAAATAATTCAATACTCTTATTATATTGTAATATTAAAATAACATGTTATAAATTATGGAAAATATGTATTTAAATAAAGAGAAGACATGAATGTACATATACATATGGGGGCATAATATTATAAAAATAAATATATAATCATTCATGCATTATTAGGGGAAAGATAAAATAATATGAATGTTGGGAAATTATTAAATGAAATTTTTGACATTAAATTAAGCATATAAATTGAAAAACATGTTATTAACCACCAGATGTATGTTAAAACTTCCATTAACAAAAATAAATATTTATGAAATGAATAAATATTTTTAAATTAATGTTAATAATATGTGAGGATGAATGTTTAAAATAATAAATTTAATTAAATAAAATTACTTTGGTTAATAGGAATAAATTATTTTTTATAAATATAATACATTAAAAAGATATATATGTATTTAAATCCCATCCATCTATAGAGTAGTAATATAAAATAAAATTTCATTCAGTTTCCTTAGATTTATCTTGGTGAATATTTTGTTGCATTTTAACTATAAGTAATATGAGGATATTGTTGGATTTAAAAATCCATAGTTATGAGAGATATAGGATTATATTCAGTATTAACCGACAAAATATTATAGGAAAAATATGGCTCGATCTGTGGAACATACAAACATTATTACTCATTTTCACAACCAATTATAGACACCCATAACAAGTGGAAGAACCTTGCACTATATGTATGAAATTACAGGGTAGTATTTGGTGGGAGATAAATAAATATAAATGATGAATATTTTAGAAAACCATTGGCTTTAATAACATTTTTATTGTTTAAAATGGGAAAACATCAATTTTAAAAATGTTATCCCCCAAGTGTTTTCTAGGAACATTATATAAAAAAACAGGCAAGTATTGTTCTAAAAAATCACATACATCCCTATTTTCCAATTGGTTACACTATACTATATTATTGAGTAAATGATTACATTCCACCCATTATTTTCTCTTCCACACCCACCAACCACTTGAAATCTTCAATCACACTCTATTAGTCACATTAATCTATATGTTATATAGAATATTGAAATTAAAGAGGATTATCTCCTATAAATGTTCATGTATTTGTATATAAATTATGAATTATATTTATTTAGGTTAGTAAAATCATTTCAAGTAGATGAATCATACATAAAACCATGACTTTACTTCATAAAATGGTAGTTAAATAGGGTTAAACTCAATAAAAAATTGTAAAATATGATTTAAATAAACTGTGTTTTTCCATCCATGTATTGAGTTATAAAAAAATCATCATATATGTATCACCCCCATTATCAGGCACATGATATATTATTTTTGTATTTTAAGAATATAGTGTTCTTCAGATATTTTTTTTGTTGTTTGAAGGGGTTTTGACATGTTTTCATGGATAATATAGATGATTAAAATCTGATCACATTTAGTACAAACCATACATAAACTCCTAGAAAATAGTGAAACTAAAATAGTGGGAACTGGGATAGAGAATGGTTTCTACAAATTGTGTGATTTCCTGGTAGAAACATTGATAATCAAGATATAGGGGACTATAATGGTTGTCCCCTAGGTTATAAAACCATGGGATCCAACCATATGATGGGTGTTTATAGGGAGCGAATCAGACACTATTGTAACACCCTGAGATTTTTTGATAAGTATTCTTTTTAATTTATTTGATGTCATGTGTTTTATGCTACACCAAGATTATCTTGTGCTATACGCAACATCGTATTAGTTTGTAGTATACACAAAACTATTATTAGATTGTGTTACACACAATTTAAAGTTCGTTTGATAATATTCATTCTACACAACATTGATTATATATATATATATATATATATATATATATATATATTCAATGTATAAATGAAAAATGGTTGGATTCTGTTATAACGAAACAACAATGGAGTCTTACACAACACGCTATTTGTTTTGACAATGATAATTTCTTTTAAAATTAATTAATTACACTTTTATGTTTTGAATTTTCAAAAATAGACAACATTATTGAATTCGGAATATCAAATATAGCTTAGGATGAATTTTTGGTCTTTTTCTGAAAAACATAAATTTTTGATGAATAGTGAAAACACTGAATTTTTGGTTAAAACCAAATTTTTATTTAAATAATCATTTACTTGATTTAAATTTATTTTAGGTCAAAATAGATACATAATACTTATATACATTCAATGAAATTAATTGGAATCATTTTATAATGATTTTAGATTTATAAAAATTGTATTGAACTTTTCACCATCTTTTACCCACCTCCTTGGAGCTTTTGAAATTGTTTATAAAACAAAATTTTACCACTTCTGTGAGTTGAATTTTGATAACCCGAGAGACACGGTTAATATCAAGGAGTAAAATTTTGTTGAATTAGATAAAAAATTTTTTTGGCGAATAGTAATGTTTTACTTTTATTTACCACGTTTAAAAGTAAATAGGGTAAATCAAGGTTATAAGGATATTATAATAATTCAAAATTACCTTACAAATTGTCCAAACCTTATTGGATGAGTAATGGACGACAATGGACATCCATGAGTCAATTTTGGGACCCCATGGAGCCACTTATGATAGACAATGACAAAATAGATTAATTAATTTAATTTAAAGACAAAATTGGCATTAACAAAAATCCTTTAGTAATAAATTTTTATAAGGGGATATATAAATTATGTTTTCGACTATAAATATTAATTTGAAATCTAAAACGATTTCCAACATGTTGGTATTTTTTCTATAATTTTTAGACTTCAAATAAATTAAATTATTTATGATACAATAATAATGCAGTATTTACCACATTAATAAATGATTTAAATAAATATGATTATAATTATTAAAATAACATGAAAAACCCATACAATTTCTATTGGATGATTTTATTTCAAATATGATTCATCTTATCTTCTACATTAATGTGATTTGGACCTCTTGAAACCGAAGATAAGTTTATTATAAAATAATGTTTTCACACATTCCTAAAGAGCCCCTCCTCTCCATTATAAAAGGAGACCACTTATATGAAATATCACACCCCTCCCTAGCCATTTGGCTCGTCCAAACTCTTCCCAATTAAGCTCTATACACCCCTATACTCCCCCTAGAATCCATAAATTATGCAGAAGGCACTTCATGAAGTCCTTTTGGATCAATCCAAAGGAAGTTACCCAAATTAAAGGTAACTGTTTCTCTTAAATTGTTTTCTTTTATTCTACTACTCTAACCCCTAACCCCTTTTTAATCCTCTCTTTTGTAAAAAATACAGTATCCTAAATATATTAGGATGTTTTTATGAGATGGATTCAATCTACACTTACACACACCTCCATCTAATGGATGATGAACATAATGTTTCTGTGGATGGAAAACTAACGCCTCACGAAACGATGATTGTTCGATTTTCTTCTACCGCCTCCCATGGTGGCCATTATGATGAAAATGTATTTATATGTTATATATATTATGTTTATGATTTCCTTATTCTTATTTAATTCCCAATTATATCATGGCTTTATGGTTTCCATAGTAGGTAAATTCGATGATCTCATTTGAGGAAGTGCGAACTACCGCCCTCTCAAAGTGATGTGAATCATTAAGGGCTTATGTGGGATTTATATAAGATGTAGTTAATGATATTATTTATGAAATTATAAATGAATTATACTATACCTATTCCATTAAAATAATAAATAGAAAGGAAAGTAGCGTTCATGCGTACGTACGGCTTACTGTCTCCATGAACGGTGCAGTTCATTTCTTACTTCCATATGTTATGTACTATTATAAATAAATGTATATGAGGGATATATAATGAATATATATGATATATAAATCATTATTTACATTATATAAGTAATTAAATAATGATATAAGTAATAATAACATCAACAATAACAAGTCCAAACACGTACGATAAATAAGATGATTTTACCCAAAACGTTGTTTTAACAAGGGATTTACAAAATAACGGGTAATATAAAGTCATAAGTGAACCATATATGATATCATAACAATGAATATGATTCTGAAATAAGTCAATGACATTATTTAAATCATTATACAGGAGGTTTGGTTACTAACGAATCATATCAGAACTAAAGTAAGAGATACTTATTCCAATCTCATTCTTATCCGAGAATGTGTATTCGTAAGTATTTACTGGGGTTATGATTATTATACATGTCCATATGTTATCCAAATGTTTTCATAAAATGTAAAATTTTATTTCATGTATTTTAAAAGTCATTTTTACCCTTTTCAACTTTTACCACACTATATGGAAGGAATTTTTCTTTTGTTTACAATACGAGGGACTTTTTGTCTTTTCTAAAAAAAGTACGAGAAGAATGTTATTTTTAAATTATACGACATGAACAGATTTTTACGGTTTCATAATGCATTATTTTCATGAAGCTTACTCTTCAATATTTTATAATTATTTTCAAAAAAATCCTTTTCTTTTAAAATTCCATGGCATTTTGTGGAAAGAAAATGTTTTTGAAGAAGAAAGGATATTTTCTTCAAGAATTCATTTCAAGTGTTTTGTAAAAACAATTTTCCATATAAGATGACATTATTTCATATGTGTATGTTTCAAGTATAATTTCTCTATGATTTAAATGGTTTCACTCTTCTTATGATGAAATTATATCCATTTGTTTTATATGGATTATGTTATGATGGGATGATATTTATAAAACCCATTTTATTCTTTGGGTTTTGGTGAATGATTTATGTTTATGTTGTGGAACACGTAAGAATGATTTCATTATGAGATTGGTGGGACCTATATATCCCTCCAATGCATTGGGAAAAGATTTATATCTCATTATATAGACATGGCTGGAATGGAATGTTAATCCGATTCAGTGTTACAGCACTGGAACGAGGAGTGAACTCGATTAAAAAAGGGAATTTGTCCACTAAGATGGTCTTGGCAGCAATGCCTTGGATACTATGGAAATAATATCATGTTCTTAATGTTTTTCCACAATTATAAGTTTTATTCCCATGCTATTTAATTGTGATTGATGTTTCATTGTTATTTATGCCTTACGTATTGCCATGTTTTATGTCATTGGTCAAGATTTCGATGTTTATTCATTATGTTCATGTTTTTATGTTCAAATGTATATGGTTTGTTTTATTTTCTCCATGCATACCCATAATGAGAATTTGAGCTCACCCTTTTTATGTTTTCTTTTTCCCATTTTATAATGAAATGTTGTGGGTAAAAAACAAAAGTGGAAGATCTTTATGGGAGATGTTGATGATCTTTCACCACGATTAGAAGATTATATTCCATGTTTCCAAAGGAACTAAACTATTACGGTCCCTGTTTGTCTGTTTTTGTTATGTATTATGTATTTCGTAAATGTAATGTAATGTCAATGTACGTCATGCTCTGGGACTCTACAGTTGGTATCAGAGGAAAGGTTTAGTTAACCTTTGGAAACTAGGACGCGAATAATTTAGTGAGATCCCTAGAGATATTTCTAAGTTATGTCTATGGATGTCCCTAAGGTTAAGTATAAGTATATGTTATAGTGCTAGAATTATGGTAAAGGTCTTAGAATTAAACCTAATATGTTAGATATTGAAGGTAATGCCCCTTTATTATGTTGTTTTCCCTAGAATTATTTTTTCCTCTCACACTATACTTTTTTGGTTTTAGACGATGGATGGAACCCTAAGAAACCACGTTGATAAATGTAATTAACAATGCAATGATTTTACTCATGAACAAACTAATGTTATGGGAGATGGAGTACAAAATATTATTCCTATACTTTCACAATCTATGGATCATTCTGGACTTTCAAATGAGCAGAGAAGGGAACGATATTCTATTTAGTCCTTCATGAGGCAACGTCTACCTTTATTCCGTGGGTCTTTTGATCCACTTGTTGCTGAACAATGGATCAGTACCATTGAATAGATATTTTCCATAATTTGCTATTCAGAACATGAAAACGTCATTCTAGATATTTACCGTTTAGAACGTGAACCATACCAATTGTGGACTCTAATTAAGAACACAAGGCCCCAAGGTGAAATTGAATTCCAGGAATGGGATGAGTTCAATAACTTATTTATGAATAAGTACTTCCCTCTTATTCTTCGAAAAAAGATGGAAAAAGAGTTCCATGAGCTTATGAAAAAGGACGATGAATCTTTTAATATATACGAAGTGAATTTTACAAGGCTTGAAAGGTATGCATCTAGCTTTATCATCCATCCTGAAAGTAAATTTGAACAATTCTTCAGTGGCTTAAAAAAAATTATTCCAAGTGCATTAGCTATAAGACACTTCAGTAGCTATGAAGAAATTGTGCGATGTGCTATCAAGGTAAAAATGGAAGTTGGTGTTACATATCCTTCTAATGGTTTTGACAAGAAAATAATGATGGAGTTCATGGAGAAATCACAGAACAATGGTGAAAAGAAGATGAATGTTTTTTATGCTCAAAGTGTGTAAAGAAGCATGGTGGAGATTTCCTAAAAGCTACTAGAAAATGTTTTAAGTGTGGAAAAGAAGGTCATCGAGAAGTAGATTGTCAATGTATTAAGAGAAAGGTTGTTAATGATGTGAATAGGGAAAAGACTTCAGAGAACGCTCCACCAATACTTCAATGCTTCATGTGCATGGAAATGTTGAATTATACTCATAAATTCCCTAATCCACGGGTTAAGGATGATAAACGTGAGCAACCTCTTAAGGGAAAGGATGAAGGGAAGTCTCATGCAATCACTATTTGTGAATTTGAGTATGACAATGATGTTGTGTAATGATTAAGTGTTTATGTAATGGGGTTTCAAAATAGTATCATGGAATCTCATTTATGGTATTGTGGAATTTTGGAATATCTATGTATTGGTTTTCAATAATTATATCATACTGGTAACCATGAAAAAGTGATTGAAATATTTTTGGAAAGATGATTATATGCGGATATTGAATGGATAATGAAAAAATGAAATGAGCTCATGATTGATATAAGGACTAAGTGATATCATGGTTTGAGTATATATAATTTTTGGGATTTTGGTATGTGGAAAGAGTTAAATTTTGACAGCATTAATGTTTTCACTAAGGTTCAATGGGTATTCATTTTTCAAGTGAATACATCATTAAGGTATTAACATGATTGTTATTTTACCAACAAGATATATGAGGGATAAATGATGGAATTCACATTCATGTTATATGACATTTTGAGTAATTGTTCTCTTTATACTATGAGTTCAGAAAGAAGAATTTAGGATAATCCTAATTATTTGAATGGATTATGTTGAACATATGTTAGTATTGTTTAAGGCAAGAAATTTATTTTTAAATATTATTGCATGAATGTTATAATAATGTAGTTTTAGAAAAAGGGACTACCTACTGGATGGGAGACAACCCGTCGTGTCAGAAAAGGCTGTGGGAATCGAACCCACAACCGAAGTGAGACATCCCTTTTTTTCCTACCACTGGCCTACACGAAGTCCCTGGGTAGTAGAAACTAGTTTTATTTTATTAAGTGGTATGATTGATGAAGTATAAGTTCATTTTTTGAATCACATACGATTAAAATCACCATATATGGACTTATTTATATTTGATAATTTTTCTATCCTTTTGTTTAAAACAGATGGAATGACCCTTCATTCTATCACATGATCTACTAACACATCATGAATAAAAAATTCAACTTCATTTCTTTAAGATATGAAGTTGAAATTGTTCAAGGCAGGACAACAATGACATTGTACCAAAATCAAGTAAGAATTTGTTTTAATTCAAAAATTCTTCAACTTTAGGGAAATTATCTTGAAAGCCAAAAATGTTGTCCTAGTACTCTAATATCAGATAAATTAGATGGTACCTTATATCATAACAAATTTATGTCTTTGTGATTGTTGTATTTTTCATATCCATGTTCTCTACCACTCTCTATCAGAACATGATGGTTAGATTTATCCCCTATATCCATATTTTCACCTATGATCTACTATGTGGAAACCCATTGATGAGTTAATTTGGTTAACCATTATGTTTAATACTTCACTTTTTTGAATTTATGTTTTAGTATTCCTTTTTATGATGTGGGTTTCTATGAAAGAAACACTCAAGTAGTAAACCATTTATAACCCCGACGGATTTCGAGGGAGAAATTAATTTTAAGGGGGGTATAATGTTACACCCTTAGATTTTATGATAAGTATTATTTTTAATTTATTTGACGTCATGTGTTTTATAATACATAAATATTATCTTGTGCTATACGCAACATCTTATTATATTGAAGTATACACAACACTATTCTTAGATTGTGTGACACAAAATTTCAAGTTCGTTTGATAATAGTATTTCTACGCAACATTTAGTGTATATATATATATATATTCAATGTATAAATGAAAAATGGTTGGATTCTGTTATAAAGAAACCACAAAGGAGTATTTCACAACATGAAACCCTGACTTGGCATGCATTACACACAATCGCGACCTTATTTGATAGCGTGTGTAGTACGCAATACCGAGTTTTTACTATAAAATGATATATTATTATAATATTATAAACAAGCCGTTATGAATAGTATTAACTGAATTTTGAATTTTTAACATTATAATTTATCTGAAACATTTTCTAGGATGAGGTATGAAAAAAATCAGTTTTTCGGATAAAAGAAGTATTTAAAAAAAATGCAGTTTTACCGCCTTTTGATGGCGCACCAACTTTAAATCTCGTTTTTGACATGTTAATAAGTTCAATTTGACAAAATAAAATTCTTTCTTGGAATCATGATATATATATTTAATTTGTATAAATGTTTCATATTATTCTGATAACTTTCATATTTTTATGAATAGTAAAAACATGCTACATTTTAATTAAAAACAACTTTTTTCATTGCAATAATTTATATGGTTAGATTATCTTTCTTATTGTTTTTAAAGTGTAATTAGAATATCTTTTTACCATTTAATCCAATGTTGGTCATTGGAATTAGTTTCACATTTAAATTGGACATAAACAAGTGATGATCTTTTGATAGTTATTGTTTCTTAAAAACACGCTATTTGTTTTGATAACAGGAATTACTTTTAAAATTAATAAATTCCATTTCTATGTTTTGAATTTTGAAAAATATACATCATTGTTGAATTTGAAATATCAAATATATCTTAGGCTGAATTGTTTGTATTTTTCTGAAAAACTACAATTTTTGATGAATAATGAAAACACTGAGTTTTCAGTTAAAACTGACTTTTTATTTAAATAATCATTTACTTGATTTAATATATTTTCTGTCAAAATATATACATAATACTTATATAAGTTAAATGAAATTAATTGGAATCATTTTATATTAATTTTAGATTTATGAAAATTGTATTGAACTTTTCACCGTCTTTTACCCACCTCATATCATCTTTTGAAATTGTTCATAAAACATAATTTTACCGCTTTTGTGAGTTGAATTTCGAAAACCCGAGAGACACGGGTAATATCAAGGAGTAAAATATGGGTCAATTAGAGAAAAATAATTTTTGATGAATAGTAACTTTTTACTTTCATTTACCACAATTAAAAGTAAATAGGGTAATTCAAGGTTAAAAGAGTATTATAATAATTAAAATTACCTTAACACTTGTTCAAACATTATTTAATGAGTAATGGACGACCATGGGAAGCCTTGGGTCGTTTTTGGGACCCCATGGAGCCACTTATGAAAGATAATGACACAATAGATTAATTAATTTAATGTAAAGACAAAGTTGGCATTAAAAAAATACTTTAGTAATTAATTTTTATAAGGGGATATATAAATTATCATTTCGACTATAAATATTAATTGGAACTATAAAACGTTTTAATACATGTTTTTATTTTTTTTTAATTTTTATACATCAAATAAATTTTAATATTTATGATTCAATAATGATGCAGTATTTACCTCAATAATAAATGATTTAAATAAATAAGATTATAATGATTAACATATTATCCAAAAACTATCCAATTCTTATTGGATGATTATATTTCTAATATGAGTCATCTTATATTTGAAATTAATGTGTTTTGGACCTCTTTAACCCGAAGTTATGTTTATAATAAAATAATATTTTCACACATTCCTAAAGAGCCCCTCCTCTCCATTATAAAAGGAGACCACTTCTATGAAATTCCACACACCTCTCAAGCCATTTGGATCATCCAAACTCTACCCAATTAAGCTCTCCACACCCCTATCATCCCCCTTGAAGCCTTACATTAGGAAGAAGGCACTTGAAGAAGTCATTTTGGTTCAAACCAAAGGAAGTTACCCAAATTAAAGATAATAGTTTCTCTTAAATTGTTTTATTTTATTCTACTTATAAAACCACTAAAACCTTTTTAATACTTTATTTTGTAACCAAAGCAGTATCCTAAATATACTAGGATGTTTTTATGAAAAGGATTCGAACTACACTTCCACACACCTCGATCTAATGGATGAAGAACATAATGTTTCTGTGGATGTCAAACTAACGCTTCACGAAACAATGATTGTTCGATTTTCTCCTACCACCTCTCATGGTGGCCATTATGATGGAAGTATATTTATATATGATATATATTTTGTTTATTATTTACTTATTCTTATTTACTTCCCAATTATATCAAGCTTTTATGGTTTCCATTGAGGGTAAATTCGATGATCTCAATTATGGAAGTGCGGACTACCGCCCCCTCAAAGTGATGTGATTCGTTAATGCATTATGTGGGATTTATAAAGGATGTATTTAATGATGTATTATATGATATTATACTGGAATTATAATATATCTATTCCATGAAAAAAATAAATAGAAATGAAAGTAGAGTTCATGCGTATGTACGGCTTACTGTCTCCATGAACGATGCATTTCATTTCTTATCTCCATATGTTATGTACTATTATAAATACATGTATATGATTGATATATAATGAATATATATGATATATAAATCACGATTTAAATTATGTATGTATGTATATCATGATATAAGTAATAACACAATCAAGAATAACAGGTCCAATCACGTACGATAAATAAGTTGATTTTACCCAAAACGTTGCTTTAACATGAGATTTACAAAAGAAAAGGTAATATAAAGTCATAAGTGAACCATATATGATATCATAACAGTGAATATGATTATGTAATATGTCAATGAAATTCTTTAAATCATTATATAGGTGGTTCGGATATGTACGAAGCATATCAGTCCTAAGGTAATGGATAATTATTCCAATCACATTCTTATCCGAGATTGTTCATCCTTACGTATTTATTGGGGTTATGATTATTATCAATGTTCATATGTTCTCAAAATGTTTTCATAAAATTTTAACTTTTCTTCCATGTATGTTTAAAGTCATTTTTACCATTTTCTACTTTTACCACATCGTATGGATGGAATATTACTTTTGTTTACATACGAGGTAATTTTTGACTTTTCCAAAAAAATGTACGAGAAGTATATTATTTTTAACTTATACGGCATGAACACATTTTTACGGTTTATTAATGCATAATTTTAATGAATCATACTCTAAAATATTTCACGAGTATTTTCAAAAAAATCCATTTCTTTTAAAATTTCATGGCCTTTTGTGGAAAGAAAATATTTTTGAAGATTAAAGGACATTTTCCTCAAGAATTCATTTCAAGTGTTTTGTCAAAACTATTTTCCATCTAAGATGAAATTATTTCCTATTTGTATGTTTCAAGTATAATGTCTATATTATTTAAATGGTTTAACTTTCCTTATGATGAAATTATATCCATTTGTGTTATATGGATTATGTTATGATGGGATGATGTTTATGAAACCCATTTTATTCTTTGGGTTTTGATAAATGATATATGTTTATGTTGTGGAACACGTAAGAATGATTTAATTATGAGATGGGCGGGACCTATATATCTCTATAATGCATTGGGTACAGATTTATATCTCATGAGATTGACATGGTTGGAACGGTAAGTTAATCCAGTTCAGTGTTACAGGACTGGAATGAGGAGTGAACTCGATTCAGAATGGGACTTTTTCCACTAAGATGGTCTTGGAAGCAATGCCTTGGCTACTATGGAAATCATATCATGTGCTTAATGTTTTTCCACAATTAAAAGTTTTATTCCTATTCTATATTATCATGATTGATGTTCCATTATGATATATTCCTCACGTACTTCCAAGTTTTATGTCATTGCTTAAGATTTTGATGTTTAAACATTATGTTCATGTTTTTATTTTAAAATGTATATGGTTTGTTTTATTTTCTCCATGCATACCTTTAATGAGAATTTTAGCTCACCATTTTTATGATTTCTTTTCCCCAGGATATAAAGAAAGGTTTTAGGTAAGAAAACAAAAGAGGAAGATCGTTATAGGAGATGTTGAAGACCTTTCACCAAAATTAGAACATTATATTCGAAGTTTCCAAAGGCACAAAATATAAGGCCCCAGCCTTAAACCGTACTTAATATTTAATTAAATGATTAATTCACATTGATGATATTTTCAGGTTTAGAGTTTTAGAGAATTAGGACATTACTATTACATCTCAAAAGATTACAAAGTATAAACTTCTACTAAGTTTCCATAAAATAAAAACTCTTAAAAAGATACATGTGTAGTTCCATGTTTTAGGTAGCATGACTTTCCCATGATCCCATCCTTCACCCTAGTCCACGTTAAGTCCAGTGAAAAACATTTCAAAACCATGGGATGAGCATAAAAAGCTCACTATGGGATACACAAAGAATGAAAACTGTTAGTTTTTTAAAACAACCAGTAAACCATGTATACATTATCAAAGTAATAGTTTTCACCTTTTTGAAGTAGTAAAAACTTTTCACTAAATAAAAGTTCATTACTTACCCTTCAGTAACCAAAAGATTACCATAAAACCCATATAAAGATCACACAACATATAAAGGTAACATGGGACATAAACATACTTAAGTGGAATAACCATACGGTCGACTTCCACACATACTTAATGGAATAGCCATATGGCCGACTTCCAAACATACATAATGGAATTGCCATACGGTCGACTTCCATACCCAATGCATTGGAGGTTATAACGTAACCACCCGTCCTGGTATTCACGGCACCACCCGTCATATGGTTTATCACATAACCACCCGTAAAATGTCCAAGTACCATTATAAAATTATATCACATGAAAACAACATAAAGGTATGATAAAATTTCCACATTTCAATCAAAATATATCATTTAAATATATTGAAATAATAGAATCCTTTATCAAAACCACTTTCAATACAAAAATACAAAAAGGAGTATATGGTATTTATTCTATTTTAAAAACATTACGGCTTGTCGAGGAAGCCAAAGATCAAATAATACTCGCAGAGGCAGAAAAGGTCGTTGTCACTGCGTACGTAAAAAGAAACATTCCTTTTTGTCATTTAGTAAAACGCTTCGTAGAAAAAATATTCCTTTTGAATAAATGTAAAAGACAAAGTGGTTTATACACCGTATAAAATAAGGTTGTGTATAAAACAAAATATGCCTCAATGAATGGAGATTGAGACGAAGACCGTTACAAAGACGGTATCCTTGGTTTAAGGATAAATCAATTGCATAATTATGTGTGACAAAAGAATAAACCAAATATAAGTGGATATTAATTGTAAAACAATCATATGTTATTCAAACTTATTCATAGAAAGATATATTCAAGGAGTACAAGTTTATCCCAAAGAATCAAATTTGTGTTAAAAAGTTCCCTTGCAAAAATTTGACAGCCTAACGGCGTCACTTCATAATTCAGAAAAGAGTTGATGAGAGATAAAAAGGCTATCTCATCACATGGACATAAAATTTAGATCAATAGGGATATAGAAGAACATATCCCAACATAAAATTATGTGAATTAAAAGTCATAACAAATGAAGTCTTTTACAAAAAGAAGGGGGTGAAAGGTTCCCTTACTGACATGTGTATCTTTCGAGACATGCACCCCGCGAAAGAAAGAGAATACAACATTGATGTAAATACTCATAAATGAATGTATATTATACAATGAGAAAAATAACAGGCAGTATATACACCACTCAAAGGAAATTGTGGCATATGTAGCATAAATCTCACGATAATAAAAGTGAGATGAAAAATCCCTTACGAAAACTCGGCAGCCTAAAAACGACACATAAACTTACAAAAATGTATTGATGAAATCAAATAGGGTCTCTCATCATATTAACATAATGTTTACAGAAATAGGAATATAAAAGATCATCACCCAACATAACAAAGAGGAGCTTAAAAGAAGTGACATAAAGGAGAGTACTTTAAAAGAAAGTGAGGGGTTTGATATCTTATGAAAATTCGGCAGCCTAACGGTGCCACTCAAAACTTCCAAAATGGATTGATGAGAGAGAATAGGGTATCTCATAATATGAACATAAAAATTACAGTAATATTAATATAAAAGAACATCCCAATAACAATAATGATGAGCTTTAGAAGGAATGACATAAAAGTGTGTACTTAAAAAGAAAGAGAGGACTAAGATCCCTTACACCGGGTCTGACTTGACTCGATTGTTCTTTAATCTCCTGAATAATAAACTTGAGTTTATTTATACTTACATAAGAACCTTATTCCTTTTATATCACTTATTACCATGTCACAGACATTATTTAATCATTTAAGTTAATAATGTTTGTTTTGCCGATACTTGGTTCTTAAGTCGAAAGTGAACTTCTTACAATTACATGTTGTTCGTGTGGTCAATGTTTCATTATATCCAGAATGATATTCATGATTTGGATATCATATATATCATATATATCCAGAATATATATGTATTTATAATATTACATAATCATTTATAGGTAAGAAATGAAATGCACCGTTCGTGGAGACGGTAAGCCGTACGTATGAATGAACGCTACTTTCATTTCATTTTCATATTAATGGAATTAAAACTAAATGAAATGTATGTATATTTTAATTCCAGAATTATTATATATATATATATATCATTTATAAATATGTACTTATAATAGTACATTACATTTGGGGATAATAAATGAAATGCACTGTTCATGGAGACGGTAAGCCGTACGTACGCATGAACGCTACTTTCATTTATATCTCATACTTTAATGAAACAAATAATAATTATATAGAGGTATATAATAATTTCAGTGTAACATCATATATAATAACCTTAAATCCATCCTTTATACGTCCCACGTATGGAATTAACGAATCACATCACTTTGAGGGGGCGGTAGTTCGCACTTCCTAAAATGAAGATATCGCGTATACCCATAATGGAAGCCATAAAGTTAAGCCACAAATGAAAAACACAGAGTCTTAAGTAAAAAATAATCATATTATATATCATATATAAATATAGTGACATCTTAATGGCCACCTTTGAAGGTGTTATATGAGTGTTGAACAATCATCGTTTCGTGAGGCAGAAATTCACCATCGACGGAAACAGTATGTTCTTTAACCATTAGATGTAGCTGTGTGTAAGTTTAGCTCGAATACTTCTTATAAAAACATCCTAGTATATTGAAGATACAGGAGTTGTTACAAAAGAAATGAATAAAAAGAGTTTAGGGGGTTGGAGAGGCAAAATAAAACAAAAGGACTCAAGTGAAGACATTACCTTATAATCGGGTAACTCCCTTTGGTTTGAGCTCAAAGGCTTCCATGGGAAGACTTCTGCCCAATTTGAGGCTTCAAGGATTAATAGAGGGAAGAGGAGAGACAAAATGGGCAGGGGTTGGCCGAGCCAAAGGCTTTGGGAGTGTGGGTAAGGTGGTAGAGTTGGGTTTCTTTTATAAGAGGAGAGGAGGGGCACTTTTTTAAAGTCAGAAAATGTTACATTATTTTCTAAAGCGGTTCAGATTTTAAAGGTCCCACATTAAATTATTTCTAGGATAAGGTGATAATGGTTCGAAATCCACTCATACAATAGGTTTTCGACATGTGTAGGTCTTAGATATTACATTATCTTTCCATTTTATTTAAATTGTTAAATAATGAGGTTATCGCTGCATCATCATGATGACATAAATAAATTAATTTATTTAACGTCTAGAAATTATAAAAAAAATACTATGATATATGAAATATTTTAGGATTTCCAATGACTATTTATAGTCAAAAATATGACTTGTATAACCCCATGTCAAAACTATTTTATTAAAACATCTCATGTTTGTGTCATTTTTAGATTATCATTAAATAAAAAGGTATTTATGTCATTTTCCAACCAAAGTGGCTCCATGGGGTCCCCAAGTTGACCCATGAATTTTCTTGGTCAGAAATGACACATCCAATGAGGGTAGGACATGTGTCTAGGTCATTTCATTTTATTAAAACATTATTCATACCTTAAACTACACTAATTACTTCTAATCGCGATTAAAAACATAATAAGTTACTATTCACCAAAAAATTATTTTAATCTCATTGAACCACGTTTTACTTATTAATGAAAACCATTTATTTCAGATTTTTGAAATTCAAAACACAAAGGTGGAAAAATTTCATTTAAACGGAAAATCAGTTTTTATAAGTACCACTTAGTGGTTTCACTATTCATCAAAAATTGACGTTTTTAAGAAAATTACCAAAAATTAACACTAAGATATATTTGATATTCCAAATTCAAAAATTATGTCTATTTTACAAAATTCAAAACATATAAGTTGCATTAATTAATTTAATAATTAATTCCTGCTGTCAAAACAAATAGCGTGTTTTTATGAAACAAAATGTATCAAAATATTGACACTAGTTTAAGTCTGATTTCAAAGTGAAATTAATTCCATCGACCACTATTGGATTAAATAGTAAAAATATATTCTAATTTAACATTAAAACCAATTCAAAAGATAATATAATAATATAAATAAATTAGATTAAAAAGAGGTTTTGAATTAAAATACAACAATTTATACTATTCATTAAAAAATGAACTTTATCGGAAAGATACCAAAAAATAACCCAAGGTAAATATCAATGTCCCAATCATAAATAATATGTATATTTTGAAAAATAGAGTTTATAAAATTTTCAAAAAGTGGATTTAAAAGGGGTTCGCCATTAAAAGGCGTTGAATCGACCTTTTAAAGAATATTAGAATGTTTACGCTTAAAAACTGGATTCATTTCCATTTTTAATCCTCTAACATTTACTGTAAAGAGTAAAAATATATTGACAAACATATATAATCATTTTTTAGATAGTTCTGTTCATTCCCACCATTACAACGGCTAGGCGTTAACTACCATTTAAAATAAGATTATTTTATTATTAGAGTGCAACGTAAGATTCCCAAGAAACACGTTGTTGCGTATTGGGTACGCCATCGAGCATAGTGTGCCTTTTAAAGTAATATTAATATTTTATTCACAAAAATGGATGAATATAAAAATGTCATATTCTTTATTTAACTGGGGTGTTACATCCTTCCCCCCTTTTGAGAATTGCGTCCTCACAATTTTAAAATTGGGCTCGGAAACATCCTTGAAAGTCCCACATCGGAACAAGAGTCGGTAAAACAATCACTTTAAAATAAAGAAAGAGAAGTACAGAGGTTAGCCGAGTTAACCCATACTAGGATTCAAAGTATGAAAATATGTACATGGAGGAAAAAACAAAGGGTCATGTTCTGATGGAGAGTGATAGTAAACATGTCTAGGAGAAAGTTAACCATAAGAAAATCACAAACTTGTGATTGGTTAAACAGTATTCGATTCCTCAGTAGGAAAAGTTAATAGACAACATTTTTGTTTTAAGTTACTTTTCATTGAAGAATTTATTCATAAGGAAACATAATCACTTATCATGTTGACTTTCAACTTTTATTAGATTCCTTACACAAACTCATATTTTCTCCAAAAGACAAGTATTTAGGAAGACTTGTTAACATTAATAGTACTATAATAAACTTCTAGAGAATCACCTAATCCACCAAAGAGAACTATATACTTCCTGTGTCTTTAGGCTTTAACCAAAACCAAAACAAAAAAGGTTATTACAAGATTAGATAATCCAGAAAAGGAAAACCCTTTAAAAAGACAATCTATGCTTAATCTCAAAAATTTGTCCAACAAAACTCAATGTTCAATGAGACCATTCGATAAACAAATTGTCCATAAAATAATTCAAAGTATACCAAACTAATATTGAAAAAAAAATATTTAAAGGACTTAGTCACGTAGTCTTCCAAGGTACAAATTAACTTTTATCTCCAAATAACATTAGTTTCTCTTAAATTCTCATATTGAAAAGTAATTAAACTAATCACATATCCTCGATGATAGGTTAATCATTTCCATAAATAACCCAAAATAAACATTACTCTTGATTCCTAAAATAATCTAACTAAAAGGAATCAGTCAAACTAACCAGGGATTCACGTAGTCCAATGGTAGGAGATAAATACCAGTTGCACTTTGGTTGTGGGTTCAATTCCCGCAGCTTTGTCCGACGTGACGGGTTGTCACACGGTCTGCGTGTTGTCCTTTTTCCAAAACTATATAACTCTTAAAACATTCCCCAAAACGAGATAAAATCTTCAAAAATAAACATAACATTTTTTAACCTCAGGTTTATCTTATGCTTTCATTTTCCAGCATATCATATAATAACACATAATTACCTCAAAATTAAGGATCATATAAAATCTAATGGTTACCTTTATAATTATTAACTGAACTTCCACATTTATTGGTCATCTCGTACATGATGCATTACAGAATGTACCAAGGTTCAAGTGGTTGATCATGACTCCTTGATAGTTGGTTTAGAACAACCACTATTTTCCTCATTGAATCCTCTGTTTTTTCTAGTATCTTAATCAGAGAACCACCACAGTTTCCTTCAAACCAGTTGTCTCTTTGGTGCCTGCTAGATCCATACATTCACTAAAAACAGAAATATCGTTGTGAGTATATCAACAAAAAAATCATTTACTAATGAGGAAGATATACTTACTCTTTCACTTTGTCTAAAAACTAGGACTCTTTCTGAAATCTTAACCATTATTGTAATGTAACTTATGCTTAAAGAATACCCTAACCTCTAAAGTTATCTAAACCGACCTTTGATACTAACTATAAGGCCCCAGCCTTAAACCTTACTTAATATTGAATTAAATGAGTAATTCAAATTGAGGATCTTTTCAGGTTTACAGTTTTATAGAATTAGGACATAACTATTACATCTCAAAAGATTACGAAGTAGAAACTTCTACTAAGTTTACATAAAATAAAAACTCTTAAAAAAGAAACATGTCTAGTTACATGTTTTAGGTAGCATGAATTTCCCTTGATCCCATCCTTGACCCTATTCCACGTTAAGTCCTCTGAAAAACATTTCAAAAACAAGGGATGAGCATAAAAAGCTCAGTAAGGGATAACAAAGAATGAAAACTGTTAGTTTTTCAAAACAACAAGTAAACCATGTATACTTTATCAAAGTAATACTTTTCACCTTTTTGAAGTAGTAAAAACTTTTCACTGAATAAAAGATCATTACTTACCCTTCAGTAACCAAAAGATTACAATAAAACCCATATACAGATCACACAACATATAACGGTAACTTGGGACATAAACATACTTAAGTGGAATAACCATACGGTCGACTTCCACACATACTTAATGGAATAGCAATACGGCCGACTTCCACACATACTTAATGGAATAGCCATACAGCTGACTTCCATACCCAATGCATTGGAGGTTATAATGTAACCACCAATCCTGGTATTCATGACACCACCAGTCATAGGGTTTATCATGTAACCACCTGTAAAATGTCCAAATACCATTATAAAATTATAACACATAAAACAAACATAATGGAATGATAACATTTCAACATTTCAATAACAATATATCATTTAAATATATTGACATAATATAATCCTTTATCAAAACAATTTTCAATACCAAAATACAAAAAAGAGTATATGGTATTTATTCTATTTTAAAAACATTACGTCTTGTTGAGGAAGTCAAAGATCAAACAATATTCGCGGCGGCAGAAAAGGTCGTTGTCACCGCGTACATAAAAAGAAACATTCTTTTTTGTCATTTAGTAAAACACTTCGTAGAAAACGATTCCTTTTGAATGAACGTAAAAGTCAAAGGAGTTTATACACCTTATAAAATAAGGTTGTGTATAAAACAAAATATGCCTCAATGAATGGAGATTGAGACGAAGACCCTTACAAAGACGATATCCTTGGTTTAAGGATAAATCAATTTCATAATTATGTGCGACAAACGAATACCCCAAATATAAGTCTATATTAAGTGTAAAAAAATCAGAGGTTATTCACACAAATTCATAGAACGATATATTCAAGGAGTACAAGTTTATCCCAAAGAATCAAATTTGGGTTAAAAAGTTCCAATGCAAAAATTTGACAGCCTAACGTCGTCACTTCAAAATTCAGAAAAGAGTTGATGAGAGATAAAAATGATATCTCATCACATGGACATAAAATTTAGATCAATAAGGATATATAAGAACATATCCCAACATAATATTATGTGAATTAAAAGACATAACAAAATAAGTCTTTTACAAAAAGAGGAGGGTGAAAGGTTTCTTTACCAACATGGGTATCTTTCGAGACATGCACCCCGCGAAAGAAGGACAATACAACATTGATGTAAATATTCATAAATGAACGTATATTACACAATGAGAAAAATAACGGGTAGTACATACACCACTCAAAGGAAATTGTGGCATATGTACCATAAATCTCACGAGAATAAAAGTGAGATGAAAAATCCCTTATGAAAACTCGGCAGCATAACGGCGCCCCATAAACATAAAAAAATGGATTGATGATATCAAATAGGGTATCTCATCATATTAAAATAATATTTATAGAAAGAGGAATATAAAAGATCATCCCCCAACAAAACAAAGATGAGTTTAAAAGAAGTGTCATAAAGGAGAGTACTTTAAAAGAAAGTGAGGGGTTTGATCTCTTACGAATATTCGGCAGCCTAACGGCGCCACTCAAAACTTCCAAAATGGATTGATGAAAGAGAATAGGGTCTCTCATCATATGAACATAAAAATTACAGTAAGAGTAATATAAAATAACTTCCCAATAACATGAATGATGAGATTTATAAGAAATGACATAAAAGAGTGTACTTAAAAAGAAAGAGAGGAGTAAGATCCCTTACCTCGGGTCCGACTTGACTCGATCATTCTTTAATCTCCTAAATAATAAACTTGAGTTATTTTCTACTTCCTTGAGATCATTATTCCTTTTATATCACTTATTACCATGTCATAGACATTATATAATCATTTAAGTTAATAATGTTTGTTTTGTCGATACTTGGTTCTTAAGTCGAAAGTGAACTTCTTACAATTACATATTGTTCATGTGGTCAATGTTTCATTATATCCAGAATTATATTCATTATTTGGATATCATATATATCATATATATGAAGCATATACATGTATTTTTAATATTACTTAATCATTTAGAGGTAAGAAATGAAATGCACCTTTCATGGAGACGGTAAGCCGTACGTACGCATGAACGCTACTTTCATTTCTTTGTCATATTAATGGAATTAAAACTGATGTAGAGGTATGTATATTTTAATTCCAGAATTATATTATATATATATCCATTATAAATATGTACTTATAATAGTACATTACATTTGGGGATAAGAAATGAAATGCACCGTTCATAGAGACGGTAAGTCGTACGTACGCATGAACACTACTTTCATTTCTATCTCATACTTTAATGGAAAGAAATAATAATGATATAGAGGTATATTATAATTTATGTATAACATAATATATAATAACATTAAATCCATCCTTTATATGTCCCACGTATGGCATTAACGAATCACATCACTTTGAGGGGGCGGTAGTCCGCACTTTCTAAAATGCAAATATCACGTATACCCATAATGGAAGCCATAAAGGCAAGCCACAAATGAAAAATACAGAAGCTTAAGTAAAAAAATAAACATATTATATATCATATATAAATATAGTTACATCTTAATGGCCACATTTGAAGGTGTTATATGAGTGTTGAACAATCATTGTTTCGTGAGGCAGAAATTCGCCATCCACGGAAACAATATGTTCTTTAACCATTAGATGTAGGTGTGTGTAAGTGTATCTCGAATACTTCTTATAACAACATCCTAGTATATTGAAGATACTGTAGTTGTTATATAAGAGTTTAATAAAAAGTGTTTAGGGGTTGGAGAGTCAAAATAAAACAAAAGGACTCAAGTGAAGACATTACCTTAAAATCGGGTAACTCACTTTGGTTTGAGCTCCAAGGCTTCCTTGGGAAGACATCTACCCAATGTGAGGCTTCAAGGAGTAAGAGAGGGAAGTGGAGAGACAAAATGGGCAGGGTTTGGCGAGACAAAGGCTTTGGGAGTGTGGGTAAGGAGGTAGTGGTGGGTGCCTTTCATAAGAGGAGAGGAGGGGCACTCTTGTAAAGTCACAAAATGTTACTTTATTTTGAAATGATTTTCTGATTTTAAAGGTCCCAAATTGATTTATTTCTAGTATAAGGTTATAAGGGTTCTAAAGACACTCATCCAATAGGTTTTGGACATGAGTAGGTCTTATATATTACATTATCTTTCCATTTTATTTAAATCGTTAAATAATGAGGTCATCGCTGCATCATCATGATGAAATAAATAATTAAATTTATTTAACGTCTAAAAATTATAAAAAAATAATATGATGTAGGAAATATTTTTAGATTTCCAATGACTATTTATAGTAAAAAATCTGACTTGTATAACCCCATATAGTAATTGTTTTAGTAAAACATCTCATGTTTGTGTTATTTTTACTTTATCATTAAATAAAAAGGTATTTATGTCATTTTCCAACCAAAGTGGCTCCATGGTGTCCACAAGATGACCCATGGATTTTATTGGTCGGAAATTAAACATCCAATGAGGGTAGGACATGTGTGTAGGTCATTTCATTTTATTAAAACATTATTCTTACCTTAAACTACACTAATTACTTTTAATCGCGATTAAAAACTTAATAAGTTACTATTCACCAAAAAATTATTTTAATCCCATTGAACCACATTTTACTTATTAATTACAACCATGTATGTCTTATTTTTTAAATTAAAAACAAAAAGGTGGCAAAATTTCATTTAAACGGAAAATCAGTTTTTATAAGTACCACTTAGTGTTTTCACTATTCATCAAAAATTGACGTTTTTCAGATAATTACCAAAAATTCACCCTAAGCTATATTTGATATTCTGAATTCAAAAATGATGTCTATTTTAAAAAATTCAAAACATATAAGTTGCATTAATTAATTTAATAATTAATTTCCACTGTCAAAACAAATAGTGTGTTTTTATGAAACAAAATGTATCAAAAGATTGACACTAGTTTAAGTCTGATTTCAAAGTGAAATTAATTTCATAGACCACTATTGGATTAAATGGTAAAAATATATTCTAATTTCACTATAAAACCAATTCAAATGATAATATAATCATATAAATAAATTAGATTAAAAATAGGTTTTGAATTAAAATACAACATTTTACACTATTTATTAAAAAATGAACTTTATCAGAATGATACCAAATATTAACCCAAGGTAAATTTCAATGTCCCAATAATAAATAATATGTATATTTTGAAAAATAGAGCTTATAAAATTTTCAAAAAGTTGATTTAAAAGGGGTTCACCATCAAAATGCGGTTAATCGACTTTTTAAATAATATTAGAATGTTTAAGCTTAAAAACTGGATTCATTTGCATTTTTAATCCTCTAAAATTTATTGTAAAGTGTAAAAATATTTGACAAACATATATAATCATTTTTTAGTTAGTTCTATTTATTCCATCCATTACAACGACTAGGCGTTAACTACCATTTAAAATAATAATATTTTATTATTAGAGTGCAACGTAAGATTCCCAAGAAACACATTGTTGCGTATTGGGTACGCCATCGAGCATAGCATCCCCTTTAAAGTAATATCAATATTTTATTCACAAAAATGGATAAATATAAAAATGTCATATTATTTATTTACCGGGGGTGTTACAGTAAACTATTACGGTCTTTGTGTGTCTGTTTTTGTTATGTATTAAGTATTCCACAAAAGTAATGTAATGCCCATGTACGTCAATCTCTGGGACTTTAAAACAATAATCACATATATTGGATAACCATGCACACTTACCATATACAATGTAATAATTGAATTGAAAATTATTAATATAATATGACATACCTTTTAAACCACTTGTTTACCCATTAAATACTCCATAACACTAATTCATCTTCATCATTAAGTTTTAGAGACCTTTCCATTCAATTCTACGATGAGTCCAAGATTAATTTAATTATGTTGGATTCCTAGATTCATCAGTACGTTCAATTTCATATTTCCCTGAGATAATTTATTCTTCTATCTGTTTGAATCTTGGATATAATTCTTTAGGAAAAGATGCATGATATTTGTTTTAAATATTGATAGGATAATAACGTTTTTATTTATGGGAATTGAATATAAATATATTTTGGTTGTTTCATGTTGGGATTTTTAAATTGTTATCTCATTATTCAATTTTCCAAATAATTGAGAGGTAGATGGATTTTATCTGAACTCCTCTTGATTATAACATTTATATTTAGTTTAAAGTTGATGATATTTATTAATTTTTTTTATTTTATTTTATCAAAACATAATTATTGTGGTTTTATTTATAATTATTGAATATTATTTATTTTTTCAAAATTCCATTTGATTAATGGATTTCAAATAATGATTTTTAAATTATGATTTGGTGTTCATGAATGGAAATTTGATGGAAAATAAATACATTAAATGATATATTTTATTTAAAATGTTTGGAATTGTTGATTTGGCATGGTATTTAACGTATTTTTTTGGATTAAAATAATTTATTATAAATGTGACCCTACAGAGGGGTGTGTGAGAATGAGGGACATGGAATATGGTTACCTTGTGATAGCTGGGTAAGTCAATGAAAAAATTATCCTAAGTATGAAAATTCCATATATGAATACATGTCGGCATGTGTGGATGTGTGAAATAGTCCCAGCAAATTTATTATGAAGCGTGGTTTATATAAAAATCCAAATTTATTTCATTAGGCCATGTTCATTTTTCTAACATTTGTCATTTTAATAACTACTTCTACTAATATAAACATTCTTTAGTTCACATTTTGATCTTCCTCTTATATACTTTTAAAAAATAGTCAATGTGTTAAATATATAATAAATATATTTAAAATTACATGATTAAATTAGTATTATCTGCCTTAAAATAATATTAATTTTTTTCAATATTAATACTTATTCAATAGGATTATTCATGCACTATTTATAATTTGAGGATGTAATTATAATAACTAAAGGAATAAAAAATGAATGGTATTCATTTTTTCATACCTTTTTATCGAATTCATATTTATGCATGTTGGTGTAGACCATAACCAATATTTCAAGAATATTTATTTTGATAAAATAAAACATTGTATCACTATTGATAATATATTATTTTTATGGTATAATAGGGATCACATTCGTTGAATCAACTAAGATAATTAAAAATGTTTTTGAAATGTTTACTCATGGTAAAATTATATATTTTGATTCATTGGATGATTATAAAAATATGATTGTGATTTTTTATCATATCTAAATATTATAATGAGTTTTATAGACATATTAATAAGGATAAAAAAATGACAATATTAATTGTAATTGGAAATAAGATGGAAAGAGGAAAAGTTTTCGACTATCAGACAGAATGAATAATAAAATTTTAACTATAATATAGTTTATAATATTTTTGTAATTTTATTCATAAATATATAAATAAATATGTTTGAAAATGATTTAAACTAAAATCAATTCAATGAATTTATATAAATAAATTCGATTATAAAATTTTTTAGGAATTTTTTATTAAATATTGAAATTATAAAAAAGATAAAATTAATGATATTTATTGAGTAAGATTAACATTTGTCTATAAATGATTTGAAATCCTTATCTACTGTAATTTTTAATTTTTTAAATTATTCTATTATTGTGAGATACTATAAAACACCACCTAGTTTTAGTGGGTATAATTATGAAATCATACCTATATAGTAAATAAAATTATTTCTGGCAGATTAGTATTAAATGATAATTGGTGATATTGGATACGTGGTTTTCTCACTGATATCAATTTTATGTGATAAAACTAGAATATTAAATCTTATAAAGTAATAATAAAATATGCATGATTAATCCCATAGGGAAAAAATAAAATTTCATTATTGATAATCTACAAAATGGCATGTGAATAAGGAAATATAAATTTTTATGATAAATCAATAATGTAAAGTGATAAATAAATCAATTCCAAATGTGTATTTTATAATTAATTAGTCGTCCCATTCAATTTATCCATCTCATTGATAACACTATTATTAATAACACACCCTCAGTCTCTAATATACATTTTTAACAAATAATTTATAGAATTCTAATGTTCTTGATGATTCTTGAAAAATAAATAAATACTCATTAATAATTGTCAATGATGAACAATTATTATAAAATTACTATTCTATATGGGGATTAGTGTTTCATGTTTTATATAGATATATAAATTATAAATATTCCATTAAATATCAAAAGTAGAAGAATTTTTTTTGGAGATATAGATTAATATACATTTTATCCTTTATGTAAGAACATGATATCTTTTATTAAATAATATGGAGTAGTGAAGGAATGTAATTTAATATCAAAATTAGGTTAAGTATATTTTTTTCATATATTATATGTATATAAATATATTTATTAATTTTTTAAATACCATGTTTAATTCATATGATGTTGAATTAAGAGAATGGAATTTATTATCCTTTTTACCCTTAAAATATGATTGATTGAAATAAAAAAGATAATTAATTTATGGTTTAATATGAATTTTATTTATAATAAAACCAAATGTAGATATTGTTTAGAAAAAATAAAATTGTATAGAGTGGGTTATTATTTAAACAAAAATATAATGATGACAACCATTATTTCTATATTTAAATTTTTGAGTAATTTTAAATGAATATGTTGGATTTATATATTTTAAACTATGTAAATGAAAATCATAAAAGGATGGATGAATAAATCAATTTAGTTTTAAATAATTGATGACGAATTATAATTACTAATTCATTTTTTGGTATTCTAATAGAATAGATATTGACTAGAATATATGATAGGTTAGAATAATCAATAATCCAATTTAATTTTATAATTTACATAAAATAAAACATTAGTATTTCCTTAAACTCTGGTTATTGAGATATTGATCCTCTCTTTTAATTTAAACATGTTTATTATTTTAATATATATTAATGTTTGAAAATCATATTTAATGAATATTGTTAAATATTTTTCTAATAAATTTGAGTGTCTTTTGTTTTCTATGATATAATATATATCAATTTACACATGTTAATTGTAATTTTATGAAAATAAAATTGTAATTTATATATAGTGGAATTAATGTGTTATATTATTATATTTACCTTGATTTCCCACTTTTTCCACCATTCAAATAAATATAAAAATTAATACTTATAAAATGATTATGAATGAAAACTTCCTTGGTGTCCCACAAAATAATGAAAATTTTCTTCTTCAAAATTATAAATCATCATAAGATTTTATTTTTGAATAATAGGGAATAGAATATTGATCAATATTTTTCCTCGCAAAGACATAATAATTTATTATCAATGTCTAATGTACCAATAGATTTTATATCATGAATCAAATTTATCTCCATTTATTAATAAAGATTAAAAAAATTATATCTATAAATTTTGTAAAATAAATAATGCTTCCCCACAAAAACAAATGGTTTTAATAGTATTCTATATCAATATTTTATTAAAATATAATAAATATGGATAGAAAACTATACAATCAAAATAATAAAATCATTATGTTTATCTGTCATTCATTTTATCAAATTCTTCATTTTCTCATTCCAATTACTAATGGAACACTAATGGGTTATGTTCTTTTCTCCAAAATGTGTACATTAATTATTTAAATGATGAAGAAAAATTATTAATTTTATTTAAACACGTTATTATTTTTCTCATCACTTTTACTATATTATTATTTCTATTTAATGGTATAATTTTCCATGATAGACATCCATAAAATTGGCTGGTGAATTTAAATTCAAAATTAATAAACAATTTTCATATATGTCTGCATAAATCATGAAATCAATATAATAAATTATTATTTAGGATTCGTAAAGCATGGAGTCCTAAATATAAATTTAAAATGTACCATAAATATTATTTTGAAAATCAGTACATTAGATGAAAAAAATTATTGATAAATAAAAATGTACCATTAATTTTGTTAAGATTAATTGGAAAATGAATATAAAAAATATATATGGAAAATATGTAGTAAAATACAGTGAATTCATTGGAGTTTCATGAATAAATAAACATTTATAACTCATCAAAAATAATAATGATTAAAATATAATATGAATAATTTTTACAACTATAAATTCTAATTATAACATATAAATTAATTAATTTCTTATTTTATATAGATAGGGGAGATAAATAGAAAATTATTCATTCTAATAAATCCCTTAACTGCTAATTTATTTTATGTAAATGTTTATCTCTTTGGATTTTTACCCTATATATAAAGATTATATTATTACCCGATGAAAAATATTTTAATTACTCAACTTTAAATGAAATAGAGAATTAATGATCTCCATTACTATGTTGATACAATATTATTGAAAAATAATAATTTCATATCCATATAAATTCTATGATAAGGTATACAAGAATGAATTCTATATCCATTTAATCCCATCATTAATTGTTTTTTTATCTTAGTTTATCACATTTTTCATTTCTTCACATTCAAATATCTTATAATCTATATGTTGGGTTCTTATTAATTTATTAGTTTTTCCAATGATTAAAAAAATCAATAAATATGAAAATGTGTTCTCATACAACCATAACCATTCAATAATTTTGGTTATCTTGTATATATTTATCATACAAAAAAAATATGGGAATTTTATAAAATGATACATTTATTAATGAATATTTGATTTATTATTAGATTATCTGAATTCGTTTTTCACCTCTCAACATGTTATATATAACAATTTAAATTCATATATGAGATAAATAAAGTATTTTCATTGATATTTTTTTCATAGATTTAAAATCATATCCATCATGATATTAAATTAAAATTTTATTAATTACGTATCAATAATGGTTGAATACATTGTAGAGGGACAAAATGGTGTTCCTTAATTTTTCCCAATATTATATTATTTATTATCACCTAAAATATTTTTTCCAAATAAATTTGGAATAGATGTTTAATTTGTTTCCACATTGATAATTACCTAATTAATACTCATTAATTCTACATGTCATATAAGATATTTGATATTTCATTGGTAAAATAATTGTTAAATATTTTTTGTATTATAAAAACGTGTTCAAATTTTTTTTACATGATCGATTTGGTATAACTATTGAAATAAAGTATTTTTCACTAGTAAAATGAATTTTAATATTGAATCAAATTTCCAAGGGACATGTTTCCCAACATTTTTCGGTTCATTATATCATTCATACTCATTATAATAAATTTGGATAATTGTTTTTATTCAATTGATTATATAGAAGTATTTGCATATATACTTACAAATTTAGGGTTACAACACCAAATTAATTTTTCCTACACTAGAATGGTAAATATTTTTTTATTATTGTAATAATATAATTATTTCATTTCCTTTCTAATATATATCAATGCACATAATTGGTTTTCTAATATAGTATATTAATTTTGTATTAGGATCATTTCCAAATGTTCAAAAATATAATGTTTACTATCTATTTTACAGAAAATATTTAGGTATATTTTATATATAATATAATAAATTTCTTGTGATAAATAAATAATATCATTCCTAATGACTTGAATTGTGATGTTTGGATGTTGAACCAACATTATAAACATTTTAATGATCAAAAAGAATATTATATTAAATTTGATAACACATGAATTTTGATAATGGGATGAGATTCATCAAGTCATTAGAAAAGTAATTTTAGTGGATATTAATTATTATATCAGTTGTGTGACATAATATAAACTAATATTTTGGATCAAAAATTTCAAAAAATTTATAAATAATAACATATGAATAAATAGATCCTGATGGTTTATTAGAGATATTATAAAGTGATTTTATATTTGGAGATAAATAAGTTATGTACTTTTATTGTATATAGAGTATTGTTTCAACCAAACCTTCCCCCTTTGTGGATTTTGAAAGGCAGATAACTCATATACCTTCCCCACATATCATAATACCCCATTGTGATAGATGTTTCAATTATTATTTAGTCTCCCCATTGGTGAATGATAAAAATGTAAAAAAAATCCTCTCACCACAAGGACAAATTGTTATAGACTTATCCACCAATAATAATTACTAATTTATTTTAAATAGAAGGACATTTAATTTTTATTTATTAATGTTTTTTAAGAAAAAATGGAAAGGGAATAATTTATATATTTTTATATATTTAATTTTATATAAAATATAGTTGATAATGAATGTAAACCAGGAATGAAATTTTAATGAATATTATGATATGGAAAAGGTACTAAATGTTTTGAAAGAAAACCATGATTAAAATTAAAAATAGTATATCATAATTCTAGGTGTTACAGTCTTTGAATTTAGAAAAAATGTGATCCTAATTAATTTTTTTGAGACATTGGATAATCCAATATTTAGGATTTCTAATATAAAAAAATTGAATGACATTTTTTTGGTTCTTTGTATGAGTATTCACATGATAATATAATGTGACTCTAAATCATTCATATTAGGTATATTGTATAAAGATTTAAAGTGACAAATCATTCTGAAGAATAAGGGATTTGAGGTTCCCATTTACACTTGAGGGGAGTTCAAACCATGGAATTACATAATGTAACCATCAGAACATGTGATTCCAACTTTTAATTGGATTTATGAACATGGTAATTTATTATTCTTTCATCTTTTAAATTTATGATACATAATTATTTTAATTAGTGTAATTAAATATATATTTGGAAATTATAATATCATATTATAGTATTTTAGAAAAGGTACATATCTTATTATATAGATGAATACAATACAATTATGTAAAAATATATGAATGAAAATAAAAATACATCACTTATTGACTTTTAATTCATGAAAATATATTTTTCTTATTCATCTTATTAGCATTGATTTCACTATTACTATTTTAGGGAATTTTGTATTACCATGGATATTAATAGAATGACCCTAATAAGAAGTAATATATATCATAACCCTCGGTAAAAAACATATATGTATTTTTCATACAAACATATTTCAAATATTGAAATGTATTATTACATATTCATCTAATTTTGTAAGTTACTTAAATAAGACATATGATAATGGAATAAAAGGTATAAAATAATATTAGAAAATAAATAATGTGAGATGAAATTTATGAGTAAGAATAATAGTAAAAATAATCTAAAGGGGGATGAGAAACCTATGAATGGGAATTTTAGGAAATGATAATGAGGAATCTATAGAGTAATTGCTTGAAAATATTTATGTAAAATACAATTCACTATCTCAGGAAATATATTAAACATCCATATAAAAAAATTACTTAATTACAAAAATTAAATTTCATAGAGGATTTAGATATTGAATTAAATTTATAGATATCTAACAGGTAATGTGAATTGTGATTTTTCATATGTTGTTTGTTGAAATATAAATAAAAAATTCATAAAAACAAAATCCATAAATAATATACTCAAAATTGATACTTCCTCAACAATTTGAAATATTTTAAATATATACATATTAGTTGGTGGAATTTTTTATGTTGATGTGGTGTTGAGAGGTATATATTATTATATGTTTGATTACTATTCACGATGGTATTTATAAAGGATTTACATTGGAACATATATGTTATTACATCTAATAGTTGAAGTTAATATTTCCATAAAAATAAATATAATTATTAATCTATGATGATTATCCAAATATCCCTTTATTTATTGAACAATCATCCATCTGATGTACCTAATATATATGATTCAATATCACCTTTTAAATGGATTTTTCAATATAAGTAAATTCTTTATGAGATCAGCATCATCAATAAATATTCTCATATTTTTCAAAAAATAATAAGTATTTGACATTGCATATTTATCCCATCATGATATTTATAGGAAAATATTTTTAATGAATTTTACTAGATAAAGTTATCTATTAATGAGATAAAGTTTTGTGCTATATATATATTCTTTTTAATTGAATTGATAATGTTATAATTATTTCATTCATTACTTCCATGTGTTTTTTATCCCTATTTATTGTTCCTTTAATATATCTATAATGGAAACTATGTAATTTTTTTTTGAAAGAACTTGAAATATTATAGTAAGTCCTTTCCGTTTGTACGTCTATTGAAGAATAATTAGTATATTAATTTTATAGTTTTATGAATTTTTCACAAATAAAATAAAAAATATATATATTTAGTGATATATTCTCTTTAATTTTTAGTTTCATAATATATTGAAGAAATATATTTACTATGATATTCTTAATTATTATCTAGAAATCAAAATGATTATATATCCAATATAAAATTATATCTTATGAGAAAACCATAGGTTGTGAAATATGAAAGTAAAGGTATATAAATTATATTAAATTATTTATGAATGAAATGGGATACATTGAAAATAAAAATTAAACCAACATAAGAAATTGGAGTTCCACCTAATAACATGTGAAAATGAGAGGTTGTTTTTAAATAAAGCTCAGTAGAAAAGAAATTAACAACAAAATAATCACACTCTTATATGAATAATGTAATAATTATTAATAATAATAACAATATTAACAATTTATTATTTAACATATGGGTAAAAATAAAGATAATAACATAGCCACTCCATATGGATTATATGAATAAGACCACCACCATGGGATTACCCACATCCAACTATTCCACTTTAATACCATATTTTCATTAAATTGAATTTTTTATGATTGATTTTCAATAGTATTTTAACATGTGTTACCCATATATTAAAAAATTCTAGATAAAAGTAAAAATATCTATATAATAGTTAATCTTTACAAAAACTGTTATGCATTAAGGAACAAACATGAGTTCTTATATCAATCATGCTCTTTATGGTGGTAGTCAACCTAAAATTTATATCATAAACTTTCAAAGATAGAAACATTCATATGCTTGTGAAAATTATCATACACCGACAACATTTGTTTTTTCATGAGTGAAATCACATTTCAATCAAAAAAATCCATCTAATTAGAGACCCACATTTCTCTATAGCTATAAGAGCTTCTTATTTGAGTTTTCATCCTATAAAAACTTAGTGTTTACATCAAATAACCATAAAATATCCACAAATTAATGGGAAAACACATAACCACAAGGATTAGAACTATTATATGGCTTGAAATATGATATTACATAGATAACACTCTTGTACTAGGTAACATATATAATAATGATTATGATGATCAAGACGAGGGATGCGTAATGGTACTGAGGGCCGACCCTCAAAAATTATTACTAATGAATAATGCTAGAGAGGCCGCAAAGGATAATAATGGTTATGAATATTAATAAAAAAATAGAAGCTAATGATGCATAAAATCAAAAACACTATTATAAAAACAATAAGATCCCCACTATTATACTGAATTATTATATAAACTATTAGATACCATTTTTCTTATTGATTAATATATCTTTTTCTAATACTTATTCCCTCTATGGATTATGTGAATTCAGTTCATTCCATAATAATTGTTAAAGGGATAATTTTACAGAATAATTCATGTTCACAATCAACAAAATATGTAATCACAAAAAGATGATTGATTATTCATACTATGATTATTGGAATAATATATCAAATATATAATAAAAAATCGATTATAAAATAGAAAATTTAAATAAAAATTAGTGTATAAATCTGTATAGAGGACTCATGAATATTTAAAGGCATTACAACAAACTACCACACCTGGATCATTAATAAACACACCTTCCAGAACCAGAAAGATGAACTGGGGAATAAAAGAATCCATTTGATTTATGAAAACCAAATATTCCATCATTAAATTATTGAAATAATATATACTTTTAAAAATAATATGACCTCTAATGGTTTTATTCATCGACAATGATTAATCATTTCCATCACAATCGACATCATTAATAATAATAGAATATATAATTATAGTGGGTTCATATATCCCATGAATATGAATCTATTCTTAAAATTCCAAAACAAAAATAAAAAGAGTTTACATGGTTTTTGTAATCATATATTGATTATGTATTCTCAATCATATAACATCTCTACATCCCATGAATGTGTGAAGATTGTTTTCTTCTACATTCTCTAACTAGAACCATCCAATGGTCCTCCACCATATATTTGAAAAATTTCACCAATATAAGAATATTTAAGTGAAGAAGTCATTTTTTGAAACATTAATAATAATATATCATAACTAAAACACCACAAAATCATAATAATAATAATTTATACATGTTATAGGGTATTTTAATAAGAAAACCACCTCACTCCTAGACACCATATTTGGTTAAGAATCATTCATCCCAAATGTAATGTGAATAACCCAATAGAACAATTTCATTAAATATAAATGTAAATTGAATGTATTTTCATGTTATATTGAAATAATACTCTTTTTGATAGAGTACATGATATGGATGACTATGTTTATGCATATGATAAAATATTGTTAATGTATTACACTTTATTGAATTATTTATTACAAAGAGAGATTTACATTAATAGAGTGAATAACATTAAACAAATTATTATTATATATATAAGGAATATATTTAAAAAAATACATTGATTAATTCTTATACAATGACTACTCAATTTTTTGTAAATTTATTCAATTATTCAAAAATATATATTTTTAAAAAATTATACTTTTTGTTTTTTGATAAAATAATATAATTTATTATTGAATATCAAATATATTTTTTTATAAAACTATTTAATTTTTAAAAAATTGAATATCAAAATTATCACATGGGGATTTTTTTAATATTAATAAAAGCATTAATTTTACAGTCAATATAAAAAATAGTGATTTATTATAATTTTTTTTTTATTTTTAATGAAATAAAAAATGCTCGATTTTTAATAAAATTATATAATAATGATTTAAGACTTTTAAATTAATAATCATTAAATTATATTCATTGTAATCATCATTATAATTGAATTTTATATATTTATGTTTCTATAAATAAGTAGGCATTGCTCTCTAAAATACTTTTTCAATGTGTTTTTCCATTTGATTTTAATTTTATAACATGCACATGTAAAAAATTAATCATAAAAAAATGTATTCATTATTTGGAATCATGTGATATTTTTTATAAAAGTGCTATATTAATTTTTTATTATTAATAGTAACCATTTTAGATAATTACAAATATGGTAATGTAAATCAATTAATTAAAGATATGATACATCGCTAAAGACTAGAAAATTATCGCAACCCTTCCATTAATTTGAATGTCTGATAATATTTCATCCACACTCATCCAATATTAGAATATATGGGATATATATCATTTTTTATTTAGAAATTAATATTATTTTATATAAAGAAAAATTGTATTTTTCTCTATCGGTGTTATATTATAATTAAAAAATACATCAAAAGATAGAAAGTATATGAATTTTTCAAAATAGTTATATTAATTTTGAAAAAATAATAATATGGTAATTTATTTCTAATATTTAATTTTTTAATTATTAACTTAAATTATTACACAACTCAAATATTGTTTTATTTAAATAGTCGAATAATAAAATAATATATTTGAAAATTACAAATATTTGTATAATTTCAATTAATTAATGTGTCCCTTGAATTTATTGGATCTTTATGACATTTTATGGAATTTATAAATAATTATATTCATATAATCTATTATTTTGTATATATTCAATGTCAAATTAAATTAATATTTCATAATTGGTAATAATAATATTTTATTTATAATTATATTTTATTAAATGATTTTACTTTTTTAAAAATATTAATTCATAAAAATGAAATGTATATGGTTTGAAAAACCATTAATTTACATTTTATGGAACATTTTTCTTATTTTGTAACATTATTGAGTATTACATTAAAGAAAATGTTAATATTGGGATGATTTTTAAAAGAGAAAACTGAGGTTTAAAAATAACAAGATAATGATTAAAAAATTACCGAAACATATTCAAACAATACTGGATAATTGTATTTGAACTCATACTAACAGTGCCATTGAACTATATCTATTGGTATTAATTTTTACCTATAAATTAATTTATAATAATTTAATATTTTATGAAATTCCAAGAGTACCACTCTACTCACTTATAAAAGGACACCCATCCATCTCCTCTAAAGAAATATTTAGCCTCACATATCAACTAATACCTTCTATTTCTCTTCTCAAAATCCCTAATTTCATTATATATTTTTTTGATATACTTATAATAGAAATCATATGTTCCTTTATAACTGATCTAAACGAGGAATCAAAATGAATTGTTAATCATCTTACCTGGCCTCTTTCAATTTGATTCATCCATTTCCTCATTAAATTTTGTGGTATTTATCATAAAATAATAAATTCAATTTCATAAATATACTAAAATGTAATTATGACTATGAAAACAAAATTACACACACAATCATTATTGTCCTATGATTTAACAATTGGGAACTAAATTACCAATTAAAATCATAATGGAAAATGCAATGTTATTACACTGAAAAATGATTCGAATAAATAATTATTACGGATATATAGATAAAAGATTATATGTAAATTATATATGGAAATATATATGTGTATGGTTATGAAATATATTAATAATCAATCTATATTTATTATATTAGAGGTTCGTATGGATACAATGGGTGTATAACCTGAGGTAATGGTTTATTTTACAATCTTGTCATTATTCAAGATTCATTGTATTTATGTCTCTAAAGGGGAAATATTTTTAATGTAAATATGAAAACCAATATATTTTTTATAATTACTTATATAAATTAAATTTTTAATCTATTATTTTCTTTTTATGAACTCAAGATACCAAATTAAGTTTTTTAGGAAAACTACCCATATATTTATACTCGGCCAAAAATAATTTCCTTCAATGACCATATTTTCAAAAAAAATTATAAAATAATGGTTTTACATTAATAAAACAATTTAATAAATACAATTTTACCGATGATTTACTTTTTCCCAAATTCTTCAAAATGTAGCTACTTTTTATTTTCATAATTAAGTACTTCATGACCATTTTATGAAAGTGTTATATGAAATTAATTAACATGCTGGGCATGAATGTAATTATTAACCATCATTCCCAATAATTTAATTGAATCCTCTATTAAATGTTTACAATGTTCTTATAATTATATTTTTTTCTTAATAATTGTAGAATTATTATATTTTAAATATTTTTATATAAATTATAAATGTGTATTTTCTAGTTTAAATTTCACCATGGGCAATAGAATTTATTTTCATCTGTGTATCAATAGTTTGTTAAATAATTTTATTTAAAAATTACATACATATAGTTAAATTATCCATAATTATATATATATATATATCTATATCTATATATTTTCATCATATTAATTTGTTTATTTGTTGATATTAAATATTCTTTCTCATCCAATATATATAATAATTAATATTGAAGGCATATTAATTTGCTTATATATATTATTCATATAATTAATGGAACTGATTCATTAATTTATTGGTGGGAATTAATTTACAAATCCCCTCAATTCATTCAAAAGTCCAATGAGATAAATAATATTTTGTATTTCGTTATAGCCATTCCAATTTATGTATGTTTTCTTAACATGTGTCCTTGATGATATATTCTAGATTTAATGGCATGCCTCATTAATGGTATGTTCTAGGTTCCTATATTTTGAATTCTACTAGTATTAATATATTTATTGATGTCAAAGAGTTTATATAAGTATTATTTTAATATCAGGGATATTTTTTAGACTCAAATGATTATTCAGGTGGGATTATTTTATAATAATTTGCAACAACAATTTTACTTATGCCATATTTAGCTTATGTTAAATGAAACCCCAAACGGTTAATTTGATTTCACCAAATTTTTTTATACTCTATACGATGGAAGGATATTCTTTATGATATATATTTTGGGATATGGTATAGTGGATAAATATGATATCATCTAAAATTATATGTATTATTTTAGGTTTTCAAATATTTGGTTGGATTTGAGTATATAACTAGTATAAAATAACTAATAATCTATTTGATCTTTATATATATGATTTCTTATATACAATACCAATGTAATAAAGTAAACAATGGATCTAGGAGACTAGGTTTATAGTTAGTATAGTTGTTATTAACTAATGATTAGTAGATTCCTTGGGATCAATATTCAATTAAAAATAATTTATAAAACTGAACCATATGACGGACACTGACTATTTCCCAGAAAAACTAGGATTGTGACTTTGAGATTAGTTGTATATACACATTAAATTAATGGATAGTGTTATGGTGTATCAGATGTTATATATAATGAATAAAATTTTTATGACATGATATATTTTGTTCCATGGTTTATAAATTGATCATAGTAAAATAAATAGAAACTGTATCAATTGAAGTAGACCAAATAGTTATTGAATAACATGTAATGATAGTGAATATTGAGATTGAGATGCAACTAGTGAATATAAATTATAATAATATTGGAGAAGCTAACACAGTTTACTAATAATGACATTTCAAATATAACGTATATTGATGATCCACATCACGATGTAAGTATTCTATGCATCTTCATTCATCTACAACCTATATAATTCAATGTGATTACAAATGCATTTTTAGTTGGGAATAGAATAATTTCCATAGTGATGATATCTCTCACATTTGGAATTAACGAGTGGGAGATTTTTTAAGTTTATTTATTATCATTCAAAGGATGTGAATAAAATAAATCAATTAATTTGAAAAAGAAGTTGGGGATGAAATAACGATAATTGAATGGTATTATTTTATTAATATTTTTTTGGATAAATATTTTCCTCATGAATAACGAGAAGATATCAATAGAAAATCTAAGATAATGTGACAAAATGTATTTGAATATATTTTAAAATATGGTTATAACCTTCATATTTAAGAAAGTTGTTTCCTATACTATGTATGTAATTAAAGTTAAAATATTTACTATTTATTTGACAGGTCATTTCCAAACCATCAAATTGATGTTGTTCTCCTCGAACTTTCATAAATATAGAATATAATATATTATTCTATAATGATTGAGAAATAATTTTCCCATTATTCTAAAGACGGTAGAATATAATAAAATTGATATATGGATGCTGAAATGTATGGATTTTATGATATGTGTTAATTTCTGAAAAAGAAAATCAAGATTCATTCATTAAGAGAAATTGGGTTTTCTTCATTTTTTGGAGAGAAATTACATTAGAAGATCTAATTAAAGGGTTAGAAAGTATCATTTAATGTTAAATTATTAAACATCAATGATATGGGTAACAAAAAATAATAATTCATTATCCATCAAGGGAATCTATGTTAGATGAATATAGTGGATCTAGGTAAAGCATATGATATCACAATAACCATAGTGAAAATTTTAATGTGATTTAATATTTTGATTTAATAACTATGTTGGATAAATAATTTATCTATTATTTTATTGTTATATTAATCATGAAATTTAAAATTGTTGTACTATAGTAATCGGTCATTATGGATCTGAAATCCTATTTTTAAGGATAATAAGTACTATGAAAAAGTTAATTTAGGGTAAGATGATATATTTGAAGTGTACATGAATAATAGAAATAAAACCATTAATATTTTTCTGATGATGAGTGTATGGTGTGTAGTATGGACTAATATAACAATGACATTGATTAAGTAAATGGGATAGTATTGGTGAGATTTAATGTAGTTAGTTATTTGATGAAAAATTAATCTGAATATTATTTGTTAATGTTAATTTCATTTTCTAATTTATAGAAATATATTTGAATTTTTTGAGGAATAAGGATTGTATTAATTTCAGAATCATATATGTTTTTATATGATTTTAACAAAATATTAATGGATACCATCACAATTTTATATGTTTTTGGAAATAATTAGTTCAATGGAAATATACAACCCTTTTGAGGATTTAAGTGATGGTATATTAAGATAATTTGAATATTTTAAAAAGTTTTAGGAAGAATAATACATTTTGATTTAAAAAATAATTTGGAATATTATATGATTTTATATTATGTTAATTATTTTAAATTGGATACTGTGATATAAATAATCATTATTGGTGAAAATGAGATTCATTTATTGTGTGATATTGTTATAAATAATTATGGTTAAGGATAAATATTACATTTATTATATGAATATATATTTGATTTATAATATTTCAAATATTTTTACTATATTGTATTATTAAGTTGTTGTATATCACAGTGAAAAATGAAATTTTGGGGAATCCTAATTGCATTGAGGTGTATATATCATTTAGGTATAAAACAAGATTTAATATAAAATATTTTTATGAAGGAATGCAATTAAGTATTTGGGATAAAATTTAACATTTATGAGATACAAAATGAGGTTAAATAATTATTAATTATTTATGACATTTAGGGTTAATAATTTTATAAATAATAAATGATGTACCAATGTTGTTATTAGAATATTATGAGGTACAATATATACATTCTTCAAATGAATGGCGATTCATGTTCTATTTTATATTATATTGTTGTAAATATTTTAGTTCATGAAATATTTAAATATATTTAAATATATTTTTTATCATTTAATGGGTTATTTGATTCCATTAAAGAGGATTTATATTTATTTAGCCTTGAATTATCTAATCAAACTAGTCATAATTTGGGTAAAAGAAGTGATGTTCGTTAAAATAGATTAAATGCTAAAATTCAACTTGTCAAGAAATTATATTTACATATTATTTTCGTATAAATGATAAATTAATCTCTAAAATGTGGATAATAATATTGGTATAAATATTTAAAATACTTTCGATAACTTTTAATGAATTGATGGTCTCTTCAAACAACATTGATTTAGGTTTATGTGGTCATTCTGTTTCACATGACCAAAATTAAATATCTTTTCATATTTGATATTCAATATTAAAAATATTTTTAATTACATTATTTTAATATCACACCAATGCAATACATATATGATAACCGAATTACCTTGCATTTATGGTTACCTTTATATTTATCATTTTCCTTTTTAAAAGATATTATAGTAACCCTATGTTGGATATAGGTTTTCAACATCGGTAAAACGTATTAAGACCGAGATAAAATTGATGGTATCAAATTTTTTTATATGGTGTAGTATATACTACCCTATTATTTTAAAATAAGACTATGATTGATATAATAAAGGATATGAAGTACGATTTTTATGAAAATAAGAATATTGTATCCAAATATTATTATTTAATGGTACAATTATCTTATTAAAGTTGAATTATTTTTTATTTAATATTATTAAAGTTATTATAAAATACTTTTAAAAATCATTCTAAACTCAAATTAATTTCTTATTTATTATTAAATAAGAAATTTATTTTCAATAGATATAGATTATCCTTTAGAAATATGCATTCTTAAAAAATGATTATTTATTCTTCTCTATGAAATTATTTTAATTAATATTCGGATGTTGTGAAAAATATATTTTATGAAAATTATATCTTATATTAATGGAAAATATCAAAATTATTTTTGGGTGATATTTTTGGATATTTATGAAAATATATATTTTCCACAAAATAGTGAAAAATTTATATATTTTTAAACTGTATATTTGTTAAATGAATTTACAATTTTCTAATTTTTTATAAAATTATTGAACAAATAAATTAAATCATTATTATTAAAACAAATCAAAATATGTTCTTTGGTGTCAATTTTATTACTAAATATAGAATAAAAAAATATAAACATAAAAGGCTTGTCTTTGAAAATCATATTTTTATTGGGTTTTGTGTTTTTTTAATTAATTAAAACCACTTAATGATATTGAATCTTGAAATGTATAATATATATAAATAAAAAATTGGTAAATTTATTAAATATTCAATTTGTATATTTTTTTCATTATGAATTGTAACAATATTAAATAATAGCCACAACGTAAGGGGGTAAATCATATAATTAATGTTAAATAAATTATATGGACAATAAAATGATAGTAACACATACCTAAATTTTATTAGATTAAAATATTTTGTCTATAATCATCCAATATTTTATTATATATGATTTTGTTTCCATTAAAAGAGTATTTTGACAGTTATATTATTTAATTTAGTGAAAAATTCAAAAAGTTTCATTCTCTTGGTTTTATTAGGATTAAATTTTTGTAAAAGATAAAACAATTTTATGACATGCTATAAAAACATTAATTGATATTTAAATAATTTTTTCTTCATGGTAGTTTATTTTTTTGTTTATGTGATTAATTTATTACCATAAAATTTTACACAACACCGATAAGGTGTTTTTTTAGTAAATTGAAAAATAAATAAAATGAAAAAGATCTCAAGTGTTTTTAAATGAGAGAATAAATTTGTTCCATGAATTTTCATGTTCAATATGAAATTTAATGGAAGTTTCAAATGATTATATATTAATTTAACATACATTTCTCAGTTTTTATAGCCATATTAAATGGAATGATTCATAAATAACAGTGGTTATTTTTCATTATAAATAAGATTTCATTAAACTATTTAAAATCATAAATTCTCCCAAATTATTTTTATATAGTTTTAAACATTTACCATGTTTTATTTATTTATTTTATTTAGTTTTATGGTAATATTACTCACCTATAAAATGTATAAAATGTTTATATCTTGGTAATTCTGAAAAGGGTTTACCAATCGATTCAATTAATTTATATGTTTGAATCCATAACCAAATCATGTAAAAATATTAATTTTATTTTATATTTTAGTGTCATACTAAACAATGATTATAATTTTATCAATTTGGGTCAATGTTCTCAGGTAAAATAATTTATTTTAATTTAATACTTTGAGAGATTCATTAAATACAGCTCCCATAACATATAATAGGAAACCCCATCATGTTCTTCATTACAATAAATATGAACAGCATATATTGACCAATATATTAAAAATTCTATTCTAACCATCCTTGAACATGTTCTAGATATTTTTTATCCTAAAACATCCATGCCAAGTTACCAAAAGAATCAATCTAAAGTAGGTTTCCCGAAGAAGCGTTAATCATCCCACATGGACTATTTTAATATGTCTGTTCTCTTATTTATTATAAATATTTGTTATTTATCATATAATAGGATACAATTTTTCATATAAGTAATTAAATTTAATTATGATTAAATAAAAAAATATCCACCATATATTCTATCAAATGGAATGTGAATGTATAGCTCACATGAATGAAAAATTCATTATCTTTATATAATGATGAAATTCAATTTTCAGCAAAAAATATAATTATATGATATTATAATGGATTTATTATATATATATATATATATATATATATTACATAATAAATTTTATTTTTATTTTGGAATTACAATACATTATAATTTTTATTATCTTATAATGTGTTAGAAAATTATAATGTTTCTTTTGAGTACATGTGAACTACCTCCTCCATGACGCTATGTGATCTGTTTTTTATTTCCTCCATAAATGATTTGTATAAATGATACATTTAATGAATAAATTATATATATATATATGATATAAAATTTTTGTTTAAATTTTAATTATATTTTACGTTTATTTTATAAAATACATCAAAAAATGAAAATATTGATAATTCATATGTACGACCTAGCATCTCCATTAATGTTGTATGCCATTATTATATCTCAAATACACAAGAGATTGAACTAAATATAATTATTGATAATAGATGTAATAGTTATATAATGGATTAAATTTTTTATATATTACATCTCTGAAAAAATTAAATGGGAAGAAGTTGCCAAACATAAACCTACATGAAAAATGAAGAAGTTATAACCCAAATAAAAATTTTAAGAAAGAAAATTTATCCAATGGGTGATAAAATATTTTAATTAAATAATATATTTTTATGATATATAATATTATTTTTCTCTAATAATTTACAATATATATAAATATTATAATGGATGTTATTACACAAATAGAGGATGATAAAGTAGAAGTTCGAGACTATTTCACAATGTCATCATTACTCGAGATTTTATTTGTTTAATCCCGTATAGGGGGAATTATATCATACGTAAGCACTAGAGCATGTATATTTTCTTCCCTTCTGTTTATTTTTATAAAATATATTATTTCCATTAAATATACAATATTTATGTACCTAGGGTACAAAATTACGACTTTAAGGTAAAAAATATATTTTTTTTCTAGAATGAATATTTCCTTGTGTATATTTTCCTCAAAATAATGTATTGGATGTTTTTAAACTACCCAATGATTTAAAAATTACAGTTTTACACATTATATGATTATATATATTTTTTTATAAAACAAATACTCTTTTAATTTTCCAAACAAGTATCTTTTTTACCTTTTCTAAATGTGTGATTATACTTTTAATCATACACTACATGATCATAATTTCTCCCCGTTATGAAAACTTTTTTCAATGAAGTGATGATAAATATTATAAAATTATATCTTCAAATAAAATATTGATCATAATATTTTGTAAATTTTATTAGTTTATTATTTTTTTCATAATAAAAATTTGTATTTTCCTCCATATATTTTTAGTGATATTTTTATGTTATTTTATGTATATACACATCCATTGTTGAATATTTTAATTTATTTATGTTGTTATATTATAATACTAACCACCATATTTCTCTAGATTATTTAGGATAAACTTTAATTGGAATTGTAATTGTATTCTGTATTCCTGCACTACTACTTTGAATTGTTAATGATTTTATTTTAATATTGAATATGTTATTATGTTTATTTAAAAAATTAATGAAATGAAATTATTTTATGATTTGTATATAAAATAATTATCTATTGATTTGAATCATCAATATTTTTTTGTAGTAATACTATATAGGGTATTTGGCTATGGATTTATCCATTTATGTTTGATCTCTTGGAATATGGATTTGAATTTTTGTTTCAGATGTCATGACACACAACCTTTATTGATGATTTATACTAAAGGCATTATGAAATCCATATTCGTGAAATCATTTATTGATATATATGGGTTTGTTGTAGTTGTTTTTATATAAATGTATTATTTTGATCCTCATGTTTTTATTTATATGTAATATTTATTAAAAATTTACATCTACTATATTATTTCTGCCTTATTTTGCTTCCACTATATATATTCCCTTACAACGCATTTGATCTCACCCATTTCAATTGATTTCCCCCTAGAATCTTTGATAGTTTTAAGATTATTGTGAAAGGATATGCTATTGGGAATAATGATGCACCCAAATAAAATAAAATATTGTATTTTAATTTCACAAAATAAATTTCATATTCAGGTAAGTTTTTTGATTACAATTATTTCTAAACTATTCTGTCTATTTTTATATGTTTTCATGTATTTATTTTCAATTTAAAAATTCAACCTCTTATGATTTCCTACTCATGTAATTGTATTAAATTAAAGAATAAGGATGTTAAATCGGTAGACTCAAAATGATATAATTATTTAAAGACTCGAATCTTATTTCACCATTAAACACTATATAATGAATATGGATCAACTTCATGTCATTGATTAACCAATATCCAGGTCACCCTTATTACAATTTAAAATGTATTAATCCAACATTCCCAAATTGGGTATAGTAAATATTATTTTATTTCAATTCCTCTTAAATTAATAGTATTTCCTATTTACCCCAGTTGATATAGCTTTTACAGTAATATTGTATCCAACTCCATGAATATACCACACATATTAGAGAATAAAATACATCATTAATGCAATAATTTTTGCATTAACCCGTATTCCAATCTAGCCTAATTATTTTCATTTACTACTAAGCTATGAATCCTAATGTATATGAATAATTATATTATAAAAATATAAAAATATAATATATTTATAGTAGTAAAATAATTTTATGACTAATAATATATTTATAATATTATTATTATGAAATATAATTTTAATTTATATTATAATTATTATATTATTATATTACAATAAATTTTCTTCTGTAATAATGTTGTAAAGAAAAAAATTAGCAATATATAAATATATATAATATTTTATTCAAATATTATTTATTGTTTATGTATTAACTATCAGTGGGATGTTAGTGAGAGATAGAAGTGGTAATGTTAAAGGGACGCCCTATGTGGGTTGTTACAAATGGTGGCAGGATCCACGACTTTAGAAATTTTATGTGGTATGGTAATGGAGGAGTAAAATTAATGTTGGATATTGGGGGGATTGAATTGGTGGAAAATCCTATCAAATTTGGGCAGGTGTATCATTGGTGCAATAGGTATAAAGGGACCTGTTATCTGAGGGAATAATTGAAAAATATAATCGAGAAATCGAATTGGATCGATTAGAAAAAATCATCTTATATTGACATGGGAAATATGGATCCCATCCCTTATTATTGGGACACAATTATAAGGGTTTTTTGGTCCATTGTTTGACTATGAATTTTTTAATGGGTTCCCTACAATCTAATTAAATTTTTTGGGGAGTTTCCATTATTTCAATAAAATATGGCTAAACCACACATCTTTTGTAAATAAATATAAAACTTTTATGATTGATCCCATGAATGATTGGAATATGATGTTACTATACATATTTAATAAGAAGGGTTCAACCCCAAAATATCATTTTTATAGTGGATTTCCATGGTATATTAGGATGGTATTGTTGAATTTTAAAATATTTTTATAGTTGCAATAAAACAAAAATAGGGTGTAATGTTGAAGTCAGATACCATAATGGACATTATAACACAACTCTAGTATTATTACCTACATAAGTGTCTATTGGACCAGTTATTGGGACATTTAGCTGGTAAGAATTTAAGCCGCTAAATGTGGGTTCGTTTGTGAATTTTAATAGTATAATGGGTCACTTATATAAATGGACAACACATTGAGGTGTGTGTTTTTTATCCATTAGAGTCCATGAGTGTTTTCATTATTTCTGATTCATGTTACTTTTAGAACTTCTATTTAATTATTAATTATTTATTATTTATTATGTTTTATCATATTAATATTTAAATAATTTATTAAAATATAGTTATGAATAAAATTTAATTTATGAATAATATTATTATGATAATTTAAATATTATACATCAGATAGAAATATTTTATTGTTTTTTTCTATGATTTATATCCAATATACCTCAAAAAATATAGGCAATGAGGCAATGATGGATCACGAATGTATCAAATATGCTACATCAATAAATATTGATTTCAAAATAGTGGGCCATGGAAATTATTCCTATATTGTTTCTTCATACTCTACTAAAATAATAACAGATGCCTATTTTTGGAGTCATTATGTCAATGAAGAGAGGTTGTTAACATATAGGTATGGGTAAGCCTCAATGTTTTTATATAGTAAATTTATTTTTCCCTTCTATATGTTTTTAACAAAAATATTTATTACAATAGGATGTTTTTTCCATGGATATATATCAGTTTTTATCAATATTTATGGTAGGTTTATTGGTATATTAATATTTTAAAAATATTTACTATGCCTTGTGGTCTTTTATTCCTTGGATAATGATTGAAAATTGTATGAGTGATTATACTAGTTTGAGTTTCGTCAATAATATATTATTTATAGGCATTGAATTTTATTTATCAATCCGATATTATTATTGGTAAATATTTCCTTGAAACTACACTATATATTGCATCCTATTAATATTTAATTTCTTGTATAATATTAATGAAACCATTAATTTTTCAATCAAATTTTTCTTTCCATCATATATTATTATAATTATAGTTATTATTATTAATGTTATTTTATGATGTACATTAAATCAAAATGGAAAATAATCATGGGTAATCATAGAGTGGATTCTATCACACACTCCAACATTAATTATGTTATTGTATGCTTCTTTCCTATGCCATTTAAAAATTGTATATAAAAAAATCTAAATTCTACCTTAATCAAATTATGTATTAATATTGCGGTTACATAACTCGATTTATTAATATCAAATAGGTATATCATTCTTCCACTAATTATTGATACCATATTATTGCTTTCTTTTTTAATCATACTACATCATTCAATTTCATATTGATTTGCCTTTAATATATATTTTTGAATGAAATTATTCATGTTATATTGATATCTTTGAATTTTTATATCATTTTTCATCTAATAATTGGAAAATTCATCATTTGATGCATGTTTCTTTGGATATTTATTATTTTTCGATTGAATTATCGCAAATACATATCAATAAGGATATTTAACTCCTAATTTCTCTAATGTTAATACATATTTTCTGTTTTATGATCTATATTAAAAATTTGGATATCCATATCACTATTGAACTTATTATTTAAAATCCACTCAAAATATAATCAGTAATAATGAACATGAAAAAACATTTTGTTTCTATGAATATATATTATATTAATATCATTGAACCACACTAATGAAGCATTTTGATATTGAGTTTTGAGTAATTTTCTTAAAATATGTTGTTATGAATTTTTTTTTCTATAATAATGAATGATTTAGTATTTGGAACTGAAAATTAGCATTTTTTATTCTCAAATCACATTTTAGGTAAAAGTGAGAAACAGCCAGATCTAAAAATTACAACAATTAAAACGAAGAATGATGATAACCCAGATCAAGACTATAGGATCCACCCCTACCTAGCGAGTATATCATGATGATAAGATTTCACCATCACCTGACCACTCAGCTAGCTGTCCCATGCATTGTTGCACAGGCATGGTACCGATAACAGGGGCATACCCACTCGAACATCCAAATACAAATGGAATGCTCAGGATAAAGCTTCTTTATCTAATCCTCATCTAATGTAGATCCATGTAGTGTGCTGGTTACAAAAATATCCAAGATTAAACAATCAACCGAGAACAGGAATTAAGCCACAAATTGCGGACTGCCTTTGTTATTTCAGTACATCTCTAAAAGATGCTCGAGAGACATTAAAACCTTCATTGTTTTTAAGTTCAAGTGCAATTAATTTTCCTTTTCCATAGATAATTGTCAGGTAAGAGTCACTGTCTTCATCCAATTGAGGAGATTCAAGAACCAAGTTACAAACATTCAAAAACACAGACCAATCAGAGCAGTATATGTAGATGCACAAAAAGTACTTCAACCAGAATGAAATCACAAAGAGAATAGGTTAAAGGAAAGAAAATTCAATGATGACTAATCGTGTTGTAGAACTAAATATTCACAACAAATTGAATCCAAAACCGTAACTCGATTGAAGATATAATGGGTTGAAGTCCATCACATTAACCAGTCACCCAAATTCCAAACCACTAGAAAGATGGTTCCGCCACAATCCAGACCTGAAATCCCATCATCGCCTCCAAAATCATACTCATATCCCAAATAGAATCTCCCAATGCACCCTCAGTAGACACTGAAATGAGGCTGAAACCCAAATAATTGGGACTCGACCAAGAACCTTGATCGCATCGCCGATAAAAGCCCAATCATATTTGGAACTCTTCAACTATTTGTGGGATTAAGGATACTCTTAAGTTCCATTTTAAAATTAATTTACAATAATGGAGGGTGGGGGAATGTAAAATTCTAGATATATCAATATGAAATTAATATCTCAAATGCTATTGATTTATGTGTTAATCTCTCAAATTCATCTAAAATTAAAAAACCTCCAATAATTATAAACCATTGTAGATGAAAATCCATGTATGTTATAGATTTATTATATTATATATGATTTTTGATTGTTCTGAACATTTCAGGTCTTATTAAAAATATATAAGAATAATTATAAATATGAATATATTGTAAATATTTATAATTTTCCTGAAAAAATTAGATGATATTTATATAGACAGATAAATTTAAATGGATAACCCAAGAAAGGAAATTTGTATTTTAACATTTTCTATTAATGGAAAAAACACTTGTATATGTTGATGAATTTATAAATAAAAATTCCTAGAAGATGAGATATCATTGATATTTTTATGTGAGAGAATGTATTGTGGCTATATACTTCAATTAGATATCAATTTCAATGAATAAAATTGCAACACAATTATTTCTCAAACTACTCAAATTAAAGAGAAGACTATATAATCATTTATATTATGTATTTCTAATTAATTTTTTTTTTCTAAATTTCTTGAATGTTAATATTTCTTATGAAGGTTCAATGGAGAATATTTATCCATTAATAAAAAATCAACATATATTATTTTTTTAAAAATAATTTAGATGATATCACATTTGATGATAAAAATAAAATAAGGTAATAAATGATAAATAAAATTTAATTTAATATGTTTATATTTCGAATTTATAAATCAATAATATCTATTTATAGTGAAAATTACGTTTTATAAATTTGTGGTGAAAATAACATGTCTATCATAGATTATTTATCAGATTATTGTTCTATAATTCTGTGATTTGTTTTGAAACAATTAATTGGGGTTTCATATCTAATAATAAAATGTTTTAGTAGAAATATTTAATAACATACGTGTAGTGATAACATGAATTTAAATTCTTGTGTTTTTTATCTTTCATTGGAAGATTATTTTGAGGAATGAAGTTTATTAAAATATTAGTTGAACTACTATGGGCAGTATGTTTCAGTTTTTAAAGTGTTGTAATGAATTTTTACATCAAATCAAGTTGAATGAAATAGAAAATAAATGAAAAATTCATTAACTCATTAAATTAATTGAAATTTTAAATCAATTTATAGAATATATACCCTTTAAGATATTTAGTTTTCACCTCCTATTATTAATTCTCATCATTCAATTTTATAGTCAATATCTTGTATGCTTCTATTTATGTTTATATAGTTGACTCTTTTTATGATTTTCAAAGATGATCATTCATTTTTATTGGTTTGTTGTAGATTAAATAAATTTTGATGATGACTTTAATGGAATATGGTACTCTATTATTTTTTTAAATGATAATTATTTGGAAATATCTATTGATTTTACACTTTGATATAAATACTATATATACTAGATGATTCTTATTCAAATATAGTACTTAATTCGAAAGATTTTATATATCAGAAAACCCAAAAGTCAATGTATATTACTTTTATGATGTTAGAAAATATTGTTAGATGTTTTTTTGTATAGATAGAACAAAAATTTATAGACTCTAATTTAAAATATTGTTCATTTTCATTTTAATTTTTTAAAATCTTATTGTTATTTCATTAAATATATTATAAGTGTTACTTCTCAAAATTAATGTGAATTTTTGAGTGTATCATGGGAATAATTCATTGAAATATATTTTTGGAATGATTAATTGAATATAAGTATTGGAAAAATGAAGTTGAAAACATAATGGATAATTCCATTATTGGACTAGTGATGAGAAACATGTGGATCGTAATCGAAAACACTAAGAAGCATTGAATGTGGATATGGGTTCTTTATGAATTCAAAAAAAATATAATGTAACACTTTTATTTATTTCATTCCTTATACGATATATGTATTATAATAATTCAGACATGTAGTGGAATAAAATATGTATTATATGAAGATGAGGCTGAAAAATAATGGGTGAACAATTATACTAAATATCAAGTTAAAAAATATTAAATGAAATTTTGAATTTAAAAATATAATGACTGCATGGGAAAATTATAATATGGGGTCATAAAATAGATTATATTATCTTATGGGGTGGGAATGTTTGTTTTACTATATAGCTATTTGAATGGGCCTATCATATATATTTCCCCCGTAATTATTAAAAAGTGCGTCAATAAAAATTATATTTCTTATTATTAATATAATATTAAAAATTATTACATATATATATATTATTGCACCAATTATTTTTCATATAAAAATGTTTCCATAATAATATTTTTCATCAACAGTAATATTATATTTATAAATTTATTTTTACAATATTGTGATTATATTTTTTCAATAATTATTTTTTAAATTCAAATAAATTCATAAAATATTTAGTTATACTCAAAATGATTGTAAACATCCTATCTATTTAATTTTATATTCCATTTCATTTTCCATATCTAATTCCTATTCCATATCAAAATATTCCATCATACGAAATAAAATATACGGATTTTTTTATTTGTATATCATCTTCAATATTTTTAGAATTACATGATTCAATAGAATTATATAATAAAAACATTTAATGTAGAATATTCAAATTCACATCTTATATTGGATAGTTTAGTGGTGAGATACATTCTATATTTTCATCAAGTTGTTATAATCTCTGATCATCAAATACATTATATTTTATCAAAAGAGTTTAGTCATTAAATTTAAAATGTGTTTTCTGAATATTATTTTCATTATTGAAAGTATTAGTTAACATAATAAAATTCATAAAATTTGTATTCTTATATATATTCTTTGTGTATTGTGTAGTGTATATAGATAATACTTGTCTTTATAAGTCATTTATAAAATTCGAATTTTGAATATTTCAAATATATATATTTAAATAAAAATTTTAAATTCAATTAATTTGAATGTAATTTAAATCCTTAATATGAATGAAATATTTTAATTGAACTATTAGAAAACATTTCTAACTTCCCTATATATGATTTTATTCCCTTAATATTGATAGGTATATAAAATAATATCTATAAAAATTTAAATTAAAATTATTTAAAAGGGTTTTGAAAATGATAAGAATAAAAAATATATATTTGAATTACTAATGAAATGATAATAAGATAAATTTATATCTTGAATTAAAAATCTAGTATATTATGTTAAATTAAAACTATATGCCACATCATAACTATTTAATTTATAGAGTTTGTGATATATATATAGTTGATTTTTTTCATTAAGTAATTATCAGTATCAGGGAAATAGTGATATTTTTGAAGTGTGAATTTTACGATCTATCATGTTACAATTTAAATCTTTTTAAACATAAATGAGATGAAAAATAAGGACCTTATTGGTGTCTATGAGAGAAATAATTTTTCAAGGGTATATTTTAAACTGAATAATTTTAGAGCCAATTCTTTTATTCATATATGAAATGCATATAATAAAAATTCTTTTCAGAGATAGGAAACCATCAAGAGTGGATTAGTTGGAAACAAAAATTAAAAATTTTAATTTTCTTCCTTCATACATAAATAAATTTATAAGTGTAAAAAAATTTAGATATAAAGGTTAAAAATTATATCAATGAAGTATAATAATAATTAATCATTGGTATTTTAAGGGAAATTTGTCGAATGAATTTTTTTTAATTAAATGACTTTATGTAATATGATTTTATAAGATTCAATGTACAAAAACGTATGTAAAAAAGGATAAGTTATAAATAAATTCAGATAAAAAAATAAAGGATGTAGAATAAAAAATTTAATACCAATATCTATATGTTTTCATGATTTCGAAATAATTGAATTGAACATAATAGTTTGGAATTCAAACTTATAATATTTGATGATAATTAATTAAAATTATAAATATAGATGAAATTTGAGTTGTATAAGATGTTAGGGACATGATATCCCAATGATTTATATTGAAATTAATAATATTATTCAATCCAAATATTAATAATATCTTGAAATAGAATTTAATATTAATTATTAATGTTACTATAAATATAGTATTGAGTATTTATAGTGATAACTTTTTAATTTTACAAACATGTCCATATCCATAATAATTATTTAATTAAAGATCAACAACTGTAATGTATCTCTCTATTTAACATTTTTGATCAATTATTGGTATAAGGTATGTCTTCATACATGGAACATCATTATTCATTTGGAACATATGACATAATAATTTAATTGATACAATGAATGTGGTCCATGTTCCATTTTTAACATTATAAAATACAATAATAGAAGAATTAATGGTTTATTAATGTGTAATACATGAAAAATAAACTATATAGTTCGATAATTAAAATATACTATGAAATATTGGATGGATTTGTTTCATGATTCATGATAACTACTGTAATACTCTTTTTATATGTGTTTATTCATCTCTCTTTACAAATTTTATACCTCTCAAAGGATTCCTTATTATTCATTTATAAAGTTTCAATTATATAAATGCTGGAAAAAATTTTATACAAAGAAAGACATTGATTCTTAGATGACTATTTATTAATTGATCAAATATTTTTTCATTGACTATTCTATAAAAATTTCTCTATATGTCCATTATATAATTTTATGTAATTGATGTCCATTTCCAATATATTTATATTTAGTTTATGTGACATCATTTATTGCATAATTTTATATTAAATATTATCATTTAATAAAATTATTATATTTAAAAAGTATATATCCATTGTCCAATTCCATCTAATATTCAACATCTATTCATCAAAAAAATATATTAGTATTTGTTTAATTAGGGTATATTAAGAGTGATGTAATAAAAATATGCCTTGGATAGATTTTATGATTTTCATATATGATTTCTACCTCTTTTATATTTCTTTGGAATCAATATTTTATTAGGATAATTGATAGTTTGATAATGAAGTTGATTCAATATGGGAAATCACCAAACACAACATCATCCATTTTTATGGAAACACTGATATATTATTTTCTAATAGTAAAAATATTCTGTTAAATGAGATCTACTCAATATACTTCTTATTACATCCTTTACATGATCTATTTACATTAATCATCTAACTATATTGTATGAATATCTAAGAAATATTTTTGTGTTGCGGAATATAATTTCTGTAAAATTCATTGATCAGAATAAAATTATATTAATTGTTCAACCCATATTATTTCAGGTGGATCTAGATATATATAGTGTTAATGATTCATTATATTCTTTATAAGAATACATCTATCTTTAGTTTTGTCCCTTATTATTTCATATGAATCATTTCACATATATGAGTATGTTAGTTGATTTATATATATTGTAATAGTTCAATTTCATCCTTTAAAATTAATTTAAGAATTTTTTCACTCATCATTTGTTTAATATTTATATTTTTATTATATTTTCAATTATCATCCAATTAGTATCCTTCTGTGGTTGAGTATTTTATTCATCTATAAATAATTAGTCATCTTTATTAATGAAAAAATAGGTTTTTTATAATAATTAAACACATAATATTGTAGGACGATAAATTTTTTATTTATATTATTTCCCAATAATCTTAATTCATTCTCAAAATCATTTATGTATTTTTCTACAATAAATAGGGAAATTACAATCAATATCCTCCAATCACCATCTATATTTTTATCTTTTAATCACAAATCTGACCCATTACATATATATACATTGACATTATTCATCAAATTTATTTAAATTAATGGATATGGATATGTAATATAATTCTAAATTTAATAATAATAAATTTAATCAATATCTATTTGATACAAATATAATTTATTAGATCTAAAAAATATTAAATTTACCCAATCTTGCATTCGTGTGTCATCATGTTATAATATCTACTAGATAGGTAATTATTTTTGACAAATTTTTTTTTAATGATCATGTCTATATGAATTATAATGATTAGAAAATACATCAATGTTTAAAAAAAAATTATATATTATATTTAAAACCTATGTGGGCCTTTTTCATAGACCTAATATTCATTTAATTTATAATAAATAATATTTATCGTATCTATTTTACAAAAAAAAATAGATAATTATAAAAGAAATAAATATTAATATAAGTCATATATTGGGGTGTATTAGTGTTTAGTATAAATATTTATTCATTAAATACAATTCAATTGAACATATAACTAATTAAACATTATAGAAGAAGAAACAATTTATACAAAAAAATTGATATCCATAGTTCGACTCTGTTTTAATAATTTGAATCATAATATTACAGGATCAATTTATTTCAATAGACCGCCAATTTATTTATATATTTTTTTATTTATAATAATAAATTTTTGTATTCATTTTAAAAAATTCATTCCAAAAGGAATTCTATTATTTGATGAGTCTATCTTGTATTATAAAATATGTTTTTCTATAATACATTAGGATTCCAATTATTATAAAACAATTATTCTTTTTGTAATCAAAGTCATTATACTTTAAATAAGGATTAAAATATGTTTTAATATTATATTAATATTTATAAAATATTATATATATATAACGTTGTTGAATAATAAATCAATTAAAAATAATTTTAGTAATATAATTCTTTTTCCAATATTTGTTAGTGTTCATATTGTATTATGCTTGATGGATGGAATATGATTTTATTAAATTCTAATAATTGATTTATCATAATTCAAATATTATATAAAATTTATCATATATATATATATATATTTCTTTAATGATTCAATATTTTTAAGTAAAATTATTTATGTTTTAATTGATTTTTTATAATACCCATAAAAATATAAATAACATATATTCTATTAATGGTGTAAATAACTTAAAATATATCCAATTTAACCTTTAAAACAAAATATTCAGTACTCTATTCATATATTAATTCATTACATAAAAAACATCCATATGTCCTGTAATAAACCAACAGTGCCATATATAATTTCATATCATGATAATGTTTCATGAAAAAATCTATAATTTTCCAAAAAAACTATTTTTTTGAATAAATTGGAAATTAATATAGATAATATATTTTCACATATGTAACTTATTCTTTAGACATAAATATGTTCATAATAGATAAAACATTGAAACAAATTTTATAACATCAAATAACATGTCAATATGAGTATTCATTATGATTCTTGCTATATTTAATTTAATCTAATTTTATACACATGAAGGTGCTTTCTTCTTAATTAAAAAATTTATATTATTCTTAACTATTGTAGAAATTATAATATCATATTAAGATATTTTTATAATGCATTTTCCAAATCCAGTTTTTTAATTGATACAAATGTTCTCTATTTTAGGTAGAGGAGAGTCAATAAATTTCCCATAATAATAGTGGGATTGGAAACCCATTACATGACCTTGAAGCCCCATAATGTTTTCCCAAAGTCCCACCAATGAATATTAATTATATAGTAATTCCACTAATATAGTTCCTACAACTGTTATATTGTCAAAGTTGCTATATATCAACCACTTCTACAATACTGATACAATTCTGTATCATTAGGATTCACTCAATGGGATTTGAACCACCATCCATGATGTTCTATATTTATTTAATTACCACTAAGATGAACCCATAATACAACATCTAAATAATTAAAAAAAATATATATATATATATATATATTACATTATCACTATTGATTCTATAACCTCCACATTTTTATCTTTACATATCCACAATATATTCCACAATGCTATATTACTTACAATCTGCCTTCAATGTGATATTATAATCATGAATACATATCAAACAAAAAAAATATTTTGGTATAAAATAGTTTATTAAATTTTTATTCATTTTTATAGGGGATCTTGTTAATTTGATAACCATAGAAATATTTTTTTTACCATATTAACAAAAGAGGATTTTATATGAGGAACATCCAAAACATTGTGGTTTGATTTCATGAATTATATGAAAACTCGTAAATGATAAAATTATATTGTATTCATTATTTAATAATTTCTTACTATAAATTTTATATAATTGAATCTCCACCTCATGGAACATCCATTTAACCTTATAAGAATATCATTAATATTCAACTCATTTTTTATCTCATGAAAATTGAAAAATTATATAATAATAAATATAGAAGGGATTTTAAATATCCCACTATTGAATTACTATGGTTCTATGGTAATCAGAAATTCCTCTATGGATTTTCTTCCAACATGTGAAAAATTATACAATGTTTTCCACAAAATAATATCAAATTCTTCTTAATTAGTTTATCACTATTATGGATAAGAAACAAATTCAACATTGATATTGTTTGATATTTATTTTATATTTTTCCAATCCTTTGAATATATAAACAATATAAAAACTTATTGATAAGTAAAATTTCGTTCAATCTTGACTATTTAAAATATTTTTTAGTTTTAGGATCGAGATTCTCAATATTACATTATGATATGGATTTATAATAAATTACATTTTTGTACTATTTTCCAATTTATTGATACATAAAAGGAAATTTTTTTGTTTAATTAATGAAAATTATAATAAATGATGAATATTAATGGTTAGAAAAAACATAGGATTTGTTGTTTTAATTGTCATATCTTCTAGACACAATTACATTTTTATATGGTTGGTTTTAAACCACTGATCCTCTCTCTATCTTATTGAATATTTTTTTACAAGTTGATAACTTCTATTAAATCATTTTCATTTCTATTTTAGAGTCTGAAAAACACTTGAAACTCGTATTACTATGACACAACTATAGTTTCCCAAATAAAATATTACATTTTTTCAAATAAAAATGTAATTTCACAAGACTGTGTAATCATATACCACTAATTTTTAAATTTCCAAATATATTTAATTAATTGAAGAATATTAATGGGAAATCTATTTCATAAACTATTTCAAGTGAATAAATACCATAAATTATATTTACAAAATAATATTAAAAAATTACATCAAAAGCTTAATATTTTTTAAAAAAATCAATTTTTAAAACAAAATATATTCCTAATATTATCTCAATGGTAGATATCTACTTACTATTAAATTATTTTCTTAATTATAAATAATTGGGGATTGTTATCTCTTTCTTTTCCAAAGTTTATGTCAACCCCTAGACTCATGCATCACATATATTTATATGATAATTTTCATATCATTGTACTCTATCTCAATAAACCTAATGTTTGGAATTATTCTTTTAAAAATATTATCCATATCCCAATAAACAATATCTAAAATGTTTAATTTTTTATGAATATCATGATTTTATAAATGTTAAATAGATATATTTCTTTGTGTACACATGAAAATACTTCTCGATGAAGATGTAGAATAATTTAATGTTTTAAATAAGTAAAACTATTACATATTTGTATAGAATGTTATTAAAAAATATTTCCTCTTGTAATATATTTTAATTTTAATTTTTACTATTTTTTTAAAATATTTCTTGTGTAATATCATTATTTTTCATCATCATCTCAATTAAAAAAAACTATTCCATAATTTTCTCACTTATTTTCATTACATTATATATATATCATTATAATTTAATTTTTAAGATAATAATAACGTGTTGGACATGAAACTATTATTCTAACATAGATTCAACTAATATAAAAATATTTAAATCTACTTAAAATATATATATCTAAAAAAATATCCAAATGATTTTGATTTCTAAAGAAATTTGTAGCTATAACATCCCATTAATGGGGCGCTATATAAATACGGTTTTCAATCACTTGAAGGATCAAAGGATACCTAGAGCCTTCATAGAAGGTGTGGACCATCATCATCATATTATAAAGATTTTTCTAGTCGATAGTCATGTTGGTGGGGGCCACCAACCATCCTCTGGGCTAGAACATAACTTCTATATTTCTCCAAAGAATAAATTGTAATTGAACTGAGTAACCCATATCTTAATTACTCTTCCATCTCTATTTTCCCTTGATAAACCCACCTAAACCATGGGATATAAATATTAAATCTTTTACTTCATGAACTCATCACATGGAATATCGATGATCATATAGAATTGTGCATTCTTTTCTTTTTTTACATTCTATTCGTGTCACATTATCTCTCATTTTATCTTGATTGATTATTAATAGTGTATATGTAATCCTTGGCAGTTATTTGATATTAAACATTTTATATGGAATTGTTATTTTAGGATACCATCTCACTTCCCTCAACATATATCTTCCTTGATTTTATATTTACCATTATAGGTTAATCAAATTGTAATAATTACAGTTCGATCACTGATATTATATGTAGGTGTTCAGATTAAATATCTTCTTATTTTAACTTATGTGTTTCTATAATTGTGTTTTTATTTGTTATAAATTATTTAAGAATAATATAATTAATTTTATTCATGATTTTTTGAGAAACAATTATTTTTGGAATTTTTATTTTAATGCTAAAAATTATTACTCAGTTTTGAAATTAAATTGAATGGTTATTTTTCATGGTTTATTTGGTTATGAAAATGTGAATCCATTTTTAATTAAAATATTTTTATTATTTTTAATTATTTGAAATTAATTGAATTGTGTGTTTTCCATGAAATATAATTTTTGATTCACATAACAAATATAAGTAGGTTGGTTTTTTTGAAGTGATTTATTATTTTTATTTGAATATAATAATATAATTGATAGGTTTTTATTTTCCATTCCATATAATCCTTTTTAGAACCATAAATTTGTTTTTCAATGAAGCATTAATGTACTCGCCTATGGAATGGATGATTTAAAGTGTTTTTTGATTCTATATATTATTGTTTTGTTTATCATGTTTACATAAAATAATGTCTTGTTTGGAACATTTTAATATACATTAGCTTGTAATGTATTTTATTTATTACCCCTTTATATACTAAATTATGAATGGTAATAAAAGAACATTATGTTAGGTATAAAAAATAGGGGTTTCCCCTTTGAAGGATTTTAGATGTGATTGTGATATTTTTACATTGTTGGTTATGTAATGTTGATTATGTACACTGACATTATTAAGGGTCCTTATTCTAATGACTAATTATTTTCACCTCACTAATATTTATGAATTATTAAGGTAAATCTAGTTTGAATGGTGAGAGAACATAGATATAGGATAAACATTATTATAACCACACCCAAACTAGAATCTCTAATGATATTTTATGTTCATACATTTGATGTTTTCTATGGAGGTGGGTGTTTCCTAAGTAGAAAATTGTGTTTTGATAGATTTCACAATTTCATAAAGTGGATCATGAATTTTAATTATTATTTATATTGGAATCTCTATTGTGTTTATAACATTATTATGTGTTCTGTTATTAACACCAAACATTTATGCCTTATATATGTATTAGATCACTTGATCATTTCCTACCAATAGAGCTTCCATTATCGATCTCATTTATTTTTTCCATTGATTTCTACGAGTCACATTTATTATCATTTTATTATCATTTTATTTTTGTATTTATTTTTTATAAATTTTAGTATCTCTACAATTAAAATGTATTGTTATAATTTTCATGTTCAACTGTTTTAACTGATTTAAATAAAAGGATAACATTTTATGAAAAAACTATTCAGACATGATTTCAACTTTGTATTCCAAAAATGGAATTCAGAATGAGAAATTTTATTGTTTGGTAAGGATAGATAATTATATTCTTTTTAAAATTTTGTCAATTTTTATGGCCAATATTCATAATTTAAAAACCTATTGTATTAATAAATATTTATAATTATGTTATCTAAATATCATGGTTAATAAATTACATAATCTATTTTGTGTGAACCTACTATGCACTGTTAGATAACATCGTACATGTACTATATAGTGTTTGTGGACATCATGATATAATAAAAATAATTTATGTTCTATATATATTCCATCATGTGTTTTTACTTCGATGGATGTGATAAGGTGGATTGATGCATGCTTGTTGTTTAAGGACCACCAAGAGATGTGTAAACATGGATTCTTACCTTTTATGTCTCTGGGTATTTGTTATTTTTCAGTTGTTTATATAATTATGTATTGTTTCATATGAGTTTTATATTCTTACATGTTAATATTTTAATTTTTAGTTATATTATTTTGTAAAAACATTTCCAAATGATTTTTCTCAATTCCAAAGTTCTTATCTGTAGCATCTGGGGATCAAAAATCACATTGGTCTAGTGGAAATTAGTTCAGATGTCAAAAATGATAGTATTAAATGACGATTCAATAAAATTAGTATCATGTTAAGTTTTATCCTAAAATTTTCCTTCATTTTATTTCTTTATTTTTTTCATTTGGGTGAAGTGCTATTGGAAATGGGAATTAGGAATGATTTTATACTATTGAGGTAGTTTTTGATTTGATTCATGAACATTACCAGTCATGATTAGACATGACTTACTAAAGAGATATGGTACTTGAGTATTTAATTTTTTTGTTTTTCAAATGATAGTTATATTTATAATCCCAATGAAACTATACATTATTTTTTGAGTATTTTTTTGAGTTTGGGGTTGCTTACTAATGATGGCCACAACTGCACAATTCCATCATAGTCTGAAAAAATGTGACATGTCAATGTGGTTGAACTGGTCAATATAGGGTATGTTGTTAGGGTGCCATATGGATTACTAGCCCGTGTGACCATACAATGAATTTTTCTACTTCTTATATGAACATGGAACATTTTCAATTTTCATCAAGATGACAATATTTACAAGATGATTGTTTAGATGATTTTTTAATTGACGATGATGACTTTGGTTTTAAATTTATGTTCTTTATTTTTATCCATTAACCAATATGGTGAAGGTTTAAATCCAATTTAAAACCAAAATTTTACATGAAACACTTTTTTTATTTTGTTACTGATTTTTTTACTACTAGATGATGTGAATTATAAATGTTTTGTATCAAAAAAATTTAAAATGTTTTTTTTAATTCAAATAATGTATTTCAAGAATTATTATTTTTTCTATATGGGTCTTAAAATAGATTTTTTTGGTAATTGTATAATGGGATATATTTTTGGAACCATTCCAGAAGTATTTTTAGGTTCTAAGTGATTAAAATAAATTTTGATAATTGTTCATGAATATTTAATATTTTATGGAATGTTATGTTCATGAAAAATGGTAAAATGTTTCTTAGTTTAAAAATATAATATATATTTTTTTGTTGAAAATGTCTTGGAGTGTCATATGAAAAATTTCAATTTATTTTTGTTTGTATTTTTTTATGAATTTTATTCTTCTATGGATGATCCAGTGATTCCAAATTTCTAAAATGTCATCGTTCAATATTTCTATAAATTATATTATTTCCATTCATTGGTATCCTATTCAATGTAGTGCCTCATATTTTACTAAATTATAATATCAATTTGATCACTCAACCAAGACATTTAATCGAGTTGTGGTGGATGAGTATTTATGTACCTTATACACACTTTATTATATAATAGACTATTATCTATATTTATTTATATAAGATACTGGTTATCTTTTTTATTTGATGTTTATTGAATAAATTTAAGTGTTATTTGTATCTATTAAAAGTCCTAATGCACTGAGGGTCATGTTTATCTCTTCTATGTTCTACAGAACTAGTAGAGTGTGGTTGAATGTTGTTATTTATTCTCTATTATATGAATTTATTTTTATATCATGGGGTTTCAAATGAGTTATGTTTATTTTTGTTACTTGTTAAACATTTTTAATGTTTTAATTTGTCCTCACACAATACGTTGGGCTGTGGGTTGGTTATGTTGTTTTTTGAAATGAATTGGTAGTAGGGTTGTTGGATGGATGCTGGAATATTAGACACAATGTAATTGGAATAGATGATGTGTATTTAATACAAGATGTGTAATGAATTGGGAATGACATTTCATGTTTTGAATGGATATTCTCTATTTGGATGTCCCTAAGAATTACAGTACATGAAAATCATTTACATGGAATGTCTATTTAAATAGACAGTTTTTGGAAAATATAAGTAGGGTCACTATTTTTTTAAAAGATGGATCACCCATTCATATGATACGATGGAGTATCCAAGGAGGTCCAAATCATGGATTTCTTCTAGAATCATGTTACCGACTCTGTTTCTTTTGTATCCAGTCTTGTTTGATCCACATATGTTAATTATTTCTTCAATTTATACAATTATTTGTTTGTCGTGGTATTAGTATAATTATTTTGGTGTGAACCAATATGACCTATTTTCATGATTTTTTCTAATAATAATTGTTCTTCTAATAAAGACAATATCAATGGGAGATACACTAAAATGTTTCTACCAATTGTATATTGTATGTAGTCTATACCATTCCTTTTCGGATTTGTGTTTTATATTCCATGACATTTTTGTGTCACGCATCTATCTCTCTATTGGTGTCCTTTTAAATATATCAATTCCATGATTAATTGAATTAGATCATGTTAGACTTATTTTTGAGTGCCCTTTTATATTTTTGTATGTTTGTTCGCTATCCTATATCTCACATTGGGTGCACCATTGTTTGGACCTTTTTTACCCAAAATGGGGTGTAAGTGAGATTTTCTAGTTATAGGAATCCCTTTTCAAAATGAATTGAATTTACATGAGATATTAAGATATTTTTTTCCCACATATCAATGTTATAAGATGATTTTAATGTTTTTAGTTATTTTAAATAAAATAATATAGGTGTTTTAAGAACCCAAGGAATGTGATTGACTGAAAATTTCTTTTTTATTTGATTTTCAAAGAAGCTACTTTAAGGGAGAGCAGTAACCGGCGAGATACAAAATCAAACCATGCCTATTAGAAATTCAAAATTAAAAAAACTGACGGGATACAAAACCCAACACTATTACATCATCACGGCAGTCACCAACTAAGAGCACCGTAGAACATCATCACCAAATCATCAACCAAAATCACATCGCCTGCAATAAACATCATCACCAGCACAGTCGCCGTCACCATCCAATCCCCACCTCCGTCACCAACATCGGAGACCACCGTAGACCATCAATCCACCGTAGAACATTATCACTGTGAAGACCAACACCGCCACCGTCATCACCGACCGAACGACACCAGTCACCGGAGAACGTCAATGTCCGTAGCCACCAGAAAACAACAGCACCAACCACCCCAAAAAATATGATTAATTATTAATTATCAACACAATTGTTGAGGATTTAAAATATTAGTAGATACCATCATCTGCTTAACTTGGATAATTATTCAAATTTATTCTATATACATTTCTTTAATGGATATTTTTTACATTAGTGGATGAATTGGTGTTGCTTTCATCATGAATCATGATTCTATGGATCCATGTGTATTTATACCCAATTGGATGAAGGTTTATTAGAATAACATTGGATATGTGATGATGAAATGACCCTTAAACACCATCAATTTATTTACCAATGAACTTAATATGGATTCCAAAATGTTTTATTGTATGGTTATTTTTTGAGCTTCAGATTATTACTTTACATATATCATATTTTCTATGGACATTTGAATAATTTATTCTATAAATTTTATATACATTTCACATCATTTAGCAAGTATTACATAGATTATATTTGTTGTAGACAATATTGGTGGCGGCCTATTGAGTGTAATATCTCACTATATTCGGGGCTCTATTGGGTACCTGAAAAAAACATATTGATGCATCAGGGATATGGTCAAGACCACACAATATGATGCTTGATTTTTTTATGATTAGAAGTAAGGGAGAAACGGAGAGAGAGAAAGCCCATGATTCTATTCAGAATAGCTATTAATTTTATTTTTAAAATTTTGTTAAATGTATTTTATTGATTACTATATACATATTTTGGATGATATATAAAATCATGACGTGACATATAATTGTATATGATATTTTTTTAGAGTTGTTATATATTCGTATCAGGGATGTTTTTCATTTGTATTGTTATTTATCTACTTCCACTATTGAAAATTATTTTTATTTTTTATGCACTATAACATGAGTGAATTGTATTTCAACATACATACCATTGGACTTCTTGGCATTCCATCTCCCTCTGATGTTTGGGGAGACATTCATGAGGCCATTTGATGAACCGACTCCTAGAAAATTTTAGTGGAATTTATTTTAGGATGTAAAAAATTCATAGTATATGTTTTATATTCATGTTTTATATACTATTTAGACACAATATATTGGGAATAATAATTCATAAGAATTTTTCATTTAGATATTCCCCAAAATTGCTACCCCACTTATAGGAAAGATCCAAATTTCAGAGAACGTAAATTTTAGTTTTGTAGATCTTTAATGATTAAAATGACATCATTCAAACTTTTTCTGATGAATGTGAGTTGTGATATTATCATATATATAGATATGGTTTTATTTTATAATTTACCATCAAGTTGTGGGTATTTATATCATTAATCCTTTTAGTAAAAATAAAATAATCACAATACATGCATTATTTCATTGTATAAAGGATTCCATTTCAAGACTGCATGGATTTTTGATAAATTCATTATTTGATATATCAAATGTTTGACAGAATATTTTATCCTAAAAATGGGAAAAAAATTTAAACACATGGTTCCAAAAATATCATATGAAGTGTTTTCATGGAAAGGTTATACAAAAAACCCTTAACATCCAATTTTGGAATGTTGAGACAAAGACCATTAGGTGCATAGACAAGAATATGTTATTGTGTGACATAATTGTGTCCATATTATGTTTAATGAGGTGAATGAAAACTTATGGATAAGAAACTATGAAAAATATGGATCATCCATCAAAATATAATTTTGATATAAATTATAATTCACATAGATATTTAATTTCTAAAATATGGAACTTAACATTGACCTTGATTGTGAGTATGAATTTGGAAGTGCCTCTAGTGATGTTATGACTATTTATTTTTACCAAATCACGGATTTAAGATCTAGTAGTGTGGTGTGAAATAGTTATTCTATTTTATTGACCAATAATACACTATTAGTTGTCAAAATATTGTTATCAATAATTTTATAGGAATTTGGTTTGCATTAAATATATAGTCCACCATAAAGAAAAAAATCATGCACTAGGAATGTGGTGACAAACATGAACAGCTGGCGGTGACCTAGGGGATCCTAGTAGATATTTATATAAGAATAGTTGTGGATCCAATGATTTTAATAGACAATGGTTCAATGTATGAGTAAAGAGATGAGGTTTTATAATATAAACAAATTTTCATGGGGTATTGTCGATTTAATAATCTATAGAAGAGTGAAACATGTTTTAAAGAAACATAAACTTCCCAATTTTCATTGTATTGAATACAATCGGTTTCTGAGATTTTTCTTGATAATATGTGGTTGATTTTCAAGAATATCGATAATAATCCTCATAGGAGAGTGATTATCATGACATATATTCTTTAGATAACATCCCAGAGCAGGTTGGATATTATAAAAATTGTTTATGGGACTTGATATATGGTTTGGGGAGATTTCTAAAATATATTTTAAGATAATTTTTTTACTGAGACATTGAGAGATTAGAGGGTTAGTGAGTTCATTTTTCTTTAGTAGGGAGCTACGTTTGATATTGAATATTCATCCCTCATCATAGTGATCTAGTATTTCCAATGGATATATCTTATTGATGAGGCATAATGGGAGAAAAGATGCATGGAAAGTCATAGACATGTTTTAAAATATTCAGACAATGTGTTCATGTTGATGACTATTAATGAGATAGTGAATCATAAACTGATTATAATGTATAACTTGAGGGATTATGGGTGAATAGAGTTTAGTATGGTATCTAAATCAAGTGGTTCCACATCTACTGACATGGAATTATTTTTTGAGGCTTCCCTTGAGATGATTACCAGTGAGGCTATTTGTGCTGGTCACAATGCCTTCTATCACTAGTGTGGAAAATAGGTACATATGGGGAATCAATGTGAACATGACATAGTCTAATGTCAATATTGTTGAAGGATGGGAAATTTTCATGGCTTATGTATGGATTCCAATCCAAGAATCAGTGGTAGGTCTCATCTCAAACACTACTTTCAGGAGTGGGTTTAATTTTTGTTTATAAGGATATGTGTTGTTATAGTTATATTTAATCCGAATGATGTGGTGGTCATGGTCAAGGAAGGCAAGAACTAGTTATTCAATTGTATAAGAGTGGAAATTCTTCATGTCGTGTTGTTATGATATAGGGTCACTCATACTGACAAATATATTATGAAACACATGTTTCTTAAGAGTTGAGAAATATGTCTTATATGATGAGAGGTATGATTTTAGTGGCCCCCTATATTAGTATCTTCACATTTATGATACACTTTAATGATATAGTTTCATATAAAAACCAATGGTGGAGAGCCTCCAAATCATGATGTAGTTTTATAAGGATGCTATGAAGCTTGAAAATCTATTATGGATTAGAACAAAGGTTATACGTTAGTTTTGGGAGTTCCCCTTAACATTGGTTTGTTTCACATTGTATGGAAACTTTTTTACTCAAGATGGATGGGTTTGGGATCATACATCTAATCGACTAACTAGATTATTTATTGGGACAATGTTTTTTGTAATCCCAAGAGGTTTGAGTCTCAAATTTCATGAGGGAGTATTTTTCATTCAAAAGGAAAAATGATATTTCAAGGTGATCCGAGATATACATAAGTATCATGGGATACACATGACGACCTACCAGATTGCATGTTTACATTAGGATGATATACAATCAGGTTTAGATGATATTCACTCATGTTATTTAATTTTTCATATTGTATCCCCGGTTGAAATTTCTATTTTATCTCTTCAGATGTAGGTGTATTTTACCATGATGATAGATTCTGATGCTTCACTGGTATCCATTACACAATAAATTATATCAATTATATTGGTGAAAGAGATCAATAGTTAGCTTGAGGACATTGAGGAAAACGGTTTTATTCGACCCATTTCTTCTTGGTGAGGTTCATCAATATTTTTTTCCAATAAAATATTGTCTATTCAATTATTATATTATTATATTGTGTGGAATTGAATAATTTTATGGCTATTTTATGATATCAATTATTGAAGATAGTTGTCCATCTTGACCATAACTAAGGATCCCTGGTGTATTCAAAAATTTATATGGGATCATGTAATCATTAAGAATTTGGTCAACCTATATACAATCATTATACAAAATTTCATAGTTGGTATTATATATATGATTTTTTTGTTATTCCAATAAATTTCACAAAAAGGAATAAGTTTTCATGGTGATTATGAACCAATTTATCGAACCTTATCTAGATTCATTTGTGGATGTTTAATTGGATGATATCATGATGTTTAATCAAAATCAACATGACCATTCAGAAAATATTGACATAATATTAGATATTCTAAGTGATCATCAATTGAATTTAAATCATCTAAATTTACACATTTTTAGGGTTTAGATTAATTTCAGGGGATATATTATCTGAGAGATATGAGTATAAATTTAACATAGAAGTTGAGAGAATTAATTTCTCTATATAGCACAATATTTTCATTGATATACAGATGTTTTTATAGATAGATGTCTATTACATGAATTTCAAACGTGAATTATCACACATATATTTTCATTGGATGGTATTGACTAGGAAGGGTGTGATGTTTTAGGAATATATAACTACAAAAAAACATTAGATAATAGAAGAGGATATTGACTTCAGAATCTTTCTTGATTCTACAATAGCTGGGAAGGAAACAAAGTATGCTTTATTTTGAATTAGTTATCAGTCTTGGTGTAGTTTAAATTTTTTCAATAGATTCTTGTATTATGAGTATCTAATGTTGAGGCTATATGAGTGTATTTACCGAAAGCATGATCTTGAGTTGGTTACAGTTGTTCACACATTATACTGATAGAGGTGTTACCCACTAGGAGAGTGTTTTGTTGGGTATATTTACAAAAAATACACAGGTATATCTTCTAATAGCGTGTTTTGAATTTTAGGATGAAATAGCAGGTTGCGTACCTTCAATCATTTGACGTTGAGTTTATATATATATCTAGGAATTTTAATGAAGTAGCTAATGTATTGAAAAGCTGGTCTTAGATACCGAAATTTATAGAGTCCAGTAGTGAGTTGTATATTATGGAATAATTATCTAAGATTAACATTGAGTTTTGGGATGTTTAGTGAACAAAAATTATTTCAGAAATAGAAGTTATGTATATAATTCTAGATAGATTAATGATGGGGAAAATATAAGATTATAATGGATTTTACCTATGATAGAGTGTGAAAGGTGAGGAACCAACTTCTCTTTTTATTGTAGGAGAGGAGGAGATCTTTTAAAAACATTGGCTGGTCTGGGATCCATTGCACATACATGAGGATATGATATGGAAATCTCATTCATTAGATTTGTATGTCCATCACACAATTACTATAATGCAACATGAATTATGTCACCACTATTGGTGGACAATGATGAAATATGATGAAGAAATTTTTGTCACAAGTTGTTCAATTATATATATGTTGAAGGAAAATACTATAAGAATATATTGTATTTTTCAAGTTACCCATTCCCAATTTGGAATGATATAATTTCTTGATGGAATTCAGGACTAGTTTTCCATGGTCTCCTCAAGTTAGTGATGTTGTTTGAGTTATTTTTTACTAGCTCATAAATGATTATCTTTTTCTATCACTCATGGAAACCTTCTCAGTTGATGATATTGGGAGGTTGTATACCAGTGAGATATTGTGTATTTTCAAGGTCCCTATCATTATATCATCTAATATAGATACCCAATTTTTGTTTCGTTTTTAGTGGAATTCATAGAGGATTTAGTGTATATAATTATTTTTGAGCACTTCATACCACCCTGGGACTGATGGAATGTTATATCACACAATTCAAGGGATTTAGGACTTGATTTGAGCATGCATATGATATTTCAATGGCTCTATGTGCGATAAATTTTTCTTGTTGAGTTCAACTATATAAATAGTTATATGAACACTATGTAGATGGAACCCAATACTTCTTTGTATGGTAGAACATATCTATCTCATAAGTGATGGTTAATGGTTGCAGAGGCAGTTATAACAGGACATTGTTTGGTGTAGGAGAATTCTTAGTAAATCTAATTTATCAAAATTATGATGAAAAATATAGAGTCCGGAAAACAATCATACACTAATTGGTGTCAATGTTCTATATAGTTTGAGGTAGGGGATATAGTATTTTTAACGTATCTCAAATATGCTGGGACACAAAAAAATTAAGATAATTTTTATGATTTCAATAATATATGTTGGGTAGTTGATGAAACTAGAGTTATTCTGGCTATTACCCTATCAGTTGTAGTTACCTCAGAGATACCAAGCCATGGATAATGTATTTCATGCATCCAAATACAAAATTATCATGGATACATATCTCACACACTCTAGAATGATGTTGTGGATATTTAGGTAGATAAAACCATAGATGATCATCCTATATGTTTTGTTTACATGATCATGAAGGTTAAATACGGCCAGTCAGTTCCTCTTGTATGGTTTCTATGGAAGCACAACCATTTACAAGATGATACATGGGATTAGGAATCATTCACATGTCCTCAGTGGATGGAATTATTCATTTAATATTTAAAACCCCTCATGGAAGGAAAAATCATGGAATAATTTCATTATTATGGGAGGATTTTATGATCTTTGGGTTTCCTTTGATGAATTAATATTTTTTTCCTATTTATACATAATTATGTTATCTTTTTAGATTATCTAATAAGATATGGATTGGGAAAGTTTGGAAATTTTTGGAATAGAACAGATTGGAGGGTTGTCAGTTCTCTTTAGGTCAAATAAATATCATGTAAATTGAAAAAATGACATGTAATAAATACAAGATGTGTAATAAATTAAACATCCTAGTTCACATCATTTAATTTTTTTTCATATGAAGGAAACCCATAGATTTAAATTACTTGTAATGTATCTGATCATTATGTATATTTTTAAGGAATGTGTTTTAAAATATGGAATCAGTGACTCAATTTTATTGAAAGAATAATCACCATATTAATATCATAAATAAGAGAATACATGGAAGACATCATTTCATCCAATGCCATTTTAAATGGATCCATGCTGGGGAGTTCTATACTTTTCTTGTACCGATCATTGATTGTTATGGTGTTGGTTATAATATATTGTTTTGAGAAAATATTTAATATTTTCTTTTTTTGACCAATTCATCCATTTAATCTAGTTTTGGACCATATCAATAGATGAAAATGGATGAGAGTTCTACCACGTGTATACATTAGGTGGTATATACATTTCCCTCAGGGTTTCATGATTTATTATCCTTGTTTTAGTAGTTCCATGCATCATACATTCTACAAAACCCCTCTAATTATATGATTTCCATGATTAAATAAATCAGGACATATTAAGATTCCCTTCGAGTATATTTTATATTTTTTATGTTGTTTCTTCATCATAGGACTCCCATGGGGTGCACTATTTTATTTTGAGTTTTGTTATACCTCCAATTGGGGTGTGTGATATATTTCCTAGCTACAGGAATCCCTATTAAAATTGAATTTAATCACATTAAGATATTAATATATGGTTTCCCTCTATTTCCATGTTATATCTTGATTTGAATAGTTTTTATTTGATTGAATGAAAATTTCAATCAGTGGTGTAAGAACTCATGCAATATGAATAATTGTAAATGTTGAATGTATGAATTTTATAATTCAAATGGTTGTTGATTCCCTTTTAAATTAACCTCCTATCATAATTCCATTAGTTGCAATGGATATTTCTCCAAATGGATCTTGATTGAAATAGGGGTTGAATGAGACTTGTTTCATCCATGGATATTGATTCTGCTGGATGCCATAGGCCTTTCTTCCCTTTGGATTCAACATTCTTCATCTAGAAATTGACATGTTCTGTTGACATGCTCCTTGGAATCCATCCAATTCATTACCAGGTTTCCCTTGTTATTTTCCAGAGATGTGACATTGATGAATTTTCCTTCTAATCATGAGATCTGACCCATTGTGGTCTGAAAAATTTGATTACACATCATATATATTGAGGATGACTTGTTATATGACATGGGTGTGATGAATATTTTATGCTATGTTTTATTATATGGAAGTGATTAATATTTTATATATTTTTTCAAGGGTTGGTCTTCGTAGATTTTGGAATGTTTTGTAGATATATCTAGTATGAGTATTTGACAGTAGTGGATAGTCTACAAAGTCCAACTTGTTAATATCAATTTTAACACAACCCCTGATCTGGGATCCAATCTATTGTTTCGAAGGGAGAGTTATTAGGAATAATATTATCACACTATGTTCATCTAAAATGCATTTGGACCTTGTATCATCTATTCTATACCTATGATACAAATTTAACACTATTAATCCTATATTGAATTGCATTCATTTTTTATAGAAAATTTTTTCGGTGGACTTCTGTGGGTTATCTCAAAACCTGTTCATATCACTGTTAGGTACCCAAACAGACTATATAGATGAATGTATAGATCGAGGAAAAAATTGAACCTAAAATACAAGATTTTTCCAATGCATAAGAGTATTGTAGAACAAAAATGAGCTGATCATCCTGATGGGATATGGGATAACTTTTTTTAGTATTTTGACAGAGGTATTATATGATTTATTGTATACCTATTATTCATTCACTATAGAGAAATGATATGAAATATCACTTTATATCATAATACATATATTCATGTTATATATTATTGAAATTGATGTTTATCTTTTATTTGGAATTTTTTTCTTTTGGTATTGGTTGTTATTGTGATTCCAATTTGTTTCACTCTTACATGATTGTATTTTCTCCACTTAAACACAACCTAGGCCGTTTCTGCATGTTGGAATCCTCTAGTATTTGGGGAGATGGGAATGAGGCAATGTGACCCAATAACCTTGGGAACTATTTCACAAAATCGATGAAGAGGGGATACATGGATGTCCATAGAGTTCTTAATATTAGTCCTAAATGTGTAGAAATGTCATTAAAATGATATTGTGTAGAATGGTTTTCATCTTATTGGTATCACTAAATGTAGTTAATTTATTTTAGAGCACATGATTATATTTTTTATCATAATATGATTCTTAACTATTATTGTTTGGGATGACTTCTTTAAGCCTCTTTGCTTCAAAGGATTTTTTTCCAAACAATGTAAATTTTATATCATCTATCTATCTATTTTATTATATAATGTATAATAAAGGAACCATGATATTGAATGGAATACTAGTATATATACTATAAGTAGATAATTCCTCATTCACGGTTTTGTTGGAATGTAAATATTTTCTAGGTGTTCTTTGTGGTCTGTACAAAAGTGTAAGAATCATTCAAGTATCATAATCTACTAACAGTATTATAGAATATGATTGAAGACTAAATGGAACTATCCATAGCCTTCAATGTGAACCGTTTCCACATAGTTAACTAACATCCAAAATAAATTGACATTGGTACATCTTGTTGACCCCAATGATGCATGTAAGACCAATTTATTTTTCCTTTTTTTAGTTATATAGTTCTTGTTTTCATTCTTTTACTATGTATGTATTGTTCTTTTATTTTTCTTTTGGTTATATGTTTTGTTTTATTTTCTTAATATTCTCAGTTTCCTCATTAGAATCTATCATAAAGGGTTTCCATTACTTAAGGTTTTTTATTATATTGGAATATATTTGATTTTTTTATGGGATTCTATTAATACCTAGGGGTATGTTTTAATTCCATGGAATCATCCGATTATTTAGTTTTTCCTAAGAAATGTATCTTGATGTATTGACTAATCTAGCTTATTGATAACTACATATGAAAGGTTTGTGTGGTGAACTACCTTTTTAGCTTATATCTATTATAAATATATAATATTTTTTTATATACTTTAAAAACATATATTGTATATTGTCTTGATAGAAAATCACCCAATAGTTATAGTGTTTTTTTCATTGTTCTCTTAGACTTTTGGGGATCTATATGAGAAATCCTCTATTATCTTCATGTATTCTTCAAATAAATTAACACTATTTTTATTCATTTTGTGTGGATAAAGGGGTTATTGATGGGTCTTCATGGAATTCACACTATAGGAATCATTTCAATTCATTTTGGGTTATTTAATATTGAGGTTTTGGTTTTTTCATTAGTGGTTCTTCATAGGGAGTTCTCCGATCACATCAATTTTATGAGGGGAAGAGTTTTTAAGGATTTTATTCTTATATTAGACTATTTTGGGGATTCATTAAATTGTGAGAAAGAACAATTCTTGGTCTCTCGACCATATCTATTTTTTATCTTCTTGGTGATGTTATTGTTTTGTTTAAATACGTGTAATGGTCATGGAGGATTTGATACAACATCTGGTTACTATTATTTGTTATTCCTAAAAATATATTTTAAATTATAATTAGGTTGGGTTTCTTTTGGGGTTTCTTCGAGTGAAATTTGAATTTTTTTGGATTTTCTAGGATAGATCGTGGTTAGTGAAAAAATTTCCCCAACCATTTTACCTACTAGAGAAATTTGTTCTTCCCAATATAGAAGGATTTTGAAAGGTTGGTGCTTGGTTTAAAAATCTTGTTCCCTATTATAAAAAACCATGAGGCTGATTTAATCTAGGAGTAAGGATTTCACAAGGATCTTCTTCAACGCGCACCTATGCATAAGAAATTATGTTGAAGGATATTTAGTAATTCTAAATTTTGGTTAATGATTAATAACCCGCCCTTAGAATGTATGTAGACCCACACAACCCAGAAGTGATTTCTCACATCCTTGGATCTCATAAATGAGTTCTTATCTCCTTGAATCCCTCTAGGAAGAAATCCAAATCCAGAATAATTCCCTTTGATATTATATCTGTTAGTTTCCTCACCCCAATATTTCTCCTATGATCTCTCTTCTCCTCTCTTGGGATTCAGGGATCCTCATGTTTATTTGTTGATTTAATACCCAATTTTTGATATAATCTGAGGTTTCATTTATAGATCCCAGTTGTGGTCAATATCCATTGGAGTTTTCCATTTATAGATTTGTGGTTCGAGATACGTTGATCCTTTGGTGGGTGTTTCCATTACGATGACCAATTTATGTCAACCTTAAATTAATTTTTTTTATTTTAATTTTTTTTACTAAATTAAATTTCCTTGTATTTATTAAATGGTTATTAATTTATATGTCGTAAAAACTCAATTCCATTAAATTGGGTTTATTTAAAAAAAAATTATTTTTGAAATAAAATTGGATAAAACAGTATTCAAATGAATTCGTGTATATTTATGGAAATTTGTGGAATTTAAACTATTTAATATAAATTGTGAAATTATTTCAATATTTTGTGTAATTTAATTAGTGAAAAATGATTTTACTTAATATTTTGGAATATCCAATTCTATTGAATGGGGGTTTTTAATGAAATTGATGGATTTTTTTGAAAATTAAATTGTTAAATTGAATTGTGAAGTAGGATTGGGATATTTAATGGTTAATTAATTTAATATCACTATTTGTGAAAATGGGTTAAAATTGTTTCCATGTGATCCTTTGGGTTTAATCATGATGAAAATGAATGGTTTGATTAAAAATAAGTTTTTTTAATTTAAATTGGAATATTTGAAATTGGTAATGGGATTAAATGTATTTTATTGTTTTTTGAAATAATTTTTCCCTACTTTTTTTAATAGATCACATGAAATCATTGGGTAGTAAGTGATTACACTTTACGATTTATACATTATAAAACAAAATATTATCAAACTACATTTCTTAAGATATAGTGATGAGTCACCATGGACTTAGATCAAAGGTATGTATGTATACATTTTCCTATCACCTTGTGTGTTGTGTCCTTATATCCTAGATTTAACATACATTTTTAGCATATGACCTTTTTTCATAAAATTTTATTTTAAAATTAATATAATCCATTTTTAAAACTATTTTAAATGACTTTTGATTCATATAAAATATTTATATAAAAGTCATTATTTAAGTCACTATTTAAAAATGTTCAATCAATTGAAATGTAAAGAAAATATTAATAGTATTTTAATTATTTTGAAATGTAAAGCATGATTTTTTAAATATATTTTTTAAATTCAAAACCTATTTATATTAAATTTTAATTTACTTTCCTTAGTTAATATAATATTAGAATCATTAATGGAACCACTATTGAGGGTTTTCTTTGAATTTTAGCTCACAACCTAACTATAGCTTCATTAATTTGTAGATTATCTCCTTCAACGTTTATATAGGTATAATGTAGGACCTAGAGGTGGTTCTATATATTTATTCATGGACATGGTGAGTCACATAGACTTGTAATTGGGTAGATTTTTCTTTTTTTTCTAGTACATTCTTGTAGTACTTTTTTTAGTTATACATGTTTATCTTTTGTTTCATTACTCACAATGGGATTCTTTTATATAAATACCGATTTTTTATCTTGATTCCTCATTTATATTGGAATTTTAATTCCTACATTCTTTTTTATGATGTTAGGATTTGGTTAATGTCCGCTGGGAATTGGGAACTCCTTTATGGATATGATTGGTTACCATGTTCTGTTATGTTAATATGGTACCTAGGATATTTTGTAAAAATGTGGTATCATAAGTGTTGTTTCATGCCTCTTTCCATGAAGTCAGTATATATTTCTCAAATATTTTCAGGACATGGGTGGTATTTGTGATTGAGATTGAATCCATTATTCACCTTTATTAAGATTCTATCTCCATGGGTGGTTATGGAGATATATCATCAGGAATCATTTATTCTCTTTCTATACATTTAATTTGGATATATTGACATTGAAATATTGTTCTTCTATCTATTGGAGTTAATTTTCCCTTGATGCTGAGTTTGATTGTATTATTTTTTATTCATTATCATCAGATAATGATGATTAGCATTATACCTCTACGAGGATGTGTGAATATTATCTAGGTTGAAGCCATTGCTGGACCACATTGAGAAAATACTCTACTGGGCCCGAATCTGTTAGTGTAAATTGTGTGTGATGACTGTGCTTGGGGACATTCCATGACACTAGTTCCCATTCATGATCCAGTTTTTGAACATCATTGATATGTTCTAATTTATTTTTATCAAGTGTTAATTTTTTAGATGTCAGTATTGTTCAATGTCTCATGTCATCCTCAAAGACGATGAGGAGTGGTTTAAATGAATATAACACATGTTTAGGTTCTTGTACACACCCAACTAAAACAGTATAATCTGTTACACCTTCATACTAGATGAATTGAGTAATGTACATGGGGTTTCCATGGTGATGGATATTAAGAATGAAGTCTTGGAATAAAAATAATTCCATGTTATTTTAACTAAATCATTATACATAGAGAAGATGTTCCTTCCCAAGGATAAAATGTTTTTCAAACATGAGTAGGATATAAATACCCTGAATGAGTATGAAAAACATTTTGTTGAGATCATGTATTTCATAGATGAGATAGTTTAAAATCATAAAATGAATAATATGTGGTTTAAGATTGGACTTCATCATGATACTCATTCTCAGGTTTTCTTGTTTAAATTGATTTCTTATTCAGACGTACTGAATATAACATTGATGTTTTAGAATAATGTGGATGAAAATTCTGGGTTATCAGAATTTTCTTTCACTCATAAATGATGTGCTCATTAATCTAATGGAATGTAGATGTGTTATAACTCAATTGGTGGACCTCAATAGTAGGGTTATTCGGGACAACCAATAGTGGCAGTCAGAGTCCAATTTGAATGATACTAGTGTTGTAATATGGGAGATTCATGTAGGTTTTTCACAAAGACACCAATGGTATGTGGTTCCCTTGGTTTCTCATGTCATTTACCGAGGATCATAGATGTTTGTTAAAATATCACTATTCACACAAGACCATGAACACCTTCTAAAAATGTTTCACATTTCGTTGCTTCATGTTAAAAAGGGTTCCTTCCATCGATATCTAGAATGAAGCTTCTTCACATAGTGAATATGTCTCTAGAGGAATCAAGTATGGGTCCACCAACAGTGAGCGGTACCATTATTGTAGATTCTTCCTTAGTAATTTTCTTTTTGATACTATTAGGTCTCATTAATTTATTTAAACCCTTATTATTAATCATGTTATTCTATATATAGATCATTTATCTTGTGAAATTTATATTTCTACACACCTTGGTACCATGCGTGAGAAAGGTCAGTATAGTCCCACATATTTTCATCTCTCTCTAACTCTCATATGTAATTATTCAATGAGTTATATTATTATCTACATGAAACCTCCTCACGTCATATTCAAAATGGGTTGTATCATTTCTAAAAAATCATGAATGGATTCTCATATTTGACATGTATCCTTCATTATACCAGATGATGTGTGCCAACTCATTCAAGGAGAATGGTAACCAAAGTCGACCAGAGGAAAATAATTATATATAGAGATGTGGAAAGTGATTTCAATGTTTTATTTTGGTTGGGATTTAGAATCATTGAATGATGATCTCTCTCTAGTTTTCATCATGATTCCCCATGTGTTTCCTTCTTACTTCTTATGTCTGTCATCAATAAGGGATGTATAATCCCCTATTGATTTATGTTTTGTTTTCCTAACATGTATGTAATCTCTCTTACCACATGGATCCACCTGATATGAAATTGTTGAAGTCCCAGTTGTACAAACTTATTGATAATGGACATATACTCTTGAGTGTGTCACCATTGGTGGTGCGAGTTCACTTTCCTAAAAAAAGATGGTTCACTATGAATTTATGTTGATTATTGAAAACTAAATCATGTTATGGAAAAAAAATGTTTGCACCAATTGATGATGAGTTTTATCATTTAAAAGTGGTGATGTTATTTTTCAAGATTGATCTTCGCTCTAGTTACCATCAGTTGAGGATAAAAGATTCTGAAATATAGAAAACCATTTTTGTAGAAGGTATAACCATTTTTTATAACATTTAATTCCCTTTGGATTATGCAATTATCCATTAGTTTTTTATGTCTTTAATAAATGTTATTTTAGATGAGTATTTGGATACATTTATGGTAGTCTTTATGGAAGATATCATTCGTTTATATAATTATATAGTGGATTACGTGAATCATTGTAGAAAAGTGTATAGATTATTGAGAAATCACTAAATTCATGCCATGATTTTGAAATGTGATTTCTAGATTCCGGAAGGGAAATTATTGGGAAAATTATTGTCAGGAAATTTCCTTATATTTGATCCTGACAATGTGAGAACTATTATGAATTGAGTACAACCACATAGTTATTTTTAGATTCGAAGATTCTGGTGTCTTATAGGGCATTATTTTCAGATTGATAAGGAATTCACAATGTTGTATTATCTGATTTCTGATATAACTCAGAAGGGAGTATATTTTTCATTAGAAGAAAAATGAAAATAAAAATTTGATCTAAGGCTTCTTTTGAAAACTACGATGGAATAAACTTTTCAAAATTCTAGGAAGGGTTATGTGGCCTTCTGTGACTCATCAGGTTCAGGCCTTGGTTGTGCCTTTATGAGAGTTGATCTTGTTTTTTCCTTTGGATATAATCATCTTTGGACACAAGAAAACAATTATATGACCTATTATCTTGAAAAAAAATATGTTATGAACCCACATAAGTGTTAGAAACATTAACTCATTGAATAATGGTTTAACCAATTTCTAGTCCAAAATCACTTCATTTATATCTTATCTTAAAAAGACTTGAATCTCTAGTAGAGGCATTGGCTGTAATACCAAAAGGATTTTTAATTTAGATATCGTATTGACCCCATTGATGGGGAATGACATTTTATATTAATTGAGAAGAAAAAACTAAAAATATACATTAAATAAACCACTAGATTAGTGGATCTTGATGGCTCTTTTTTTACAGTTTCACATTTTATTCTATGAAGAAGGGGTCACAGTTTCCTTGGAAAGTATACATTTCTTATCTTATATTACCAAATTGATTATTTAGGAAAAATATAATGATGATGTGTTTCATTTAATTGGAGAACCACTTAATGGATAGTATGCTGTTCTTGATTGGCGATTCTGCAATAAGGTCATTCTCTTAATTCTGAAAAGTTATTTTACCATATTTGATAAGGAAAGATGTAATGGTGTATTTCTATAGTTCCTAGTAGGGAGTGAATCCATGAACTAAATTGATGTTATATGACAAGTGGTGTTAGATCTGGTGGCCTTTTATGGGACAAGGAATTTATACTTATGTATCTAGTTGTTATGTGTTCCATCATGTTATGTCCGAGTAGTAGAAACCTTCAAATATTATTCAAAATCTTGTGGTCTATACATGGATGTTGTGTGAGATATACATGGACTATTTGGTAGTGATTAAACATACAAATATAATGAATAGTTTGATATGGGTTGTGATCAGTCAACTATCAAAAGCGGTTCAACTAATAAAAATTCACATTTAATAAAATATGAGGAGTTTTGAAACCACTATATGAATGATACTGTTCATTTTCATTGAGTTACATCTAAAATTGTTTATTATAGGGTACCATAGTAAAAATATGTTTTTTGAAGGGCCCTTTAGGAGGAATTAGGATCTATCATCTGTTTGAGTACAACATACCATATGTAGTCGGAGGGTCAAACAAAATGATCTATAGATATTTTTTAGGATACACTCAACTATTGTGTGCATGGCATTGGTGGAGAAAGGGATGATAATATGGGACATGTTTAGTTTTCTTAAAACTAGAGCTTCAATTCTTCAATTTGGATGGCACATTTTTTGGACATTTATTGCTATTCTTTCAATTCATTGTTATGTTGTTTGGAGATTGGCTACAGTTCCATAGTTGTTTCGAGCATTGTATAATTGATGATAGCCAAGAAAAAGATGTTTTTCCATGAATGTTAACAAAACATAGACAATATATGTATTATTCTGATCATCATCATGGGATTTTGATTCTTTTAGTCAGTGATAAGATATTATTGAATTTTTCACTTTGTTTGGGACGTCAATGGCTTGGGATGCATGGGAAAAATTCTCTTTATTTTGTGGGAAACAAAATGGTTTTTTGTAGGTGTGGATATTTTCTTAAAATTTATTAATACCACCATATATGGTATCGATACCTAATGTTTTCCATTTAACTATGCTAGTAATTTATTTATCTGATCCATATCATGTTATGAGATGCAATGATATTATTTTTGAAACTAATTTTTCAATGAATTAATATATAGTTATGATAGTTGATTATAAAAACAAGGTACATAATGGGAGTATGATACCTTTGGGTCATTTTCTAAGGAAGAAGGATTAAGATTTTTATGAGGTATGGGAGAGGGATGCACTAATGAGAGTCCAGTGGACCTAACTATTTTTCATGGAATCTTCTTCGTAGGCTATCAGGGACAACATGTTTCTATGGTGGGGAGGTTAAAACATCCTTTTTTTTTGTTATTCCTAAACCCATATTTGTAATAATTATTTTATTGGGATTCATTTGGTGTTTCATTAGGTTAAATTTTGAATATTTCAGAAGTCATTGGGTTGTTGTATGATTGGAACATGGTTTTCCAAAAATGTGCACCTCAGTTCAGAAAACTATGCAACCAGATACATGTGAGTTTTTCACACCTGGTGATAGGTTTACAAAATACACGCCCTCTTTGGAGAAACCACGTGGACAATTTAAAACATGCACCAAACCTGAAAATTATTTCAATAATTTTTTTCCTCTTCCCATTAAACTATGAATACTTGATTTTAATCAATCCTAATTTTAATTAAAAAATTCCAAACCTCCATTTTAGGCCTATAGAGGACCAGTAAGACTCATATGTGTTTTTTATCATCCTTGGAGATCCCAATAATAGTTTTTAGCCCCTAGAATCCAATTTAAAATAAATCCAAAGCTTGAGGAAGTCCATTACATTATCTCTTAGTCAGTTTCCTCATCCTGATAAGATTCTATCACAATCTCTTTTATACACTCTAGGGTTCTAGGGATCATCATAATGATTTATTAATCCAATACACATGATTTTAGATGAAATCATATTTTTTTTCATATACCCTACATTCCTTCATTCTTCATTGGATTTTTTCAATTACGGCTTTGTGTTAAAATATTTTTCGATCCAGTGGTATGTGGTTACATTACAATGCATTATTTATGTAGTCCCTAATTTTTTTAATATATATAATTAATTTCAATTAAATGTGTTTGATTAAATTGATTCCAAATAATTTTTTGGAAAAAAATATTCTATTGAATCAAGGTTTTTAAGAAATACGAGATCATCACATGAAATTGGAAAACCCCAAATTCAATTTAATTGGGGTGTGTTTATTGAAATTAATAAATTTAAATTCCTTAATTTTTATTTTGAAATTATATTAATTAAAATGTTTAATTTAATTATGGAAAATTGATTTGATGGAAAATTTGTGAAAACCCTAATTCCATTTAAGTGGGGGTTTGTTATGAAATTTATGGAATATTTTTGAAAATTAAATTTGATAATTTAATTTCATTTTTGGATTATTAAATTTATTAGTATAATTATTTCAAATCAAAATATTTGAAAATTTATTTTATTAAAAAACCATTCAGTTTTATCTTGCTGAATATGAATATTTTTATTAAAATCCTATTTTTTTAATAGAAATAAGAATATTTGAAATGAAGAATGGGATTAAATGTATTGTATATTATATAGAAATAGATTCCCCACCATTATATTCTAATAGATCACATGAAATACATGATGGTAAATTAATTATTTGAGTGACACGTTATGATATAAAATCTTCTAAAAAAATATCATCGCGTCACATACCATAGGGAGTTTTGATGAGTCCTATTAGGATTGAGATTAAAGGGACATATGTGAATATTATTGTGCCACCCTATGTGTGGAGTCCCTATATCCATGATCGAATGTACCCTCATAGGAATATGACCATGTTTCTAGAAATAATTTGTTTTAAATGAATATATTCTATTGGTATAATTATTTTTACATTCCATCTGATTTATATAAACCCCTTTTTATAAAAGTGATTATTTAATCCATTATTTATAAATTATCTATCAATATAAAAGTATGAATTTTTTAAAATTATTCACATAACATTGAAATGTAATTACTGATTTTATAAATATTCTTTTTATATTACAAAACTTTTAATTTCAGATTTTAAATCTATTTTTTTGTTAATTTAATATTGGAATATGTTATGGAACATATTTTGGGAACCTAAATGATGTTTTTTCTCACACCGTAACCTTAAATTCTTGTGTTTGTATATTATCACTTTTTAGGATCGAGTAGAGGTAAATAAACTATTGGAGGCAGTTCTATAAATTGATATGTGGACATGGTGAGTTGTGTCCCTTGGGACATGGTAGGTTTTTGCTATTTTATGGTACATTGTTGTTGTCTATTGTGTATTATTACATGTTTACTTATTGTAAAATACTACCTATTTAGATTCTTTTGTATTCATACAAATTATTTGTCTTTCATTCGCATTTTAGGTGAAAATATCATTCCCAAATTTTTTGTGTTTGATGCTAGGTGAATGTCACAATCTTGGGTTATCGGTAACTCCCTTTAGGATATGTTAGGGTCGAATGAATTTTATGGTTACGAGGGTACATGGGATGGTTCATGAAGTCTTCATTAGAGGCATTAAGGAATAATGTTGGTCACGTTGTTTTTAATTATGTTTAATGGATCTATTTTGGGTGAGTTATCCTTAGTTTCATGAAGCATCCATTACCCAGGTTTGGAGTAAATGTTATTTCTTATTAAAGAGTTGTATCTCTTTTCATGATGATTTCATGGGGTAACATACAATATGTTGTGAATAAATTTTACTTATCAATTTCTCAGTACTCAATTGATACCTTTCTATGTTTTTTTGTTCACTCAAGCTAATAGGGTATAACTTGGTCCTTTATTGATGTTTTGAAACATGAATTTCATTTTTAAAAGATATTGATTTTCCCTTAACAACCTAGTTGGATAAATAGTGGATTCAATAATCTCTTATATCCATTGGATAGCCACTCAGTTGACCTCAACCATCTGGATTTATATAATATCCAACAGATATCCAATGGTGTCACAAGAGACAAATTGTGGTTTGGGATGCATCATTAGTTAACCACAAATCCACTTTTTTGTTTATTCACACTACTCTCTTAACTGAGGTGGTCAATGGCATACCTTAATAACATATTCGTATCTAAAAACATCATATCTGGGAAATTATATGTGTCCATTGAGGTATGTTACATTATGTGTTTATAATGAAGGACTTAAATGTGACTTATTTTTATTTATTAACTATTTATAGGGTATATTTCATCCATTTTGTTTATCAGATCTTGATTTTTTTAATTTTAGTTATTTTTGTAGTATCTTATCATAGTTTCCTCAATATCACTCATACTATATTTAGTTTTCCACATTAGTGATTTCATGTATTAAAATCATTTTTGATTGAACCCATATTTTTCAAGAAGTTTACGCTATATAATTTCTTATAATTTTTATATATTTATTACATTAATTCTTATTTGAATCATTATAAATTAGTGTATAATTTTTTATTCATTCTAAATCATGTAATAATCCATTTTGGTGAAAATATTGTATTTTCAGTTAGTTTAACTTTTTTAATTAATCATTTGTTTTGAAATTAAATTTTCATGGTGTTTAGAATATTTGTATTATTTTATAAAATATAAATAGATATCAAAATTAAAATATATTGATTCATTAAAACTATTCCAAATATAATAAATATTTTTCCCATGAAGTGATATTTTGTAATGATTTAGTTGTCAACATGAGATGGGTTGTTATGAAATGTATGATTGAAATGATATTTAAAAAAATAAAGGATTTTATTTGGATTTTCCTTCCCATTTCATGAATACCCATTTGAATACATATTATTGTTTTTAAATTTTTTTGGCATGTATGAGACCATTGAATGCTTGATTTTATTTTATTTTCAGATTAAGTAATAAATTTATGGTTTCTCACTATTGATTGTAATAAATCTAACATGGATAATTGTTATGTAAATTATCCTATCGGTGAAATAATTTATCAAAACCTTATATAATCCTCTTAATGAATGGTAATAAATGAAAAAATTACTTACTATGAAAACTGGGGTTTCACTCATTGAGGGATTATGTGGTTGAGGGTGAGATTTGATGATTGTATGTAATTGAATATTGACTACGCTTTTTGATGACATTGTGGGTACACATTGTGATCCTAGATACATTTTTTATAAATGAAAAATTTTAATGGTAATGGGATGTAGGGTAAGATATTTACAAGACACTAGATCAATTTTATACATTTGTATAATATCATGTACTATAGTGTCTCCCAACATTATACCAATTTAATCTCATGGTTTTCACAAATTTGGATTATGTGGGATGATTCATTAATATTATGATATAATGAATTATATAATTAATTATTGTTTTTTAGGATTTTGATTCATTTAATTGTTTTACTCACTAACATATTTAGGGATTGACTTTTATGAATGTCATGGATAGATGACTTTAATATGCGATATATGAATCAGAACAAGAGATCATTACATGAACTAGAGTTTTCATGTGTGAATTCATTTATTATGTTCATTGATTTATTCTATTTAGTTTTATTTTCAATGTATATTACCTACTATGTATCATTTCACTATGATATATGGTATTACCTCATATATTCATTTAATTTTTATAACATTTCCATGTGTAATAATTTCTAAAATTTTATGAAATCTTTTTTATCTCATGAATAATGGATTTTTAAAATTATTTGCTATAAATATTTATTAAGTTGAGTTTTCAATAGAAAAAATATTGTGTTATCCACTATGGATCTTTATTTATGATTTATAAATTTCACAAGTTTTATAATATATATTTATAATAGTAACAAAATGTTTCTATATTCATGTTATCAAACTAGAGTAACTGAATTTATTATTAGAAAAATATCATAGACTCCATTGTGGGATCATAATCTAATTTATTATCAACATAACTATTTTTTAAAGTTTTTTTACAATAATAATGTTATAATAAAAGGATCTAAAGTTCTATTTTTCATCCTTTATGGGTCTTCAATATTTTCCCCAACGTCACATGGTTAGGACATGGTGGGTGGTCAATTAAACCTGTATATGAGTAAACGTGGATGGTTTTTGTTTTTATCACTAGTTATTTTTGTATATTTATAAGTGGTTGTACATCTAAGAATTAATTGTAAATATTTATAACATAATTACACTATAATAATTTATTATTTCCTCGGCTTATTAGGTGAAATCATTCCAATAGGATGATTCATACTACCCGTGTGCATTCCATTTATCCATGGGGATCATAAATTTCCTTTCAGCCTATGGATATTAGTTCAAAAATAGATGTTGATGGTATTTTGGGATGGTTCATATCATTTTATGTATGTAATATATCTTTGTTAAAAACATATAAATATTAAATGATTATTTTATCATGTTCATTAATGTTCGGATGATATTAAAAAATGTTCGGTCTTCATTTGGAAATAAGAAAATATTCTACACATGATTTGTGCATAGATTTCATTAATTAGTTCCCAATATATCATCAACTTATGTATTCTTTTCTGAATTATTAACATGTTTTTTCAATGACCATACTATCTATTTTCCATCGTAAACATCTCTAAATGTTCAATATTCATTTCATATTCCCTACAATGTTTATTTATCAATTTAACTTCTATAGTTTGGGTAGAAGTTTCTTCTATTTTATAGTCAAAATATAAATTTCTTTAAAAATAAATCTATTTTAAATGATTCATTGAATTTTTAGTAAAATATTATTTATTATTTATTGATTTTATGGGTAATAAAATCTTAATATTTTATAAGATTGATTTTCTCAAATAATAATTATCGATTTCTATATATATTTTATATATATTCTATCATGATATAGTGATATAAAGTTACTCCTAGGAACTAATCAAAATATGATCATTTTCGGAGTTTTTTTAAAAAATACATATGAGATAATATATTTAGATATAAGAAATCAAAAAATAAACTCAAAAATAAATATTAGTGGAATATTAAATATATAATGTTTCTAATAATAGTTGAAGAGTATAACAAAACTTAATAGATATAATAAAATAATTAAATTATATTCCCTCTAAAATAAGGTTTGGATAACATATAGATCAACAATTATCACTACAAAAAGCGTTAAATTTGAATTCTTGAATAATTATTAAATTTTATCAATATTGATAAATAATTTTGTCATTTTCAATATAAATTTAATTATATTGATATTATAATGTGATTAAATAATATGAAGATCAAATAAAATAAAAATTATAAATAGAATGAAATTATGATTTTAATATGGTTCAACACTAAATGTGACGAACTAGTTCTTAGTATATAGTGTATTATATCACACCATACATGATCCTCATAATTTTTTAAATATTATAAAATGGATGGGGTAAGGGAATAAAAATTTCTATATTTTATCGCCATTCAAAATATTCCCCTATACATTCAATATAATTATCAACTTAGAATAAAAATTATATCATTGATGATGTGGGATTGAAGATAAAATATTTCGTTAAGAATGATATATTTTTTTAAGAAAAAAAATTCAATATTCTATAACTAAAATTAAATTTCACTAATTATATTCACACATTATTCAATGAGTAATTAAATTTTATTTATTATCCTTTAGTATCAATCCCCTTCAATTTTATTATTATTCCTTGCATGTATCATTAATGTATACAAAATCATTCCCCTAAATACCCACAATTTTTTTAGGAATATATATAGCTTTTCCACAATGATATATATATATATATATTCTATTCTATTTGTAATTAATTATCAATAATATTTTACCAAAAAAAATCACAAAATATGACACAATTTATTTATGGGGTTTCTTTTTTTAAAATATAAAATTTTAATGATTAAGAGATTAGATATATAATACTATGAAAGGTGAAAAATATTTTTTCCATTTTATAAAAATGTATTGTTGAATTAAACTTTTATGACTAGTTATAATGTATATTCACCAGGTAGATAAGATTCTCCCTCGACCATATATTGATAATACTAGAAAACATTCAGAACATATTTTTCCATGTTTCACCCCCCAATGTTGGTGAATAAATATTTACTATGTAATGGTCATGTCTGAGACATAAATGAATCATTAATATAAAATGTGATTACAATGTGGAGTGGTTTATTCTATAAATCAAATGGTTGTTTTTAGGTGACAATGCCCCTCAACTATTCTATATACATGATCCATCCCATTTATAAATGTTTCCAAATTAGAAATGAATTGATATTCAATGAACTCTATAACGTATTATCTCCAAAAAATTATCTAATATCATTATTGATGAATAAATAGAATTAATGTAGATTCCCTTTTTATTTAAAACAATCAATTCTATGATGTGTTAGTCGAAAATATATGATCATCAGTCTACCTCAGTCAATGATAAATAAAATAAATTATATACACCCCCACATTTTATATATTAAAAATCATAATTTATAATTATTTTAATGATTCCATAACTCAAATATGAAAAAACTATGATAATTGTTTATGTTATCGTTATAATTAAAACTTCTGAAACTATAATTGTTGATAACCACAAATATCAATAATCATAAAAGGAGTTTATATATCTTTTCCTTCATGAAAAATCATAAAAATATAAAAAATCATATATAAATCATAGTTTATTTTTCATATAATCAGTATATCTTATATCATTTAACATTAATCAAATTACATCTCTTTTATACCAGGTATACATGAAAATATTATCATTTTGAAAATCTCAATCATATAGTGCAATCAAACCCTTACAATATAACTATCATTATTTATTATAAATAATGACTGATAAAATATAACCATGATATTAATTCAAATTAACATAAAAAAATAATCATATTTATATTTTTCATCACATTTGAAATCACATATGTATTTTTACATTCCATCATTGAAGAATGTCATTTATTCTCAAAAGCATGATGTTACTATTAGGATTCCTAAAATTTACCCTTACAAATTTAAGAAAAAAATTAGATAATTGTGTATATAAGAAAATTATCATAAATATTCATCAATTTATGCTAATTTATTCTCTAGGATATATTATAAATCCAATTAAAATTTATATATGTTTTTATATATATTAATAAGAAGATATCTCAATACATTGATGAAAATGTATTCTTATAATAAAATTTCAATATAATTCCATGGAATATTTAATAAAAATATTAATGAATATACAATGACTAATTATATAAAAAAAATTATAACTACTTTATAATTCATCATAAATTTTGCTGAAAAAATCAACTTATTCTTAATCAATTACAAGTGATCTTCATATAATTCCAATTTGATGAATTTTATGTACTTCTAATAAGACTATTTTGATTAATGGAGGGGATGTATATATGTTTCAATTAGATGAAACACTTTTCATCATTAATGTTAAATGTGTATGAAGGCATTAATAATGAAATTAATAATTTCATGATTCAAAAAAAGAATAACTTTATAAAAGATAAAAGATTAATTGTGAATCATGTTTAAAACAATTGATAATTATGATATAATTGCTTATAAAATTTTATGAATATTTTAATTTACAATTTAATGCATTGATTGATGAATTAATACTCTTAATATAATGTTGATCATGAATATAATGATATCTTCTATGAGGTTCGGCACAAGGAAGATTTTGTATCGTTGGAATTAGTTATTTTGGAAGATGGGTTTTGAGTTAATTTTAAGTGTTCAAGAATTTTTGTGTAACAGCCCTAGAATTTATGATATATATCTGAAAACATGATAATTTTCTTTTTTTACATATTTTTCCTTACAAAAAACATTGATTTTACAACCCAATTATATACTACTGAAATATTAATATTTAATGATAATGTTAACTTCTAGCCATTAAAATGGAATATATGAACATTAAATAACCAAAAAATTATGGTTTATGAATTTATAAAATAAAATCATTGTTTATAAATAGATTATTATTTTCGCTGAAAATAGTTTAATGAAAAAGGGTTGAATTTTTTAAAATAACATTTTGTAAACACAATTTGTTTTTATTATATAATATAAAAAATCATTATTGAGAAATTATTTGATTGATATTTATTTATTATATATTCATTATAAAATTTATAGTTCAACAAAAAAAAATTCTACGCATTGAATAACTACAAAATAGTATTAGTACTTAAAATAGTATTCTCTATAAAAATTACTTCCTTGTTTATTTCACACTTATTTTGATATGAGTGTTACCATTTATATAAATATAATCCTAAAAAATGTCACCCATCATTTGAATCAAGATATTACAATTTGGTTAATTGATCATTGTTTTTTCACCATTATGAATATTATCCTTGGTAAATATTTTTCACCAACATAATAGTAATGTGAGTAAAATATGGATAAAACATTCAGGGTGGGATTTAAAATGTAATAAAACAACCATTTTTTTCTATTGAATTATTGTTGTTTTGAGTATTTTATCCTTTTGATGAATATATTGAAAAATTATGCCATTTTTAAATGATAATTAAATTATTCTAATATTAGAATAAAAACATCACTCTCTAGAAATTAATCTCCATAATTCACTTATAGATTTTGTAAAAATAAGAAAATTTTAATTAAAAGTCATTACATTAAATATAAAATATTTTTTATTATATTAATTTATTTCCAAATCTATGTTATTGAAGTTTTTTCTTAAATACTAATGCAACACCGAAAAATTATTATTAACATAATCTAAATATTAAATAAATTATTTTAAAATAACAAATTTTTTTAAATTTTTTTCCAAATTAGTGTGTTTCATAAATTTTGTAGATAAATATAAATTATAATAAAAATTTGAAGAGTTTTCATTTTAATATTTTTCTATCGTGTTTGTATTGAAGAAAAGTTAACTAAATAGTTTAAAATTAAAATTAATGATAAATTCTGTTAAAAATATTTTCATTATATTACATAAAAACATAAAAATAACTTAAGAGGATATCTAGGATAAAAAAATGTAGAAATTTAAATCATGTAGAAATTTATTAGTTAATTAATAACATAAATATAATATTATAACCCATTATTATGAAGAAAAAATTACCATAATTTAAATTATAATTTGATAAAAGATAGAGTTATGGAAAAAGGTAATGATAAATATGAAAAAAAATCTATCCAAATTAATTTGGTTAATTATATTTCTATGATATCCTCTTTTACTTTGACTAGTTATCGGTTTTGTAACATATTTATTGGGGGTTAATTAATTTTATTTCAATGATTTTTGAAATTCTATGTGTTTTTTCTACATTAAACATATAAGGAATCCCATTTCTTCTTTTATTTACATCACATTGAGCCATATATATCAACTAAAACCCCAAACTTATATTCTATAAATAAATATAAAATAATTATATATTCTATTATTCTTTAATTACTTATTCACTTGTCCCCAAAAAAGGGATCCAATGAAGGCATGTTCAAGAATATGAAATCATCTTATTAGACCACTATTAATTTATTTCCTCTAATAACCTCAATAAATTAGTTGTATTTATAATGTAATAATAAATTATATATAGATAATATCAAAAATGATATTTTTACTATGGAACCTTCAATACCAATAATATATTCTATTAAAAGTGAAATTAATGTATCTATAGTCTGTACATGTGAAATTTCACCTATACAAAGTGATAAATTTTTATTCATCATCTTGTTTTATAGATTGGTATTATGAAGTGTTTAATGATTATAAAAAAATTTATTATACTATAATGATTATGGAATTAATAAACAGCATCTTCCATATATCATTCAAATATGCGGGAATATGATAATGTCTCTAATGTGTATGTATTGACTACCACCTCTCGGAACTAATGTGGTTTGTTTTTTTATTTCATATTTAAATGGATGGTAATAATGAAATATATAATGAATATATCAAATATATATTATAATTTAATATTTAAATAATGGTAAATTATCATTATCGTTTTAACATTCAATCCATTGAGAAATTTAAAGAGTGTTTATATGTACTTATGACCTAAAATCCCCATGAATTTTTATATTAATTCTCCTAATTCCATTAGGGATTTAATGAATAGTATATTTTGAGATGAGCATGAACAGTTTCCAGTAGTCTTTATCAATGATATTGTAATAAATACATAAAAATAAGAAAGGCCTATAGATAATTTTAGAATTACTTTGGGGACCAAGAGGAAGTATACGTTTTATAGAAATTTTTTCATTTTTTCATTTAGTTGTTATAAGGTTTCATTAGTTGAGAATATAATATTATTTGAGGGTATATTAGTGGACATTTCAATATGTATGTTATTGAACACTTGAATAGAATAACACTTTTTACTGAGCACAATATTTTTGTTTTTCCATATTTATGACACCTTCATTTTTTGGAATATTTGTCCTGACGATGCAATTAAATCACCTTGTAGACATATAATGGTGTTGAAATATTATGGGTGGTTGAATGTGAAGACAAATTTAAAAAACCACAAATAATGAAGGATAATTAATCTATTCTTACACTAAGATGTAATGGTCAAGGGTTTGTGATCTATATTGATGGATCAAGATTGAGAATGTGTTTTTAAAATTATAAGAATTATATAGTTGTAACCTGTGAATAATGAATATTTTAAATACATGGTACATATTACCTGAAAATGATTTGGAGATGAGAAATTAAATTTGGCATTGAAGATATAGGATCATTCTCTTTATGGTGAATGGTGTTACATAAATAAAAATAAATATTGTATTCATTATATCTTCCCATTGATATAGTTTTATATTAGACTACAAATATATTTGGAATTGATTCATTGTTATGAATTTTCATCAAACTACCACCCTATGATGTTTAACAAGGTGGTATATTCAACAAACTAGAACGTCCATGAATATTTTAAAATTATGACTATAGAATGAAATCTAAAACATAAATAATTTTTGATGGTGTAACTTGAAATCCTGGGGAATGGGGATAGATCTTAGTTTCCATAATAATCTGTTCAACCATATGTCCACGTGATGATTAAAGAGGTATTGTTTGATAGAATAGAACATTTGATTAAGAACAATAATGTTTCAAGATAAAATAATTATTTTGATTGAATAATATGGTCAATGAACATATAATATTTCCCATCAACAATATAATTTGAAAACTATTTTTACATTAAAATAATCAATCTCCACTAATTATTGTTTCTATAATTAAAAATTTATAGATATCAAAAAGTTAATTTCATGTGTAAGAACATGAAAACGGATATTACATTGTATAATTAGCATTGATTGGTATGTTAGAATGGTTAATCTAGGAGAAATTATTATTATGGGATGATATAATAATGAACCATATAATAATAGAAATATGAATTAATTTCAATTGAATTAATAGTGACATTCATAAAAACATCTAATGGGACAAATAATTTTTCGGTTATAATTGATAATATAATGAAGTCATTAAAAACAATTTATATCAAATCTTATTTCCCTCATGATCATATTTCAATGTTATTGATTAATGTAATAGGAATAATTCATGGAGACCATTTTTTTGGTATCTAATCAAAATATTATATTTTAATCGATCTTATAGAAAACTCATCAGTGAGATCATCATTCATAAATTAAATTCAGAACATCTTATAATCCTCAAAAATATATAAAATATAATAGATCGATTCAGACCCTAATGAGTATGTTCATATCTTTTTTATTTTATTTCATTGTTTTTGGTGATAAAAACCTTAATCTATTTTATTTTTATTACAATAATACCATATAAAAAATTACTTAAATGGATCCTTATGAATCCATATATGTTGATAAGAGTATAACTACAATGTGTTGAGATAAATCTTGAGAATGATTGATATTTTGTCATGAAATTGATGAGAAAAATTATATACTAATTCAATATCCTTCCATACATTATAATAGAATAAAATTTTCAAAGAAAATTTGTGCGAGTAACAATTATTTACAACCTAGTGATTGATTTGTTTGAAAAGTTATTATTTGGAATTTCACTATTTAATATTATTATGTGATTCAAATGCAAGGTAAAGATAATACCTAGTAATTTTTCCCTAATAATAATGTTAGATTAGTAAGGATAGTATCATTTCAAATGGATCTTCCACTAATCCTCTCTTAGTAACATTATATATTCAACGTGTCTATTCAGAAGAAGTAAAAATAGAATCCATCACCATTAATAAACTCAAAGGTAATAAAAATAGATCATGATCTATTATACTATTAATATCCAGTATAAAAATGGATTATAGATATATTTTTCTATGTTATATGACTCATAACATGGATAAAATATTCTGGAGATATCATAAATTATAATAGTAATCATCAGAAAATGAGGATTTGAATAGATAGAGATTTCATATTTATTCAAAATTGGTGAATTTTAATGGAAAAATTATTTATAAGGCTTGTAGAATTTTACTCCCTAATAATATATGATATATTTCACTTAAATATGAGTTTATGTATACAATAGGTCTCATTACACAATATATATATATTTTAACCAACAAATGATATACTATTGAAACATTAACATTTAATGTGATACATTCCGCATTAAAACATAATTCAGTTGATTGAATTAGAAAAACTATTTTGTAAACAATATATTTATTAAATAATAATAAAAAAATCATTATTGGTTTTCAATTTATTATAAATAAAAATAATGAAAAATTTGAATGTAAAAGACATGCTTTTCAGAAAATATATTTTATGCACAAAATGAGATTTTATATTAATTAATTATATCATTCCCTATTGGTGATGGATTTTATGGATATTAATATATTCTATTTTCAATAAAATGTTTTAGAGTTAATTTAATGTTTTTTTTTCTGGGAAATATATAAGAATAAACATAATTTTTTGATTAATATGATTTTATTTTAAAAAAAAGTTTTCATTTAATTAAATTATTTTAAATTTAATTTAATTTCCATAATGATATTGAATATTTTAAAATTTTTCCTATATTGATAATTTGATAATTAATATCTTCTAAATTGGATACTTCTATTTTTGGTCATCATGAAATATAACATAGGTAAAATTTTTCTCTTAGGTATGGGTAAAATGTGTTTAATAATTTAAAAAAATTTGATTAAGGATTTAACATTTCACCAACCCATTCTTTTATCAATTTGGTTGAATTGATTTTTGAAATTTATGTACTATCATAAAATATATATTCACTTTTTCCCATCTTTATTTTATTAGGACTATTATATTAATTTATAAAAAGAATAAATACGCAATGTAATTCTATTGACTTTTATATCTCTGTAATTTTTTAAAAAGTAGAATAAAAATATATATTTATTTTTGAAACATTATTTGTAATAAAAATTAATTATTTTTGTTTTAGATATGTAGTTTATATTATTATTTATCGAATAATTACCTTATGTTCGTATGCAAATCCAAAATTTTATTTATTCAATTAAAAGGAAAATATATTATATGATTTCTAAAATCTTTATTATAATAATGTAAAGTGGCATAATTCCATTTCAAAAGATTTATAATTAAATTGAACATTTAGTGACTGTGTGAATGGTTTATAATTTAATTCCTTTTAATTAATGTTTTATTTAATGTTAAATATAATGATTTTTTTAAAAATGACATTAATGATATTTTATTTTTAAAAATAAATTATAATATTATTAAAAAATAACAAAAAACATTATTAAAGAACAATTATGATGGATATGTTCAATGGATTCATCGATTATAAATATATTAAAAATTTATTACCGTAGAATTAACAATATAAGTGTTAATATTAAATTGTCAAAACCAAATTTATGATTAAAAATTATTAATGAAGGGGATAAAAAATCAGTTTAACAAATATACCCTAATCGATCTAAATTTTAATAATAATTTTATTTTAACATTATGACAATTATCATATGATATTTTATCATTTTTAATGATTTTCCATGACATTTAAATAATTATATTATAATATTTTCATAAAATAAAATTGTGTTTTTTCATCCCTAAAAACGGACACCCCTTCTCTATTTTATTTGCACCACTTTGATACTAATATCTACGAAATTCCTTAATGGTTTTTCATAAACATCACTATCAATGATTTATTGTTGATTTTATTTTTCAGATAGCATTCAATGGGTCATTAATAAGTTATCTAAAAAACAGCTACTAATGAAAACATATTCATATTACCCAAATAATTATTTATATCTTATTAAACACCATATAAATATATGGTAATAATCATGAATCAAATTGTAAATTTTTATATATATACCTGTATTTTATCACTCTTTTGGATTCTCCAATATCCAAGCTATATAATAGAAAATGAAATTATATGTATCACATCTATGTATGTGTGGACTATCACATCAACATAGTGATCCAATTCACATTTCATCCTCATCATGGATAGATAGATGTTTGGATGGGTTTATTGTTTTAAAATTATAGATATTAACTTATCCTGATACATTAGATATATAATAAAATCAATATTCTTAAATTCCAATCCGTTGAAAAATAATAGTGTCTCATGTGTATACATATCCACTACCACTTCAATGAAGTTATGTGATTCTTTTTTCATTTAATCATCACAATGATGGTAAAAATTTTATATATAATCAACATAATATATAAATTCTAGATATAATTATTATTATAGAAAGAATAGTTATTTTTTACCCCTCTTATAAAACATATGACGATAAATAAAAGAACTATTCATTATTACATATGTACTACCATCTCTTTGACCAGTGGAATCAATTTTTAAATCCTTAAACTTTGTAGTTTAATCTATATATAAATAATGAATATATATTATATGTATATTATGATTAAAATTATCAATGTTTTTTATCTGTGATCAATATATATGAACTATTACTTTAGAACTGAAATATGAGTAAAAGAAATTTATTTATCACATGGAATAGTGAATTTAATAGAAAAATGTTATTAAAAAAAGACGAAACCTTATAAGTAAAACATGGATGGTATGGTATATTTCACTATGGATATTTAACAAATATATAATAATTTAATATTTATTATACACGATCTTTTTATTCTTGTGAGGAATTTTAAATCATGATTTAATGGATTTAGGATTCAATCCAATATTGACTAGGAATGTATATGAATGAATTAATATTTACTAATCCAAATTCTAGTTTTAATGGATTTATATTAGAGGATTTTCTTAGACCACTGAAAAATAAATTGAATTAGTTTTCTGGAGGGTTTTAAAATAATATTTATAATTTTTTTATACTTATTTAAAAAATATATTTTCCTTGATCCCTCCCATATGCCTTGAGCACCACCATATCCCATGATCTCTCAACACAACAGCCCTTCCCCACTCATCACTACATTGTATTCAACCTTTCCACTACATACACTCCATCTTACCAAATCAAATTTCGATTCTCCCCATTATCCATACACTACCACTATACTTCCCCATTTCCACAGTTGATTCTCCCTTTCTACCCTGATCCCTCAACTCCCCTAACCATTCCATCAATTCCCTACCCACACCACACCCCTGAACTATAAATTGTAAACCATTTTAACATGAAGCCACTCCATATTCCACAACATGATCTCTCAATCCCGTATCTGAGCACTCGCATCCACTACCCTTTCCCCCATTACACCATTCCACCACATGAATTATTATCCACTAGTAGTTGGGTAGTACATATCTTACACCCTCCTCCCATTCATTGATGTCCAAAGAGGATCAATATCATTAATTTCCAATATATCACACCTTTGGTTGAGATTAGTTGTTTAAGGAAAGTCTATTTGACTTTATATCCATTAGGTTGTTTATTTTTTTGGATAGGGATCCATTACGATTTTTAGAATAAGTTATTATTCCAAGCATTTTTTTCTTTTTCGGTAGAATTGAATGTCGATGGTGGGTGGGCCCATATTCCCTCCCATCCTACTCCTCTCCACAAATCCACTGATCCCTATTCCCTACCCTCTTTCCCTTTTCTGAGAATAAATTAGTAATATTTAATATCATAGATTTTGAATTAATTTTTAATTATTCATTAAATTACATAACATTTAGTATTTTATTTATTTTTTAATGATATTTATTGAAATTGTGATATAATGATATTAGAAATTCATTATCTAGTTTGTAATTAATAAATTAGTAATTTCTTATATTACATAATATTGGTTATGTCTTTTGATATTAATTAATTATGTTTACATACATTGGGAGATTTAGATACTACTAACTGTTTATATTTTTGATTTCCAATAAACTATAAATTATTTTTATCAAAAAAATATTTAGTATGTTTTTTAGTTTTCTTTTACGAATCGTAGGAATACATTCAAATATGGTTATTAATAATTTTTAATATTTTATATTTCAATTTTTGTTATAATATATAAAATTATTTATGTGTTTTAATTTTCATTAATGAAATGTAGGGACATTGTGAAATAATTTTACTTGGTGAATCAAATTATTGTGGAACACAAAACAAAATGATAAGGGTTTGTATATGATTCTAGATTTTTCTATTTACATTCGATATGTTGATGTGATAATACCAAGTACATGTCCTAATTGTGAAATTAGAATATGGTTAAAGTGATCTTATGTATTTGAACAATTGATATTGATGTAATTACCTTCATACTATTAGTTTCAAATATTGAATGGAAAATATAACAGTAAAGAATGTATAAGAACTCATATTGATCAATAGAATGATATCATGTATTCATTAAATGTGAAAAATGAAATGAAAAATCATATAAATAAAAATTTAATTATTATAAGACATCATCTTCACATTCAAAACATATTATACCTAATATTTTATGTTGTTAATGATATCTACATGAAAAATTAATTTTTGGGCCTATAGTACAACCTGATCAAGATTGTAACATATCATTTGATCCTCCTATTGATTCCTGATAGGAAAATGTAAGATAGAACGCCAATTAGAATACATATATCATTCATGGCTTAGGTGATGATGGGAATCATTATTTGAATGGTGAAGAATGATATATTCAACAAATTACTTTCTGTGTATGTTGTACCATATCAAATTCATGTAGAATTAATAATAGAGTGACATCCATACTATATGAATTTATGAGTGACAAAATATCATATGATAAAACCCATGAGTCTATTATTAATATGAATAGTTTTTTTAACACTATTCATTATGATTATTCACTATTACATTCTAGTCCCAATGATAGTACACTTCATTGGGGAGAGGATTCTAGTATAAATGATTTTCAAAAATTTCCATATTATAAATAGTAGTCAATAAGTGATATGGTAACTATAATTCAAAAAATTATTATAATGAATAAGAGGGAACTCACCTCCAATGGTTTTTAATTATATCCATTTATGAATGATCATTAAAAATATTATTCATGTCATTAAAACTACCTAGCAAATGAAATGACACTATTTAGATAATAACTATGATGGGTTAATGCGACATTCAAGAAATTATATATCGTGGATGAAATTTGTTTAATTAAATCCATATTTATCATATGTAACTATTAATGTGTGATGTGTATTGACTGTATAGGGATCCAACACATTTGGTACATTAAGTACCCATTATAGCATTTCGATAGATACATTTATAGAAAAAAATCTAACTCTATGTGTAATAAAAAAGATTTTTATCAATGGAAACTCACTTGTTATAATTAAATCGTACAGTATAAATCTCATAAAATCACATTGATAACATAAAAAAACATTATAAATTAATAATGAATGAAATAATAGGAATTTATATAAGTGAGGATGTCTATACATGTGGAATTGTAAAATGAAAATTGGAATAGTAATAAGACCATTCAGAAAAGAAATTCAGGAAAAATAATGGTTACCTCATCCAAGAGAGTGTCAATACATATAAAATTTATTATAAATTATAATATGATATAATTATGTCATAGTATAAGAAAATAAATATTTAAATAATTATTAATTATGTGATGGTATTTTTATAAAATATAAATGTTTTTATATAATTTTATAGTTAATGTAATTATTTTAAGGAAAATTTATTTTCCTAAATTAGATTGACAAATAAATAATTTTTTGTCTTATTATTATCATATAAAATGATGATACATTAATTAATAATTCAATGCATTATAAAATCAATTATAATTTTTAAATCATTATTTTCCATGTAATTGATTATATAATTAAAAATTAAATTGATAATATATAGAAAATTAGTTTCCTAAAATGGAGTTCATTTAGTAATAATAAAAATCAAAAACCAATTAGAGTGAATGTTTTGGATTTATAAATAATTGAATTTTTAGTGAATAGTAAAATTCTATAATTTACAATTAATGCTAATTACGAGAATTTTTTTTCATTGTTTATGAAAGGGTGATGTATGCCCAAATAAATCAAGATCTACATCATTATATTAACATATATATATATTTATAATTTTCATGATTTTATTAGTCTTGAGTGATAATAACAATCAAATAAATAAATTAATGAGAAAACACCCATTCATTACCCTATAAATACCACCGCTACTCCTCACATATTCCATTCCTTGATGATAGTCAAAATATTTCCATTATTCGTGCAAAGTCCCTCCCCGGTGTCTATAATCCATTGGTCTCATAAAAATTACAAACCCTTTTCACTGTGGATATTATGAAATTGTAGAAATTCAATATGTAAAATCTTCTTCCTTTCTATTTTAATTTCATTTCAATTTCATTTATTTTCTAATCCTCTCGTCCCCACCACGTTTTGTCAAACGTTTCACAGATGACTCTTCTATTACATTATATTTGGAAATCACAAACTCATTCTTAAAAACTTAATTTCTGACTTTTTTATCAAATTTACTTTAGAATGTATTTTTTTTTTGAAAACATATAATTTTACCATAATTAGAAATAATTCTAAATTATTCATAAATATAAAATAAATATTCATCATTAGTATAATCATAATGATTAATAATCCAATAATAATAAGTCTCTTATATTTCAAATCATATTTAAAAAATTTGTCCATGACTATTTATTGAAAAAAGTATTCCTAATCAATCATGATATCTATACTGATTAACATCATATTCAAAATCATCAAAATTATTATAATGATATTCTGTAATAAAACCCATCATATTGACCAATTATAAATTTGAAATACCTAAAACTATTTTGTCTCAATATGGAATTCATTTTAAACTATAATGGTGTAAAAAACAATTTTATAAATTCTATTATGATATAGACATTGTAATGCTAGTTGGCCAAGTCATTGCAACATATTCACAGGAATATGACTACTGGGAATGAAATATGTCCATTTGGGATATGATTATAAATTATCATTCTTTTAAAGAGTTTTATGGATGGTTGATAACCTTTTATATCATTTTAAATAATGTACAAAAATTGTTAACACCATTCCATTGTTTTTTTAATTTTGTTACTCATATTCCTTCATAAAAATACCTTTTTAGGTTGTATTATTAATAATTGTTTTGTAATTTAATTGTGTGTTCAATTTTCGGATTAGGATCAATGGATTCCGAGGATGGGAAGATAGAGATACCTAATATATTGATCAAGGGATTTTGGGGATAGAAAAATAGAGTCTGATTCATCAAATCAAGGGATATATAGGATATAATGGTAGAGAAGGAGAACATCATATTAGGGTACTTCCTTATTGTGGAATTTCAAAATTTCATGTATGTGTAAAATAATGGAAAAATTATCCTATGATGTTGGATACCCTTCACAATTGGTTAAAAGAGGAATATTTAATTTTTTATTTTTATTCATACCAGCCTTTTATTTATGATGTAGGAAATAAAAAATGATACATTTATTTTCATCTTTCTATTTGTTTTTTTTATCATTACATCATTGATTATGGTACAATTTCATTACTCAGTTTAAATGTTTTTATATCATAATAAGACATTAATATGATATTTATTATATAATATTTAAATTATAGAATAATAAATAATTATATTCTTCTATATACTTTGATATAATTGCAAGTTCAATGATTATTATTTTACTCAGTGTATATTTAATCATCTATCATTACCACATGTGGTAAATAACACATCCGAAATGACTTGATTATGATACTATTATCATAAAACTTCTTTCCTATTTGAATATGATTTTTTATATTATAATGATTTTTTCAAATTTATTTAGTTTAAATAATATTAATTTTTTTATAGAACTATAATCCCTTTATTGTAATTGATCGATATTGAATATATTCATCGATACTGATATAAATATAACACATATAGATATCCAATACTCCACTTATCCATGGGTAATAATGACAAGGGAATCGTTGATATAATTTACTGTTATCAGGTTAATCCAAAATCACTTTTTCAAATCTCATCACATTTCATTTTATTCAAAAACTAAAAATATCATCTATGTTATGCCAATTTACCTCCAACATGGCCAAGGTTTTATCATTTTTTAATACCGCTTTCAAGGATGGTCATAAAACCATTACTATGGTTGAAAAAATATTTTATATTTTCTTGTTAAAACAGTTTTAATATCAAATAACTAATATAAAATCATAATATTACGAAATAAATTGAAACTAGTATACGATGATCGAAAAACAAACAAATTAATCTAAATGATTATCATTTAAATTTTATCAAATGATTCATCATTATAAAATAGAAAAGAATGATAAATATATTATTTAGATATTCTACAAATTCATTAATAACATATAATATAAATTATTTAAATTATTCTCATTTTACATTTACTTCCTTACATGTATACAAGTTAACATATCTTGAAAACCACTAAAAACACTATCAAATGATGAGATTCAACACAATAACACATCAGAATTTCTTTGAATAGAAATTCAAAAAAATAAATTTAATAAAATAATTATATATGAGGTTATATATTTTTTATTTAATTATTATTATTTTATTATAAATTATATTAATTTGATGAAATCTTTCAGACACAAGTAAAGTTGAATCATGACACCAATTTCCCTTATTTGAGTTATTCCTCTTTCAAGCCAAATTTAAGTATGGATGTTTGTTTAAAATTTATAGTATATTATATCATTTTCCTCCCCTATAAATTTTTGGGATATTCAAGTTTCTTATATGATTTTATGATAATGTAAAATAATTTTCCAAAACAACTCTTCTTCTAAAAAACATTTTTTACATCCCTTGAGATTTTTTATTTTTCACTCAAGATTGATGATTCTTATATCAAATATATTATTTAGTTGTTATTTTCTTAACCAGAAAGTTTATTCATAAGTTCATTAATTATTAAATTATCATAAAACCCATTTCCATTACACATGATTTTTTAAGTATAAGTTTGATATACATTCTATGTGGCATGCTGGATTATATATATGTAGTGATGTGACAGGTGCACCCGAAATTATATAACACTATAATGAATTTTTTATTGAGATGTTTCTCATGAGATAATGTGGAATATGGGTTTACAAGATTATATATTTTTTCACAATGATGATGTTATGATTAGGAAAATCTGTTATACGTGAACATGATAGTAGCTTTGTTCATAACTATATGTTGAATTTTTCCACAAAGACATGATGTTTCATATTTATGTATTCCAACATTCCATTTCTTTATCTAATGCTTCCTGATTAAGTTATATTGATGATTATTATTCTTACCATATTTTATATTGATCCATGTTCTTATCAATCCTCTTATTGGTATTTCAGATAACCCATTACATTGATGTATATCCTCTAGTGACCACACGTTATAACAAAGAAAATGTGATCCACAAAGATGAATGAGATAAAAGAATTAAATATTTTTTACATTTTGTTATGTAAATTTAATATGGGAGTAATATTTTCTCAAGAGTCTAACCTGTTGGATAATGTAATTGTAATGCTATAATGTTTTTTTATCATTAAAATGATGTAATAGTGATGTAGGAAAAAATAATGTTGATATAGTTGGTATCGGAGCACATATTATTTAATTTGTGAAAAATGATAATATAATCTTTTTTAAACCCATATATTTTTTACTAGGTATATTTAATCACCCATTAATAATTATTTTATAAAATGAAAAACATAGGAATCCACAAGACATGCATTTAGAGGTAATTAAAAAATGAATAAATTCTCTATTCATGACATTTTTAGTTATGTTTTGTTCAATCCTATGACAAACTGTTAATATTTTGAGGTATTATGAATACCAAAATTTTTTTATTGATTCATTGGGATACTATTGGAGTGTTTATTAGAAAATTGATGAAAATTTAGTGGTTTTTGGACTATTTCTCAGTTGGTGCACTTTGTGCCCAAACCGTGAACCTAGCTAGAGAAAACTCGACATCCTAAGAGAGTGCGCTTTTTCAAGTTCAATGCATATTTCCAAAAAACATTCACCCACATTTTAGAAACCATGTACCAATAGAATGTGGGGATCATGAATATGACACATGATTTAGTCTAATAGAGTGAACTAACCTATCAAACCATGTGTACATGTTTTTTTAATAGAGATATCATATTCAAAATCATGAAAACCCCCTCTTAGGCCCATAAAGGACCTTTGCGACACCAACATCATTTATCGTTCAATGTGTTCACCCAATAGTATTTTATCTCCCTGACAAACCCACTTGTATGCGTAACAAAGCATAATGAATGGATGTCGAACCCCTCCCAATTGGTTTCCTCTTCCTGTTCTATATCTACATATATCTCTCTTTTCCTCCATAACGTTTTCTAGACATTATTATTGTTTTTAGGATATAATAACCTATATTATGGAATTTTAATCCTATTTTCGATTCCAATTTTATATATTCCACATTCTTCATTAGAATATACTTATTGAGGTTTGGAGTTTCGAGATATAGTTATTCCAATGTATGTGGTTATATTGTGTTGCCCAATTTTTATTACCC